>CAXKVW010000006.1:0-1381812 GCA_964058825.1 Carex arenaria | reverse complement strand
GGATTGAAATCTATAAAAATGTCATCTTGTGCCGATGAAGAGGAGATTCCTATTGATGGTGATGAGATTAGTGACAGGTTGCAGTTGCAGGTAATATTTATTCTTTTGTTGTGTTACCATTTCCATTTTCATTGTAGAAAAACTATATTGTGATCAATGTTTCTTATATTGTACAGGTAGATATCACTGATCCTGATACCAATTGCATGAACCCATTAGAAATTGAAGAGTCATCGCAAGAGAAAGCAATTAAGCCGCATATCGGCATGGAATTCCGTACACGCGAGGAGGCATACACACACTACAATAATTATGCATGCCATGTGGGATTTGGTGTCCGCATAGGAGGCAATGGAAAGAATAAGCATGGTGTGTCCTCAATTAGGTACCTGTGTAATAAAGAAGGCTTTTCAAAGTTGAAAAAAAATAAAATGTCGATAGGAAGCTTGGTAGAACCTGGTACACCTAAGAAAAAGAAGGGGGTGACAAGGATTGGTTGTAAGGCCTCATGTAGGATCAGACTTGTAGAAGGTGGTATTTGGAGGGTGAGTCGTTTTAATGAGAATCATAACCATGATTTAATCAAGAGCCCCTCGAAGAAGAGAAATCTACGATCCCACAAATGCATGACATAATGTGATAAGGAAATCATACGTGGCTTGAGTGCTAATAATGTTGGAACTACGCAAATATTGGAATATATAGCTGACCAAACTGGGGGTAAGAAAAATGTTCGATTCAAGAAAAAAGATGTAAGCAATTTGATAGCAGTTGAAAAGAGAAAACTCAATGGGATAGATGTGCAATCGACTTTGATGTTCTTTCAGAAGAAGCAAGAAGAGGATCCTGAATTTTTTTTATTGCATAGATGCTGATGAGAGTGGTGTTGTAAAAAATATTTTTTGGGTTGATGGCCGAGCAAGACTAGCATACCAAGAATTCGGTGATGTCGTGACATTTGACACAACATACCAAACAAACTCGTACAACTTTCCATTTGCACCGTTCATTGGAGTTAACCACCATAGACACTCTATCTTATTTGGCATGGTTCTCCTTAAATGTGAAACGGCTGAAAATTTTTGTTGGCTTTTCAAATCATGGCTAGTTGCAATGCATGACAAACACCCAAGGGCAATTATTACAGATCAAGATCCCGCGATGAGAAAGGCGATTGAGATAATATTTCCTAATACTAGGCATAGATGTTGTCAGTGGCATGTTATGAGAAAGGCAAGAGAACATTTCGGAAAGCTATACAATGAAATTCCAGAGTTTGTTGAAGATTTAGCTCATGTCATCAATCGTAGTTATACGGTTTCAGATTTTGAGAGGAGGTGGACAGCTATGGTCGGCAAATTCAAATTGCATGACAACAACTATCTCAAGGTGATGTATCAAAATCGGGTTCAATGGGTGCCGGCTTACTTTCGATATACTTTTTTTGCTGAGATGCGCACTACACAAAGGAGTGAGAGTATGAATGCTCTTTTCAAGTTGTTGGTAAACAACCATACCTCTATTTACCACTTTGCTGTACAAATTGATAAGATGATTGAGGCCATATGGCACAAAGAGAGTGATGAAGATATGAAAACAATGAATGAGACACCCCATCTGTGGTCGAACTACCTAATGGAGGTTAAGGCACGACAAGTTTATACCCGAAATGTCTTCTCACTTTTTCAAAAAATAGTGAAAGATAGCACTCTTGGTTTTGTAACCGAAATTGAAAAAGATATTTCTTATCAGGTCAACATCACAGCTCATCCAAATATTCAGAATTGGGTACCCGAGTCATACATGCTTCAAGTAGATAAAGAAGGATATATGGTTTCGTGTGAGTGCAAAGGATTTGAGGTTAGTGGGATTCTTTGCGCGCATGCTATTAAAGTCATGCTTCATATTGGTATGGGACACCTCCCCGACCATTATGTTATGGAACGATGGACTAAGGATGCTAATGCAAATGTCAAAAGATCTGCTAGTGAAAGAAGTATGGATCCGGGAAATACGTCAGAGTTGAAAATGCTAAGGTTTTCTGCTACAAAGTCAGATTTAATGGAGATTGGCAAGATAGGTGCACTAAGTGTAGAGACATTTAGATGTTTGAAAGAGCTTATTCCTAGTGTCAAGGAGAAGCTATTGGCTGTAGTGCAAAAGGTAGGAGCTGATGAGGAGCTGATGGATCTGATTCCTAGTGTCAAGATAGGAGTGCCAAATGTTGAGTCTGATAAGGAGAAAATTGGAAAAAATTTGATAGATTTTGCTGTGCCTGTGTATCTTGATCCACCGCAAGCGCAATGCAAGGGTAGGAAGAAGAAGCTTACACGATTTGTACCTGCTTCATTCAAGAAGACGAAAAAGATGAGAACTTGTAGCAGATGTAATAAAAAAGCGGGTCATAATTCAAGGACTTGTCCACAGGTTATTATTTTCTTGTATTATTTATTTTTGCTTCTTCTTAATAATTTCTGCTAATTAACGATATCTTCACATAATTTACAGATTCAAGAAAGTTCTGAAAAGGGTAAGCAGAAGGCTTATGATAGTGAGGACTACAATGAAGTTGATGATGATGAAGAATCTGAATAGTGTTGTTAGAGTAATTATGCATCTTTTTGTTATCAGTAAGCAAAAGACTTACTTTTTTGTTTTGGAACTTTACTATAGTTATAGAAGGTTAATTATGAAACTTTACTGTTTCTTTTATAGCTCAAGGTTAAAGAAAAGGCTTACTTTATTTTGTAATTTCTTTCTTCAATATGATAACCTGATATAGCATGTAAGATGTTGGTTTTTGTGCACTGCCAATTTGATGTAAGGTGCTATTTTTATTTTTTTATTTTTTTTTTCTATTATGCTAATTGTGTGTATCTTCTAGTCTTCTAGTCTTTGGGTCTTCAATATGATAACCTTATTTCTAGTTTTTTTTTTTTTTGTGCACTGCCAATTGCTCTAAAACAACAGTAACCATAATGAAAGAAAATAACAGTAATACTTTAACAAACTAGTTTTTTTTAGCAACAATAATAAAATATACAAATGAATAACTATAGTACAAAATTATACAAATGAATCAAACCAAACTTCATTACAAATACCAAAGCACACAATAGTTCATTAATCATTACAAATTACAATCACAGTAACTAATAACTACAATAGTTCATTGCAAACAAATCAAAGTACATTAAAGTTCAATACACACAATAGTTCATTATTTAGAATTGTTACAAACTCAAAGATTACCCTCCGTTCTTTATCTCTCTCCTCAGCCAGTAATTAGATTGCCCTATACAGTACCATTACAATGCTAAAATGAGCCAAAATCCTGCATTGCAAGTAAAAAACACGTAAGCCTTCTAAATCAACTTATAGCTAATCACAATAAAATCTGATTCCTAAAAATCATACTGAATGTAGCAAAAGGCTAAATAGGAACTCTTATTTCCTAAATTAATGTTTTCCGATCAATCCTCTTATACAAATTAAGAAGCCAGTAGTCTGTATCAAACAAACTTTGCCTTTCAATATTAATTTCCCCAAAGCTATATCAACAACCAATCAGAACTGTAAAATGCACTAGTCAGTACTGGTAAAACTGGTTCAAAAGAAGCAGTTAAGTAAATCTTCTCACCTTATTTGGAAAAGATATGCCAAATAAGTAGCCCAACATGACTCCAATTACTGCAGAAAATATGAGCCTCATTGTCTCATTTGGTCTCATCAATCCATCGCCACAACAAAAAAATGAAAATATAGGACACCAACAGTTATTCAAATAAAAAATGCAAATTACTTGTGGTTCATGCATTTGGTCGCATTGGTCTCATCAATCCACTGCCTAATTTTTTTTCGTATGTTTAAATGGCTCAAATAGGTGAATTGAAGACAGGAGAGAGTTCTTGTTATGACATTTTTACACTATTGAAGATTTAAGTTAGAAAAGGCTCTAATTAAATTATAATCATAAAAATTTAGCTCAATTCAGGCCTCTTCCTTATTTTGTTTATCTATTTGAAGGCATATTCTCAACATAAAAAAAGTATATGGCAAAATTCACAGTCACTTTATTAGTAAGCTTTTATGGCAAAATTCAACAGCAAAATACCATTTAAGTATGACCAAGATCAATTATTCGAAAATCTAACTCGGGTACAAGAGAAATAGGTGTGCCGAGAGGAGATAGAGGGCGGGCAAGCTTACCAGGTGGGTCGAGCGAAAGAGCGGCTAAGAGGGGCAAGACTTAACTGGAACGACGGGGCTAATAGAAGATAGGAAAGCTCCGATGGAAGAAGTGGAGAGAGCGAGCAAGGAGATCGAGAGAGGATCGAAGGAGGGGCACTAGAGAGAGGAAGCGACGGAGAGCAGCGTCGCTGCAGAGAGGAGACCTCTCTTTTTTTTGTTTCTTTTTCAATTTCGTTTGGGAGGGGAGATGGTAGATGAAATGGATACCTCCATTAACTGGAGTTAAATTGCAATGCATTTTTTAGCTCATCAATGATGAGATCCGCACAATCTTTGAAGTGTATCCAATGGACAGAAAATGTGGAGTAAAATTTCATTTTGCGCCGTGGCTCAGCTAAGTCTACCTCATATTATAATAGTGTATTAATGGCAAAATCAGGAATAAATCAACTTTGGAGTGGCATTTGTATGATTTCAAATTTTGGTATGACATTTTTCAAATTTCAACGTTTTGGAGTGGCATAAAACTAATTTTCCCAAACTTAAAATATGTTGTAGTATTGGTTGAATGTGTGATTGTTGTAATATTTGTTGAATTATGGACATATATGTTTGTAGAATGTCGAATGTCGAATATTGAATATTGTTTTGTGTATATTGTAAATGTTCAATATTTCTTAAATTATGGATGTGTAATATTGTATATTTGATGGCTAACAATTATGAATGCTGATCCATTATTAATTGTATAAAAATAGAAATCATACACGTTTTTAAAAAAAAAAAAACTATGCACAAAGTAAAAATACATGGTTTATATAAATCAACTGTGTATGATTCTCTCAAAACATACATGATTTCTATGATGGAAACCGTGTATATAACCCTTGTTATTATGTACGGTTAGGGCTGTCCAAAAAGCTCGTAAGCTCGTGGCTCGCTCGCGACTCACATTGGCTCGATCGGTAATAGCTCGTTCGATAGTGGACCGAGCTGTTAACGAGCTGGCTCGCTAACAGCTCGGGCCAAAATTAACGACCTGAGCTTTTGCCCAGCTCGGCTCACCAGCTCGCGAGCTAGCTCGGCTAGGCATCAATTTGTTAATTTGTATGAATTTGTGTGTATTTTATACTATCAAGCTTGATCCAGCTCGGTTCAGCTCGGTCCAGTTCGGTCCAAAAATGTTTGTAAAATTTATTTTCTTCTTAAAACAAGGTCCAACCAAACCCAGTGAGCCAGCTCGTGGCTCGCGAGCCACCTCGTGAGCTGGCTCATCACGAGTTTGAGCTGAGATTTTAGCTTGCGAGCTGTTAACGAGCTGGCTCGCTAATAGCTCGGTCTAGAATTAACGAGCTGAGCTTTTGCCCAGCTCGGCTCGAGCCAGCTCATTTACAGCCCTATGTACGGTTAACCGTGTGTAAATATCTTGTTTTACCATCTTTTTGAGATTTAACACTGTTCTCTTGTATTAACTGTGTATGAGAAGTTAATATAGACCCAATTTCACAACAATGTATCTACACCTTCATACACGCATGGACAAGATCACATAGCCATGTGTCATTAGAAATGTCAGCCATGTATTGTCGGGTTTTATATAGTAGTGATAAATCGTGATTTGTATATATTTTATTGTACGAATAAAGAGTTAAATTTACCGTCATTTTCTAATTTAAGGAGCTTTTATGATAAGAGTTAATTTGGCAAATTTTTATTTAAAATGAATAAAATATGTCTAGATTAACGAGTACATGCATGATCAAATTAAAGTCTTATATATACATTTTCTCAATACCAAGGTTCTAAATAGCATTTATCGCATCATCGCGGGAAGGCTAAAAAAAAAAACTATAGCAGATAGCGTAGCTATAGCGGAAGCTATGCCACATAGCGTTTTTTTGTTTTTACAAAAATTATATAATATATTTGTACTAAGTATCAACATAATTTAAACTCTCATATAACAATAAATAACATCAAATTGATTAAAAACTATAATATTCGTATTGGACTAATACAAAGTCCAAATTACGGTTCAAAATATTCCAATTTGGGAAGGTCACCAATTTAGAATTTTCACAATTTGAGCGACAATGGATTCTTCTCGACAACAGTAACCAATCTTTCAATTGATTTTGATTTGAGTTTTTATTTTACTTTTTAATTTAAGTTAATTGCCAAAAAAAAAACTCACCGTTAAAGCCTAATTGAGTCTTTTTTTATTAAATCTCATACAAAAATGCCCAAAAAAATCCATATTTCATAGCGCGCGCTATTTGCACTACACGCTATGAGCTATAGCGGACCGCTATTACCGCTATAGCGGCCGTAGCTCAATTAGCTCATTTTGATGTCATAGCGTAGCGTTTAGACTCCAAAAACGCTATAGCGGCGCTATTTAGAACACTGCTCAATACTAGTGAATTAATTTCAGAAAATAACGGGGATCAAACAATATATATTCCAGCAAAAGAGTTAGAAGAGTCCAATTAATGCATACATTTTTTCCCCACAAAATGGATCATGTAATCCAATTCAATTTTTTTTATTGTGCAGTGAAGCATTGACTTTTAATTGATGAAGCAGTATTCATTGACGAAGCATTAAAATATTTAAATTCACTGATTACGCAACTCTAATTAATTTTAAGGGAAAATTGGTTATTGCCACTCCAAAACATTCAAACTTAAAAATGTCATCACAAAATTATAAATCTGAAAAATGTCACTCTAAATTTAGTTAATTCTTAAATTTGACACAAATACAAAAAAAATATATATTTTTTTATTAAAAATTAACTGAAAAATATAGTTTTGAGATATGTATTTATGTATTCAAAACTCTATTTTTTAGTTAATTTTTAATAAAAAAATATAAAATTTGTGTATTTGTGGCAAATTTAAGAAATAACTAAGTTTAGATGACATTTTTCAAATTTATAGTTTCGTGATGGCATTTTTCAAATTTGAAAATTTTGGAGTGGCAAATAACAAATTTTCCCTAATTTGAAATTTCTTAAGGAATATTGTTATAGTTATCTTCACAGATAATAAAACAATTGGCCAAGTTGCATTTCAATATAAATTGTATAGCCCCAAGACTTCTACTCGAAATTAATTATCACTTTGCATATCATCTTTAACAAAGTTCCCTCACAATGATGAATGGCACCCAAATCCAGTATGAAAATACTCTCTCAAGCTCCAAATTGATCGAACCAGACTATTTTTGCGAATCTCTCTTGCCGGAACTCGAGTGGCAGGAAGATTACTTCCTATCTACTACTCCCTCTCCTAAAGATAATTCTTCTTCATCAAATCATTTCCACAAGAAGTTGAATCATAATGCTTACGAACGGGACCGGCGAAAGAAGCTCAATAGCTTGTATTTGTCTCTCCGTATGCTACTACCTGAGTCTGAGAGAAGTGTAAGTACTAGAAATATTTTCTTTCTTTATTTCTATATATCAACATGGCTAACGATCAATATTATTATATGAACAAGACAATTATACTTTCTACTGGAAAAAAAACAAGAGAAGGGAAGAAAAGAAGTGTTTGTAGAAGTTTATAGCTATGAACTGTTCCACATATGAACTTCCCTAAAATAGATTGTGTAATTGCATGAAAATTGTTATCATAGCATTGTATTGATTGTATCTCTCTGATATTGAATAGTTTAATTTCATTTGAGAGCAGAACAGGAAAACCAGAATTTCATTTATTGTTATATATAGAACAAACTTTAGAATTTCTCAATTATCACCTAAATGTATTTAGATTCTGAAAGATATTCTTCTTTTATCCTTCTTAAACAATTCAGAAGAAGATGAGTATACCAGTAACGGTCTCACGAGTGCTCAAGTACATACCGGAGCTTCAGAAACATATCGAGAAAATGACAAAAAAGAAACAACAGCTACTTGTAAAAGGTTCTCAACGGAAAAAACACAACTCAACATCGAAGGATCGTTGTATCGACTCTCTTGTAGTTACTGCTACCTGTCTCAATGACAAAGAGGTCATGGTGAATATTTGCATATTAAGCAAAAGAGCTGACAAAACTTCTCTCATCAAGTATTTAGAGATTTTGGAAGGAGAAGGCCTTAAGCTAATAAGTGCTTCAACGACATCGGCTCCTCTTGGAGAGAGAACTTTTTACAATCTCCATTTTGAGGTATGTATATGATCCTATTCATTATCAGTACTTATATTATTTGATCTCTAAATTGCTCTTATACTCAGCTGACAAACCATTAGTTAGTGTCATTTGTTTCATGATGAAATAAAGGGTTTTCTAATATAATTAAGTTATTTCTTATTTGACATTCATTTTGTGTTGATATATTGGCATGAACAGAAATTTGCTTTTGGTTTAATACCCAGAAGGATCAAATTAATTAATTAACTGGAAAGTGGAAAAAAAAAAATGTGCTGCCTCAATTTTCTTCTTCTTCTTCTTTTTTGCATTGAGATGTCTACAAATGTAGAATCTTTAATTTGATTTTTCACAAAACAATTATATCTACAGAAACAAGCTAGCCGTTCTTAATTTAATAACCTTTTGATGAACCCCTGGATTTTGATTGCATTTTTCATTTGCAAAATATGGAACTGTCATGCGCTATCTTAAATTTTTTTTTTTTTTTTTTATTATGTTTGTACAGGTAGTGCAAGGGAAAGGCATGGAGGGGGAAGTCTTCTGTGAACACCTCACTAGAGCTGTTAGAGAGAGGAATAATTTGATTAGCTATTACTCAAATAATAGAAAATTATTTTTTGACTGACCACAAAAATATTTGGTCTCTTTGCTATATACCTTCTCTAATGTTGGATACTAAACCATTTTTTTTTTGGTGGGGGGAGTGAAAAACTGACAATGCAACATACTTACAAAGGAATGAAAGGATAGACATCAAATTAATATTAATGTTGATACTGCTGCGCTCCACTAATATGCTTTTAGTATTAAACAAATTCAAATTTAATGAGTAAAAGATGGTGACAAAATAGTGAGTTAGGAGGTGCTACCCCGTTTCTAATTATATATATATATATAATCTTTGAAAAAAAAAAGTCATTTGAACCCCCTGTAACTACATACACCACCCGCTACACCTTAAGTTGAAGAGTTTTCGTTACTAGAAAATTCAAAAATAAAAAATCAGATTAAATATGAAGAAAGTCGGAGGAAAAAAAAAGAGAGAATTAGAGACGGTTTATATATCTTTAATGGCGAAACCGAGTTAATGGCGAAACATGAATAAAACTGTTTAAGTCAAACATGAAGCATGAATAAAACTGTTTATATATCTTTAATGGAAAAAAAAAAAGAGAGAATAAAAAATCAGATTACCAAATTGGAGCTTAAGTCAAACATGAATAAAACTGTTTATATATCTTTAATGGCGAAACCGAGTTGCACTATGAAACCTAATTAAGATATGAAGCATGGGGAAGCACGTGGATGGCTCGTGCAATCTAGACCATGTTAATTCATCTCCAGCAGTGCAGGGCACTTGTGTTCACCATTTTCTAAAGATCCAGTGATCTATAAATTATTCCAAGTGAAATGGTCACCGAAATTTAAACAAATATTTAGATATTAAGTTATTATCTAAATGTATATTAATTGTAGAATATGACATTATTTGATAATTAACATATTATATCAGAGACAGTTTTAAATAGAAGGAATGCGGGTCAATTGATTCCCACTTTTAAAAAATATATATATATTTATGTATGAGTTTTATATAATTTAGAGTAAAATGTCATAGTAGAGTAAAATTGATTTTTATTGCAAAAATATTTTATATGATTAATCATGTGTGTGTGTGTGTTAATTGGACCCCATAGTTTGAAAGACTTGCTCTGTGTTAGTGCCTCTATATTATATAGTGCTTAAATAATAAAGCTGTGTCTTATTAGAAACAAGTATTAGAGTTTAGCTATTTAACACCTTACAAAATATAAAATATTTTCAATTATTTCCGGTGCACACAACTTCTTATGTCCCTGAAGAGAAATGATGAAATTAAATTAATAATGCTTGAATAAAAATGGAGATGTACAGTTTGGTATGAGAATGGAGAAGAAATTAACCATAGTACCCCAGAGCGCGTGTTGGCTGTGGGAAAACACGTGGCAATATATGAAAGCCTCGTGTCTGGACAAAAGAATTAAATAAGAGACCCAAAAAGAATCTGGAGAAGAATCACACAGAACAATTTGTTAGCCAGATAAAATTTTATTCCAAATGTTTATTATAATATACTTGCTATCCTTTTTTATCTGAGAAATAACACCAGAGACGGAGAATATCATTGCTTTGAGAGGTTAGACAAACATGATATAATATATAAATGAATGAATCGATGAGGTCGCTAATTATTTTATTGTTAGGTTTGTATCAAGTTGCTGATAGGTTTCTTTTTTGTTTGTTTGTTTCTAAATTATTGTTTTGTTTTCCAAGTGGAAGCTAATTGAGCCATTTGTTATTTATTTGTTCATTGCTTTGTTTTGAAGCTTCAGAATTTTTGTAATTATAGGTTTCTCCTTTTTAAACTTGATTATGAGTAAATAGCGTACTCCAGTGGTGGAGAATTTGTACGATACGATTCGTGTCTGACTCGTTTGCTAATAGATTGTTTGTTACTGGACCGAGCTGTTAACGAGCTAGTTAGTCACTAACTCAGTCCAGAATTAGCGAGTTCAATAAGCTGAGGTCTAGCTTGCTCGCCAGCTCGATCGCGAGTTAGCTAGTCACTAACTCAGTCCAGAATTAGCGAGTTCAATAAGCTGAGGTCTAGCTTGCTCGCCAGCTCGATCGCGACCTAGCTCGGTTAGAAATTAATTTGTGAATTTGTAAGAATTTGTGTATATTTTATACTGTCTAGCTCGGTTTAACTTGATCTAACTCAGTTCAAAAAGTTTATAAAATTCATTTTTTTTAAATAAGATCCATTCAGATCAAATGGGCCAACTCACCAGTTCGCGAGTTAGCTCAATCTAGCTCGTGATGATTTCAAACTGAGATTTCAACTTAAAACTAATAAAGCCAACTTGCTCGTGACGAGCCAGTTTGTACGGAGGATTATTTATGGCCACGGAAGCGCATGGAGATGCACACAAACCCGTGGCTACATATGAAAACCCCGTGTCCGGACTAGTGTATTGAAAACGGGTCGGACCGGGTGTGTCCGAGTCAAACCCATACGGGCAGGGGGTTGGCACGGGCACGGGTTGCTCGGGTCTGCGGGTTACTCGGTCTAGGTAGCACGGGTCTGCGGTTGCTCGGCTCGGGTCCGCGAGTTGGTTCGGGTGGGTACGAGTCCGGTCTGGTCCGGACAGGTTTTTTTTTTTTTTTGCTATTTTATCCTTTTTCTGTTGTTTTTTCTTTTTCTGTTTTTGTTTTTTCTTTGTAAACCAATAAAATATAAATCAATTTTTTTTTTGTTTTTTTCCTTTTTCCACGGGTTGGTTCGGGTGGGTACGGATACGATCCAAGTCTGCGGGTTGGTTCGGGCACGGGTAGGCGGATTCACGGTCCGGTCCGGGGTATCACGGGTTTTTTTTTCCAAAAAAACGGTCCCGGCTCATGTCAACTCTTATCCTACCAACTCGTGAATCCGGCCCCGGGTATGGTCCGGTCGGGTACGGACCACGGACGGTCCGGTTCGAATCCAATCCGGACAGGTATTTTCAATCCACTAGTCATGACAAAAGATTAAAAAAGAATAAAAATGAATATATTCAACGTTGAACAGATCTATTCGCTAAGCATATAGAACTATTGGCGATGATAGCGTTTGACCTATGGGACCTGAAGTAAGATAAATAAGATATATATATATATATATATATATATATATATATATATATATATATATATATATATATCGGGTGATGAGGTTACTAATTGACCCAGTAAGATGGAAATATTTATTATGGAAATTAGGAAAGAAGCCTTTTTTTTATATATAGTTGTCGTTGTTTTTCTCTTTGCTCAAGTCTTCAATGTTTTCGTGTCTCAGACTCAGACTACGCAACCAATTAAGCGTGATAATTAAAAATTGAGCAATTATTTGCTTCTTAGGACCTCAATTTTTTCTCAAATAATCTCACATGTAAAGTAACTTTATCTTTCTTAAACTTTATTTCTCTCTTATCTTCTAAGTTCACGACCCCCACTCCATCTTATTCATCTCCATATATACACCACCGCAATCTTTTCTACTTTTTTTTCGATATACCTCCCCTGCCATCAAAAACTTCTCTACTTTTCTCTATGATGTCATCCGTCTCTCGCCTCCCTTCTCACGAATTTACATCCAGTGCATTACCTGAAAAGGGAATTGTTTACAATTAGTGGATCCGGATCTTTCTTTTTAGCTTGGCACGAATCTCAAAGTCCAATAATACTGTCCCCTATTTCCCCTCAAATCTTAAACTAGCTGAGATTTAATCTTAAATTGTAAAGTGAGGCCCATCCTCTGCAGTAATTGAGAGAAGAATCCCCTTCTCACTGTACTCAACTCTTACATTTTCTCCATCTATTTTCGGGTGTCAAACCTCTGATACCAATTTCAATCCAAAACCTCTTGCATTTTGAACATTTTAAAGACTTAATTAATTAATATGCTAGCTAGGTATAAGAACTTGAGACGAGTACTATATGGTGTTGTCAAAAAAGATACAAAAACTTGCACTTGAAACTTTTTAAAAACTATATGCTAATTAAGTATAAAGACATGAGGAAAGAAAGGGCGATCTGCAACCGTAGTCATCCCTTTCTCCCATCCCCTTGATGTTGCCAATCCTATCTTTTGTCCATATTAGAATCTCCTGTTGCAGATCTATGATCTATTGATGCAGTTGCCTCGGTGTATCCGCTATTCGTTTATTGCCTTTATCTCCTGTTGCAAGACATAATTACCTTAGAAAGAAGACCTGATCAAAATGCTCTCATAGGTGATAGGCTAATTTGGAAGGAAAACAAATCAGGGAATTACACAACTAAGGATGGTTATGGCATCCTAGTTCAGAAGAATAGTATTCTAATTATGGCCTGTGAGATCAAGGTCAGGGCATGGAGACGAATTTGGACTAGGAAAGGCCTAATTCCAAGGGTAAGGTTGTGCTTAAATTGAGGTTACGCGGAGGGAGAGGAAGGAAAAAAGCTGATCGGGGTGAAACCGTGCCTCTGCCCGAAGCTTTCACCTGCTCCAGAACAGAAGAAGCGGAGGTGAAGCGGAGAGGAAGAGGAGGTGAACGCGCACTGTTCGGAGGTGAACCTGTATGATTTTTTACGACAATCTTCACCCTCAATTTGGGGTGTAAAAATTACTGTTCGAGGTGAGCTCTTCACCTCCGAAATTTTCCTTCCCCTTCCATTAATGAGGTATT
The DNA here is from genome assembly GCA_964058825.1 of Carex arenaria. NCBI lineage: Eukaryota > Viridiplantae > Streptophyta > Magnoliopsida > Poales > Cyperaceae > Carex > Carex arenaria. The sequence goes on along the minus strand of CAXKVW010000006.1, from coordinate 1,368,214 downwards.
TCACCCTCGTTGCGGAGCACAGCCTAAAGGTTTTCCTGTGGCGTGCGGTTCATGGGGGTTTGGCCATAGCGACAGAAATGCACAAGAGAATCAATTCTATCAGCCCAATTTGCCCTAGATGTGGGGCTGAAAATGAGTTCCTGGTACATGTCGTATTCTCTTGCAATCTTTCCAGGGTCACTTGGTATTCTTCTCATCTGGCACTCAAAACTGACTACCTTCCTTTGGAGTTCACAGCTGCCTTCCTAACAGTCACAGACAACTTGGTACCTACTGACCAGACGGCCTTCTGTAATATACTATGGTATTTATGGAAGGAACATAATGAGGAGATTTTTCAAGGTAAGAAGTGTACACCGCAATCCATACTGGTACGAGCTAAGATACTGGACCCGTCGGAAGAAAGACCTATGAACCAGCCAAACAGGAGATGAGACAACTGGTACCGGTACCAACTGGTATGGAAATTCTGCTCATGGATGCATCATGGGCCACTGGAGATAAAGCAGGGTGGGGAGCAATTTTTTATGATGAATCAGGAACTCTCAGGGAAATAGGGCTCGATTTCATGACCATCTCGGATGCCTTTCATACGGAAGCTTATGTGTTACTACAAATGCTGAGGCAGGAGCAGGAAAGGGTAGGACGGGGTCAAATGAAAAGGGTGATGCTGTTTTCTGATTGTAAGAATTTGGTAAAGGCGGTAAATGATAGGGATACACAGTCACTACCATTATGGGAGGCAGCTCATACAATGGTAGATTGCATTAAACTGATACAATAACTGAGGGAGACAGTGACTTTGCAGTTCATCTCAAGGGAGGCCTTAACGGGTCCCCACAAGTTAGCAAATTTGGCCCGATTACAAAATCAAAGGGGAGCAAGTACAACCATCACAACACAGCTTCAAATTCCAAACAGCATTGATGTCAGCTTTTTCAAGTTACAGACAGACTGCTAGGATTAATCAAAATGGACCATATAAACCCGAACTTATGGTCTGTTGCAAATAGCAAGCACAAGAGCAACCAACAATATGACCTCCCTTTGCTTTTATCTTTTGAGAACATGACATAGTGTAATATTTTCTCGATTATCAATCAATACCTACGGGTTTTTCCTCAAAAAAAAAAAAATCTTACATTTTCTCCATCTATTTTCAAGTGCCAAACCTTCGATACCAATTTCAATCCAAAACCTCTTGCATTTTGAACATTTTAAAGACTTAATTAATTTTTTTTTTGAAAAAGTGGATAACCACCTGTTTCATTAGAAACATAATGTTCATACAAACCAGAATGCTAAAGTCCATAATATGACATAATAGAAAAAAAAAACTAAAAACCTGAGAGGGCTGAAAGAGCACTAGAACAAAATATAAGCAATCATACGAACTAAGCAAAATACTAAACAATAGCCCAAGCTAAACTAAACTAAGCAGAAGCAATAGAGCTATCAGTAGATGAAGAACTAGAGGCGACAGATGGTGACTCAGTAGAAGAAGAGAGAAGAACAAGAACACTATGATCTCCTATTGTTAATTAATATGCTAGCTAGGTATGAGAACTTGGGACGAGTACTATATGGTGTTGTCAATAGAGATACAAAAACTTGCACTCGAAACTTTTTAAAAACTATATGTTAATTAAGTATAAAGACATGAGGAAAGAAAGGGCGATCTGCAACCGTAGTCGTCCCTTTCTCCCACCCCCCTTTGATGTTGCCAATCATTTCTTTTGTCCATCTTAGAATCTCTTGTTGCAAATATGTGATCTTTTGATGCAGTTGCCTCGGTGTATCCGCTATTTGTTTGTCCTCCCAATATTGCTTAACAAACATCATGAATTCCTCCGATTTGAGCCATAAATTCTCAAATCTGAAGATTTTTGTTCTCTTGACATATTGTGCATGCCTTATATATGATTGGACTATGGTCAGAAGTCGTGTTTGGTAGTGTTCGTTGTGTTGTTGTCTGAAAGAGAGCACTAAATTTTGTAGATAGTAAAAACCTACCAAATTTTGCTAGAATCGGTACTGTTCTTGAGTTGGACCATGTGTATCTTCTTTCTTCCATCGGTATATCTATCCGGCCTAATTCTGAATTCGTATCTAGTGAGGTACCGCAAAAGGGAATCTTTTAGAATGATTCCCTTTTAGTGGATCCGGACCGTTCTTTTAACTTGGCATGAATCTCAAAGCCCAATAATACTACCCCTTATTTTATCCCGAATCTCAAACCGATTGAGATTTAACCTCAAACCGTAAAATGATACACATCCTCCGTAGTAATAGAGAGGATACAGATCCTTTCTAGGATGAGGTCCGTAAAAGCCGCTGGCCATCTCCAGTCTGTCAATTTTTGAATTTCTATCTTGTTGGTGCAATGTTGTGTTAAAATCGCCACACTATAGCCATGGCGTACCATCTGTCGGCTCCTCTGATTTTAGTTCCTGGGAGATGTTGTTGATAAACAAATTTCAAAATTTAAGTTCAAAATTATTTGGGCCTTGTACTGTTTATGGGCTAGGCCTCATAAGGTTACATCATGTTTTGTTTCGAATTGGCTGAGTTTCACTCTCACAACTGAAAGTCACAAAAATACATGCAAAATTAGAATTTATTTTATATTATAAATTTTAGACATAAAATCACATAATTTTAGATATCATAAAAGAATTAATTATGTATATATAAAAACTATAATTAATTGTGTATATTTATTTCATTTTAAAATAACATCTGCTATTATTTTTTATTTGTTATATTTTATGTTATTCTCTGTTGAAGCACCCTGTTTTTTTATTAAAAAAAAACATAATTTATTGTTATTACCAAATAGCATCCTGATAATTATCAAATATAAAAATAACATTCAATGATTCGATTTCATACCCATAATGATAACAGGAAAAAAATCTTTACCCTTACTCGTCTTTTCAAATACGGTACGGGGTCTTGTAAACAGATAAAAATGTATCATTGACATCTTGATTTGTTTTTTTGATAAAATATTTTTCAAAACAAGAAAAAAAGATAAAAAAAATGATGAATACAACTAATTTGTATTTTGAAAATTTAATAAAATACAAAACTTTATTGTATCATGTAACATCTTTATACAAAATATATAGCTATATATATAATTTTAATTTTAAAAATTATCTTATACGATAACAGGTATGATAACGAAAAAAATCATTATTTTTATCCGTACCTGATAAGCTAACAAATTTTGTTTTACTCTTACCTGCATTTTCAGATACGATACGAATAGAGTAAAAGAATAAAAAAAGGTTAATTGACACTCCAAATTGTTATGGGTTGTTTTTTTCAGGAAATGTTGTGGGCTTTCAATAATAGTGCCATGGAGATAGGGCTGCACAAAAAATTCGTAGTTCGTGATTCGATTCTAGTTTGATTCGAAAAAATCTGTAGAAAATTCGATTCAAAATAGTTCGAATTTAATTCAAACCAACCTCAAACTAGATCGAGTTCGTTCGAAATAGGTTCGCAAACTATTCTAGTTCGAATCTCAAAGTAACGTGAACCATTGATTTCTGCTGATGACTTGTGTTCGCTGATGACTTAAAAGTTAAAGCATAAAGCTGCCTAGCCATAAGCCATAATTAGTAAGTCGTAATCTTCGCTCTCAGTTCTGAAACCCTAGATGACTTTCACCTCTCGCTCTCGGTGATTACGATCACTCTTTCTTGTCGTAAAAAAGTTCGTAAAAATTAGAAATTAAGTTGGTAAAAAATTAGAAATTAAGTTCGTAAAAAATTCGATTCGAAATTAATTCAAATCAAACTTAATTTGAAGTTAATTCAAACCAAACTCAAACTGTAGTAAGCTCGATTCGTTTGCAGTCCTACACGGAGATCTAAATTTTAATGTAAACTGGAGAGGAACAGAGGAAGTTATTTTGTTCAACAGAAGCGCGTGCGGACTGTGTAGAAACCCGTGGCGATGTACGAAAGCCTCGTGTCCGGACAAAAAAAATTAAAAAAAGACTAAATTGAATCTAGCGAAGTTGTCTAGACCAATCAGACCACGGTTTAAATCAAACCCAAAAAAAAAAAAAAAAAAAAAGCGTTCTTTGGACCAATCAACTTTGAACAGATCTATTGTTTTTGTTTTTGTTTTTGTTTTTTCAGGTGAAGCAGATCTATTGGTTACTAGCAGCATAAATCTATGGGCAATGATAGCGAATAGCGTTGCCTTGGATTTTTTTATCAGTAGAAATTAACCGAAAAAGAGAAAGAGAAATAGAACTAGAAAGAGTGCACATGTTCTAATATTGATAGTAAGGCTGGTATAAATTTCTATCGGTTTTAGAAATCTCAAAGTTTAGACCTGTAAAATTCTTATCGGTCCTAACTGTTTTTTTTTTTAAAGGTCTAAACTTTGATAAATCCAACTGATAAAAAAAAAAGTTAGGATTGGTAATAATTTTACAGGTCTAAACTTTGAGATTTTTAAATCCAACTGATAAAAAAGTTATTATCAATATTAGAACATGTGTATTCTTTCTATTTCTCTTTCTCTTTTTTTTTGTTAATTTCTACCGATAAAAAAATTTCTGTTGTCTTGGTAGTCTCTACCAAGTTTAAAAAAAAAAAAAAATAGCGTTTGACCTATGGACAATGAAGTAAGACAAATTAAGATAGTCACATCGATTGATACCGTCCTCGTATCTTTAAATTTTTAACGATGATTATGTAATGCATACAACTTTTTTTTTTACGAAAAGAATATTGTTTTGATATCGGAAGTTAAAACCCTTACTCAATATCAGTGACGATTTTACAAGAGAAATCGTTATTGTGATGATATATATTTCTTTCTGAATTTTGTTTATAATAATTTTATAAATGTGGCTAGATATAAGTATTAACAATCACAAAATAAAAATAATTATACCAGCCATGTGTGTGTGTGTGTGTGTTTTTAATGATTCGTTAAGAAACCACATAACCATACAATTCTTTTTATGATATCTAAATTTTCTGTATTTTTCAAAATATATTTACTACTATAAAATAAAAATAAAAAAATCGATACGTGGGTGCAGTTCATCAATTACCGTATTATCTTTTTGGACTCGAATGAAAGTGCACAAGTCAATTATCAGGAGGCCGTGATTTCATGGCGAAATGACTTTTGGTCACTGTTAGCCCAATTTAATAATTCATGGTCCAAGTAAATTAACGGGCCTTGAAAGTGGCATCATTTTGGTCCGGGCCATGTTTTCAAAATAATGATACACATCGGGAGAGATTAATCTTTCATGTTATCATGCTCCAATTAACAAAAAATTTGAGTTTGCTCAAAATTCGCTGAGTTTATTTGGGCTTAGATAGGAATTTTAGGAGCGTATAGCTTTATACTTCGTGCAAATTTGAAACGGGCGGTTCAGATTCAAATTAAAATTTTGAGTTACCTCACACGATCTTTATACCAAGGTGGTGATTTTAGGTGTTAATTAATTTTAAATGATTTTCCTCATTTCTTATTATTAATATTTATGTTTGATGTTTAGATACTGAATTAACTTTTTATATACTGAATTAACATAAAAAAATTCATAACGTAAAATATATATATAACATGCAATTTTAAAATCCGACGATAAGAATGTATTTATATTTAATGCACATAATACACATAAAAGTGATGAAATATTATTGCATATTTCATCAATCATAAAATAATACATGCAGCATCTGCAACGATCTATACTTAACAATATTGTTTGTTGAATATATATCCAAATTTATTGCCTCACATAAAAACAAAAATGAAAAATGAAACATTCACAATTCTTCACATATCCAAAACTAATTAACAAAGATAACATAGTCAACTACAAAATTTCCAATCTAGGTAAGGAATCTATTCGCACAATCGAAAATTCAGATGTCCTATTTATTTTCAAGATATTATCCAAGTGATATCAGATATAAAAAAAAAAAAAAAAAAATCCAGTGTCATTTCTCATTGGGCCCCACTAATAAGAACACATAGTGATAGCTATAGTTTCTCAAGCTTCCTAGCTAGCACAATCTTGGATATATATTACAAAGGGACGGATAGATCAGAATAATAATACTCAAGTCTCACTAAAAGTAATTAATCATTCATAAATTTTGGAATAATAATACTCAAGTTTCAGTTGATTACGTCAAGTTAATTATACTTTTCTTTAAACTTCTACCTATATATACATATTTCATCACTAATTAAATTATAGAAGGTTGATCAAAGACTGCCTAGCTAGTTCATTTTAAAATGTTCCAAAATTAAAGCTCCAATTTTCATTTTGATCCCAAAAAATGGACAATTAGACAGATTTGTCTGTTTCTTAATCAAGTTGTAGCTAATTAATAACAAATTAAGATTGAAACTAATTATTACCAAAGTAAAAATTACTGCTTGATCGGAGAGATAGTTTTGTTGATCCCCGTGACAATCGAAGTGAGCTTTAAATCCTCCATTGCCTGACGCAGCATCATCTCTGCATCACCCCAGTAAATCTTGGCAAAAAAACTCACCTATTTAATTATCATTTTATTTCATACAAAATTAAAATAAAGGCGCAGATCAGATCACTACAAGAGAAATAAATTTGGAAGGGAATGGGGATTAATAGAGTGATCGATCTACCATTTTCTCACGGGGGATAGCGTCAAGCATGTTAACCACCTCCATGTCAAATGGAAGACCGTAATACTTCATCATTTCTGGGTTTCTGTAGTGCTGAAGCTGTATCAGAGCTTTTAAAACACAACAGATCGATCAGATATTGAATAAAATAGACAAATAAAAAAAAAAAAAAAAAAAAAGGAAAGAAGATCGAAGATATAAAGAACTAACCGGAGCCTGATTTGAGGGAGTCATTGATGCCATGGTGCTTCTCGAAAAGCTCGGAAGGCAAGACATGAATCACGACTAGATAATCTCCACGTTTGAGATCACCTATGACCCAGCTGAGTGCCATCTTGCTAGTCTTGGAGAAATCCAACGCCACGCCTACTTTCTTCTCCCCAGACATTAATTTGCTCTTGCGCGCTCAGTGTTTCTTCTTGCTAGCTAGTGCAAGAACCAAGAAGATCGATGGTAGAAAGAGAGAATGGAATGTGAGACAAATGCGGTTATGCGGCGGTTTGGGTGAAATACATGTCACGTGGAAACTTCTTAAATAGATCATGAGTAGTACGATTCAACTGGACAGCACGATCTTGTTGTCTCCTCCAGTTGGATCAAACTTATAACTCGTTCTTGAATATATTTATAGTTTAATAGACAGACTTGCATGCCATCCAGTGATGTATTCACTGGAGCGAACAAAATCTCAACTGTTTGGCTCGATCGAACTGTAAAAGCTACGCGTCAATTTGATTAAACGGTTCAGATCGTACTACTGACAAAATCTATACCTTGTCCATGGTACATAACCCAAATGGACTTGCGGATTTATTTAAACTAATTAGTTAGCTAGTCCTATAAATTAATTTAATTAAATTTATTGTCCTTAATGTAATTTTTTAATAAAAAAATCATTATATATATTCAATTATTCACTCAGATTTATAATATATTGATAGCTATTGAATGGAATGAAATCAACATGAAATTAAATTAATATCTAATATAACTCCGGAATGAAAATTCTAACTTCTACGAAATTCTTAAATTAAACTTTTAGAAGTTACTGGAAAACAACTCTTATTAATATAAAGACAGAGCTTCATTAAGTGTAGGCAAATAGAAGGCCATGGTGAAATAATTAGCAAATATTGGTCCATTATACCTAAATCTTTATATACCTGGAAAATTTACTGATTCAAAGTCTGTTTCTTTTTTTCAGCGACCCTGATGAGTGTTTTCACACAGCTAATAATATTTATAACTCTAATATTTTGCTTACTATCGTTCCACAAACTCATGAATCTTTCGTGTAATATAGATTAGGGTGTCGATCAACACAATAGTGTATTGATATTAATTATAAGTGTGTATAATTGTATATGGGTTTTAGACTTTTAGTTGAATTTTAAAGATTACATGTAGAGGACTCTAGGATTTAGGCATACCATCATTTTTTTACTTAAACTATTAATTATAAGTGTGTATAATTGTATAGTGCATATCCCCTTATCATACGTACGTAGAGGATTCGGATTGTATGAGTGTTTTACTTAAAATATTTAAAATAGTAAAATACATGCAAAATGTGAGTGTATATAATTACTTTTTATTATAAATATATATTAAGAATAATCATTTTAATTAGATTAATTTATACGAGGAGATACAATCTGAACTGTTCAATCAAATTCACGCATAAGTCTGTCAATTAAACTGTAAATATATATATTTTTTTGATAAAAAGGCTGTGCAGCCCGTTTCATTAATGAAACCAATCACCATTGTTTTGATCTAACAAAAAGGGTGATCACCCCAATAACATAACATCAAAATAAAACCAGAAACAGTAGCCTGTGCCCAGAAAATGGCAACAGACTCTGTCTATCCTAAGAAGAAAATAGCATAAGATAACTACATCCTAGTCATGGGTATATCTCTGAAACTAAACCGTAGGCTCTGGAGATCCAACATCATCCTCCAGAGGCCCTTGGTACAGCACCAGCTGCAGTGGGTTATCAGCACACTCGGTCTTCGGATCCAGAGTCTGTAATGGTATCGGGTCCAAATCCGTCGGCATCCAATCCTCCATCACTAAATCTATGAGCTGTCGCTTGACGATCCCTGTCCAATATGTAACAAGAGAAACAATGAGTAAAATCTTAGTTTTAAAAGATGGAGAAGGATGAGTTTGTTGAAAACAGGAAGCATTGCGCAATTTCCAAATTGTCCAACAAAACGCACTAAACAGTATCAGAAAAGTTGTTCGGGACTGCTTCGGTAAGCCTAGAGCAAATTGTATTATGTCCTTAATTGAGTGCCAGTGAGGATAATATTGCTGGCTACGGCCCATCCAGAACCACATCTGCTGTGCTAGTCTACATGTTATAAACAAATGATTAGTAGATTCTATTTCAGAACAGAATTGGCAGGTGTCATCCCCTTGCTAGCCCCATTTGCTTAAGTTCTATTTGGTTAATATGCGGTTACGTTCCACTAACCACATGAAGATTTGAATCTTGTAAGGAATGGGAAGCTGCCACCAGATCATGGAATTAGGAAAACTTACCCCTCAAAAATTAAGAACTTTGTACATAGATTTAACTGTGTAAAGGCCAGAGGCTTCCCATTTCCAAGCTATTTTATCCTGCTGATGAGTAAAAGATATAGAGCTAACAGAATGTAAGATAGAAGACCATTCTTGAAAAGAGATCTGGTCTAAATGTCGTCTGAATCGTACTGCACTCCCTTGAGAGTGCACAACTTCACTTAAAGTGATATTTTTATTAGCACAAATATCATACAAATGTGGATAAAGGGCTCTAAGAAAAATTTCATTATTCTAAGAATCATTCCAAAAGCTAAGTTTAGAATTTGCTCCTGGGCTGTTAATGACACTACATTTGCCTATATTATCTAAAGCTGTAATTGATTTCCAAAAGGCAGAGAACGGAAGGGAGGGTATAGTATAGTATTTAGCTAAAATAATTGTTTTCCACAACCCTTGGTAAGAAGAGTCATTGAACTTCCACCACCATTTAAGTAATAAAGCTGTGTTCATTTGGTGAAGATCCAGTATACCTAGACCTCCTATTTCCTTAGCAAAACAAGCCAAGGGCCAATTAACCAATGCATATTTTCTCTTATTCTTACAATTACCTTGCCATAAAAAACGACATCGAATCCTATCTAATTGAGAAAGTACATACCTGGGGATTTTGAACAATGACAGAGTGTAAAGAGGGATAGATGAAAGAACCGAATTGATCAAGGTAAGTCGACCCCCGATGGACAGAAGCTCTCCCTTCCAGTTTTGCAACCATTTGTCAAACTTGGTAATAAGAAAATCCCAATCTTTTTTGGTCAGTTTGGATGTATGTAAGGGTAAACCAAGATAACTAAGAGGGAAATCTCCACCTTTACATTGGAAGGTGTCATCTAACAGAGAACCCAAATCAGTGTTCAAAGGAAAAAGTTCTATTTTTTGTAAGTTCATTTTTATCCCTGATAATGATTCAAAAGCTCACATAGTCCACCAAGCTGTCTCTATGTTAGATGCATTAGCATCAAGAAACAATATCGTATCGTCTGCATAGTGACAATTAGTAATAGGATAGCCATCTTGGCAAGCTGGACCTAAACCTGTCAATAGTTGAGCTGTCCTACCTTTGGAAAAAAGTTGACTCAATGTATCAGCAACTAGAATAAAGAGGAAAGGGGACAAGGGATCTCCTTGACGGACCCCCCCCCCCCCCCCCCCCCTCTTACAATAAAAGTAAGGTGTGAGTGTACCATTGATATTAAAACATGATTGAGAGCTCACTAGCCAAGTATGTATCCAATTAATCCAGGTAGCACTAAAACCTCGAAGAGTGAGGACTTCTAAAAGGTATTGCCAATGGATTTTGTCATATGCCTTCTCAAAATTGACCTTTATGACAACACCAGGTTTCTTAAGAACTTGAGTATAATGAATCAGTTCTTGACTAATCACAACATTGTCTAAGATATATCTACATTTAAGGAAAGCCGATTGACTCTTATCTATCAACCTACTCATGATCGATTCTAATCTAGTAGTGAGAATTTTGGAAATAATTTTGAAACTGCAATTCACTAAACTGATAGGCCTAAACTTATGGATAACCCTAGCATCTTGTTCTTTGGGAATCAAACAAATTATAGGCTTATTCAGTTTATGCAAGTCCAAACGATTATCATGAAATCCCTAACACAATGCTAACAAATAATCTTTAACTACTGTCCAGAATTTTTGATAGAATGAGAAAGTAAAGCCATCAGGCTCTGGTGTCCCCAGTGAGGAAGAATCAAAAACAGCTGATTTAATTTCATCCTCAGTGAAGGTATAATCAGAGAGTTATTTTCCTGTTCTGTAATTTGAGAGTGTGTTGGCCAGAATGTAGGCTGCATAGTCCCAAATTTCAGTCCCTCCTCCCCAAGAATAGATTGGTAATATTGGACTACATGTTTTTTAATATCTTGCAAGTTAGAAGTGGGATAACCATCAATATCTAGAGAATGAATATGACTGATTTTTCTTCTATGAGAAGCAACTGTGTGGAAATATTTGGTATTATGGTCCCCCTCTTCTAACCATTTTTGTTTGGCCCTAATTGCCCAATATTGTTCTTCCTCTAAATACAGAGCTTCTAATTGTTCTTTACAATGTGTCCACGCTTCTAACTCAAATTGTGACAATGCTCTAGTATCCCTAATAATATCAAACTCATGTAATCGAGCTAAAAGTTGAGCCTTATCTCTCTTTTTCTTCCCATAATGGTTCTTTGCCCAACCTGAAATTTTTCTTTTCATGAATTTCATTTTTTCCTGCCAACTAGATGCTAATTAAACTATCAGAATGTAAAGGAAATTCCTGCCACCATTTGGGAACTAATTCTAAGAAGTCGGGTTGTTCTAACCAGGAAGGATCAAATCTAAATGTATGAGGAGTTTGAATTTTCTTGTCAGATATATGCATAATCAGGGGGCAATGGTCAGAACCAAAGATAGGCCTATCCTGAACAAGGCTAGAAGGATAATGGGTGTCCCAGTCAATGATTGTAAAAAATCTATCTAACAGAGCAAATCGCAGTCCATTAGACCATGTATATTTTCTAGACTCTAAGCTATGTTCTAAGAGATTGTGCCTTGCTATGAAAGCATTGAAATGTCGACTTGTTTTAATGTCAAAATTAGGACCAGACTTTTCATTTCTATTCCTAATCACATTAAAATCCCCACATAAAATCCACATGTCATTACAATGAGTTCTAAGACTATCCAATTCAGTCCAAAATAGGGGTTTAAGACAGTGAGCTATAGGTCCATATACACCAGTAAGATGCCAACGCTTAGAATCAGATTTATTTTCCAGATGAATATCTAAACAAAACTGGTGAGCAGACCAAGATAAAAGTTTGATTTTATTGCTATCGCCCCCAAAAAGAATACCCCCTGACCTGCCCTGAGAAGGGACCCAATGCCAGATATCTAATCTGCTAGGTAATTGTCGTAACAAAACTGTAAATATTTTGATGAACAAATAAATAAGTTATTGGTTGAACTTTTTAATTAGGGAGATAACAGCTTCTGTATGAATATTTGATCAAGATCGTGATACTCATCTAATAATATAAACAGAGAGAGTCCAATGGAATTTCATTGTATTATACCGGCATTTTTATTCATAACCAAAAAAAAATATAAAATATTATTAATAACCTGACTCCCGAAAGTTTTCCATCCATGCCCAACCCGCCCCCCATGGGGCGGTTTACCCCCCCCCCAACCCGCCCCCCAGTGGGGCGGTTTACTATTTTTTTTTTTATTTAATACGATAGATTTATAAGTATTTGTTTATATTTTTAATACGATGGATTTTATGATTTGTGAATAGTTTAAAACATAAGTGAACAAAATAATCAAATAACATCTGATCAACATAAAATATAGAAACGAAAACAAAGTGAATAAAATCAGCAAATAACGTCTAATCAACATAAAATATAGAAACGGAAATATAAAAATACTACTGTCAGGTCTACAATATGAAATATAAAAAACTATCAACGAGGACGACGACCGGACAATGACAGTCTAGAAGCCGGCCCGCACGCCCTCGGCGGCTGCGTGCGGGTCTTTTGTCGCTGCACACGCCTCCTCCGTGGCTGTGGAGGATCCTCGTTATGAGTCAGATCCACATGCACGTCCTCCTCGTCATCAGAATAATCCACATGCATGTCCTCCTACATTGTGCCCGTGGATCGTCGGTATGAATCGGGCAATGGATCATACTGAGTACCCTGTGATGGATTCGTCTCCCATGGATCGAACTCCCAGTCCCCAGTATATGTGCTCGGGGGCTGTGTCCCGAACGCAGCAGTCTCCCAAGCATCAGTGGGCTGCTGTGCCCCACTGCCACTAGCCTCGTGGTCGTGCTGCCTGGGGGGTGGCATCGATGGTGTGGCTCCGGTGACATCCTCTACACCGGTGGCGGTGAGGCCAAAGTCTGCTGCAGTGAAAGTGGGTTCAGCACACCACATAGGATTTCCATCCTGCAGTTATATAATGTTAGTTTTTCTTTATGAAAATAACGAAAATTTAATTTATACAGAGACGAACCAGCTTACCTCGCCAAGCTGCACCGGCACATTAAATTTATTGTAGTAGGCGTGCCATTTTTTGTTGTCGAGCACCCAATCGTGGAACGCCCAATCCGGGTTGTCTTCTGCAACATTTCAGTTGAAATTGTTAAGAACACACTTTGTAAAACAAAATTGACGTGTATGGTAAAATAATTTAACTTATAATACCTTCGGGGGGTGGTGGTAGGTCATCGTCGTATACTAATTCACGTTCTTGATTTGGCTGGGTCGGCGCTGGTGAGTCTTTCTTGATCTCACGCCAGTTGATGTTCTCACCAGCGTCGTGCAACATGCCAATGAGGCGTCCATCGAACTGGGAATCCTCGACGATCGGAGCAGTGTGATGCAGCATAGTACACCCGAACGCCCGAAAACTTTTTTTCGCCATGCACACCAAGCTGTGTGCAACTCCTCGGATCCCCGTTAGTACCTGTTCATAACGATTAATTAGAAAATAAGTTGTATGGAAAAAAACTAATACTACAAGTAATCTTTATTACTTACCGCTCGAGTACTGGTCGGGCCCCATGGCAAATGGGTCTTACTCTCGTCACCCATCATTCTCCGCCGAAGAGAATCACCGTAGTCGCCCTGTAAGTACACCGAATTCATGCACCACCGCTGGTACCAGACCATATATCGCAATGCCCATGGTCCCACTCCCAAACTGACGTCTGCCGGGTCAGGCGGGACCCACAAGTGGTTCTCAGGCGTGCGGGCAATCCTATAGTGGGCTAAATGGCGGCCGCTCCAATCCACCTCTGGCTTCTTATGGAAGGTACTGCATTATAAGTTAGTTAGATACAATTTGTAAAATAATATCAATATTCAGGTGTGTATTACTTACTTGTGCAACTTCTCCGTCTCATCCTCACCAAGTATCGGGTCATCTGGGATGAAAGCATCGAAGCCGAACTGACGAGAAACCCGATCAGGATAGTGATACTCAACTATCCAGTAACAAACGACCGGACCCCGATATAAACCGAGATCCCTCTGTTCCATCGTCAAGCGACAGAATATCCTAGCCCGGTACCACGGCCGATACGGGAACCACTCGATGTTTGCCTGGTGCAACAGTTGGAGCTGATTTCGGACGTACGAGATACCCGCCGTCCCTCCCCTCGGCGTGTTAAAATAGCGGAGGCGGCTACCCCATATGGCGCCGTATGGAGGGCTTTTCTCGATGTCGGAGCCCCTTTGCCACTTCACATTTGATGGAATTTCGGGTCGGCAGACCGGTAGGTGCGACCAGGACCATTGCTGTAGTAGAAGGAGTGGCCCATTGAACTGCTGGCTGCCTCTCTGAAATTGTAGATGTGTATTTGTTATTATCAAATAAAAAAAACGTAAATAACATTAATTGAAGAAGACTTACCAGACAAGCCAATAAAATAATTTCTAACAATTCCAATTTCTAATAATTTCTAACAATTCCAATCAAATAATTTCTAACAATTCCAATCAAATAATTTCTAACAATTCCAATTTCTAATAATTTCTAACAATTCCAATAAAATAATTTCTAACAATTCCAATTTCTAATAATTTCTAACAATTCCAATAAAATAATTTCTAACAATTCCAATCAAATAATTTCTAACAATTCCAATCAAATAATTTCTAACAATTCCAATTTCTAATAATTTCTAACAATTCCAATAAAATAATTTCTAACAATTCCAATCAAATAATTTCTAACAATTCTAATCAAATAATTTCCAACAATTTCAATTTCTAATAATTTCTAACAATTCCAATCAAATAATTTCTAACAATTCCAATCAACTAATTTCTAACAATTCCAATTTCTAATAATTTCTAACAATTCCAATCAAATAATTTCTAACAATTCCAATCAACTAATTTCTAACAATTCCAATAAAATAATTTCTAACAATTTCAATTTCTAATAATTTCTAACAATTTCAATTTCTAATAATTTCTAACAATTCCAATCAAATAATTTCTAACAATTCCAATAAAATAATTTCTAACAATTCCAATCAAATAATTTCTAACAATTCCAATCAACTAATTTCTAACAATTCCAATCAACTAATTTCTAACAATTCCAATCAAATAATTTCTAACAATTCCAATTTCTAACATTTCTAATTTAATAATTTCTAACAATTTCTAACAATTTGTAAAAATTTCTACCATTTTTCAAAAATTTCAAACTATTTCTAACAACCCTAAACAATTCCAATCAATTTCTACTAAATTCAATAACAACAATTTCAAGCAAATTCCGCAATTTCTAACAATTTCATATAAATCCCGTAATTTCGAATAATTTATACAAAATTCCAAATAATTTATAAAAATCTAAATAATTTATAAACAAGTTAAAGAAATAACTTCATACCCGAAAATGGATTCGGAGCGACGGCGCGGCGGTGACGGGGCGAAAAAATGAAAATGAAATGGAGAGAGAGAGGGTGGCGGGTAGAGAGAGGGAGAGAGGGAGAGGGCGGTAGAGAGAGAGAGAGGGGTCGGGAACGGTTGAGAGATGCGAAATGTCGCGTTCGGGACGAAAAAACGCCGTTTTTGGGCCAAAACCGGCGGGTTGGGGGTGGTTTCGGGTGGGGGCTGTGGGGGGGCGGGTAGGGTTTGGTTTGGGGAGGGAGGGTATTTAAAAAAAAAATATATATATATTACTAAACCGCCCCACTGGGGGGCGGGTTGGGGGGGGGTAAACCGCCCCACGGGGGGGCGGGTTGGTTATGGGTGGAAAATCGGCGGGAGTCGGGTTATTAATAATATTTTATATTTTTTTTTGGTTATGAATAAAAATGCCGGTGTTTCTTTTCTTAATCTATACACATGTACATTGCTATGTTTTACAATTAACCGTAGACTAACTAAGGTTCTAACAATCTCTGTTATTCTGTTACAACATCTCCAGTATTAGACTATTAGACTTTAGTGCCAATATCAGCGCCTTATCTCCATTATCTTCAATTACTGAATGAATCCAGTGTCGTACCAGTGCTGTAGGCTAATAATTAAGTCATTTCCACGTGACATGTATTTCTTCCAAACTGCCGCATAACAGCATTTATCTCACATTCAATTCTGCGCTAATTCCAGTCGCATATCCACTTTCTCTTTCTACAATCTTCTTGGTTCTTGCACTAGCAAGAAGAAACACTGAGCAAGAGGCCAAGAGCAAATGTCTGGGGAGAGGAAAGTAGGCGTGGTGTTGGTGTTGGATTTCTCCAATAGTAGCAAGAAGGCGATCTCTGGTGGACCATTGATAATCTTCTCAAAGAAGGAGATTATCTAATCGATTCACGACGAGCACCATGGGATCTTTGACAGCAGCCTCTCGAATCAGGCTCCGGTTAGTTCTATATATCTTCTTTCATTTTTCTTTAATTTATATACTGATTAATTTGATATTTATCTGTCTTTTTTATTTAATATTTGATCGATTGATCTGTTGCGTTTTAAAAGCTCTGATACCGTTCACGATTTCAGAAACCCAGAGATGATGAATTCTTACGGTCTCAAGCTTGACGCTATCCCGAGTGAGAAAATGGTAGATCAGTTGATTATCCCCGTTCTCTTCCAAATTTTTTTCTCTTGTAGCTAGCGATCTGCGCCTTTATTTTAATTTTGTTGAAATCATATCAATAGGTGAGGGCTGTTGCCAAGCTTTAATGGGGTGATGCGGCGGAGAAGCTGTGCCAGGCCATAGATGATTTAAAGCATTTATTTGTAGATTTTTTTTTCTTAAAACAAGGTTCAACTACCCCAGCTCGATCCAGCTCATAGCGATTTCAAGCTGAGTTTTCAGCATAGACCCCTAAAGTCAACTTGCTCGCTCGTGACAAATTCAAGCTAGACTCAACTTGTTGTTACGAACCAGCCCGTTGCCACCCCCTACATTAAGTACACAAGTTATATGTAGCAATGTTTTGACTCTATTTTTCGTAAACTACATGAAGTACAAAGACTGTTTTGTCTATGTTTTTATCTGAAAAAACTTCTATCACTTGTACTTCCATAGTGAATAATATTTCTTCTAAAGAAGCTACAATGTAAGTGCTGAAATGATAAGTTTCACTCATGAACTCGTCTTCCTTTTTAGAAAAATTTACTTATAGCCAAATTTTATTACACCACCGATAAAGTCTCCATCTACCTTGAAGTTAAAGTCTTCGTATAAACCATCCTAATAAAAAAAATGTAATTTTTTTTGTCTTAATTTAAATATCCTCAGCTCTGTCTCTACCGCTACCTATAATATAACAATGCTGGCTAGAATTTAAATTTACATATCCCTATTAATACTTTAATCAGTTATAAATTTTTTTAATCTATGTCATATTATTTTGATTGAATCTAGGTCAATTTTGATTCAAATTCAAATCAAGTCGATGGTTGGTTAGTTCAATCTGTTTGATGGGGACCAGATTTTTAATTTTAAAAAATGTTAAATATTTTTTTTTTAAATCAGAAAGATGGTTAAAATATTTCCCATCATGTCATAAAAAGAATTACACCAGTTATGCGATTAGTATTCGTTAATCGTTCCAGATAACCATACGATTGCAAAGAATAATTTTCATCATCTTTTTAAATTAAATATGTTTACTACAAAATAAAAAATTCTGCGATATGTGGTTTCATCAATTACTATATTTTCTTTTGGACTAGAATGAGCTAGTATGCAGAAGTCAATTATTACGAGGGTTGATTTTTTCGGTGAAAAGATTTTCAGTGACAGTTGGCCCAATTCGATAATTCATGGCCCAAATTGGCAAATCTAAACGGGCCTGTAAGTAGATGGAAGTTCTTACTCGTTTTCGAAATAATGATAAACATGATACCACGGTGGATTTTGATTTTTTTTTTTTAAATAGAACTCGTAAAAAAAAACAAAATTAACCAAATGAGTTCCGTGCCAATAGAAGCTTCAAAAATAGCCTCCACCAGTTCTCCAAACCGGTATGGATTGAAAGGGCCTAGTTATACCGGTTCCTCAAACCAGTGGAGTCATTTTCTCACCCGACTGGCTCGTTTTCCCACCAAACTGTGGCATGGGCACAGAAGATCTGCAGACAAGGCTCCACCGGTTTGGGGAACCGGTGGAGCTGGAAATTCTTTTTTTTTTTTCATCTTACAAGTGCCACCGTGTTTGGGAAAAAAAATAATAAAAAATTCTAAAAAATATAAAATTAGCTCAACTTTGTTGGGAAACCGATGGAGGCATTAATTCTTTGTAACCATGCGTGTAGCTATTGTGGCAGATGGAAAAATGGCTCCACCGGTTTGGAGAACCAGTGTAGCTATGCCCTTTCAATCTACACCGGTTTGGAAAACTGGTGGAGGTTATTTTTAAAACTTCTGTAGGCACGGGTTAATTTTTTTTATGAGTTCTATTTAAAAAAAATCGTGGATTTCGCATAACGTTAATTTTTTTTTAGTTTGTTCAAAATTGAATCAGTGAGTTTATTCGGTCCTAATTAAAATTCACGGAGCATATTTATCAATATTGAGCAGACAATTTTAAGATATATGCCAATCTGAAATCGACAATCCTGATTCAAACTCAAATTTTGAGTAACCTCAAACAATTTGAGTTCTATATCAATAGTGAATTCAGGTGTTATCTTTAAATGATTTTCTTTCAGTTCTTGTCCACATTTATTATTTTTAAAATTTTAATATTTATGTTTGATCTAGTTCAGATCCTTTGATACTTAATTAACCTAAAAATCGTGATAATCGTATTATATAATTATAATTTTGAAAGCATCTATTATAATGTAATTTATATTTTATGCACATAATACACATTAAAAATGACAAAATTTGTTGCAAGTTTCATCAATCGTCAAATTAATGATACCGAATTTTGGAACACCTGTACGCTTAATATATAATATTTGGTCGAATATTAAATGGTATCCAAACTGCATAAAAAATTATATACATTTGATCTATTAAGTTCTTTTTTATTTTCTTAGATGTTTATTTATAATTTAATTTATATTGAAATATTAAAAAATAATAACCACCCCCCCCCCCCCCCCCCCCCCCCAAAAAAATGCAAATAATTAGTTTTCTACCTCTAATCAATAAATCATCTTTTGGATGTAATCATGTGAGACATTTTTTTTATTAATGAACCTTTGTGGGTTTATTCATGTGAGGCTTAACTACATTTAAAAATATATATATATATATACCCATTAGAATATAATTAATGTCATTTCTGTCATGTAAGTGGGGCCAGGCTGGATCAAATAATCTACGCTCAATTTTGTGCAAGACAATTAAGTATTCTTTGTTTTATCAATTTGTGCAATAAAACCATTTACACCCTAATAAAATTAAGGATATATTTGCAATCAATTCCTGCTGATAAATTATGAAAACAACTAAGATTTATTTACATTAAATTATATACCAATTAATTCCAATTAATGCCGAGATCACAGCCGATTGATGCCATACTACAGCTAGACAAAACAAAAGGGCAAGAGGTACTTTACTAGTGGCAATGTTTGTTATCTGGAGAGAAAGATGTGCACGAATATTCAGAGATACCAACAAGTCACACAGAGATCTAATAGAGGAACCACCGGGAGAAGTCTGACAATCGAATAACATTTTGTTTCTTTTTATTATATTTTTTAGACTTTTGCTTTACATTTTTTTTTTTCAGTTTTTAATTTTATTTTTATTTTGCCCAAGTTTATTTGAGCAACTTGTGTTTATTTTCGATTGCAACTACAAACTCTTGTAACCGCAATCATCAATCAATTAAATATGAGCTAAACCCTTATTTTTCCTCAAAAAAATTCCAATTAATGCCAGCTCTCGATCGGTCAGAAATTAGTAATATATAAATATTGTATAGGTGTTAGAGATAAATATGAATTAATGAGAACAATCTGTCCAAGTTTAAACAATGAATAATATTTGTAAAGAAAAAAAATGAAATGTATTTTCGGTAGACTAATTAATTAATGCATCTCACCGCGTTAAATTAGTTAAAAATGTCTATCCTATATCTACATTCAATAAATGAATTGCCTAACTAATAACAAAAATTATTTCTTCAGAAAAAAAATCAAATGAAATAAAAAATAAAAGAATTATAACACAAATTAAATGTATATGCAAAGGCCAAAACATCCCAATGATCCATCTATCTCGCCTTAACCGGCGTCTGAAACCCGAACAGCTTCGTCGGCGACAGCCTCCCCGGCCTCTCCTTGCTCTTACGATTCTCTTTTATCGTTTCCAGCCTAGGCGACCATTGCCTGTCTCTCGGGCCCACCAACTGCGCATAATGCTTCTGCAATTCCGGCGTGTTACATATCACCCCTCCACCACTGACTACACCCGCTATTTTCGCATTCTTCCCCGATCCACTGGTGATCACTCTTTCTACAAACTCAGGCAAAACCCTAATCAAAATAGATCCATCTTCATTCTTTAAATGCTCAAACGGGCACGGGCTACTACCCACGAGGGTCGGTTTTTTGTTTCGATCGGGAGAGAGATACGACAGAGAGGCTGCGGTGAGTGCCTGGTCATAGGAGACCCGATCAACCGGCAATACAAAGTAGGTTTGACCGGGGAGAAGGACGTCACCGATCGAGAGTACAGGGATCGGGAAACCAATGTAAAAGGAGTCTCCATGGCACACGACATAGCCCGGCAACCTGCGCATTATGTCGCTAGCCTGACATCTTGCTTGTATTACCTGGGATGCACCGCCCCAAAAGACGACCCGGATTGACGTCGGCGAAGGGCAGTAGCAACATGGAGAGAGGCCATTTCCCATGGTGGAGAGAGGTATAGGAGGAGAGAGAAAGGAATATAAGAAGTTTGAAATTGTAGGATCAAGAGAAAGAGAAAATTTAGAGGGATACATATATTGAAGAGAGGTCATGTACTGGTTCTATTATTATTATTATAGAAGGTTGACAATATTATTTGACAAGTGAAAGGGTTGGGCTGGGTATTGTTTTACCTGGTTGTGTTTATATTTTGTGCTTTTACATATTTAATGAATTTTAATAACATCTAATTTTACATAGGTTTACTAATTTAATTATGCCATTACTCTAGAAGAAGGATAAAATTGTACAAAGACAGTTAAATTAATGAATTTCTTTTATTGAAGGCTATTTTATTGAAGAATTGTACACATTTAATGAATTTCTTTTATTGGTAATTTTCACATTAAATTAGGCCTAAGTTTAATTGTTAATAATCATTACACACGTAATGACATTTAATTGTTAATAAATTATACCAACAAGTATTATTTTCAGTATTAGTTATTGTTAAATAAGATTTCCCAGCACTGCTACTTGTTAAAACAACTGAAAATTTGTAATGATTTAAAGTTTTGACCGAAATTTTTTTGTGTGACACCCGGAAAAATCGGATTAAAATAAATGACATCCGGCCTACGTTTGTCTAAAAATGACACTCCCACACAAGGATTTCACGCACCAGCTAATTCAGGCTCGCACAAGGGTTTGGCGCACCACTTGGTCCGCACAATGGTTTGGCGCACTGGTTGTGCACGGAAATTGAAACATACTTGCAAGGATTTTAATGTACTTAGCACGGATCTTGATGCAATCGAATGGTTCTCTTGAATTGTGAGCTTCATTGGAATGCGCAAAAAGTCTGGGTTCAGTTTGCGCACAGAAATTAAAACATACTTGCACGGATTTTAATGTACTTAGCATGGATCTTGATGCAATCGAATGGTCCTTACAAGTGCTGAATTGTGAGCTTCATTGAAATAAATTTGAAATTAATTTTGGTGCGCCGAAAGGTTGTGCGAACCTGTTTGGTGTGCCAAATTCTGGTGCATATCAAGTGGTGCGCCAAACTATTGTGCGAGTCTGGATTGGTTGGTGCGCGAAATCTTTGTGCGGAAGTGTCATTTTTAAACAAAATTAGGTCCGGGTGTCATTTATTTTAATTCGATTTTTCTGGTGTCAAAAAAAAATTTCCAAGTTTTAAACTAGTATTGAAGTTCGGACGCCTCAAGTTGTTTTAGACTGGAGAAAATCTGTCGAATTATTGCTGTACTAGTTCTGGAATATATAGACCTGGTCTCTGGTCAGAGGAGATGGCGCTCAGCACTTAATTTGTGTGGTGGTTGTACAGTGAGAAAAAGGGGGTCCATAACCAAAAGAGAAATTTTCCCCTATGCTATTCTTTTTTATTTTATTTAAAGAGGATATAATTGGCATCACGTGATGGTCGTGTTTTGACTTTGGATTGGGCTTGCTGTTTTAATTGGTTGTTTGAAAATTTAAAATTCCAAATTGTAAGCAATGAAAATATGAAACATTCAAATTAGTAGTAATAAAAAAGTAGAACTAGGGTGCTTCTAAGAGTATCAAGTTTTTTTGTACTCTTAATTTTAAAATCTATCATATTAACTTCGAACGACGAATTCAAATTATTGAAATCCTTCTATTTTACGAGTGATGCGTCTACATGTGAAAATTTTAAAGTTTCGAATAATTTAATATAAAGCCAAGTGGTCAAAATTAGAAGGTTTCTAGATTAATTTTAATGCATTCATTTTTTGAAAAACTCTTGACCACTTAACTTTATACTAAATTAATTCGAAACTTTAAAATTTTTACATGTAGACGCATCACTCATAAGGTATAAGGATTTCAACGGTTTGGATTCATCGTTCGAAGTTAATCCAATATATTTTAGAGTTAAGAGTACAAAGGGGCTTGGTATTCTTAGGAGCACTCTAGTTCTACTCGTCGTAATAAAATGATACTTATTTTATCTGGTATTTTGTTAGGTTTGCAACTATATTTGTAGTATAGAAAGATAAATGCTAATTACTCAATTTTATTGGATGCTATTGTATTGTATTTGTATTGGACGTGTATACCAAAAAAATTGTGTTGGTTAATTTTTTTTCTAAAACACAGACTGACTGATACATACAGGTACTTAATTAAATGAAAAAGTTCATAATTTTGATATTCACATTTTTTTTTCATGAAAAAATTTATTTCAGATAGCTATTGGAAACGAACAATTGTAATGTATTTGAGATCATTCAAAATTCTCTATAATTTGGAAGGAGCTAAATCTAAAACCATATTTTCTCTTGGATTTAATTCAAGCAACTGACCATCTCATCAAATAATGGAGAAGGATTCCCATGTGTTGCTGTCCATAATTAAGAACTTTTTGACTTAATAGCCAAAAGAGAAGAACCAGTCAATTAATTAACTTTCAAGATGTTAAGCGATGGAGGATTGATTCAACTTTACAAGATTTGTATTTTCTTCTCAAAAATTTTATATGTTGAGTCTCATATTCTTAATCATTCTTTGATCTAGTAACAGATGATATTATCTTTGGATTCATATCCTAGGTAACAGAATATTTCTATTTAGATCTGTACTGTCTAATCAGAATTCAAGTCAATCTGACTTGAGGTAAAATACACAGGCCTTTTTAAACTTGTATTATCTCTGTTTGTTTATTTCTGTTTTCTATTTTATGTTTGCATATCGTCTTTCTCTTATATCATAACTATATCATACTTATAAATGTCAAAATATAAACCATATTTATAAATCATAATAAATTTAGTCAAGAAAATCAAATCATAGTAAATCAGTCAACAAATTTAGTCAAATAATCGTTTTAATATTAAACTCGGGCAATTAATATATCAACTATCTAAAAATAAAAGTAAAGAATCGGCCAATTATTGTCCAGTTTGGGCATTTTTATAATTAGCTACCTTTCCTGGACAGATTTGATAATTTATATTTAATTTTGGATATTAATATAAATCACGGCAAATTCTATGAAAGATACAGACATTCGCTAAACTGCTAGAGTTCTAAATTTATTCTTTAAGAACAAAAAATGAAAGGCCTGTATCTAGCCAAGCATCTATGACCCAATTTTAGACTGAGATCTGATTTCTTCAGAATATCTTATAAAATGCTATACCAAATCTTGGAAGCATAATAATTATAAAGATCAGTGATCATTGTTGGGTAAACTTCTTCATTCAATCTTCCAGTTCATATAAAATTGTAATGCAGCTAATCATTAGATTTCTTTATATCTCCGAGCAGATGAAGCAACATAGACATTTGGGGCTCAGATTCCTGATAACAAGACTAAATTTAATTATAAATTATTCACAAGGTAATCTACAAGAGCTCCATTATTAGAATTTAAAATTAAAAAGGGTATGCTTGTTTTCCATTTACATAAGTGGCTGAAACAAAATCACTCGGATTCTGGGTGAACTCGGCCCACGAATTAGCTGGTAGAACAACGAAGTCAGCGTATTTTCCCGGGGACAGGCTACCCAGTTCTTGGTCTAAGAAGCAAGCATGAGCAGCTGATATGGTGTGCCTGATACATATATTTTATTGAACATAACATGTTAAAAAGAAGAATGTAACACTATTCTTGGTAGAGTAAATTACAGTAGTTTGTATGTTGCCTCTGGGAAAATAAATTGGTGAAGAATAAAAGGGTAAATATATTGACAGAGTAATTTTGACTTCACGCAGCGCACAACCAGTAGAGATAAAATGAAAAGGTTTATGGCTGGTGCTCTGCTTGAAGCCAAAATAACTCTGCCAATATCTTTACCTGAATAAAATGCACTTACGCTTTCAAAGCATCATCCAGAGAAATACGCTCAGTTGGGATCCAAGCATGGTCCCAACCAGGGGGCTTCCGGTAAATGGCAGTTTTAATTGCTCTTAAGGGGTTTATATCAGTCACCTACAAAAAAAAAGGGGGGGGGAAAGGAAATGCAGAAACATGAGCAAAAACGAACCATGCTACCTCTATTTGGTACTTGGTTGATGAGCAAATTAGTTGTTTGATTTGCTCAGGTGCACAAAACAAATATCTCTATGGACAACTTTACAATTTCACTCTCACACATTGTAAAATTTGAAGCAAAGCTCGATATTAATCCACAAATAGTCAAATAACATGACAGATTTTTAGTGACACTGGTATCATAAAATAAGGAATGCTGATACTCATGTGCGACATTTTCACCCCAGGCTTACCCACCACTCCCAACACGTCACATCATCCTGCATTTTTATTCACAAGTGCCAACATTGCACAAGATTATACTTCTCAGAAATTTGTATTAACTTAATATAGCACTTAGCAAATAAGATTCACATATGGTGTGGTGTGGTGAGGATGGTGGCCGAGCCCAGGTCGTTTTTACCCCTGGGTGAGAAAATGGTTCCCTTATAAAATATATACAGCTATGCTAGCAAATAATATATCTAGAGGGGCATATCAAGAAACATTTTTAAAAGTACCGGCCAGTCAGATCCAAAAGCCAATGGTGCACCACCGTCTAACAGTGACTGAAATATATATGAACCTTCTAGGGCCCGCTTTGTTCCTATCTTCTTCTCAGCAGCACCGGCATCATCCAACATATGATCTGGCTGCAAAAATGCCAATACAAACTTGTTGATAAAAAAAATTTCAAGTGAAAAATATCCACACTTCATATCAATACAAGAGGCAAAAGCTATATAGTGATGAAATGCTTACTTGAACAGAGGGAATAACTGTCTCTTGACCAAAACGAGACGCTGTGCTCGGTAAGAGGTGTTGAGCATGCTCAATCTGACCAATTTTTAAAACTTTTAGTAAATAAAAATAATTAGCTACAAATAAACAGAAGGCCAATCTACAATTTTTGTATGAATGAGTAGAAAGATAAATTATCATTTTTCTATAAACAAGTACAGCACCCTGAAACGGCAGTCCCGGGCTCCATTTACAGAAATCACCGATCTGTACATATCTAGCACCATGTCATTAGCCTTATCTCCTATTGCATGAATTGCAACCTGAATAAAAGCACGTCTTGTAAAAAATAAGGAACAAAAAACCAACTCACATCAACTTCCCAAACCAAAATGAATTTTATTTAATATTTGCATTCTTTTTTTGAAGTAGATTTAACGTTCAGTAAGAAGTTAGCCTCTTAGATTTCATTTATATCTAGTTTTTATGAAATGAATGAGACTATTACATAGCATGGTGCTTTTTTCTTAAAAAAAATGGCCTCTTTATTCTCATTTCCAAAACTTAAAAGAAAGCATATAGGTCATATTTTTATCTCTTGGTACCTGAAGGCCAGACTTGTCAGAATGCAGTGTTGCATTGGCGAGCCAGTCGATATCAACTATTTGGATGCCATTGTTACTAGGATCATCTTCATAAGGCTACACAAATAAATAAATAATGATGATATTTTTGGTCAAGTAAATATATATATAGTTTGTATCATGCCACTAGCATGATCCTTGGTTTGTTACCTCATGGAAGAGTGCACTGTTAGAGCCCAAAGAACCATCAGCAAACGCTTTTACACCACCTAGATATATCCATTGGCTTAATCTCCGTCCTTTTTCTCTAATTAGATCCTATAAGAATCATTACCGGTAATGTAACTACTAAATATAGTAT
The DNA here is from genome assembly GCA_964058825.1 of Carex arenaria. Classification (NCBI taxonomy): domain Eukaryota; kingdom Viridiplantae; phylum Streptophyta; class Magnoliopsida; order Poales; family Cyperaceae; genus Carex; species Carex arenaria. The sequence continues at coordinate 1,341,392 of CAXKVW010000006.1, read as the reverse complement.
ATAAATCTTGCAAAACTCCAAATTAATTTGTGGTTATGTATATTCAGTACATACGGCTAGCCGGGACCATGTTGCCATAGGGAAATATAAGTAAACCCTAGCCATCATTTTCCCAAGAGAATCTGCCCACTCATACACTTCTACAAAATTTCAAATAGCACAGTAATGCAAAAAATAAGAAAACTTAAACTTCAAAACCACTGTCTATTTATAATCAATAATTTAGGATTTATTTTTGAGTGAGGTTATGTTATAATGCATACCACGGTTTGGTCCATAATATGGATCAATATGATCTCCATACGAAAATATACTTGTTTGTCAAATTGTATATTTTTTACAACTTTTGTACTATTTTTTAGATAGGTAGAAAATCACTTGATAAAAATTCTAGACCATTCAAAAGTAGTGATTTTCTACCTATAAAAAAAGATAATAAAAAATTCTAAAAAATGTAAAATTTAGTCCACAAGTACATTTTTATATGGAGATCATGTTGAATGGTTCAGCTCAACTATTTGAACTTTGAAAATAAATATTGAACCATAGTACGGACCAATCCGTGCTATGCATAGTACCATAGCCTCACTCTTTATTTTTATTTTTTTCATAACAAACCTGAAAGATCCTGCCAGGAATCCTCAACTGATGCACCAGGAAAAAACCTCCCCATGTCAACCATCATGGTGACCCCACGCAACAGTGCATGTCGGTTTGCCAGAAACAAGGCAGCTCGTGTTTCTTCCACTGATACTTCTGGCATTTTGCTCAGCACTAATTTCATTGCAGAGTCCACTAGCAGACCGTTTGGTTCTGACATGCAAAGAGTTAAAAGCTGCGGTATATGATTGAAAAATCATCTGTGTTTAATCAAGGTATTGGCCATGTACAAAACTACTATACAGTAGTGGTGCTAATCAAATACCTGATGGCGCTAAACCTACATTAGCTGGTTAGGTCTGATACAAATCGTGAAATACTACATCTCTATATTCTCTGTTGGATTAGGCCTTAATTGGGCCTAAAATATCTAAGTATGACCGAAACCCTAAATCCCCTAACAAGTAAAATTATAAAGAAATACCTCCATTGGAATTTTTGGTAATAGCGCCACCGACTGGATCGGGAGTATCTCTGGTAATACCAGCAATCTTCAGAGCTAGGGAGTTAGCTACACCCATGTGGCCATCCATGCGTGAAAGCCATACCTAAATTATTAAACAAAACAACAAATTAGTACATAACTAACAGCATGTGAAATGCCATTGAGAGTGTATATGTTGATTAGAGACATACAGGATTTTGGGGTGAAATGCCATCCAGCCAAGAAGCTTCTGGATAACCACCTCCCCAAAGGTCAATGTTCCAGCCGCCACCTAGGATCCACTGACCAGGAGACTTCTCTAAGAACAAGCAATCGTATTTTTTTACATTAATCAAATATATAGTTATTTCTTTCCATACTCTGGTAATAATAAGTTCAGTAGAGAAAAGACCTTTAACAGCTTCTTCGACCTTTGACACAAAATCTTCTTTATTTCTGATACCTCCTACCTTGACCCGCATCAACTAATAATTATTTTAAGATTAGAAAGATTGACCAAGTGTTTTTGCACGTGTTTGTTTGTGTGTGTGCATGTGCTTGCATTTGAGAGAGAGTAGAGAGAGAGAGAGAGAGAGAGAGAGTATACCTGTAAGCCTCCAAATATAAGATGTACATGAGAATCAATAAAACCAGGCAGAACAACCTTTCCATTAAGATTTAGCTTGTGGGTACCATCTCCTATGAAACCCTGAAATCACAATAAAAGCATCTCAAATAAAGAAGCTTATAATATCTACTGATGTTTTTGTCAGCTGACTTTTTATTCTTCTATTTGATAAGTTATTGGGTGTTTTAATTATAGGGGGCTAAAAGGTCTTCGTCTCAGCTGTTTCTTTTGTTATCGCACTTCCTACCATTGGCCGTATTTGGTGCTACCTTAAAATCATATACGGATTGTTACTGCTATTGCATGTGGCGGCCATTGATTCAGGATCAAACTCTAGACTTTGGTACTGAAATAGTACCAGAGAAAAAGAACTCTCTCGTGAATTCATTTAAACTATTTGTAAGGACATTTCTGGAAAAAGCAAAGTAAATTTCTATACTAACAAGCTAACTCTTAATTTCCAGTGGGTTTAGTTGACCAAATATCCTCCTATGTTGCTATTCAACTACAAAATCTGTACCTATTTTTAAATGAGCTTTTCTAGTCGACTTAAAATTTTTCTTCTGTTCTTTAATTTTGGTTTCTTAAGAGTCTACCAGTAATTTGAGATGCTTACGTAATAGGCTTACAAATTTCTGCTATGTCAATGGCTATGATTTATGATAACTTACTGAAGGATATGTCATTCACGACCTTTTGTATTTTGTAAGCCTATTACACAAGCAGAAATTTGACCTCTCTTTCAGTATGTACAATCCTCAATCCCTACCATATTTGCTTATGATCACTTAACTGAACCAATCAGTCTCACAACTTTCAAAATATCTTGTATATATGCTAATATGAATGTGCCACAGTAACCTTCTTTGATTTTCGATTTTCATGGAAAATTATAGGGTCATTGAAGTTCATGTGAAAAAAGTTGTTGATCACTGGCACTGCTAGGTAATTAATGGGAACAGTCAAAGTAGCAACAATATATTTGTTAAGCTTTTAGTGCGAAGCCAGTATTTTTTTATATATACTATTTCGAGGAAAGCACAATAACATGGGCATCAGAAGATAGTTTATGGAACAATGGCCTCTCTTGGAATAAACACCGATAAAAGGGGGCTGTCAATTATTTAAGGGGAACAAACCACTAGAATGTTAACATAAGATGACAAGCTAAATGCCACAGAAACTTAAAGCAAATAACAAGAAAAAGCATAATGAAGAAGGAAATCAATTTTAAATGCTCTACAGACAATTCAGCCTCTATGCAAAGATGGCATTCGTTCTGGCATTGAGATTTTTCACAGTGACTGTTTACATGTTAAACAAAAAAAAAAATGTTATACCCTTTCTTTAATTGACCACAGTGTACTTTATTTTGTTGCACAGAAGGTGTTTGGCTAAATGTCCAAGTGACGGCTTCATTTACCGTTAGTGCATGGGTACCTGTCTACCTGATAGTAACTCCTAGAGGTCATGTTTGGTTGTGAAGTACGACCGTAAGAGGTGGAGTAAACCCCTTACTCCACACCCACCACTTACTCCAGTTAAGCCGTCAAATGAGGAATAAAATAGGAGTAAGAGGTGAGTTAATCCCCACTTACTCGGTCTGTAAGGCCCATTGTGTCACCGGCAGAGGTTCATTTCCCAATGTCATACTCTTTCAAGCAGATTAAATTGGGCATGACTTAAATTACCAAATGAGGTGTAAAATATGAGGAGTAAGCAATTTAATCATAGTTAACATCACAACCAAACATGATGATAGGAAAATCCAGGCTTAGTTGAAATGGATTCTTCCCGCGCAGTCATTTCATCGAACAGAAACTAGGCATACATAACAAGAGGAGAGAAGATGAAGTGCAAAAGAAACCTGAATGGTTGAGTAGTTTCCAATCCCCAAAATCCTACCATCTCTGACAGCCATGGCTTCGGAAAAGGGAAGAGAAGCATCACTTGTGTAAATGGTAGCATTCAGCACCACCATCTCCGCCACTTGCCTTCCCTTTCTCCATGAACTCCCTACAATATCATTATTTCTTACATGCCATACCTGAATTTTCTATAATTTTGAGTTTAGAGAGAGAACGAGAGAGGTACAGAAAGGGTTAAAAGAGGGAAGAAAAGCGATAGCTAAGAGAGCAACTCCGGCAGCGGAGAGGAAGAAAGCCAGATTCTTTCCGAACGCCATGAGAAAGCGGAGACAGAGGAGAGAGATTTTAATCCTGTTATTGGATCCACTTGTCAGTGAGACATTGTCGGGAAAACAGTATTGAATCTATTGTGAGTACCTAAAGTAACTCAAATTTTGAGTTTATATCCAAACCGTCAGATCTGGTTTAACACGAATAGTAAAGGAACGTGCATTCCACCTCGATCAGACGACGGTCCGGATATAAACTAAAAATTTGAGTTACTTCAGAGGAATTGGACTGGGAGATTCTTGTACCTATCTTTTGCAACTCCTGTATAAAGTATATCTGGAATGTGGGTCCACTTTGTGGGTAATCCGTTATAACTTCAAGGACCCACAAATTTCAGCTTTGCACATATGAAAGGAATCTTGCTTTTAGTGATGAGAAATGAAAAAAAAACTCTAAAAACAATCTCAAATTGCCAGACAATTCAATTTTCTTTCTTCTTTATTTTATAGCTCTGTAATTGTTTTCTTTAAACTGCGTTTGTGCTTTGCAAGGACATTAAAAATGTATAGCAACTGCCAGTGGCGTAGCTAGGATTTTTGTTAGGGATAGGCAGAAAAAAAAAACATGATATGGAGAGAGAATAATCAATCTAAAAAATAAATAATTGAAGAAGAATGGGCTAGAAATTTGACTGTCAAGATTACAGGGATAGGCAAATTTCAATTTAGAAGTAGGCAAAGGCAGCAATTTATTCAGGGCCCAATTAAAATTTTCAAATTCAGGTGTGGGCAATTGCCCACCCCTGTGATATGCTGGCTCTGGCAACTGCCCTTTCTCTTATAATGTCAAAAGGTGGATTCAGTCTGTACATTTTAGATTGAATGACCTTGATTCAGATTAATTCGGATAAAATAACTTCATTTTCTCTTGGTAATAATTATAGCCAATGTTTTGAAATTCGGTTCTCATTCGGTATGCGGAAGACCACCGCATACCGCATATACCGCATATACGGTATGCGGCCGCATATGCGGATTTTTATTCGGATTTACATATGCAGATTTTAAATGAGAATTTATATATATAAACAAGTATACGGTAATATGTGGTATGATTCACTGTTAATATACTCTAAACTGGTATTTTTATCACTTTTAATATACTCTAAACCGATAATATGTGGTATAAATCATTTTTAATATACTTTAAACTAGTATTTTATCACTATTAATATACTCTAAACCGGTAATATGCTCTAAAATTCATATTCGGACCGAATATAGATTTTCTATTCAGATTGCAACCGAATAGAAATATTCGGCCGAATATTCGGGTGAATAGACCGAATTTTAAAACACTGATTATAGCTACGTACGTGCGCTTAAGTCAGATAAATTATGACAATTTTAACAATTATATTCTGGTAATCAGGAATCTTCATTTAATTCAGAATTCAGAATTAGAATAAACACTAATTAAAAGAACAATAATATATTAACTTAAGCCAACAAACAGCAATAATAATGCACATCAAACGAAATTAAATTTATTACACCCCGGCAAAAACACACACACGCATATAATATAACCACTATATAATAATAATAATATTAAAGAGAAATTTCAGGAATTGAAACGCATCCTCATAATTAAAATAATGTTATAGAAATTAATTCAAGCCTTTGCTTCTCCGGCCAAGGAGAGAAGCGAATCCCTGAAGTAACCACGTGTTTTCATTCCGATCACATCGGCAAGTTTTGCTCCATACAACTTGGCATAGGCCTCTTTGATTTCTTCAATGTCGATATCTGACCGAGATACCATCACTCGTGACAGCCCTTCAGTTTCTGCATGGGTTGCTCCTTCCTTGAATGCACTGTTGATCACCTGAATTTGTTTTTGAATGATATGAAATGGGATTTACAATGAATTGATATGTTGGTATTGATAAGGCATGAAATATTGCAAAGGATTAATGCATACTGGTACGATACCAGTAAGTGGGAGAGCATTACCTGGCTGAAGTATGTAGCAGGTGAATCCAAGCATAGTACTGTTTGTTGCACTAAAGGATCGCTGCTCAAATCCTATTAGCAAGAAGAAAATTAGAATTAAAAAGTAATTAGGATAGAACTGAAAATTAAAAAGAATCTACCATAATCCAGCAATACATACTACTATACAAGGGAATCCAATCTGATGCAGATTGGTACAAAAATAGAGAGAAAATCAGAATTATTTACTGACCTCCTCTAAGTACTTGCCGTACTGCTCTTTGTAGTACTTGAAGATTGATTTCAGGTGCAGTTTGCTCCTTGTTGTGAGAATTCTTACAACTTCATCATTCTCTGAGATTTTGTTTGCACCGGCACTCTTTATGGCATTGTGAATAGACTTTGCCTCAGATTTTGCAACATCATTATCCACTTTCTGGCCTTCGTACCGGTACGCACTGACGAGCCCAACCAAGAGCTGCCATTTCAAATTTAAAAGTCAAGGGCTCTGTAATTGTTTGTTCTACAGATTCATTATTTACTAAACTGTCTGGTACAGGTGTCTTCCTGTAACATATAGGTACATACCAGCACTAGACCTGACTGGAATAGTACCAATTCTGAAACCTCAGTTTTTTATATGTTATTCTTCATCCTAGTTTATTGTTTTTCTTGAGTGAGTCTATGGTATTCTGCATAGCGCAGATTGCTCCATACTACTGATCAATGTTTTCGTTTCCAAAGTCCAAATAGTCGCTGCATACTAAATTTTACATTTTAAGATTTTTTTTTTTTTGCTATTTTTTTAGATAAGTATAAAATCACTACTTTTGATGGGTCTAGATTTTTAGATCAAGTGATTTTCTACCATTTAATTTTTTTTCAAAAAATGTAAAATTTAGATTACAAGTACATATTTTTATATGGAGAATTGGAGATTATGTTGAACAGTTCAGATCGATTGTTTGGACTTTATAAATGGAGATATTGATCCAAAGTATTGACCATTATGCGATATGTGTAGTACCATAGCATCACTCATTTTTCTGACAAAGGTTTCGGAAAGAGATTGAGACCAACATATCTATACTGGTACCAATGCACAGCACCATGGTAGATAATTACTGGTAATAAACAACAGTAAGAATGAAATAATTGCAATTATAACTTCTTTTAAACAGTACCTTGGATTTGGAATCCTTGATCTGGTATGCAACATCTTCCTCTAGGGAGTGATGGTGGAGGGTTTGGTACGCCCGGCGTGCACCTAGCAGGTCTTCAGCAGACCGGGTGCATGCAACTTCGACAAGTATAGATGCAGGGTGGTTTTTGTGGGTCACCTGGTTGGCCCACCGCGCATCCCTCTCATGCGGGTGCATGGCCCACAGGACAGTAATTTGCTGTAAGAACAGAATCAAGATATTTAGTAATTTCATTTAGAGTGATAAAAATACATATTGTGAAGATTTGAAATCAAGAATTACCACAAAAATGTTGGTCTCTAATCAAAACCATATCAGTAGTTTAGTACAGTACTGAATTGGTATAACCATGGTTTACTTTTATTTGGACAATCTATTTATCTTATTTAATTTTCATTGTAATTTTTCATAGGTAGAAAGTACCCACATGAAACCGAGAAAACTCGATAACAAGCTTGTGCACGTGATCGTCCTCGCATTTCTCGATGTGGCCAGCATGGCTGAAGAGCCTGTTGAAGTTTTTTCGGAAAGACGATACTTGCTCTGGTTTCTTTCTCCATTTCCCGATAATCGAAACCAATGTTGATTCCTCAACTCCTAGGCCTCCATCCCCTTAAAAAAGAAACAATAAAAGTTGTATCATATGTGTAATTCAAATCAAACCAAAAAATTTGGAAGAAAGGATAGTGACTGTTGGGTTCAAAGATTTATATTCCATTTTGATCCCTGAATTTTGTCAGTAATACACAATCCACATTTGGTAAAATTTGAAACCATTAACTCAGGAGAGAAGAAAAGGGATCCGGTTGTGTAACAATGTTATTATAACAGCATAATATAGCACAAACTGACAGTTCACAATAGAAGAAAAATAGGGTGTAAAATGCAAAAAAGACATACCTGAGAGAGCATTGGTGAGTGCAAGATGCTCTTCAGTTGCCATTGTTGTTTTCTAGCTTCACACAGGAGAGAAAATATAAAGATTTTTTGGATTGATTCCTTCCTCTGTTCTTGCTCTCCTTTTATATTGCTTTCCTTGGAATATGGAAAAAAAGCAGATTGGAATTTTGGGTATTAATTTTGAGGGGGTCAAGAGGGCATTTTGGGTATTTCAATTTATCAATTGTACAGCTTTAATGGTCACAATTAATATTAATGTGCGTTTGGTGTATATTGATATCTGAATTTCTGTTAGGTGAAGGAATTAACTTTAATTAAATTACTTAGATTAAAATAAAGTCAATAAATTATGTTATCAAAAAAGTATTAAATGGATTGATGGAGCAGTAATGGGGTCCCTTGTATTAATTATTTAGAAAACCGTGCACCACGAGGTATGTGAAACACATGATTAAATTAGTCCATTTTCACAAATGTCATTATGACATTTATAATTTAGATGTACAAATTTAACCAAACAAGACACACAAGTTATTTAGACAGACTCAAATTAATGTCCAAGGATAAATAAGACAGTGATATCTGATATATGATGATATAAATTGTGGGGGTTTTATTCTATTTTTATTCAATAGGCGAATAGTCTATTAAATTTCATTAACCAAATGAAATTTTAGTCCAAATTTTGGTTGTATGTTCCTTTCGGCAATGGAAGCTTCATTTTCTTTAATGATATTGAATGAATAGAACTAGGGTGCTCCTAAGTTCATCAAGCCTCTTTATGAACTTAACTCTAAAATCTATTAGATTGACTTCAAACGACGAATCCAAACCGTTGAAATCCTTTTATCTTACGAGTGATGCGTCTATATGTGAAAATTTTAAAATTTTGAATTAATTTAGTATAAAATCAAGTGGTCAAAATTAGAAGGTTTATAAAATAATTTTAATGCATTCATTTTTTGGAAGTTTTGACCACTTGACTCTATACAAATTTTATTTCAAATTTTAAAATTTTTGCATGTAGATGCATCACTCGTAAAGTAGAAGGATTTCAAGGTTTGAATTTATCATTTGAAATCAATCTGGTAGGTTTTATATTTGAGTTCACAAAAGAGCTTAATGAACTTAGGAGCACCCTAGTTCTACTCTTGAATGAGAATAGAAGTGTAAACGGATTGAATATACATGTTTTTGTTTATATTTGTATCCGCATATTATCCATATAAATATAATTTATTTCTACAAATTATTAAATTATCAGTACTTGTTTTCACTTTGTATCCGCAAAGATAATGCAGATACGGATACAGATTTGGTTTTAGATCGATTGTCAAATATTGCAAATAATATTGGTATTATCTAAGTCCCAAATAAAAATAAATGGTACAATTTTTATGTTTGCAAGACTGTGAATTTGTCACATTTTGTCACATTTTTGTATCTCAACTTTTAATTTTCTATTTTATTATTTTTCTTGAAATACCATTGTATTTTATATATTGTTATTTGATCTGAATCTGAAATTTGATATATATCTAATATTTGTATTTGTAAATGTATCCATTGTAGTCTTAATGAAATATAATGAAAATATGAATATGAATATAAATAGAGAATTAACCTTTTGTCACCAGTATGGTGACAAGTGACAATATCTTGTGGAATGTTATGACTTCGAAATTCGAATGAAAACATTCTTTATTGTAATAACAAAAATATGAATTTGGAAGACATATAACTCTATCTTTGTTTAAAAAATATTAATATGAATACAATTTTATCATTAGTTTAAAAATATTAATATGAATACAATTTTATCATTATTATTTGTTCCGAATTCTTCTCGTTTATACCTTAATAAGAAAAGATAACTATAATTTATTCGTGTAAGTTGGAATATATAGCTATCCGATTAGATATAGATTGTATGATTATATGACCCACCTCATCTAATCTCCAGCTGTTCCTAAGAAAAAATATGGGAAAAAATCATAGCTTAGCCATGGAGAGATCCTCCAATGTCTATAATATATATTGTGTACGTTCCAAAGGAAACAAGGCACATGACATGATTGATGCATGCATATATATGAATTAAGGCATTTCGTTTTCAAAACAACTACTTGTAATTGCTGTGTGAGTTGTCACGCTGACGCCTCGGTTGGCTCCAACTTTACTTATCAATCAAATAAAAAAATCATAGACAAACTAATCATGAAACAAATGGGAAATATAATTATTCAACGGTCGTTATATATCACATTTTTCCTATGAACCACCTGATACATTCAGATTGAAACATGATAAGCAAAAAATAATCAGCAGTTTGACTTAGGGCTGCACAAAAAAATCGTAGTTCGTGATTCAATTTGAATTTGATTCAAAAAAGTTCGTAAAAAATTTGATTCGAATTATTGTTCAAAATTAATTCAAACCAAACTCAAACTGAACCAAGTTCGTTCAAAATAGATTCACAAACTATTCTAATTTGAATCTTAAAATAACGTGAACTGTTGATTTACGCTAATAACTTATGTTCGCTAATGACTTAAAAGTTAAAACATAAGGTTGTCTAGTCATAAATCATAACTTGTAAGTCGCAATCCTCACTCTTTGTTCTAAAATCCTAGACGACTTTCACATCTCCTTCTCAGCGACTATGATCACTCTTCCTTGTCGTAAAAATATTCGTAAAATATTCGAAATAATTCAAACCAAACTCAAACTAGAGTTAAGTTCGATTCGTTTTTAAGCACTAGTTCGACCCAGTGCGAAGAGGACATCAATTTTATTTTCAATGTGTTGTTATAAGTGACCTTTTAATGGAAGAGCAAATTAATTGATCAATTTAATATTTCATTTAAAAAAATAGTGACATTATACTTATGAAGAAATGTGAATAAAAGAAAGAATTTGTAGTTTTAACAGGGAACTATGATGTTATCAAATTTTTAAAAAATATGAGAGGTACAAGCCTAGGGAAGAGAAAAAAACGGAAGAAGAAGAAGAAGAAGAAGAAGAAGAAGAAGAAAAAATGGAAGTGTCTCTTGAGAGATGCTAATGGTGGGGCAATATGGACAAACGAAATAATGCTACTTCAACGCAATCTATCCAAATCTTACAAATAGTAATTAAATAAAACGGGACACATATATAATTAAGAGTGAGTCGATAGTACTATACATTTTACGGGTTGATCCGTAATACGGGTCAATATTTTTATTTTCAAAATTGTAATGGTCAATCTGAACCGTTCAAAATGATTTTCATATTCATATGTACTTGAAGATCAAATTTTATATTTTTTAGAATTTTTTTTACTATTTTTTTAAGATAGATAGAAAACCACTTGAGATCTGAAAATTCTGAACCATTCAAAAACAGTGATTTTCTACCTATCTTAAAAAATAGTAAATTTTTTTTAAAAACTATAAAATTTGATATGCAAGTACATATGAATATGAAAATCATTTTGAGCGGTTCGGATCGACCGTTAGAATTTTGAAAATAAAAATATTGATCCGTATTACGAACTAAATCGTGATATATATGCATAGTACAATAATAGACTCACTCCATATATAATATTGATCATGTGCTAACTATTGTTGAGAAATTCGTCTATGTATCTCTTGCTTTATATAAAATTTACCCTTTTATTGGCTTGAAGGATCTCTTCAAATGTACATATATAATTCGTCCTTTTTAATGAAAAAAAAATGAATTATCTATAGGACAAAATCTAAAGTTATGTTTATATACCGGAGAAATATGTACATTAATTCTGATAGTCATCATGGATATTTATCTCATGCTTGCAATTGTGAGGTGGTAGTTTTTGCCAATTGAAATTCACATCCTCTCAATTAAAAACCTTTTTTTTGTCTATACTGAGATTCATGCAAACATATTAATGTTTAGATTCGTGCAAGCATATGCTTTGATGAGATTAACAAATCAAATTTGTAAAGTACTGATCAAGTATTTGTGAGGATTATTAATTGTTGCCACAAACTTACAGACTGGTGTTAGTGATATATAATATTTACAGATTCATGATCATATTCTTGCAAAATTTAATTGAAGCTTTAGTTTGAAGTTGAAGGATTGCTCTATTTAAAAAAATGAAGTACAATAATTGGTGCAAAGCCAATAATGCTTTCCATGATGACACTAGAAATGCAAGGTGTCATGCCAGCTAAGTTTTAAAAAAAAAATTGAATAAAATAATTAAGAAACATAATAATTATATAGATAAAATAATAAGTTTGAAATTCTTGCTCTAGCTAGTTGTTTAATTTCTTCCAAGTATCTATTACTCAAATGCCCTAGATATGATTGAAGTTGGAAATAGCTAGATAATTTATTAAATTTAATATATTATCTAGAAACTATCCATTCAACAAAATTATATTATTTTTCTTGGAGGTATTATCTTGATGAAATGAAGATATCATACTGTACTTCTTTTTTTATGAAACTATTTATGACTTCTAGTTTGATTAACTAATTTGATTTGATGTGGGAAAAACTAGCATTGTCAAAAAAAAAAATGAAGATAAATGAAACACATGTGGTGCTTGCTTTTCACATGATCTCATAAATAATAAATTAATGTGTTTTCAATTAAGTTTTTGTCAACATACATTTGTTTTTTTGTGCCCATACATACTTTTCAAAGGAGATTATGGTAGACATGAATTAATTAAAATTGTATCTCTCATCCTTTGAATTATTGATGGGTAATAAGCATTTTTAAATACAGTGTTTACTCGTACTTTTAAAAGGAGATTATGGTAGACATGAATTAAGTAAACCTGTACATATCTCTTCCTTTTGAATTATTGATGGAATTTTATACAAAGCATGTGTTGCATGAAGTCTTCTATTTTTTATTTTTGATATATTGCCAGCACACAAGTGACAGCATCTTTATTTTTAATATATTTTACATTTCGCTTTTTATTTGCTTTGTCGTTAAGATTTGATTTTTGAAGTGACCTGAAAAAATATTGTAGGTACCCTTTTAATTTAATTAAGATAGATATCTATCTGTTCTCAATAATAAATCTATTTTTAGTTTTTTTTTTTTTTTAACATTCATCGTATAAAATTATTTCAATCGTGAAACACATCTAACATAGTTAACTAAATAAAAAATTTCGTATGAAAGATTGAAGATTCAACATTAATATTAACTGGAATTTATGAAAAAGATTGTATTTTTTTAGAATAGGCAAAAGTCCTTCCATTATATAAAAGGAAACATACAATGTCTAAAAGAAAATATAAATATAAAATGAAGACTACCCAGAAAAACCCAGTGCCATGATAGGTCTCAGCAGCACCCCCGGCATCTCAACTAGATACTATATGTATAAAGAGGAGGGGTCCAATTACACTATTTTATGGCGACACATCTTGACGCCATATTTTATAAGTCATTTTAGAGATTTTAAAGTTCAAACAATCGATCCGAACCATTCAACATGATATTCATATTAAAATGCGTGCTTAGAGACTAAATTTTATATTTTTGAAAATCGTTGTTTTTCAATGATTCAGAATTGTCTGAAAACAATAATTTTGTATATATTTTAATAAATAGTAAAACAAAATCCAAAAATTGTAAAAATTTGGTCTCCAAGCACCTTTTAATATGGAGATCTTGTTAATCGGTTCTGATCGACTGTTTGAACTTTGAAATCACTAAAATGACTTATAAATATATGGCGTCAAGATTTGTCACCATAAAATAGTGTAATTGGATCCCTCCTCATGTATAAATATGGTACATCATAATTCTTTGGAAATCAGAAATTTATTTTGTCATCTATAAATTATTATTTATTAAGACTAAATTCTTGAGTTTCCAAATTATCTGATAGAGGTCTGATCATTTTTATATTTAATCAAATTTGATGCATGCCATATACATGTAATTTCAATTTTGTATTCAAACAATAACTCCAAGATAACCATTAAAATATATGCTAGATTTAATAAAAATGTAAATGCAACAAAATATTTTCTAAATTTGTCTAACAAATTTGCAATAATACTCTCTTGCTAAAAACTTTTCAGCACTCTTTTTTAGAAAAAAAGGTCAAACTTTTAATTATATATTAATATCCACGAGAAATTTCTATTCAAGTTTTGAATCTGCAACATTTCACACGGAAAATATTGTCTTACTTATCGGACAAAGCACATTTGTTTTCTACTTGTTCATCAATAAGTGTCAAATTTTTATTATATCTAGTATAAATTATATAAAAATTTGACACATATCGGCGTTTTTCTAGGAGGTGAAATATTCTTTACGGATAGCTAGAACTCCTCACAACTTCTATTAATTTTGGACGATATTTATTTGTAAAAGAACTTTTCGGTTTTGCATGATCGAACGGAGATGATATTCACACTATTAGTGAGTGTGTTGTGGCATGTGTAGAAGCAGAGGAATGAGACAGTTTTTAGAGGATCGGTTCTGCCATCAGTATGGCACTCAAGATCAACGAGGAGATAACACTATGAGTGCGGTTGTGTAGGAACTCGGGCACAACATAGAGTAATGTTATGGAGGGTACTAGGATACTGCAAGAATAGCATCAATTATTTGTGTAAGATTGTGATGTAAATACATTTATCTTTTACAACTTAATAGTCTCTATCAAATATTTCAAAAAAAAATGATATTTAAACTACTAAATTTCTAATTAACACAACACAACCTAAAATTTAAAATTGATTGACAAATATGTTCCTACTTATTAGTCCAGCAATTATTGCATTTGTCATACCAAATTAGCACATGTTTTAAACTTTTTTGTTTACGTTTCCTTTTATTTCAATCAAACAAAATAAAGAAAACTCTCGAACTGTTTTCATTTTGTTATTAGTTCTTTTCATATTTTTCTAATTAAACATTTTAATTCTCCTAATTAATATGCGCAAAACAAAGTAAGTATTAACGTGAGAATAAAAATTTGCAAGTTAATGAAATATCAAATTAACTAAGTGATTATTTTTAGTTGCGTAACTAATTTGATTATATTTTGTTATCATTCCAAAAAAAATTCAAACCTTAAATGTTAGACAGAATAGAAGAAAAAAAACTTTTACAAAATAGACTAATTAATTCGTTGTGCAAAGCATAAATTGTAATCCATTTTCTATTATTTTCATTGATTATATTCAAATTCAATTCATTACTTGAACTTAGATTTTGGTCCAATCCAATTGGTTTTATTATTCCATACCCATTATACTTTTTATTACCTAGTTCTTTTATTTAATTTGATATTTCACCACCATGCAATTTTTTTCTATCTCGTGTTACTAGTTCTTTTGTTTTGGCCATATTAACTTGGATAATTAAAATGTTTAATAAAAATAATCAAAATGAAAATAATATAAGAATTTTTTTTTATAAATGTTTAATAAAAATAATCAAAATAAAAATAATCATATAATTGCGTTTTTGGTGGTCTGCAGGGATGTAAAAGAGGTACATCGTGCTGATTGGATACGTCACAGGCTCACAGGACGGTACGGTACAGTTTTGTTACAACACGACACACGTGATACGGATCCATTACGGCATAGCACAGTACGGTATGTGTGTCGGTTATATGTCTTGACTTGTGTGTTGAATGCGTGATCATCATTTGAAAAATTGAAACGGCACAACATGCGAATTGGTCTCATAACAACACGACTTACTCATAATGAGGACCATTTAATCTTTTAATGGTCAATTTTGAATAAATTAACTTAAATTATGAGAGAAAAAAGTAGTTATATGTGACTAACGTGCCATAACTATTTATCTCAGTTTAGTCATGATACGACACGTAAAAATTTGACTCAATCACAGCACTATACATGATCCAAATCATAACGTAAATAGTCACGATACGACACATATTTACATCTCTAGTGCCTTGTGTAAATAATTTGTAAAGTTTTTTTTTTAATTGAGTTTATAAAAATATTATTATGAAAAAGAAATAAAAAACGAAAGCAAAACAAAAAATAAAAATATTTTAACTAAAGCCTTTTTACAATTTCAACTAAACAAACACAACCTCCCTCAAATCTCAATATTCCGATTTCTAATACACGCCTTTCATTTAATCCTTGATAACCTCCGTTCACTCCATTCTAATGTCGTAATTAACTCCATTAATAACCCCATAAATGGCATTAATTTAGTTCATGAACAAAACAATTTAACAAAGAAAGAGAATGTACGTACGTAGGCCCCCCCTTGACTGGTTCTTTTATCAAACAGCTCTCAATTAAGCTATCTAATTACAGGATCCCTCCATTATATTTCGTCTTCACCTTTCATCATTTTAATATAATCTCTACATAGAAAGAGAGAGAGAGAGAGAGAGAGAGAGAGAGAGAGAGGTTTCCATGTCTTCTATTGCCGTACCAAACCCTCTTCCTTCTCCTATAGAAGATGCCAAGAGTCTCTGGAAAGCATTTGATGGCAAGTTTATTTTTCCTTTCTGTTACTCTTTTATATACATATGCATTTGATAATTTTTGTGCAAAAATTAATGCTATGAAAAAAGATGGCCATGAGTACCGGCGCATGCATAGGTACGCGTAACGTGTTGTCACAGGACTGAACTGACATTATACTAATAAGGTTTCTGGTACCAAAAAGATATGTTTCATACCACATGTAGTCTGGCACGGTACCGGTACCATGTCAAATGTAGATAAATCCGAACATAATTAAATAACCAAGAAAAATACAAAGCATGTAGCATTTAGAAACTAAGAATAACTGAATTAGAATTTCATTTCCTGTTTGTTCAAGAAATTATTTTGCTTCGCTTTGAAAAAAAAAAAGTATGATTATTGATAGGATACGGCAAGGATGAAAATGCAATTAAAGAGTTGTTGTGTCACAGAACCTCGGCACAGATAGCCCAGATAACACAGGCTTATGAAGATCTTTACAAAGAGAAACTCATGGATCGGTTGAATAGCGAATTTTCGGCAATTTGGCAAATGCACTCCAAGGTTCAATCATTTATGTATTCCTCTCTTTTTCTCGCTTTATGTTTTTGACATTTCCGTGTAAAATTTTTGCTAACCTAATCAAAAATAAAACCTGAATTTGAGCATACTTTGTTCATGTTTTAGCCAGCACTCATGTTATGGGCAATGGACCCGGCTGATAGGGACGCGAAATGGGCCCACAAGGCCATAAAAGAAATGAAAGGCGAACGTGGTGCCTTGATGATTATAGAGATTGCCTGCGGTTCATCTCCTGATCATTTAATGGCTGTCAGAAAGGCGTACTCCACTCGTTATTCACGCTCTCTTGAGGAGGAAATTGCCTTTACCAGTGCATTCAAAGAGCCTATGAGAGAGGTATATATGTACCAGTTAACACCTCACTAAACCTTGCATGTGTTTCAATTCCATAAAAGGAGCTTTTCATTTATGTATAGCAGTATGGGGGGGTGAAAAGGCACACATCATATATAGTTCAAGCTAGTAACATGTACTGTTGTACTCGGTTGCAATTTTTTTCAGCAATGTTGCGCTGCAGATATGCTTTTTATAATATCTTCATAAATTTAATTTCAATCCACATGAACCATTTACATCAACAAATGCAATAATACGAAAAGACCAAATTCACTCACTTAAATCTACTCTGTATGGTACATTTACATATTTTATATACTTCTCCCACATTGTTATTCTAGTTTTTGGTGCAACTGGTAACCTCGTATCGGTACAAAGGAGATAATGCTGAGGAGAGCTCAGCTCAATCAGAAGCAGCTATTCTCTACAATGGCTTACAAACCAACCATTTACTCCAAGAACAAATAATGCGTATGATCAGCCTGAGAAGCAAATCTCACGTCAAAGCAACAATACAATACTACCAACAAGAATATGGTAAATCCATTGAAGAGGTAATCCCTTAATTTTAATATTTTCGTAGGTTCAAATTTGTTTGGAAATTAAATATTTTCAATCCCATAATTGTTTTTCTAAAAGAGGGTGGACAATGGATCTGAGCTCAAAATACCATTCCCTGATATCATGTGGATGCAAAAGATGACTCAAAAAATTAAAATGATTAATTAATATTATTTTTCTATGGTTTAATCTTGAAAACTATAACTTATATCTTCAAATTTATAAAATCTGGCAGGAATTAGCTACATGTACCAGTCCCTTCTCTGCTTTGATGAAGGTTGTTATTTGGTGCCTAATTTCTCCTGAAAAGCACTTTGCAGAGGTAAAACTATGATTGATATTTGAATTTATGGGTGAACAAGCTGTTGTGCCTTGCTAATTATCTCCTTTTTTTTTACATTTATAGGTTCTTAGAGGATCTATGGAAGGGCTTGGTACGGATGAAGAAACGCTAACAAGAGGTGTGGTGAGCCGAGCTGAAATAGACATGGAACTGATAAAAGAAGAATATAAAAGGAGATACAATACAACTCTTACTCATGATATAACTGAAGATACCTCAGGATTATACAAGGATATTTTGCTTGCCTTAATAGGTCCCGAAAAAGAACCATGAAGCGAATTAAACATCAAATCTGAGGTGTTAAATCAAATAATATTGATGAACTGCATGGTTAAGTATGATACTGTGTTGTGTGCTTTAGCTGGATTATGTATAGAAAAACCAATATCTACATTGTAATTATGTTACTGGTGTTAGCAAATGTAATGATTTGAGTGATTGTTTAAGGTGTTCATAATTTGTTAGCAAATTTGATGTTAGAAAATAATATCAGTACCAAGACCGAAATTACAAGTGATTGAAGTATTTATATGCTTTAAAGATCCATGTACATGTTAGAAATCGATTGTTCTATCTAATTGCGTTTCACCACGATATTTACTGGTGCAAAGATGAACCAAGGGGTGCTGGTACCTTACTAAAGCACTCAAGGTCTTATGCTTAATTCAGTTATTTTGAAACAGTCTGGCTGATACGCAACCATACATGATCCGGTACCTTAATTAATGTATGGATTCATTTGTCAGTTTCATCTTACTATTAGAGATGTAGAAGACACAAGGATTTGAGTTGTTTTCCTTGATATATTTATGTAGCTTTTGGGGGGGAAAACATACAGGAAAGGAAAAAAAAAAAAAAGAATATGAGCTGTTTCCTCTGTTTATACAGATGGCTAAACAATTGGTTTTGTTCTCTTATTTTCTTACAAGCAACCAGAAATATCATGACGTACTACCTACTTGTTTTGGTTTTTTTATACCCCAATCATTAGTGTTAATTCCTTCGACTGGTCCCGAATATAATCAATACCATACCCACCTTAAAAATTATAGTTTTGCTGATGGAACCTATCTTCAAATTATCATTTGAAAACTACACTTGAGTTGAAATGACCATCCAATAATTTCAGAACAATGGATCTTCTAAAACCATGCTGCAATAATCTTCTAATTTATTCCATTCAAATTTTTTCGTGCTTCTCCATTAACTGTACGGTTAATGGTGTTGGTTATCATTGTATGTCTTTAATATTTAAAAAAAAGCTGGTCGAAAATTTACAAGTATAAAATAATTTTCTATATAATTTTTTATAATAATTAATACTTTTCAGCATTTTTTTTTCCTTGTATTCGGATATAAGCCCAAGCTAGTGACTCTAAAATGCAACTAAAAGAAGGCAAAAATTGTTGCTACACACTTCTAAAAGACCCAAAAGGTCAATAAAGGAAACAGACATTTGACATCAACATTTCTCATAGCACACTATAATTATTGTAACATAAACATGACATCATGGAGATGCATTGAAACTGATACACGAACATATGTAAAGGAAAATAAAACAAAATTTACATCCACAGCAAGAAAATATTCGTTTTTTTTTTTAACAATTGACAGTCAAAAGAAATTGAAAGCGAAGAAAAGAGAAAAGGCATTCAAGTACACTGGATAAAAGTTTAAAAAGGTATTTTTGTTAATATTCTCTTGGATTATTTTTTACGGATCAAAGCAGCAGCAATGCCACCAACTAAAAGACCTACAGCAGTAGTGGCTATCCCTACACCAATAAGACCATCTGCCAAAAAACATTGACAAAAACAGAGGAAATTGCATTAGGCTTTTTTCCGAAGCAGAGAACGGATTATCCAAATTGTTTAACTCCTAAATCGACACAATTAAGTTAGTAGTTCTGACTAATGAGATGAAAAGTCTCGGGGGAATTTCATGTATACCCTTCAAAATTTTGAAGTTTAGTATTTCAATCTCTCAAATTCAAATATCATACTTTCCCTTCTAATTTCAAAAACTCGTAAATTTACCCATTTTATTGTCTTTTCAATTAAAACTCATTTTAAATTTATAAAATACCAATTTTACCCTTATTAAAAGAAAATGAAAAACATGTAACATGTTTAAGAAAAATGTTTTAGTCTTCTAATTGGCCGTTTGTGAGGACCAATGGTTCATTTTCTTATTTGTGACGCACACAAGCATATGCCTAAATGTCACTGTGTATGCGTCACAAGTAGAGAAATAAACTATTAGCCCTCAAAACCAATTAATTCAAAGACTGAACCATTTTTTTACACAAAAACTACATATTTTTATTTTCTAATAAAGGGAAAAATGAGAAATTTATAAATTTAAAATGAGTTTTAATAGAAAATGCAATAAACTGGGTAAATTTGTGAGTTCTTGAAGTTTAGAAGGGTAAATATGATAAGGGTAAATATGATATGAGGAGGGATCAAGTTACAACAATTTTGAGTTACAACAATAGTTTTTTTCATTTTCAAAGTCCAAACGTCGATCCAAACCGTTCAACATGATTATCTAAATAAAATATGCTTCCTGATCAAATTTTACATTTTTTTGAATTTTTTTACTATTTATTAAGATGGGTACAAAATTCAATGGTCTGAATTTGATTAGTTTTTGTAAAATACTTAATAAATAGTAAAAAAATGTAAAATTTGATCTGGAAGCACATTTTATTTAGAAAATCATGTTGAACGGTTTGGATCTACGATTTGGGCTTTGAAAATAAAAAAAACCGTTGTTGTAACTTTGTTGTAACTTGATCCCTCCTCATATGATATTATGAATTTTAGAGGGGGCAATACCTAATTTCAAGGGTTTTTGAAGGGTATACATGTGGATCAAGAAAAACTTAAATTCCAACCAGTATCTATTCAGCAACCATAATTGCTGGAATTGAATACTAGTCTTACTATTTAACTATTTTAAAAAAACCAGGCAAAAGAATTCAATACCAACCAATGCATCATCAGCGTCATATTTAAATAATATTTCCTATTTGCTATGGACTAACCTTTAGATATTTTATCCTCAACTGCCTTCTTCAATGTCCTCGCCTGTCTCCACTCAGGTTCAATCTACAAAATTAGAAAAAAAAATATATATATATAATATAACATCAGCACCAGCCATAATAAAAACAGTACCAGGATCAGGTAGAGAGAAAGTAACTCAAACAAACCTCCAGAC
This sequence comes from Carex arenaria, assembly GCA_964058825.1. NCBI lineage: Eukaryota > Viridiplantae > Streptophyta > Magnoliopsida > Poales > Cyperaceae > Carex > Carex arenaria. The sequence goes on along the minus strand of CAXKVW010000006.1, from coordinate 1,319,915 downwards.
AGTGATCAACAAGCTGACGACTTCTAGGATAGTCTCCATTTCTATAATACCCCACAGCTAATAAGTACAGCTTCTCTCTTGTTTGCAATGGACTGTTCGAATTTGCCAGAGAAGCTAACAAATGAAACCAAAAAAGAGTTATTCCTAAGTTGCCAATGAAAATAAAAGCCACAAGCTCACCACAATACAAGCTAGTGATGCACTTGTAACTGTTTAAAGAAGAATGGCAAAAAGCCCCAACAATGCCAGGATGTTCCATAAACCATGCTATGTTCTTGTTTTTTTCTCCTATACACTTCCCTTCTGTTTTCCTAATAATATAATTCAATAGTTTACATTAACCGGTGGATTTTTAATACATGAACTTCTGGATATACAAGTATTGGCTGTCCATGTGGGGCCTTAGTTAGTGTTACATAAATAATGATACTGGCAACACATAACCCTTGTAGTTAAATTTTTTTTATGTTTCATTTCTTTGCATATAACAATGAAAATGATATAATTTTAGCTTAAGATGGTCCTGATCAAATAGATTGTGAAATAGCAGACAAAGTTTCATAACCAAAGCGAGGTAAAAAAACTTCCAAAATCATCAGATTTATCATTTATTAGTTATGATAATATGAGAAAAATGCAAACTACTGGTAAGTTTGCACTATAACAGTATTTATAGTGAGCAGATATAAATGACAATGAAAAAATTGAACCAGCATTGAAATGAAATGTTCATTTTTTCATACAATACATAATATTAATTCTAGCAGATGAAAATAAAGAGTATTGTGAATAAAGATAAGCAAATGGCAGCAATAAACAAGATACACATTATGCTACTCAAGCACGTGCTTTTATTACGCCTTGAACCTAAGGCAATTTACGGCTTTTGCGCCTTTCCCTTTTGACTGCATTGGTTGCAGATCACACATGCCATATTCAAGGTAGTAATATGTTATAATTCAAGTACAATTTTCTCAAGGTGTTCAATTTATCATAGGTAAAATAGCATTGTGATGGTAACCATAGACGTCAAATTATCCTAAATAGATTAATTAACACATAACATAACAAATAGCAATAAAACAATAGAAAGTAGCACACCTTCTACCATGGCTATGCCACGATTGACATCAGCTTGGTCTTTGGAGTGTACAAGAGCCCAAGATAACCTCATTACACTATCTCCCTTTTGCTCTTCAGACGCCGCCTCACGCACCTCATTCTCACAACCCTGCATCAATGTACAATAAATAAATACCTCACTTATTACATATTTCAAAACTTAGCAACAGTTCAAAAGTTCACAGACCATCATAATGTGATCCACCCCTAGAATTTGAATCTTTGCCACATTTAGGGAAGAGAAGGTAATGCCAAGAACAGGCGAAATAGAAAATTTACCGCTATGATGTCGTGATCGCACCAGGGAATGTTTTCGGAGTTACCAGAGAAGAACGTCCCGACTGAATCGAAGAACCTGTTGATCTTCGCCTCCATTGATCAAACAATTAATTCTATGATTTCTGCTGAAAAGCTAGGGTTTTTTAGATCGTAACAATGGCGGGAAACTTGTAGAAATAGCAAGGACAAGACTTGGTTATTAAGAAACGGTGCAATAATAGACCTAGTCCTACCTACCTCGGAATTTTGGGAATTTATTTTAGTTTCTTAGAAAAGGATCTGAATTCTGAGGATTGGGGAAGAGGAAAGCGGGATCAATAACCTTCAGGTACCTTAGAGGATGGGCCTCACTTTACGGTTTGAGATTAAACCTCAACCGGTTTGAGAATCGGGGGAAAATAGGGGCGGTTTTATTACACTTTGAGATTCGTGCTAAGCTAAAAAGAACGGTCCAGATTCACTCATTTCGGGTAATGCACTGGATATGAATTCGAGGAAAGCGTGTGAAAGTTGCACCGCGGTACGACGACTTGACTTTTTATACTTTATGATAACATACTATTCCTCAGTTATATTTTAGATTAAATTATATAAGTTATTAATTTATTTGATAATCATTCTTTTTTTGTTTAGCTATTAACAAGTAATGGTAGGATCTAGGTAAGACTAAAATTTAGCGAACAAGAATTGAATATGAATAAGACTAATTATATACGGGTCTATCTTTCTTTTTTTTGACAAGTTAAACCCGTACAAAGACTAATATTAGTATCAACGTGATTGATATTTAACATGCGTTATGAATAATTAAATATTATAATTGATGGTGCATATGTGTTTAAATATTAATGAGTAATAATTGATGTTGGTTTTTTTATTATAAATTTAACTAGTTGAATATTTTTACTTTCGGATTGATTTCAAGTCTTGTAAAACCGAATCTTGTAATTGTTGGAACTTACGTGATTAATAATGAATGAATCCGACATTAATTTAATAAAATATTTAGGCAAATTTTCATAAAGATATAGTCATTTACATTATTAATGAAATAACCTGATAAGCATAAATTATGTATACTTTTGCCTAGAGTTGACCAATTTTTATGCATTTAGTTTAATTTAGTTTAATTTAGTTTAGAATTATTCCAAAAATCAAGTTACTATCCAAATCTATTTAAATTTTAGGAAATAGAGCAAATTATATATCTTCTCACAAGCTTTCCGAAAAATGGTAGAACACTGAAAACGAAGTTACGAATAATGAGTTATACCCATTTGAAGTTTGGTTCACACCTAAAACAGAGGCAGTACACGGACTGTGTAGACTTCACACAGACCGTGCAGAAAGCAGACAGAGCACCAAAGAACGAATATAAATTCCAGCTTTCGATATTTTTTCGTATTTTGGCTATATCTTGGTCATACGAACACCGTTTTAAGCAAATACAAGCTTCCTGGAAAGAGGACAACGAGATCTACAATTTTAGGAAGGTTATAAATCATAATTTGTAATGTGCAAGTCATAGGAACCTTTTTAGAAAAGCATCAATGAAAATTTATTGTCATATCTCATGAGATCTTGATTGATTCACCTTTCATCCGTGGTTGCTTGCTCCTCAGGTGACAAAATAGCTATAAACAATGTTGTAAAATGCGGTTTTGTTCATGCATGCGGAAGGCCACTGCATACCGCATATGCGGTATGCGGCCGCATATGCGGAATTTCATGCGGACTCATATATGCGGATTTTAAACTATATATTAATTTATTTCCACTCAAAACATGCAATATATTCCCATTAAAATCATTCAAACAATAAATTCGCACATATACGGACCAATATGCAGACATATACGGCTCAATCGCACATATGCAGACCAATATGCGGAAATATGCGGAAATATGCGGCCCAATATGCGGCCGCATATGCAAAACTGCATATTTGAGACCGCATGGAAATTTTTATGCGGAATTGGACTGCATACGCATATGCGGCCGCATATGCGGTCCATGCGGCCGCATTTTACAACACTGGCTATAAATGAGAGGGAGGCAGGAGGAAAAAAGGGGCATCTCTCCTTTGGGGAGACCATCTCTGAGATACCACAATTCTTCTTTACTTTGTTTCGGGAGCTTGGAAAGAAGAGGCTCAGCTTGGAGCTTGTTTTCTTGGAGTTTTATCATTTCTTTCTTCTTTCTATTTGTTTTGTTTTTTCTTTGACTATGTTAGTTTAGACTCTTTTGTTTCTAGAGTTATGATATAATCGAATGCTTGCTTTTACTTGCTAGCTATTTGGATTTGTGTTGAATGCTTATGTTTTTACTTGTTGAGAGTAGTATTTTAATTACTTGGTTTGTACTTGCTTAAATTGATTGATCAACCCGTTAGATGAATGTGCACGTCTAAGTGTTAGGTTACAAGGCTATGACATTTAAATCAACCAAATTAATTATATGAGGTAGGTTTGTGAGTCGAAAGGTGAAACCAAGCAGTACCAGAAAGGCGAAATTTTTCTCGAGTCGAAAGACCTTGGATACCTTTAGTAAACCGACAAGTGACTTAGGATAATTAAGCCAACAAACGACGGTTAAGGTTTAAAGAACCTAAGAGGGGAGTATTTGAGTTCCGTATCGGATTATTAAGCCAACAAGCGACAGTTGTAGTTTAGGAATTTAGGTACGGTCAATACAAATCCTAAACAAAAGAATCAACACAGTAACAATAGCTGTTGTATCAACTTGAGGTGCCGTACGGACCATACATGAAAGTGTGCGGGCCGTACACCTTGAGGCTAAGCTGAGACGAAATCAGAAACCTTAGGAAAACCATTTTTATTCTTTCTAAAACCAAAACCAAAAATATTTATTGTTTTAAATACAACCAAATCACATTTTTACAACTTCTAGAATTTCCGTAAATTTAAGTAGAGTTCGGTAATTATCACACCGTCCCTGTGGATTCGACACCCAGCTATACCCAACTTCTGTTGTACGCTTGCAACCGAATTGAGTGGATCTAAGTATTTAAAAACCTATACGCATTAGCACGAACATAACAAAAAAAAAATTAAGGGAAAAATTTGTAAAATTTGCGAATTATTCGGAAATAATTCGGTCAAAATTCAGTCAATCGAATAATTCAACGTTCGGTTCGACATCACCAAAAAAATAAATTATTCGCGAATAATTCACAAATCTTGTTACTGTGTTTGCCGAACGGCTCTAATGTGCAGTTTCTTCTTTCGTTTCTCCTTTGTTTTTAGCGAAAAAATTAGAGAGAGGGAGCGACGGGCAGACCAAAATAATACTATTATAATAGAATTTATCTAAGCCATTAGCCATTGATAAAATTTGAATGGTTGAGATGAGATGCGAGCAGGATCACCCTTTTCCAAGAGGAAAGCAGCAGATGTGGATCCCTGCTTCAACGCTGCGAGTTGCGGCTGTTCGCAAGAGCCCACAGACTCTCGGATTCGGCTTCCAAGTTCAATCCGGCCCGGCCTCAATTCAGATTAGCTGTTTAAGGCCTCAAATCATTTTTAAAGAACAAAGATAACGAATTAGGACTTTCCACGTGGACGTATAGAAAAACTTTCGGGGTAAATATTTTAACAGAGCTTCTTTTATTTCATGCAGCACACATACTTTAGTATTAAACAGCTCTGCATATGGTTAGTGCGCTGCATGAAGCTAAAACTAGATTGTTAAAATACTTACCCAATTTTCGCTATTTACTGTGTTTCTATTTTCTAATTCGTTAGCTGAAAAAGTTCGTAACTGAATACTTCTCTAGATTTCTGCTATTTTCATCCCTTGTTTTTGCGCTCTTCTGTGGGTCTCTGCACTTTCGTTTCTCTCTTCTTCTCTTTCACCTCTCTCTCTCTCTCTGATATCTCTCGGCGCACGATCCGAGAATGAAACCCTAACTATAATATCTCCAATGGAGAATTCACAATCGCACACTGACCACAAATTGTGCGGGTTTCTCCGAGCAGTCGTGTCTCTTCCCCATTCCCAAACTCTCTTGCCACTAACCCCTTGCAATCTCTCCTCTGATGGCGCGAAAATCTGCTTCATTTCCGATTCGGGACTCTCTCTCTTCCCAATTGAACACCCGGAAGAACCTGACAACGGGAATTCAAATTCGAATTCCAATTCTCCAGCAGATATTAGTTTCAGCCCGAGAATACGATATCGGGCGCTGGCGAGAGGGAGTGCAAGTGTGATTCATCAGCTCCATTTGCTTGTCTCTAAGAAATTTGCGGAAATTGAGGCAAGAGTTCTGAGGGTTTATGCAAGGGAAATAGGTGGGGTTGAAGAAAGAAGAGCAGTTGTTTTAGTGGATATATACTTGCCTATTTCAATTTGGTCAGGATGGCAATTTCCCACGTGGCGTGGCCTGGTTGTATCCCTGTTCAAACATGTCAGGTGTGTTGCTTTGTTCAACTGTACTTTTTATTCTTGTTTACATGATCATTTGGTTATTTACCCCTTTTCTTGTGATTTGGTTTTCCAAAATTGGTGTAGAACCTTCCAAATAAACGCATATAAGATGCATATAATTTAGTCAGCTTGATTAGCACAGAATTTTGTTGAAGTCTGTTTGCAACCTTGACTGTGCTCTCAACTAAACCCAGAGGTTACAGGATAACAGAATATTTCTGTTTGGATCTGGACTGTCCAATCAGAATCTGCATGACTATTAAAGTGGCCCATGCATTCCACCTCGAGCCGGATTGGCCCGGATCCCGATCGGACGGCTGTGGTCCAAACAGAAATATTATGTTACCTCGGAGGATATGGATTCGATGTTACGGCACCACAAAATTAACTAATGATCTAGACCACATCTGGTAGAACGCCATGCCACACAGTACCAGAATTTGAACTGAAAATTTTAGTTATTTTTACCTCTTCTAACAAAATTACATATATCTTCCTGACAGCTGTGATTGGGAATTTCGTGCCTCCTTGCTGTCCTTTGATCAGGCAGTTAACCAACCGCACAAAGAAGAAGCCCAAATTTGGCTCGACTCCAGTTGTAATGTGCTCTCATGCGAAGCACACCAAAAAACCTCAATATCTCCCAGCAGGAAACCCTTTGACCTTCATGAGATTTTCAAGTCTCTACCTGTAATTGGGACGGACAAGAAACTAAACCCAACCCGAATTAAGCCTGCTGAATCATTTCAAGCCCAAAATGAACCTCACGGCATCTGGGATATTTCTGATGACCTGTTGAACAATATCTTGGCATTGCTCTGCCCAAGAGACCTTGTACGAATTGCTGCCACATGTCACCACCTGAGGAGCCTAGCTGCCTCAGTTATGCCATGCATGAAGCTCAAGCTCTTCCCCCATCAGGAGGCTGCTGTTGAGTGGATGTTGACCCGTGAGCGCCACCCGCCTCGTGAATTGCCAGACCCCCTTTGCAAAGAATTTTGCACCCAAGACGGGTTACCGTTTTGTATCCACAGTGTTTCTGGGAAGGTAACCATAGGAACTGCTCCTGAAGCTCATGATTTCCGAGGTGGTTTGTTCTGTGATGAACCGGGTCTAGGAAAGACAGTTACGGCCTTATCTCTTATACTTAAAACGCATGGAACCCTGGCAGACCCACCTCAAGGGACAGATGTGACATGGTGCATGCATAGACCTGATAGAAAATGTGGGTATTACGAGGTTAGTTCTGACGACTCTGTTAATAGTAACCTTGTTTCTCCGTGGAAGCGTTTTATGGGGAAAAACATGCGCCAAAGAGAGACTGGCAGTAAATGCTTGAAAATAGCTGATACTAAGATCTTACCTGGAGTTGATAATCAGTCAGTATCAATTAGGCAAGTTTCAGTTAGGTGTTCTAAAAATTTAGGAAGCGCAACTGTGAGCGAGAGAAGTGAGGATGACTCAGATTATGAAGTGAAAGGGAAAAAGAGGTCAAAACCAATTAGGGGTAAGGGTGCTTGTACCAATAGTAAGAGGTCTAAGAGAGGGACTCCTGACACCTCTATCAATAGCACTAATGAGATGTGGGTCCAGTGTGATGCATGTAGAAAGTGGCGTAAACTGTCAGAAAAAAATATACCCGATGCCTCGTCAGCATGGTTTTGCAGCATGAATGAGGACCCAAGCCGTCAGAGCTGTGCTACCCCAGAGGAGCGATGGGACTCTAAAACAAGAGTGACTTATTTACCGGGTTTTTACACTAAAGGCACTGACCCATGCAAGGAAGAGAACATCTGTTTCTTCACCGGTATTATGAAAGAGCATATAACCTATATTAATTCAGAGACACAAAAAGCCTTGAAATGGCTGGCTAGTCTTTCACCAAATAAGCTTCTGGAAATGGAGATGTCGGGTTTGACACGGCCAGTCCTAGATGCTTGGTCAGACATTTCTGATGAGAAAAACCAGTATGACAAGATATTTCAGGCTTTCGGTCTCATCAGAAAGGTCAAGGGAGGTCTTAGCCGGTGGCACTACCCATCAAGGCTCGAAAACCTAGCTTTTGATACACTTGCACTTAGCGTTTCACTCAAAAAACCGCTGAACATATTACGGTTTTACCTCTCTGCTGCCACTCTTGTTGTGGTTCCTGCAAACTTGGTAGACCACTGGAGAACCCAGATCCAAAGGCACGTATCACCAGGGCAACTGCAAGTGTATTTGTGGGATGGTCATAAAAAGAAACCAAGTGCTCATGTTCTGGCATGGGATTATGATGTTGTCATAACCACATTTAGTAGGTTGAGTGCCGAGTGGGGCCCACAAAAGAGTAGTTTGCTGAGTCAGATACACTGGTACCGGGTGATACTGGATGAAGGTCATACGCTTGGTTCTAGCCTGGCTCTGACCAACAAGCTACAAATGGCAGTGTCAATGGCTGCTTCCAGTCGGTGGATTTTGACTGGTACACCTACACCTAATACCCCCAATAGCCAGGTGGCACATATCCAGCTTATGCTTAGATTTCTTCACGAGCCCATTTATGGAGAGAATCTGGATGTGTGGGATGGGGGTATACAAAAGCCATTTGAGGCACACGAGGAAGAGGGGCGTTTTCGTCTTCTTGAGTTGCTCAAGAGAACCATGATCAGTGCAAGGAAGTCTGATTTGAAGAACATCCCGAAGTGTTTTAGAAAGGTATGTGATGTCCCTTGTGGTTCACCATGCAAAAAAAAAAAATTGGCAGCCTCAGTAATTAAGTGGCACATTCCTAAAGGCTAAGGCAATTAGTGGCTAAATTGCTCCCAGCATTTTTTTTTTCTTATATGACTCAACAAAATATTTCGATCCAGCATAGGGATCTGCTTGGTGGTGGTTTTATTCAGTTTGAGCTGAGACCAACAAATTTTAAAGGGCAAAATTGTCAATTTTTAACAAGATACATAATATGTCTTTCCATTACGCTGACTCTTGATGCCAATGTTAGGAAAGTCTTCTACCAAACTTTAAAAAAAATGTTAAAAAAGTCTTGATAAATGAAAATACTGCTTCACTAAATCAAAACAATCACATAACAGGTGATCTATCTGAACTTCAATGAAGCACATGCGAAGAGCTATAATGAATTAGTGGAGACAGTGCGGCGCAACATCCTGACAGCTGACTGGAACGACCCGTCACATGTGGAGTCACTTCTCAACCCAAGACAGTGGAAATTCCGGGGCAATACAATTAAAAATTTGAGGCTGTCATGTTGCGTGGCAGGTCACATAAAGGTGACCGAAGCGGGTGAGGATATACAGGAGACCATGGATATATTGGTTGGTGATGGCCTTGATCCTGAGTGCGAAGAGTATTCATTCATTAGAATTGCACTTTTGGACGGTTGTAGTTGTTTCAGGTAACTAGGACCTTTGTACTTCTCATTTTTTTCTTTTTCTTTTTGTTTTTCTTTTTCTGGTAATTAATTAAGCCATTTACAAAGCTTGATTGAGATTATTTGAGAGCTGAATTGTGTGTGAACATGGAATGGGTGGATAAATGCAAAAGAGTATATTGAAATTGTAAAATGTCATTATGTTGAGATCCTCTTTTAGCATGCTCTCAATGAATTTATGCGTTCATATTAACTATACCTTTAGGAGAGATCTGAGAATATAAAAGGATGTGCCATTGTTTGTTCTATAGAGAAAGCAATCTCTCTCTCTCAATTTGTCCTTTCAGATATTGTAATTTTTCTCTCGAAAAAAGTTGAATTCATCACAACTATAACCTGAAAGTTTATGTTGTCATATATAGTTAGATTAAAGTTTAAACATGTGTAGCTTCAGATGATATCTATGTTGCCGTCTAAAGAATATAACCATTATAAGTTGTGACCAAAATGTGCTATATACATTACAATGAGATTTGTGAAAAAAAACCTATTTAACAACGGCAAATTATCAAATTGTTTCTCAGGTGTAAAGATTGGTGCCGTTTACCTATGATAACTCCATGCCGGCATCTCCTATGCCTTGACTGTGTTGCATTAGACAGCCATGGATGTACCTTACCTGGTTGTGGTAGACAGTACGAAATGCAGTCTCCTGAAACCTTAGCTCGGCCTGAAAACCCTAACCCTAAATGGCCTGTTCCCAAAGATCTTATCGAGCTCCAGCCTTCATACCAACAGGTGCCTATTATTTAACTTGTCAGCACCAATACTGTTCTTTTAGTTTCCTGAATTAAATTCATTGCATTGTTCATATTATTACCGCTTTTGCTAAGGAGAAATTGGCATGTAGGATGACTGGGCACCAGACTGGCAATCAACATCTAGTAGCAAAGTTGCATACATGGTAGAGAAATTGAAGGATATACAAGAAGCTAATAGAAAAATTGGATACTGTATAGATTCAAACAGAGGAATTGAAGGTTCTATGGTTAAGCCTTCAGGTGAAGAGATAGATGTTATGGTGGATGACAAGGCCGGTGTGACATTGCCTGAAAAAGTTATAATATTCTCACAATTTCTCGAGCATATACATGTTATTGAGCAACAGGTATGGTTTCCTCTTTGTGCGTTTCTTATGTTTGTTGTATACAAAGTTATGTTTGCAAGTTAAACCAAATATCTTATCTTATTTGCTATAACATCTATAGTAGTCATTTATTTTTGCTATCGTTTGATCAGTTCTTGTCCTTTAACTTTCAGCAGTCTTAAGAAGTAAAAATATTAAGTTAATAACTGATTATTAATGTCTTTTCCTTTCAGTTGACATTTGCAGGTATTTCTTTTGTCGGTATGTACAATCCAATGCCTTCAAGTAATAAGGTAATCATGCCTTTTGGTCTGTACATCTCTACTTAACTGTGTTAAGTATGCTGATTTTTAGAGAGGCTTACTGTACCAAGCTACTCTTTGATATATTCTCTTGTCAGATGAAATCACTGATGGTATTTAAACAAGACCCAAATTGCATGGCTTTAGTGATGGATGGAAGTGCCGCCTTAGGCCTTGACTTGAGCTTTGTTACTTATGTTTTTCTGATGGAGCCTATTTGGGACAGGAGGTAACTTACAACACCACCCCCCCCCCCCCCCCCCCCCCCCCCCCCCCCCCCCCCCCCCCCCAACCCCAACCCCTAAAAAAGAAAATATGCTTTACCACATATATGAACATACCTGACATTGCAGGAAGCCCCTTTTTTTCATGCTTTCTTTTATTACCACTTGTATACAGTGGGTCTTACAAATGCCTCATGTCTTTCATACCTCTATCGTGCCTCACATTCTTATCTCCATTTTCAAAGTTTAAACAGTCAATACAAACTGCTCAAAATGATCTCCATAGTAAAATATGCTTGGAGACCAAATTTTATAATTTTTGGAAGAAAAAAAATTACTATATTTTTAGATAGGTACAAAATTATTGTTTTTGAGAAGATTCTAGACCATCCAAAAGCAGTGATTTTGTACCTATATAAGAACATAGTAAAAAATTTCTAAAAAATATAGAATTTGGTCTCCAAGGACATTTTAATATGGAGATCATGTTGAGCGGTTCGGATCGAATGTTTGGACTTTGAAAACGGAGATAAGGATGTGAGGCATGAAAGGTACGAGGCATTTGAATATTACTCGTCAACTTTTGAGTAACTTGTCAAAGTTAAAAAAAGTTCATATAGTGAGATCTGTTTCTTTAACAATAAGTGTGCAATATGTGATGTAATTCAGCGTGGAGGAACAAGTAATTAGTCGAGCTCACAGAATGGGGGCCACTCGTCCTATACATGTCGAGACCTTGGCCATGCGCGGTACCATTGAAGAACAAATGCTCCGATTCTTGCAAGTTAGTTGTAGCTATTTGCTTTTTACTGGCATTCTATTAGTTTGATTGTCATTTATGAAATTACATGCATAAATTCAGCCTTTACACAAAAGCTAGTATGATGCTTTTCCACAATCTCAGTTAAACCTGACGATTGTGAATTGTACTGTTGTCAGGATCCAAATGCTAGGATGGAAGTTGCAAAGCAAGAAAGAGGGAAAGGTGAGTATGAACCAAAGCGGGCTCACAGGACTCTCCATGATTTTGCCGAGAACAATTATCTGGCTCGACTCACTTTTGTTAAAACAAGATCAGCTCTTTAGGTACATTTGAAAGTTTCTTGTTCTCTATTTTGCATTTTGAAAATATATTTATATATTTCTAAAAAAAAAATTAAAGTGTAGTGATACAGTCCCCCGTGCAGTAAAATAATCTAGAGGGCCCCTTTGTCAGGGAGTGTTGGAGGGTATGTAGGGGGCGTTTATTGTGGGGCACTTTTATATTTTTTTTTTCCAAAAATATATAGGTAATAATTCTGTTTTATTTTCCACTTGGTTCAATGTGTTAAATATGGGGTGAAGTCTTATTAGTGTTGATTGTAACTTTTACATGAATTAATATTACTACCGGTCTCATGTGTTTTGTTCTAAACTTACCAAGTTGTAATGCCTTTTACTATGACCGTTTTTGTTTGTTGCAGCGTGAAAGAAGCTGCTGGGTATGAGCATGCTTAATTTTATGAATTATGCTGTATCTTTCCCAAGTCAGTCAGTTTAATTTGATTCAAAGCCAGAAGCAATATTTAATTGCTTATTATATTTATATATATATATATATTCAGGAGGGCCTTCTCTTTTTTGTAAACAGTAGTATTCTTATGGGAATGTTTACTTTTGCGTTTTGTAAAGGCTTGTGAAAACCGCAAAAGTAACTGCTGCTTTGGAAGAGCCTTTCTTGCTCCTTTTGTTGTAAATGTCAATAGTAATCTATTTGACAAGGAATCATGCTGTTGTACTTTTTGCTTGTTCAATAGATCAAATAACTTTTGCTGATATTAATTTTGATAAATGTAAGTATTAAAATCTGGCTAGGAAAATATTCAAACAATGAACAATTAGTAAAAACATTATTGTGCTACATTTGAAGTTCAAGTCGCTTGCCACGTGGTAAGCTGATATGTCATGTGCAGTTATCGCCGATATTTTTAAATATACCATTCACCATAAAAAAAAAAAAAAAAAGATAAATTAAATTACTACGAAATTCTGAAATTTTCAGATTTGACACGTTCTTCATTTGCTGACATTTTCTTTTGTTTTATTTTATTTGACATCATCTGAGATAGCCGAATTTTTTATTCTTTTGTTAATGTTAGAAAGTAGATGGTGAAACTTATAATTTGAATGTATTAGGATTGTGATATTTTTTTTTATATCCAGAAGTAATTTTTGAACTCGGATCTAAAATTTTCTTTTTTTTTTAATAACACACTAAGAAATATTTTAGTTTTTTTTACAGCAGCAAAAAGTTATATCTGAAAAATAATTGATAGTACTTCTAATATATCTAAATTATAAGATATTTTATCTATTTTATTTGATGTTCCTTCTACGTATATTCAAATTATAAGTTTCTCCATTTATTTTCGAAAATTAACAAAAAGAATAAGAAAAAATCAGCTCTATCAAATGATGTCAAATAAAAAGGAAAATGTTTATGGTACCACAAATCAACGAGTGCAATGAATCTTACTATTATTTCCAAATTTCAGAAACTTATGACCTACATACTCTTACCATCTTCTTTTAGTTCTTATTCGGAAGAAAAATGGAAATAATAGGTCTATAAAAGGCAAAGCTTGAATAAATCTAAATGGTAAAAGACCAAATCTTTTAAATTGGGCAGGTAAATGGGTTGGTTAAAAAAAACAAATCTTATTTTTAACAAATATTTTTCATCTTTCAACGGATTATTGTTGAATTTCATTATATCAAACTGAAGTGAAAAAAAAAAAAATCTTACTGGAAGTGTATTCCATTTCTTTCCTTCAAATTTATCTAAAATATTTTAAACATTTTTTTAGTGGACACAAATTATTTTCTTTTCGTTCATGAATCAAAATCAAATATTTTTGCATTGCATGACATCATTAGCAATTCAGCAATTAGCATTTAGCACGCTCTTCATCTATTCTTTTATAGAAAAAAAAAATTATATCTTCCATATCTAAAAATAGGGTACCGTTTAAAAGAGAGTATCTTTCATGGATACACTGACATTAATTTCAGATTGTCACATGCCACGTGGCATCGTATCCATATGACAAAAGATCCGTTGCCTTCATCCGACGGTTCATCTTCATCCGTGCCTTCTATAAAATTCTCACCTCGCAGCTAAAAAACCCACAACTAGAATAATTCTCTCTCTCTCTCTCTCTTTTCAAGTTCCATGAAATGTAACTGAGGTTAACAGGGTCAAAAGGTAAAAAGGAGCTCCCTTTGCTTCATTACACGAGGGGAAATTGGGATGAAAAGAATTAAAGGCTGCTAGTTCATGGATACCTTTGTGTGCACAATATATATATATATATATACAAAAAATGATATGTGGTGAATTCAATTGTAAAGTGCACACATATGGTGTGTATGTGCTTGGAGCTAATTATATGTTCTCTTGTTTCTTCTCATGTTTGGAGTGAAGGGAGCTTCTTCTCTCTTTTCTCTCTTTTCATAGTTCATATTTTTTTTTCCTTCTTATGATGATTGTTTTTTTTTCTTATTGTTTTGACATTAGTAAAAAAAAAGATAGCTTGTATTTTATGTTATTTATCTATTGGGATTTATTGGAAAAATTGGTTATTTGCCACTCCAAAACCTTCAAATCTGAAAAATAGCATCACAAAACTATAAATCTGAAAAATGCTACTCTAAACTTAGTTAATTCTTAAATTTGCCATAAATACACAATTTTTATATTTTTTTATTAAAAACTAACTGAAAAATACAGTTTTTGAGATACGTATTTCTGTATTTCCTTATATACCCTTCAGATCCCTCATTATACGTAACTCAAAACTGTATTTTTCAGTTAATTTTTAATAAAAAAAAAGTATAAAAATTGTGTATTTGTAACAAATTTAAAAATTAACTAAGTTTAGAGTGATATTTTTCAAATTTATAGTTTCGTGATGGCATTTTTCAAATTTAAAAGTTTTGAAGTGACAAATAACCAATTTTTCCTTATTTATTATTGTCTATATTTATATTTGCATTTGCAGGATATACTAAGTAGATGGATGCGACAACTAATGTGACCGGGTTAATTAATTGTATTTCTAAATTTATTCAATAAATTTTTGTAGTATGGTCTGCTTGTTCCTAATTTAAAATTTTGTTCCCAATTTGTACACTCAAAATGATTACCATGTTTCAGATTGTTATCATTTTATTGTTCTAATTAATAAAATACCGTCGGTACAGCATATCTTTTTTTTTTTCCTTCCAACGGGCATCTTTGTCAATTTTTTTTTTTGTTTTTAGTACAGCCAAAGTCTTGGTTGCAATTGTGCCCCCCAACCTAATCTAAATGACAAAAAAAATCGTCTCTATCGATATTGACATTTTTTTATACCACTTAAACTTTCTTCTGAAGGAGAGCAGTTTGGGTCCGATGCCCATCGGACTCAAACAGAGTTCGATGAACTCTATAACCGTCCGATTGATTTTAAGATCCGTGCACATAGCTTTAATATCCGTGCGTATTTTTAAATGATTTAGCTTTAATATTGTTTAAGATTTTAAATTATACATATGTGAGAATTTATTGTTTGAATGATTTTAATGAGAATATATTGCATGTTTTGAGTAGAAATAAATCAATATATAGTTTAAAATCTGCATATATAAGTTCGCATGAAATTCCGCATATGCGGCTGCATATTGCATATGCGGTATGCAGTGACCTTCTGTATGCATGAACAAAACCACAGTTTACAACATTAAAGGATACAAGTACATTCAAGATATTTGTAACTCTTTAGAGACATGATTCAATATATATATAAACAAATAACAAAAGGATATAAAAATATCTCTAAAGAGTTACAAATATCTGGAATGTACTTATATTTCTAAAGAATTACAAATATCTAGGATGTACTTGTGATCTCTAAAGAGTTACAAATATCTCATTGTACTTTTCTCCTTCTGAAGATCTCTCCATTAACCATCTTTCGTCTTACTTTTTGTCGCAATTTTGGGTTAGCTATCTTGCTGTTTACCGTATTGAGATCTATTGCCCATAAACTAATTCGAAATCTTGACTTTTATTAAAATAATTTTAATGTTGAAATTTGACATATAAAAATTATAGATATTAACATTTACGAGTAGAACTAGGGTATTATTAAATTCACCAAGTTATTTAGTGAATTCAATTCTAAAAAATATCGGATTAACTTTAAATAGCGAATTCAAACTATTAAAACTCATCTATCTTATGAGTGATGTGTTTGCATGTGAAAATTTTAAACTTTCTAATTAATTTATTATAGAGTCAAGTTGACAAAATTAGAAAATTTATAAATTAATTTTAATGTGTTTATTTTTTTAACGTTTTTCACCACTTGACTCTATACAAAATTAACTTAGTATATATTCAAGCAGTCAAAATTAAAAAGTTTGTAAATCAATTTTTAGTGTATTTATGTATTTTTAACATTTTTCACCATTTGACTCTATATAAAATTAATTTCAAAATTTTAAATTTTTCACATATAGACGCATCATTTGTAAGGTAGAGAATTTCAACACTTCATATTCATCTTCTCAAATTAATCCGATAAATTTATAAATTTGAGTTTACAAAAAGACTCAAGGCAAACTTAAGAATACCCTAGTTCTACTCAAAATTTACATCTTTTATTTTTACATCTTTTATATAAAAATGATGTAATTTAATGCCTTGCACGGAATGGTCTCCACGCAAAACCTAGTTTTTGGTGGGCTCTTTTGTCCCAGACCCCATCCACTTGATGGGCTCCATAACTGTCCGATCAGCTTTAAGATCCACATGTGTTGCTTTAATATCTGTGTGCATTTGCTTTAATATTCATGCGCACATATCTTAAAACAGATCGGATAGTTGTGGAGCCCATCGGACCCAAACTGCCTCCATCCACTTAGCCTAGAGGCAATTCCCTGAATAAAAATAAAATAAATATACTGACAACATCGAAGTGAATAGTGTCCAAGGAACAATGGCAATTGTCAGAATCTGAAGCGCATGCTTATTGTGAAAAAATAATTAGTATACACTCACATATAACAGTGTCAAGACTACTCATTGCACCTTAGCTTCAAATATGATTTGTAATTCAGGTTCGCCATTGAATTTTGAATTTTACAATACAACAATAACTGAATCTTTAGTGTCAAACAAGTTGAAATAAACTAGAAATGAAACCCAATCATAATCACTAAGTCATGGTGTATAAGAATAAAATAAAATATAATATATTATAATAAAAATAGTAATACTAATAGTAATAATGGTAATTGTAACAATATGCCGTTTTGAATTTTACAATATTAGTGAAAATAAAGGAAATTGTAAAAATTTATACCCAAATCCTCTCTAATTTACAATCCGAACTTGTAATGAGCAGCTAATAATTGCAAGGAACAAAAAGTGTTTTGTAACATAAAATTGACAAGAAACCTAATTTTTTTCTCTTGAAATCCAAAATGCAACTGCAAATCTACTACCATCTAATGATACTTCATACATATCATAACAGAACCAAATTGCATTTCTTTACAATTTGACAGATGCTGAATAGAAAAAATAAAAGCCTAAAACGATGCATTCGTTTATGAAATTTACATGATACCAATATTAGCCAGCTGCCTCTAAGAATTTACAGTGATCCTTTTAATCTCAAACTCACTCTACTTTCCACGAGAACCCCCAAAAAAAGAAAGATCTGGTACAAAAAAATTACGAAAATGGCACCAGCCCTTTTTCAACAGGGCCAAATAAAACTATAGCCACGAAAATATAAGAGCTTAATCAGGGCTAGGCTGTAAAATTCAAATTTATATTTTTATTAAAAATAGATCTATCATTTGTTAATGGGACGACTGATCATTGCTTACACTAGATGTTGACTTGTCAACCACACGCACATTGTATTGCTCATAAACCCTGGCTCGGTTCTCTTGCCACCACTGCTCTGCTTGCTTCTCACTAAACCTCTTTCGGCTGCATGTTTAATGTATTTGGTCATTTTCAATCTCAGTAAGTACTAGTCAGGTCTTCTACCGTTTGAACCAACTGGTACCATCTTTTGTTTTTCAGATTCTGGCATTTTCTGGAGGATATTAAACAAAGAGAGAGGCTATGGTGATATGCATATTACACAGCGACCCGCGCTATGGACTCATATCTCTGATTTTGAAGTCCAAACAATCGATCTACGTTATCTTCATATGAAAATGTACTTGCAGATCTAATTTTATATTTTTTTTAATAATTTTGCTATATTTTTAGATAGGTAGGAAATCACTTCATTTGAAAATTCTGGACCATCCAAAAATAGTGATTTTCTACTCATATAAAAAAATAGTAAAAAGTTCAAAAAAATATAAAATTTGGCCCTATTTTCATACGTAGATCATGTTTAACGGTTCAGATCGACTGTTTAAACTTTACAAGTAGACATGAATTCATAGCACAGGATGATCCATAATATGCATATTACCATAGCCTTCACTCTTAAACAATAGGATTCACACTAAGTCTCAAGTTATAACCCAGTCAAAGTACCAACAAGTGCCGATTACCACCAGATTCTTTACTTATGGTATAATTAAGGTTTAAACTTGTCAGTGAACTAGACTAGAGCTCTAAAAATTTCCCATCCAGTACAATACCATAATATACCAGCTTTGCCTAAATACAAGTCAGCAGGTACTGAGTGAAGAAGCCAACCCGACAACTGGCAAAAAAAAAAAAAGGAGGGCACTATTTTGAGAGCATGATTTACTATATTGAGCGCTGAGAGTTTTGGCCCTAATCAAGATTCTTTATATATTTAACAAGTTCTGTGAAAAATTAATGCTTTGTTATGGTAATATCTTGATTGTTTCTACTAAATGGGATACTTCTTTCCATTTTGAGTTTATTCCATATCTTTACAAAGAATTTAGGTTGATATAGAAATTTTATTCTAGTTAATACATTATAAATGATAAGTTGTTCATGCCAAAACTAGAAAGAAAAACGGAAATAAAAAATTAGATCTGTCAAATCTTGGAAAAGAAAAGTTATATATTTCTAACAAGTTTGGCAAATGTTTTCATTTATCAAATTGTTTATTCTCTTTTAATGAGAAAGGAAGGAACAAAGGTGCCTAACCTTGATATCTAATATCTGTCTTGTTTATGAGACAACTTTTGGAGGTAATAACACTATTTTATTTTATTTTTTGCTAGTTTACATATTAAAATTTAATAAAACTTCAATGGCTCAAGTACACTCACTTTATTAATACTATAAATCGTTTTATTTGAGCTGAATTTCTATTTTAATATGTTTCATTCTTTTCAGAATTTTCATTTACACTTTTGAATTTTCTATTTACTGGTGTCACATACAAGTTTCCTCAATATTTGTAGATTTTGCAATTTTTATATCTAATGCCCTAAGTTTCAAGTTTTGGCAAAAAACCTAACCAAATTATCCTTTTAATAATATTTATAATAGCATTCACTTATTTTGTTATTTTTGTATGTTGTGTGGTGATTTTATATTTAAAAATTTCGTCATACGATCATATCCAACAAGTTCACATTAAAAAGAATTTGATATCTGACAAACATTATAACACTCGAGTTAAATAACCCATGTATTATTAATTTAGAAAAAAGGTTTGTACATTATAATAAATTATTTACAAATAAGAATATATTGCTTGATTACATGGTGGAAGTTGCAAAAATTGCATTTCTAAACTGAGATTTCTATAAAAGTAAACAAGGCTAGCCATTCTATGTAAAACAAATTAATTTTTTTACTAAACTGCAATCTATAAGCATAATTCAGTTTAAAGAAAAGGGTACTAAATAAGGGTATAACTGGTATAAAAAGAAAAAAATCCTCTCAGAGCTCAATATCGTAAATTATGCTCTCAAAATAGCATCGCCCAAAAAAAAGACCAAGTGCCAACCACCAAAACACGAAAGTGAAACTTTAACTAAACTAATTTGTTTCTGGCAACACAAAGTGCTGAAAACTTGAGATCCACAAAATATTACCTGAATCGAACCCGCTTGAGATCTCGAGCCCCACCAGGTAAACTGTTGAGTGTGATATACACACCCGGTTCATCTTGCTCAACCCATTCAGATTCTTGATTTGAACCTGGATCCGACATCTTGCTCCCATTTCTTGGAGTCCCCTCTGCATGACTGGATTTGCTGCTCCGATGGCTAACTGAATTTGGTCCATTCTGTATGTGCGAACCAATGGAACCATTGGAGTTTGTGCTCACCTCAGTGGATGCCAGTGAAGCAGCTGTAGTGCCTTCAACAGCTGCAGTTAATGCCTCTATTGATGACATAGGCGTAGGTGGGACAGGTGGTAGCTTGCTGCTGTTCTTTGTGGACCCCACTGGTAACCTCTCCGCCATCCCCTTGAGCTGATATTTAGTCAAGAAAATGAATTATATTGGGGAAGATAAATAATTTGGACCATGGTTGTTGTATGGAACCAACTACATCTCCAATAAGCAAGTAAACACCAGGCATAAGAAACTAAACCAAAACCCAAATAAAAAAACAAAAAATTAAGATCAAAACCAACCAGTGCCTACAATCACTTAGGCTTAGAAATGGAGGTTAAGCCAGTATAGGACCATATTGACAGGTACCTACCCAGCATCCATATTGACAGGTACATACCCAGCATCTCAATGATGCTGCGAGCAGAAAATTACCTGGCCTGTAAGTGACTTGATCACCTCCTTTGCTGCTTTACATTTTGCAGTTTCCTCTCCAGCTATAGCAATCGCCTCCTTAAGCTGTTTTGTCGATCTCTCTAATTCCACCTCCAGTAGTTGCGACTTCCGTGAAAGACTCTCCACCTGTTTATTATCAAACTCGATTAAGAGAGATTCCACATAACAATGCAAGGTGACTCGTTGTCATCATTTTAGAATTTGGGAATTTAATCATATATGGTGAAGTAAAGACCAACCTGAGCTCTCAAGGTAAGGACTTCTTGGCTGATAGTATCCCGAGACGGCTTGGGCTCTTCCAGGGGTACTCTAGGAGAAGTGAGACCCCCCAGGGTAGGTGTCGGGGTTGTGGATCGAGGTGGGCTAGCCCGTCTTGAGACTGGACTTGTCGCACGTGATACTATACGGGACCCAGGGACTGATGCGGAAAAGAACTTCCTAGAAGTACCAAAGACAGGGTTGAATGTTCTGGTGATGTTAAGCCCACTCCAGTGGGAGCTCCCGTTTGGCACCGGTGACACCCGGCTGCTACTGAACTCAAATTTTTTGTTCTTTCGAGATGATAAGCTATCAGTCTGTTTAAAAGATTCCATAGAAGATAGCCTTGATAGTTGTACATTGGACCTCGAGTCAGTGGATCGCTCCTCCTCAATTGTGTCCCCAATCACAGTTCGACTTTTTCTTACAGAAAAGGATGGATCTGCCATGTCAGCAGGTTTATTCAGCTTGGTGTAACAAGCATCACAAACCCTGTACGGCTTGTAGTTGTTCGGTGCAAGTGCAGCCTTGAGAGATTTCTTACTACTACAACTGTGACAATAAACAAGTGCACAGTTGTAACAGTTGTGTCTTTTCCTCTTGAAATTGAAAGGTAACCGACAGCCTGAGCACATGGACTGGTCAACACCTGATACCCATTTGTGTATACAAATAGCTGCAGTGAAATTCGTACCACACACCACACTCCGTACCTGTTTGTCTTTCAAGGCTTCAACCAGAGTGGGCATGTTACGGTCATCAGTATCACCATGACCTAACCGGCCATTTGCCCCTTTGCCCCATGTGTAAACTTCAGTGCGAGATGTCAGAACAGCCACATGGTAGGCCCCACAGGATATCTCCTCCACAAAGGATTTTTGTAACTTCCCTTCAATCCGGGCAGGGACACTTCCGTCTGAATGAGGGTTGCCAAGCTGGCCATAGACCGTGCTCCCCATTGTGTACACCTGGCCTGAGGTCGTTAGTGCCACTGTCAGACTGTGGCCACATGCCACCTGGCAGAAGTTTGGTTCTACCAAAGCCGCCACACATGTTGGTACGAGGCGGGGCTCCTTATCCCCATGTCCTAACCTCCCTTTATCCCCATCACCCCATGTGAAGATCTTTCCAGAAGAACAGTTACTTGAACTGGAGCTGCCAACCATAACCTCCACCACAGCAGCTGTGTGCCAGACCCCACATGCAGCCCGTACAGTTCGTAAACCCTTTAACGACTCGACTTCTCTAGGTATAGACACACTTTCTCTGTCATTATGCCCCAGAACCCCAAATGAGCCATCACCAAAGGTAAAAAGCTGTCCTGATGAGGTGACCACAGCTGTGTGCCAGGGCCCACATGAGATGTATGACACATGGACGCCTTCCAAGGGCCCATTAATCCGTTTCGGTACCCAGTGACTGACCTCATTACCATGACCCAACAATCCATAGTTGAAAGATCCATCACCCCAAGTGTGCAAGTCACCTGAGAGCGTGACCGCACATGTATGGTACTCTCCACAGGCCACTAGCTCAATGTTGGTACCGACCAATGAATCTATCAACTTAGGTTGTGCAACATCAGCATCAACCCCGTGCCCAAGTCGCCCACCTGATTCCTCACCCCAAGAGTACATCTCCCCCTGCTTTGTGACAAGCACCGCATGGCGGCCCCCGCATGCAACTGTTTGTACATCAAGTCGTGAGGTAAACTCCAGTGGCTTTGGTAAAAGGGCATCAATTTTAGAAACTGTTGGATTTGCATTTCCAATTCCCATTCTGGTGATGCCCCCACCAAGTATTCCTTCTCCCGTCCCCTCACCCCATATGAAGATGTCACCCAAGGCATCTCCATCATCATGACCAGAACCCTGACTTGACGAACTGACAGCACTCGATAAAGAAACTCTAAATGCATCCATTGGGATACCACGTGGCATGTGGCCGTTGGTGGTGTCAGAAGTGCCAGATGACATGGAATGAGACCCCACAGTAGAGTCAGTTGGGAAGAAGCCCTTAGGAGGTACTGCATATAAGACTACATCAGAGAAGGTTTTATCCAATCCCATTTTTGGAGGGCTACCATATGGGCTTCTCAACCGAAAGTTTTCACTGCCATCCTGAGGGGCAAATGAGTTATATTGGCAAAAATGGTTAGCTTTCAGTAAATTTAAGAAATTGAAGAAGAGCACTAAAATTTGGTTATTGCAAATAAGTCCCCAGTCCCATTATAACAACAAATACTCAATTACTCGAAATTGAGGCAAACAGAACAACAAAAATGACCTTACTACATAGATTTTCCGCCAACATATATTTTTCATGGAAACTTCACTTACTATAAAGAAAAAGGACTACCAAGTCATAGGACCACTTATTTAAGGCAACATTCATTTCTCAACAAATAGAGTCGCTTTCAAAACTAATGAGAATAGTAGAGAGTGGACTCTTCTGCAATTTAAAGGGAATCTCAGGTAATCCCACCACAATATTACCTTTTGCATACTATCATTGCTACTGAAAGGGGAGCTGAGAGGGGAGCTGCGGCGAGTATAAGTCCTAGGGCTAGTAGTGCCAGAAGAGGAAACAATATCGCTCCGCGACTCAGACATCCATTTGCGGTTCCGACTGCGTGAAATTAGGGTTTTCAACCCTGCAAACCACACCTCTGCTTCATCTTTATCCTTGCATATCTGACATCAGATTACCTCTGTTAGTATTTTTCTGGGGGCAACTTCTACATGCCATCCCCTATATCACAACTAAACCAAATTCTGGAGAAACTAAGTATTCAAATGCAATCAAAGCTAGCATGAATAACCCAACTTAAGCACAATCAGCAGAATTTAAAACAAACAATGCCATTTTAGCGCAGCTATTTGCACTTTTATGGGCAAGCAAAATGAAATAAAGGTATCATGGCCTTTAAAAGAGCTTACAACATCCAACGACCGATCGCTGTAGATCAAAGAAAATGACTGGCATTCCTTCTCAGGTCGGGGATATCTCTGGAAAATTGGCTGTAAAAAGAAGAGAGAGAAAATGGAAATTTACTCTTGAGTTGACATCCAGTATTTACACTCTACTATATAATGTGCAAATAGCTCTTACTGACAAAATTTTCTTACTACTGCAACTAAGACAGTCAACAAATCCCAACCAAAAATGTTTGAGCATAATTATAGAAAGAGAGCAGGGGTTGCTAACCGTTCTTTGACCAGGCATAATTCTTGAAACATGGCTTAATTTGAGATGTTTTTCTTCTTTGCCAGAGAACCATATTAACACCGACTCATCCTGTGGAAATATGAAAGCAAAAATTTGGAAGACTTTTCAAACCTTGCATTGAAAGGAGAACTAAGAAAAGCACTCACGTTAGACAATCTGAATGGACAAAATTTTGGCTTCCCTCTGCGACCGTACTTTAGCAAGTAAGCACCTTTTTTCAGTGCAGTTATTGCCTGAAAAGTTAGAAAAAGAAAAACTGAGAGATAAAACATTAGAACCAAAAAAGGAATGTGTTATGACTTCAAAAGTAACTCCCCATGATGATGTTAACTCGAGAAGAAACCGCTGAAAGATGAAACTATCCACCAAAAAACATGCAAAATGTATTACACTATCACTGAAACCACTTAAGAGAGTTTACTTGTTTTCAATAAGCAAGACATCAAATATAGATGGTTTCAATTACTTGAAAGGCAAATTAAAAAAGTAATTCTTATGTATAAATGCCAAAAGTGCCCCTCTGTTCATAACCAGTTGCTCAATTTTGACAACACTGCTGAACCCTAAGCCCTAAAGATTGCAGCTCTTACAGCCTTCATTATCATGATCTCTCTCTTGGTTCAGTAATTCAAACTTCTCATCCAAAGATACCCCTTAGCATCTAAAAATTTAAGATATTACTCTGTACACAGTTTGTAGTAGTATAAGAACACTGTTTGGTTTAGCCTTATTCCAACTCTTGCAAGAAACAATATATATTATTAAACTAGAAGGAAACTTACACTTGCCCTTGTGCTCTCTATAAACATTCTAATTCGTACTTTCTCTTTCAGATCCCACTAATCATGCTCTCTATAAGCATTCTAGTTCCTACTTTCTTGATAAACATGCAATCTTATTCCAAGATTCAACCCAACAATAATGAGAAATAAGACAACTCAAATAAGACAACTCATCCAACTAGGATCAGCCCCACGTACTATTTTTTTTTTTTATTCGCAACCAACAGAAATAAAATTATCAATTTGGCCCTATTCCAGCTCTTGTGATAGAAAACAACACTTGTTCTCATGCTCTTTAAAAACTTGCTAGTTGCTATTCTGTCTGTTGTCTGTCTGGGTATGTGATTCCAACTATCATGAGAATCCGAGTTTTAACCAAACATTAATTAGGATTAAGATTATCACATTGGTAACTCTGCCCCATGTTTTAATTTTTCTTATTTTCTTATTTTGAAACCAACGAAAACATAACTTACAATTCTAAAATTGCAACCATTTAGTCTGATAAATACTACAAAATTAAAATAAGCGAACACCTCAACCCTATATAATGGGCATTCTGCCAATTTTTGAAAGAGAGACCATAACAGAAA
The DNA here is from genome assembly GCA_964058825.1 of Carex arenaria. Lineage (NCBI taxonomy): Eukaryota > Viridiplantae > Streptophyta > Magnoliopsida > Poales > Cyperaceae > Carex > Carex arenaria. Next base: position 1,294,379 of record CAXKVW010000006.1, on the reverse strand, counting down.
AAAGAAACTGCAATTGATGGAATTAAGCAACTTAACTACTTATATGTAAATTAAAATATTTCGAAGTATAAATACCAACGAACATTTCACAAAATTACAGCAGAAGTTTGCAAACTCAAATGCTCAGATCAGAGCCAACCTATTACCCAAATTTCTCAGTTTAAACCAAACAAAAAGAAACTGATATTGGAAAACCACACGCAACTTGCACAAAAGAAAAGCTAAATTATACTAGAAATAAAGTAGATGAAGTTATCGGATCACATCATTACCTGCTCAATATCTCTCTCAACTGGCCCGGGTCGGCCAAGATCCGACGATGTCTCTGACATTCCTTGCCCCGTGGGAGCATCAGCAGCCCTCCATTTCCCTACCCCCTCCTTCAATCTCAGCCCTCCAATCGATATTCTTCCAGAAAACCTCAACGAACTACTCTTTTCTCACCTGATTCAAGCTCGGATTCAGACCGAGGAATTCAGACCTCAGCCTCTACAGATCGCTGGAGAGAGAAGGTTAGAGAGGAGAGGATGAGAGGGGGAGAGAGCTCGCTCGCTCGTTCCTACTGCCAATTTTCTTCCTCTTCTTCTTCTCCGCTTTTTGCTTTTGCTTTCTTATTTTAAATTTTATTTTTTGGGTTTTGCTTTTTTAGTGGAGGCTTACTGTTTACTATTACCATTTGCTTAATTGCTTATGCATATTAAGTTTCTCTACTCCCATTAACAGCGCTGACATTGCAATAATCCGAATCCATTCCTCTGAGGTACCATGATATTTCTGTTTATATCGTGACGGTCAGATCAGAATCTGGGTCAATCCGGTCGGATAAATTTATGATCGAACGATAAGAATATAAACAGAAATATTATGTTACCTTAGGTAATTTGAATTCGCAGTAGATGAGAGAATATAACAAGACCTGGTTTTCAAGGACCGAAGACAAAATGTCCTTTGAGACCCACTTACTGAATAAAGACAGTACATTTAGAATCTTCTATTTCCTAATTGTTGATCTTCTCCAAAGCAGGGAGAACGTGATTGGTGCATCTCATGACTTATTCGGTGATGATGTTTGCTGGTAAATTTATGGATCAATAAATTATATAGAGTTATAATATAACTGGGTAAAATTATTATTTTTTTGTATCTCTTTCTTTTTTTGTGCAGTTGATTCAAGACAAATTTACTGATTAGATTTTGTATTTTTTTAGTTACATTTACCCTATGAAAAGACTTTTTAATAGCGCAAGTACTCCTATGTTTAAAAAAGGTTCCTAGTTGTGCTTTCATGATTTGGAAAGAGAAAATGTACAAGAAATTAAAAAACAAATGCGCTAACTAGGTCACTGCACAGTGACAAATGAATTATTCGGATTCAGTTCGAGAGGTTAAAAATTCGTGATTCGGGAATAATTCGGGTATAATTCGGGAATGATTTGGTATTATTCGGATTAAAGATCTCAATCTTGTAAGGAAGCAAAACAAAAAAATTATGACAAAAATTCAGGAAAAATTCAGAAAAATTTCGGAAAATTCAGAAAAATTTCGGAAAATTCGGGGAATTCGGAAAAATTCGTAAAATTCGCAAATTATTTGGGAATAATTTAGCGTTCGGTTCGACATCACCAAAAAAACGAATTATTCGCGAATAATTTACGGATCTTGTTACTATGGACTACCGTAGCTGAACTAGTAGGAAAGCAAAATCGATTTGGACAAGCAAATATTTACTTATTTTTTCTATTTAAAAATTATTTTTTATTTAATATTTTGAAGTAATTTAAAATTTAAGCTACCGCAGTTGATATAGGGGATTTGGTAGATAGACGGCGATTAACGTTAGATTTTATTTTTTACTGGCATCTACTGTGGTTTTTAATATTCGGTTCTTATGCGGTATGCGGAAGGCCACTGCATACCGCATATATGGTATGCGGCCGCATATTCAGATTTATATATACGGATTTTAAATGAGAATTCATATATGTATAAACAAGTATTCGGTAATAAATAGTATAAATCACTGTTAATAAACTATAAATCTGTATTTTTATCACTGTTGATATACTCTAAACCGGTAATATATGTTATAAACCACTGTTAATATACTCTAAACCGGTATTTTTATCACTGTTAATATACTCTAAAAGTTAATATGCTCTAAAGTACATATTTAGACCCGAATATAAATTTCCTATTCTAATTGCAACTAAATAAGAATATTTGACCGAATGTTCAGTCGAATAGACCGAATATTACTACACTGACTGTGACCGAGAATCAACATAGTTGAAACTATTAAAACAATCAATTTGTGGGTTGTTTCAACAATGTTGAGAACAATATCTTTTCACGTGACAGAAATTTACTATTTAATTATCTAAACAATTGTGATTCCTTTTCTGAAAGCAACACACCACAGATAAAACAACAGTAGATTTTTTTATATATATATTTTATCCTACATGGCCAAATGACCAAATTTTATTAAACAATTTTATTTAACTGGTCTAAAATTCAGTGCTTAGTTGTTTATCCCTCAAGATTATTTAAGACTTTTAATCCACATTTCATACAAAAAATAACAATTTTATTAACTAATTGTTGTAATACATGTGACATTTATTTCTAAAAGAAAAAAAAAATGAAAAGCACACTTAAAAACAAAGAAAATAAATCTGCTGAAATTCCGAATCCAGTTAACAGTACCCTGAAATTCCTGCAGTCCCGAATCCAGCCATCAAACTTTTTTCGAGAATGCATCTCAAAACAACTTGTTTTTCCATGCATGTATCTCGAAATAGTTCGACGGCTGGATTCAGAATTACAAGAATTTCAGGATACTGTTCACTGGATTCGGAATTTCAGCAGATTCAGATCCAAAAACAACACCTGTAGATATTTTCAATTAAAATAAGTATGCACTGTGTAAGCTATTTAATGCAGAGGACTGTCTATTTTACATGCAGTTATCACTACCATCTTTTTTTTTACAATATATTTATGTAAAAAATGTAGTGCTGAAAATCAAACAGGGGCATTTATTTAGTTATTTGTTTTTTTTTTCTCTCTACCAGGATAATTGAAAGTCTTTTTTTTTCAGAGACAATTTGATTATATGTTGTTTTTTTCTTCAATCGTCACGTCATCTGACTGTTTAATATTAATAAAAAAAATCATCCGAAATTTGAAATGCGACCTTCCATACATAAAACATTTTCTTTGTTGTTAGACGCTGATTTTCAATTTAATTATACGTTGTTACGACAAATTTAGTGCTCACTATCATGTCAAACTCAAAAAGGTCACAAAATTTTGATTTTGAAAATATGATAGCGAGGTTCTACATCTCTATCACAAAATAGGTGATGTGAATTTGAAGCTCAAGATATAAAATGTTCCTGAGAAACTAAGAATGCTAACATATGATCTCACTGTCAGATTAAAGTTTTGCATATTAAAAAATATAAGTGCTCAAGTATTAAATTGGAAAAAAAAAAATCCAGAAATCATTAAAGAAAAACTCTGAATTTCATACGATACTGGCATGATTAAAAAATTCACAGGGTGAATTTTATGTGTTGCTTTCATTAATTTCATAGAAACCAAGTGGTCCCCACATTGTTTGCCTTTTTATTAGCATATAATTAAATTTAATGCAGTGATGCTTAGAGGGAAGAAAATGGATACACCGTAGATTATAATAATATAAATTAATTAAAGTCAATACAGGGTACACTAAAAGAAGTCATGTTTTATATAGCGGTTCTCAGTCTGTCAAAGACAAGGTTTTTTTAAAGGACAGAGATCACCTGCCCCCCGGGGGGCAGGATTTTCCTGCCCCCAGTGAGACTGGGGGGCAGGATTTTCCTGCCCCCAGTGAGACTGACAAGTGGGTCCAGACGGATTTATAAATTTAGATATTAGTTTTTAGTTGTGGTGTGGCCCACGTTTCAGTGACTCAGGGGCAGGAAAATCCTGCCCCCTGGGGGGCAGAGAATTCAATCCCTTTTTTAAAAACAACTATGGCGAAACTATCAAGGGCGAATTCAGAATTTTCGTCCACATCGGATTCAGGATTTTCGTTAGGAGGAAAAAAATATCGAATTGGGTTTAAATAGCTAATTGGATTTAAACCCATTAACTAATTGGGTGTTTGATAAAAAAAAATAACGCTTTAACTTATATTTTATAATGCTCTGACTTGTAATTTCTGATATTCTGACTTATAATTATAATTGTCAATCATAATTCAACAAATTTATTTTAATTTTAACTATAAATTTAATCCGAATTACTAATTAAACATTCAAAGAGGGGCAAAAAAAATTCAGGGAGGGGCAAAGCCAGTCGGAACCGATAAATCTCCACTAAAACTCAAAATCCAGAGGAGGGCGGCTGCCCCCTGGTCTACACTGGGTCCGTCCCTGAAAACTATCATATATACCTATTTATATTTGAATATATGTTGTTGATATGATCGATAACATAAATTATATCAGTAGTTAAGTGCTAAATATTCTTAATGCGTGATATTAACGTAAAGTTGGTATTGGAAAATTGTAATGTTAAAATATGTTATAATTCATACCAATTGTTACTACATATATGTAAAGGTAGTGCAATTTGAATCACAATAAATATATTAAAGCTTTTTCACCCGTTAAATTGTAATTAAGATAATGTTTGGTTGTGGAGTAAATTTAATAAAGATTGAATATATATTGACACTTTCTCATATTTTATATCTCGTTTGATAATTTAAATTATAGTTTAAATTAATTCGTCAGGAGAAATAAGATGTTGAGAAATGAACATCTGTCTATGACCTTACAAGTGGAATAAATATAAAATAAGTTAATCTGTCTAAAAAAAATGAAATAATTTACTGTTAATTAACTTATTTCTTACTCCACCTTACTTATGCTATTGTACTCCTACTCCATAACTAAAAATGAAGTATGGAGTAAAAATTTACTTCAACTCTTACTCCATAACTAAAAAAGATTAATCTAAAATTTATTATTGATTGGTTAATTAAAAATACATTCAATGTAAACACATTATAGATATACTGAATCAGAAATTACACTATCTTTAAATTTTTTTTTTTTGAAGGTTAGTGGCTTTAAATGCCAACTAACAATTTCATTAATAAGAAAAACGAACTTACAACGAGTCAAATGACTCCCCAATACAAAATCTAAATTTTTATTCACACAAAATTCTCCAAATTACTCTAAATAACTCTAAAATTCTAATCTCACTTATATACACTCATAATTACTATATTACCTTAAACTCTATAGCTCTATACGACCGGATCTGCTTTTTCGACCGACATCCGGATCTACTCACCCATGCTCCGATCGAGATGACGTAGAGACTCAATACTCCGAGCTCCGACAATACCGTACTCTCGGCTTCGATCGGCTCCGCTCGGCTTCGGTCCCTCCCCTCTCTCATTTTTCTCTCCACTCAAGAAAATAGAGCCGTAAGAGAGGGGAGGAGCTATATCGGAGGTGAGATCTAGAAGAGTGAGAGAAACGAGCTCGAGAAGAAAAAATGAGAGGAGGAAAAAAGGTAATGGCGGCTAGGATTTTGAGGAGAAAAAGAGGAGAGGAGCTTACCCTTTAAAATGTTTATTATATTGAATCAAACAAATATTTTTAGTATTTTTTTCTTTAAAACAATACATTGAATGTAAACACGTGTCTAATTGTGATATATGAGCTTGGATTTTAATTAACTTTTGAAATTAAAATTCTTAATTTAATTTTAGTTAATATTGACACTAATTTATGCGTTTAACCAGCATTGCAAATTTGCAAGTTTTTACCCTAAAAAGGATAGAAAAAGAAAAGGAAAAAGGAATATTGTAATGTTAAATTGCATGTGTTTGCTCTAGAAAAATAGAAAAAGAATAAAATATAATTAACCGTGACATGGTTTGTCGATATCAAACCGGGATTCACATCTGCTGCAATCCTAAAATATTGAACAGTAATTCTAAAATTCTCATTTTTTCAAATCCAGCCGTTCAATAATTTATGTGCACGTATCTCAAAATAACTGATTTTTTGCACGAATCTCGAAATAATTCAACAATTAAATTTGAAAAAGCAGAAATTGTAGGGTACTATTCATAGATAAAAAATCAGAACAGCTCAAATTTAAAATTCCCAAGCCTAATTTACCCCCACCAAAAATAAGTTAAATTGTAACCTAACAGCCAACCAATGCGAAATGTAAAAGTCGTTATCAAATGATTGTTTGTTTCTGGGGAATTTGATAGAGATTGCATGCAATTTTTTATTTTTGGTGAAAACAGGGTAAAAGAATGGCAACTTATTGTCTTATTTTATTCAGTAAAAAAAAGAATCTAGAAAATTAAAGGTTGACAATTAATGTTGTTACTTCAATGGACGTAAATGAGCGATTATTTTGGACCATCCATCAAAAAGTTTTTTCTAGGTTGAAATTTGCTTTTTTAATGTTAAAATTTACAAATCAAATTTTGTTCCTACCCAGTGAAATTGGAGTACATCCCCCCTTTCAATTCAGAATATTCTTTCAAAGGCGAGATAACTTTCTAGATTAAGCATTCCTCCCTGTTTTTTTTCCCCTTTTATTTGGATCAAAATTTGCCTCTCTTTTTGAGAAAAGGAGCATACTCCTTTTTTTTTTTCCTATCTGGATCGTTCAAAATTTATCATACAGGTTCAATTAAATCTGAATCATTTTAATAGATTAAATTGATATAAAAAATAAAAAGTAATTGAGGCCATGCGATGAATTTTGAACAATCTAGATAGAAGAAAAAGATGATCTTTCTTTTCTCAAAAAAGGAGCCTATTTGGAGTCATTTTATTTTATGTATAACGTTGGTCTATTTCAATTAGATCGATTCAGTATCCTCTACAACAACGTAAAATTCGAGTTTGAGATTCGGACAGTCAGATCATAATTCAGACCAATTTTGGACCAAATAGAAAATTCGCACGATCCTTTAATATTCATGACAATTTGAAACAGACAGCCATAATTTCTACTGCTGTAACTCAAAATCACAGCAGAAAATTATAATATTTTCCAAATGTGAGATACCTTTCCACATTAAAGTATTCATCCTTTATTTTATTTTCTTTAATTTCAGTCTGTCTTAATTAATATAAATGCAAGGAATTGCAACATTGGTCAATCTCAATAATATCTTGGTGATTCATTGATTCTATACAGTAAAATTAGGTGCTCATTTTCAGTCCCAACAGCAAAAATTAGGAAGGAAAATAAAAATAAAAAACAAACAAAGAGGAAAGTAGGAGATGGAGGTGGCAAGAACAACTCATACGCTTTGCTTTTTAGGAGAATTAGGAGGGAGGTGATGGACCATGCTAAATTATAAATTGATTTTGATATGTGGAGGGGTTAGGCAATGCCTCTAAAAGTACCTCTTTCATGTTGGAATTGGTAAGGTTTGGTGTCGTTATCACCTTTATTTGCCACATCCTATTTGATCCTTTGCAATCAAGTACCTTGTTAGCTCTCTCTCTCTCTCTCTCTCTTTTTTTTCTGAGATATGAGATATCATATACTAATGCTTTATTTGTAAGCTAAATATATAATTTGTTTTCAAAAGGTTTTAACATGATTTTTCTCAAATATATTAGTATTATAAAAACATTTAAATACCATTACCTTGTACTTTTAGTTTTGTTCAATTGAAATTATTAGTAGGCTTTTTGCCTCTTACCTAAAAAAACCTATAAAAAAATTACAATACTTACTAAGTTACTATGTTCCTAGATATTTATAACAAACATGAAAATGTACTAGAGTAATAGCATTGATATTGATGCAACAGATGATTAGAATACTCCACTACTAGGAGCAGAGTAAGGGCATGTTCGGCGTGAATAATGTTCATGTAGAAAAAAAAATTCAGTTTCCACATGAACATTATTTTTCTATTCAAAACTCATGCCCAAATCCTAGGGATGAAAACGGGTCGGATATTATCCGTCCGGATCCGGATTCGTATTCGGATTTTTGCGGATTCGGATATTCGGATACGGATAGTTTGCGGATACGGATACGAATACGGATACGAATTCGGTATCAATTTCAGAATCGGATACGGATACGAATACGGATAATTATCCGGATCCGGATATTTAGTATTTTCGGATATCCGGATTCGGATATTTAGTATTTTCGGATATCAGATTTTCTGGATTTCTACTTTGCTATTTTCTGTTTTTCAAATCTCAATTCCTGTTTTCTCGTTACTTTTTGCAGGTAGTGGGGCCATGGCACGCATCTCTTTCTCTCTGTCTTTTTTTATTGTGGCATTTTTAATTTTTGACCCTAGTGGGGTTATGGCATGAGTCTCTTTGATCGATATATGAGTAAATTGATATGCTAATATGACTGATGTGCTAAATTTTACTTCTACTTTTAACCGGAAAAAAATAATTTCTTATTAATATGTTAATTTTGTTGTAATGTATATCCGAATTAGAAATTCGATTTATATCCGTATTCGTATTTGTATCCGGCTAATATCCGATTCGTATTCGTATCCGATTAATATCCGATCTGTATTCGTATCCGACTAATATCCGATTTGTATCCGTATCCGAAAAATAAAAACGGATACGAATACGGTTTTGTCACTATCCGATCCGTATTCGATCCGTTTTCACCCCTACCAAATCCAGTTCCATATGCCTGCCGAACAGACTCTAAAAATAGAATAAAGCGAAACACGGAACATCATTGTATAATTATTTAAATAACAAGTATTGGAAAAGATACAGTAAAAGAAGAATTTATTAAATAAATATGGGTTAAGGGTGTCAGATGTCACCCTGGGCCCATTTAACTCTGCCACTGATTAATAAGAACAAATTAAATTACATGAAAACAACATGTTACATATATATATAATACTTTCCATGTTTTGTTTTATTTTATTTTATTTTATTTATTATTATCTTTTAGCTCCGATTGAGTTATCTCTTTAGAATTTCTCTCAAACAGTGAAACTAGAAGATTGTAATTAGTATCTCAACATGTTTTATTTATTTTTTATTTTTCCTGTTGATACCATTATAGAATTTTAAAACTCCGTATCAATCTCTTAATACCTAATTTTATATGTTTCTAAGTTCTAACACAAACTTGTGATAGTTTCAAGAGTTGGTCCTCTCACTGCATACAATGTAAAGCAAAACAGCAATGCTAAATTCTAAACTACTTGGGGTGTCCATTGAGAATTCGCAATCCTCTGAGATATCTCAAACTTTGCGTGACTTTATGAAAAATCTTATCCGTTCAAATAAGTTATGCACGAATCTCGAAGCACAAATAATACTGCCCCTGCGCGCTGTCCCCGAATAGGCACCGGACACGTCGATCATGCAAAAGTTGAGATATCTTAGAGGATACACACTCGTCCATTGACATACAATGAAAATAGAAGCTATGTTTATATAGAATTCGAATCCAATGAGGTACCGCAGAAATTTTCCGCAGACATTTAAAAAAAAATGTATTAATGTATGGTTTTCTATATAATTTGAAGTGAAATATTAGAATACTGTAAAATTGATTCTCATTTTTCGCAGAAATTTTTATATAATTGATCCTCATAATTCGAAAATTTAGCTCTGTCTCTGACTAAAAACTAACAGCGTCCGTTACAGTTCGGCAGGAGATACACTCTCTGTTTATATATACTCATCCATAGAAAATCCCGGTTCAAAATTTATATTTTCCTTGGTTGTGTTTAGTTTCTTTTTTTGCAAAATAAGAGTAACTTGTTGTTAAAAAGGGTAGAAAGGTAGATAGGGGTCGGAAAGTTGAATGGACACATGCAACCGTGTCCAAATCAAGGGACCCTTTCAACAGTAAGATACAATTATGCCCCCCAATTGGCACCACAGACCTTTTTTATGTTAAAGCTTCCCTCTTGTAAAGGCACTGCCTCAAAGTCAAGTGTACCAATCAAGTGCTTAATTTCGCTGCTATTATTTTTTTTTAGTAGGCAAATAATCTATCTAGATCATGTTTGAAGAATAAATTTCTTAGGGTCTGGTCAGCCTCTAATTGAGAATGAGCATGGACACAGAAATTGAACTGAAAAGTATTGTTTACGTGGGATTTTTTTTTTCAGTTAATAGTACTTCAGTCGAACAGGTCCTCACTCTGCAGTCAGACAAGATGTAAACCCTAAATATCTTTGCTTTCATTTCTATATAGTGAATAATTTGAATTCCAATTATTTTAATGCCTCGTGTCTCGGGTGTCTCACTCGTGTCTCGTATCATTTTTTTTATTTTCAAAATAAAAAAAAAACAATCGATATGAACTGCTTAACATAATCTTCATATTAAAATATGTATGGAGACCATATTTAATTATATGTTTGGAAAAAAAAATTACTATTTTTCTGGGTAGTTACAAAATCACTGGTTTTTAGAAATTCTGGACCATAAAAAAAAAATGTTTTTGTACCTATCTATAAAATACTAAATTTTATCTAAAAAATACAAAATTTGATCTTCAAGCACACTGTAAACTATGATAATAGTAGAGAGAAATAGAAATGGTATTGTATTGATTGTAACTTTGATTACAACTATGCTCTGTATATAGTCTTGCCTAATTACAATTATGCCACTAACAACCTTTTAACTGTTGGGTTATGGACAATCCAAATCCGTTGATTAGCTTAAGCTGCGGAAAGAACGTAAAACAAAAATTTTACTTCTAACTTAAGCCAAGGATTAAACGAGGTATGTCAGAATACTTTCCAAGGCGATCCACCTTCAGTATTCCTTGACATCAAAACCCAATTTAATCCTTTTACAGATCTACTCCATAATTGATTTCTAAAACTTTAATCTACTTACAAATTAAATAGATTAATATAACATATTTATACCTTGATCCAAATTCCAATTGGATTGCAGCAGACCGAGAAGATCGAATCTGAGGAACGTCTTGCCTCGGAGTATCAGACATCTGATACCTCTATCGGTCGTCCACCAGGAACCACCAGAGCGCTGGCTTTCTACTGCCAGTAATACTGACCAGCGAGATTCGCAAAAACACTATTCACAGAAGGCGTGAAGACACTATTCACGACAACTGTAAAAACACTATTCACCGAGAAAAGGACAAAATAAATATATTTACGACCTTCGCAAATATATATATTATTTCCAAATTCCGTAAATACTATTCACCGAGAAAAAGACGAAATAAATATATTTACGACCTTCGTAAATATATACTATTTCCAAATCCCGTAAATACTATTCACCGGGAAAAAGACGAAATAAATATATTTACGACCTTCGTAAATATATACTATTTCCAAATCCCGTAAATACTATTCACCGAAGGCGTGAAAACACTATTCCCGTAAAAACTGACTTGCGTCTCACGCAAAATCCGATTCACGAAACTTCGTGAAAACACTATTCACGACAACCGTAACCGAGAAAGAGAGAAAATAGATTTATCGATTCGATCAGACTGATCATATCAGATATGAGTGAATTAGTAAGTTTTCTCTCTCCCTCTACCCCTCTATTTATAGCCATTTTGAGGAGGTTCGTCAATGACCGAAATACCCTCGGTTTTGTGGTATTTACCAAATTGCCATTGACAAAATCAAATTGAATTTTGCTTCTTTCATGGCTATCTTTAATATAGATATTTATATCAAATATCTATATAATTGTTCTAAACAATTATATTTCTTACGGTTCGGTTTCGGTGCGGTTTTATACAACGTATCGAATACGCTTATAAATTAACCGTTATTTTTGCTTGTCATCTTATATGACATTTATAATATAATTATATCATGTATAATTAATTATAACTATCTTAATATTAATTATAATCAATTTATAATTAATCAGTAAGATTCTCTGATAAGTCTCCTTTGCGGTGTGACCCAATAGGATCTGTGTTATGTTGGTAAATAGAATTTAAAACCATTTTAACTTCTATAATCATAGGAGGCATCTGACATCTACACTATGACCATCCAATTACACAGATGATGCTGTACTATACAGTACCACGATCCAGTAAACTATTTTAGTCGTGTTAATTCTTATGTCTCACAGTATCAGATCAGTTTCAAGGTAGGTGTGTGTCATCCTTGCAAACTTAATCTTTTCTTGATCTTGAGCAGATTATCAAATATAATTACTCTTGTAATTATACTGCATGCAGATAATTCTACTCTATCAAGGGGCCCAGTGATACCGTAACTCGTATAGAGATACGAGGGACAATAGTACTTTTGGTAAACCATCACTACCTCAGCTAAGCTATGTATACCGAAAAGCTACCGTTATGACTGCGTTTTACCGACAGCGTTAGGTAACAATCACACATACACATCTCTTAGTAGGAAAGATGAATACCTCATACTTTAGAACTTAACACTGAATGAAAACATTAATGACACGTACACAATTCCATTTAATGTTTCATTCGAGGTCTGTCAAATACCATGTTCCTAGAACATGTATCTATGTGATTAAAATGACATCTCATGTCAATGGTCTGTAAAACTTGACCATCTTTTAATCCACATTCTAACTTTGTAATGGTAAATTAGTGTTCCTGCTAATTACCTCGGTTAGAGACTTTTAAGAGTATTTATTATCTATATTATGAAGCTTTACAATTTCAAGTCATGAACCCGAAATGATTCATAAATTCAATAATACTCAAGGAACAAAATGACAGTTTATTAATCACTCAATTCATGAACAAAGCTTTATGATAATTTATCGTATTATTGACTTCTAGATTATTACAAACTAACATTAACAACTCTAACAATATTTCTAACATTCTCTTAACAACTGCAGTAATTAAAACATAATACTCACTATCAAATGTAACTAACTCTATTACACACTTTAATACGGAGATCATGTTGAGCAGTTCAAATCAGTTAATTAAATTTTGAAAACAAAGATAAAAACATGAAGCGTGTATGATCTCCAATTCAAATCAGTTAATTAAATTTTGAAAACAAAGATAAAAACATGAATCGTGAATAGAATAAGGCATTTGAACCCTTCACTTATTTTATTTATATTAACATTTCAACTTTACAAGTAGTAACATGGAAAATGATATCTATTGCGTACATTGTAACTAGGATGAGAAAATAAAGCTCAGATAAAGTCTTCAGCCCTGTTCGGCCGCTCCACTGTTCCCACAGAAAAAAGAAAATTCAGTTCAACTGAATTTTTTTTCCCATGTGAACAGTAATTTTTAGTTCAGTTCCCGCACCCATGTCCATTCCCAATGGCCCGCTGAACAGGCCCTTCAAGAACATAAAAATAAGGTATCAAATTTGGAGAATCATTGTTTGATTTAGTGATAAAAAATAACATTTTTCGTGCAAGAGGTTGTAAGTTTGAATAAAAAAGTTATTTATGAATAAGTTTGAAATGTTAGACCTATCTTTTGTAAAAAAAATTAAAATAAAAAATAAGATAGGAGATCAAACTTAGTTTCACTATAATTATGTGATTTTTGATGGAAAAGACCATAACTTAGAATGTTATCTATACATACAGTGTAATTAATAATATTGTAAGGGGAACGCCAAATCAAAATCTAGATACAATGGCATCTTGTGTACTTCAACTTTTCATTTTTAATTTCTTGTGTATTCCAACTGTAGAAGGCGGATAAGTGGTAATTAACGGATAACAGTAGAAAGGGATAAAATGTATTGATATTCATCTTATTACAAAAAAAATCTGTCGTGTAATTTAACAAAATAAAAATAAAACTAGACACTATAGACGTGTATATATGAGGAGAGAACTTACTGTAAGTTACAACATTTAGTTTTGTGATTTTGGAAGTCCAAACAGTCGATCCAAACCGTTCAAAATAATATATATATTAAAATGTGCTTGGAGATCAAATTTTACATTTTTTTGAATTTTTTTTACTATTTATTAAGTATTTTACAAAATTGTTGTTTTTAGACAATTCATGACCACTGAAAAACAACAATTTTGTAAAATATTTAATAAATAGTAAAAAAGTTTTAAAAAATATAAAATTTGATCTCCAAGCACATTTTAATATAGATATCATGTTGAACAGTTTGGATCGACTGTTTGGACTTTCAAAATCACAAAACCGAATGTTATAACATGTTGTAAGATTCAAAATGTTGTAAGTGGATCCCTCCTCTACACACACACACAAACACGAGCAAAGCTAGGGTGTGATGTGCTCACCAAGAGAATTTGATAAGCACAACTCTAAAAGTATATTGGATCTGCTTCAAACAACAAATTCAAACTATTTAAATCTATGTACTTCATGAGTGATGCATGTACATGCAAAGTTTTAAAATTTTAAAAGTTTCAAGCGGTCAAAGAAATGAACATTTTATAAGTTTGTTTTATATATTCATTTTTTCATAATTTCTTTGACCGCTTGACCTTGTAACAAATGAATTTCAAAACTTTCAAAATTTTGCATGTAGATGCATCACACATGAAGTACATGGATTTCAATAGTTTGGATTCGTCATTTGAAGTCGATCCTATATATTTTTGAAGTTGTGCTCATCAAACCCTTTTGATGAGCACATCACACCCTAGCTTTGCTCTATATATATATATTACAGTAACAAATTCAAAATTTAAAAATAAAATTCACGATTCGAGTACAATAGGAATATATTTCGAATTAGTATTTTTTTGTAATGCCTATAAATATATATAAATTTTGAAAATTTTAGAAAGAAATTAAAATTTGCAAATAAAGTGTGAATAGTTCAGAAATAATTCAAAATCTCATTTAATCAGTGTCTTCATTCAGTAAAGTGCTGAAAACGAATACTTTACGAATAATTGGTAAAACTTGTTGTTGTAATTGACAGCTAACGACAGGGGCAGATTTCAAGATTTTTGTCAGAGGGGAGGAAAAAATAACGAATCAGATTGAAATAGCTAACTGAGTTCAAACTCATTAGTTAATTGAGTACTTCATAAAAAACAATGTCCTAACTTATGATTTCTAATGCTCTGACATTTAATTTATAATGTTTTAACTTCTTCCAATTACCAATTAGAATTCAAATAATTTATTCTAATTTTAACTCTAAATTTAATCCAAATTACAAATTAAAATTTCATAATACCGCAAATAAAATTTGAGGGGAGGGAGGGGGTATTTGGGGGGGGGGGGGATACAAACAATTCCAGAAGTTGATTATACCTGGATCCGCTCTATTAGTGAGGTTGCCATGTGATTTAATTCTTTTATAAATTATTGATAAATAATAAATTAGTTTAAAAATTTTATATCAAATTTTGAATTCTTTTATTCGATCTAAGTAAATTTGAAATGCTACTTTAAAATATCCTTGAACTTATATCAAATTCACTAAACATAGAGCTTAAGACTCTGTTCGGTGCGCCACTGTTGTTATGGGAAAAAAAAATAGATCTGAACCTATATCCATTTCTGTTTTCGCTGTGCCGCCGAACAAACCCTAAGAGGTTGCCATAATGCCATGTCCAACAACAAAATATGATGTTCTTTCTTTTTTCCCTTTTTCTTAATTTGCAAGGTTTGCAAATCAAGGAGACCAGATAATTTCATTGGACAAGTCGTCACTGTAGCAAAATCGAGGCACAACAAGCTTAACCCTAAATAATAGGATGAAAATCCGGCGACTCCCCCACGTGCCTCCACCATATATGTCTCGACACGTGTCACATTCTCAATAGCTTTATGATTGGACCTTTGTCTGGTTGTTTACGGATTCGAGACGAGTACGTGTTTGTGCTGTCCTGGGTCCCATCTGTCAGTGTATGAAGTCCACGATTTAAACTTAATTTATGCACTCGGATTTTAAACAACCGGTAGGTTAACAACGAGCTGAGTTGGACAAAAATTTAAACTCTCGGCAAGGAGGAAACGTGACTGTCACAGACATACCGTAATTTGATTACGTGATTTGATAGAACTAACTATTTTTTATGTGACGTGATATGATGTGACTAAAATAGTGACTTTCACGCCGTGATAGTACGTGATGTAAGTTAGCTACGTTAATTTTTTTTTTATATTTTAATTTAAATAGTTGAAAATTTAGATAAAAATATGAAAAATTCTAAATTTTTTAAAATAAGTAAATAATGTTGTAAAATATTTTTTTTTAGAAAAGATTGTTGGATATTTGATATTACTTTAAAAATTCAAATTATAAATATTAATTAGACTAAACTAGAGAAAATAAATATCAATACTATATGAGTACCGGTATCACTGGACCTACACTAAAAGATAAACTTGGATACTCTATGTTTCATACCGTGACGTGGCTGGTTTGCGTGACGTATAATTTTTACTTGAATGCGATCATATCACACGAATAGTCACGTCACAAGCCACGACACATAATCAACACACATAACGTAACGTAGGGTTATTCTTCTCTAGGTTGAATCAAAGTCGAATTTTAGTGGAGCCAATTTGTTATAACTACTTCGTATTGTGATTTGTGAATAGATCAATAATTTTTTGTTGGGTTAATTTTCTATTTACCCTTCAAAACTCTTCTAATTTTCTATTTACCCTTATACTCTTTATTATATCTAATATATTCCTCAGCTCTTTTATCTCTTTTCTATTTACCCATAAATATTATTATCTACAATTAAGTATTATCAAAATCTATTTTTTTCCCATTTTATCCTTTTTTTCCCTTCTCGTGAGCTGAGTTTCGGATTAGTTAAATCTATACAGAAATTTGTATAGTAGTTGTGACTTTGAAAAGAAGAGGAAGTAATAATTAGAATTCTATGAGGAGCAAAGAGCAGTTATCAGTGAATCACACGGATGATATGGAGAAGTGTTTTAGATTTAATGAAGAGTTTGATAGGGCATGCCGGATCGAATTTGGCAACTACCGTCTCTGTCTATGGGCAATTGAACAAAGAAAATTCATGAATGACGCAATTGTAAAAAGACTGAAAGACCAACTTTTTGTGGCTGGATCTAAGGTACTCGAGCACTGTTAAATTCCAAAGGAAGGAGGCACTTGCTCGGAACTGAAGCAGTGCATTCAAGACAATGAAAAGCTTATCGGTGAGTTTATTGTAAATGACGACCTGTCTTCTTCCATAGCAAAGAAGATGGAGAATCTATAGTACATATGCATCAATGAACTCTTCCTGGTAAAAAATGGGTCATTCCATTGCCAATTTGTGGGGAGTAAGTTAAAATGTTTTGTCTGATTATTTGGTAAAGAATGGTCAATCAAATGGGTGGAATTATACAGGACACACTTTTCTCATGTTCATAATACGAAATGTATAACAATTTTGTTTTAAGAGGGTAACAATTAAATGGGTAGTTTAGACTATGAAGAATACTGGTACGCACAATTTTTTTTTGTCCTTTTAATTTGTTCAATGGCGGGCTTCCAAGCAATACAATAAAAGGGTCGATATAGGGGCAAAGTGAAGAAGAAAGATAATACAAGAGGGTATAATTGGAAATATAAAAATTAAAATGGGTGAATTAACTATAAGGGTAAATAAGAAAGAATTGGAAGAGTTGAAAGGTAAACAAAATATATTGAAGATTTGAGGGGTAAATAAGAGAATTAGTAAGAGTTGGAGGGTACACAGAAAATTAACCCTTTTTTGTTAATTTGATGCTGTGAGCTTTCATGGATCACGAGTTGTGTTGGATCATGTCTGAAGTCGCTAACGATGAGTTCAAAGTAAATTACAAGTTTTTCTAAGCTAATGTCGAACGAGCCATAAACTACAAATTCTTTTACCAACCCTACGCCGTGCTAGGGTTATAAACGAGCTAAGCTAGAGTCTTAGCTCAGCTCGTTAATTCTAAACCGAGCGAGCTGAATTTGGGACTTTCGAGCTAAAATCTCATCTCAAATTCGTGATAAGCCAGCTCGAGCTAGCTGACAAGTTAGCTCACTGAGTCTGGTTGGACATTGTTTTAACAAGAAAATATATTTTATAAACATTTTTGGACCGAGCTGAACCGAGCTTGACAATATAAAATGCACACAAATTCATACAAATTCACAAATTGATGCCTAGCCGAGTTAGTTCGCTAGCAAGCTAGGCCCCAGCTCAAACTCGTTAATTCTTAACCGAGTTAATAGAGAGCTAGCTCGTTAACAGCTCGGTCCAGTTACAAACAAGTTGTTAACGAACGAGCCAAATGCGAGTCACAATCGAGCCACGAGCTACAATTTTTTTTGCCACCCCTAGTCGTGCTAAGTTGCATAATATGATAATATCTCCACTGCTCTGAATTCGCATCCTCTGAGATATCTCAAACTTTGCGTGACTTTTTGGAATATCTTAATCGTTCAAATACATTGTGCACGAATCTCAAAGCTCAAATAATACTGCCCCTACATTTCTCCGAATAGACACCGGACACATCGGTCGCGCAAATATTGAGATATCTCAGAGGATACGCACCCCACTGCTCTGGCTTCCAATTTCAAGCCAGAGTTACAACATAATTCAAAATTTGAATTTGTTGAATAATTCACGGGAGCTATATATACTATAATTAATTAATACTAGGACATGGAGTAGAACTAGGGTGCTCCTAGGAGTACCAAGCTCCTTTGTATTATTAACTCTAAAACTTATCGGATTAACTTCGAACAACGAATCCAAACCGTTGAAATCCTTCTACCTTACGAGTGATTCGTCTACATGTGAAAATTTTAATGTTTCGAATTAATTTAGTATAAAGTCAAGTGGTCAAAAATCTTCTAAAAAATGAATGCATTAAAATTAATTTAGAAACCTTCTAATTTTGACCACTTGACTTTATACTAAATTAATTTGAAATTTTAAAATTTTCACATGTAGACGCATCACTCATAAGGTTGAAGGATTTCAACGGTTTGGATTCGTCGTTCGAAGTTAATTCGATAGATTTTAGAGTTAAGAGTACAAAGGAGCTTGTACTCCTAGGAGCACCCTAGTTCTACTCCTAGGACATGTGTAAGATTATTTATTAGATCAATTTCTAAAGCATAAATCAGTTGTTAAGCAGT
The DNA here is from genome assembly GCA_964058825.1 of Carex arenaria. NCBI lineage: Eukaryota > Viridiplantae > Streptophyta > Magnoliopsida > Poales > Cyperaceae > Carex > Carex arenaria. The sequence goes on along the minus strand of CAXKVW010000006.1, from coordinate 1,275,253 downwards.
TTAACTTATTCATTTCAAGTTATCAAATCACTGAAATATATTGTCAGTTATACACTAAATAATACCTAGTACGTGTACACTGTACATGTATTTATTTTTATCAATTTCGAAAATATAAATATTTTTTTACAAAGCCGAACGAAACTGACAATTATACTGTAAATATCTCCATTCTTATATTAGCATGTAGATATCACTTAAGGAAACTTTTAATTGATTGATAATTGATCGGGCATGTCTTCATTTTTTTTTTCTATTTTTATATCATTTAAAGAATTTTATTTGTCATTTAATATGTCGTTTTGTATGAGATTTTTTTTAATGAAAATATATCAAAAGGATAAAAAAACGCATGTCATTCAAGAAGTGTTATTTATACGTAGATGTTATATAATATGTCATTTAAGAAATGTTATTTGTTATTTAGTCTAATTATTTTTTTTATGAAAATAGTTTATTTTGCATGAATTTTTTTGGTTCCCTTATTTTTTACGCATATGCACTTTAAAGCATTAATTTACAACTTGATGTATGCATTATAGAATTTTATTTAATTATTTTGAACTCATTTCAAGTGATTAAATCATTAAAACTGTCATTTATACTATAATTAATACCTAATACCTGTAAATACTTGCTATATAAATTCCAAAGTATGAATCATTTTTTACGGAGAATGATTTCTAGAAAATCTTTAATAGCTTGTATAAACATTTGTTTTATTAATTCTGGACTTATTTCAAATAATTAAGTCATCAAACTAGCGGTTATACTCTAAATATAATCCAATAGATGATACATATACATAAAATATATTATATAAATTTGAAAAGTATAATTATATTTTTAAGGCAGCATAACCTAAAAATGTAGTTATATTGTAAATAACGCCCAGCACATGTATAAATATTTATTAGATAGATTTCAAAAACCTAAAAAAATTGTACCTTTTTACCGAAATAAGTTGTGAATGATATCAATCTGAAACTTGGGAAATGTTTAAAGACCTCTGAATTCCTAAAATCAGAAATTTACGCAAGGCAAATACTCTAGAATTAATTAAACAGGGATCAAATTTTAAATAGACCAACCCTGACAGGTGGGACCCACATGTTAGCCCAATCATTACCTCTATTCTTTTTTGTGGTACTGTTTGGTCTTTTTCTGGCCTTCCTTTTTTTCTTCTCTTTTCTCTTTTATGGGACCGCTTTTCTTTTGTATGTGTGATTGAATTCATGATTTCTGGTTCAGAGCTCAAATTTAAACTGTATCTTTCGGTATTGAGTTCAAACTCTCTTGTACCCATAGTAACAGCGTTCGCGAATAAAACGTAAATTATTCATGTTTTATACATTTTTCTGGGTTTGTTGCACCGAATCACGTATAAACATTGACCGAATAATTCGTAAATAAAATGCAAACGTGAATTTTTTTTTAAGGGTTTTTTTTTCAGAATTTTTTTTCATTTCTTGTTGTACCGAATCATTTCCAAATTATACCCGAATCATGAATTTTTTCCCCCGCTAAACCGAAGCCGAACTTTTGATTTGTCACTATGCTTGTACTAGTATATAGCTACCCTTATCTCCTTTGTGTTACTGATATGCTGTTCTAATTTATCCAAGGGTCTATGTCTAAGAAAAATATGAATTTGAGTTATAATTTGCTAATAACCTCTTGTCAGAGGGGTTAATATGCTAATATTTGTGCTTTTGCGAGAGTGGGCCTTTGGGTTTTGAATTTTATAAAAATAATAAAAGGTACGTGGGCTTGGGCTTGATTCCAAGCTGGGTATAAAGAGATTAAAAAGAATTGAACTCGGACTTTCTTGGGCTCTGTACAGAATTTAAAAAAGGCCGAGAATGCATCGAATTTGGACTGGACTGTTGGACAAATTAATAGAGGTTGAAATTGAATTATCTTAGAAAGGAATCATAAGAAAATGGTTATATTATTAATAAATGGTTTAACCTAAAACGAAATGAAGATTTACAGAGTGATTTTTTTGTAACAACTAAAAACTTCAAACAAAATTAGGCTATTCACTGCTCTCCTTTCGGCCAATTCAGATCCCACGACCTATCTCAAATTTTGAGTTTGTTTTTTCATATTTTTATGCAGACTTATATATGCAAATTTTAAAATGAGAATTTATATATGAGGAGAGATCCACTTACAACATTAGATTTTGCAATTTTCAAAGTCCAAATAGTCGATCCAAGCCATTCAATATGATCTTTATATTAATATGTGCTTTGAGACCAAATTGTATATTTTTTTGAATTTTTTTTACTATTTATTAAGTATTTTACAAAATTGTTGTTTTTAGACAATTTTAAAAAAAAATTGTCCCCCTCTGAATGTTTGAATTGTAATTCGGATTAAATTTAGGATTAAAATTAAAATAAATTTCATGAATTATAATTGATAATTAGAATTATAGGTTAAAACATCAGAAATTACAAGTCAGAGTATTGAAAAATATAAATTAAAGTATTATTTTTTTATTAAGTACCTAATTAGTTAATGGATTTAAATCCAATTAGCTATTTAAATCTGATTCAATAATTATTTTGCCCTTCCTCAATAGAAATTCTGAGTCCGCCCTTGACTGACGCCATTAATTTTTATGGGATGAATTCTTGATCTAATACAGAGAGTTCAATTGAAATTTCACGACTCCCCACCATCACTGCTTTGTACGGTGACGATGAGGGAAGTCAAATTTGTTTCATCAATGGTATCAGGCAATGAACTCCGTAGAAAACAAAAGCTCTTCATTTTCCATTTATTAATCAATGCATCCGATCAGAAACTAATTTTCTTACAACATAAAAGTGTGCTTGCAAATACATAAAGCTACACAATCTCTATTAAATGAACACCGCATTAAACCCAAAAGGGATTCATGGTAGTATTTACTGCTGCACCTCTAGTTTGGGAGCTGAGATTTAAAGATCTCATGGCAAGAACTGGAGGGCAGAATTGGGCACAAACGAACTGAAAATGAGTACGGAACTGGAGGTATCAAGTACTCGTTATGCACGCATGGGCTCCAGCTGTCATCCCCACCTATTCCCATGTGCTTGTGGTCTAGATGAACCTATAAAACATGAGCACCAAATAACACAATAATAACTATCATAATGATAATAAACAATAAAAATATAAGCACCAAATAAGGGTTGCAACTTGCAAGCCAGGAGGAACTTTCATACCTGTACATAAGTCAGCTGATATCGATACCAGTAACACTGGGCCTTCATTAATTTTATATCACTCATTTCTATATTCGTTTTCTTTTATTTTTGTCAATTTTTGCTTTGACCAAACCAATATTACCTTTTAAAACTTCAAATGAACACACCATACTGAGAAGAAAAATAAAATATGCAAAAAGTTCAGATCCAACTGATACCTTAGGAACAGCACATGTACCAGTGCACTAGAACATGTACCTACTACTACTAGTATAATAGACAACTACTGAAACTCAATTTTATGGTCTTGGTATCGGTATGGAGTAATCCACCCTAAAAAAATATAAATGACATAAATGAAGCTAATGAAAGAGAGAGAGAGAACCTCAATATCATCCCCTTCAATCAATTCATGGTTATGTGTAGCCCGATCAAGCTCTTCCAACCCATAATAACTAGCACTCATTTGCATAGGAGGGGAGCCACCGTAAATGGATCCAAACAACCCGTACCCGTTTTCATTTCTCAGCCCAACCCACCTCACATCAGCACGACCCGAACTCTCGCTTGGTACAATGTATGGTACATGCATATCCTTCACATGTTTCTCATACACCCCCACATGCGCACTTGATTTTCTATCTGGGTAGCACTCAAATGGGCCTCGCCCGTACCAGCTCACCCTGTTAAACTCTTTTACCGCATGAAAGACGATGCCAACTCGGGGGAGGGGAGGCAGGTCATCTTTAGGGTTTACATTGTACTCCAAAATAACATCACCGCTCTCATAAATAGTGTACTTAGCCTCAATGGTCATAAGGATGGAATCAGAACTTTTGGCAAGGAATCGGGTTGAGATTTGGAAAGAATGATCAGAAAGATCTTTGACCGAGAAATTTTCCAAGTGAGTTGAGATATTGGCGTCAATGGAGGCAGCTTTCCATTTTGAGGCGTAACTGTTTGATTCACCACCTTTGTCGTTATCTGTTAGAGCACGGTAGAAACAAGGGAATATCCCCTTCTCAGTGAGAAGAGTTTTACCGTTTACCTGAAAGAAGGAAAAAGGCGGCTTATTGAATCAGAGTTACATAGATGATTGAATGACAAACTACAAAATATGCTGTGTTTTTTTTTTTTTTTAATTTGAGGACAACAGTGATCAACTATACACGGCATCAACTCAGTATGTACCAACTGCCAAGGGACCATATATGTTTCAAGAACCTATCCTTTCATTTTGTTAATTTTGACCATATATGTTTCAAGAACCTAGAGTCGGGCATCCTTTCATTTTGTTAATTTTAGTGGTCATTTCTTTTTTTCTTTTTCTTTTTTGTTAATTCAGCAGAGGCAGATTCTGAGGTAATAGTTCATGGTATGAACTATCAATGACAACAATCCCCTAGGTAGTATCGGTCTCTTTTTGGGCTCATTCACCGGGAGTTGTATTTCAAGACTAATAATATGTATTTTTTACCAGTTGACTGTAATTTAAATATTAAAAGATTAAACTATTTAAAAAGAAACAGTACCTTCCAGTTATCAATAGTTCCGGTTTTGGTGTTCACTTTGATTTCCCATGCATCCTTCTTGCTGAATGTTATACTATTGCCAACATAATCCTTAGCCACAGAGGATATCTTAGGCATTTCTATTACCTGAACAAACAAACATAAATTAATAAATATCAAGAAATGAATTTAAGTGAGGTGTAGTTATGCTATGGTGGTGATTAAATATGCCAAAGACAGTACATGAGAAATAGAAGCATTGTTGGCTGGTAGGGGAAGCTGAGTAGAGGCAAAGACGTGGCCTTCCTTGACCCATCGAGTCGAATGCTTTAGTTTTGTGATTATTGTCAGGTATATTTCATTTGCCTCACACTGCTTCCAAAGGGTATTCCAAGGTGAAGACTCAAATTTTATAACATAGTCTTTTTGGGGTCCAATAACGGGGACCTCCAGCAAACCAGAACCGACGATGTTTCCATCTCCTTGTAAAATCCAGCTAAACTCAAATGCTTTAGTTGTGTCAAAAAATTGAGCATTGTTTATCTGCATGATAAGCAAAACACTTTTAATTTAACAATAAATTTTCTTATTTTAAAACTCAGGAATGTTAAGTTTACCATTGAAAAGAAGGAAGTGGAGATATTTGTAGAAATGCTAGCAAGTACCAAAATGTGCTGGTAATTTTGCGATTTAAACAGGGGCGGAACTAGGATTTGAGTATAGGGTGGGTTAAATAAAATATCATTTGTTATAGGGGGGGTTTATACATGTAAAACAAACAAATTAGTATGATTTTTATATACTTAGTAATGCAATTTTCAAATCTTGGGGGAGGCTTAGCACCCTCCAGCTAGACCTATGGTCCGCCCCTGGATTTAAAAACCATCTAGCTCTTTAGGCATTGGTGAAACTAAATATTTGAAAATTTTCTGTTTGATCATTTCAGAAAAATACGGGTCTGAAATTATTGGCGAAACCTAATACTTGACTTTCAACAGAACCTTTGTTTGAAAGAACATGTGGTACATTGATTTCTGATTAAAATATATTGTGCATACCTGGATCCCATCTTGTAGCGAGACGACCTTCAAGGGTTGATAGACATATTTAACCTCTGAAAAGCAACAATGTGCCCATAAGCTTTCCAACTTTAAATTGCACATCAAATAGAATAAATATATTATATGTTCAATTATTGAATTATTACCATGAACAGCAGGGTGAGGAGTTCTATCAGGCCAAATAATACCATTTAAACAGAAATTCAAATCATTTGGTTCATCTCCAAAGTCACCACCATATGCCCAATGCTTGGTTCCATTAAAGTCTTTCAATAAACCCTGAAAAATGTGTAATTTAACTTTTTATAACAATTTTTGTAATTTTGATGGTTTAGCAATGAGTGTTTAATGAGATTTTAGCAAAAAGAACCTGATCAACCCAATCCCAGATGAAACCACCTTGAAGCCCAAAAGTGCTATCTATGGCATCCCAATACTCGTCTATGTTTCCATTGCTATTTCCCATTGCATGTGAGTATCTGTTACAAGTTAAAAAAACAAGAGAAAAAGAAATTGATGTAATTGCTCATATGTCCCTACTAAGCTCAAAATGTTTTATATGTCGCTAACCCATTCGAACAAAAAGATGTCTAGGAGGTCTCTACTTTGGTAAGTTACTTCTAAAACATAAATTTAATAGGGGCATAAAAGGATTGAAATAAATAGAGAGAAGATATGTACTCGCATAGGATAAGAGGCCTATTTTCAGACGGATCCTTTGCAATCTTGACAATATCCCATACGCGCATGTACATGGGACACACTAAATCGGTTGAAGAGGTGCGGGAGCCACCACCTTCATAATGTAATATCCTCGTTGTATCCCTTCCTCTAATCCACCCTGCATTCAATTTTTCACTTCTCCCTTAGATGTATCAATCAAAGTTTACAAGCTACTGCTTTTTTTTTTTAGAACAAAAAATACTGTAAAAAATACAATACATATTCCTTTTTCTTAGTTTTTCTGAAGTAATTAAGCTTGTGTCCACTGGCATAAATGGGCTCTACATCAAGACCGTGAGTTTTTACAGGAGTATATGGTAACCAGATAGTCTATCAAAAAGACCAGAACTTTCTTTTGTCTATGCACAGATTCCGGAGGACTTCAGCAGCTGATTTAATAGGGACCATATGTTGCGCCTGTTAAAGTCTACACACGTAGACCACGTCAGGAGTAACATGATGCTACAGCTTAGAAGTGCCACAGCATATCTCTTCTATAATTAGAAATATATAATAATAAAGGATCTGCATATCCTTGACAATCTTATTTATTCTGCTGCTTTATTTAATTACCTTAGATGGAGACTATCATATCTTCAATATTCTGTTTGTTACCTATCTATATGTAAGGAATTACAGGAGAAAGGGATATAGAAAAAATTCCAATTTCTCTCTTCTTCTTCTCTACCTCTTTCTCTCTTCTTCTTTTCTGTCTCTACTGCAGCTATCATCCTTACATTTGGTGCTCTCGTTCTGACCTCGACCTCCACGATGCCGCAAACTCGTTCCCAACCCCCTGAGGAGCCTCCTAATCCCCAACTCTCCTCTCTCCAGCAACAAATTACAGACCTTCATTCTAAGTTGGCAGATGTGTTAACACCTGCCTCCATGTCTACCTTCTTGACCCAACTACGTGAGCAACTGCGTGCAGACACACAACAACAAATTCAGGCCTCCCTGGCAGCCCGACCCCAAGCCAGTGTGCTAGGTCCCCAACCACGGCCAACACCGCCAACACCGCCAACCCACAACACTGACCACAAGCTTCGCCTCCACTTTCCCCGCTTTGCATCAGGCGATCCCACGGATTGGATTTTCGCCGTGCACCAATATTTCACATATTACGCAACACCAACATCAGATTGGCTACTCATTGCATCCATGCACCTCGATGCCCCTGCTGCCCGCTGGTATCAAGGTTTAGTGGAGGACACACGGATCTCTTCATGGCAGGAGTTTACTGCTGCATTACATCGCCGTTTTGGTCCATCCGAATATGAGGATCCAATCGGACAACTCTCACGTCTTACACAGACCGGCTCCGTGCTCGATTATCAATCCTCCTTTGAAGAACTCGCAAGTCGTGTTCGTTCTTTCTCTCAAGAACATCTACAGAGTATTTTCATTGCGGGGTTACAGCCTCGCATCCGTCGGGCCGTTCAATGCCAAAGGCCTAGTGATCTCCATGACGCTTTTGCATTAGCCCATTTACATGAAGCACAACTTGCTGATACCTATACTCCATCAAACCGGCCTTGGAACCCACGAGCTCCCACACCACACCAGGCCCGGCAGCCTTAGGCGCTGCCTGCCCCTGCTACAGTACCGCCGGCACCTCCGCGCCTCCCGGTCAAGCGGTTAACAGCTGAAGAAATGCAATGGCGCCGTCACTAAGGTTTATGTTTCAACTGTGATGAAAAGTTTACGCCGGGTCATCGCTGCAAAGGCCGCCCGACATTGCTTTACTTGGAAGGTATTGAAGAAGACCCGGGTGACATCGACAACCACAACCCCACGCCCACTGAACACGAGCCCACAGAGCCCGAAATTAGCCTCAATGCTCTTCTTGGCCACTATGGTGCTAAATCAATGCGCATGTTAGGCCACATCCAATCCCAACCCATTCAAGTGCTAGTTGACGGCGGAAGCACCAACAACTTCATTTCCAGTCGGGCCGCTCAATTCCTTAATCTCACATCTGCTCCTACGCAACTATTCCAGGTCCGGGTGGGAAATGGTGAGGCACTTCAATGCACAACTTGTTGTAAGGCCGTTCCCCTCTACATTCAATCCCACTTATTTACTATAGATCTTTTTATTCTGGATTTGAAAGGCTCAGATGTGGTTTTAGGGGTACAATGGTTGGAAACGCTTGGGCCAATTTTGACAGATTGGTCTCGGCTTACTATGGAATTCACTTATAATGGCACTAATATTCATCTACAAGGCAATGCTTCCCTTCATGCACAGGCCATCTCACCCGCTGCCTTGCATAAACTCATCACTACTGAGGGTATTGGATCCTCTTACATGTGTCTTACCACAGAAACTACTTTCCAGAACTCCCAGATCCCTAATTTCACTACCTTACCACCACAAGTGCAAACTACCCTCACAGCCTTCTCTGACCTCTTTGCTGATCCCCAAGGCTTACCGCCATCTCGACCCACAGACCACCGCATTCCATTGAAGGTTGGCACCGATGCGGTCAATGTTAAACCGTATCGCTATCCCCATTTTCAAAAGAGCGAAATTGAACGCTTGGTGGCTGACCTCTTACAATCTGGCGCAATTCGCCCAAGCTGCTTTGCTTTTAGTTCACCGGTCTTGCTCGTCAAAAAGAAAGATGGCACGTGGCGCTTCTGTGTTGATTATCGCGCCTTGAATGCGGTTACTATCCGTGATCGCTTTCCTATTCCGACGGTCGATGAATTATTGGATGAATTACATGGTGCCACTATTTTTTCTAAATTGGATTTGCGTTCCGGATACCATCAAATCCGGGTACTTGAGGCCGACATCCACAAAACAGCTTTTCGCACTCATCATGGTCACTTTGAATTCCGGGTCATGCCATTCGGCCTCTCCAATGCACCTTCGACATTTCAGGCTTTAATGAATGAAGTTTTTCGCCCTCTATTATGCAAATTTGTGGTTATTTTTTTTGATGATATACTTGTTTACAGTTGCAGCTTGGAGGCCCATAATGAGCATCTTACACAGGTGTTTCACATCTTGCGCTCAAACCAGCTCGTTGTCAAACCTTCGAAGTGCACATTTGCAGTTCCCCAAATTGCATTTTTGGGCCATATCATTTCGGCCTCAAGGGTGGCTGCTGACCCTGACAAATTAAAGGCAATTTCTGATTGGCCACCACCAACGAATCAGCGGCAGCTTCGCGGGTTTCTCGGCTTGGCCGGGTATTACCGGCGTTTTGTTCATCGCTTTGCTTCCATTGCCGGTCCGCTCACAGATTTGCTATCCAAGGACAATTTCCTTTGGTCTGATACGGCCCAGGAGGCTTTCCTTGCTCTCAAAACTGCACTCATGACAGCCCCTGTGTTAGCTTTACCGGACTTCTCTGTTCCTTTTCTCTTAGAAACCGATGCCAGTGGAGTAGGTATTGGTGCTGTTCTCATGCAAGACAAGCATCCTATCGCTTTTTATAGCAAGAAACTCTCTCCATTAATGCAGGGCAAGTCAACCTATATACGAGAAATGTACGCCATCCAATCAGCGGTTCTGAAGTGGCGACAATATTTATTGGGTCGGTCTTTTGTGATCCGCACTGACCACCGGAGTTTGCATCATCTCCTCACTCAAACCATTCAAACACCCGAGCAACAACAGTTCTTATCAAAGTTGGTGGGATACGATTTCTCCATCGAATATAAATCAGGTTCCTCCAACAAAGCCGCTGACGCGCTTTCACGAGTGTATGAAACAGATGACAATTCTCCAACAGAGGTGCTTATGGCACTGTCTAGACCATTGTGTTCGAACCTTGGTTGTCTTCCATCCGAACTCTTACAGGATGATCACACCAAACAGATTATTAATGGCTTGGGTAATTTACCCAGCAATTGGCCAAACTGGACCTACACGGATGGTTTACTCCGGCACAAAGGTCGGTTGTATTTACCGGCTACCTCTTCCATAATTCCTACCCTGCTAGCTGATTACCACTCATCCCCTTTGGGCGGTCACTCTGGATTTCTCCGGACTTTTAAGCGCCTAGCAACGCATTTTATGTGGAAAGGAATGCGTAAAGCCGTGGAGCAGTTTGTCAGCACGTGCGATGTCTGCCAAAAATGCAAGCCTACCAATCACTTTCCCTATGGTTTCCTCCAGCCGCTGCCCATTCCTACTGCCATCTGGACCGATCTCTCTATGGACTTCATCACACACTTGCCTCCATCTGCGGGCTATACTGCCATCTTGGTGGTTGTTGATCGCTTATCAAAGGGAGTTCATTTGGCACCACTGCCTTTGCATTATACAGCTACTCGAATTGCGCAAATATTTTGGGACACAGTGGGCAAGTTACATGGCATGCCAAATAGTATTGTTTCAGACCGTGACCCTATTTTTCAGAGCGCATTTTGGAAAGAGCTTTTCAAGCTACAGGGTACTAAATTACACTTCTCTTCCGCATATCATCCCGAGACGGATGGTCAGACAGAGCGTGTCAATCGTTGCATCGAACAATTCTTACGTGCTTTCACCCATGAACAGCCTTCTAAATGGTCTAAGCTTTTGAGTTGGGCCGAATTTCATCACAATACCACCTTCTCCGCAGCAGCAGGTATGACCCCGTTTGAAGCAACTTATGGGCGCAAACCACCATCTCTTCTTGCTTACTGTGCTGGCACAAGTGCTCTTGAGGCTGTGGATCAGGATCTCACAATGCGGGATGCCATTGTGCGGCAACTTAGGGCCAATCTCTCCAAGTCACAGGATGCCATGAAGTATTTTGCTGACAAAAAACGAAAGGAGCACGAATTTCAGGAAGGTGAGTTGGTTCTGTTGAAGCTTCAGCCTTTCCGCCAACTATCCTTGCGCAAACACTCTTCACATAAACTCAGTTTACGCTTCTATGGACCGTACAAAGTTCTTGAGCGCATTGGACCGGTTGCTTATCGCCTAGAATTGCCTCCCACAAGCCGCATTCATCCAGTCTTTCACTGCTTGCTGCTCAAACCGTACAAAGGATTCACCGCACCAGTAATTCACTCCTTACCAGCCTCCAGTTCTGCTACCAAACCAGTGCATGTTCCAATTGCCATATTACAGCACAGGACCATTCTCCGTGGCAACCAACAGGTCCCTCAGGTGTTGGTACAATGGTCCGATCTAGCACTCGAAGATGCAAGTTGGGAGGATACGGATGCACTGGACTCTTCTCGCCTTGCGGACAAGTCGCTTTTTCAAGGGGGAGGGGATGTTGCGCCTGTTAAAGTCTACACACGTAGACCACGTCAGGAGTAACATGATGCTACAGCTTAGAAGTGCCACAGCATATCTCTTCTATAATTAGAAAATATAATAATAAAGGATCTGCATATCCTTGACAATCTTATTTATTCTGCTGCTTTATTTAATTACCTTAGATGGAGACTATCATATCTTCAATATTCTGTTTGTTACCTATCTATATGTAAGGAATTACAGGAGAAAGGGATATAGAAAAAATTCCAATTTCTCTCTTCTTCTTCTCTACCTCTTTCTCTCTTCTTCTTTTCTGTCTCTACTGCAGCTATCATCCTTACACCATACCTACCAATGTTGGTACCTACCAGTAAGATGATCCCCATCGACATACCAATGGTAGTCTCTATTTTGAAAGACTTAAAATTAAAAGTGAACAGACAAGCAGGATCAAAAGAAAGTACCACCAAAGGGATATCATAGTTGAGAAATAATTTAGATTAAAAAAAAAAAAGAAATGGATCAAGAGAAGTTATCCTGGTCCAGTCCACTTTTGGCTACAAACATTCATGCACCTACTTGAGCTGTAAAATGATATAGCAAAAAGAAAAAGATACCAGCCATGGCAGAATGATTGGGTCCATAGGAAGCTTCGTTGCCCAGAGACCACACTATAATTGAAACATGGTTCTTATCTCTCTCAACCATGCTGATGCCACGATCAAGCATGGCGCTGGCCCAGTTAGGTTCCTCAGCAGGGTGCTTGAACTTGCGCGTATTAATGAAACCATGTGTCTCGATATTGGCCTCGTCTATCACATACATGCCGAATATGTCACACAGTTCATACCACCTTGGGTGCTGTGGGTAGTGGCTGTTTCTCACTGCGTTTATGTTATTTTGCTTCATCATCACCAAATCCTGTACAGAAAGAGGAAGTAACTTTTGCAGTGAAATTAAGTGGCTGGGGGCAGCTAACCTGGTATATACATCTTTTGTTGATATAATATGCCTTTTCTATAAATATTTTTAAATCTTACTCGTCCTTTACATTATTTGGCTTTTTTTGTGGTCTTTTCTAGTGCATCTTTTGTCATTACTTGTTAGATATATAAGGGTTAGGTCTGTTACCAGTACTATAACTGTATACGCCAGGCAGTAAAAACCTGTACTGCTACAGTACCAGTCATTTCTAAATTCATCATTTGGGTTTGATTGGTCCTTTTGGTGCTTAATTGACCTTCTATATAGGTATCAAAAGATTAAAGAACTCATTAGCTAACAAAATTGGGAATAAAAGCCCTAAATTCAAAGGCTGGGTGTTTGGTCAATAACTTGAGTATGCAATGTTTCCAAATTATTGATGAACTAACTAGGGAGAATCAGTTAAGTACAAATATACATAGAAGAAATCAGTAAACCTTAATCATGCACGCTTCAATATTCGTCTTCCCAACCCGAGGATGGTGCTCATGCCTGTTAACACCTCTGATTACAACAGGTAACCCATTGACAAGCATTTGCTTGTGCGCTAGTACCACTTTTCTAATCCCAACTTGGCAAGATTCACACTCAATTACATTTCCAGACGAATCTTTCAAAACAATAACCAGTGTGTACAAATTCGGCTGTTCAGCAAAGGTAACAAATTATAAAATAGTTACATTAGGTAGTTTATAGTTAGATTAAATAGTAGTGGTATATATTTGTACTTAACTCAGAAATAAATGGAAACAACACATAAACCTCTATAAAATGTGGATACCAGCTAACCTCCATGCTTTTACATGAGGAGAATAAAAGCAACATTACTTTATGAAAAAGATGATACTGCCCATTTCCAGGGTGTATGAGATATTTTTCTCTTTTGGAATATTAATTTTAATTTAATGTTTTGTAGGGGCACACAAGAAACTTTTCACGTAAAATATCCGGTTGATCCCGGTGCTCTTTCAGCAGGGTAGCTCACCTGAATTCTCATACCACTAACATGTTTTATTTTCTATTTTTGTTTGGTTTCAATTTAGCTCTTATTTTCCTGTTTTAGGTTTAATTGAGAGAAAGCTGCAACAGAACTGATGCTGTTGACACCAACATTTAACCACCCATTTTGCAATGTCCTAGTATATGAAATTTTTTTACATACCTGCTCACTGGACCAAAGCTTAGGGCTTTCTAGCTTTCCTTCCAGCCAATGGCCAGGAAATCCATAAGCCCCCGGGGGTTCAGGTTTTATCTTCATATCAACCACACTAGATGGCACAGAATTTATTTCGCTTGCCAACTTGTCAGACAATGTTGCACTTTCATATAATGAAGCCTCAATTGCCACACTAGAGACATCTCCTGCATTTTCCTTTGGTGTATCAAGTTCTATCTCAACCTAGTGCGACCAGTATCTAGTATTAGACAATGGGAAATTTAAAAATGGTCGTATCACCGATTAAACAAGTTAATAAGATCATACCTCCAGATCTGCCATGCGGAAATCTTCACTGAGGTTGGCTCTGAAAAAGTAGTCTGTTATAAACACCTGAAAGAAAGAAATGAAGTGTCTCTTCTTTCAAAACTTAATTATGAATATGAATATGAAATGAGCAACTACAAAGTAATAAATCCATCTTTATCCATAACGTTAAGCTTTAATACAAAACAGCATGATTGATTTCTTTTAAATTTGTTAAAAACTAACCTGTGGTTTTGACAATAGGATAACATCACGATGAATTCCAGACAACCACCAATGGTCTTGATCTTCCAAATAGGAGCCATTGCTCCATCTCATAACTTGTACCGCAAGAACATTTTCCTTATCCGACTCCAGTTGGTGGCAATAGTCTGTTATTTCAAACTCGGCAGGTAGCCTGCTGTCCTCGCTGCATCAACGCGTCAAATTTTGCTTGTTTTGAGGAGTAATATACAGATCTTCTTTATTTTACAAATTAAACTAGTATATTATAATAACCACCATTTATCTTTTGCAACTAGTCAACCAATACCCATTATTCCAATTGTTCATCTACCACAATTTACGGCAAGAATCAAGGTTGGCCAAAGAGGAAACATTCCCTTCTCTCATTCTATTTATAATGATTTGTTACAAAAAAGTGTAGCTTATATATTTAGTTTTCCAACATTGTCCTTAGTTAATCGGATGGCCAAAATCAATTTTAAATTTTCACTAAAATATGATGCATTAGGCTGGGAGCTTGCCTCCCACATTTCTCATAAAAAAATGATGTATTGGAACAAATCTCTTAAAACAATTGAAGTACATATGCTGAAAAAGAAACCTCAAATGTTTGAAGTTCCCTCCAGATAATCTATTACATACCTATATCCAACAAGAACTCCATTTACCCAAGCAAAATAGGCTGAATCAACAGCTTCAAAATGCAACAGGATCCTTCGACCTATAGAACATCTCTGATTAAAATTGACTCAATTCCACATTCACATTACCAATCTCATAATATCTATGTTCTTTTTCTTGTAGGGTTTGAGGGTGCTTTATATTAATTTAGAGTGTAATTGAGGCTTGATTTTTAATCTGGATGAAATTATGTGTAACATACCAGGTCCAGCACCAGTACCAGTATATCATGAACTGTATGAACCTATGACTGCTGGCAAGAAATCCTTCACGTGAATAATGATGAAGTTCCAATACAATTGGACATAAAAATCCAGTTATTTCGATCAACTAAACCAATACTTCAAGCATGAGTGCACTTAATATAAAAAAGAAAACAACAACATGATTGTGTTACATATACCTTTCCATTCTTTTGGAAGTCGAAAATGCTTCCTATAACAGCCGGTAGGGTTCTCAGAAGGAACAAATGGTGGGTTCATTGGAAATGGATAGGTGACATTTGTATAAATTGGGCGGTCAAAGCCATGCATTTGCCAATTTGATGGAACTGCAGAAAGGAAAATAATGATTTAAGGAAGGTTAGTGCTGAGCCTATGGTAAAAGCATATACCAAATCGTAGTTGTAAGAACCAAACTACTGCAGAAATAATAACAATGTTAATAGTTGGAACAAAAGTGGCTTGTTCCCTATTAAACCTCAAATGATCACAAGTACAACCCTGAAAATCATGAAAACATCACATATGCCACAACTTTTCCTAAATCTGCCAAAAATGAAGATACCATCTCCTCTCATGATCATTTACATATAACAAACAATGGGGATGGGTAGTTTGGGAACTTTCTAAGAATATTACAACAGAGGGGAGTATTAGGGCATGATCTCATATTTATTATGAGTATACTCGACAGTTCCTACGTTTTTGCAGGACATGCATGGGCATTTCTTATTTTGTAAATTTAATACCTACACTTTGACATCTGCATGAATGCAACATGCAATTGCCCCTTCAAGATAAATATCTGCATGCGGCATGCATGTTGAGAGTCAATTAAGTGTTACCTGGCAAAGAATCCCAGTTGGAATCATCAAAAGCATTGTCATAGAAATTCAAGGGCACGCTTGAAGGAGAAGATGCCAAAAAGAACCTCCAATAGCCACTTAGAGACTGCACAAATGGTAACCCCTTGACCCACGATGCTGCACTCTCTAAGGCAGCGGAGACCGCATCATCATTCCAGACAGCCTTCTCAGCATCAGAATAGTTCACATTGTTTCGGTCACACCAGTATTTAAGAGATCCTACATAAGCATACAAGAAGAAAGGTACCATTTGTTAGTTTCTTTTTCCTACTTTTTTTCAAAGAAAAGGATTTTGTGTTCTTTTCTTCAAAAGTACCAAAAATACCCCTAGATTTTGTTTTCATTAGTTTGGTTTCAGCAGTATGCATAATCTTCCCTTTGTGATTTTGGGAGGGTATTCATGACATTGTTGGTCTTGAAGGGGTACACATCAAAGGTGGTGATGCCTAGATGGGTCAGAAGAAAATTTTCAAAGTTGTAGTAATACTAGACAAGTACTGGTGGGACTAATTGGTACTGCCTAAGCAATCATTACAATCCCCTAAAGAAGTAATGGTATAAAAAGAGCAAGTAACTAAATTCTGTAATTAAACCTTCAATTGTGTCATGTGACCGCAATGGTACATGCGCTTCCCGTTTCCGCCATTTAATAAATGATGGGTCTTCCCATGCTTTCCAACAACTTGAATTGCCTACAATTTGCAGTAGACCACTTGGAGATAAAGATGTCATCCCCACCTGAAATTAGAAGTAAATTTTCTCAATATAATAGGTATACTTTTTGTATGTTAAGTACACAATTCTCTGTAGAATTTCACTTTCTGAAAAGACCAATACCAAGAAAACAGAAAATATCAGTTTTACATAATAGTAACAATGGTGATGCTGATCAAGCCATTGCTACGTTCTAATCATTTGTTAAATTATGAAACTCTTGTTAAATAGCAGCAGTATAGCACTTACTTGAGATGTCTATGAGGTGGATAATTAACCAGTTCAGAGGAATACTAAAATTATATAATTAATAAATGCAAAATACTAGCAGATGGAACTGAATTAAGCTTCAACAAGGACAGTATATTGTGTGCTAGTTCATTCTTACACGAGTAATACCTTCAAATGGCCAACAATTCATAAAAAGAAATAATACTGGGATAAATTCTATATGCAAAAAAAAAAACACTGATCACCAATCAAATCGACTTTTCCCAAAACTGAGACAAGGCGAAGCCTGATGTCGGAGGATTTCTTTTGCGGATTGATGAGTTGGCTGCGTGGAGAGAAATCGAAGGCGATCCGATTTGTAATTCGACCACAGTAAGCAATGGACAGAAAAATTACCTTCTGACAAGAAATGGATAAATATAATCAACTGAGATTTAGACGTGCTGCTTCATAGAAAAATTACCTTCTGACAAGAAATAGATAAATATAATCAACTGAGATTTAGACGCGCTGCTTCAACTTTTCAGTGAATTAAGAACGAATTCGCATCCTCTGAGATATCTCAAAATTTGCGTGACTTTTTGGAATATCTCAATCTTTCAAATACGTTCTGCACGAATCTCAAAGCTAAAATAATACTGGCCCCCTGCGTTTCCCCGAATAGGCACCGGAAACGTCGGTCACGCAAAAATTGAGATATCTCAGAGGATACGCACTCATTAAGAACGGAGGAGTGGTTCAAAACCAATTGGGAGTAGGTCCAAAGCCCATCGGACCTACTTTGGTTTGATGGGTTTATGGACCATCCGATTTTCTTTAAGATTTGTGTGCAATGTTTTAAATTTCGGGCGTGTCTCGTGCGCACAGTTCTCGAGATGAATCAGACGGTTTTGGAGCCCGTCGAATACTCGAATCCAAAAATAGGTCCGATAGGCATCGGACATACACCGTTCTCAACTTGCAAAAATTAGAGAAGGAGCAGGGAGTTCCAGATGCTCTCCATTTCATACATGCACGGATATTTACTCGGTTCAATGTATACATCTATTTTAATGAATTTTAGAGAAGTCCACCGTATGAAAATTGAGAGGATCCGTGACCGAGAACAGTTATCCACTCACCCGCGAAAAAAACAGTCTGCACCAAGAGCAGGGATCCTTTTCAAACAAACCATACTGGCACCTGGGACCCGCATTTCTGAGTTATTCCAGATGCTAAATCTTGGGGCTTTTTGGTGCGAATAATTTAGGTGAGCAACAAACAAATTATATGCGACGTGGCGAGTAGCAACAAATTGACGACTGACGAGTATTCATTATATAACTCAAAATAGTTAAGCAGCTCTTAATTGTCACTATTATGAAATTCACCTAACCAAATTGTTTTGCATCCGTCATTATTCGTGCGTGGAGCACTGGAGTGGTACTGGTGCCGTGGTGCGAGAGAGCTACCTTTGTCTCCTCGCGATCTTACGTGGTGCAAAACTCTAAAGCAATTTCTTTTTTATTCGTTACAGACTTACAGGTATGCCTTTTACCCGCTTCATACAATACCACATAGAATTCGAAACAGAATATATTGCCCAAACTAAAACTCTTCATAAGAATCAGGGCTGCTAATGAGTCGAGCCGGCTCACAAATCTATGAGTTGAGCGGCTCAATATTTCATAACGAATCGGACTCGAAACTAAAAAAAGTCCAAACTCGACTCGGCTCGCTTTTGAAGAAAAAAGATCGGCTCGACTCAGCTCATGTAAACACTTGGCTCAACTCGGCTCGGCTCGCGAGCCGAGCTTTTTTCATGTTTAAAGATATTACAATATAAAAAAAAATAGAATAATAAACTAACTATATCATGTAAATAACATTCATATTAAACATAGAATACAATAGATATTTTTTTCACCGATTTCAAATTTCAATTTTTTTTGAAATTTCGAATTGTTTGAAATTTCGAATTTTTTTGAAATTTCGAATTTTTGGAAATTTCGAAATTTTGGAAATTTCGAAATTTTGGAAATTTCGAATTTTTGGAAATTTCGAAATTTTGGAAATTTCGAATTTTTGGAAATTTCGAAATTTTGGAAATTTCGAATTTTTGGAAATTTCGAATTTTTGGAAATTTCAAATTTTTTCAAGTTTCGAATTTTTCCAAATTTTATTTAAACTATATTTATTTCCAAAAAAAAGTCTACTTTTGAAAATATTTTTTCCAACAAATTGTCAAAACTTTTTCCTTTTTTTTTTCCAGGGACTAACTGAAATCCTTGATGAGGTGTTTTGAGATGATGAATCATACCAAATCTAGTGTGAGCAAATAACACTAAATGAAAATATCTGACAGTATTTTTTCCTTGACTGTAAAAAAAAGTTACTTGATTGAAGACAAAAATTATTATCAAATTGTCCAATTAAAAAAATATAGTAAGGTGGAGGTTTAATTAATTGGATTGTAATTTGTAACAGGAAAATGGAGCGGAGAGCTTGGACGAGTTGCAGAGGTTTAATTAATTGGCTCGCGAGCCGAGCCGAGCCGATCCGATCTTTTCCTTTCCAAATCAAGTCGAGTCGGGCCGAGCCAAGTATGCTTATCTTAATGAGTCGAGCCGAATCTGAACGAACCTAGCTCATTAGCACCCTTACATAAGATCCAGAGCAAATCAGAAGACGTTTCCACAGACACGCCAACAGCCCGACACGCGCTCAAAATTAAAGAACAAAAGATTAATGCTTACCTATGCTGCTATGCAGAACTTTGTAATAAACGGTCAACAATAGAAAATTGCTATTTTTGATGCTGTATCCCTTATCTCTTAAATTCAGTAGGTAAAAACAATTATGTTAGCATAAAGTACCTGTAAATAAAATTAATTCCAAATGTCAAGGCACAAATACCAAAACATTAAAGTTTCTGAGTAAACCTGTAAAACAACTGAAACCTATAATTTTTCAAAAGATATTAAGATTATGGGTAGGATTATATTTGTCTGTCTAGACAATAGGCCTGAACAAAAAGCTACAAAAAGAAATGCAAAAAGGCCTCAAAAAAAGAAAAAAAGAAGAAGGTAAATTAATCCTTTAGCTTTCCACAGCCAAACTATTACTTGGAAACCTCTGTTTCTTTCTCTCAGGTGAAGAGAGCTCCTCCTCTATTTCTCTAGACTTTCTTTTACTGTCCTTGCAGTTAAGAGAATTAATACCACTACTGATTTCGCCATTTTCCTCTTTCTGTTTCTGGTCATCCTGATTTTTCTGGATTCCATTTTCCTGCAACTGAGATTTCCCTTTTAGTAGGTGGGACCTCAGTCTGTTCATGTCAGACAGCTTTACTGGCTTGAGAAAGAACTCCTCTGCTCCCTCTTCCAGACACCTGAGATAAACCAAATAAAAAAAAAAATTTAGCCATTTTTCTTTTGTTGAAATACCTTCTGTCCACAGAGAAATTAAGAAAAGTACAGTAGAAGTTTTATCTATTTAATAAATTTACTTATTTGTTCTGAAATATACAGCTAGCTAAATCATATAACAATCAACAGGTATATATTGGATAAGTTGACTTGTTCTGATTAAAAAAAATATATTTTTATAGCTTTAATGCTCAGCCATTTATAAAACCTGGTCAATATAAAATAATATTTTTGCCATCAATTAAGATATGCCCTCTGATCACAAAAAGGAAAAAGGAAAAGGAAATTTTTATATGGTACAGTAGGGCTACCCAATTTTTTTTAACATATAAATAATCTACATTTAAAGTGCCCCATTAAACTTTCCAAACTAAAACATAGGAGAAAGAAAAGGAAAGAATAAAGAGGTTGGTAGGTGTATTTCTCCAACATCCAATGTACAGTAGGTCTCATCACAGCATATCAAATCATTGTCAAGGACACTGAAAGTATCTAACAAGAAACAAGGCAAAGATCTTAGAACTTTTTACAGAACTTTTCAAGGTTCCTTTCCTAAATTTGACTACTCAATTATCCAAAACATAAGATTTTGGAAGGACGGAAGAAAGTTATATCATCTAAACTGAAAAGAAAAAAATAAAATGGATACAGGAGCAGTCAATTTCACATCTTATTTGCTCATTTTGCCTGTGCAATGAAATTAATTTTGTTTACTCCGGTGTACTACTTTTATCAGACACTACACAAAACCCTTAAAAATTGCAAACGGCCCTATGCTTGTGTACATGCATACAGATCCTAAATAAGTAAAAATAGGATAATATATGCCAAAATAATTATAAAAACGTTTGGGAAACAAGATGACAAAATGGAAGTGTCCAGTAACTCCAACTGGACAAATAGGAGCTATTATTCAAGGGTTGAGAGAACCTTTTATTGATGAGGCATCCCTTTCAATAGGATATTGTCATATTGAGCAAGATATGCAAAATCTAGAAAAGAAAAGAAATAAAATCTCTAGCATTTAACGCAGTACCGATCAGCCAACAGCACAAATTTATTGTATATCTAGAAGTTTGGGATATGAAAATTCCCAGTCCTTTTGTCTTATGATCTTTACCAGAATTTAATTCCACCCCTCCCTTTATTTGTGGAGGGGAGGGGGACCAACTTGTATTTCTGTATATAGCTTTTCTCTCTCTCCCTCTCTCTCTAGTTTGTGTAGTTTCTAACAATAGTAACCTAAATTTTTTAAATTAAAATAATGGATGGAAACATTTTTCAGGATGAACTGAGAAAATTAACAAAAAGAAATGGGTTTCTCATTTGGTTTAGGTGCGCATGTGCTCCACCATTCTATTTTGATTTTGCATTGAAAATTAAAAATATTTAGTATTTGGAATACAGAACTTTTTTCCAAAGGGGCCCCTCGTAGAATATGAAATTGTATTTTAGGCTGGTAGGTACATTTCTTAGGTTCACATTGCGTGGAAATTAGAAAGCTTAAAATTCCCTCTGATATTTATATAAAGTCAAATTGTCTCTGTCAACTACTCCAATGATGAACAGGCTGAAATTATGTTCAGAACAAATTGAAAATTCAGGACTCAAATTCAACATGCTTTGGTCCAAAATTTCTCCCAGACAAAAATGAATGCCCCAAATGTAATTTCAGCAAGTATCAAACAAAGGAAAATAATTCAAAAATTGTTCTAACCTGTCAATCCGAGAAGGCACATTCTCAGAAGACATTATCACAACCGGTATATCCTTGAGGGATGATGATGCCTACACCAATTTAATCAATCAATAAATAAAAAGGTATATTACAGCATAATTAGACTACGGGAACAACAAGACTGTTAGTATTAATACCAACAAATAACAGTAATTGCACACACAGATCACATAATAAAATGTTAGATATGCCAAAGGCATCCTGGCATTAAGATTAAGACCCAATTCTCAGCACTGGTTTCAGTTAATTCGCTTCAATTACATTTATTTTTAAGACCACTTGATAAATTTTTACTGCATTTAAAGAAACCAAAGAGAGTAATGCAAACTGTGTAACATCAATAAAGCTACATTGAAGTTTCTATGGCTTAAATATAAAAGATCTGTAAATATTCATGAAAATAATTACTTTGAAAAAAAAGAAACTGATATTTCAATTTATAATCAAAATTATTCACCTTAACTCTTTTCAGTAGATCATATCCTGTCACTTCGGGCATGCAGTAGTCAGTGATTATCAAATTAACCTCGATTTCCTGGCAAAACAAAGCCCAGTTAATACAATACCATTTGCAAATTAGCAAAAGAATATACATTAATAAACTAAAAATTAAGAAATAAAGATCAATTCAATAACCTGCTGATTTGTAGAAAGAGAAGAAGAAGAAGATGATGGTGATGGTGATGGTGATGGTGATGATGGTGATGGTGATGGTGATGGTGATGACGAAGATGAAGCACTCTGCTCATCTCTCAATCCCAGCAGTTCCAGAGCCTTTACACCAGATTCTGCTGTAGTAACTAAAGAGAACCAGTACGACTCGAAATTAACCAATGTTTAAACTGAAAACCTGAGAAATCAATTAAATTGCTGAATTTTTCTTTCAATTGAACTACTTTTGGTTCCTAATGTGACAACATATTGCATTCTATTTGGAAAACTGGGTCATAGGCTAGGCAATTAAATAATCTGTACAGTAAAGGGAAACAAATAGAATATTGGATTTTGTAAAAAGAACTACCAACCAAGAAGCTCATTGAAAAAGTAAAACCGATCAAAATCAAAATACCATGCGTAATTGGCGAATTTAGGGCTAAAGTAAAACCATACTAGCAAATGCCTTATATTAAGCAACTTCTCAAACTGACCATTTCATTTCAAATCTCCATTTCGGAGACATTATGAACTGAATTGATTAAGTATATACCTTGGTAAGAAGAGATTTTAAGCAGCCTCTCAATAAGCTTTCTATCAATCAAGCTATCATCCACAGCTAACACATGGAATTGCGCTTCTCTATCCACCGCCATTTCGCTCTCTAATATTAATTGCGCTTCTCTAATGGAGGAGAGGTCAGAGGAGGAGGGAGGTTGATTTCTATGATGAAGAGATATAAAGAAATGAGCTAGGGAGGTGGTACCAAGGATACACCATCATGCATCAAGGAAAGTAAGATCCGACCGGATATCATACCAAATCTTTACACTCTCTCACACTCCATTTGTTTAGTATGGGACACACCACAAGCAAGGTCTGTTTTTAAACCTTCTCACGCTCTCTCTCTTATTCTTCTCTAACATTAATTAATATACCTGTTGCCTGTTGGTTTACTTTTCATTGCTTAATTTAGTTATCTTGTCCCTTTGGACCAGTTTACAACTTAAGTATACTACCAAGCATTCTAGCTCTTTTGACTCTGGATTTCATTTTAAATCATTTAAAAATATTTTTTTACAACCTGTTTAAATCAAACTTCATTTTAGCTCATCATATGAAGTTTTCCAAAATTTTCATCAACATTGCAGTTTAATGTCCGATTACTTAAAATCATATTACCAATTTACCATTATAATATTCTTAGCCATAAGTTATATTAAATTTTCTAATAATTATTTTTTTAATTGCATAAATGCTTGCTTAGAGATGCATTGAATAGTTACCTTCGGTGATGTAAAAAACTTATTTGACATATCTTAACCAAAACAAAACATTTATTATTTACCATTCAAATTATATAAATCAAACTTTAGTAACTTACATGAACAAAAATATTAAATTTAGAAACAACAAATTTACAAACACTTTTGTTATAATAAAATATCCACATCTTTTCCGTCAATCTGCTCTAAATAGCAACTCAAAAAAAAACTTCTCTAAATAGAAGTGGTCCGCAGGAACAGTGTAAGGAATAAAGAAAAATGGTTGGTTGCATGTGGCGTCTTATAATTTTGGGGAGATAGAAGTATGTCCGAAGGGCATCGGACCTACTTAGGTTCAATTAGCATTAAGATTTGAGACCAGCACGGATTTTAATGTATTTCGCACGAATATTAATTCAATCTAATGGTCATTGTACCCATCAAACCAAAGTAGGTCCGATGGGCATCGGAGCTACTCTGAATTGAGGGAGGAGTTATGAGTCATGAGAAGCGGTGATTTCAGTGATTTGGAAATTGGAACTTGGAAGCAAGGGTGGCGTGGTGGGTGGGGCCCAACCAATCCTGGGAGGAGATACGCTGACGTCATAGGTGCCAACCCTTTACCGGTTGTGTGAAATCATGTGGTCTTTCCCATGGGACCCATTCCCATGTGATGATGTGATCCTCTCTAGATTTGCCTCCCCTCTTATTATTCTCTCTTCTCATTTTCTCTCTCTCTCCATCATTTATTGATTTTCTTTTCTTCCCTAATAAATAATATTACTATATTAAAATTAAATTACTTCATCTCTCTCTCCCTGACCCTAATCCATTTTTTTTATTATTTAGTTACTATTATTCCACGGAGAAATGACTCCGGCCACCAACATATACATCACCAGTAAATTATTTTAACTACTTTGTTGGAGCACTATTTGTCTATTATTATTATTATTATTATTATTATTGTTATTATTATTGTTATTTTTATTATTACTATGCATTGTCAATAAAATATTTTAACTAACTCAATTGGAGCAATTTATGTAAGTTATCAGAGCATCTAACAATTTATAACATTTGGGAATTCATGTGATGGCTTATAAAAATTACCTGACTACTTTTATTATTATTATTATTATTATAATGCAAGTAGTACAGTGAATCCTAAAGTAGCCAGCTACATATAATAATTTATTTTAACTAATTTCATTGGAGCATTATTTGTTTATTATATAACATGTAACAATTTATACAATTGAAAATTCATGTGATGTCTTCTAAATTGACATGACTAATATTTTTTTTTATTATAATACAAGTTGAGCAGTGAATCCTGAATTAGCCATAAATAATAACAGCATCCAGAAATTCTGAATCGCTGATATATTTTGGGTGGGTGGTGATTCGGTGCTAATTGGGAAGTTGTTACCATATCTGATATTTCATATCTGTTTGTTTATTTCGGAGATACGGTTGAAGCTTCCTCTCTTCTTTTCTATGAAATGGAGATGTCCAGCGCAGAGCTCAGCAAGGTTTTACAAATTCCTTTGAAATATTTTTGGGGCAACATTTATTTATTTTATGTTATCATAAGGTAAAAAAAATATTAATTCTATTGTGACTTAAAAAGGTCAGTATATTATTATATATAATAATGGATGGGCATTGTGCATCTAAATGTAAATACAGTCTATATAAATTATAATAACTTATTCTAACATAAAATAATAATAACTTGAATCATTCAATCTAAAATGAAGAGCAATATTTTTGTGAAACTATCACGTTATTCGGGCATCGATCTAGCCGTTCGTTCTGGATCGTAATTCATACATACTGTTAAATTTATTATTAAATTCAGTGTAAAAAATTCAGTGCGGATCGAATGGATCAAATCAAATTTAATATAATGCTCATTACTATCAGAACAGCTAAACCCAATTAAGGAATCGAATCCTCTGCCCCCGAGTCACTAACACGTGGGCCTGTAGCAAAACTAAAAACCAATATTTAAATATTTAAATCCGTCTAGATCCACATGTCAACCGCACTGGGAGCAGAAAAATCCTGTCTGTCGGAGGTAGATGATCTATTTCCCTCAAATAAACAACAAAAGAAGATAACACATTACACAATCCCCAATTAAATTTTATTTATATCGTTGGAACCGGAGATGATCTGACTTGAGAGAAAAGGAGGTTCAAACCCAAAAAAAAAATATCCACCCACCTAAGAACTTCTGCACAATAGAAAAATTCAAATTAAATAAAGTCAGAGGCAAATCATAAGCAAATCTCCGGTACACACCGATTTTAAACAGGCTTTGGTGGTGGTGGGACCCACCAAGGATTCAATGTATCATGCCAGGGAATTTGCACCATGAAATGATGCCTCATTGGTCGCTTTTGAAATGGTCAGTGATTTAGTTACAAAGAGGTGTTTGCTTTGACCATGGGGATTTTAAATAATTTAAAAATGATTTTATTTTGAATTCTGAATTTCTGATATTTGAGAAACATTTTACTTTTTTTTTTTTTTTTTTTCGCATATCTGATTAGAAAGATACGCAAAATCGCTTCTAGGTCTTTGAAATATACACGCTTAATAATAAATTAGATCTGATGCAATGCAATCCGATAAATTAATATTTTGTCAATATTTAAAAAAAAATGGTTGAACAAATCTCAGGGCAATATTGTTGTCGCAATTTCTTACATCAGAATCTTAAATACTATATGACTCTGTAATTTTTAAAGGAAAACGCTCTTTTGAGAGCTCATTTTTATAATTTTGAGAATTGACAATATATATATTTTTTTAATAAAAGGCTGAGACTGTCCATTCCATTAGGAAATTGAATTAATTTATAATTTCATCCAAGATCCATCCAGTAAGACACTAAACAAAACACCAAACAAGTTCTACTAATGAGCAAAACACAAAAGCTCGACGCTTAAGTAACTACCAAAAAACCGTAATGAAAAATAACAATCCTAGTGTTAATCCATCAAACATGGGGCTAAGATAGTATCGATAAACTGGATTATAACAAAAAAAAAAAAGGTATATGATTTCTTCTTCATCCACTTGTTGATGATCCCTCTGAGTATTCTAGCAGAAGAGGTGGTCCATTAGCGACACCACCATCAGGGTCCCATATGGTCAGTGATATGGCATCGATATCAACCGGCATCCACTCAACAGCAGCTACTTTGATCCTTTGGTCCATGTGGCCTGCCCAATATTCAAAAACAGAAATTATTAGTAAGATTAATGACCTAATTGACTTACCAGTTGAAGATTGGAAACAAGTATCGTTTCTATATTTCCAAACCGTCAAGCACACAACACTGAGGACAACTAGGAATTCTTTTTGTCGCACATCTTGTATTTGGGCTGCAAAATCAAATATGTCAGAAATGGAGGTCCAATTTGCAAAAAAAATCTTTTTTCTTTCTTTTTCTTTATATCAGTTCTATTTCTATTTAAATTTTTTTTTTGCTTAAGACAATGAAATGATTAAATACTTTATATAAAGAAATTATGTCTTGCTTATTTTAATGAATATTATAACGTAGAAATATAATTTCTGAAGTCATATGATTAAGCAACTTGTATTGTTGCTCCTCCATGGACACATATTTTTCCACCTAACTTCATAGAAAGAAGTATTAATTAATAATCAGGAAATACATAATCTTAATTTAGATACCATGACAGTATATTTCACATATACATATGTCATATTTTATGACCACTAAAAGGGGCATGAAATAAAATACATTTTAAGTTCGATTTGGTTCACACGTTATGTTATATTATACATGACAGACTTGTATGTATTAAAAGCTAATTGAAGGTTAAAAATCATAATGACAAAAAAAATAAAAAAAAAAATAAAAAATCTACAAAACAAATACGGCAAGCAGACGTGAACCATTGAAATTGAATCAATTTTAACAGTCAAATCAACAAAAAAATATTATAACCTTCTAAAACCTAGACGTTAAAAGGCTGATAATTTGAATGTATGTTTGGTTGAATTAAGAATAAGCTATTTGGAATAGTTGGTGCGTTTGGATGGGTGAAGGATAGCTACTATTCCGGATTAGCACTATTCCAAGCTACTAATCTACGTTTGGGTGTGTTTGGATTAGAGAATAGCCACTATTCTTTGTTTGTCTTTTGTGGGATAGCTCACTATTCTACTAATCCGACAAAATATTGGAATAGCTACTATCCTCTCACTATTCTTGATTCATCCAAACGCTCAGTGTTTGGTTGGATTAGAATAGCTAGAATAATTAATCTAAACTTTTGTATTATTAGAATAGACTATTTCTAAGAATTTTTAAATTTGATTATTCTAATAAGACAAACAATAACTATTTTTGATCTGGCTATTTTAGTTATTTTTATTTTGCAATTAAATATATCTTCTTTGGTCTTCACTTTTCGGTTAAAAAGAATAAGGAAATAAGAAACTCTGTTGAGGTTTGCTATTGAAAAAATAAGATCCATTTTGCAGGTTTCATATTTCAAATCTTTGTTTTCTCCTTTTTCTTACCTGTTTTGAAGACAATTCATCAAGTGTATTTATAAAATTAATTAAGTGATCAACATAAATCCTAGTTGAGAATGCAACTGGTATCTTATAAATTAATCTTTCAATATCAATGAAGAAAATAAGAGTGAAATAAATTATTTCATTTAAATTAAATGAAATATTTTAATATAATTGCATAGATTTTGTGATTCCGCAATATCAAGTAAGAAATTTAAGGATAGCAAATATTCTATCTTTTAGTATTCCTTAAATTTCTTACTTGATATTGCAGAATCACAAAATCTATGCAATTATATTAAAAGCCTTTATAAAGCAAAGGTGGTACAAAGAGCAAAAAAAAAAATTGCAAATTGTGTTCTAACGATAACACCTATTTTTTAAAATAACAAAAAAAAAGGAAATATATACTTGTAATTATTTCATGCCATGCATAGCAGCGATGAGTAGTGTTTTAAAATTCAATCTATTCAGCCGAATATTCGTATTTGGTTGGAATCCGCATAGAAAATAAGTATCCGGTCCAATATTCGACCGCATATTCGTCTGCATATTCGGTATTCGGTTTCGCATATTCAGCTGCATATCTGCATATTTGGTAGCATATTCGGCCTCTGATGTAAAATATTATATACTTTATTAATTTGCATACAAATTAATATGAATTATCATTCTAAAACCTGCATATGTAAATTCAAATAAAAATATATACAGTATGCAGTGACCTTTCGAATATCAAATGAGAACGGAATTTCAAAACACTAGTCATGAGAGAGGTTTCTATGCGATGGCCGAGAAATAAAATATTTTGTAATTTGCAATTTATATTTGGCCACTTGATGTTGTGGCGAGTCATGCTTATCATTTGATTAGACGTAACTAACCACTTAAAATATGTTGAGCATGAGCCGCATGATTGGCACTTTCTTGCAGTTTTATAGTATTATCTTCATTTTTTATTGTTTGGGGGTTTGTCAGTACAGCCGTACAGGATCCGAACATAACACACCGGTGGAAATAACAAAAATAAAACCAATATTTACATTAAATCTCGGACAACTTTATAATTGATGGTTGATTTGTTCATTTGCAAGTATAAAGGAAATATAAGTGGTACTCCATAAGAAGAGCAAAACTAGGTGTGATGTGCTCACCAAGAGAGATTGGTGAGCACATCTTTGATAAGTTATTGGATTGATTTTGAACTGCGAATTCAAACTGTTGAAATCTATATACTTCGTGAGTGATGCATGTACATACAAAATTTTTAAAGTTTCGAATTCATTTAATACATGATCAAGCGGTAAAAACAACGAACATATTACAAGTTAATTTTTTAATTGTTTTATGTATTAATTTTTCATCTTTTTTTGACTGCGTTGTCACGAATAAAATCTGGACATTTAGCACATGATCAAGCGGTAAAATCCGAACCATCTGTTCCGCGTTGTCACGAATAAAGGAATATAAGAAATCATGTGCATTTTATCTTGAACTGAATTGGTCCGGATTCTAATAGCAAGGCCGAGATATATTAACTCAAATTCTGAGTTAATGTGGAGAAAACTTGTTCCCCAATTTATAAGTGGTTTTCACCTTGAACTGTTTTTTAGGAACCAAAACGGGAAAATATTTTAACATAGCAGTTTTGGCTTCATGCAGTACACTAACTATAAAATCAAAACATCACTGTTTACAGTTCGTGCGCTGCATGAAGCCAAATCTCCGCTGTTAAAATATTTACCCAACCAAAACGGTGATCATGCCAAAACTTTTTAATTGATTGTTGATGATTTTCTTTGTAATATTTCTTATAAGTTCCTGCAATCTATTTCAGAAAAAAAAAATGAGAGGATTAAAGGAATCTCGGCTAATAAACATTCATGAGATTGTAATATTATATTTTGTTTTTACAATAAAGAAAACGATTAGATTGCATTTTCCAAACAATTAATGTAAGTTTTCAAATTCATATCTTTTATTTGTGTGGCGTTCTCTTTGTCTGTTTTGCAAGAAATATCATTTTTTTATATAGAAAATATAAAAAAAGAGAGAAAAACAAAAAAGATACCAACATATTTTCATGAATAGAAAAATCATACCAATTCTGCCGATTCAAAGTTTGAATTAATTTGGAATGATAGAAATTCTACCGATCCAAACCAGTTGTTCTTTCTTTTTTTCTCTATTAAAATAAAAAAATTAGAAACATATAGAGTCCTTCTAATATATCTAAATTCTAAGATATTTTATCTTCTTTTTTTTTTACCTTTTTATATTTTAACAGTAAAAATAAAAGGTAAACGGATTTGAATTGGAAGAAATTCTGTCCATTCAAATTTTTAAATCAATAAAATTTCTACTGATCCTTCTATACATAAAAAATTAATGACACTCTTTCTATTTCTCTCTCTCTTTTTTTTAATAATTTCTATAGACAAAAAAATTCTCTCCATTAACCTTAGTACCATACCAAAGATTGGATTAGACAGTCAAAAGATAAGGTGTATTTATCTATACAGTAGTAGTTTGTTATCCTAATCTCAGGAGACACACGTGTTTGTTTATTAATTGGCACATGTGAACAGCTTTTGGACTGTACAAGAAATTTTGTGTGGTACAATTTTTTTATTAAATATATTTTGGTGTGCAATTTCTGAGCATATTTTATAAGACAATTCAGAGTAGGTCCGATGCCCATCGGACCTAGTTTGGTTCGATGGCTGAAATGACCATTCGATTGCATTAAGATCCGTGCTAAGTGTATTAAAATCCGTGGAATTCTGTTTCAATTTCCGCGTCCACGAATATTAATGCTAATCGTACGGCGTTAAAGCTAATTGAACCTAAAAGTAGGTTCGATGGGCATCGGACCTACTCCTATCTCTTTCTAAGAGATGTAAACATGCCCTCTGAGGGTTTGTTCAGCTGTATAGTGGGCAAGAGAATGGGTGCAATAATGAAAATATTTTGAACTGATTTTTACTGTTCACGTGGGAAAAAAAAAATTCACTCTAAGGGCCTATTGGATTTTACTGTTCACGTGGGAAAAAAAATTCACTCAGACTGAATTTTTTCTCTCCCACATGAACAGTAAAAATTCGCACTCTAAGGGCCTATTTGGATTTTACTGTTCACATGCATCAAACTCAAATTTGGGTTCGATGGGCTCCATAACTAGGGCTGTTCAAAAAGCTCGTAGCTCGTGGCTCGATCGGTAACAGCTCGTTCGATAGCGGACCGAGCTGTTAACGAGCTGGCTCGCTAACAGCTCGGGCCAAAATTAACGAGCTGAGCTAAGCCCTTAGCTCGCTCGCCAGCTCACGAGCTAGCTCGGCTAGGCATCAATTTGTGAATTTGTATGAATTTGTGTGTATTTTATACTGTCAAGCTTGGTCCAGCTCGGTTCAGCTCGGTCAAGCTTGGTCCAAAAATGTTTGTAAAATTTATTTTCTTCTTAAAACAAGGTCCAACAAAACCCAGTGAGCCAGCTCATGGCTCGTGAGCTGGCTCGCGAGTTGGCTCGTCACGAGTTTGAGCTGAGATTTTAGCTCACGAGCTGTTAACAAGCTGGCTCGCTAACAGCTCGGTCCAGAATTAACGAGTTGAGCTAAGGCCCAGCTCGGCCCGAGCCAGCTCATTTACAGCCTTATCCATAACCATCCGATCCGCTTTAAGATCCATGCGCGTGGATATTAAAGCAAATTCGCACGAATACTAATATGATGTGCACAGATTTTAAAACGGATCAGACGATTATAGAGCCCATCAAACTCAGTTTGAGTCCGATAGACATCAGACCCAAACTGCTCTCATCCTAATGGCGTTTTGGATTGTGTAGAAACCTTGATGAAAACACAACAATAAAAGCAATCCATATCCCTTCATCTCCTTATTATTTCATTTACTCTCGATGCATGTGTTTTATATATGATAGAGTTTATGAGTTTCAAAAACAATTTACTCATCCTAATATTTTAATTGATTTTTTTTAAACAAATATGCTTTTTTTTTCTTTTCCACTTTCTCTCTCACGAACCATGGTGTCAAACCAAAAATAGAAAAAAAAATGAATTAAAAATTGACATACAAAGATAAAGAAGAAATCAGAAAGAACCCTATCAATTAGGTTAGACGGATGGAGAACTATGAGAGTTTTCTAGTGATGATATGTTCGCCAATGAAAAACTAATATTTAATATAGTGACAGAGACAATATTTTTTTGTATGGTTGCATGTTTAAAATTTGAATAAAAGAATCTTTGTAGTAAATAGTAGGATGGTTAGACATCTAACCTTTATTAAAAAAAATATCTTCACCAATGAATGCAAATTGACGAAAACTGTTGAATGTTAGATAACTTATTTGACTTTTTTTGACTTAAAATTAAGACAATTTTTAGTTTAAATATTTTAGAATAACTACATATTTGATATGAAATTGAACAATGTGTAATGTCAACAATTAATATATATCTTTATATTTGTTTTTTATAATTATTAAAGTTGTTTATGTATGTATTGATTTTTGACTTTTTACAATTTAAATTATTATATTTTGTTTAGATTCAACCAAACAAACTAAATTTAGTTTCGTTTTGTTCGGTTCTTATTCGATTTACAAGTTTAATTTAATTTATTCAGTTAGATTTTAAAAATTGAATAAAATTTTAATTTGACTATTTTATTTCGGTTTTGACAAAATAGACCGTTTGAATTTCTCTTGGACCATATACAATTTTTTATTTTTTGATGTGAGACCATATACAATTGCATATACAACAACATGGAATTTTTTTTATTGCACAATACACAGCTAGTAAAATTCTACGCTGGAGAAGTAACATTTTTAAAAATTTTAGTTGAATAATACTTTCTTGTTCATTTCTCTCCCTGCTTATTCAGAGTCCCAAACATACAAATTTTTAAAGAAAGTGCATCAAATGTGCGGTTCCTCCCATACCATCAAAATTTTTCCGCCATCTTTTCGGTTTTTAAATATTGATTTCTGTTGTAAAAAAAAAAAAAAACTGTTATTTATGTTGCCATGCTAAGATTGAATTAAGACAAAGGAAAGGGACTTGTCATAAGGTTGTACCTAGCTAGTTTTTTATTTTTTTTTATTTTTGTGGGGTAGAGATGCACTTGAGATGTAGAGCTTGGAGCAGACCAAGAAATCAGGAAGGAGCACATGTCAATGGATTATGGAAGGAGACAGCATCAAAACCTTGATTCAATGTGTGTGGGCCCCAGCGCAAAGTCTCTTCCTCCGATGATTCCCCCAGACTCAAAATCTTTTTAATTCTAGTAAAACTTTCATGTAAGTCCCTAATAAACCCCAAATAACAATTTCTTATCATACAAGATGGAGAATCGTATGATAGGGGTGGCAAAAAAGCTCGTAGCTCGTGACTTGCATTTGGCTTGCTTGCTAACAACTCGCTTGTTACTGGACCGAACTGTTAACGAGTCAGCTCGTTACTCGTTCGGTTCAGAATTAACAAGTTTGAGCTGGGATCTAGCTTGCTCGCCAGCTTGGTCCAACTCGGTCAAAAAATATTTGTAAAATTTATTTTCTTCTTAAAACAAGGTCCAGTCAGACCTAGTGAGCCATCTCGGACTGGCTCGTCATGAGTTTGAGCTAAGGTTTTAGCTTGGAAGTCCTAGGTTCAGTTCGCTCGGTCTAGGCTGGTCAGTAATTAGTATTTGAGATGATGATAATTGTGCTTAAACAATATATACACAATGATAATTATTTACTTATTGACGAACTTTATTCTAAATCTCATAGAATTAGATTTGAGTTGTGTAACTTTTTAGTCGAATTTGTTTTCTTTTCTTGATTGGGTTTTTGTAAGTTACTCGAGGTATCATAATTTATCTTTAAAGAAAAAACAAAAGCAGCAGAGAACAAATACAGTAATTTTTACTTTTTCCAAGGGCATGCATGTTACATCTTATTTTGCTGGGCCTGAGGCCTGGCCCGCCTGGGGCCTTCTGATATATCGATGCAAGATTTGCGGGGTACCCCGTACACATGAAAATGAAATTGTCCCCAAAATAAAATGGCGGGGTACACCGTACATGAAAATGAAATTGTCCCCAAAATTTGCCGATTTTTTTATTAATAGGAAAAATAAAAAATAACGATAATGAGGAATGATTTCGGTAAATTCAAAATTAGAAAGAAAGTTATAGTTTATAACGTTCAGGACACTGTAGTTGGACGTTATAAATTATAATGACCAGTTAATTTGATTGAATGTTCGCTAATTAACTAAAAAAACACTGTAGTTGACCGTTATTGACGATAATGGCTAGCTAGAGTGTTTTTTTTTTACTCTAGTTCTATAACAATATGGTCGAAAAAAACATTGTAGTTGACCGTATTGTCCATAACGGCCAGATTTTTTTTAAAAACGCGTTAATTAGCGGTAATCTAATTTTGCTAATCAAGCCGTTGTAGTCTATAACGTCCGGAGGACGTTATAAACAATCACATTTTTTCTATTTTTAAAATCTCCGCAAAACCTTCCTCAAAACCGATTTTTTATTTATTTATTTTCTTATTGATAAAAATTTTGGCAAAATTTGAAAGGGAGGTATTATTTGGGGTCGCCCGTTTTTCTTGGGTTTACCTCCCCACTTGTTACGGTTTGTAATGGTATAATAAATTTCTGAATCAAGATCATATCAACTAAGGTACCATACAATTTTTCAAAAAATATAAAATTTGGTCTCCATACAAATTTAAATATGAAGATCATTTTGAGTCGACATTTTAGATTTTGAAAATAATATAATAAAATGTGAGACACAATGAAACATGAAAATCATCAGATATTTGAACCCTCCTTAATTTTAAAAAGATCTTGTACATTACATGTTTGGATCAAATTGATCTGAATTAAAATCACCGTGCAAATGATTCAAACTCCTCCAGAATCAGAGTTTCAAATTTGGAACCAGTTATATCAACAACAATTTTATCTTTTTTAAATAACTGTAGAATGTGTTTGCATCAAGGTTCTAAATAGCGCGCTATAGCACTTCTATAGCGTTTTTGGACTATAAAAGCTATGACGCTATCGGCGCTATAGCGCCCTATTTCATGCTATAGCGGCGCTATTTGGATATAGCGCTTTTTTTTTAGCCATTCCGCTATGACGCAATAAACGCTATTTAAACCTTTGGTTTGCATGCACATTCATTTCACTACTAGAATTCCAACTTTTTCCAAGAGTAGGATACCCTATTTTCAAGGGGAGAAAGGGCTCTTGGAAATAAAATCGGGTTTGCTGACACATTTACCTATTTCCAACGGCAGTCCCATGGAAATAGCAGCGCATGGAAATGCCCTACGTGTGCCCTTGGAAATGGTTCTTATCCGCCCTTGGAAATAATTTTGCATACCGAATACTATATTTTATTGAGATCCCATGGAAATAGATAACCCCCAACCCTTGGAAATAATATGGAAGAAGTGAGATATATTATTTCCATGAGACTACCGTTGGAAATGTTTTGGTAGGTATATTTATATTTTTTTATTGTGAGGCTCATGGAAATGGTGGAGCACGTTGCCCTTGGAAATGTTTTGGTATGTCTGTTTATATTATTTTATAGGGAGGTTCATGGAAATGCTGGAACAAAATGCCCTTGGAAATGTTTAATTGATTCAATTATATTATATTATATTTAGACATAGTTTTTCCATGAGACTACCGTTGGAAAAGTTTAGTTCCTAGAAACAGAAGTGTTTCAGTTTATTTGAGATGGCCCTTTGAATGTTTAACAAAGAAAATCACAGCAGCAGCAAGCTGTTCCTTATTCATGAGATATTTAAAATGAAGCATAAAGTTGAAAACATAAAATTTTACGTCTTTGCCAATAACAAGTCATAGTTCTATTTAATTTAGATACAAAATTAAGGTGACAAATGCTAGCAATACATAATCTCTCCCTTTGAAAGCAAGCATACAAAATTAAGCTGACCCCTGTTACAAAAAAAAAAAGAGGGAACAAGGTTAATTATAAAATTAAGACATTTGACCAAAATAAAGCAAGCCGGATTAGTAAAATGTATAGTAAATTGAAATGAAAAAACTAATGACTATGTATGTTGATTTACCAAATAACTAATACTCTTCATCGGGATCGTCGGATTGTAAGCCATCCTCTTCATCATATTGGTCCATGTCATCCTCTTGCTCTATGTCATCCTCATTCTCACCATCCTCCATGTTGTTTTCATCCCTCGTCAAACTCAGTGGTTCATTTGATGTTGATGTTGATGGAAGGTTCATCGTATCGGTCACTAGCTCGAACTCTTCTTCTCGAATGAGCATACCATCCCAATCAATGTCTTCTCCAATTGTTGGTTCAATTGGATTATCCGGTCTTTCATCTTGATAAAATTCGATGTTTGTATCATCTCTTTCGGAACGAAATCTCGACTTCGGGCTTGTTTTCATTGCCACCCACCATTGGCGTCTTTCGGCCTTTTGCGATGGATAAGGTAGGTAGCATACTTGTGTTGCTTGAGCCGCTAATACAAAAGGCTCGTAATTTGTAAGGCGAGAAGTATGCTTAACCTCAACTATACCATGTTTGCGGTCCACCTTGACACCGTTTATTATATCAAACCAATCACACCTAAAGAGAAGTACCGTATGGGCATCATATTGTAGCTCAATGATTTCTTGGAGAATTCCATAGTAATCAATTTGTGTGTTGTTTGCGTCCCACTCTCCTTTAATGCAAATCCCACTACTTTTAGATGACATGGTTTGCCCATACTTTTGTGTGTGAAATCGATACCCGTTGACTTCGCACCCCTCGTAGAAGTAAGGTTCTTTACTAGGCATGATTCCCACCATTCGTATGTAGTAATCGCCTTCATCACGAGAATTGATTACCTTTTTACGTAACCAAGTTACGAAACCCTCTTGACGAATTCTTGGGAGATCTAACGGGCTTGTGGCTACTCCGTTGTTGAGCATGCATGTATCAAACTCTCTGCATATTATAATATGTGAACATCTATGAAAATGATAGTTTTTAGATTATAATTTTCAAATACAAAAGTAAAATTTATAAGATTATACCCCATGTATTTTTCACAGATCTCCGGACAATTGAGGATGACATAATCGTGTGCAGCACGAAAATCTGTTTTAGAGAGAGTCATTCGTCTTTTACTGCCAATGAGACGGTTCGGAGTATCGAAAATTGAAAGTTTTCCCGCCGAACGATTACTTGTTTGCACTCCTTGGCCAATGTTTTGTTTTTCGGCAAAGTAATCTTTGGCAAATGTACCAATTTCTTTGGCAATTGTGGCCTCTACAATCGAACCTTCAACACGTGCCTTGTTTGTGACTCTCATCCTTTGTTCTTTGTTACGCCTGTAAATGCAACAAACGGTGAATTGACTTGGGCATTCATAAACTATTATGATTTAGGAATATAAGTTATATATTGAGCTTAGTGATTGTTTATGTAAATTAAGAAGAAACTTCAAACGGCAACAAACCTTTCACATGGAAACATCCATCGGGATGCTACCGGCCCACCCATTCTAGCCTCATATGCTACATGCAACGCAAGATGCTCCATTGAATTGAAGAAACCCGGCGGGAATATCTTTTCCGCCTTGCACATTGTGACAACAAAATCAACTTCTAATGTCGCAAGACGGTTTGGATCAATTTCTTTTGCACAAATCTCTCTAAAGAACGCCGAAATCTCACATAAAACATCCCATACCGCATCGAGGACAAAGTCTCGAAAAGCGACGGGTAGGAGGCGCTCCATGAACACATGTAAATCATGACTTTTTAGTCCAGTGAAGGTGGAAGTCGTAAGGTTAACCAACCTTGACCAATTGGATGCGTAGCCATCTGGAAACCTTACTACATCCTTGAGCCATGTTAAAACAATCATCTTATCTTCAGGAGAGAGTGCGAAAGGGGCCTTTGGCTTTTTCATTTTTCCCGAGTTGTCCACCGGGATTAGGTGCTGGGTGGGACGGTCACAATAAAGAGCCAAATCTTTCCTTGCCTTTTCATTATCCTTGGTTTTGCCACCTATGCTTAAAAGCGTGTATAGCACATTTTCTGTGAAATTCTTTTCCAAATGCATCATATCTAAATTGTGTTGCAACAAATTGTCTTTCCAATACGGTAAACTCCAGAAGATACTCTTCTTTTGCTAATGGTGAGTAACACCATAACCCGGAATCTGTTTCAATTTTCCACCTTTACCCCATTTAATATCCGGGATCAAACTCACTATGTCGAGCAGCTGCTCTCCGGTCAATCTCGGTGGTGGCGGATCATTCTCGACTCTACCTTTTATGAAATTCTTCCTATCTCGACGGAATGGGTGATTTGGAGGTAACATGCACCTTGTAGCATCGAACCAAGTTGCTTTTCCACCATATTTAAGTTGAAATGCCTTTGTCTTCTCCATGCAATAAAAGCACCCCAACCGGCCATGTGTACCCCAACCGCATAGCATCTCATAGGCTGGATAATCACTAACTGTCCAAAGTAGCTGTGCGTGCATCTCAAAATTCTCTTTTTTATATCCATCCCATGTCATTGCTCCATCTAACCACAAACTCTTTAATTCATCAATTAAAGGTTCAAGACATATATCAATGTCCCGACCCGGATGCTTCGGTCCCGGGATGACTAGAGCGAGGAACATGCTCTCTTCTTTCATTATTATGTTAGGCGGTAGGTTATACGGGAAAACAAATACCGGCCAACACGAATATGGAGCTGCACTCGAGTTGAACGGCATGAACCCATCCGTTGTGATCCCCAACCAAACATTTCTAATCTCATCTAAGAAGGTGGGATATTTTTTAGCAAAATGCTTCCAAGCCTCGGCATCTGCCGGGTGCACCATCATAGGGGCTTTATGACGCACACCTTCCTTGTGCCATCGCATATTCTTCGCAGATGATGCAGTCATGTACAACCTTTGCAATCGGGGCGTGATAGGTAGATAACGGACTTGCTTTTTTGGGATGGGTTTAGCCTTCTTATTAGGTCCGGGTGGGTTATATCTCGACTCGCCACATACATCACACCGCTTCTTATGCTTGTTCACCTCGCTATAATACAGCATGCAAAAGTTGGGACATACGTCAATTTTTCGAGCCTCCATGCCCAATCCATCAACCAATCGCCTCGCTTGGTACCAATTTTGGGGCATTTCTTCACCCGGCGGAAGCGCGCTTTTCATGAGTTGCAACATATCATTGAAACATTTTTGGCTCAATTGGTGTTTCGACTTTACGGCTATGGCATGTGTCACAGCCGACAATACGGTGTGTGCTTCGCATTTCATTTCACCCGTCGAGTTAAATTTCCATAGTGGTTGTTTCGATGCTTCCATCATGTCGAAGAATTTCTTAGCCGCTCCCGCCGGTGCCTCCTCATTCCAATTGAAATCGTGACCAGCAGCATCTCTCACCATGTCACCCATTCGATCGGT
Source organism: Carex arenaria (assembly GCA_964058825.1). Classification (NCBI taxonomy): domain Eukaryota; kingdom Viridiplantae; phylum Streptophyta; class Magnoliopsida; order Poales; family Cyperaceae; genus Carex; species Carex arenaria. The sequence continues at coordinate 1,235,009 of CAXKVW010000006.1, read as the reverse complement.
GGTTGGTGAACTCATAGGTTCGTTGTTAGATGAATTCGGATGTGGCTCCCCATGTTTGTACCATACATCATATAGGTTGCAAAAACCATGTTGATAAAGATGAAGTTCGACGGTTTCCAAATCTTTGTTGAATAGGTTATCACATGTTGCACACGGACACGGGATACATTGATTTCCGTTAGCATTGATATTCACCACCGAAGGCTTAGAGATAGCCGAAGTGATGAAATTTTTAACACCCGCCATAAATTCGGGTTCAAGGTTTCCTCCCGTATTGGACCGACTATTGTACATCCATCCCCTATCAGTGGCCATCGGATGAGCAATCTATACAAATGAAAGTTGAGTTATTTATAAAATAGATCAAATCAAGAGAGGGGCATTTCAGTGTTCTAACAATTTTGCAAGACAGTGTCACAATTTCACAAGTTAGGGTGACCTACATTGGAGCCAGATTTCAGATCCGAATAGAGTTTATTCAAAATTTTGCAATTTTGCAAGACAGTTAGGGTGTCAAAAGTTAGGGTGTCACAATTTTGCAAGACAGTTTCAATTCAAGAGTATATTCAAAATAGAGAGGTTGTTAAACTAGGGTGACCTACATTGGAGCCAGATTTCAGATCCGAATTATCAAAAGTTAGGGTGAAGTTAGGGTGAATGTTACCTAGGTAACTGTAGTAACCAGAGAGAGGGAGACCAACAAAAATCTGTTGTAATACGTAGTGGATAGCTACAGATCCTCTGCTGAGGGCGGCGACATATTCTGCACAGAAAGAGACGATAGGAAGGGGCAATACACGAAATTACTTGTTAGATGCTCTTTAGCGGGAGGATTGTAAGAGATGTCAGTATTTCTGGCGGTATTCCTACAGAAATAGTGGCGTATATTATTAGGTTATAATGTCATTTTTTGTTGCATACCCAGCGTACGCATAAATTTTTTAAGTTATTACATACCCCAATACCCAAAGTCCAAAGACCAAAGGCAGAAAATTAAACAATAGAAAACACATCCTAAATTAATAGAAAACACATCCTAAATTAAGTTATTCCATAGTCCAAAGATGCATCATTTAATAGAAAACACATCCTAAATTAAACAATTAGTTCACTATTATACATTAATGAAAACACATCCTAAATTAAACATCAGTTCACAATTAAAAAACTCCACCTTACAATTAAAAAACATCAGTTCCAATTAATGAAAACACATCGTAAATTAAAAAACATCAATTCACAATTAAACACATCCTTAATTAACAGTGTGCTCTGCCCCTCCAGAATTCCCCTTAGATGGTTGCTGGTCATCCACCCTTCCGCTGCTTTGGCCCGCAGCACTGTTGCCTGGTGTTGTCAAACCCTGCCAATCAAAGACCAATGGTTGAAAAATACTCATGTAAGCCAATCAAGACCAAAGGCAGAAAAATGTGCTTACATAATGAGGAGGAGGTGGCGGTACTGCGCCTGTTACATCGAAGAGTGAAGCAAAACATTGAGAGTGGTACTCATGGCGTCTGTTAAAAAGCTCCTCAATCTCAATTTTGTGCCGCTTCTCTTGAGCAGCTATCTCAGAAGCAAACTTAGCGCGTTCAGCTGCTAGAAGATCTACCACCTCATTCTTTGAATATTTCCTGTTTGCATCACTAGCAGATGTGGCGGTGCTCTTCGTCGGATTCGAGGGTTCAGCCTCGACCGTCTCCAAGATGCGGGTGGATTTGCTAGTCCTCGATCTCTTGCCAATACCGTATAACCTTCCTCGGTTTTCTCCCTCGACAGCCTCCTCCCATATTTCCTCATCCTCCTTTGTACCATTGTACTGCTGCTTAAGGTCATCATAGCGTTTCTGTAGTTGTAAGAAATTAAAAGAAATCAAATTAAATTAGCATCATAAGGAATAAAATTAGTAGTCACTGTAAATACTAATGGAGCTAATGATAGAAATACTGATGGAAGGCACTAGTAATCATCTATGTTTTATCAAACAGGTAAACAGTAAGTTTTATCAAACAGGTACTAGTTTTATAAGAAAGGGTCACTGTAATTATGGTATCCTTTCTTTTTATTTTGAAAATTATGGTACATATGAAACAGGTACATATGAAACATACTTACCTGTTTTATCAAACAGGTTCTAGTTTTACATACTTATTTTAATAGTCACTGGAAAGGCACTAGAGGTAAATAAAGGCACTGACCGCTACATTTGCAGCCCTCTCGGTCACATATTTCTTCCCTTCCTTTGTATTTTTCATGTGAGTTCGATCGAAAACACCTTTCAATCCCACTGGCGCACCTCTCTCCTGAGTCTGCAAATTATACAATTATGTAGAAGGTGTTAATAAAATCTTTTTTTATACTAATTAATGGCACTGCACAAATACGTACCATGGCTAACTTGTGTCGATACGTACTCCTAGAACCAGTCACATGGTGGGCCGGTGTCTTCCCTCTGTTGCTGCGGTTGGTGACTGACTGCTGGTCCCATTTGGCAGTGGACCAGATTTGACACAACCCTTGCCAGGCTTCAACATTTTTGCACCATTTAGGAGGTTTCACGCTCCATTCCGCCAAATCTGCCCCGTACTTCTTCTTGTAGAGGGCCCGTATTTCCGTCAACTCCCGGCTATGTGCATCTGCTGCTATGTTCTCAAAAACATCGAGACAGCGCCCGATGTCTTCGCCGTCCCCCCAGGAATACCTCTGCAGGAATTGTTGCAGAATAACCAATCTTGTCTTACATGGGAAAAAATTGTAGGACCTATAAGGTCCCGGCATGTTCTCCATAGTCAGGAGCCGGATTGTGGTTATGATTTTGGTGTCGTTCTCGGCAGTTGTGAACTCTCCGTCACCCACGATGAGAAGTTTTGGTCTGTTTTCTGGAGGCACAGGATCACGAGGCTTGCCCAGCCCCCGCACACCTCTCACATCAGATTTACCCTTGTTCCTCTTTCTCTTTTTCTTTCCAGCTGTCCCTCCAGCTGCCGACTTTTCCAGCTCTTGGCCACATGCTGAAAGAGCTTCGGGACAAAAGCGAAGGGGCCGGCGGTTGCGACACCTCCTCCCACCGTCATCATCCAACAACGATTCCTGCACGCTCGACTGACCAGACTCACCTCCATCTTCAGAGCCCTCGGTTGTCTGACTCGGGGATGCTGTATGCGGAACACTGTCCACTGGCTGAATAGGTGGGTCACCAGCAGCGGCAGCTGTCGCATTTGGTGTGGCTGTCTGTCCCGCAGCCTCCCACGAGTCCCACTCTTTTGATGTATAGTCTAAATCTTCCCACGAGTCCCACACTGTAGGAATAGGACCCGATTCTGATGCCTCTGCCCGAGTTGGTGACGCCACAGGACCCGATGACTCTGCTGATGTCATTGGAGGGTGCTGATCTGATGGATCAGCACGAGTGGGTGACACCACATGACCCGATGTATCTGCCCGAGTCAGTGAAGGGTGCTGATCGGAGGGTCCCGTGCTGGTCTGATGGTTTGATGATGTCGGCCTCCCGTGCTGGTCAGATGGTTCAGCACTTTCTGCAATAGTGGCCGGTGACTTGGCCGAAACCAAACGGGTCTGAGGCGGCAGCATGGACTGGGCACCGGCTCCCTCTGGAGAAGGCAGAGCATCTGTCAGGGACTCTTCTACACCCGTATTGAGTCTCGCAGATCTCCTAGGAGTTGGCATCGGGACCAACTTGGCTTTCCTTTTCTTCTTAAGGGGGGAGTCCACTGGTTGTGACACAATTGTAGCATCAGACGCATCTGTCTGTGTCATGTCATCCTGACTTGCCATGATCTCTGTACAATAGCACCATTTCATTAGAGAAAATAAATAAAACAAAAATCTGGAGGATAGGAAGGTAGTTTGTTAATTGTAATCCTTTGCGGCACCATTTCATTAGAGAAAAAAAAAACCAACAAATTTAAATTCAGATCAGAGAACTTAAGAGGAGAAGTAAAAGATGTAATTTTCAACTTAAACTTAAAATGGCACTGCTGGTCACCAAACTCCTGTACATTCAATTTTTGTTAATTAATTAGCAATTCAATTTTTTTATTGAGAAAACATACAATCCCAATTCATAAAATAAAATCAAACCTGATATTAATCCTAAAACTACCCCAATTAACTTAGAAAACTACAATACCTGAATTTTCTACCTCCGTACAGTACCAGTTCTGGAAAATTACAAGCACATCTCTAAACTTCTAAATAATCATAAAATAGTACAAATAATAACAATACCTGAATAGTTAACAGTATTATAATAATTGTCAATCAAAATACATGAACTAGGAAATGTATTTTCTAGTACTAGGAATGCCCATAGTCCCTGTCAGTGAAATCAAAGGTTACACAGAACACATGGCTGCTTAATTAGTGAAGGAACTCATACCAGGAAATTTACGCGGAACACCGTCCACTGGCTGAATAGGTGGGTCACTAGCAGCGGCAGCTGCCGCATTCGGTGTGGCTGTCTGTTCCGCAGCCTCTATGATCAGATATCGCATCGGCAGCTGTCGAATTCGGCACGGCTGCTGATCAGATGGTCCTGCACAAGTGGGTGACACCAGATGACCCGATGCGTCTACCCGAGTCGGTGACACAATAGCACCCGAGTCCTCTGCTGATGTCATTGGAGGGTGCTGATCTGATGGATCAGCACGAGTGGGTGACACCACATGACCCGATGTATCTGCCCGAGTCAGTGAAGGGTGCTGATCTGAGGGTCCCGTGCTGGTCTGATGGTCTGATGATGTCGACATCCCGTGCTGGTCAGATGGTTCAGCACCTTCTGCAAGAGTGGCCGGTGACTTGGCCGAAACCGAACAGGTCTGAGGCGGTGGCATGGACTGGGCACCGGCTCCCTCTGGAGAAGGCAGAGCATCTCCAATGGGTTTACTGGTATTGGTTTTCTTCTCTTTCCCTTTACATTCATCAGAAGGCAACTTCGGCTTTGTCAGTATTTCTGGGGCTGTCTTGCCTGGAACTGGTGTATGGGACTGAGGAGCATGTGCATCTGTCAGGGACCCTTCTGCACCCGTATTGAGTCTCGCAGATCTCCTAGGGGTTGGCATTGGGACCAACTTGGCTTTCCTTTTCTTCTTAGGGGGGGGGGGTCCACTGGCTGTGACACAATTGTAGCATCGGACTCATCTGTCTGTGTCATGTCATGCTTACTTGCCATGATCTCTGTACAATAGCACCATTTCATTAGAGAAAATAAATAAAACAAATATCAAGGATAAATGCTTGATATTTATAAATGCACCATCTCTCCCCCTCGATATGGTATAAATGCACAAAAGGATCCCATGATGCATGGCTATGCATATTGTCAGAATGAGGATAAATGCTTGATCGTCTTTGACATAATTAAGGTATATGTTTCTGTCTTCAATTTACAATGCTATAGATGATCAATACAAGTATATCTTTCTCTATCTATTTAGTTGTATCATACTTAGTATCTCTAGTGCTTAACCAAAATTGTACCCTTTTCATAATTTCACTATTTCAATCAACAAATCCAAATGTTTCCAAAAAAAAGCTCAAAAAGATCTTTGCTGGTATATAAGCCAGTGTAAGCTGATCTGAAACCCAAACTGAAAATCTAATATCACAGCTAGATAAAGCATTAAAAAACACACAAGTTAGAGTTTGATTTTCCATTTTTAGCATTTTTCTACCATTTATTAGCTATTTTTGAATCTCACACCTGAAAACTGTAAAATACTGTTTTTTTCTGCACATTTTCCAAAAATGTCCCTGTATTGTAGATATTGTTTGATACAGAAAAAAAAACCAAAAATTATGAAAATTTGCAGGTAAGTAGGTTAGTCTTCCCTCTTTAAATTCATATAAAGTACAAAAAATTCTGTGTATTAGTTTGCCCAGAAATGGAATTTAAAGTTGGTAGAAAATTAGTAACAAGATAAACGAAAATAGTTTGCCCAAAAAATTCTGTGTATTACATTTGCAGGTAAATAGGTTCTTTACATGGTATTACATTTCTGGTTACAAGATAAACGAAATTAGTAACTTACTAATTTAATTACTCATCTAAATAAACAATGAGAAATTTAGATATATACCCATCATAACTTAATCAATTAGATATTTACCCATCAAAATCTTAAAATTAGTTATTTCCCCATTCAAACTCACTTATTTTATTAATATCCCCGTTTCTTGAGTTAACTCATTTAAAATGCTGATTAACATTGACAACAAAATAAAATGACATTTTTGTCCTTACCTTCAAACCTATGTCGTCCCCTTCTCTTTCATAAAAAAGAGTTATCTACCATTGCAATTAATTTGGGGCATCTTCACCTTTCTTTTTCCTTTTCCCCTGCACCTCCGTTCTCTGATTCTACACACTCTCTCTCTCTCATTCATATATTTTTGTGACATAGGGTGTATTTACGAAAACATAACCATTTTAATGATGATAACATTGTTTAGAGCAGCGTTGTACTTGTGATTTCAGTGGCTCTTTTTGTATAGTTCATATCATATCATTTGTGCCATTGAAATCTGTATTATGATGCTTGATACTGATGCTTTATTAGCTGCAACTCCACTCAAATGATAAATTAAATTGAATATTTGACTAAGTAAAGCCGTAAAATTGATGAGTAAAGCCACAAGACTCACTGGTCTGTAGCTAGATTTTATTAGAACATTACAAACCAACGAAACATTCGTTGAAATTGAGAGAGACAGTTTATTAAAAAAATGAAATTGAAGAGTGTATGTCACATTAGCAATGAGTAACCCATAACTCATAGCTGTGTCACTTTAGCTTTAGACTATTGTTCTTGAAGAGATGAGAGATCAGCAAAGGGAAGGAGGCAAAGGACAAAAGAGTAATTTAGTTTTTATTAGTATTATTAAGTACATTCAATTGATTAAATAGAAACAGATGGGGATATTAATAGATTGAGTGAGTTTCAATGGGGATATGACTAATTTTTAAATTTTGATGGGTAAATATCTAATTGATAAAGTTATGATGGGTATATATCTAAATTTCTCATAAACAATTAATAGCTTCTTCATTTTACTTCAGTGACAAAAAAAGTTGTTGTTAACCAAGATCAGAATACTCTGACGGATGAACAAGGGGCTTTAGAAGGCAATACAAGCGCATCAGAACCAGAATATTTAGCTACGATGAAACGGAAACAAAATCAAATAAAGAAAAAAACTAAATAAAAAATAACAGACCTCTGGATTTCTTGCCTCGATCGTGGTCGGTTGCCTCTTGCCCCGCGTTTGACCCGCCGCCGTGTTCTTGAGACTCTAGGGTTTGATCGGGAAGTCTCGAGAGGAACGACGATAGGGAGGAGACGGTGGGCGTTGTTGGTTCTGGTTCAGAGGCGACGGAGTTATGGCGGTGGCGATCGCCGTTCTTCCTGCCGTAGTTTGAGGCTTGGAAGGTAGAGAGATTTTAGGAGCCAAGGGTTTTGGGAGGCGTGGTTTTTTTACAAAATCGACTAAGTCCCAGAGAGTATACAGAAGGAACCTCTCTAGGCCTCTCTCTAAACCTCTCTGTATCCCATTTTGAATTCGACTAAGTTAACAGTATGTATACAGAAGGAACCTATTTTGTATTGATGGGTTTAATAAGCATTAGATATGAATCAAGATTCGTGGGAATTAATTCCAATACGCGCAAGTATGTTTCAGTTTACGTGCGCACTTATCTTGATGCAAATCGTACGGTATTGAACTAGGTTGTTGCAAAAAAGTAGGCCAATTCCAAGCGGTCCTTATCCACTCATAGCATTTACAGTTCACCTACCAGCACCTGTTTTTCATCTGAGGTAATGTTAAGTATCAAGTGAAATCGGAGCCAATAGATTGTAGTGGGCACGATTATTAACAGATGGTCCGTGTTGCAAGATGGTAAGATATGAACACATATATTATGTTACCTTAGAACAAACAACTCCAGTGAATCAAATAATTGATGAAATTATAGAATTTTGTACAGAAAAAAATAGAAATAAATTTCATAAATTAAATTTTACATATTTTTACATACCATGTGACCAAAAAATGTTTCAAATAGTCAATTTCATATAATTTTAAACTTTTTTTTTTTTACAGTGAGCAAATAAACACGGACCGTTCATTTTGAAGGTGCTCCATTGACGGTCGATCGACAGTGAAATTATACCAACTTAGCTTTTAAACAATCAAGAGCTGACATTGAACATAACTGCCAAAAAAAATTTGAACTTTCCATATGTCGGAGCATCGATCCAACGTGAACCGTTTATGGCCTTACGATTAATGTATATTGCGTGAGCTAGATCGATGACTAATTGATCGTCAAATCTATTCAAATTTGAACATAGCGATTATAATGTGATATTCTTTCTATTTAACGGTTCCGATCGACATTCGGACTTTGTTTACTCGCGGGACTGCATTATGCTACCCTTCAAGAGTTCATGTTCTATGTGCAATGTTGTAGTGATGAGCTAAATGATGCAATCTCCATGTTATGATATATATATATATATATATATATATATATATATATATATATATATATATTTCCTAAATCGTTTAATAATTCACAACACATGTTATTTCGATCTCCAATATATTAATTAGAGAGAAGAATATTTGAAAATTAAGTATGACACTAAATTATTTGCTTAAATTAATTCACTAAGCATGTAACATGCACTAATTCACTACTTGTATAAATATCTTGCGTGGGTATTCAAATTAGTTAAAATAAACAATTTTATATAATTTGAATATATACAAAATTTAAAACTGTTACTATAGAAATTTCTTATATACATTTAATTGCAGCCAGATTTTTAAATAGCCTCTAATTCAAATTAAATTGTTTGTTGTATAAATGTTTCAACACCTATTAACAGATCAAATTGGATGAATAATTAACAGATCACTTTTCAATAAAAGCAGCAGTCAACCAACACAATATATACATATATCACCTTGCACGAAGAATAAATTGCTCTGTAAAGATCAACCCTAAAAATTTCGGAGATCAACTCAAAAAGCACAAGTACTCCAATATCATATCCTCTGCAGTGATGGGTGCACGTTAATTATATCTGAACCGCTTCATTGTCATGCGCACTAATATTAAAGTTCATGATGCACATTTTGGGGATGATTGAATGGTTCAGATCATTATCAGACGGCCGATATGCTTTAACCTTTTCCTGCCTAATTATTCCCATTGTATAAGATGCAGGGTCCAACATTTTTGCCCCAATGTCATTCGGTTTCCCCCCCAAACTCATCCAGAAATTTTCGATGGCCGCCAAGTTTTTCGATTTCCGCCAAAATTTCCCTCACTTTTTTGATTCGTCGGCCACTAATATCCTCCCTCCCACTCAACAAATCACACTGCACTCAAATGTCACACCCTCCCTAACTGTTCGGTATCAAATCTCGGAGACAACTTATAAGCTGATCGGAAGGGATCCTCCAAACCTCCATCTGATTGGACTGCTTAAGGTTGGTAACCCCCCTAAAATCCTTTCAATTCCTGTGCTTCGTTCTTTATTTGAGAAAGAGACCTAATACGAGTCTAGGATTTCACACTCAATAATAGTCTAGGGTTCTTAAGTTGAAAATCTGTAAAGTTTTGATTTTTTTTTTTTAAAACTTGGCAGTGGCTACCAAGTTTTGATTCTAATGAGCTAAAAATTTACCATAATGCCAATAGAGTTTTGTTTGTTTAGTTACGTATTACACTCATACAGGTTTCCTATTTATTTTTTGGGGGGACTAAGATATAGTTTTCAGATTTTTATTAGTAAGCTTCCATGAAACCAACGATTTTACAATTAAAAAAGAGAAGAAACAGTGATAGTAAAAAGTGAAATAAGCTATTTTGTTGGGTGAACTTTCAAATTTCTGACATCTTTCGACGAACCTGAAACTTCATAAAGGTGAGGATGTGCTCAAAAGCTAGGCTGTAACAATCTTTGCATTTAATCCTAACTCTTTATCATTTTTCAATAGGCCCACTTTCAGTTCTTTATCTTTAATCTCTTCTTCAAACCTTGATTCCAAATTTCTGGACCAATTACTCGCATCCACCAAGATTACTATAAACTTCATGCACCTCAATTCTCAGATCACAAATCACTGCCTTGTTCTCTCTTTTCTCTCTCACTAATGCCTCCTCCTACACTTTAAAGCAACCAAAAACAACAAATGAATTGAAGCAGGAGCTGCTATGGTGTTTTAATAGTGAAATTTGCGGCTGTCAGAGAACACAAGAACTTATGCAGAAAGACCCCCCAACTCTTTTCTTTTTGAAGAGAAAACGGTAAATAATTAACTTCATTGTGAATAATTAACTCATAAGTAAGAGCAAGGGTATAATGGGAAAAAATAGATCTTAATAACACTTCATTGTGAATAATTAACTCTATGGGTAAATAGAAAAATATAAAAAGAGTTGAGGGGCATATTAAATATAACAAAGAGTATAGGGGTAAATAAGAAATTCATGAAGTCTTTGAGGACATATAGAAAATTAACCCAAAATTTATATTTATCTAAGTAATCATAATAATGATGCAGACTTCTCCTTTGCGGAATAAAGAGCAAATCCAGTTTCAATCAATATGATGCATGTTCTGTAATTAACTAGCATATAATGAATGGTCTGTAATTGATAGGTCTATTTGTTTTATCTGGGAAAACGAAAGATTACCTCCTCTATCTGAGATTGTGTAGTTACGTGGTTAGGGAACTCTATGAATACTAGATTTTTCTTTTATTTTTAATTAACTGCATTGTGTACTATCTGGAGTTATTTTCCTATTTACATACTAACTTTTTTGTGCTTTTGCATTATACACTATATTTTATAATAATAACACCTGACATGTTTGGAAAATTGTGTAAATATTTTTTTTTCATCTCTGTCAAACTACATTATTGGGCATGTTCTCATCACTACAAAAAATCTTTTGTGTATTCTAACATAAAAAGATAGCAGAAACTGAGTAAGAAAAATAAAGGCCTGCACCTAGATATTAATCACAGTAAGCACAACACAGCGTATAATTGTACGCATAGGTGCAAGGAATGATCTGTAGTCCCAACAATTTATATCGATCCTTTATCTGATGTATAACTCTTACCTGTTGGTTTTTAACACAGCACAAATGGCCCCCAGAAAATCTGGCCTACGAAGATCAACTTGCAAAAAGTACACAACGAGAAAGCGCACTTCACAGGCAGTCCAAAATGCTGGTGAGTGTTCAAATGCTAGCCCAGACCGTGAAATTGCACCACCAGAACCCCCAAAGAAGAAGGGACGAGGTCCCAACATTATGAGGAAATCGACAGATGTACCGGAAGATCGCCCAATAATCTGGCCCGTCGGTCCTCGCGAGTTCACATGTGACGACAATCCAAATCAAATCAAGACAGCAATCACTAGGTACATTAGGCATTCATCTTAAACTGTGTAGGAAACTAAATGCACCTATTTGTACCCATATGTTTGTAGGTCTTTCAATTATATGTACTGCTTCATGTAAACTTGTTCAATTATTCAATCTTTAAAAAAGAAAATTTACAACCCAAAGGAGTTGCTTCTTTCAATTCTGAACTCGCTTATAAAATAGTATCGTTTCCTCTTGTGGTAGATATTTTAATGCATGTTGCTATCAATAGGCTGGCCCTACAGCTTATGCCGGGACCGCTGAGGAGCTTCAATGCCTTTGATGATACCACAAAGAATAACATCGAGTATCTATTTTTGGTACCCTTTCTTTTTATTAGAGAACCCTAAGTTTTATCAAACAGGTAAACATTAATCATCTAGGCCTCTAAGGTCCCAAATCTAAATGATTGGATACTTGATGAAAAAATAATTGATGAAGTAAGGTAAATGTGAACAGCACATAAGTGAACTCCATCAATCACATTTAAGTTCAGTTGCAATTTTTGGGATTTTAGGCTACATGACCACTATTAAGGCTGAATCTTATTTGTTTTACAGAAGAAATTTAGGTACAGAGAAGGGGAAGATGCTGACCATTGTCGTGAAGTTATGGAGGCTATAGCGACCAAAAGGTACAGCGAGGCGCTACACGAGGCGAGAAATAAATGGATAGAGAGATTTGATAGAAACTTAGAAGCATGGAAGACCAATGTTCCGCATTGGTGCCTTAACCACCCCAACTGGCATGGTTTGTGTGACCAGTTCTTCACAGAGGATTGGCAAGTGGTCAGTAGACAGCACCAAGCCAACCGCAATTCTCGCGGACACACCGCACACCATGGTGGGTCAGCAAGCTCATACCAGCACCACCGAATGCTGGTAAGCTTCATGAACACTTGTGTTTTCAATTTAACAACACTTGTAATTTTTGTCATCTGACCTTTCCAATTTCTTGTTTATTCCTTTCTCTGTGGAGACAAACTTATGCCAAGGAAAAGAGCCATCAAAGGTCCAACTTTATGCCCATATTCACTGTCGTAAAATCGATGGTAAATCCCCTGTTGTCGCCCAAATTGAAGAGGCCATCAAGGATGCGGCTGGACCGGAGGAAACCAATGAAAACGGTGATGGTACGGGGATAAGGGAGGCAAGTACCAACGAGATTTGCATAGATGTTCCTCATTTGGATATCAACACCTTACACTTTACCAATACAGATTCACATTTGGTTTATGTAAGTTGCATTATACCCACTCTCTCTTTCCATTGTTTTCATTTCTAAGGAACTGGTAGTGGCTACCCAATGTACAAACCATATTTCTAATAGCAATTGATGGAAAAATTTCAGCGATTAAGCTCTAGGCCAGCACTGTTTCTGAAAGTACCTACACTATTTATGACATTATATGTATAAATTCCAGCAATTAAGCATTACTCCAATTAGCTTACAACAATTAAGCAAATAAACATTTTATGGAAAATTGAGGCAATAAGCCACCACTGGGACTAACATTTTTGAAAAAATTATAGCAATTAATATTGACAGCAGTTTAGCTTAGCAATTGAGAAATTAATAATTGGGGCAATTAAGCTTTAGGACACTACCTGCACTATTTAGGAATGAGGGATGATTCATTATTTCATTATCAAATTTTACTCATATACTCGTAGGAAAAGGTGAGAAAAATGATGGCTGATCCTGTCACTTCTGACATGGACGAGAGCTCCATGTTTCTATCAGCTGTTGGTGGCTCAAGCCACGGCAGGGTGAGAGGATTGGGAAGCATGCTGCAAGACAAGGGGCAAACAGCAGCGACCCGAGCCAAGACCAACCACACGGCATCTTCTATTTCTGGTGTAGAAGATGGTGTGCAGACAATGTTCTCTCAAGCAGAAGTAGTAAGGATGTTAGCTGATCGTGACCGTCGTCATGATGAGGAGAAGGCTAATAGGGAAAGCAAAATGGCGAAATATGATTTGTACTTCGAACAATTATATACAATGTTACGTCTACCAAAGCCCACTATGCTGGTACGTAATTCCAACTTGACTATTAGAAAATATGAAAATTTGCCAAACCAATTTAGGAGTTGGCGCTAAATTGTCTCAACTTATATAGAGTTAGAGACTTTGTTGTTTAACTAAAGGTTCCACTAGACATTAGTTGAAGAAATGGGCAGTATAAATAAAATATCATTAGTGCCATGCCAATCATTTTTTGTTTGGTGTTGTAAGTTTATGCTAGCATCAATAAGAACTTTTTCCTTCTACTGTCCTAGCTTTTGCCTTTAATATGTTTCTGAGATAGTTGAGGAGTTGAATAAGTGCTAATCATGCACCGATCTTGTTGGTGTGTAGCCAATTTGGGTTCTAACTTTTTTTCAACTGATAATTTGTTAACATTAAACCTTGTATAATAATATTAAACCTTGCAAATTGTCAAACTTAGGCTCAAACTAACAATTCTGGATCTGATCAAGGTGTTCTTGGAAATTTGCCCACTATTCAGGTACAACTATTAACATATGATCTCGTTTTGCATTTATGCAATTATCACATGCCTTTTTAATACTGTTGTGGTTGTCTCGTAAGCATTGGTAATAAAAGTACACTAACATTAGACACTCTGCATTGTTAAATTTAGGCTCAACCAAATAATTTTGGAGCTGAGCAGGTTGTCGCTGGGCATCTTCCTACTTTTGAGGTACAATTACTGGTTCCAATGCTTAAATTGTAAAATTTATAGGTGTACATGCAAAGACAATAATGATGTCTCTATATAATACATAGGGACTTCCTTTTCCTACGCAACCAAATCATGGAGGGTCATTTCAAGCACTCTTGAGTCAAGCTCCACCTGGAAATGATGAAATTGCAAGGGAGGGTGATGAATGGTGGGGCAATATACCTTCAAACTGAACCAGATCTTATGTTGTCAGAAAGCCCATATTTTTGTGAATTTTTAACTTTTAACATACCAGCAAACTAGGTGAATGGGTTTTGGGTATATTTGGGGTAACTTATTATGTGAATTTTTGGTAACTCATAGCATAGTGGGTATATTTTGGGTATATTAGCAGTGTGTAAATACACATTGCTGTGTTGTAAAGGGGTTTTCAACTTTTTTGGATACAATGCTTTCAATGATGTGTTAAAGATTTATGTTTATTACATGCTTTGCAAGATGGTATATCAATGTGTTTACTATCTATTTGTAAGATGCGTTATCATTTAGAATGGAAATTTGGGATTGTAAAGTACTGGGTTGGTACTGGGAGGATTGTCAAATGAAAGTATTCTGGTACCAAAGAAAGGAAGGAAGTATTTCCAGGGGTATATCCATGGAAGAATTGCACACCACCATTCAAATAATAGCGCCACTTTCTGACAGCTGGGGCCCACTTTCGCTGGCCTGGGGTGGGGCCCACGTCAACTGCCCTTGGAAATACTGAGGTGGGTCCGAGGGGCCTCCCCTTGGAAATATTAAGGTGGGTCCCACAATCCCTCCCCTTGGAAATACTCTGGTGGGTCCCCCACTGGATACCCTTGGAAATACTGAAGTGGGCCCCATGATGCTCCCCTTGGAAATAATCCAGCCAGTGCCAAATCTCAAAGTATTTCCATGCACCCTTTTTCCAAGAGCAGTCTCATGGAAAAAGCCAGAAATGAGCATTTCCAACGGTGCTCTTGGAAATACTGACTATTTCCAAGGAAGTTAGTAGCGACGGTAGCATTTCCAAGCGTAGCGCATGGAAATGACGATTTTTGGGCTTTTTCCATGAGTAAGCCCTTGGAAATAGCTATTTTCTGATTCATGGAAAAAGTTAGAATTCTAGTAGTGTTTACTGCATTGTAAAATATTATTTAATTAAAGATATAAATTATAGACGTATTCTTAATAATTTAATTATAATGTGTATCGGATTTGAGTCACTTTGATATTTAATTAGTCATCTATTATTATTATTAAAGTTATTAAATTTCGTATTAAAAACTGAAAATTGTTTTGATGAAGGACTAAACGTTTACCAAATAGGTTCAAATTTGATACGCGTGCTGTTCACCAAATAGATGATGTTTTTTTGAAAGAAAGAAAGAATTTTTTTTTTTTTTGAAAGAAGATGTTTTTATAATTTTAATCTTCTAACTAGAATAATATTTGTCAAGATATTAAAGGGATATACTTAAAAAAAAAATTAGAGCTGTCCTTTTTTAAATATTCACAATAAATTTATTTAATAAATGTGAAATTATATGTGTTGAGTAGAGAGATTATATTCAAACTAATTTTATTACTCACTCAAACAACTCTTACAATCACACCTCTACTAAATATTTTCTAAACCTCCAAATACCATTAAACTTTTTCTCTCTCTCTCTTGCTTTCTCTCTTTTCTTACTTTGCTTGCTTGTTTGGTTCAAAGTGGAGATCAAGATTCCCTATTTATACCTGTTCTATGAGAGCCAAGAAAACATATAGATTTAAGATATTTTTGACTTTCTCTAAATATTTCTACATCCTACACTACAAGATATTTTATTGAGTGAGTCTATGGTACTATGCATATCACGAGTTGATCCGTAATACGGGTTAATATTTCTGTTTTTAAAATCTTAATGGTCGATTCGAACCGTTCAACATGATTCCCATATGAATATTTACTTGTAGACTGAATTTATATTTTTTTTACTATTTTTTAAGATAGATAGAAAACCACTTGATTTGGAAATTCTGGACCATCCAAAAACAAAGAATTTCTACCTATCTTTAAAAATAGCAACAAAATGATAAACAAATATAAAACTTGGTCTACAAGTACATATTTATATAAATAATTATTTTAAACTGTTCGGATCGACCGTTAGAATTTTAAAAATTAAAATATTGATTCGTATTACGGACTAAATCGTAGTTTCTGGATAACTCTTGAATATCTTCTATGGGCTCACTTGAACTCTCTTGATAGAGACATTGCATATGGGCCTTCAACAACACCTATTTTATAGTTTGTATATGTTTGTATATCAAATTTTGTACAATTTGAATTGTGATTTACCATTCATCAAGCATATTGAACAATTAAATAGCTCAATTTTATCTCCATTTTATAGTTGATCAAACAATTTATCATCCATCAAACGGCATCTGTCTTCCTCAGCAAAAAAATACTATCCAACTGATTGTTCTGTGATACTGTATTTATTATCTACACTTTTTTCTGGGTGCTTAGAAAAAAAATATTTTTACTAATATAAAAAATGTAACTGCTTTCATGTATAAAGGTCTATAAGTTACAGCAAAAATTAGTTATATAAGATCATCTTGTTTAGCTCCATAACATGATTATTATTTTGATTAAAAAACTAGTACAAGTAACCTATTTATACAGCATAATCACTGATTATATAACATATTATAAAGATGATTTACTTATAATTCTGAAATTCCAATTTGTATTTAAATTAATCAAATATTGATACAACACGTTCTTCGTTCTTCATTGTTAAAGGGCTCAAGATGAATTAATCAGTTTTTAAGCTTTTCTCCTTTAGGCCCCTAGCAGCCGAAAATTTTATTAGTAGGAAATTAATTAAAAAAATATCGGCAATGATAAGGATTTCTGAGGAATTTGAAATATAGAAAAAAACGTGATATTTCATAACATCTAGCGGACGTTATAGTCCATCACCTCCAGCTTAATAAAATCAATTATCGTAACTAAACAACGAAAAATGAAAATGGGACGTGATATTTAACAACGTCCAGAAACCACTAGAAAAAATAAAAATATTCGGGCGTGATAATCTATCACGGCCAGATCTCAGCTAATAAAAAAATCAAAAGAAAACTTCGGACCAGGTATCACGTTCCTATTCTTGATTTTTTTTTGTTTTGCGTGACCTGCCTAGGCCAACACGACCTGTCGGCCCAACTTTTTTTTTTTTTTTTTCGTTATCGCTGTTTAGGTTATAGGATTGTGGTAATTAATTTAGGTAAGCAGACGTGATGGTCTATAACATTCAGAGGACGTTGTAGACTATTACATTTTTTCTACATTTCAAATTTCTCAGAAATCCTTTTCCATTGCCGATATTGTTTTAATTAATTTACTATTAATAAATTTTTTGGCCCTAGCAGGGGCAGAGGGACTAAAAAATACAAAAAAAATATAATATTATATCTCTGGTTATTTTTTTTTACTGAATATACTTCTAGTTTTGCACTTTTCTTGAAAAAAAATATACAAATATATTTAATATTCAATATAATTACAAAATCACGTCTCATTTTAAAATTTTACCAAATTTATCAAACCGAACTTTTTCTTAAAGTTCAATCCTGCATTTTAGCTGTAACGAAACAGGCACAAATGCAAGGAAAAGCCCATTAATTGGCAGACTAAATATTCAAATTGAAATAAAAAAAAAGGATAAAAAAGTACTATTATGATAATTGATTACCAGTCTACCAGACTGTGCGCAATCATTGTTATTATAGTTGACACTACAGTTTGTTGTGATCATTGACTTAAAAAGCCCAAATGTTAGTGCACAAAAGAAGGTTAAAATTGACATTCCAAAAATTGAATGGGCTTGGATCTTTAAAATCTGTGATTTGTTCTCTGATGTTACAACGAGATAAATTAGGACTGAGGATTGCTAGCTGGACTGCCTCTTACCAGTATCCAGTCTAATAGGTCTAGAGTGAAAAAAATGGCACGGCGGAGCCGGCTCCGTCACAGAATGGTACGGAATAGCATGGCATGTGTCATTGTTTTGTGCCGTGACTCGCGTGTCGCGTGATGTGATCATTCGCGTGCCATGACCATCTTTTAAAAATTTGACACAGCATGGCACATCACGCTAAAGATCCGGTCACAGCATGGCACAGCACACGATCATGCGAGTCAAGTGAAATTAAGACCGTTAAGTCTTGATCAAATGGTGAATATTGAATAAACTAACTTGAATTATGAAAAAATAGTTAAATGTGAGAAACGTGACCAGTTATGTTTGGACACGGCAGGCGAGTCACGACCAGTTATGTTTGGACACGGCACGCGAATCGTGACTCGCCTGCCGTGACCACCCCTCAATATTTTAGTCACGGCATGGCACGTGTGACTGTTCACTTGGTCACGGCACGGAATGGCACGAGACCAAAATCACTGCGTGTTAGTCACGTCACGGCACAGCACGTTTTTTCCACTCTAAACAGGTCGTTAATGAATTTCCCCAAATCACTACTGGTTCATCATTATAACAGAATGTTGAACAAAATGGCATACCAACTTCTTTTCTATATGAAATTGAAATTTCTCAAGGAATAAAACATTTCTCAAAGAGGAAAAAGGAAAGGGTGCATCACATCAAGACTATATAGTTGGAGCTTTCATATGCCCAACTCATTATTCAATTATATCTTCACAGTATCAATTTTATTCCAATTGGTGGCTGAATTTTTGGTGCGAAATAACATCTTTATTTGAAATTGTGTTAAAAAAAAAAGTGTTCTCAGACTATTTCTCGAGTCGAGTTACATAATATGGCTATATGTTCAATATTAAATTGAATTTGTATCCACACCTATATCCAGAAAAAGAAGAAATGCAAACACAGCCAGTTTATGCAATCCGTTTCTTCTCCAGTTTTACCTGTTATGTTATCCTAAAATGATTCTTTAGGCAATGTTGAACATCAACTGTGAGAACAAAAGAACCAATTTGGTTTACATTCAGCGAGGTTCACCTCTGGGCCTAAAGAAGGCCTAATATACACTAAATAAACCTTAAAAAGTTTTTATCGGAGATTTACTAGAATCACTTACATGATCGGTGCCATATTAACATGTTGTTATGATATTTTTCTATTAATTAATGAAAACCAAGCATTTCATACATCGGTTAGGTCTGTTACATGCATATTGCATTATATTTACCCCATTTGTCAATAGCTACTATATACATTGAGGGTTTTTATCATGTCTATGCTCAATAACTATATAGTAAAAGTTCATACAAGGGCACAAAACCAATCAATATGAAACCAAAAGCTCTTTTATCAAGCATGTATATACCTGAATTTGAATAATAGATTCTGATGATCATTCCTCAAAAATGAAATTCTAATGATCAGGCCAAATGACCCACCTTCATTATTGAGTAGTTAATAATATCATAACCGTAATTCACCTAAATGGACTTCTCTATTTAATCAGTGCTTGCGTTTGAAAATAATTGAACTTAAATTTCAGTCTGAGAGTATATATAGCACATGCATAAGAGGAATATGAGAGCAACAAACAGAAACAAAGACTTTCCTAAAAAAAAAACAGTGAAATTGAAGATCAGAACTTCAGAAGCATCCAACAAAACATGAATGGTTTTGAGTTTTTATTTTCCCTTTCTTATTCAGAATGAAAGTGTATCAAATACAAGCACCACCAGCTTCATATTACCGAAACACAATCTGTTACAACATATCAAAATCATAAGCTTAACAAGAAACCTTAATTATAATTCTAAACCTCTAAATGAAAAGTTCCAAATGACCAGTCTATTATTAATCCAAATGAGTACATGCATTTATTTCGAAGAAGGAAAAAGACGGTGCGGGTTCCTTGTTATTACCTCCAACTCATCTGACCCGCCACAGCATTTTAAAGAAGCGCTCCATAGAAAATCTCTCCCAGCAATCTTGTTTCTTGCAAGATTGAGCCCTGCCACATGCACCCCCTGTATGCTAAATTGAAGAGTCCCATTCTCTCCTAATTGGGCCTCAATCAGCCCAATCATGAGTTCCCCAACAGACCCAAATTCCTCTTTTGGGTCTCTCACCTGGATTAAGACCACCAGCACAATACAATCACTGCTGGCCGTTGATGTACTCCCTCTTGCCTCAAGATCTGTGCCAGCAACGGGAATGACTTCTGTGTAATTTTCTGAGTTCCTGGTAACACCCATTAATTGGATCTTTAGTCCCTCCAGGACTAATTCCTCGAACTTTTTGACAGAGTCGAAGAGGATCGCTTCGATCAGGAAGTCTAGGTCGTTCTCTGGATGGAAAGGCTGAATGGCGGGACCCGTGGACTTGAGGCCGGTTATGTCGGCCATTGGCATTAGGCTCATCAGGCATTTACACAAGTCTGCTATCTTCATTGTTGTCATTCTTTGCAAAACCTCAGCTGCAGTTGTGGCCTCTTCAGCTATAGTAGGTAATGAGACGTGCATGCACAACCGGTCCCACAGCTTCCCAATGCTAGCTATCTCATGTAGAAAGCTCCCGTCTGGAAACCTCACTGCAGGGGGGCCCTCATCTCCGTCTTTGTCATCTCCAATGGTGAGATGATTGTTGGTGGGAATGGAATGATGGTTCTGTGCAATTATTCTTGCCTTGAGGATGTTGATATCTCTTTCAAGTTCCCTCAGTCTCTTCTTGTAGTCAGGTGACAGATGGTTTGGAGGTGGTGGTGGAGGGTTGGGGAGTTTGTCGGTGCGGTGGAGCAGAGAGAGGAAGAAAGTGGGATGAGAGCACCAGTTGGAGGGTGGTATTGAGTTGGAGGTGCATTTCTTGGCATTCTTGTTTGACATTGACATTGACATTGCATAGGAGGAGACTACAGTAAGTGTATCGTGTGGAGAGATTGGGAGGAAAGGTGGCGACTGGTGAGGACAGGGGATGCTTGATCTTGATTACTTATGAGCGAGAAATAATAATAATAATATTTGCATGGATACCGCTTATTACTCGCTATATATGTTACCCTAAAAAGAATAGTTTTAAGGCAATTAATGTTGAACATCAATTGTAAGAACAAAGAAACCAATTTGGTTTGCATTCAGCGAGGTTAACTCATCTGGGCCCAACAAAGGCCCAATATTTCCCCTTCTCTCCTTAAGGCTCATTATTTCTAGTCAAATTATTGCTGTCTCACACAGCATATACAGATCCACATGTCGCACAAAACCATAATCACCACATCAATTGAAATCCATTTATTGTTCCTATATATCCAATATACCTATATATATAAACTAGCTGCATTTGTAACAAAATAATTGTAACATTTTCTTTCCACTTTTCTAACTGTTTCATCGTTTTTACTTTCATATGCATATTTTTATTAAGGTCAGATGTCGAGTGGTCCTCTAACTTAATTTTTATAAAATAGAAAAGTATTTACAAGTTTTTATTTTTATTTTGATTTTGAAATGCTTGGTAGAGACTTACAAAATAAGTATTTACAAGCTTTCATATACTAGCCAATTCTCATTAATTATATACCATTTAGAGTTTAAGCTGATATCCTAAATTTAAAAAAATATTTGTTATCGAACATATTATACGTAGCAGTAAATGACTCCATCCTTGATTGGTCATTCATAGGTACAGTAACTCCATGATGGAATTTCCCATCCTGGTGAGTTCATCGAAGTTCTCTAACTCTTCAATCTCGATTATATTTCTGAAATTAAACAAGAAAAACTTATAAAAAAAAATTGTGCAACGTAATATAAATATATTGTTTGCGACTAATAAAATTGTAAATAATATTATCTCTAAAGGGTTTGGTATGACACCGGTCACAAGTTCAATTTGTTCCAATTTGTCATAAGTTATTATATTGACAATAGATTTGTCATTGCATACCGAAACCATAAGGTGCATCGATATCTCTAATAACATATCTGATGTATGCCTTTCTTATTACGGAAACAGATGTGGCTCCAGCTTTATCTGAGAATTGCTGTTTGTGGTCTATTTGCATAGTGCATAACCTCGACTGAGAAGGAATTAAATTATTAATAAAACAATGTTTTTTTTTTTCAAAAGTTAGATTTATATTACCGTAGTGATCCCAACTGACTCTCTAAGTTTGATACTTCTAATTTTATGTTCTTAAGACGCATCTCCTGTCAAACTAAGAAGCAATTTATCAATATTTTGTGCTCGTAGAAAAATTAAACAAATTATGGAATGAAAAGGAGATGTATATTAAACTGGACCTGATCAGAGCCTTGTTGCTCATTATCAGTAGGACACGTGCTGCACCCAAAAAACAATACAAGAAATCAGATGTATAAATATTTTTACAACAATTAATAACTGGAACCAAGGATAATCTTACTCTTACACCATACCAGAACTATTTACAAGTTAATAAAACAGTACAATATTGAACTTTTATATATGTTACTAGTATGATAATCTATTTTTATGATTTATTCCTTTGTATCTTTGGAGTTGTGAATTAGGTTTCGATACAAACAAGTTGATAACTGGAAATAAAGATTAAGAAAGCAAACCCATGATCCATCAGAGATATAGCATGGAGTGTATGGCTTTCTGATTTAAATTTCTTCCTCAGAAACTACAGAAACAAACAACCTTATTTAAGATTTATCATTATATTTGTAAACAAATGCAGTAACTTATGGTACAAACTAAATAATTTTTAGTGAAAACTTATATCGTTGAATTAACATATATATAAAACTAGCAGAATTCAAAATCTTACATCCATGCCATCCGACCTTCTGTAAATTGAAAAAAAAAATTATAACACAATATTATAAATATAATGAAGGTGAAAGATATTAAGAAAAAAATAATTAGACTTAAAAGGTAAATATTTAACAATAGACGTACGAATCTTCAAGGTTCTTTTGAGTGTCATTAAGGAATTTTTGAACAATTCCATCGAAAGAACTGAGATAAGAAAAGGAAAACAAATCAGTTGAAAATCGTAAGTGGCACATCAATGAAATGAATATGACATAAATTGTCTTATATTTCTTAACTAAACAATAAGATAACTTCGCAAATTAAGCCAAAACGTTTGCGGTACAAGCTATTAAATAAGAATCTATAACATGCCAACATGTAGGATTCACATCTGTTGTGATCCTAAAAGGATAAATAGTAACCCTAAAATCTCTTCTTTTTCAAATCTAGTCGTCCAATAATTTTGTGCACAAATCTCAAAGCAGATGATTTTTTCTTGCACAAATCTTGAAACAATGATCAATAGTTGGATTTGGAAAAGCAGGAATCATAGGTTACTATTTTCTTCACAGTAGATTCGGATCCCAACATGTAAGATGATGGGATATATATAACAGTCAATCATGCATGGATATAATATAAGATTGAAGAGATCAATTATTTGAAGTACCTGTTATCGTCATGGAATAGATCATATTTCCCCGTGGGGGTACGCAAGAGAAGAAGCACCTGAGCATCCGATATTATCGAAAGCTCCTTTGCTTTCTTCTTGATACCTTTTGATCTCTTACTAAATGTATTTGTCCTCTGACTTGCCGGCTCTAGTTTCTTAATTGATATCTTGTTCCTTCCCATAATTAATCTACTTTGTTGGGGATGGATTATGATCTTTCAAGTTTCGAGCAAAGAAGAGGTGTTTGTTTTCTGAGAAACAGAGAGAGAATAGAGAGGAGAGTAGAGGACGAGAGAATAATTAAACAAACGAAGCCTTATATAGGCAGGGGGAGGGGGGTTGGTTAATTTTTGAATCTTCTATAGATTAAATTTAGAAGGCTTCACTATCCTTTTGTGTTGTATGAGCAGAATTTATAATGTCGGTTCAGTTTCATATTATTTTTATCAAAGAACCTTCCTAATTAGTCTGTGCTCACTTACATAATTACCATTCTATACTGGGTATTTTATCTATATATATCTCATTTAAAAGATATAAACTATAAATCACTATAGACATTGCATCATCACTAGCTACTTGCAATCAATATCTAAATTAATAATTCCATATTTAGAATTATTTCCAATTTAAAAATTATAGAAAATCTGAAAATGGATCAATCGGGTGTTAACACTTAACTGTGCTACTTTTGAGGTGGTGCCTGAGCTGTTTCGTTAATTATAGCTAATGCTGGATTAAATTAACTTTGAGTTGGTTTTGTGCTTAATGGCATATGAGGCTTCCATGAAATAGTTAGGTCTATTTAGTTGTGATCTTTTGACACTCCTGCTTGCATCTTGTTCAACTCAAAAGCATTCATTAATTGTTATTGGCTAAAAATCACCACTAATAGTGCTTAAGTATCAAAGTTGTATATAAATGCAATTTTTAAAAAGGATAGTTGTGGTAATTGAATGATTTGCATGTAACATTTGTCACGATTGTGAGAAAATTAAAGGACGATTAATTTGAGGTTTCCAAAAATTGTCGAGATTTATTTGATGAAAGAAAGAAAATTTTATATGTCGTAAAGAATTTGATGTCATGTCTCATTTGAGATGGTTTATACTAGAATTAAATTTGTTGGAATTAAAGTTCGGGTTTTGGATTTTTATTTACATGCTTAACTAAGGAGGTAATGATGCTCCGTTTATTTTTATTAATTGAATCTAAAAACATACTATTGAGAGGTTTGGTTTGTAATTAATGGCGTATTAGCGGAAGAATTTTGAAGACTCCGTACGCTCCAAAAAATGAGTGAGTCTATCGTACTATGCATATCATGGATTGCTCCATAATATGAGTCAATATTTATGTTTTCAAAATCTTAATGGTTGATCCGAACCGTTCAACATGATTCTCATATGAATATCTACTTGCAGATTTAATTATATATTTTTTAGAATTTTTTTTACTATTTTTTAAAATAGGTAAAAAATCACTTGATCTGAAAATTCTGGACCATATATCCAAAAACAATGATTTTTTGCATATCTTAAAAAATAGTAAAAAAAATTCTAAAAAAAAATATAAAATTTGGTCTGTAAGTACATTATCATATGAAAATTATTTTAAACAGTTCGGATCGACCATTAGAATTTTGAAAACAAAAATATTGATCTGTATTACGAACTAAATTATGATATGCATAGTACCATAGACTCACTCTTAAAAAATTGTACATGCGTGAAATATTAAAGTGAACAACTATTTTAAGGGCACATGAGACAGTTGTATTTATGAATATTCTTAGAATAAAGAAAGTAGCAAAACTATAAGTTTCATTAAATGAAATAGAAGTCTCACATTAATCTAAACACAAAAAATATCCAAATATATAAGGCTTGACTACCCTTTTGAGTTGTATGAGCAGAATTTATATATGTCGGTCCAGTTTCATATTTTTATCAAAGAATAACCTTCCTAATTAATCTGTATATATCTCATTTAAAATATTTCTCATTTAAAATATATAAACTATAAATCACTATAGACATTGCATCACTAGCTACTTGCAATCAATATCTAAATTAATAATTTCATATTTAGAATTATATTCCAATTTAAAAATTATATTCTAATTTAAAAATAGATCAATCGTGTGTTAACAGTGCCACTTTTTAATTATTCCAGCTGAAAAATAAAAAATAGAACTTCAAGCTCACATTGAATTAAAACAAATTATTGCAATACACACCTCCTTTTATTAAGCTAATTTTTCCGCACAATTTTTCATGAACATAAACGACTTCCATATTGGTACAAGAGACTAATTTAGTTTCTCATTTGATGTGGCAGTTTCTAATTTAGTTTCAGGAATGTAGGAGGGTTTCTTATTTAGAAACTATGCAGTAAAGTTTCATATTATAAAACTGTTTCTAAACTCCATGCATACCAAATAATTGGTTTAGATTAATTTTTCTTTTTAATTTATTATTAACATGACTTAATAAAGACTCTAAAATTAATTTCAGGAATTTGAGAGTTAGAAACTTTTGAGATCTTAATTTCTAAAATATAGTTAACAGTTATTTAGAAACCCATTTGAGTTGCAGGGATATAGATGCTAAGTGAGCGTTACTGAATAAGAGGAAAAGTTAAAAATAAGGTGAACTGGATATTTAAAAAACTGAAAGGATTCAGATTGCAAACTATTTGTAGTCGCTTATTGAAATTTATAGCATACAGATTGACGCAAAATAGCAATGTCGATTCTCATTTGTGTCTAATTTATAAGATCGATTTCTGATCTAGCAGAGAGCTTGATTTTTTTGTTATTTTTTTTTTCTATTGCAACTTTGGATGCTCTCCGATTCCTCAAGATTAACAAATTCCAATTAAAGAAGGGAAGTCATGCAATAAGTAGACTCGTTGCATCGAAATTATAGCCTTAGTTATTTTCACATTTCACAATGGTAGTCACATATTTTTTTTTATCATCCACGACCCATTATCTTGTCGCTTTTCCTTAATTTTAAATTAACAATATGTTAAATGGTTTGTGGTTGTTCTCTTTCTTTGTTCTATCGAAATATTTCGTTGGTCTCGATAACAACCATCTCTATCACACCCCAAAACTACATTCTTATCTTTTCTTGAGCCTAAGAAAAAACAACACATTCCTTTTATATACTCATCAGAAGTCTCAAAGCTCAACCCCATTAACTCAAGCTTTTCATTCTCTATGCCATCAATATTGATCGGCTCATTAAGATTCATCTGTTAATAAAATACAAAGTAATTCAGAATTATGAATAAATTGTGGCTTTCAATTGCCAAATAAAAAGTAAAAGGTGCAACTCAGTTTTCAGTTTTATCAACTATGCAATTATGCCATCAGTTTCTAGTTTTCAGTTTTACCAACCTGTAAAAGATACTGTACTTAGTTTTCTTCATGCTATAATAGTGTGATGAATAAAGAAATTGATGTAAAAATTTGTGATTATTATACAATTATGACCATGAATGAGACTATTCTTGTCATTGGGACCTTATACGATTAGTTTTGTATTCCAATTTGACTCTAATTGCATAGCTTACAAAATACAAATGGCTTATTTATAAGAATACATGTTCTATTTAGCATGCTAATCAACAATAAATCTTTAGCATGCACTACATCCAAATACAGAAATGACATTTCATTGAACACCTTTAACCAAAAATACGCTATCATAATGACATTTCATCGAACACCTTAATGGCATCCAATTATTATTAGCTATGGATAATTCATATTTTAAATGCAAAGAATCAACATACAATATAATCATCTTATATTACGAATTTGAGATAAAAAAAATATTTATAAGCAAAATTCAACAAAAAATGGACAGCTTACCTCTTTTCTTTCTCTCTTGCTTGAAGTCTCAATTGTTGATAATAGAATGGTTGATAGGTCAAAAGCTGCTTCCTTCTTGTTTGATTTCTTGAGATCCTCTCCAGCATCAAAATAAGGATACAATAGATGCATCAATATTAGGGGTGTAAACGGAGCGGATTCGGAGCGGATAATGCTAATACCATATCCGCATCGGTTTTTCAACAAGCGGATACGGATACAGATACGGATACGGATAATAAACGGATATCAAAATTGAAAACCATATCCGTCTTAAACAGATACGGATAATCCACGGATACGGATTCCAATACATATATGGAGCGGATAATTGTCAGATATTGAGTAATTATACTAAATTTCATAATTTTAAATTACCTAAATTGACAAAAATTTAATAGTCTTTTTAAGTTTGCACAATGATGATTATGCATGACTAATTGCTTATTAGTTCAGAGAACCAATTCATTATCCTAATAGATTATAAGATTTTTCTATCAAGATTCTTGGACTTAAACGAATATGTGTGTTTTTTGAGAATTTCGCAAGGGTGAAATGAATTGAAAGCCGCTGAAAGATTAAATTTCGGATCCAAATATATACGGATATCCGCTCTGTTTATATCCTCGTAGAATTATCCGTATCCGTATCCGTGTTATTTTTCATATACTAAAATTATCCTTATCCGTATCCGTTTAATCCAGATACGGATAATAAGCAGATTCGGAGAGGATTATCCGCGGATAATCTGTATCCGTTTACACCCCTAATCAATATCATGGAATTTGATCTCATTCCATATTTCTCTTCTATAAATTCTACAATTTGATTAATTTCCATTTTTGTGGATGAAGAATTGAATATCAGATTAATCAATCGAAAAGAAAGAATATGCAATGTGCACTAATTGAGCATTTTTATTTTTGGAATGAGTCAATCAGAGGAGAGAGAGAGAATCAACGTTAATTGAAGAAAGAGGTGTAGGGAGGGTAAAACAGGAATTAAATGGAAAAAGTTTATCTCAGCGCTAGCTATATAATTGTTGCGTGTAGAATAGCACTCTCCGTATAAATACCTGCAATAATAAAATAATTCATGTTAAGGTTATGGTGCGGATACAGTACGAGTACTGTAGCGGATACAGTACGAGTACTGTAGCGCGGGTACTAATATCAGCTTCCATCTAGGATAACGTAGCAAAAATAAATTAGTTAGTTAATCGATCGAGTACATATCTTCAGTTATAAATGTCCTGAATAAAAATCATGTCATAGTTCAGGTGCCATCATGATAATAATAAAATAATTCATGTTAAGGTTTATTTTTTCACTGATCATACTCTATAACAGAAGAACGTATGCAGCTATAACAGCACAAATAAACTGATACAAATTGATATAAATCCAGCATAGAATAAAAATGCAAAAAAAAAAAGGAGAAATGAGAAGGTAACTGGAAGTGAGGAGGGGTAATTTGGCTAATGGTTTTGGAAAGAAGGGCATTTTATT
Source organism: Carex arenaria (assembly GCA_964058825.1). NCBI lineage: Eukaryota > Viridiplantae > Streptophyta > Magnoliopsida > Poales > Cyperaceae > Carex > Carex arenaria. The sequence goes on along the minus strand of CAXKVW010000006.1, from coordinate 1,205,970 downwards.
AATAATTTTAGAAGAGGGGATATTTTGGTTATAAAATTATCCATTTTTTGCCTCGTCTACAAATTCCCATAGGTGAAAAGATCCTGCTTCATAGTCGTCTTCCAGAGCCGGATAGTACTGTTGTGCCGCTCTACCTTCAACTACCTGATACCAATCCATTGCCTCTACTAGAAGTTTGGCCTCTTCTAGAGCGTTGCTGAATAAGATGAAAAGTTAAAGATAAGGTGAACTGGATATTTGAAAAACTGAAAGGGTTCAGATTGCAAAACTATTTGTAGTCGCTTATTGAAATTAATTTATTGTTCCTATGTATCACTAACGCAATATACTCATACATATAAACCAGCTGCATTTGTAACAAAATAATTGTAATATTTTCTTTCCACTTTTCTTACTGTTTCATTGTTTTTACTTTTATATGCATTTTTATTAAGGTCAGATGTCGAGTGGTCCCCTAAATTTTTAAAACATAGAAAAGCATTTACAAGTTTTTTTTATTTTTTATTTTGAAATGCTTGGTAGAGACTTATAAAATAAGTATTTACAAGCTTTCATATATGCATATACTAGCCAGTTCTTATTCATTATATACCATTTAGATTTTAAGCTAATGTCGTAAATTTTAAAAAAACTTGTTATCCAACCTATTATACACAGTAGTGGATGACTCCATCCTTGATTGTTGGTCATTCATAGACGGCAACTCCATGAGAGAATTGTCCATCTTGACGAGTTCATCATATTTATCTAATTTTTCAATCTCGTCCATATTTCTGCAATTACACAAGAAAAACTTATAAAAAAATTTGTGCAATGAAAATATAAATATATTTTTTGTGACTAATGGAATTGTAAATAATATTATCTCTAAAGGGTTTGGTATAATACCAGTTCACGAGTTCAATTTCATATGCATTTTTATTAAGGCCAGATGTCGAGTGGTCCCCTAATTTAATTTTTATAAAATAGAAAAGTATTTATAAGTTTTTTTTTTAATTTTGAAATGCTTGGTAGAGACTTATAAAATAAGTATTTACAAGCTTTCATATATGCATATACTAGCCAGCTCTCATTAATTATATATCATTTAGAGTTTAAGCTGATATCCTAAATTAAATTTTTTTTTGTTATCCAACCTATTGTACATAGCAGTAGATGACTCCATCCTAGATTGTTGGTCATTCATAGACAGTAACTCCATGATGGAATTTTCCATCGCGGTGAGTTCATCCAATTTCTCTAACATTTCAATCTATTTTATATTTCTGCAATTAAACAAGAAAACCTTATATTAAAAAAATTGTGCAACGAAAATATGAATATATTTTTGCAACTAATGAAATTCTAAATAATATTATCTCTAAAGGGTTTGGTATGATACTGGTTCACGAGTTCAATTTGTTCCAATTATTATTTTTCAATTTGTCATAAGTTATTATAATGACAACGGATTTGTCATTGCATACTGAAACCATAAGGTGGATATCTCTAGTTGCTCCAGCTTTATCTGATAATTGTTGTTTGTGGTCCATTTGCATAGTGCATAACCTAGACTGAGAAGGAATTAAATTCTTAATAAAACAATGTTTTTTTTCTCAAAAGTTAGATTTATATTACCGTAGTGATCCCAACTGACTCTCTAAGTTTGATACTTCTAATTTTATGTTCTTAAGACGCATCTCCTGTCAAATCAAGAAGCAATTTATCAATATTTTGTACTCGTAGAAAAATTAAACAAATTATGGAATAAAAAGGAGATGTATATTAAACTGGACCTGATCAGAGCCTTGCTGCTTATCATCAGTAGGACACGTGCTGCACCCAAAAAACAATACAAGAAATCATATGTATAAATATTTTTACAACAATTAATAATTGGAAACAAGGATAATCTTACACCATACCGGAACTATTTACAAGTTAATAAAACAGTACAGTATTGAACTTTTATATATGTTACTAGTATGATGATCTATTTTTATGATTTATTCATTTGCATCTTTGGAGTTGTGAATTAGGTTTCGATACAAACAAGTTGAGCACAAGGTACTATTGTATTAAAAATCTGGAAATAAAGATTAAGAAAGCAGACCCATGATCCATCAGAGATATAGCATTGAGTGTATCGCTTTCTGATTTAAATTTCTTCCTCAGAAGCTACAGAAAGAAACAACATTATTTAAGATTTATCATTATATTTGTAAACAAATGCAGTAACTTATGGCACGAACTAACTAATTTTTAGTGAAAAATTATATTGTTGAATTAACATATATATAAAAATAGAAGAATTCAAAATCTTACATCCATGCCGTCCGACCTTCTGTAAATTGAAAAACAAAAACAAAAAGTATAACACAATATTAGAAATATAATGAAGGTGAAAGATATTAAGAAAAAAAAAATTAGACTTAAAAGATAAATATTTGACAATAGACATACGAATCTTGAAGGTTCTTTTGAGTTTCAGATATAAATTTCTGGACAACTCCATCGAAAGAACTGAGATAAGAAAAGAAAAACAAATCAGATGAAAATTGTATGTGACACATCAATGAAATGAATAAGACAAGTACATGCCAACATGTAAGATGATGGGATATATATAACAGTGATCAATTATGCATGGATATAATAAGATATAAGATTGAAGAGATCAATTAATTTAAGTACCTGTTCTCGTCATGGAATAGATCGTATTTCCCCGTGGTGGTACGCAAGAGAAGAAGCACCTGAGCATCCGATATTATCGAAAGCTCGCTTGCTTTCTTCTTGATGCCTTTTGATCTCTTACTAAATGTATTTGTCCTCTGACTCGCTGGCTCCAGTTTCTTAATTGATATCTTGTTCCTTCCCATAATTAATCTACTTTGTTGGGGATGGATTATGATCTTTCAAGTTTCGAGCAAAGAAGAGGAGTTTGTTTTCTGAGAAACAGAGAGAGAATAGAGAGAAGAGTAGAGGACGAGAGAATAATTAAACAAACGAAGCCTTATATAGGCAGGGGGAGGGGGGTTGGTTAATTTTTGAATCTTCTATAGATTAAATTTAGAAGGCTTCACTATCCTTTTGTGTTGTATGAGCAGAATTTATAATGTCGGTTCAGTTTCATATTATTTTTATCAAAGAACCTTCCTAATTAGTCTGTGCTCACTTACAGAATTACCATTCTATATTGGGTATTTTATCTATATATATCTCATTTAAAAGATATAAACTATAAATCACTATAGACATTGCATCATCACTAGCTACTTGCAATCAATATCTAAATTAATAATTCCATATTTAGAATTATTTCCAATTTAAAAATTATAGAAAATCTAAAAATGGATCAATCGTGTGTTAACACTTAACAGTGCTACTTTTAAGGTGGTGCCTGAGCTGTTTCGTTAATTATAGCTAATGCTGGATTAAATTAACTTTGAGTTGGTTTTGTGCTTAGTTTGCTCAAATCGGACATTAATTAATGGCATATGAGGCTTCCATGAAAGAGTTAGCTCTATTTAGTTGTGATCTTTTGACACTCCTGCTTGCATCTTGTTCAACTCAAAAGCATACATTGTTATTGGCTAAAAATCACCACTAATAATGCTTAAGTATCAAAGTTGTACATAAATGCAATTTTTAAAAGGATAGTTGTGGTAATTGAAGGATTTGCATGTAACATTTGTCACGATTGTGAGAAAATTAAAGGACGATTAATTTGAGGTTTTCCAAAAATTGTCGAGATTTATTTGATGAAAGAAAGAATTTTTTATCGTAAAGAATTTGATGTCATGTCTCATTTGAGATGGTTTATAATAGAATTAAATTTGATGGAATTAAAGTTCGGGTTTTGGATTTTTATTTACATGCTTAACTGAGGTAATGATGCTCCGTTTATTTTTATTAATTGAATCTAAAAACATACTATTGTGAGGTTTGATTTGTAATGGCGTATTAGCAGAAGAATTTTGAAGACTACGTACGCTCTAAAAAATTGTACTTGGGTGAAATATTAATGTGAACAACTATTTTAAGGGCACATGAGACTGTTCTATTAATGAATATTTTTAGAAGAAAGGAAGTAGCAAAACTATAAGTTTCATTAAATGAAATAGAAGTCTCACATTAATCTAAACAAAAAAATATCCAAATTTATCGTAGAAAAAAAATCTAATACTTACAAACCCTCTTAACATTAATTTAAAATTTTAATTTTATAATTTAAGTATCTAACCCTCAATTATGGAGTACTACTACAAGGCATATTTTAATCGATACTAAAATTTAACTATGCATCTATTAAAACATTCTTATATATATGTTCACTAGTATAGAAAACACAACTATACATAGAGAAGAAAAAACGTGACACGCCGTGACATGACGTGACAATCACGCCGTGTTTTGGTTATGTGACGTGACGTGACTAAAATAGCAGCAGACGACCACGTCACGCGTGACGTGACCATACGTGACGTGACATAACGTGAATTAGTCATGTCAAACTTTTTTTTATATTTTAATTTATATTGCTAAAAATTCAGAAAAAAAAAAAATGAAAAATTCTAAAATTTTTGAAATGAGTAAATAATATTGTTAAAAATTCAAATTATAAATATTCATTAAGCTAAATTAATAATTCCAACCCTGATTGTACATATTGTATCCATAATCTTCGTAATTGTGATCACACGTGACTAACGTGACGTGACATGATCACGTGACGTGATTGGTTTTCGTGACGTGATGTGACGTATAATTTTCATAGAATGCAGTCACGTCACGCGACACACGAATCACGTCACATAATCGACACATGTGACGTATAATTTACATGTACTGGCAACCCTCCTTTCATCCTGAGTGTCACTGACATCTCATATGGCGGCGGTGCATTTTTAACACCAACGGGCTCCAGACAGAACATCTTGAGCACAGCCGCAACAACTGCTTTCATCTGGACATACGCCATCTCCCTGCCAAGACATGCCCTTGGCCCGGCATGAAAAACCGAGAATTTACATGAATCAACCCCGACAAATTGACCTTTGTCATCCAACCACCGCTCAGGGATGAATGCATCAGCATCTAAACCCCACAGCCTCTGGTCTCTTCCCATTGCATAGGCTGAGTAATCAGCAAACCACCCAGCATGCACACGGGTCCCGTCCGGCAGTATATCATCATTTTTTACAACTCTTGAGTTGATCGGGACTGGTGGGTATAGACGTAGTGATTCAGAGATTGCCGCATGGAGGTAATTTAACCCCTTGAGCTCTTCATAATCGTAACTTTCATTAATGGATGAGATCTCATCATAGATTTTTGACTCAATTTTTGCGTTTGTGGAGATAAGCCAGAAAAACCAAGTAAGACCTGTTGAGGTTGAGTCTTTTCCGGCAAGCACAAAACTCACAATCACATCCCTCAAAAATCTGCGCTTCTCTTTCGGGTCCTTGAACATCGTGCTGAGTTCGTCATAGCTAGAATCTTTCTGTTCAATGGCAGCCATGAATCGTGAAAGCAAATCTTGTTTATGTGACACTTGTAACTGGTCCTCTCTTTATTGAATTATATATCTCTACAGCAAATTCGTTGATGGTTTCAATGGCCTCCGCTCAGACCCAACATTCGGTTCACACAGAGAGAAGCTGGATCATGACCAAATGAAATAGAGCATATGGTATCAAAAGAAAACCTCTTGAGTACATCTTGTAGGTCAATAACCTCATTTGATGTGGCAGAGGCAGAGAGTAGAGGAAGGAGCCGGTCATGTATATGAGACTGGAAGACATCAGCCGAGAAGCTCCGGAGCGATCAAGTGGTGAATTCTCAGCTGGCAATCTTACGTTGGAGAGACCACAAATGACCATCTGCGACCCTTGACATATGTGTGGAAGTTGGAAATCAGGAGGTGGTTAACAACTACATTGGTCAGCCGTTGCGATGCCATGAGAGGGGGAGAAAGGGGCAACGACTTCAATCGCGGCGGTTAGGGAGAGATTGAGAAGGGATGCTGCCCAGTCAAGGAAACGGTGGCGGTTTTGAAGGAATGGGATGAGGTTGCCCAAGATTGGATTTGGATATGGGCAGTAATTGGTGCTGGTACGGGTGGTGCCGGTACATCGGACGATAATGAGGAGCGGGAGGAAGGAGAGGAGGAGGGTGATGTAAGATAAAACCAAATCCATTTTTTTTTTTTTTTTGGGTATGTTTGCAGACAAATGCTCGTAGGCCTTACAATTTGCATCTTACATATTAGTATATTACATCCCAAACTAGAAAGCCTCAAATATGTAAAACCGCACTGTTCATGAACAATGACCATCGGTTATTGCTTTAGTTGCGTCTGCACTTCCGTGCCCCACCCAAAAAAGACAGCACTAAATTAAATCTAATAAACCAATCTCAAGCTAGATTGGGTTTATTCATTTATTAAATTATCATTTTTATAGAACTAGTATCAAATGTTTTTAAAAAGAAAAAAAAGGACCAAAACAAGGGCTTTCTCCAAAAATTTAGGGATTGAGTCATTTTTTAACCATTAAAAAGATGTTAAAGATTAAAGCATTACTATAACATCTGTGCGTAGTCCCAAGTAGTGTTTTGAAAAAGTCCCCGGGGACGTGAACCGGACCGGACTGCCCGCGACCCGTGTCCGACCGGACCATGTCTGTGCACTAATATATCACATATCGTCTTTTTAAGTCGATAATAACAACAATTTTTTTTATTAAGCTAATTAATTTTTCCGCATAATTTTTCATGAACATAAACGACTCCCATATCTGCTTTTGGTACAAGAGACTAATTTAGTTTCTAATCTGATGTGGCAGTTTCTTATTTAGTTTCAGGGCTGTAGAAGAGTTTCTTATTTAGAAACTATGCAGTAAAGTTTCATATTACGAAACTGTTTCTAAACTCCATGCAGACCAAATGATTGGCTCATATTAATTTTTATTTTTAATTTATTGTTGACATGGCTTAATAGAAACTCTAAAATTAATTTCAGAGATGTGAGAGTTAGAAACTTTAGAGATCTTAATTTCTAAAATATAGTTAACAATTATTTAGAAACTCATTTGAGTTATAGGGATATAGATGCTAAGAGAGAGTTGCCGAATAAGAGAAAAAGTTAAAAATAAGGTGAACTGGATATTTGAAATACTGAAAGGGTTCGGATTGCAAAACTATTTGTAGTCGCTTATTGAAATTTATAACATATAGATTAATGCAAAATAGCAATGTCGATTCTCATTTGTGTCTAATTGATAAGATCGATTTCTGATCTAGCAGAGAGCTTGATTTTTTTGTTATTTTTTTTTCTATTGCAACTTTGGATGCTCTCCGATTCCTCAAAATTAACAAACTCCATTTAAAGAAGGGAAGTCAGACTTGTTGCATCGAAATCCAAATCATTTTGTGCGAGAGATGGAAGCACTCGAGACTGTGAGGCCGCACCTGAATTCGGACCAGGTGCACTAATTGTGAAATATCTTTTATCACCACTGCACAAAACTGATATCTCGTTATTTTAGCTACATTTCCGACCTAATCTTGTATCAAAACCTGTGTCCAAAACAGTAAAATCATGTTTATTACATTGATTATCTATAGAATATGGTACTGCTGCGCTTTTGTTTGTTTATTGTAGGAAACGGGCGAAGAAAGGGTGAAAACTGACAATCTGCACTTGCCACACAGGCCGTGTCACAATCCACACGGACCGTATCATACCCTACTCGACCCCCTACACAGGCGCTGCACGACCCGGACAGGAGACACAGGCACACGGTCCGTACAACATCTCACACGGACCGTGTCAGACAAATCCGGCAGTTAATCTAAATTTTCAGATTACTGCCTAATTAAAGAAGGACGGTTATGGAGTAATAAAAGGACGATCCCTGGAGCAGAGAGGCATCAATTCGGACAGAACACAAATCCTAAGAGAGTTTTTACAACAACTGACTAGGAGACGAAGGAGAGAGGAGGAAATCGAGAGAATTCCGACGAATCTTCTTCGCATTTTGGGGTCTTGTCATGAATTGCTTATTCTACTTTTGTTATTCTATTTTAGAAACCATGTTTGAGTAATTTCTTTAGTTTTTGGAAACCTGATGTAGTCAAATACTTTGTTTACTCGTTAGTTGTTTGATTATGTGCTATATCTTGTGTTTGCTTGTTTGTGTATGATTCTTATTGCTTATCTGCGTTGTTTGATTGTTATTTGGTTCTTACCATTAGGCTTGGCCGCGTCTAATTAGGTACTGCGTCCAATTTGATCTTTCAACCAGACTAAGTATTTGAGGTAAGTCGATGAACCGAGAGGGAAGGCTAATTAGTAACCGAGAGGTGAACTTTTCAGTAATCGAGAGATTCTGATTACCTTTAGTAAACCAAACAAGTAACTTAGGTCATTCAAACCAATGGACGAGAGTTTAGGTTAGAACCCTAAGAGGGCTGAATTGTATTTCTATTATCAAGATTATTAAGCCAACAAATGAGAGTTGAGGTTTAGAAACATCAGGTATGGTCAGTTCATCCTATACAAAGTCAATCAGCACAGAAATCAGACAACTACAGTTCTACTAGAGTCTGACACGGATCGTGTAGGATACTACACGGGCCGTGTGACAGGGGTCGTGTACAAGAGTACACGGGTCGTGTCAGGTAAGAGGCAGAGTTGCAGACGAAATCAGAAACCCAGGAAACGCTTGTTTTAATCAGTTTTAAACCACAATTCAGTTTATTTGCAATCTTATATTATTGTCAACCAAAATTTCAACCAACTCAATCCTTTTCAACACTTCTAGTTTAACAATAAAATCAGGTAAAAATTTAGTTATGTTATTGAATCATCCCGTGGATCGATACCCGATAATACCAGCGATAGGATTGTACACTTGCAGTCTGATCTAAAAGTAGAATTGAGGTTGAAAAGTACAACTTGCTGTACTGAAACTTTGTAGTACACTTTTGTGCGAACAAAAACCATAATCATCACATCAATTGAAATCCATTTATTGTTCCTATATATCACTAACGCAATATACCCATATATATATATAAACCAGCTGTATTTGTAACATTTTCTTTCCACTTTTCTTACTGTTTCATCGTTTTTACTTTCATATGCATTTTTATTAAGGTCAGATGTCGAGTGGTATCCTAACTTAATTTTTATAGAATAGAAAAGTATTTACAAGTTTTTTTATTATTATTTTGAAATGTTTGGTAGAGACTTATAAAATAAGTATTTACAAACTTTCATATAGTAGCTAGTTCTCATTAATTATATACCATTTAGAGTTTAAGCTGATGTCCTAAATTTAAAAAATTATTTGTTATCCAACCTATTATACATAGTAGTAGATGACTCCATCCTTGATTGTTGGTCATTCATATACAGTAACTCCATAAAGGAATTTTCCATCTTGACGAGTTCATTATATTTCTCTAATCTTTCAATCTCGTCCATATTTCTGCAATTAAACAATAAAAACTTATAAAAAAATTGTGCAATGAAAATATAAATATATTTTTTGCGACTAATGGAATTGTAAATAATATTATCTCTAAAGGGTTTGGTATAATACTGGTTCCAAGTTCAATTTCATATGCATTTTTATTAAGGCCAGATGTCGAATGGTCCCCTAACTTAATTTTTATAAAATTGAAGAGTATTTATAAGTTTTTTTTTTTAATTTTGAAATGCTTGGTAGAGACTTATAAAATAAGTATTAATTACAAGCTTTCATATATGCATATACTAGCCAGTTCTCATGAATTATATACCATTTAGAGTTTAAGCTAATATCCTAAATTTCAAAAATTATTTGTTATCCAACCTATTATACATTGCAGTAGATGACTCCATCCTTGATTGTAGGTCATTCAAAGACAGTAAATTCATGATGGAATTTTCCATTGCGGTGAGTTCATCAAATTTCTCTAACATTTCAATCTCTTCAATATTTCTGCAATTAAACAAGAAAAACTTTTATTAAAAAAAATTGTGCAACGAAAATATGAATATATTTTTGCTACTAATGAAATTGTAAATATTATTATCTCTAAAGGGTTTGGTATGATACTGGTTCACGAGTTCAATTTGTTCCAATTATTATTTTTCAATTTGTTTCAATTTGTCATAAGTTATTATAAAGACAACGGATTTGTCATTGCATACTGAAACCATAAGGTGGATATCTCTAGTTGCTCTAGCTTTATCTGATAATTGCTATTTGTGGCCTATTTGCATTGTGCATAACCTCGACTGAGAAGAAATTAAATTCTTAATAAAAACAATGTTTTTTTCAAAAGTTAGATTTATATTACCGTAGTGATCCCAACTGACTCTCTAAGTTTGATATTTCTAATTTTATGTTCATAAGACGCATCTCCTGTCAAACCAAGAAGCAATTTATCAATATTTTGTGGTCGTAGAAAAATTAAACAAATTATGGAATGAAAAGGAGATGTATATTAAACTGGACCTGATCAGAGCCTTGCTGCTTATCATCAGTAGGACACGTGCTGCACCCAAAAAACAAAACAAGAAATCAGACGTATAAATGTTTTTACAACAATTAATAACTGAAAACAAGAATAATCTTGCACCATACCAGAACTATTTACAAGTTAATAAAACAGTACAGTATTGAACTTTGGAGTTGTGAATTAGGTTTGGTATGATAGATCTATATTTATGATTTATTCCTTTGTATCTTTGGAGTTGTGAATTAGGTTTCGATACAAACAAGTTGAGCACAAGGAACTATTGTATTAAAAATCTGGAAATAAAGATTAAGATGGCAGACCCATGATCCATCAGAGATATAGCATTGAGTGTATCACTTTCTGATTTAAATTTCTTCCTCAGAAGCTACAGAAAGAAACAACATTATTTAAGATTTATCATTATATTTGTAAACAAATGCAGTAACTTATGGCACGAACTAAATAATTTTTAGTGAAAAATTATATCGTTGAATGAACATATATATAAAAATAGAAGAATTCAAAATCTTACATCCATGCCGTCCGACCTTCTGTAAATTGAAAAAAAAAAAAAGTATAACACAATATTAGAAATATAATGAAGGTGAAAGATATTAAGAAAAAAGTAATTATACTGAAAAGATAAATATTTGACAATAGACGTACGAATCTTGAAGGTTCTTTTGAGTTTCAGATATAAATTTCTGGACAACTCCATCGAAAGAACTGAGATAAGAAAAGAAAAACAAATCAGTTGAAAATCGTATGTGACACATCAATGAAATGAATAAGACAAGTACATGCCAACCTGTAAGATGATGGGATATATATAACAGTGATCAATTATGCATGGATATAATAAGATATAAGATTGAAGAGATCAATTAATTTAAGTACCTGTTCTCGTCATGGAATAGATCGTATTTCCCCGTGGGGGTACGCAAGAGAAGAAGCACCTGAGCATCTGATATTATCGAAAGCTCCTTTGCTTTCTTCTTGATGCCTTTTGATCTCTTACTAAATGTATTTGTCCTCTGACTCGCCGGCTCCAGTTTCTTAATTGATATCTTGTTCCTTCCCATAATTAATCTACTTTGTTGGGGATGGATTATGGTCTTTCAAGTTTCGAGCAAGAAGAGGAGTTTGTTTTCTGAGAAACAGAGAGAGAATAGAGAGGAGAGTAGAGGACGAGAGAATAATTAAACAAACGAAGCCTTGACTATCTTATATAGGCGGGGGAGGGGGGGTTGGTTAATTTTTTAATCTGCCATAGATTAAATTTAGAAGGCTTGACTATCTTTTTGAGTTGTATGAGCAGAATTATCAAAGAACCTTCCTTATTAATCTGTGGCTCACTTACAGAATTACCATTCTATATTGGATATTTTATCTATATATATCTCATTTAAAATATATAAACTATAAATCACTATAGACATTGCATCATCACTAGCTACTTGCGATCAATATCTAAATTAATAATTCCATATTTAGAATTATTTCTAATTTAAAAATTATAGAAAATCTAAAAATAGATCAATCGTGTGTTAACACTTAAAAGTGCTACTTTTGAGGTGGTGCCTGTTTCGTTATAGCTAATGCTGGATTAAATTAACTTTGAGTTGGTTTTGTGCTAAATTGGTTTGCTCAAATCGGACATTATTAATTAATGGCATATGAGGCTCCATGAAATAGTTAGCTCTATTTTGTGGCTAAGAACTGTTTAGTTGTGATCTTTTGACACTCCTACTTGCATTTTGTTCAACTCAAAAGCACTCATTGTTATTGGCTAAAAATCACCACTAATAGTGCTTAAGTATCAAAGTTGTATATAATTGCAATTTTTAAAAGGATAGTTGTGGTGATTGAATGATTTGCATGTAACATTTGTCACGATTGTGAGAAATTTAAAGGACGATTAATTTGAGGATTTCCAAAAATTGTCGAGATTTATTTGATGAATGAAAGAAATTTTTATCGTAAAGAATTTGATATCATGTCTCATTTGAGATGGTTTATAATAGAATTAAATTTGTTGGAATTAAAGTTTGGGTTTTGGATTTTTATTTACATGCTTAACTAAGGAGGTAATGATGCTCCGTTTATTTTTATTAATTGAATCTAAAATATAGTACTATTGAGAAGTTGGGTTTTAATGGCGTATTAGCGGAAGAATTTTGAAGACCACGTACGCTCAAAATCTTATACTTACAAACCCTCTTAACATTAATTTAAAATTTTAATTTTATAATTTAAGTATCTAACCCTTAATTATGGAGTACTACTACAAGACATATTTTAATCGATACTAAAATTTAACTATGCATCTATTAAAACATTCTTATATATATATGTTCACTAGTATAGAAAACACAACTATACATAGAGAAGAAAAAACGTGACACGCCGTGATGTGACGTGACAATCACGCCGTGATTTGGTCAAGTGACGTGACGTGACGTGACGTGATTAATTATTTTTTTTACGTGACGTGACTAAAATAGCAGCAAACGATCACGTCACGCGTGACGTGAATACACGTGACGTGACTATACGTGACGTGACATAACGTGAATTAGTCCTGTCAAACTTTTTTTTTTTATATTTTAATTTATATTGTTAAAAATTCTAAAAAAATTGAAATGAGTAAATAATATTGTTAAAAATTCAAATTATAAATATTCATTAAGCTAAATTAATAATTCCAACCCTGATTGTACATATTGTATCCATAATCTTCGTAATTGTGATCACACGTGACTAACGTGACCACGTGACGTGACGTGACGTATAATTTTCATAGAATGCAGTCACGTAACGCGAATAAACACGTCACGTAATCGACACACGTGACTTGACGTGCACGTGATATTACGTGACGTGATTCGTCACGCCGTGACAAATTTCCTTCTCTAAGTATACACAACATATCGTATATGGATACGGAAAAATTCCTCATTAATAGCGTGTAATGGAAGGAGACGCTTATGCAAAAAAAATAAAAAAAATAAATCATACATACCGACATGATTATTTAAAATCCAACCGTGTACAAAAATAATCAATATTTGTACGGTTTGTTAATACCAAACCGTGCATGCATAACCTTATCAAATCGCACACGGTACAAATTTATTTTAATTGAGAGTGTACAGTACAAATTGTAAAACATGGTTGATTCAGGTAATCTACCTCTTCTTTACATGTACCGGCAACCCTCCTTTCATCCTGAGTGTCACTGACATCTCATATGGCGGCGGTGCATTTTTAACACCAACGGGCTCCAGACAGAACATCTTGAGCACAGCCGCAACAACTGCTTTCATCTGGACATACGCCATCTCCCTGCCAAGACATGCCCTTGGCCCGGCATGAAAAACCGAGAATTTACATGAATCAACCCCGACAAATTGACCTTTGTCATCCAACCACCGCTTGGGGATGAATGCATCAGCATCTAAACCCCACAGCCTCTGGTCTCTTCCCATTGCGTAGGCTGAGTAATCAGCAAACCACCCAGCATGCACACGGGTCCCGTCCGGCAGTATATCATCATTTTTTACAACTCTTGAGTTGATCGGGACTGGTGGGTATAGACGTAGTGATTCAGAGATTGCCGCATGGAGGTAATTTAACCCCTTGAGCTCTTCATAATCGTAATTTTCATTAATGGATGAGATCTCTTCATAGATTTTTGACTCAATTTTTGGGTTTGTGGAGATAAGCCAGAAAAACCAAGTAAGACCTGTTGAGGTTGAGTCTTTTCCGGCAAGCACAAAACTCACAATCACGTCCCTCAAAAATCTGCGCTTCTCTTTCGGGTCCTTGAACATCGTGCTGAGTTCGTCATAGCTAGAATCTTTCTGTTCAATGGCAGCCATGAATCGTGAAAGCAAATCTTGTTTATGTGACACTTGTAACAGGTCCTCTTTTGATTGAATTAGCTCTATAGCAAATTTGTTGATGATTTCTATGGCTTCCTTGAGCCTCCGCTCAGACCCAACATTGAAAAATTGCATAGCGATCCATAAAAAGGGAATGGGAGAAAGGAGGCGATTGAAGGAGATCTTCATCGCGTCATCGAAGGCATTGAAAAACAGCTTATGCTGTTGTCTATCTCGGTTCACACAGAGAGAAGCTGGATCATGACCAAATGAAATAGAGCATATGTTATCAAAAGAAAACCTCTTGAGTACATCTTGTAGGTCAATAACCTCATTTGATGTGGCAGCGGCAGCGAGTACAGGAAGGAGCCAGTCATGTATATGAGACTGGAAGACATCTGCCGAGAAGCTCCGGAGCGATCGAGTGGTGAATTCTCGGCTGGCAATCTTACGTTGAAGAGACCACAAATGACCATCTGCTATGAACAATCCATTACCTAACAAATCAGACAGTGCTGACTGGAGATGGCGACCCTTGACATATGTGTGGAAGTTGGAAATCAGGAGGAGGTTAACAACTGATTGGTCAGCCGTTGCGATGCCATGTGAGAGGGAGAAAGGGGCAACGACTTCAATCGCGGCGGTTGGGGAGAGATTGAGAAGGGATGCTGCCCAGTCAAGGAAACGGTGGCGGTTTTGAAGGAATGGGATGAGGTTGCCCAAGATTGGATTTGGATATGGGCAGTAATTGGTGCTGGTACGGGTGGTGCCGGTACATCGGACGATAATGAGGAGCGGGAGGAAGGAGAGGAGGAGGGTGATGTAAGATAAAACCAAATCCATTTTTTTTTTTTTTTTTGGGTATGTTTGCAGACAAATGCTCGTAGGCCTTACAATTTGCATCTTACATATTAGTATATTACATCCCAAACTAGAAAGCCTCAAATATGTAAAACCGCACTGTTCATGAACAATGACCATCGGTTATTGCTTTAGTTGCGTCTGCACTTCCGTGCCCCACCCAAAAAAGACAGCACTAAATTAAATCTAATAAACCAATCTCAAGCTAGATTGGGTTTATTCATTTATTAAATTATCATTTTTATAGAACTAGTATCAAATGTTTTTAAAAAGAAAAAAAAGGACCAAAACAAGGGCTTTCTCCAAAAATTTAGGGATTGAGTCATTTTTTAACCATTAAAAAGATGTTAAAGATTAAAGCATTACTATAACATCGGTGCGTAGTCCCAAGTAGTGTTTTGAAAAAGCCCACGGGGACGTGAACCGAGCCGGACTGCCCGCGACCCGTGTCCGACCGGACCATGCCCATGCACTAATATATCACATATTGTCTTTGTAAGTCGATAATAACAACAATTTTTTTATTAAGCTAATTAATTTTTCCGCATAATTTTTCATGAACATAAACGACTCCCATATCTGCTTTTGGTACAAGAGACTAATTTAGTTTCTAATCTGATGTGGCAGTTTCTAATTTAGTTTCAAAGATGTAGAAGAGTTTCTTATTTAGAAACTATGCAGTAAAGTTTCATATTATGAAACTGTTTCTAAACTCCATGCAGACCAAATAATTGGCTCATATTAATTTTTATTTTTAATTTATTGTTGACATGGCTTAATAGAAACTCTAAAATTAATTTCAGAGATGTGAGAGTTAAAAACTTTAGAGATCTTAATTTCTAAAATATAGTTAACAATTATTTAGAAACTCATTTGAGTTGTAGGGACATAAATGCTAAGAGAGAGTTGCCGAATAAAAGAAAAAGTTAAAAATAAGGTGAACTGGATATTTGAAAAACTGAAAGGGTTCGGATTGCAAAA
Source organism: Carex arenaria (assembly GCA_964058825.1). Taxonomy (NCBI): domain Eukaryota; kingdom Viridiplantae; phylum Streptophyta; class Magnoliopsida; order Poales; family Cyperaceae; genus Carex; species Carex arenaria. The sequence continues at coordinate 1,189,753 of CAXKVW010000006.1, read as the reverse complement.
CTATTTGTAGTTGCTTATTGAAATTTATAACATACAGATTAACGCAAAATAGCAATGTCGATTCTCATTTGTGTCTAATTGATAAGATCGATTTCTGATCTAGTAGAGAGCTTGATTTTTTTGTTATTTTTTTTTCTATTGCAACTTTGGATGCTCTCCGATTCCTCAAAATTAACAAACTCCATTTAAAGAAGGGAAGTCAGACTTGTTGCGTCGAAATCCAAATCATTTTGTGCGAGAGATGGAAGCACTCGAGATTGTGAGGCCGCACCTGAATTCGGACCAGGTGCACTAATTGTGAAATATCTTTTATCACCACTGCACAAAACCATAATCATCACATCAATTGAAATCCATTTATTGTTCCTATATATCACTAACGCAATATACCCATATATATATATATAAACCAACTGTATTTGTAACAAAATAATTGTAACATTTTCTTTCCCCTTTTCTTATTGTTTCATCGTTTTTACTTTCATATGCATTTTTATTAAGGTCAGATGTCGAGTGGTATCCTAACTTAATTTTCTATAAAATAGAAAAGTATTTACAAGTTTTTTTGTTATTTTTTTGGAATGTTTGGTAGAGACTTATAAAATAAGTATTTACAAGCTTTCATATACTAGCTAGTTCTCATTAATTATATACCATTTAGAGTTTAAGCTGATGTCCTAAATTTAAAAAATTATTTGTTATCCAACCTATTATACATAGCAGTAGATGACTCCATCCTTGATTGTTGGTCATTCATATACAGTAACTCCATAAAGGAATTTTCCATCTTGACGAGTTCATTATATTTCTCTAATCTTTCAATCTCGTCCATATTTCTGCAATTAAACAAGAAAAACTTATAAAAAAATTGTGCAATGAAAATATAAATATATTTTTTGCGACTAATGGAATTATAAATAATATTATCTCTAAAGGGTTTGGTATAATACTGGTTCCAAGTTCAATTTCATATGCATTTTTATTAAGGCCAGATGTCGAATGGTCCCCTAACTTAATTTTTATAAAATAGAAAAGTATTTATAAGTTTTTTTTTTAAATTTTGAAATGCTTGGTAGAGACTTATAAAATAAGTATTAATTACAAGCTTTCATATATGCATATACTAGCCAGTTCTCATGAATTATATACCATTTAGAGTTTAAGCTAATATCCTAAATTTAATAAATTATTTGTTATCCAACCTATTATACATAGCAGTAGATGACTCCATCCTTGATTGTAGGTCATTCAAAGACAGTAAATTCATGATGGAATTTTCCATCGCGGTGAGTTCATCAAATTTCTCTAACATTTCAATCTCTTCAATATTTCTGCAATTAAACAAGAAAAACTTTTTAAAAAAAAATTGTGCAACGAAAATATGAATATATTTTTGCGACTAATGAAATTGTAAATAATATTATCTCTAATGGGTTTGGTACAATACTGGTTCACGAGTTCAATTTGTTCCAATTATTATTTTTCAATTTGTTTCAATTTGTCATAAGTTATTATAAAGACAATGGATTTGTCATTGCATACTGAAACCATAAGGTGGATATCTCTAGTTGCTCCAGCTTTATCTGATAATTGCTATTTGTGGTCTATTTGCATTGTGCATAACCTCGACTGAGAAGAAATTAAATTCTTAATAAAAACAATGTTTTTTTTTCAAAAGTTAGATTTATATTACCGTAGTGATCCCAACTGACTCTCTAAGTTTGATACTTCTAATTTTATGTTCTTAAGACGCATCTCCTGTCAAACCAAGAAGCAATTTATCAATATTTTGTGCTCGTAGAAAAATTAAACAAATTATGGAATGAAAATGAGATATATATATATATATATATATAGAGAGAGAGAGAGAGAGAGAGAGAGAGAGAGAGAGAGAGAGAGGTTGGCTAATATCAAATTAGTTGTTCCTGAGATCCCGTGCAACCAAGTGATTTTGAATTTTCGAAGTCCAAAACATCGATCCAAACCGTTATATGTGTTCTCTATATTAAAATGTGCTTGGAGACCAAATTTTACATTTTTTGGAATTTTTTTACTATTTATTAAGCCACTTTGAAAATTACCGATCCAGCGGTGGCTTAACCAAACAGTAAAAACAGAATCCACCTTTGGATCAGCTATTTTCAAAGTGGCTTAATTAATACTAAAAAAATTTCAAAAAATGTAAAATTTGGTCTCCAAGCACATTTTAATATAGGGATCACATCTAACGGTTTGGATCGACGTTTTGGACTTCGAAAATTGAAAAACCACTTGGTTGCACGGGATCTCAGGAACAACTGATTTGATATTAGCCAACCTCTATATATATAGAGAGAGAGAGAGAGAGAGAGAGGTTGGCTAAGCTCAAAACGTTGTTCCTAGCCTCAGGAACAAACGATTCGGTTCTCCGATTTTCAAAGTCCAAACGGTCGATCCAAATCAACATATGTTTAATCTATATTAAAATGTGTTTGGAGACCAAATTTTACATTTTTTGGAATTTTTTTACTATTTATTAAGATGGTTTGAAAATTGCTGTTTTTATTAAAATTCTGCACCATTGAAAAACAACGATTTTCAAACCATCTTAATAAATAGTAAAAAAATTTCAAAAAATGTAAAATTTGGTCTCCAAGCACATTTTAATATAGATCAAACATCTGTCGGTTTTGATTGACCGTTTGGACTTTGAAAACCGGAGAACCAAATCATTTGTTCCTGAGTCTAGGAACAAACGTTTTGAGCTTATCCAACCTCTATATATATATATATATTCAATTGGACCTGATCAGAGTCTTGCTGCTTATCATCAGTAGGACACGTGCTGCACCCAAAAAACAATACAAGAAATCAGACGTATAAATGTTTTTACAACAATTAATAACTGGAAACAAGGATAATCTTACACCATACCAGAACTATTTACAAGTTAATAAAACAGTACAGTATTGAACTTTTATGTATGTTACTAGTATGATGATCTATTTTTATGATTTATTCCTTTGTATCTTTGGAGTTGTGAATTAGGTTTCCATACAAACAAGTTGAGCACAAGGTACTATCGTATTAAAAATCTGGAAATAAAGATTAAGAAAGCAGACCCATAATCCATCAGAGATATAGCATTGAGTGTATCGCTTTCTGATTTAAATTTCTTCCTCAGAAGCTACAGAAAGAAACAATATTATTTAAGATTTATCATTATATTTGTAAACAAATGCAGTAACTTATGGCACAAACTAAATAATTTTTAGTGAAAAATTATATCGTTGAATTAACATATATATAAAAATAGTAGAATTCAAGATCTTACATCCATGCCGTCCAACCTTCTATAAATTGAAAAACAAAAAAAAAGTATAACACAATATTAGAAATATAATGAAGGTGAAAGATATTAAAAAAATAATTAGACTGAAAAGGTAAATATTTGACAATAGACGTACGAATCTTCAAGGTTCTTTTGAGTTTCATTAAGGAATTTCTGAGCAACTCCATCGAAAGAACTGAGATAAGAAAAGGAAAACAAATCAGTTGAAAATCGTTAAGTGACACATCAATGAAATGAATAAGACATAAATTGTCTTATATTTCTTAACTAAAAAAATAAGATAACGTCGCAAACCAAAATGGTAGGGTTGCGGTACGAGCTATTAATTAAGAATCTATAACATGCCAACATGTAAGATGATCGGAAATAATATAAGATATAAGATTGAAGAGATCAATTATTTGAAGTACCTGTTATCGTCATGGAATAGATCATATTTCCCCGTGGGGGTACGCAAGAGAAGAAGCACCTGAGCATCCGATATTATCGAAAGCTCCTTTGCTTTCTTCTTGATACCTTTTGATCTCTTACTAAATGTATTTGTCCTCTGACTTGCCGGCTCTAGTTTCTTAATTGATATCTTGTTCCTTCCCATAATTAATCTACTTTGTTGGGGATGGATTATGATCTTTCAAGTTTCGAGCAAAGAAGAGGTGTTTGTTTTCTGAGAAACAGAGAGAGAATAGAGAGGAGAGTAGAGGACGAGAGAATAATTAAACAAACGAAGCCTTATATAGGCAGGGGGAGGGGGGTTGGTTAATTTTTGAATCTTCTATAGATTAAATTTAGAAGGCTTCACTATCCTTTTGTGTTGTATGAGCAGAATTTATAATGTCGGTTCAGTTTCATATTATTTTTATCAAAGAACCTTCCTAATTAGTCTGTGCTCACTTACATAATTACCATTCTATACTGGGTATTTTATCTATATATATCTCATTTAAAAGATATAAACTATAAATCACTATAGACATTGCATCATCACTAGCTACTTGCAATCAATATCTAAATTAATAATTCCATATTTAGAATTATTTCCAATTTAAAAATTATAGAAAATCTGAAAATGGATCAATCGGGTGTTAACACTTAACTGTGCTACTTTTGAGGTGGTGCCTGAGCTGTTTCGTTAATTATAGCTAATGCTGGATTAAATTAACTTTGAGTTGGTTTTGTGCTTAATGGCATATGAGGCTTCCATGAAATAGTTAGGTCTATTTAGTTGTGATCTTTTGACACTCCTGCTTGCATCTTGTTCAACTCAAAAGCATTCATTAATTGTTATTGGCTAAAAATCACCACTAATAGTGCTTAAGTATCAAAGTTGTATATAAATGCAATTTTTAAAAAGGATAGTTGTGGTAATTGAATGATTTGCATGTAACATTTGTCACGATTGTGAGAAAATTAAAGGACGATTAATTTGAGGATTTCCAAAAATTATCGAGATTTATTTGATGAAAGAAAAAAAAAATTATATATCGTAAAGAATTTGATGTCATGTCTCATTTGAGATGGTTTATACTAGAATTAAATTTATTGGAATTAAAGTTCGGGTTTTGGATTTTTATTTACATGCTTAACTAAGGAGGTAATGATGCTCCGTTTATTTTTATTAATTGAATCTAAAAACATACTATTGAGAGGTTTGGTTTGTAATTAATGGCGTATTAGCGGAAGAATTTTGAAGACTACGTACGCTCCAAAAAATGAGTGAGTCTATCGTACTATGCATATCATGGATTGCTCCATAATATGAGTCAATATTTATGTTTTCAAAATCTTAATGGTTGATCCGAACCGTTCAACATGATTCTCATATGAATATCTACTTGCAGATTTAATTATATATTTTTTAGAATTTTTTTTACTATTTTTTAAAATAGGTAAAAAATCACTTGATCTGAAAATTCTGGACCATATATCCAAAAACAATGATTTTTTGCATATCTTAAAAAATAGTAAAAAAAATTCTAAAAAAAAAATATAAAATTTGGTCTGTAAGTACATTATCATATGAAAATTATTTTAAACAGTTCGGATCGACCATTAGAATTTTGAAAACAAAAATATTGATCTGTATTACGAACTAAATTATGATATGCATAGTACCATAGACTCACTCCTAAAAAATTGTGCATGCGTGAAATATTAAAGTGAACAACTATTTTAAGGGCACATGAGACAGTTGTATTTATGAATATTCTTAGAATAAAGAAAGTAGCAAAACTATAAGTTTCATTAAATGAAATAGAAGTCTCACATTAATCTAAACACAAAAAATATTCAAATATATAAGGCTTGACTACCCTTTTGAGTTGTATGAGCAGAATTTATATATGTTGGTCCAGTTTCATATTTTTATCAAAGAATAACCTTCCTAATTAATCTGTATATATCTCATTTAAAATATATAAACTATAAATCACTATAGACATTGCATCACTAGCTACTTGCAATCAATATCTAAATTAATAATTTCATATTTAGAATTATATTCCAATTTAAAAATAGATCAATCGTGTGTTAACAGTGCCACTTTTTAATTATTCCAGCTGAAAAATAAAAAATAGAACTTCAAGCTCACATTGAATTAAAACAAATTATTGCAATACACACCTCCTTTTATTAAGCTAATTTTTCCGCACAATTTTTCATGAACATAAACGACTTCCATATTGGTACAAGAGACTAATTTAGTTTCTAATTTGATGTGGCAGTTTCTAATTCAGTTTCAGGAATGTGGGAGGATTTCTTATTTAGAAACTATGCAGTAAAGTTTCATATTATAAAACTGTTTCTAAACTCCATGCATACCAAATAATTGGTTTAGATTAATTTTTCTTTTTAATTTATTATTAACATGACTTAATAAAGACTCTAAAATTAATTTCAGGAATTTGAGAGTTAGAAACTTTTGAGATCTTAATTTCTAAAATATAGTTAACAGTTATTTAGAAACCCATTTGAGTTGCAGGGATATAGATGCTAAGTGAGCGTTGCTGAATAAGAGGAAAAGTTAAAAATAAGGTGAACTGGATATTTAAAAAACTGAAAGGGTTCAGATTGCAAACTATTTGTAGTCGCTTATTGAAATTTATAGCATACAGATTGACGCAAAATAGCAATGTCGATTCTCATTTGTGTCTAATTGATAAGATCGATTTCTGATCTAGCAGAGAGCTTGATTTTTTTGTTATTTTTTTTTTCTATTGCAACTTTGGATGCTCTCCGATTCCTCAAGATTAACAAATTCCAATTAAAGAAGGGAAGTCATGCAATAAGTAGACTCGTTGCATCGAAATTATAGCCTTAGTTATTTTCACATTTCACAATGGTAGTCACATATTTTTTTTTATCATCCACGACCCATTATCTTGTCGCTTTTCCTTAATTTTAAATTAACAATATGTTAAACGGTTTGTGGTTGTTCTCTTTCTTTGTTCTATCGAAATATTTCGTTGGTCTCGATAACAACCATCTCTATCACACCCCAAAACTACATACTTATCTTTTCTTGAGCCTAAGAAAAAACAACACATTCCCTTTATATACTCATCAGAAGTCTCAAAGCTCAACCCCATTAACTCAAGCTTTTCATTCTCTATGCCATCAATATTGATCGGCTCGTTAAGATTCATCTGTTAATAAAATACAAAGTAATTCAGAATTATGAATAAATTGTGGCTTTCAATTGCCAAATAAAAAGTAAAAGGTGCAACTCAGTTTTCAGTTTTATCAACTATGCAATTATGCCATCAGTTTCTAGTTTTCAGTTTTACCAACCTGTAAAAGGTACTGTACTTAGTTTTCTTCATGATATAATAGTGTGATGAATAAAGAAATTGATGTAAAAATTTGTGATTATTATACAATTATGACCATGAATGAGACTATTCTTGTCATTGGGACCTTATACGATTAGTTTTGTATTCCAATTTGACTCTAATTGCATAGCTTACAAAATACAAATGGCTTATTTATAAGAATACATGTTCTATTTAGCATGCTAATCAACAATAAATCTTTAGCATGCACTACATCCAAATACAGAAATGGCATTTTATCGAACAACTTTAACCAAAAATACGCTATCATAATGACATTTCATCGAACACCTTAATGGCATCCAATTATTATTAGCTATGGATAATTCATATTTTAAATGCAAAGAATCAACATACAATATAATCATCTTATATTACGAATTTGAGATAAAAAAAATATTTATAAGCAAAATTCAACAAAAAATGGACAGCTTACCTCTTTTCTTTCTCTCTTGCTTGAAGTCTCAATTGTTGATAATAGAATGGTTGATAGGTCAAAAGCTGCTTCCTTCTTGTTTGATTTCTTGAGATCCTCTCCAGCATCAAAATAAGGATACAATAGATGCATCAATATTAGGGGTGTAAACGGAGCGGATTCGGAGCGGGTAATGTTAATACCATATCCGCATCCGTTTTTCAACAAGCGGATACGGATAATAAACGGATATAAAAATTGAAAACCATATCAGTCTTAAACAGATACGGATAATCCACAGATACGGATTCGAATACGAATATGGAGCGGATAATTGTCGGATATTGAGTAATTATACTAAATTTCATAATTTTAAATTACCTAAATTGACAAAAATTTAATAGTCTTTTTAAGTTTGCACAATGATGATTATGCATGACTAATTGCTTATTAGTTCAGAGAACCAATCCATTATCCTAATAGATTATATGATTTTTCTATCAAGATTCTTGGACTTAAACGAATATGTATGTTTTTTGGGAATTTCGCAAGGGTGAAATGAATTGAAAGCCGCTGAAAGATTAAATTTTGGATCCAGATATATACGGATATCCGCTCCGTTTATATCCTCGTAGAATTATCCGTATCTGTATCCGTGTTATTTTTCATATACTAAAATTATCCGTATCCGTATCCGCAAGTATCCTTATCCGTTTAATCCTGATAAGGATAATAAGCGGATTCGGAGCGGATTATCCGCGGATAATCCGTATCCGTTTACACCCCTAATCAATATCATGGAATTTGATCTCATTCCATATGTGACATTCTCCTATAATTTTTACAAAATAAATATATATATTAGTATATATAATAACCTGGTTATGGAATATCAATTTAATTGAAGGGTTGATGTGCATTAAAATTTTGAGATAAATGAGTATATCAATAAAACACATATATACATGTATATGGATATTAGTAAATTTTTATATATATATCTTTTAGACATAAATATATATTTGGATGGAAATTAGAAGGGCTAATATGCATTTAAAAGTAGATAGAAGGTTATATTTGTATAAGTTATACCCTTATGTAATAATGAAACTTTAGAGGGACCTAATGACAAAAGAACCAAAATTGTGTCATATTCATCTCTTGGTACCGATGGGTACCATTCTTGTACCGTGCAAAGGTTATGTGTGAGGGTATTACGCAAGAGAAAGGAAAAGAGAAAGGGAGAGAAAAAGGGAAAGAGTGAAACCCGCGCGATCGATCGAATCGTTCGTAGTTTCGAGATCAGAACGAAGCCCTCTATTCAATCGAACGATTAAATTGGTATATATTTATCTCTCTTGATCTCTATTTGAAACCCTAAGTGTTGATTCGATTTGCGTTTCTTTCGTTTGAAGTTCTAATTTAGATTCGATTGATATTATATGCCTTCAATTCCACTATTTTGAATAATTGAGATTGATTTTATGAAATAAGGTTTTGGGAACTAGGGTTTAGGGTTTTTGGAAATTTGGTTAAGGATATGGAATTCTGAAAATTTTGAAAGGTGTTTAACTATTCCGATTGAACCCGACTTGTTGCGTAATCGAATTACCAAATTTGTATCGACCGAATTAGTGGTTAACTTGATCATATTTTGAGCTATGTACATTTATATGAAACAATGGTTAAACATGGTATTAGATGTCCAAGATGGTATGGTATATGATTAAGTAATACGGGATTGTAACCGAATCGAATCGAGGAAACAGAACAAACCAAAACCTGAACTAAAACCAGACCTGATGGTGTTGCGGGCCGCAACCCATCCCTTACGGGCCGGAATAAACAGAACAAAGCCGCTGGAAATGTTGAGAAGTGCATTACGGGCCGTAGCCCTTTTATTGCGGGCCGCAATAGGAATTATCACGGGCCGTAAGAGATTGAAACAGAGACAATATTGGTCTGCTTAATTATTTCGAGCCGCAACAGAACCCTTACGGGCCGTGACCAAGTAGTTCAAAATGGTAAGCTGAGTCTAAATTAAGCCGAATCGAATGAGTATCGAATCGTAATCGTATTAATTTCATTTATATAGAAACTATAGCTAATTAAACCCTAATTATGTATATATGTTAAATAGAGTTGGTAAGACAACCGGGTACGGAATCTCACGAGACGTCCGAGACGTAAGGTCGGTTTATACGCAGCATATTCAGGTGCGGGATTTCTGGACTTGTTTGATATTTTATATTCAGAATTAAACTGTGTTTCGGTTGACATGTTGATTATTGATTGAATTGCATTATCGGATTGTGTTGCATATGCATTGCATTGTCCAAATAAAGTGAAACTTGAATTGTTTTATCTAATTGACTTGCATGCTGGTATGGTTATAAATTATGTTGATCAGAATGATCTGATTTTGGAATTAAAGTCACCGTGCTTTATATCACCATCGGTTGGTGGATATGGTATTATTGTCATCCGCCGTGATGATGTCACCCAGGAGGTGAAACCGGATTTGTCAAGGTCTCTGCAGGGACTTTGACACCCAGTGTTCTAAAGCTTTAGATCGTCTGGCCCTCAACAGTTCCCAGTACCGGTTGGGACGAGGGGTAAGTGACGCTGTATAATGATTGTGATTATATGTGACTTGTGTATCGGAGGCATTACCCAGGGGGTAACGCGTTTGGATGTCAATTCGCTTTATATGAATTTTCTGGATGTGAATCAGAACCAGACTTTTAATTAAACGGTTAGGCCTATTACTACCAGATATTCTGAAACCGAGTAAACCAGATATGGTGTGATTGAATTTCATCTTGGCAATTCCTAATTTGTGATTTCATTTGGATATATATATGTCGTTGGATTTATGCATTCATGTTTACAAAAGTTTATAAATCGATCTGAGCTTTATTGGTGTTTCTTTTTGAATATAATCTGTGATTGCAAGTCCAGGGATTTATTTGTGGCAATTATCGCACTGAGAATTCAATTCTCATCCCCTCTTTGGGTAATATTTTCAGGTTCCGGGTCAGCGGATCCGAGAGAGACGCGAGGTCGGTAGGCCCTGGTTTCACCTCTACGTGGCTTGTCTGATATAGTGACATTAGAGATTATGTATACAGTTATGCTTTGGTTGTATATATATATATATTCTCTATGTCATTTGGTGATGCGTATCCATCGAGATACGGGTTTTGTATACTATAACCTGACCAGTTGGGGTTTGAGATCTGTTTATGTTACTTGTTTGTTTTGTTTGCGTGTTATGTTTTATTTCTATCATATCGTAATTGCCTAGTAGGTATACGGGCAACCGTATGCCTACGGCAGGAGCATCCTTCGCACCTCGTGGGGCACCGGGGTGTGACACCATATTTCTCTTCTATAATGTAACACTATGCAAAAATGTTTACATGAAATTGATAACTGAAAATAATATATGAACAGTCTGAATGTATTATCGATGAGTAAGTAATATTTCAAGAACATACATTATTTTTCTGAACAGGTTAGCAATATGAGTAAGTTATTTGAATGTGATTTATTATGAAACTAATAATTTAAAATTTTGTTGGATTGATATTTATTCCAAATTTCTAAAATAATTAAGTGAAACTAAAGTTAAATATGATGAATTGATTGTTTGGATATCTATTTAACTGAGATAAAGTTTGTATAATGAGATACATCGAAACAAATTTCTGAAATTCAGAATTGACACGCATAGATATAATAGAAAATTTATACTTGATAATATTTTTAATTTTCTTTTAAGTAATTGGACTAATTTGCAAAATTTATAAACTTAAAGGTTAATTATGTAAAAATGAAAAAAAAGAAAAAGAAAAAGAAACATGACCACCATGGCACTTATGGCCACGTGGCACATGCTGGTGAAACACCTCACCTTATATTGTGGTCCCCTCTCTCTCTCCCGTAAAGAAACCAAAAACGAAAAGAAAAAAAGAAAAAAAAGAAAAAGAAAAATAGTGGAGTCTTTTTCTTCTCTGTTTCGTGAGCCAACAGAGAGGAACTTCTGTGGTGAAATTTCTTGATTGGTTAAGTAGTTCTTCTTGTTGCTTGTTGTATTCAACATTGACATTGGGTATTTCTTCTCTTTCTTTGATTGTTCTTCTTTCAAACTTAATTAGAGTCTTGGTACTAAAATTTAGCAAGTTGATGCTTGCTTTAGGTGTTGAAAGAAATGAAAAGGATTATTAGGCTACTAATATATGAAGAAATATTGATTTAATAAATTGAACAAGGCAAGCTAAGATATTGTGAATTTAGTTGAAAACATCTTTCATAGATTATTTTAAATGATTTGCTTGAGACATCTCCTTTATCCTTGTCTTTAAAATTGGAAATTATATGATAATTGTAATTGGTTGTGTTAATCATTTTCTTTGAACTAAAAGTGTTGGAGTATAGGGAATTTGTGAAATGGATTGATTTATCAAGTTTGAATTTGGAACTTAAAACCTAGCTGTACTTTTCAGTATATAGAAAATTGGATTGTAATTGGGGTATTTCTAATATTTTGTTTGTTATTTGATACTATTTAGGAATTGATATGTGGTTGAGGGTGGTTGATGAAATCTGAATATTGGTACCAATCGGTACCAATTTACTTTGGTTATTGGTACTCCTATTTGAAAATATCATGGACTTGTTTGTAAAAGAAATATAAAGTAGAAGGTGGAATTTGCAAAATTTCTAGGGGTTGATAAATAAAACCTATTAGAAGGGCCTTAGCGAAAATATGTACATATATAAAAGCTATCTTGATAAATTTGAAGATTGGAATTTATTTGAATAACTGATTGGACTAGGAGGTTGATCTTAGATTGAAAATGAATTGGACATATACAAATTAATGAACTAGAATTAAATTAAGTAAAGAGAGATGAAGGAAATTATAGACTAATTAATATAAACAATGCTAAGCACTTTAAATGAGTATTTGTATTTATTAAATAGTGATTGGGAATGATTGTAAAAGTACTTAAAGATATATATATTATTTGACATAGGTGTAAAGAGACGGACGAGATAAAATGTTTGGAACGAACAAACTGTCAGCGACCTCTCCCATGTTGCCCTACGATATCAGGTGCGAGGTTATTGGATTAGTCTGAGATTCATAACTAGGAATTAAATCGTAACTCGCTGTGCATTTTGAATATTTGATTGACTGCATTGATTGAACTGTTGCATCATATGCATAGCCCAATACAATTGAAACTGAATTACAGATGAGTCTATTGATTATCATGTTGATATTGTCTATCGATTGATTGATTCTTATTGCAAATTATTGATTGAGACTACAGTAACTGAATTAATTGAATATTAAATACTGTAATCCTTGAACCTCCATATAGTGGAGAAAAATGATTAATATATCGTAAAGTCTAGCTAGCTACTAGACTTTACTCTAGGACTCTTATGCGGATATGGTGATTGGCCCCAACTGAACCCAGTACCGGTTGGGTAGGGGATAATGAATAAATATGAATTATGACTCTAAGACTAATGAACTGTGGTAACTGTCTTATCAATAATTTTCTTTCCGATAATGACAATACTATGATATTGATTTCGTATTGTTTCTGCTAATCGATTGTCAGGATAGTTAGAGTTGTCTTATCATCGATTTTCTTTCTGATACTGACGGCATTGAGATATTGATTCTATAATGTTTCCATTAACAAATTATCAGGATAGATAGAACAGTATAAGGCCTAACACGATGGATACTTGTTATGGTATATGTCAGTGTTACCAGACTAGAAATTGTGAAGGTAAGAAACCAAACGTTAGCAGACTTTATGGTTTAAAAGATTTAGATCCAAACCATTTATTCCGATAAGATTCATTGAGTTTTGATTTATCTATGTAATTGTTATTGTTCGATTGGATACTGATATTGAGCATTTGCATTCGTCATTTTAAAATGAGCTGTTAATTTCTCGTGCGGTGATTTCATTCTGGATATGGATTTCTTTCGAATCCAATAATCTGAGTGGCAATCAGCACTGAGAAATAATTTATTATTTCTCACTCGTTTCTCCTTGTGGGTTACAGGTTTATTAGACGAAGATTGAGAAGCGTTTTTGGGATTGTAACTGACAGTAGGGCCACCTAACGGTATGAGATTTGAGATTATTTTATCTGACATGGTGCAGAAAATTCATCTAGCATCATCCATTGAAAAATGTCAGATAATTATTGTAAAATAATTGGGATGTGGAAAAATAATGGATGCTATTGGCAATGCATAAAAAGATCCATGCCGTGTGTTATGTGAATTGAAATGGAAAACAGACGCGGTAGGTCCGTCGCACCTCCGAAATCAGGGGTGTGACATATAAATTCTACAATTTGATTAATTTCCATTTTTGTGGATGAAGAATTGAATATCAGATTAATCAATCGAAAAGAAAGAATATGCAATGTGCACTAATTGAGCATTTTTATTTTTGGAATGAGTCAATCAGAGGAGAGAGAGAATCAACGTTAATTGAAGAAAGAGGTGTAGGGAGGGTAAAACACGAATTAAATGGAAAAAGTTTATCTCAACGCTAGCTATATAATTGTTGCGTGTAAAATAGCACTCTTCGTATAAATACCTGCAATACTTGATATTAATACTTTTAGATATTATCCAGTAATTATAAATATAAATACTTGTGTAACGACGAGCTCGAAAGTATGTCATTATGGATCTCATTTGAAAGAGAAAATTACGTAGAAGATATTCGTGGTTGAAGATTTGCAAAATTTCTCGCAGGTCGTCAGAAATATAAACAATATTGAACGGAGAAAAAAAACCCACCTCTAAAAATGTGTATGGTCCACATACCACATACATTTATGGTGCGGGTATGTTTGAGAAATTTAGTTGGGGAGACAATTATTTACGTTAAAGTTATTCATCTCATAGATATAAATAATTTCGTGCATAGGTATAAATACTTCTATGTATAGATATTAATACTTTAGAAAAAATAATTTAGCCCTGGAGTTTTTGCGGTCTTCTCAAATTGTTATGGTAGTTATGGTGCGGATACAGTACGAGTACTGTAGCGCGGGTACTAATATCAGCTTCCATCTAGGATAACGTAGAAAAAAATAAATTAGTTAGTTAATCGATCGAGTACATATCTTAAGTTATAAATGTCCTGAATAAAAATCATGTCATAGTTCAGGTGCCATCATGATAATAATAAAATAATTCATGTTAAGGTTTATTTTTTCACTGATCATACTCTATAACAGAAGAACGTATGCAGCTATAACATCACAAATAAACTGATACAAATTGATATAAATCCAGCATAGAATAAAAATGCAAAAAAAAAAAAAAAAGGAGAAATGAGAAGGTAACTGGAAGTGAGGAGGGGTAATTTGGCTAATGGTTTTGGAAAGAAGGGCATTTTATTAATAATTTTAGAAGAGGGGATATTTTGGTTATAAAATTATCCATTTTTTGCCTCGTCTACAAATTCCCATAGGTGAAAAGACCTGCTTCATAGTCGTCTTCCAGAGCCGGATAGTACTGTTGTGCCGCTCTACCTTCAACTACCTGATACCAATCCATTGCCTCTGCTAGAAGTTTGGCCTCTTCTAGAGCGTTGCTGAATAAGATGAAAAGTTAAATATAAGGTGAACTGGATATTTGAAAAACTGAAAGGGTTCAGATTGCAAAACTATTTGTAGTCGCTTATTGAAATTCATTTATTGTTCCTATCTATCACTAACGCAATATACTCATACATATAAACTAGTTGCATTTGTAACAAAATAATTGAAACATTTTCTTTCCACTTTTCTTACTGTTTCATCGTTTTTACTTTCATATGCATTTTTATTAAGGTCAGATGTCGAGTGGTCCCCTAAATTTTTAAAAAATAGAAAAGCATTTACAAGTTTTTTTTATTTTTTATTTTGAAATGCTTGGTAGAGACTTATAAAATAAGTATTTACAAGCTTTCATATATGCATATACTAGCCAGTTCTTATTAATTATATACCATTTAGAGTTTAAGCTAATGTCGTAAATTTTAAAAAAAAATTGTTATCCAACCTATTATACATAGCAGTGGATGACTCCATCCTTGATTGTTGGTCATTCATAGACGGTAACTCCATGAGGGAATTGTCCATCTTGACGAGTTCATCATATTTATCTAATTTTTCAATCTCGTCCATATTTCTGCAATTAAACAAGAAAAACTTATAAAAAAAATTGTGCAATGAAAATATAAATATATTTTTTGTGACTAATGGAATTGTAAATAATATTATCTCTAAAGGGTTTGGTATAATACCGGTTCACGAGTTCAATTTCATATGCATTTTTATTAAGGCCAGATGTCGAGTGGTCCCCTCACTTAATTTTTATAAAATAGAAAAGTATTTATAAGTTTTTTTCTTTAATTTTGAAATGCTTGGTAGAGACTTATAAAATAAGTATTTACAAGCTTTCATATATGCATATACTAGCCAGCTCTCATTAATTATATATCATTTAGAGTTTAAGCTGATATCCTAAATTAAATTTTTTTTGTTATCCAACCTATTGTACATAGCAGTAGATGACTCCATCCTTGATTGTTGGTCATTCATAGACAGTAACTCCATGATGGAATTTTCCATCGCGGTAAGTTCATCCAATTTCTCTAACATTTCAATCTCCTTTATATTTCTGCAATTAAACAAGAAAAACTTATATTATAAAAATTGTGCAACGAAAATATGAATATATTTTTGCAACTAATGAAATTATAAATAATATTATAACTAAAGGGTTTGGTATGATACTGGTTCACGAGTTCAATTTGTTCCAATTATTATTTTTCAATTTGTCATAAGTTATTATAATGACAACGGATTTGTCATTGCATACTGAAACCATAAGGTGGATATCTCTAGTTGCTCCAGCTTTATCTGATAATTGTTGTTTGTGGTCCATTTGCATAGTGCATAACCTAGACTGAGAAGGAATTAAATTCTTAATAAAACAATGTCTTTTTTTTTCAAAAGTTAGATTTATATTACCGTAGTGATCCCAACTGACTCTCTAAGTTTGATACTTCTAATTTTATGTTCTTAAGACGCATCTCCTGTCAAATCAAGAAGCAATTTATCAATATTTTGTACTCGTAGAAAAATTAAACAAATTATGGAATAAAAAGGAGATGTATATTAAACTGGACCTGATCAGAGCCTTGCTGCTTATCATCAGTAGGACACGTGCTGCACCCAAAAAACAATACAAGAAATCATATGTATAATTTTTTTTACAACAATTAATAACTGGAAACAAGGATAATCTTACACCATACCAGAACTATTTACAAGTTAATAAAACAGTACAGTATTGAACTTTTATATATGTTACTAGTATGATGATCTATTTTTATGATTTATTCATTAGCATCTTTGGAGTTGTGAATTAGGTTTCGATACAAACAAGTTGAGCACAAGGTACTATCGTATTAAAAATATGGAAATAAAGATTAAGAAAGCAGACCCATGATCCATCAGAGATATAGCATTGAGTGTATCGCTTTCTGATTTAAATTTCTTCCTCAGAAGCTAAAGAAAGAAACAACATTATTTAAGATTTATCATTATATTTGTAAACAAATGCAGTAACTTATGGCACGAACTAACTAATTTTTAGTGAAAAATTATATTGTTGAATTAACATATATATAAAAATAGAAGAATTCAAAATCTTACATCCATGCCGTCCGACCTTCTGTAAATTGAAAAACAAAAACAAAAAGTATAACACAATATTAGAAATATAATGAAGGTGAAAGATATTAAGAAAAAAATAATTAGACTTAAAAGATAAATATTTGACAATAGACGTACGAATCTTGAAGGTTCTTTTGAGTTTCAGATATAAATTTCTGGACAACTCCATCGAAAGAACTGAGATAAGAAAAGGAAAACAAATCAGTTGAAAATTGTATGTGACACATCATTGAAATGAATAAGACATAAAATGCCTTATATTTCTTAACTAAAAAAATAAGACAAGTACATGCCAACATGTAAGATGATGGGATATATAAAACAGTGATCAATTATGCATGGATATAATTAATAAGATATAAGATTGAACAGATCAATTAATTTAAGTACCTGTTCTCGTCATGGAATAGATCATATTTCCCCGTGGTGGTACGCAAGAGAAGAAGCACCTGAGCATCCGATATTATCGAAAGCTCCTCTGCTTTCTTCTTGATGCCTTTTGATCTCTTACTAAATGTATTTGTCCTCTGACTTGCCGGCTCCAGTTTCTTAATTGATATCTTGTTCCTTCCCATAATTAATTTACTTTGTTGGGGATGGATTATGATCTTTCAAGTTTCGAGCAAAGAAGAGGAGTTTGTTTTCTGAGAAACAGAGAGAGAATAGAGAGGAGAGTAGAGGACGAGAGAATAATTAAACAAACGAAGCCTTATATTGGCAGGGGGAGGGGGGTTGGTTAATTTTTGAATCTTCTATAGATTAAATTTAGAAGGCTTCACTATCCTTTTGTGTTGTATGAGCAGAATTTATAATGTCGGTTCAGTTTCATATTATTTTTATCAAAGAACCTTCCTAATTAGTCTGTGCTCACTTACAGAATTACCATTCTATATTGGGTATTTTATCTATATATATCTCATTTAAAAGATATAAACTATAAATCACTATAGACATTGCATCATCACTAGCTACTTGCAATCAATATCTAAATTAATAATTCCATATTTAGTATTATTTCCAATTTAAAAATTATAGAAAATCTAAAAATGGATCAATCGTGTGTTAACACTTAACAGTGCTACTTTTGAGGTGGTGCCTGAGCGCGCGGTTTCGTTAATTATAGCTAATGCTGGATTAAATTAACTTTGAGTTGGTTTTGTGCTTAGTTTGTTCAAATCGGACATTAATTAATGGCATATGAGGCTTCCATGAAATAGTTAGCTCTATTTAGTTGTCATCTTTTGACACTTCCGCTTGCATCTTGTTCAACTCAAAAGCATTCATTGTTATTGGCTAAAAATCACCACTAATAGTGCTAAAAAGTATCAAAGTTGTATATAAATGCAATTTTTAAAAGGATAGTTGTGGTAATTGAATGATTTGCATGTAACATTTGTCGCAATTGTGAGAAAATTAAAGCATGATTAATTTGAGGATTTCCAAAAATTATCGAGATTTTTTTTATGAAAGAAAGAATTTTTTATCGTAAAGAATTTGATGTCATGTCTCATTTGAGATGGTATATCATAGAATTAAATTTGTTGGAAAGTTCGGGTTTTGGATTTTTATTTTCATGCTTAACTAAGGAGGTAATGATGCATTTATTTTTATTAATTGAATCGAAAATACAGTACTGTTGAGAGGTTCGGTTTTAATGGCGTATTAGCGGAAGAATTTTGAAGGCCATATGGTGGTTTAGGTATATTAGATTTGCGAGACATGAACATAGCACTATTAGTTAAATGGTGGTGGAAAATGCAAGATCCACTGTATCATAGACAATGGAAAACCCTTATGCTTTACTTATACCTAGCACCTCACCACTGTCATCGGGCTTCTCCTTTCTGGGTAGATCTCATGCAACTAGCTAAATTAGGCTCAGGTAGTACCCTTTACTTCCCAGGAACATCTTCCACTATTAGCTTTTGGCGCCATGACCTGTGGTATGACAATTGTTCTTTAGCATCTCAATTTCCTCAATTATATAACTCTTGTATTAACAAAGCTATCCTCTTTTCAGAAGTTATGAATTCTCAAGGGCAATATGTGCAGTTCTATGATGTACTGACTGGAATTTGCCTTAGGGAATGGAACCAAATCTTACATACCTTAAGTCAAATGTCTTTCACCCAGGTACCTCTGATTTGCGAATTTGAGGTGTAAGCTTGTTAAATCTGGGAGAATACACTGCCGAGGAGGACGATGGCTGCTTATCGCTTCAACCTGCTAGCTGATCTCGAATTACCTTTGCGGGCCTTATCTGAAGCTCTCTCGACAATAATGGCGTCAATTCATGGGCTAAACAGAATAAACAAGAGAGCTGATCAAGAAGATTCTACCATAGCTTTATCTAGAACTTTGACCTCAACAATGGCGACGCCCCGTAGGCCGGGCAGCATGAATCTGGTGTATCAACCTAGTTCAGTCCAAAACCACTATTGGCACAGAATTGATTCAGATGCTGAACCAGGGCAGCTTAGTCGGACAGAGATCGTTCAGGCTAAGTTTGCAGAACTCAAAAGAGCCTCATCTTGCTTCAAGTGCGGTGACCAGGGACACCTTGCGGCACACTGTCACAATGCGACTCTGTGCTTTATATGCAATCACCATGGCCACCGATCCTCTCAGTGTCGTGCAATCACTTCTGTCGAGCTCCCCAAATCTGAATACTATGAGATATTTGCTATGGACTCAATCAAGAGGTTGGAGTCGGCATTAACAGAGATGAAGCAAGAATTTGCATTGATGGAAAAGAAACAATCTGCAATGGAGATGGCCATGGCAGGTATGGATTCTCAAATTCATAAAAGTCAGTCCAAAGTGGTAGAGATTGAGGTTGCTAGAGCAACACAACAGAGAAGTGCTCTTAGAGAAGAAAAGCGATGTGAAGCTGAGATTGGAATTGGTATCTTCAATAAAGATGCGGAGTCTGATGGTACCAATTCAGTCAAGACCAACACCCCACAAAAATCTCCACATAACAAAGGCATGGAGCCTGCTGGTACCAATTCAGCCACCAACACATCACAAAAAACTGTACCTGTAAACCCAGTGGGTCAAGATGGTTGGATCAGTCAGGTTACTAGAACTAAAATCAAGAAAACAAAATCTGGCTCCACAGAGCTGAATCTAGTGACACTTAGTAAAGAGCATAGAACTGTCCACTTCAAACGGGTAGCAACAATGGGTACTGAGAAATAAATGATGCGAAGTTGATGCTTATGGTGATCGAGGTAACATTTACCAATATTGAGGGACAGCCGAGTGCTGAATTCTATTGTTTTGTTGAGGAATGTGAAGTAGGCTATAGGTATTATAATGTGGCTAGAGGTGAATAGTACGTATACAAGTTAGAAATGTTATACATAGCTTAGTAGAATTCTTTACTGAATGGGAAAAGCATGGGTAGAATTTTGTATTTTGGCATAGGAGTTAGGTGTAAAAGAGGTGTAGTATCTGTTAGGAAGGGAGTATTTTTTTTTTCCTATTGTAATTAAATGTTTCAGTCAATGAAGTGGGCATTATTTGCCTTTTTTTTAAAAAAAAAAAAATGTCTTTCACCCATGACCATGACAAACTTTCATGGCGATGGGAGCCCACAGGACAATTTAGTGTTAAATCATTATATCAGTTTCTTAATCATAAAGGGGTCTTGGCAGTACAACCAATGTTATGGTGGTCGTCACCCGTTCCTCATAAAATAAATATTTTTATGTGGTTAACCTTCAACAATAAAAGTATAAAACCCTTACTCGAGCTAACCTGCACAAGCGTGGGTGGGAAGGGGATACCACATGTGTTTTTTGCAATCAAATTGAAACTGTGAATCATTTGTTTTTAAATTGCTCATTAGTACAGGTAAGCAGCACTTTGACTGTACACAATGGAAAAGTATGAAGGCAGTTTTCAATTTTGCTATGACACTTACCAAACTTGAAAGAACAGCCTTCCTTATCATATTTAGTGCCACTTGTTGGACAGCTTGGAAACATAGGAACGAAGTGTGTTTTCATAATATGCAACCAAAAACAGCTAGAAGTTTGATTTACTTAATAATTTATGTGGTTTTGTATTGGACAGGTCACAGGAACACGAAGAAGGCGGTGCGAGATGAAACTCAGGAGTGGATGCCTCAGGAAGAAATCATGGATTCTATTCCTTTACGAGTGATTTTTCCAGATGAAGAGGACGGTGTCTCTTTCCAATTACCTGATACTTCTGCGCAAGAGAGCGTTTAATTGATTACTGAAGATAACTGACAGTTAGGATAGTGATTGTTGCCTTGTTGCTTATATAGCTTGTTTTTAGGCATTGAATAAGGGCAACAAACTCGTCTTTTTGATGTTTGCTGTTATTTTGACATGTGGCATGTGGTTTAGACATTCTGATAGGGATTTTGTTTTATCAAGTTGATATTAGGGAGGCTGCCTGGGGGCGCCTTTTGGTAGTTAGATATCTGGAGCAGAGAAGGGTATTCTTCCCTTCTATGGTTATCCTTTTGTAACTACGAACTTCAATTTTTGTTTCTTTAATGAAGCTGGGCCGTGTGCCTTTTTAACCAAAATTTTTTTTTGAAGACCACGTACGCTCTAAAAAATTGTACTTGGGTGAAATATTCAGATGAACAACTATTTTATGGGCACATGAGACTGTTGCATTAATGAATATTTTAGAAGAAAGTAGCAAATTAAGCTATAAGTTTCATTAAATGAAATAGAAGTCTCACATTAATCTAAACAAAAAAATATCCAAATTTATCGTAGAAAAAAAATCTAATACTTACAAACCCTCTTAACATTAATTTAAAATTTTAATTTTATAATTTAAGTATCTGACCCTTAATTATGGAGTACTACTACAAGACATATTTTAATCGATACTAAAATTTAACTATGCATCTATTAAAACATTCTTATATATATACGTTCACTAGTATAGAAAACACAACTATACCCAGCATATCGTATATGGATACGGAAAAATTCCTCATTAATAGCATGTAATGGAAGGACACGCTTATGCAAAAAAAAAAAAAAAAAATCATACATACCGACATGATTATTTAAAATCCAACCGTGTACAAAAATTATCAATATTTGTATGGTTTGTTAATACCAACCCGTGCATGCATAACCTTATCAAATCGTACACGGTACAAATTTTATTTTAATTGAGAGTGTACAGTACAAATTGTAAAACATGGTTTATTCAGGTAATCTACCTCTTCTTTACATGTACCGGCAACCCACCTTTCATCCTGAGTGTCACCGACATCTCATATGGCGGCGGTGCATTTTTAACACCAACCGGCTCCAGACAGAACATCTTGAGCACAGCCGCAACAACTGCTTTCATCTGGACATACGCCATCTCCCTGCCAAGACATGCCCTTGGCCCGGCATGAAAAACCGAGAATTTACATGAATCAACCCCGACAAATTGACCTTTGTCATCCAACCACCGCTCGGGGATGAATGCATCAGCATCTAAACCCCACAGCCTCTGGTCTCTTCCCATTGCGTAGGCTGAGTAATCAGCAAACCACCCAGCATGCACACGGGTCCCGTCCGGCAGTATATCATCATTTTTAACAACTCTTGAGTTGATCGGGACTGGTGGGTATAGACGTAGTGATTCAGAGATTGCCACATGGAGGTAATTTAACCCCTTGAGCTCTTCATAATCGTAATTTTCATTAATGGATGAGATCTCTTCATAGATTTTTGACTCAATTTTTGGGTTTGTGGAGATAAGCCAGAAAAACCAAGTAAGACCTGTTGAGGTTGAGTCTTTTCCGGCAAGCACAAAACTCACAATCACGTCCCTCAAAAATCTACGCTTCTCTTTCGGGTCCTTGAACAACGTGCTGAGTTCGTCATAGCTAGAATCTTTCAGTTCAATGGCAGCCATGAATCGTGAAAGCAAATCTTGTTTATGTGACACTTGTAACTGGTCCTCTTTTGATTGAATTATCTCTATAGCAAATTTGTTGATGATTTCTATGGCTTCCTTGAGCCTCCGCTCAGACCCAGCATTGAAAAATCGCATAGCGATCCATAAAAAGGGAATGGGAGAAAGAAGGCGATTGAACGAGATCTCCATCTCGTCATCGAAGGCATTGAAAAACAGCTTATGCTGTTGTCTATCTCGGTTCACACAGAGAGAAGCTGGATCTTGACCAAATGAAATAGAGCATATGCTATCAAAAGAAAACCTCTTGAGTACATCTTGTAGGTCAATAACCTCATTTGATATGGCAGCGGCAGCGAGTACAGGAAGGAGCCAATCTTGTATATGAGACTAGAAGACATCAGCCGAGAAGCTCCGGAGTGATCGAGTGGTGAATTCTCAGCTGGCAATCTTACGTTGAAGAGACCACAAATGACCATCTGCTATGAACAATCCATTACCTAACAAATCAGACAGTGCTGACTGGAGACGGCGACCCTTGACATATGTGTGGAAGTTGGAAATCAGGAGGAGGTTAACAACTGATTGGTCAGCCGTTGCGATGCCGTGTGAGAGGGAGAAAGGGGCAACGACTTCAATCGCGGCGGTTGGGGAGAGATTGAGAAGGGACACTGCCCAGTCAAGGAAACGGTGGCGGTTTTGAAGGAATGGGATGAGGTTGCCCAAGATTGGGTTTGGACATGGGCAGTAATTGGTGCTGGTACGGGTGGTGCCGGTACATCGGACGATAAGGAGGAGCAGGAGCAAGGAGAGGAGGAGCAGGGTGATGTAAGATGAAAGTATTGAATTTTAGAGTGGAATAGAAAATGATGAACAATTGTTTTATTGATTGTTGTTCTGTCTAATACAAGGTCTATACATGAGTATTTATAGCCAAAAATATCAACTAGCCATTGGGCTATTTCCTAAATTATAATGGCTGTAATCTACATTCTAATTGTGCCTTAATTACAAAGATTTTCTAGCCGTTACTAAAATTCAGCTAGGTACCAAAGTTGTCTTAGCAGCTGTACACATGGAGACTAGTTTATTTGTTGCTTAAATTGCCAATGATGAATATCCTAAGGCAGATTTCGTTATTCTTCAATACTTCCCCTCAAGTTGGGTTCGAATAAATTAATTGAGCCCAACTTGCCAAGTATGTTTAGATGACTGGCTTTGTCGAGTGCTTTAGTAAAGACATCTGCTAGTTGCTCTTTGCTTCTGATGAATGGAGTTTCTATTTCTCCTGATTGTACTTTTTCTCTGACAAAGTGACAGTCGACCTCTATGTGTTTTGTTCTTTCATGGAATACTGGATTTGATGCAATATGTCGTGCAGCTTGATTGTCACAGTACATTTTCATTGCTCCTGTGTGCTCCATCTTCATGTCGCTAAGTAGTTGCTTGATCCAGATGAGCTCACTCGCAGTGGATGCCATGGCTCGATATTCTGCTTCTGCACTTGATCTTGCCACTACATTCTGCTTCTTGCTCTTCCATGTAACCAAGTTGCCACCTACAAAAGTACAAAAACCAGTGGTTGATTTTCTGTCACAGCTACCGGCCCAATCTGCATCAGAGAAACCAACCACATCGTTAGAATCATTTTTTTTCATCCATATTCCTTGACCCGGGGTGCCTTTTAGATATCTAAGTATTCTATCAATTGCACTCAAGTGACTGGTACGTGGAGCATGCATGAATTGGCTTATAACACTAACTGCAAAGGCAATGTCAGGTCTGGTAACTGTGAGGTAAATTAATTTTCCTACCAACCTTTGATATTGTCCTATGTCAGATAATGGTTCACCATCTTCAATTCCAAGTTTAACATTGGTCTCCATTGGAGTATATGCTGGTTTAGCTCCTAATTTACCAGTTTCTTTCAATAGGTCAAGGATATATTTTCTTTGGCATAGAAATAAGCCTTTACTTGAGTGAGCTATTTCTATTCCAAGAAAATATGAAAGGTTTCCAAGGTCTTTGATATCAAATTCCTTCTTCAAATATTGTTTTACCCTTTTAATTTCCTCATTATTATTTCCAGTGATGATAATATCATCTACATAGACAAGAACAATTGTGGTGCAATTTTGTGAATGTTTGACAAACATAGAGGAATCAGCGGTGCTTTTATTAAAGTTAATTTTTAAAAGAGAAAAGCTTAGCTTAGCATACCATGCTCTTGGTGATTGCTTTAGTCCATAAATTGCTTTCTTTAGCTTACACGCCAATGTTGAATCGGATGCATTCTTATGACCTGGAGGAAGGGTCATGTAGACCTCTTCTTCCAATGTTCCTTGGAGAAACGCATTTTTTACGTCCATTTGGTACAAATCCCATCCTAAGTTGGTAGCTACTGATAGTAAAATTCTAACAGTATTCATTTTTACTACTGGTGCAAAGGTTTCTTGATAGTCAATACCATAAGTTTGGGTGAATCCTTTGGCCACTAACCTAGCTTTGTACCTTTCAACCGTACCGTCACAATTGTATTTAATTTTATATACCCATTTGTAACCTACGGGTTTTTTGTTTTTTGGTAAATGAATAATGTCCCATGTATCATTTTTTTCTAAGGCTTGAAGTTCTTCTTTCATAGCCTTACGCCAGATCAAACTTTGATTTGCTTCGTTAAAATTGGTTGGTTCGATTTGATTGTTAATGCTACCTAAGTAGGCCCGGTATGTAGAAGATACCTTATCATAAGAAATATAATCTTGAATTGGATACATCACCTGATGGGATACATAATCCCTTAGTTTGATGGGAGGTTGAGTTTGTCTTACAGATCTTCTCAAGACAGTTTCTTCTTGAGTTGCTTCTTTGCTTGAGTCAATCTCTTCTTGAGTTGTTTCTTCTCTTGACTCATTTTCCTCGCTTTCTTCCCCTGAAGAGATTGCACTTGTTTCACCAATTGGATCTTCTTCCATATGTTCAACCTGCTCTTCATTTGTTTCTTCAGGAAATATAAAATTAATTGGACATGATAACATTGGTTGACTTTGTGTATTTCCATGTTCATTTGTTTGATAGTATGGTTCATTTTCAAAGAACGACACATCTCGTGAAATGTAAAGCTTATGATTTTTTGGATCATAACACTTATATCCTTTTTTTTCTGAGGAATATCCCAAAAAAATAGCTTTAACTGAATTTTTATCTAACTTGTCTTGTCTTTTTATATGTACAAAGCATGTACACCCAAATATTCTTATATGGTCAAGATCAATTTTTCTACCTTTAAGAATTTCTAAAGGACTCATGTTCCTAAGTCTAGCACTCGGTAATCTATTTATAAGGTAGGTTGCTGTTAATACTGCATCTGACCAATAAGTTTTTGGAACGTTAGTTTGAAAAAGAAGTGATCTAGTAACTTCAAGTAAATGTCTATTTTTTTTTTTCTGAAACTCCATTTTGTTCGGGTGTGTTAATGCATGTGGTTTGGTGGAGAATACCTTTTTGTTTACAAAATTCTAAGAAATTTTTGTTTATATATTCTGTCCCATTATCAGACCTAAAAACTTTAATTTTTTCATTATATTGGTTTTCGACAAAATTATAGAATTCCTGAAAGTATGAAAAAACTTCATGTTTTCCTTTCAAAAGGTATACCCAAGTTGTACGAGAGAAATCATCAATAAAAGTGACAAAATATCTAAAATGATTATAAGAATTGATAGGGGCTGGACCCCAAACATCAGAATGAATTAAGTCAAAACATTTTTCTGACATATTAGTAGATAAGGAAAATGGTAATCTAGTTTGTTTCGAAAATTTACACACCTCACAATTTTTCGAATCAAGATTATGACAGAAAAGTTTATTTAAAACTTGATCAGATGGGTGACCAAATCGTTGGTGTAGCAATTTGTCACGATCTACTGAATTTAATGACACATGGCATTTGTTGTTGTTTTCTTCAAGATAATAAAGACCATTTTTCAAACACCCCTCACCAATAATATTCCCTGATTTTATATCCTGAAGGGTCACTTTATTTGGTGAGAAGATGACATTACAATTCAGCTCTTGGGTTATTTTACTAACTGATAATAAGTTTGAATTAAAGTCTGGTAAATACAAAATATCCTTCACTTCTTTTGTAAGAAATTTGGTTGTACCAAAACCTTGAATTTGGACTTTATTTCCATTTGCAACAATCACATGTTGAGGGTCTTTAATTTGAGTAACATTTTCTAATTTAGTTCGGTCCCATGTCATATGGTCAGTGGCTCCTGAATCAATAATCCATCTACTTGGGTTATGACACAAATTTGCAATTTTAGAATTATTATTGATTTTGACGGAATTAAAAGTTGATATAGAATGTGCAAAACCTGAGGTTTGTTGCTGTAACAAACTGTTTAGTTGAGCTATCAGTTGAGTCAGTAGCACTGTCTGCACCACAGAGGATCCTGAGGGATCAGATTTGTGTTGGACCGGATCTCCTGACCCATTTGCTCCACTATTGGACACCTCCATTTCATTAGCGAATGGAGATGATGCCTCTTGAGCTCTAAATGTCTCATCTCCTCCGCCAAAGTAATTGGTGCCTTTGAATCCTGAGGGATTTCCATTTCGCTCTCTCCAATTGTTTTCTCCGTTCTTTACTCCTTTCCACTTCTTCGGTCGGAGGTGCGGATACAAGAACCAACACTTATCACAGTTATGTCCCGGTTTTTTGCAGTTCAAGCATCCCTCCTCCTCCGTATGTGAGTTAGGGTTTTGGTCATTGGAACTTTTCTTACGATCAAGATTGGGATCTGAGGTTATACTTGATTGATTTGAGGTTTGCATCATGGTTGCTTGATTTTTTTTTTTTAATTTTTTTTTCTGTGGTAATTTGATAAAAACAGATACTACCTAAAACCCTTTTTGTTTTTTTATTAAGAGATTCTGGTACAGGGTTTCAGATTTTTATATACCAGTACAGAGGACAATTATGAAGAAAAAACAAAAAAAAAATTTCGTTGATGATTTTTGAAGAAAAAAAAAAAATAAACTGATAGGAAAGAAAATCTTATTGTGCTTGAGGGTGCTTTTTTTGGCTCTATCGGCTCTAGACCCTCTGTTTGTGTATTGCTTGAATCTGGAGTTCTTTTGGCTCTGTCGGCTCTAGAACCTCTGTTGCTTGTTGCTTGTCGCGTGATTTACAGAATTTAATCCCGCTCTGATACCATATTGAATTTTAGAGTGGAATAAAAAATGATGAACAATTGTTTTATTGATTGTTGTTCTGTCTAATACAAGGTCTATACATGAGTATTTATAGCCAAAAATATCAACTAGCCATTGGGCTATTTCCTAAATTATAATGGCTGTAATCTACATTCTAATTGTGCCTTAATTACAAAGATTTTCTAGCCGTTACTAAAATTCAGCTAGGTACCAAAGTTGTCTTAGCAGCTGTACACATGGAGACTAGTTTATTTGTTGCTTAAATTGCCAATGATGAATATCCTAAGGCAGATTTCGTTATTCTTCAATAGAAAGCAAATCCATTTTTTTTTTGTATGTTTGCAGACAAATGCCCGTAGCCTTACAATTTGCATCTTACATATTAGTATATTACATCCCAAACTAGAAAGCCTCAAATATGTAAAACCGCACTGTTCATGAACAATGACCATTGCTTATTGCTTTAGTTGCGTCTGCACTTCCGTCCCCCACCCAAAAAAGACAGCACTAAATTAAATCTAATTATAAACCAATCTCAAGCTAGATTGGGTTTATTCATTTATTAAATTATCATTTTTATAGAACTAGTATCAAATGTTTTTAAAAAGAAAAAAAAAAGGACCAAAACAAGGGCTTTCTCCAAAAATTTAGGGATTGAGTCATTTTTTAACCATTAAAAAGATGTTAAAGACTAAAGCATTACTATAACATCTGTGCGTAGTCCCAACTAGTGTTTTGAAAAAGCCCCCGGGGACGTGAACCGGACTGGACTGCCAGCGACCCGTGTCCGACCGGACCATGCCCATGCACTAATATATCACATATCGTCTTTGTAAGTCGATAATAACAACAATTTTTTTTTATTAAGCTAATTAATTTTTCCGCATAATTTTTCATGAACATAAATGACTCCCATATCTGCTTTTGGTACAAGAGACTAATTTAGTTTCTAATATGATGTGGTAGTTTCTAATTTAGTTTCAGGACTGTAGAAGAGTTTCTTATTTAGAAACTATGCAGTAAAGTTTCATATTATGAAACTGTTTCTAAACTCCATGCAGACCAAATGATTGGCTCATATTAATTTTTCTTTTTAATTTATTGTTGACACGGCTTAATAGAAACTCTAAAATTAATTTCAGAGATGTGAGAGTTAGAAACTTTAGAGATCTTAATTTCTAAAATATAGTTAACAATTATTTAAAAACTCATTTGAGTTATAGGGATATAGATGCTAAGAGAGAGTTGCCGAATAAGAGAAAAAGTTAAAAATAAGGTGAACTGGATATTTGAAAAACTGAAAGGGTTTGGATTGCAAAACTATTTGTAGTCGCTTATTGAAATTTATAACATATAGATTAATGCAAAATAGCAATGTCGATTCTCATTTGTGTCTAATTGATAAGATCGATTTCTGATCTAGCAGAGAGCTTCATTTTTTTGTTATTTTTTTTTTCTATTGCAACTTTGGATGCTCTCCGATTCCTCAAAATTAACAAACTCCATTTAAAGAAGGGAAGTCAGACTTGTTGCATCGAAATCCAAATCATTTTGTGCGAGAGATGGAAGCACTCGAGACTGTGAGGCCGCACCTGAATTCGGACCAGGTGCACTAATTGTGAAATATCTTTTATCACCACTGCACAAAACCATAATCATCACATCAATTGAAATCCATTTATTGTTCCTATATATCACTAACGCAATATACCCATATATATATATAAACCAGCTGTATTTGTAACAAAATAATTGTAACATTTTCTTTCCACTTTTCTTACTGTTTCATCGTTTTTACTTTCATATGCATTTTTATTAAGGTCAGATGTCGAGTGGTATCCTAACTTAATTTTTATAGAATAGAAAAGTATTTACAAGTTTTTTATTATTATTTTGAAATGTTTGGTAGAGACTTATAAAATAAGTATTTACAAGCTTTCATATACTAGCTAGTTCTCATTAATTATATACCATTTAGAGTTTAAGCTGATGTCCTAAATTTAAAAAATTATTTGTTATCCAACCTATTATACATAGCAGTAGATGACTCCATCCTTGATTGTTGGTCATTCATATACAGTAACTCCATAAAGGAATTTTCCATCTTGACGAGTTCATTATATTTCTCTAATCTTTCAATCTCGTCCATATTTCTGCAATTAAACAAGAAAAACTTATAAAAAAATTGTGCAATGAAAATATAAATATATTTTTTGCGACTAATGGAATTGTAAATAATATTATCTCTAAAGAGTTTGGTATAATACTGGTTCCAAGTTCAATTTCATATGCATTTTTTATTAAGGCCAGATGTCGAATGGTCCCCTAACTTAATTTTTATAAAATAGAAAAGTATTTATAAGTTTTTTTTTTTTAAATTTTGAAATGCTTGGTAGAGACTTATAAAATAAGTATTAATTACTAGCTTTCATATATGCATATACTAGCCAATTCTCATGAATTATATACCATTTATAGTTTAAGCTAATATCCTAAATTTAAAAAATCATTTGTTATCCAACCTATTATACATAGCAGTAGATGACTCCATCCTTGATTGTAGGTCATTCAAAGACGGTAAATTCATGATGGAATTTTCCATTGCGGTGAGTTCATCAAATTTCTCTAACATTTCAATCTCTTCAATATTTCTGCAATTAAACAAGAAAAACTTTTTTTTTTTAAATTGTGCAACGAAAATATGAATATATTTTTGCGACTAATGAAATTGTAAATAATATTATCTCTAAAGGGTTTGGTATGATACTGGTTCACGAGTTCAATTTGTTCCAATTATTATTTTTCAATTTGTTTCAATTTGTCATAAGTTATTATAAAGACAACGGATTTGTCATTGCATACTGAAACCATAAGGTGGATATCTCTAGTTGCTCCAGCTTTATCTGATAATTGCTATTTGTGGTCTATTTGCATTGTGCATAACCTCGACTGAGAAGAAATTAAATTCTTAATAAAAACAATGTTTTTTTTCAAAAGTTAGATTTATATTACCGTAGTGATCCCAACTGACTCTCTAAGTTTGATATTTCTAATTTTATGTTCATAAGACGCATCTCCTGTCAAACCAAGAAGGAATTTATCAATATTTTGTGCTCGTAGAAAAATTAAACAAATTATGGAATGAAAAGGAGATGTATATTAAACTGGACCTGATCAGAGCCTTGCTGCTTATCATCAGTAGGACACGTGCTGCACCCAAAAAACAATACAAGAAATCAGACGTATAAATGTTTTTACAACAATTAATAACTGAAAACAAGAATAATCTTGCACCATACCAGAACTATTTACAAGTTAATAAAACAGTACAGTATTGAACTTTTATATATGTTACTAGTATGATAGATCTATATTTATGATTTATTCTTTTGTATCTTTGGAGTTGTGAATTAGGTTTCGATACAAACAAGTTTAGCACAAGGTACTATCGTATTAAAAATCTGGAAATAAAGATTAAGATAGCAGACCCATGATCCATCAGAGATATAGCATTGAGTGTATCACTTTCTGATTTAAATTTCTTCCTCAGAAGCTACAGAAAGAAACAACATTATTTAAGATTTATCATTATATTTGTAAACAAATGCAATAACTTATGGCACGAACTAAATAATTTTTAGTGAAAAATTATATCGTTGAATTAACATATATATAAAAATAGAAGAATTCAAAATCTTACATCCATGCCGTCCGACCTTCTGTAAATTGAAAAACAAAAAAAAATGTATAACACAATATTAGAAATATAATGAAGGTGAAACATATTAAGAAACAAGTAATTAGACTGAAAAGATAAATATTTGACAATAGACGTACGAATCTTGAAGGTTCTTTTGAGTTTCAGATATAAATTTCTGGACAACTCCATCGAAAGAACTGAGATAAGAAAAGGAAAACAAATCAGTTGAAAATCGTATGTGACACATCAATGAAATGAATACGACAAGTACATGCCAACATGTAAGATGATGGGATATATATAACAGTGATCAATTATGCATGGATATAATAAGATATAAGATTGAAGAGATCAATTAATTTAAGTACCTGTTCTCGTCATGGAATAGATCGTATTTCCCCGTGGGGGTATGCAAGAGAAGAAGCACCTGAGCATCTGATATTATCGAAAGCTCCTTTGCTTTCTTCTTGATGCCTTTTGATCTCTTACTAAATGTATTTGTCCTCTGACTCGCCGGCTCCAGTTTCTTAATTGATATCTTGTTCCTTCCCATAATTAATCTACTTTGTTGGGGATGGATTATGGTCTTTCAAGTTTCGAGCAAGAAGAGGAGTTTGTTTTCTGAGAAACAGAGAGAGAATAGAGAGGAGAGTAGAGGACGAGAGAATAATTAAACAAACGAAGCCTTATATAGGCGGGGGAGGGGGGGTTGGTTAATTTTTTAATCTGCCATAGATTAAATTTAGAAGGCTTGACTATCTTTTTGAGTTGTGTGAGCAGAATTATCAAAGAACCTTCCTTATTAATCTGTGGCTCACTTACAGAATTACCATTCTATATTGGATATTTTATCTATATATATCTCATTTAAAATATATAAACTATAAATCACTATAGACATTGCATCATCACTAGATACTTGCGATCAATATCTAAATTAATAATTCCATATTTTGAATTATTTCTAATTTAAAAATTATAGAAAATCTAAAAATAGATCAATCGTGTGTTAACACTTAACAGTGCTACTTTTGAGGTGGTGCCTGTTTCGTTATAGCTAATGCTGGATTAAATTAACTTTGAGTTGGTTTTGTACTAAATTAGTTTGCTCAAATCGGACATTATTAATTAATGGCATATGACGCTCCATGAAATAGTTAGCTCTATTTTGTGGCTAAGAACTGTTTAGTTGTGATCTTTTGACACTCCTACTTGCATCTTGTTCAACTCAAAAGCGTTCATTGTTATTGGCTAAAAATCACCACTAATAGCGCTTAAGTATCAAAGTTGTATATAAATGCAATTTTTAAAAGGATAGTTGTGGTAATTGAATGATTTGCATGTAACATTTGTCACGATTGTGAGAAAATTAAAGGACGATTAATTTGAGGATTTTCAAAAATTGTCGAGATTTATTTGATGAAAGAAATAAATTTTTATCGTAAAGAATTTGATGTCTTGTCTCATTTGAGATGGTTTAAATAGAATTAAATTTGTTGGAAAGTTCGGGTTTTGGATTTTTATTTTCATGCTCAACTAAGGAGGTAATGATGCTCCATTTATTTTTATTAATTGAATCAAAAATATTCTATTGTGAGGTTTGGTTTGTAATAGCGTATTAGCGGAAGAATTTTGAAGACTACGTATGCTCTAAAATATTGTACTTGAGTGAAAAAAAATAAGGAGGTCAAGCGTCCGTTTGATTGATAATTATTTTGTTACATAAGTCATGTTTACTAAACAAGTAATCTAAATTAACAAAAAAAATAAAATCTAAATAGGAGCTCCAGTAGAGCATCCTCTCTGTTATCCTATAAAAGTAAAATACATAAAGCATATTATAAACTGAGGACCACTAGTTGGTCATATACTTGTGTGAAATATTAAGGTGAATAACTATTTTAGGGAGAGGAGGGTGTCCGATACCGTCCGATTCACTTCAAGATTTGTGCGCATCACTTTAATATCCGTGTTGTTTGCTTTAATATATGTGTGCACAGATCTTGAAGTAGATCGGACGGTATCGGACATCCATCGAACACTGTTCTGGTCCGATGGGGCTAGGCATATTGACACCACACACATTTATATTAACACAACATCTTTAATAAAATTTATTGTATAGACAATTTTGACCTTCTTTAAATGTTTTGCTAATTACCATATTTTTCTATAATGTAATTAATGGAGTGATCATTTATTATATTATTTGATTTCCATAATTGCTAGATATTTATTTCTATTTTTATTTTATTTTACGTTGAGGTAATCTTATTTTTTTTGCTTAATTTTTTCTCATAGAAATATATATAACTACAAACTTCACATAAAAACCATCATTTCAATTGAAATTTCAAGCACTGAGCCATCAATTAATTTCCACTCAAACCAGATTAAGTCAAGGTATGTATTTGAATTTTTTTTTTTTGTAATTTTTTAATATTATGATAAACTTGCTTTAATTTTGATACTTATTATCTACGAAAAAGAAAGCTACTGGATCGAATTACATATCTCACTTTAATTTTTAAACTTTATAATTTTTTTTAATTTTGATACTTATTATCTATAGTCTATTTTAATTAAAATTGTTAGGAAAATTATTTATTGATGTTTTGTAATTAATTTAGATTTGATAATTGAATAAATGGATCAAACTCCTAACCAATTGGAAGAAAACCTTGAAAATCAAATTTTGAATGTTGCAAATGAAAGCAATCAACTTCTTAGTTTGAAGTTTGAAAATCGTGATGAACTATTTTCAATATGATATTGAGATTTTTGGAATATTTTAGCAATTTAAGTTGAATGCACACAATTTATTAATTTTAGCATGATTGATGTAATTTTTTTTATTGTAGTATTTTGTTGTACTTTTAATTAATTATTTTAATCATAAGTTGAATGTTAAAATTAATCATGATAATTTAAATTCAATATGTTTTCATATAAGTAATCATGTTGTATTTTAGTGATTTTTGCGCAAAAAATGAATAAAATATTAAGTAACAAAATAATTTTTTTTATAGTAGATTGTTAAAAAAATTGTGAAATTGGATAAAATAAATCGATATACACAATGATGATAGATTTTAATAGTATAATATAACCATTCACTGTTGTAGTTCCCTTAAAAAATCTTAAAGATTCAATTAATAAAAATAAATAAATAATAGTTATTTCGTTAATCTAACTTCTAAGGAAATAAATCATATAATAGCATATGAGAGAGAGAGAGACTGTGATAATAGAGAGAGAATCAGTTTTTAAGGAATCACTTAATGAAGGGTAAAATTGTCTATATCATAAAATATTTTGATAATGTTGTGTTAATAAATGTTTTTGTTGTTTTAATATCATCACCCGTCCGATGGGCATCGGACACCCCCCTCTCTCCTATTTTAAGGGCACATGAGAGTGTTGCATTAATGAATATTTTTAGAAGAAAGAAAGTAGGAAAGCTATAAGTTTCATTAAATGAAATAGAAGTCTCACATTAATCTAAACAAAAAATAACCAAATTTATCGTAGAAAAAATATCTAATACTTACAAACCGTCTTAACATTAATTTAAAATTTTAATTTTATAATGTACGTATCTGACTCTTAATGACAAATTTTAATCGATACTCTATACCAAAAGAACGTATGCAGCTATAACATCACAAATAAACTGATACATATTGATATAAATCCATCATAGAATAAAAATGCAAAAAATAAAGAAAAAAAAAAGAAAAAAAGGAGAAAGGAGAAGTAACAGGAAGTGAGGAGTGGAAAGAAGGGAATTTTATTAATAATTTTAGGAGGGGATATTTTGGTTATAAAATTTCCCATCTTGTGCCGCCTGTGCGTATTCCTATAGGTGAGAAGATCCTACTTCATAGTCGTTTGCCTTAGCCGAGTAGTACTGTTATGCCGCCCTGCCTTCAACTGCCTGATACCAATCCATTCCTATGTATCACTAACGCAATATATATACTCATATATATATACACCAGCTGCATTTGTAGAAAAATAATTGTAACATTTTCTTTCCATTTTTTTTCTTACTGTTTCATTGTTTTTACTTTCATATGCATTTTTTTTTTAAGGGCAGATGTCGAGTGGTCCCCTAACTTAATTTTTATAAAATAGAAAAGTATTCACATATTTTTTTTGAAATGCTTGGTAGAGACTTATAAAATAAGTATTTACAAGCTTTCATATATGCATATACTGGCCAGTTCTCATTAATTATATACCATTTAGAGTTTAAGATGATATATTAAATTTTAAAAAATATTTGTTATCCAACCTATTATACTTATCAGTAGAAATTGACTCCATCGTTGATTGTTGGTCATTCATAGATAGTAACTTCATAATGGAATTTTCCATCATGGCGAGTTCATCATATTTCTCTAACTTTTCAATCTCTTCTATATTTATGCAATTAAACAAGAAAAACTTATAAAAAAATTGTGCAACGAAAGTATAAATATATTTTTTGTGACTAATGGAATTGTAAATAATATTATCTCTAAAGGGTTTGGTATGACACCGGTTCACGAGTTCAATTTGTCATATGCTATTATATATAATGACAACGGATTTGTCATTGCGTACCGAAACCATAAGGTGGATGGAGTACCAGTTTTACCGTATTAATTGCTCCAGCTTTATCTGCTAATTGATGTTTGTGGTATGTTTGCATATATAGTGCATAACCTCGACTGAGAAGGAGTTAAATTCTTAATAAAAACAATGTTTTTTCAAAAGTTAGATTTATATTACCGGAGTGATCCCAACAGACTCTCTAAGTTTGATACTTCCAATTTTATATTCTTAAGATGCATCTCCTGTCAAACCAAGAAGTAATTTATCAATATTTTGTGCTCGTAGAAAAATTAAACAAATTATGGAATGAAAAGGAGATATATTAAACTGGACCTGATCAGAGCCTTGCTGCTTATCATCAGTAGGACACGTGCTACACCCAAAAAAACAATACAAGAAATCAGATGTATAAATGTTTTTACAACAATTAATAACTGGAAACAAGGATAATCTTACAACATATTAATTGTTGACTATAATATTATGGTTGATCTTCTTTTGTTTCCTCCAATTTCTCAAGCATATATATATTCCAAACTCAACACATATAAAACAGGAATCTTTAGTAGATATAAAAGCATGGGTATTGTCTAATAATTTATAATTTATCTTCATGCAAATGTATATAAATAAAAAAGTCTGAAGGAATTTAATGGAAGAATCATCTACGAACTGTGAATAGTGTTAGATAAATCACACAAAAAGCTTAAGCAACCAAATTAGACCTCGTAAATAAGATGCATGTCATGTCAATTAAATGGTCTCATATACAAAAAAATTATTCATATCTATTTACTGTAACGGCCAGCTGACATACGACACTTATTTAGAGTGTAATGACCATTCGATGCCCATCAGACCTACTTTAGTTTGATGAGTGTAATGACCATTTGATGTGCATCAAGATTCGTGCAGAATGTATTAAAATCCGTGCAGGTATGTTTCAATTTCCATACGCATATATCTTAATGCTAATAGTACAGTGTTAGAGTTAATTGGACTTAAAAGTAGGTCTGATGCTCATCGGACCTACTCCTATCTTTTTGAATTCAGAGTAGGTCTGATGCCCATCAGACCTACTTTGGTTCGATGAGTGTAATGACCATTCGATCTGCATCAAGATTCGTGCGAACTATATTAAAATTCGTGCATATCTGATTCAGTTTCTGTGCGCACAGATCGTAATGTTAATCGTAAAGAGCAAATTGTTCGTCCAACGCGTACTGACGCGTGGCAACCATGGATAGAAAATTATGTGGCAATTAATTTATTATTAAGCTAAATAATTTTTCATGAACATAAACGACTCCCATATTTGCTTTTGGTACAAGACACTAATTTAATTTCTAATATGATGTGGCAGTTTCTAATTTAGTTTTAGGGATATGAGAGAGTTTCTTATTTAGAAACTATGCAGTAAAATTTCATATTATGAAACTGTTTCTAAACTCCATGCAGACCAAATGATTGGCGCGCTCATATTAATTTTTCTTTTTAATTTATTGTTGATGTGGCTTAATAGAAACTCTAAAATTAATTTCAGAGATGTGAGAGTTAGAAACTTTAGAGATCTTCATTTCTAAAATATAGTTAACAGTTATTTAGAAACTCATTTGAGTTGCAGGGATATAGATGCTAAGAGAGCGTTGTTGAATAAGAGAAAAAGTTAAAAATAAGGTGAACTGGATATTTGAAAAACTGAAAGGGTTCGGATTGCAAAACTATTTGTAGTCGCTTATTGAAATTTATAACATATAGAATTATAGATTGACGCAAAATAGCAATGTCGATTCTCATTTGTTTCTAATTGATAAGATCGATTTCTGATCTAGCAGAGAGCTTGATTTTTTTGTAATTTTTTTCTATTGCAACTTTGGATGCTCTCAGATTCCTCAAAATTAACAAACTCCAATTAAAGAAGGGAAGTCATGCAATAAGTAAACTCGTTGAATCGAAATCCAAATCATTTTGTGCGAGAGATGGAAGCACTCGAGACTGTGAGTTCGCACCTGAATTCGGACCAGGTGCACTAATTGTGAAATATCTTTTATCACCACTGCACAAAACCATAATCACCACATCAATTGAAATCCATTTATTGTTCCTATATATCACCAACGCAATATACCTATATATATAAACTAGCTGCGTTTGTAACAAAATAATTGTAACATTTTCTTTCCACTTTTCTAACTGTTTCATCGTTTTTACTTTTATATGCATTTTTATTAAGGTCAGATGTCGAGTGGTCCTCTAACTTAATTTTTATAAAATAGAAAAGTATTTACAAGTTTTTATTTTGATTTTGATTTTGAAATGCTTGGTAGAGACTTACAAAATAAGTATTTACAAGCTTTCATATACTAGCCAGTTCTCATTAATTATATACCATTTAGAGTTTAAGCTGATATCCTAAATTTAAAAAATTATTTGTTATCGAACATATTATACGTAGTAGTAAATGACTCCATCCTTGATTGTTGGTCATTCATAGGTACATTAACTCCATGATGGAATTTTCCATCCTGGTGATTCCATCGATTTTCTCTAACTTTTCAATCTCTATTATATTTCTGAAATTAAACAAGAAAAACTTATAAAAAAAATTGTGCAACGAAATATAAATATATTGTTTGCGACTAATAGAATTGTAAATAATATTATCTCTAAAGGGTTTGGTATGATACCGGTTCACGAGTTCAATCTGTTCCAATTATTATTTTTCAATCTGTTTCAATTTGTCATAAGCTATTATAATGACAACGGATTTGTCATTACATACTGAAACCATAAGGTGGATATATCTAGTTGCTCCAGCTTTATCTGATAATTGCTGTTTGTGGTCTATTTGCATAGTGCCTAACCTCGACTGAGAAGAAATTAAATTCTTAATAAAAACAATGTTTTTTTTTCAAAAGTTAGATTTATATTACCGTAGTGATCCCAACTGACTCTCTAAGTTTGATACTTCTAATTTTATGTTCTTAAGACGCATCTCCTGTCAAACCAAGAAGCAATTTATCAATATTTTGTGCTCGTAGAAAAACTAAACAAATTATGGAATGAAAAGGAGATGTATATTAAACTGGACCTGATCAGAGCCTTGCTGCTTACCATCAGTAGGACACATGCTGCACCCAAAAAATAATAGAAGAAATCAGACGTATAAATATTTTTACAACAATTAATAACTGGAAACAAGGATAATCTTACACCATACCAGAACTATTTACAAGTTAATAAAACAGTACAGTATTGAATTTTTATGTTACTAGTATGATAATCTATTTTTATGATTTATTCCTTTGTATCTTTGGAGTTGAGAATTAGGTTTCGATACAAACAAGTTGAGCACAAGGTACTATCGTATTCAAAATCTGGAAATAAAGATTAAGAAAGCAGACCCATGATCCATCAGAGATATAGCATTGAGTGTATAGCTCTCTGATTTAAATTTCTTCCTCAGAAACTACATAAACAAATAGCCTTATTTAAGATTTATCATTATATTTGTTAACAAATACAGTAACTTATGGCACAAACTAAATAATTTTTAGTGGAAAATTATATCGTTGAATTAACATATATATAAAAATAGCAGAATTCAAAAATCTTACATCCATGCCGTCCGACCTTCTGTAAATTGAAAAATAAAAAAAAATTATAACACAATATTAGAAATATAATGAAGGTGAAAGATATTAAGAAAAAAATAATTAGACTTAAAAGGTAAATATTTGACAATAGACGTACGAATCTACATGGTTCTTTTGAGTGTCGTTAAGGAATTTTTGAACAACTCCATCGAAAGAACTGAAATAAG
Source organism: Carex arenaria (assembly GCA_964058825.1). Taxonomy (NCBI): domain Eukaryota; kingdom Viridiplantae; phylum Streptophyta; class Magnoliopsida; order Poales; family Cyperaceae; genus Carex; species Carex arenaria. The sequence continues at coordinate 1,149,145 of CAXKVW010000006.1, read as the reverse complement.
AAAAGGAAAACAAATCAGTTGAAAATCGTAAGTGACACATCAATGAAATGAATAAGACATAAATTGTCTTATATTTCTTAACTAAACAATAAGATAATGTCGCAAATTAAGCAGGTAGGGTTGCGGTACGAGCTACTAAATAAGAATCTATAACATGCCAACATGTAGGATTCACATCTGCTGCGATCCTAAAAGGATGAACAGTAACTCTAAAATCACAACTTTTTCAAATCTAACTGTCCAATAATTTCGTGCACATATCTCAAAGCAGATGATTTTTTCTTACACGAATCTTGAAACAATTCAATAGTTGGATTTGGAAAAACAGAAATGGTAGGTTACTGTTCATAAGTGAAGAATCGTAGCAGATTCGGATCCCAACATGTAAGATGATGGGATATATATAATAGTCAATTATGCATGCATGGATATAATATAAGATATAAGATTGAAGAGATCAATTATTTGAAGTACCTGTTCTCGTCATGGAATAGATCGTATTTCCCCGTGGTTGTACGCATGAGAAGAAGCACCTGAGCATCTGATATTATCGAAAGCTCCTTTGCTTTCTTCTTGATGCCTTTTGATCTCTTATTAAATGTATTTGTCCTCTGACTCGCCGGCTCTGCTAGTTTCTTAATTGATAGCTTGTTCCTTCCCATAATTAATCTATTTTGTTGGGGATGGATTAATTATGATCTTTCAAGTTTCGAGCAAAAGAAGAGGAGTTAATTTGTTTTATGAGAAACAAAGAGAGAATAGAGAGGACGAGACAATAATTAAACAAACGAATCCTTATATGGTTTGGGGGGGGGGGGGGGAGGTTGGTTAATTTTTGAATCTGCCATAGATTAAATTTAGAAGGCTTGACTATCCTTTTGAGTTGTATGAGCAGAATTTATACTGTTGTCCCAGTTTCATATATATTTTTATTAAAGAACCTTCCTTATTTATCTGTGCTCACTTACAAACTTACTATTCTATATTGGGTATTTTATCTATATATATCTCATTTAAAACAATGCATCACTAGCTACAGGCAATGAATATCTAAATTAATAATTCCATATTTAGAATTATTTCCAATTTAAAAATTATAGAAAATATAAAAATAGATCAATCGTGTGTTAACACTTAACAGTACGTGCTACTTTTGAGGTGGTGCCTGTTTCGTTATAGCTAATGCTGGATTAAATTAATTTTGAGTTGGTTTTGTGCTTGATTAGTTTGCTCAAATCGGACATTAATTAATGACATATGAGGCTTCCTGAAATAGTTAGCTCTATTTTGTGACATATGAGGATTATGATCTTTCAAGTTTCGAGCAAAGAAGAGGAGTTTGTTTTCTGAGAAACAGAGAGAGAATAGAGAGGAGATTAGAGGACGAGAGAATAATTAAACATACGAATCCTTATATAGGCGGGGGGAGGGGCCGTTGGTTAATTTTTGAATCTGCCATAGATTAAATTTAGAAGGCTTGACTATCCTTTTGAGTTGTATGAGTAGAATTTATAATATTTATTTTTGTTACATAATTTAATATTTATTTTTGTTAAATATTTTATTTTAAAAGTAAAAGATTATGACAATCGATAATTGCTGATTTCTTTTCTCATTTAATCGTGTAACATGAAACTAAAACTGATATTCTGAGAGTGAGATAAACTAGTTAGGCCCTCTCTAGTTTTCATTCCTGGTTCCACCACTGGGTCCAGTTTCATATATATCTTTATTAAATAACCTTTCTTATTTATCTGTGCTCACTTACAGGCTTACTATTCTATATTGGGTATTTTATCTATATATATCTCATTTAAAACATTGCATCACTAGCTAAAAATTATAGAAAATCTAAAATTGGATCAATCGTGTGTTAACACTTAACAGTGCTACTTTTGAGGTGGTGCCTGTTTCGTTATAGCTAATTAATGCTAGATTAAATTAACTTTTAGTTGGTTTTGTGCTTAATTTGTTTGCTCAAATCGGACATTATTAATTAATGGCATATGAGGCTTCCTGAAATAGTGAGCTCTATTTTGTGGCTAAGAACTGTTTAGTAGTTGTGATCTTTTGACACTCCTGCTTGCATCTTGTTCAACTCAAAAGCGTTCATTGTTATTGGCTAAAAATCACCACTAATAGTGCTTAAGTATCAAAGTTGTATATAAATGCAATTTTTAAAAGGATAGTTGTGGTAATTGAATGATTTGCATGTAACATTTGTCACGATTGTAAGAAAATTAAAGGACGATTAATTTGAGGATTTCCAAAAAATGTCGAGATTTATTTGATGAAAGAAATAAATATTTATCGTAAAGAATTTGATGTCATGTCTCATTTGAGATGGTTTATAATAGAATTAAATTTGTTGGAATTAAAGTTCGGGTTTTGGATTTTTATTTACATGCTTAACTAAGGAGGTAATGATGCTCCGTTTATTTTTATTAATTGAATCTAAAAACATACTATTGAGAGGTTTGATTTGTAATGGCATACTAGCCGAAGAATTTTGAAGACTACATACGCTCCAAAAAAAGACTGAGTCTATCGTGCTATGCATATCATGGGTTGCTCCGAAATACGGATCATGCAATATTTCTGTTTTCAAAATCTTAATGGTTGATCCGAACTGTTCAACATGATCTCCATATAAATATCTACTTGCAGATCTAATTATATACTTTTTTAGAATTTTTTTACTATATTTTAAGAGAGGTAAAAAATCACTTGATCTGAAATTTCTGGAGCATCCAAAAACAGTGATTTTCTGCATATCTTAAAAAATGGTAAAAAAATTCTAAAAAATATAAAATTTGGTCTGCAAGTATATATTCATATGAAAATCATTTTGAACGGTTCAGATCGACCATTAGAATTTTGAAAATGAAAATATTGATCCGTATTATGAACTAAATCATAATATGCATAGTACCATAGAGTCACTCCTAAAAAATTGTACTTGCGTGAAATATTAAAGTGAACAACTATTTTAAGGGCACATGAGACTGTTTTGATTAATGAATATTTTTAGAAAAAAGAAAGTAGCAAAACTATAAGTTTCATTAAATGAAATAGAAGTCTCACATTAATCTAAACAAAAAAAATATCCAAATTTATCGTAGAAAAAAAATCTAATACTTACAAATCCTCTCTTAACATGAATTTAAAATTTTAATTTTATAATTAAAGTGTCTGACCCTTATGGAGTACTACTACAAAACATATTTTAATCGATACTAAAATTTAACTACACATCTATTAAAAATTTCTTATATATATATTTTTAAGGTTAGTGGCAGTAAGTGCCAACTAACAATTTCAATGATAAGAAAAACGAACTTACAACGAGTCAAATGCCTCCTCAATACAAAATCTAAACTTTTATTCTCATGTTAAGAGATCACACTTATATACACTCATTATTATTCTATTATCTTAAACTCTATAGCTCTCTACAACCGGATTCGCTCTTTTGACCGCCGCGACGCCCCAACGTTCGGATCTACTCACCCGTGCTCCGATCGAGATGACGTAGAGAGACAACACTTCGAGCTCCGACCATACCGCACTCTCGGCTCCGATCGGCTATGGTCCCTCCCCTCTCTCATTTTTCTCTCCACTCAAAAGAGTAGAGCCGTGAAAGAGGGGAGGAGTTATATCGAAAGTAAGATCTAGAAGAGTAAGAGGAAGGACTAGAGAGAAAAAGAGGAGAAGTGAGGAGGAGGAACGTTGGTGGTGATTGCAGTTGCTAGGATTTAACCCCTTTCTTTCACTCGACAGCTAGTTTCAAAATAACAATTAATTTGTTCAGAAACTAGCCAAATGGATGCACCAACATTCTTATATATGCTCACTAGTACAGAAAACACAACTATACATAGCATACTATACATGAATACGGAAAAATTCCTCATTAATAAGGGGGAATTTCATGTATACCCCTCAAAAACTTCAAAATTATGCATTTCCCCCTCTAAATTTTGAAATTACATATTTCCCCTTCTAAACTTCAATAACTCACATATTTATCCATTTTATTGTCTTTTGTAATAAAACTCATTCTAAATTTATAAAATACCCATTTTACCCTTTATTAAAATTATAAAACGCCCCATCGAACTCAAATTAGAATCTGAAGGGTTCCTCTACCATCCGATCTGCATGCATCGCAATAAGATCTGTGCGTATTTGCTTCAAGATTCGTGCTGATCTAGTGTGCACGGATTTTAAAGCAATTTGATCCGCATGCATCGCATTAAGATCTGTGCACACTACTTCAATATTCGTGCGTGTTCGCTTTAATATTCATGCTGACCTATCACACACAGATCTTAAAGCAATTCGGACGGTAGAGAAACCTTTCAGATTCAAATTGGAGTGAAATGAATGTTTTAGAATTTTTAATAAAAGGGTAAAATGGGCATTTTGTGAATTTAAAATGTGTTTTAATATAAAATACAATAAAATGGGTAAATATGTGAATTTTTGAAGTTTAGAGGGGGGAATACGTAATTTAAAAATTTAGAGGGGGAAATATGTAATTTTGAAGTTTTTGAGGGGTATACATGAAATTCCCCATTAATGTGTAATGGAAGGAGATGCTTACGCAAAAAAAAAAAATCATACATACCCACAAGATCATTTAAAGTCCAACCGTGTACAAAAATTATCAATATTTGTAGGGTTTGTTAATACTAAACCGTGCATGCATAATCTTATCAAATCGTACACGGTATAAATTGTGAGCAAGAACCCAACATGATTTTAATTGAGAGTCTACAGTAGAAATTGTAAAACATGATTGATTGATTCAGCTATGTACCTCTTCTTTACATGTACCGGCAACCCTCCTTTCATCCTGAGTGTCACCGACATCTCATATGGCGGCGGCACATTTTTAACACCAACCGGCTCCAGACAGAACATCCTGAGCACAGCCGCAACAACTGCTTTCATCTGGACATACGCCATCTCCCTGCCAAGACATGCCCTTGGCCCGGCATGAAAAATCAAGAATTTACACAAATCAACCCCGACAAATTGACCTTTGTCATCCAACCACCGCTCGGGTATGAATGCATCAGCATCTAAACCCCACAGCCTCGGCCTAAAGAAAGAATGTACTTATGGAAAATTTGTTCAGGATGTTGTGGCAACATTTCACCGAGCTCACAATAGTTTGGCATAGCTATCACGTTGCATGTCGTGATTGCTTTCTTAATCCTGTTGTACAATCGTAAGTTTTGTGAATCACGCAATAAAAGGTGTTTTAGTACTGTCAAAGCTTCCCTGAAACTATAGGCTATTGTTGAACCGAATTCCTGGGGCATTATCCGTTTAATAGTCTCAGGTTCACATACGGCCGGCCAAACAAAGATATTTCATATTTTCAATGATACTCGCAAAAGTAATATATGAAGTATGGATATAGACTACAGAGCAGTGACGTTTATTGTCTAGCCATTCTTGGATAATGGCTGAGTTCATCAAATAATTATTATCCCCCGCATTTGTGGCGGTTTGCAGCAGATGGCCTAAAGACAAAACGTGCTTATGGAAAAAATTTTCAGGACGTTTTCGCAACATTTCACTGAGCTCACAATAGCTTGGCATAGCTATCACGTTGCATGTCGTGATTGCTTTCTTAATCCTGTTGTACAACCGTAAGATTTTGAATCACACGATAAAAGGTGTTTTAGTACCGCCAAAGCTTCCCTGAATCTATAGGCTATTGTTGAACCGAATTCCTGGGGCATTATCCTTTTAATAGTCCGTACGTCAGGTTCACATATGGCCGGCCAAACAATGATATTTAGGTATGCAGTATGGATACCTAAATTCTCACAGATCTCTGGGACCCAAAAAGTAGAAATATCAAATATACCCAATCAATATCTTGAGTAACATGCAGCAAAAACTTATTGAATTGCTATTTCAAAATGGCTGTGTTGTCTACTGGAAGAGGGACCAAATCCAAATTTGAGGGTTTAGGATTTAATGGATCTATGGTTATAGCTTTGATACCTGATGGAGTGGAGGTAAAAGAAGCATGGTGGGCTAGCTCGGCGATTGATGTTGCCAGATGGAATAACTGGCAAATGTGTCTGGAATCATTTGAAAGCTTAAGCTTAAAATGTTTAGAAAAAAAGAATTAGGGGTTTTTCAGAGTTGTTGTTCTGCTTTTGCGTTTCTATATAGATATGTTGTGGCTCTTCAAATCTTATATATTTTAAATTGCATTTATTTAATATATGGCAATTTATTATGTAGTCATGTCTCAAATTTGATTTTTGAACCAGTGAACCCAGAAATAAAATCTATTGAGCTCTTTTGAAAGATATGGCCAATCCTCCAGATTAGTCACTCTATTTGAGCATATTCTCAACATTGTTGATCAAGTTAGTGGAGGGATGAAAAAATTGATACCAAAGATATAGTCAATAAATGAGTTGGGTATATGAAAGCTCAAGCCGGATGGCCTCGGTGCACGAGGAAGCGACAAGCCGAGGCGAGAATATACACAGAATCGAAAGTGATAATTAATTTTATCACCATGTGATGTATCGGACCTTGATAGAGCGGTTATGCAGATCATTGGATGTAATTATAAATATAAACTTGCTCAAGTTCTTGATTATTTCTATTGCAGAGAAAATTTATGGCGTATTTGGTTCATCGTCGCCCGGTTTTTTTTTTTCTGTTTGTGAAATGCCTTTTCACCCAAGGGGCCAGTTTCAGATACATAAAAACACAGTTAGTTACACCAACTTATGGGAGTTATTTTCCTTTTCCCCTTTTCTTTTTCCTTTTTTTTTTAAAATTCTTTATTACTCAAGAAATTTAATTTTCACATAGGAAAGAAAAATGTCTGATATGTCATGCATTTTGCTTCAACAATCAACACACGCAATTAAGCTTTTCACCCTCTCTCTCTATCTTTTTTTTTCCCCTTATTTTTCTTTTGTTATACATGTCTATGTGCGATGTGCCTCCTTTGTATGAATCAGGAGTGGTTAGTTCATAAGGACCTGTTGGACTAGAAATCCTCAGTCCTAATTTATCTCCCATCCCCACATAGTGTGCGACCAATCATTATCTGGGTGTGGGCCGGTGAATATAAAAGATGGTGGCGCTGGTGTGTTCATACAATTTGTTGGCAAATTGGCAGGCTGCAACATATCATGAAAGTGTTGGTCGAAACCGGTATTCACCACACTCCCAGTGTAGTTTGGCAAAATCAATGGCATAGGAGGATTATTTTGTGCGAGAGATGGAGACACTTGAGACTGTTGGTCGAAACCGGTATTCCCTTGCAAAGTGTGCGACCAATCATTATCTGGGTGTGGGCCGGTGAACATAGGGGATGGTGGTGCTGGTGTGTTCATACAATTTGTTGGCAAATTGGCAGGCTGCAACATATCATGAAAGTGTTGGTTGAAACCGGTATTCACCACACTCCCAGTGTAGTTTGGCAAAATCAATGGCATAGGAGGATTATTTTGTGCGAGAGATGGTGACACTCGAGACTGTTGGTCATTCATAAACAGTAATTCCATGATGGAATTTTCCATCCCGGTGAGTTCATCGAATGTCTCTAACTTTTCAATCTCATATATATTTCTGAAATTAAACAAGAAAAACTTATAAAAAAAAATTGTGCAACGAAAATATAAATATATTTTTGTGACTAATGGAATTGTAAATAATATTATCTATAAAGGATTTTGTATGATACCGGTTCACGAGTTCAATTTGTCATAAGCTATTATAATGACAACGGATTTGTCATTGCATACCAAAACCATAAGGTGGATATCTCTAATGACATATCTGATGTAGGCCTTTCTTATTACGGAAGCAGATGTGGATCGAGTACCAGTTTTACTGTATTAATTGCTCTAGCTTTATATGAGAATTGTTGTTTGTAGTCTATTTGCGTAGTGCATAACCTCGACTGAGAAGGAATTAAATTCTTAATAAAAACAATATTTTTTCAAAAGTTAGATTTATATTACCGAAGTGATCCCATTTTACTCTCTAAGTTTGATACTTCCAATTTTAGATTCTTAAGATGCATCTCCTGTCAAACCAAGAAGCAATTTATCAATATTTTGTGCTCGTAGAAAAATTAAACAAATTACGGAATGAAAATGAGATGTATATATTAAATTGGACCTGATCAGAGCCTTGCTGCTCATCATCAGTAGGACGCGTGCTGAACCCAAAAAAAACAATACAAGAAATCAGATATATAAATGTTTTTACAACAATTAATAACTGGAACCAAGGATAATCTTACTCTTACACCATACCAGAACTATTTACAAGTTAATAAAAAAGTACAATATTGATCTTTTATATATGTTACTAGTATGATAATCTATTTTTATGATTTTTTCCTTTGTATCTTTGGAGTTGTGAATTAGGTTTCGATACAAACAAGTTGAGCACAAAGTACTATTGTATTAAAAATCTTGAAATAAAGATTAAGAAAGCAGACCCATGATCCAACAGAGATATAGCATTGAGTGTATGGCTGTCTAATTTGAATTTTTTCCTCAGAAACTACAGAAACAAACAACATTATTTAAGATTTATTATTATATTTGTAAATAAATGCAGTAACTTATGGCACAAACTAAATAATTTTTAGTGAAAAATTATATCGTTGAATTAACATATATATAAAAATAGCAGAATTCAAAAATCTTACATCCATGTCGTCCGACCTTCTGTAAATTGAAAAATAAAACAAAATTATAAACAATATTAGAAATATAATGAAGGTGAAAGATATTAAGAAAAAAATAATCAGACTTAAAAGGTAAATATTTGACAATAGACGTACGAATCTTCAAGGTTCTTTTGAGTTTCGTTAAGAAATTTTTGAACAACTCCATCGAAAGAACTGAGATAAGAAACGGAAAACAAATCAGTTGAAAGTCGTAAGTGACGCATCAATGAAATGAATAAGACATAAATTGTCTTATATTTCTTAACTAAAAAACAAGATAACGTTGCAAACCAAGTCGGTAGGATTTGCGGTACGAGCTATTAAATAAGAATCTCTAACATGCCAACATGTAAGATGATGGGATATATATAACAGTCAATTATGCATGGATATAATAAAATATAAGATTGAAGAGATCAATTAATTTAAGTACCTGTTCTCGTCATGGAATAGATCGTATTCACCCGTGGTGGTACGCAAGAGAAGAAGCACCTGAGCATCCGATATTATCGAAAGCTCCTTTGCTTTCTTCTTGATGCCTTTTGATCTCTTACTAAATGTATTTGTCCTCTGACTCGCCGACTCTAGTTTCTTAATTGATATCTTGTTCCTTCCCATAATTAATCTACTTTGTTGGGGATGGATTATGATCTTTCAAGTTTCGAGCAAAGAAGAGGAGTTAATTTGTTTTCTGAGAAAATGGGAGAGAATAGAGAGGAGAGAGGAGAGAGGAGAGAGGACGAGAGAATAATTAAACAAACAAATCCTTATATAGGCGGGGGAAGAGGGAGCTGGTTAATTTTTGAATCTGCCATAGATTAAATTTAGAAGGCTTGACTAGCCTTTTGAGTTGTATGAGCTGAATTTATAATGTCGTTCCAGTTTCATATATAATTTTATTAAAGAACCTTCCTTATTTATCTGTGCTCACTTACAGACTTACTATTCCATATTGGATATTTTATCTATATATATCTCATTTAAAACATTGCATCACTAGCTACACTGCTACAGGCAATCAATATCTAAATTAATAATTCCATATTTATAATTATTTCCAATTTAAAAATTTATGGAAAATCTAAAAATAGATCAATCGTGTGTTAACACTTAACAGTGCTACTTTTGGGATGGTGCCTGTTTCGTTATAGCTAATGCTGGATTAAATTAAAAAGATATAAAATAATAATTCCATATTTAGAAAGATATAAACTAAAAATCACTATAGACATTGCATCATCATTATCTACTTGCGATCAATATCTAAAATAATAATTCCATATTTAGAATTATTTCCAATTTAAAAATATAAAAATAGATCAATCGTGTGTTAACAGTGCCACTTTTGAATTATTCCAGCTGAAAAATAAAAAATAGAACTCCAAGCTCACATTGAATTAAAATAAATTATTGCAATACACACCTCCTTTTATTAAGCTAATTAATTTTTCCGCACAATTTTTCATGAACATAAACGACTCCCATATCTTCTTTTGGTACAAGAGACTAATATAAGAGAATGTTGCTGAATAAGAGGAAAAGTTAAAAATAAGGTGAACTGGATATTTGAAAAACTGAAAGGGTTCCAATTGCAAAACTATTTGTAGTCGCTTATAACATATAGATTGTGCAATGAAATTTATAACATATAGATTGACGCAAAATAGCAATGCTGATTCTCATTTGTGTCTAATTGATAACATCGATTTCTGATCTAGCAGAGCATGATTTTTTTTAGTAATAACCCAAAAAAAAAACAATTAATAAAAATAATCACTACTGCATTTTCGGTCATCAGCGACCGGCATCAGTGACCGATTGGGTTGCCGGTGACTGAAGCCCAATTAAAAAAAAAAAAATCTTCAGGGACAAAACCTTTCTGTGACTGATTTGGATCGCTGAAGGGTATTCCCTAAAAAAGGCCCGCCAAACATATCCCTTTCTCTTTTTCTCCGTCTTTGCGTGTGTTTTAGAGTTAGACCAAAAAACCTCTGCTGACGCTGTGCCTCCTGACCCCCGCCCAACATTGGTGCGCAATACGCGAAGGAGAAAGGATCGCCGACACTTTGCTGCCGTTCCCCATCGTCCGGGACTCCGCCTTTGCCCCTGTCCGCTGCTGCTCTTGCCCCTGCAAAGGATATAATTAAAGATGATGCGGGACCACCTAGGTGGTTCTCTCCTGTCGAGTGTGGCAGACCGGTGTCGAACGCACCTTTGCTGCTGTTCTTACCAGGTTAGTTAGATCTTTGCTTTGTGTGTAGTTGATTGATGAAATGCCTCACAAAAAAAAATTTAAATATTAATTTGTAATTGTACTCCGCAAATTGAGATTTAGGTATAGTTGATATTGGTTGATAAATAGTGAAAGGAGTAGTTAAGTGACTATCAATCTCAGTTGACAGTTTTTTCTGTTAAGGCACAGTTGGGATTTTGAGAATTCCTTCTCTTGCGCGCATTTGCTGATTAGCCCAATCAAGCACAAGGAGGGTATTGTTGATTTGTTATTTGAATTATCTTGGATTTTTTTTCTTAATTCCTTTTTCAATGTGTTGATTTGTAGGGTTTTTGAGATTAAATGTTTGCATATCTCAGTGAAGGATCGAACTTCTTTTGAAGGTACCAGCTACCCTTATTTGATAATACCATACCATGAAATTATATTAAGAAATTTTGTTAATTACAAATTTAGTGAGCATGTTGTCCACCCTTTTATGCAACTTGAAAGAAATTGTATTCTATTTAATTATATGAATACTAAATGTACGAGTCCTTTTCTGCAATTTTAGGTATTAAGAAAATACTGAGTCTCGCAGCTTAAGCTTGCAAAAGCAAATTAATCGGTATGCTGCAATCCATTTGGAGCCTGAGGTAATTTCCATCTTATTATTTGTAATGTTTGATATTTCTTTGATTAAGAATGAGTTAGGTTGGTTGGAACTTATCTCTACTAAACTTGTTTCAGGATGGAAAGGGTTGGAATACAGAGCTGCATTTCCTTTGATTAAACCCCTGAGTGCTAAGCTGGGTCATTTATTCTATATTGTATTTCGATCCAATATTTTTTAATATCCATGAATATTGTTAAATAATTTTTTTCATTGATTTATTTTTTTATGAAAATTTGTCATTTTGTATGAAAATTTATTTTTGTTATCTTATAATATATATTCCGTAGCAACGCACGAGCACGATTCGTACCGATTGGGGTGGAAAAAAATAAATGAACATAATGGCTATATTTGTTTGGTATATTTTGTACCAATTGGTGAAAAGAAAAAACAAAGAAAAATTACACTTCTGCGACCGATTTTGACCCCATCAGCAATTGCCTGATCGGTCTCTGATGGTCATCAGCCACGTCACAATTATATAGTATTAGCGAAGGACATCATTGGTCGCTAAAGAGTCATATGTGACCAATTTTTAACCCTTCTGCGATTCGTGACGTCAGTGGAGAGGGTATCAATGACGGAGCAACTGCGACTGGTCCTTCTACGACCGATTTCGGGCTTATGTGACCGATGTACCTTCTGTGACCGGCGCCTTATTCTTCTATGACCGATTTGACCGGTCCCAGAAGGGTCATTTTCCTGTAGTGAATCAGGATATTAATTTTTTTTTGAAATATCCAAATCGCCTCACTGAGGGGCAGTCCACCCTTTACCCCAGACTGCCTCCCTGTGGGGCGGTCCACAATTTGTTTTTTAATTTTTTTTAGATAGTTGTACTAATTATAGAGTTTATATTAAGACAATTTTTTTTTATATAATTTGTTGTACATGTATTGACTAATTAAGTAAATTAACATTACATCTATTTTAGACGGATGTTTATTAGTGCTCTAATAAATTCGATATGTGTCTTTCTGTTATAACGCATCTATATTAATTTTTTTAAGTCATTTCTCTCATTTCTAAAGGAACTGCATGTTGTACATGTATTTATCTAAGAAATCTCTCGTAAACAGCCGGGGTTTGGACAACGAATAAATCAAGAGAGACGATATCTTCATTGAGAAGGTATAAAACGATGACGAAATTTCAAATGGCCATAAAATGACCACTTTTCGGAAAGCTTGCAAAAAATACGCATGCGTTAGTGTGTGCAATTGTTATGGTAGTTATGGTGTGGGTACTATAGCGCTGATACTATCATACTGATATCAGCTTCCATATATTTAGGATAACTTAGCAAAAATAAATTAGTAAGTTAACCGATCGAGTACATATCTTCAGTTATAAATGTCCAGAATAAAAATCATGTCATAGTTCAGCAGTTGCCATCAAGATAATAATAAAATAATTCATGTTACGGTTTATTTTTTCATTGATCATACTCTATAACAGAAGAACGTATGCAGCTATAACATCACAAATAAATTGATACATATTGATATAAATCCAGCTTAGAATAAAAATGCAAAAAAGAAAGAATAAAAAAAGGAGAGAGGAGAAGTAACTGGAATTAAGTGAGGAGGTAATTTGGCTAATTAATGGTTTTGGAAAGAAGGACATTTTATTAATAATTTTAGAAGAGGGAATATTTTGGTTATAAAATTTCCCATCTTGTGCCGCCTCTATGAATTCCTATAGGCGAGAAGATCCTGCTTCATAGTCGTTTGCCATAGCCGGGTAGTAGTGTTGTACCTGTCCCAGGTTTGCTGCTCCTTGAGCCCAATTATTCTCCGATTCCCGCATAGTGTGCGACCAATCATTATTTGGGTGTGGGACGGTGAATATAGGAGATGGTGGCGCTGGTGTGTTCATACAATTTGTTGGCAAATTGGCAGGCTGCAACATATCATGAAAGTGTTGGTCGAAACCGGTATTCACCACACTCCCAGCGTAGTTTGGCAAAATCAATGGCATAGGAGGATTATTTTGTGCGAGAGATGGAGGCACTCGAGACTGTTGGTCATTCATAGACAGTAACTTCAAGATGGAATTTTCCATCCTGGTGAGTTCTTCGAATTTCTCTAACCTTTCAATCTCGGCTATATTTCTGAAATTAAACAAGAAAAACTTATAAAAAAAATTGTGCAACCAAAATATAAATATATTTTTGCGACTAATGGAATTGTAAATAATATTATCTATAAAGGATTTTGTATGATATCGGTTCACGATTTCAATTTGTCATAAGCTATTATAATGACAACGGATTTGTCATTGCATACCGAAACCATAAGGTGGATATCTCTAATGACATAGCTGATGTAGGCCTTTCTTATTACGGAAACAGATGTGGATCGAGCACCAGTTTTACCGTATTAATTGCTCCAGCTTTATCTGAGAATTGCTGTTTGCGGTCTATTTGTGTCACACCCCGCGGCCATAAATAGTGACAGAGCCCCGCCGTAAACATACAACACCGTGTATGCTTACAAGGCCATTTAAAAATACACTCATCACATCAAAATAAAGACATAAAACGGATTTATATACAATAGTCCAGGTACAAAATGTCTGGTAAGGTAGAACATACACAAGGTATCTCGTAGGGATACCGACCAAAAAGGTATGACATAGAGAACTATACAACAAAAATATAGATATACATCTCTAGTCAAATAACCAAGATAACAACTACGGTAGTGGGTTGCTATCTATCAAGGCCTACTACTCGCGTGCCTCTCCAGGATCAACCGCACCAAAACCTGTAAAAATAACCCAAAGGGTGGGGGTGAGAATATAATTCTCAGTGCGAATTTGCCACAATCGAGCTATTGGACTTGCAATCAGAATCCATGTTCAAAAATGAAATCCATACTAAAGCACATTAGCCATTCTATAACAATATATAAGTATATGTATATGTTCGACAACAAGTAATCAAACGAAGTACAATCGACGGAATTTCCAAGGTGAGGTTCAAACAAGCACATATTTGGCCTAACTTATTTTACTATGGCTGGTAGCACTTACAGATGTTCCACCGAGCTGGACCCTTTATCTGACCCTCATCTGTAGGGTTACTGACACCTACAGATGTTCCACCGAGCTGGACCCTTTATCTGACACCCATCTGTAAATGCCTTGGCTTAACTCATTTTATTATGGCTGGTAGCACCTACAGATGTTCCACCGAGCTGGACCCTTTGTCAAACCCTCATCTGTAGGGTTACTGACACCTACAGATGTTCCACCGAGCTGGACCCTTTATCTGACACTCATCTGTAGGCTTTGGCTTAACCATTAATAAAGTCTGGTTCCATGTCATATAATGAGAATTCACAATCAATCACACACATATAGTCACCCACCCCTCGTCCCAACCGGTACTGGGAAAAGCCTGAGGGCCATTCACCTAATGCGCCAATAGGTTCCTGGGATCAAAGTCGGCTCGCCCAGCGGGCCAGACTTTGCAAATTCATTCTCATAATTTCGTCTGCTCGCCCAGCGGGTCAGACTTTACAAATTCATTCACATAATTCTGTCTGCTCGCCCAGCGGGTCAGACTTCATTCATAAACAAATCATAGGAGCACAATCAAAAGGACAACCATACGAGTATGCAAATCAACCATGTCACACAATTTGATCTTAACCAAGTTGAGTTATGCAAACCATTCACACAATTTTAGTTATGCAACAATCAAACATGCAATCATTCCAAAGATGCAACAATCAAACATACAACATGACAATCGAAAAGAATTTAATTTCTGAAAATGAAACATCAAACAAGTCCAAGAACCCCGCACCTGAGTATGATGATCGCTAATAAATTCTACGTCCCAAACGTCTCGTGAGATTCCGTATCCGATTGCCTTACCAAGTCTATTTAAAAGATACGCATAATCGTTATTTAACACTGTATAAATGGTGTATAACTAAGGCTAGTGCGATTACGGTTCGATACTCATTCGATTTGGCTTAACAATACTCAACTTACCACTTTGGGTTACCAGGTTGCGGCCCGTAATGGGTCCTGTTGCGGCCCGCAACCATCCAGATTTTCAACTGATTTCATTGCGGCCCGCAACAAGATCCATTGCGGCCCGCAACAAATCCCCAATTTTTCCAGAAGCTCTGACTCCTGTCTTGCGGCCCGCAACAAGGTCCATTGCGGCCCGCAACCACTCCCCAATTTTCCCAGCCTTCAGACGGCTTATCTATTGCGGCCCGCAACAGATCCTTTGCGGTCCGCAACCCATGAAAATTTCCCAGTTTTCAGATTTTTCAGATTTTTTTTCCATTTTTCCCCAAATTTTGGATTTGAAACCATCGATCGTTCGTTTCGGCTTAACGGTTTAATTTAATCGAATAATCGGTCGATCCATATTCTTTGAATCACTAAAACCCTAGAACCAATTCAAAAACCCTAAATCCAATAACCCATCCATATATCTATCAAGTTCAATTTAGAAATTCAATTCAAGCAACCGAGGTTTAACGATAGTTCGAAAACCCGAATCCAAATCCAAACTTCAAGCAAAAATTCAACATTTAAATCGCGAATTAGGGTTTCAAGATAATTTAAGAAAGGAAATTTACCAAATGAGAAGAGAAATAGAGTATCTACTTGGCCCGGATCTCGAATCTCAGATTGAATTGATCGATTTCGCGAAAATACGATCTCTCCCTCACCCTTCCCTCCTCTTGCGCCACTCACTCCCACACACCCGCTAACACACGAATTTTAGAGGGGGTTATACGGTGGGGAAGGAAGGGTTAGGTTAGTGGTTTGGAAATTTTGCTTTTAAGTCCTCCAACTTGGTTATTATTACATAGGGATGTAATATATGCACATAAACCCTTGTGTATATATATATATATATATATGTTTTATTAGACTAAATATTAAAAGCATCAATATATATACATATTGAATCAAAATAAATACATGTCATATTATATAAATTTTACCTATAAGCCCTTTAGTTATATTTTTATGTCTAAATATATATATACACACATATATATATAAATTTATTATAATATTTCGTTTTGTAACGTAACATTTCTCCCCCCCTTAAAATAAAGTTCAGTCCGCTGAACTTGATTTCGTACTTGCATTGTCGAACAACTGGGGATATTTCGCTCGAATGGTGTCCTCGCTTTCCCACGTCGCTTCCTTATTCGAATGGCGGCCCCACTTGACCAGCACGAGTCTGATTACCTTAGTCCGCAACCGTTGTTCTTTTCGGTCCAGAATTTGCATCGGTTCTTCTTGATAGGTCAGATCATCTTGCACGTGCAGATTGGAATGATCAATGCAGTGCGACGGGTCTCGTACGTACCGACGTAACTGTGATACATGAAATACCGGATGGACTCTATCCAATGCCGGTGGCAACGCCAGCTCATAAGCTACTGGCCCGACTCGCCGGGTAATCTGAAACGGTCCAATATATCGGGGACTTAGCTTCCCCGAAACGTCAAATCTGTGCACACCCCTAACCGGTGAAACTCGGAGCCATACGTGATCCCCATCCGGAAATTCCAACGGTCTTCGATGAATGTCTGCATATCTTTTCTGTCGCTCCTGAGCTGATTTAAGCCGACTCAAAGCGACTTGTGTCTTTGCAGCAATTTCTTCTAACATCTGAGGTCCGGTTGGTGAATAGGTACCTGCTGGTCCCCACCAGAGTGGAGTACGGCATTGCTGTCCTGTTAGGGCTTCCTGCGGTGACATCCCGATGCTCGAATGGTAGCTGTTGTTATATGCAAATTCCACCAAGTATAAATGATCAATCCAGGAGCCCCGGAACTCCAATGCACAGGATCTGAGCATGTCTTCCAACGTCTGTATGGTTCGCTCAGATTGTCCGTCGGTTTGCGGGTGGTGCGCTGTACTGAACCTCAACTTGGTACCCATCGCCTCTTGAAAACTTTCCCAAAAGTGTGAAGTAAACCGAGGATCTCGATCAGAAATGATATTTCTTGAACAACCGTGATACTTGAACTGATATTTCAAAAACAAATCAGCTAACTCTCTACCGGATGTCTCAATCCGGAGTGGAATGAAATGGGCTAGTTTCGTCAATCGGTCTACGATAACCCAGATAACATCATACCTCCCATTGGTTCTCGGTAATCCAGTCACGAAATCCATCGTGATTGATTCAAACTTCCTGATCGGTATCTCTAAAGGTCTCAGTAATCCCGCCTTTTTCCGTCTGTCGGCTTTAACCTGCTGACAAGTCTGACACTTCTCGACGTAATTCTGTACATTTCTTTTCATTTTCGGCCACCAGAAATATTTCTTTAAATCTTGATACATCTTTACTTCTCCGGGGTGAATAGCGTACCCCGACTCGTGCGCCTCTGACAAAATCAAATCTTTCAACTCCGAATCATTCGGAACACAGATACGGTCGTGAAACCGCAGAATACCGTCCGCTTGAACTTGAAATGGTGAGTCTGTACTTGATTCATAATGTAGTCGGAATTGCTGGCATTTCGGATCATTCTGTTGTGCTGCTCGAATTTTCTCTTGTAACTCTGATCGGAACTCAACTGCTGCCAGGATCACCGACGCAACTGCCGGTACACTTGTCTCAGATCTATCTCCGATATATTTACCTGCTGTTTCCAATGCAAATTCCCGCGATGCTCCAACATGTAAGTTCATTCGGCGCATTTCTTCCAACAGATGGGTTTCGGTTGTAATAATAGCTGCCAGGTTTACCTGACTCTTTCTACTCAGAGCATCTGCTACCACGTTCGCCTTTCCTGCGTGATATTGAATCTCCAAATCATAATCTTTCATCAGTTCCAACCACCTTCTCTGTCTCAGATTTAATTCCTTTTGAGTAAAAATATATTTCAGACTCTGATGATCCGTATAGATACGACATTTAGCTCCGTACAGATAATGCCGCCAGATCTTCAATGCAAAAATTACTGCGGCCAATTCTAGATCATGGGTCGGGTAGTTCTGTTCATGCGGTCGCAATTGCCGAGATGCATATGCAATAACATGATCCTCTTGCATTAGTACGCATCCCAACCCTGATCGGGATGCATCAGTGAAAACTGTATAGTCCTTATCAGCAATCGGCATGGCCAGTACGGGTGCGGATACCAACCGATCTTTTAACTCCTGAAAACTCTGCTCCTGCGTGGTACCCCAATCAAACTTCACACCTTTATGCAATAATTTTGTAAGTGGAGCTGCTAACTGTGAAAATCCGAGCACGAACCTTCGGTAATAACCTGCCAAACCTAGGAAGCTACGAACATCTGTCACCGTTTCGGGTCTCTTCCATTCTGTTACTGCCCGAATCTTTTCTGAATCAACTGTTAATCCTTCTCCCGAGATCACATGCCCTAAGAACGCCACTTTTCCCAACCAAAATTCGCATTTCGAGAACTTTGCGAACAGCTGATGTTCCCGCAGCCTCTGTAACACTATCCGCAAATGCACTTCATGTTCTTCCTGAGATTTCGAGTACACCAGTATGTCATCAATGAAAACCACCACTGTCGAGTCCAATAGGTCGTGGAATACCCGATGCATCAGATCCATGAATGCTGCTGGAGCATTTGTTAGCCCAAACGGCATGACCAGGTATTCATAATGCCCGTACCGTGTACGGAATGCTGTCTTGTCTATATCACTCGGCCGGATCCTCAACTGATGGTACCCGGTCCGCAAATCAATCTTCGAATAAATCGAAGAACCCTGTAACTGATCAAATAAATCGTCAATACGGGGCAACGGGTATTTATTTTTCACGGTTACCTTATTCAGCTCCCGATAATCAATACATAAGCGTAGGGTTCCGTCCTTCTTTTTCACAAACAGCACCGGGGCACCCCATGGCGATGTGCTGGGTCTGATAAACCCGTGTTCCAACATATCTTCTAACTGTGCCTTGAGTTCTTTCAACTCTGCAGGAGCCATGCGATACGGAGTCTTAGAAATTGGTGTTGTGCCTGGTATCAATTCTATGCCAAACTCCACTTCTCGTTCGGGTGGTAGTCCAACTATCTCGTCCGGGAACACATCCACGAATTCTGACACCACCGGAATAGTATTAATCTCAGGAATTTCGGTAGTAGCGTAAACTATTGCCGCCAGATATGCATTGCACCCTGAATCGAGCAGATGTCTAACTTCCACAGCTGAAATAAAAGGTATTAGCCCCCTAATTTTTCTACATTTGAGCATGCATGACATACCTCTTGAATTCGCGAAACAAATCCTGCGATGTGGACAGTCGATTGTCGCGGCATGTCTTGTCAACCAATCCATCCCTAATAGCACGTCATACCCCATAATATCCAGAACCAGCATGTCTATCTCGAGATCCCTTCCATCAACTCTGACTTTTCGGTTTCGGCATATTGTGATTGCTCGGTCAGTTAAGCCGAAAGGGGTTTGGACACTAAGGACTTTGTTACCCGTCTCACTTGGCCAATGACATTTCTCTACTAAAGCCTTCGATACAATAGAATGGCTACACCCAGTATCTATCAAGCAATAAGCATCATGATCCGAGATAGAAAGTATACCTGTCATCACGTCGGCTTGAGAATCA
Source organism: Carex arenaria (assembly GCA_964058825.1). NCBI lineage: Eukaryota > Viridiplantae > Streptophyta > Magnoliopsida > Poales > Cyperaceae > Carex > Carex arenaria. Next base: position 1,128,924 of record CAXKVW010000006.1, on the reverse strand, counting down.
GGAGATATTATGTCATCACCCTCACATCGAGTCTCTGAAGCTTCATGTGCAGCCCCCGATATCCCAAGCGCATGTGCAGACACTCGTCCTCCAGTCCTGCCCCCACTGAACTGAGGAACACCTCGACCACGGGATGATGGTCCACCCTGCCCACGGCCGGCCGATCCTCCAGCACCACTATCCCTCTGAAAGCCCAAGGCAGCCTTCGGGCACTCTCTCGCCCAATGCTCCATGCTGCCGCATATAAAACATGCTCTGTTGCGACGTCTGCAGTCTTGTTCAGAATGTGCCTGATTGCATGAACGACACCATATTGGGGCAAAACCCGGTCGGATTCCAGGTGTGGCTGTCTGTCTTGGAGGAGGTCTAGCAACCGACGGTCCTCCCCCTGACCTCACCATCTGCTTATTCTGATCCTCTCTTTGCTTGACATTTCTTTCTGTCATCTGTATCTTTCTTCTCTTACTATGCAACTCTACCTGCTCCGCATGATCCATCATAGCCTGAAGCTCAGTAACTACTGGAGTATCTACAATCATCGATATACCACCATCCAATCCATCCAGGTACTGCCTATGATATCTCACCACATCATTCTGCACATCTGTTGCATACCTTGACAAGGCGAGAAATTCATTGTTATACTCCGCCACTGGTCGCCCATTCTGCCTTAGATCTAGAAATTTCCTCCGCAACGCTTCTCGCTGTAAGTTGCTTAGAAATCGTCGAGTGAACTGTTGCTCAAACCATTCCCACGGAATCTTTACTGCCTCCCCGGCATAACTACGTCGGGCTCCATCCCACCAGTACCTTGCACCATTCTCCAATTGTTGTTCTGCCAGTTCCACTCTATCTTCTTCAGGTGCTCGACACAGATTTAACTTTGCATTCACGCTAGCGAGCCACTCTTCTGCTGTGGTATAACCCCCAGTGCCATCAAAACGGGGAGGATTAAGACGCATGAAAGAGTCATACAACCTTCTGAACTCCTCAGGAGCACCCCTGTGGACCTCAGGTACCTCTTCACGTCTCTCTGCCTGGCGGCCTCTCTCGTAAGCCGCAATCAACCTCTCGTCTAAATCCCGATCCCGATCCTGCCCACCTCCAGGTCCATGACCAACTCTCTGGACCTCCGGATCTACTGGTCCAATCTCAACTCTACGAGTAGCTGGTCGTCCCCTACCTCGACGTCCTTCCATAGTTCTGATTAAAAAGAGAATCCTATTAAGATTGTATCCACCTATTACTATACTTGATAAGTCGGTAGTCTTAACGGTCCCATTTGTAATGTACCCCACTCACGTATCCTATTAATCTGGTTAGGGCTTAAACCATGCTCTGATACCACCAAAGGGAACTGTCACACCCCGCGGCCATAAATAGTGACAGAGCCCCGCCGTAAACATACAACACCGTGTATGCTTACAAGGCCATTTAAAAATACACTCATCACATCAAAATAAAGACATAAAACGGATTTATATACAATAGTCCAGGTACAAAATGTCTGGTAAGGTAGAACATACACAAGGTATCTCGTAGGGATACCGACCAAAAAGGTATGACATAGAGAACTATACAACAAAAATATAGATATACATCTCTAGTCAAATAACCAAGATAACAACTACGGTAGTGGGTTGCTATCTATCAAGGCCTATTACTCGCGTGCCTCTCCAGGATCAACCGCACCAAAACCTGTAAAAATAACCCAAAGGGTGGGTGTCACACCCCGCGACCAGGAATAGTGACAGGGCCCCGCCGTAAACATACAACTTCATGTATGCTTACAAGGCAACTAAGATGCCCCCATCACAACACAATAAAAGATATAAAACAAGTCTATATATATAATAGTCCAAGTACAAAATATCTGGTAGAAGTATAACATACAAAAGGTATCTCGTACTGATACCAACCATAAGGTACATAAGGAGCCATATAACACAACAAAATATGCCCTCTAGTCAATAACCAAAATAACCACTAAGGTAATATGGTGACGTATACCAAGGGCCTACTACTTGCGTGCCTCTCCAGGATCAGCCGCACCAGAACCTGTAAAAGTACCCAAAGGGTGGGGGTGAGAATATAATTCTCAGTGCGAATTTGCCACAATCGAGTTATTGGACTTGCAATCAGACTCCATGTTCAAATATGAAATCCATACAAAAGCACATTAGCCATTCCATAATAATATATAAGTATATGCATATGCTTGACAACAAATAATCAAACGAAATACAATTTACGGAATCTTCAAGGTGAGGTTCAAACAAGCACATATTTGGCCTAACTTATTTTACTATGGCTGGTAGCACTTACAGATGTTCCACCGAGCTGGACCCTTTATCTGACCCTCATCTGTAGGGTTACTGACACCTACAGATGTTCCACCGAGCTGGACCCTTTATCTGACACCCATCTGTAAATGCCTTGGCTTAACTCATTTTATTATGGCTGGTAGCACCTACAGATGTTCCACCGAGCTGGACCCTTTGTCAAACCCTCATCTGTAGGGTTACTGACACCTACAGATGTTCCACCGAGCTGGACCCTTTATCTGACACTCATCTGTAGGCTTTGGCTTAACCATTAATAAAGTCTGGTTCCATGTCATATAATGAGAATTCACAATCAATCACACACATATAGTCACCCACCCCTCGTCCCAACCGGTACTGGGAAAAGCCTGAGGGCCATTCACCTAATGCGCCAATAGGTTCCTGGGATCAAAGTCGGCTCGCCCAGCGGGCCAGACTTTGCAAATTCATTCACATAATTTCGTCTGCTCGCCCAGCGGGTCAGACTTTACAAATTCATTCACATAATTCCGTCTGCTCGCCCAGCGGGTCAGACTTCATTCATAAACAAATCATAGGAGCACAATCAAAAGGACAACCATACGAGTATGCAAATCAACCATGTCACACAATTTGATCTTAACCAAGTTGAGTTATGCAAACCATTCACACAATTTTAATTATGCAACAATCAAACATGCAATCATTCCAAAGATGCAACAATCAAACATACAACATGACAATCGAAAAGAATTTAATTTCTGAAAATGAAACATCAAACAAGTCCAAGAACCCCGCACCTGATTACGAAAAGCGTATCGCTTGCCTACGATCCGGACGTCTCGAAAGGTCCCGCAAACTCTTGCTCAACCGAGTCTACACCTATTTCAATCGTACATAATTAACTTTAATATTTGTTCGACAATTGGTATGTTTACTTGAGTTATATTAGTTCATTTATACCCTTATTGCGGTCCGCAACCAATCTATTGCGGCCCGCAACCCATCACTAATTCTTCCAGCTCTCCAACTTATTTCATTGCGGCCCGCAACAAGATCTATTGCGGCCCGCAACAAATCCCCAATTTTTCCAGAGGCTCTGACTCCTGCCTTGCGGCCCGCAACAAGGTCCATTGCGGCCCGCAACCACTCCCCAATTTTCCCAGCCTTCAGACGGCTTATCTATTGCGGCCCGCAACAGATCCTTTGCGGTCCGCAACCCATGAAAATTCTCAGATTTTTCCAGATTTTCCATTTTTCCCAATCATACAAACCCTAGATTAACCAAAACCAAAATAAATTCCATATTTTCCAGGGAGAGAGGGGACATTACCAATCAATACCTTTGTTGGACGGATTGAACTAAACTAATCAAAGTTCCGTTCCCAAATTTCGGATTTGAAACCAACCCTAACGAGAAAGTCGCGATTTAGGTGACATTGAGAAAGGGGGTACCAAATTAACAACATAGAAGCTTAATGGGTGTAGATTACACGCAATTTATACGAAGAAGTTCAGATTTGAGCAAAACCCTAGAAAATTGAGAAAATTTAGATTTTGAGAGAATAGGAGAGAAAGGGAATACCAATTGAAGGATTAGAGGGTTACTAGAGAGGTGATCAAGGATTTCCAACTTCTTTCTTCGTTTTCTCAAAGGATTTGGTGGATTTTTTTCTTTGGAACTCTCTCCTTTTCCTCTTTCTTTTCTCTTTCTTTTCCCTCTTCTTCTGTTGGCGGAACACACACGGGTGGGGGCAAGGGAAAGGGATGGAGGGAGAGAGAGAGAGAGATATTTGGGAATTTTGCTAACTCAACCCTCAAAATTTTGGATATTCAATAAGAAAGAAACTTTATTTCTATTCACGCATAAAAGATTGTACCCAGTCCCAATTTATATAAGGTATAAATTTCAAAATTCCATTAAGTTTGGTTGTTTCGAAAAATTCAGACAAATTCTATAATTGTTTTAAAATTTTGGTTTTAGACTCCTAATTCGCCCAAAAATTAGTTATATCCATTTATTATTATTATTTATTTTTTTTTATTATTTTTTTTTTCTTTTTGAAATTTTCTTAACGTGACAGTGGGGGTGAGAATATAATTCTCAGTGCGAATTTGCCACAATCGAGCTATTGGACTTGCAATCAGAATCCATGTTCAAAAATGAAATCCATACTAAAGCACATTAGCCATTCTATAACAATATATAAGTATATGTATATGTTCGACAACAAGTAATCAAACGAAGTACAATCGACGGAATTTCCAAGGTGAGGTTCAAACAAGCACATATTTGGCCTAACTTATTTTACTATGGCTGGTAGCACTTACAGATGTTCCACCGAGCTGGACCCTTTATCTGACCCTCATCTGTAGGGTTACTGACACCTACAGATGTTCCACCGAGCTGGACCATTTATCTGACACCCATCTGTAAATGCCTTGGCTTAACTCATTTTATTATGGCTGGTAGCACCTACAGATGTTCCACCGAGCTGGACCCTTTGTCAAACCCTCATCTGTAGGGTTACTGACACCTACAGATGTTCCACCGAGCTGGACCCTTTATCTGACACTCATCTGTAGGCTTTGGCTTAACCATTAATAAAGTCTGGTTCCATGTCATATAATGAGAATTCACAATCAATCACACACATATAGTCACCCACCCCTCGTCCCAACCGGTACTGGGAAAAGCCTGAGGGCCATTCACCTAATGCGCCAATAGGTTCCTGGGATCAAAGTCGGCTCGCCCAGCGGGCCAGACTTTGCAAATTCATTCACATAATTTCGTCTGCTCGCCCAGCGGGTCAGACTTTACAAATTCATTCACATAATTCCGTCTGCTCGCCCAGCGGGTCAGACTTCATTCATAAACAAATCATAGGAGCACAATCAAAAGGACAACCATACGAGTATGCAAATCAACCATGTCACACAATTTGATCTTAACCAAGTTGAGTTATGCAAACCATTCACACAATTTTAGTTATGCAACAATCAAACATGCAATCATTCCAAAGATGCAACAATCAAACATACAACATGACAATCGAAAAGAATTTAATTTCTGAAAATGAAACATCAAACAAGTCCAAGAACCCCGCACCTGAGTATGATGATCGCTAATAAATTCTACGTCCCAAACGTCTCGTGAGATTCCGTATCCGATTGCCTTACCAAGTCTATTTAAAAGATACGCATAATCGTTATTTAACACTGTATAAATGGTGTATAACTAAGGCTAGTGCGATTACGGTTCGATACTCATTCGATTTGGCTTAACAATACTCAACTTACCACTTTGGGTTACCAGGTTGCGGCCCGTAATGGGTCCTGTTGCGGCCCGCAACCATCCAGATTTTCAACTGATTTCATTGCGGCCCGCAACAAGATCCATTGCGGCCCGCAACAAATCCCCAATTTTTCCAGAAGCTCTGACTCCTGTCTTGCGGCCCGCAACAAGGTCCATTGCGGCCCGCAACCACTCCCCAATTTTCCCAGCCTTCAGACGGCTTATCTATTGCGGCCCGCAACAGATCCTTTGCGGTCCGCAACCCATGAAAATTTCCCAGTTTTCAGATTTTCCAGATTTTTTTTCCATTTTTCCCCAAATTTTGGATTTGAAACCATCGATCGTTCGTTTCGGCTTAACGGTTTAATTTAATCGAATAATCGGTCGATCCATATTCTTTGAATCACTAAAACCCTAGAACCAATTCAAAAACCCTAAATCCAATAACCCATCCATATATCTATCAAGTTCAATTTAGAAATTCAATTCAAGCAACCGAGGTTTAACGATAGTTCGAAAACCCGAATCCAAATCCAAACTTCAAGCAAAAATTCAACATTTAAATCGCGAATTAGGGTTTCAAGATAATTTAAGAAAGGAAATTTACCAAATGAGAAGAGAAATAGAGTATCTACTTGGCCCGGATCTCGAATCTCAGATTGAATTGATCGATTTCGCGAAAATACGATCTCTCCCTCACCCTTCCCTCCTCTTGCGCCACTCACTCCCACACACCCGCTAACACACGAATTTTAGAGGGGGTTATACGGTGGGGAAGGAAGGGTTAGGTTAGTGGTTTGGAAATTTTGCTTTTAAGTCCTCCAACTTGGTTATTATTACATAGGGATGTAATATATGCACATAAACCCTTGTGTATATATATATATATATGTTTTATTAGACTAAATATTAAAAGCATCAATATATATACATATTGAATCAAAATAAATACATGTCATATTATATAAATTTTACCTATAAGCCCTTTAGTTATATTTTTATGTCTAAATATATATATACACACATATATATATAAATTTATTATAATATTTCGTTTTGTAACGTAACAATTTGCATAGTGCATAACCTCGACTGAGAAGGAATTAAATTCTTAATAAAAATAATGTTTTTTCAAAATTTAGATTTATATTACCGTAGTGATCCCATTTGAGTCTCTAAGTTTGATATTTCCAATTTTAGATTCTTAAGATGCATCTCCTGTCAAACCAAGAAGCAATTTATGAATAATTTGTGCTCGTCGAAAAATTAAACAAATTATATAATGAAAAGTATATATATATATTAAACTGGACCTGATCAGAATCCAGCTGATTATCATCAGTAGGACGCGTGCTGCACCCAAAAAAACAATACAGAAAATCAGATATATATATATATAAATGTTTGTACAACAATAACTGGAACCAAGTACAATCTTACCCCATACCAGAACTATTTACAAGTTAATAAAACAGTACAATATTGAACTTTTATGTTAGTAGTATGATAATCTATTTTTATGATGTATTCCTTTGTATCTTTGGAGTTGTGAATTAGGTTTCGATACAAACAAGTTGAGAACAAGGTAATATCGTATTAAAAATCTAGAAATAAAGATTAAGAAAGCAGACCCATGATCCATCAGACATATAGCATTGAGTGTATGGATGTCTGATTTAAATTTCTTCCTCAGGAACTACAGAAACAAACAGCCTTATTTAAGATTTATCATTATATTTGTAAACAAATGGAGTAACTTATGGCACAAACTAAATAATTTTTAGTGAAAAATTATATTGTTGAATTAACATATATATAAAAATAGCAGAATTCAAAAATCTTACATCCATACCGTCCGACCTTCTGTAAATTGAAAAATAAAAAAATATAAACAATATTAGAAATATAATGAAGGTGAAAGATATTAAGAAAAAAATAATTAGACTCAAAAGGTAAATATTTGACAATAGACGTACGAATCTTCAAGGTTCTTTTGAGTTTCATTAAGAAATTTCTGAACAATTCCATCGAAAGAACTGAGATAAGAAAAGGAAAACAAATCAGTTGAAAGTCGTAAGTGTCGCATCAATGAAATGAATAAGACATAAATTGTCTTATATTTCTTAACTAAAAAATAAGATAACGTTGCAAACCAAGTCAGTAGGATTTGCAGTACGAGCTATTAAATAAGAATCTATTACATGCCATGATGCCAACATGTAAGATGATGGGATATATATAACAGTCAATTATGCATGGATATAATAAGATATAAGATTGAAGAGATCAATTTATTGAAGTACCTGTTCTCGTCATGGAATAGATCGTATTTCCCCGTGGTGGTACGCAAGAGAACAAGCACCTGAGCATCCGATATTATCGAAAGCTCCTTTGCTTTCTTCTTGATGCCTTTTGATCTCTTACTAAATGTACTTGTCCTCTGACTCGCCGGTTCTAGTTTCTTAATTGATATCTTGTTCTTTCCCATAATTAATCTACTTTGTTGTGGATGGATTATGATCTTTTCAAGTTTCGTGCAAAGAAGAGGAGTTTGTTTTCTGAGAAGCAGAGAGAGAATAGAGAGGAGAGAGGACGAGAGAATAACTAAACAAACGAATCCTTATATATATAGGCGGGTGGAGGGTGGTTGGTTAATTTTTGAATCTGCCATAGATTAAATTTGGAAGGCTTGACTATCCTTTTGAATTTGCCATAGATTAAATTTATAATGTCGGTCCAGTTTCATATATATTTTTATCAAAGAACCTTCCTTATTAATCTTACTATTCTATATTGGGTATTTTATCTATATATATCTCATTTAAAAGATATAAACTATAAATCACTATAGACATTGCATCACTAGCTACTTGCAATCAATATCTAAATTAATAATTCCATATTTAGAATTATTTCCAATTTAAAAATGATAGAAAATCTAAAAATGGATCAATCGTGACAGTGCTACTTTTGAGGTGGTGCCTGTTTCGTTATAGCTATTGCTGGATTAAATTAACTTTGAGTTGGTTTTGTGCTAAATTAGTTTGCTCAAATCGGACATTAATTAATGGCATATGAGCATGAAATAGTTAGCTTTATTTTGTGGCTAAGGACTGTTTAGTTGTGATCTTTTGACACTCCTGCTTGCATCTTGTTCAACTGACAAGCATTCATTGTTATTGGCTAAAAATCACCACTAATAGTGCTTAAGTATCAAAGTTGTATATAAATGCAATTTTTAAAAGGATAGTTGTGGTAATTGAATGATTTGCATGTAACATTTGTCACGATTGTGAGAAAATTAAAGGACGATTAATTTGAGGATTTTCAAAAATTGTCGAGATTTATTTGATGAAAGAAATAAATGTTTATCGTAAAGAATTTGATGTCATGTTTCATTTGAGATGGTTTAAATAGAATTAAATTTGTTGGAAAGTTTGGGTTTTGGATTTTTATTTTCATGCTCAACTAAGGAGGTAATGATGCTCCATTTATTTTTATTAATTGAATCAAAAATATTCTATTGTGAGGTTTGGTTTGTAATAGCGTATTAGCGGAAGAATTTTGAAGACTACGTATGCTCTAAAAAATTGTACTTGAGTGAAAAAAAATAAGGAGGTCAAGCCTCCGTTTGATTGATAATTATTTTGTTACATAAGTCATGTTTACTAAACAAGTAATCTAAATTAACAAAAAAAAAAAAAATCTAAATAGGAGCTCCAGTAGAGCATCCTCTCTGTTATTCTATAAAAGTAAAATACATAAAGCATATTATAAACTGAGGACCACTAGTTGGTCATATACTTGTGTGAAATATTAAGGTGAATAACTATTTTAGGGAGAGGAGGGTGTCCGATACCGTCCGATTCACTTCAAGATTTGTGAGCATCACTTTAATATCCGTGCTGTTTGCTTTAATATACGTGTGCACAGATCTTGAAGTAGATCGGACGGTATCGGACATCCATCGAACACTGTTCTAGTCCGATGGACATCGGACACCCCCCTCTCTCCTATTTTAAGGGCACATGAGACTGTTGCATTAATGAATATTTTTAGAAGAAAGAAAGTAGGAAAGCTATAAGTTTCATTAAATGAAATAGAAGTCTCACATTAATCTAAACAAAAAATAACCAAATTTATCGTAGAAAAAATATCTAATACTTACAAACCGTCTTAACATTAATTTAAAATTTTAATTTTATAATTTACGTATCTGACTCTTAATGACAAATTTTAATCCATACTCTATACCAAAAGAACGTATGCAGCTATAACATCACAAATAAACTGATACATATTGATATAAATCCATCATAGAATAAAAATGCAAAAAATAAAGAAAAAAAAAAGAAAAAAAGGAGAAAGGAGAAGTAACAGGAAGTGAGGAGTGGAAAGAAGGGAATTTTATTAATAATTTTAGGAGGGGATATTTTGGTTATAAAATTTCCCATCTTGTGCCGCCTGTGCGTATTCCTATAGGTGAGAAGATCCTACTTCATAGTCGTTTGCCTTAGCCGAGTAGTACTGTTATGCCGCCCTGCCTTCAACTGCCTGATACCAATCCATTCCTATGTATCACTAACGCAATATATATACTCATATATATATACACCAGCTGCATTTGTAGAAAAATAATTGTAACATTTTCTTTCCATTTTTTTTCTTACTGTTTCATCGTTTTTACTTTCATATGCATTTTTTTTTAAGGGCAGATGTCGAGTGGTCCCCTAACTTAATTTTTATAAATTAGAAAAGTATTCACATATTTTTTTTGAAATGCTTGGTAGAGACTTATAAAATAAGTATTTACAAGCTTTCATATATGCATATACTGGCCAGTTCTCATTAATTATATACCATTTAGAGTTTAAGATGATATATTAAATTTTAGAAAATATTTGTTATCCAACCTATTATACTTATCAGTAGAAATTGACTCCATCGTTGATTGTTGGTCATTCATAGATAGTAACTTCATAATGGAATTTTCCATCGTGGCGAGTTCATCATATTTCTCTAACTTTTCAATCTCTTCTATATTTATGCAATTAAACAAGAAAAACTTATAAAAAAATTGTGCAACGAAAGTATAAATATATTTTTTGCGACTAATGGAATTGTAAATAATATTATCTCTAAAGGGTTTGGTATGACACCGGTTCACGAGTTCAATTTGTCATATGCTATTATATATAATGACAACGGATTTGTCATTGCATACCGAAACCATAAGGTGGATGGAGTACCAGTTTTACCGTATTAATTGCTCCAGCTTTATCTGCTAATTGATGTTTGTGGTCTGTTTGCATATATAGTGCATAACCTCGACTGAGAAGGAGTTAAATTCTTAATAAAAACAATGTTTTTTCAAAAGTTAGATTTATATTACCGGAGTGATCCCAACAGACTCTCTAAGTTTGATACTTCCAATTTTATATTCTTAAGATGCATCTCCTGTCAAACCAAGAAGTAATTTATCAATATTTTGTGCTCGTAGAAAAATTAAACAAATTATGGAATGAAAAGGAGATATATTAAACTGGACCTGATCAGAGCCTTGCTGCTTATCATCAGTAGGACACGTGCTACACCCAAAAAAACAATACAAGAAATCAGATGTATAAATGTTTTTACAACAATTAATAACTGGAAACAAGGATAATCTTACAACATATTAATTGTTGACTATAATATTATGGTTGATCTTCTTTTGTTTCCTCCAATTTCTCAAGCATATATATATTCCAAACTCAACACATATAAAACAGGAATCTTTAGTAGATATAAAAGCATGGGTATTGTCTAATAATTTATAATTTATCTTCATCCAAATGTATATAAATAAAAAAGTCTGAAGGAATTTAATGGAAGAATCATCTACGAATTGTGAATAGTGTTAGATAAATCACACAAAAAGCTTAAGCAACCAAATTAGACCTCGTAAATAAGATGCATGTCATGTCAATTAAATGGTCTCATATACAAAAAAATTATTCATATCTATTTACTGTAACGGCCAGCTGACATACGACACTTATTTAGAGTGTAATGACCATTCGATGCCCATCAGACCTACTTTAGTTTGATGAATGTAATGACCATTTGATGTGCATCAAGATTCGTGCAGAATGTATTAAAATCCGTGCAGGTATGTTTCAATTTCCATACGCATATATCTTAATGCTAATCGTACAGTGTTAGAGTTAATTGGACTTAAAAGTAGGTCTGATGCTCATCGGACCTACTCCTATCTTTTTGAATTCAGAGTAGGTCTGATGCCCATCAGACCTACTTTGGTTCGATGAGTGTAATGACCATTCGATCTGCATCAAGATTCGTGCGAACTATATTAAAATTCGTGCATATCTGATTCAGTTTCTGTGCGCACAGATCGTAATGTTAATCGTAAAGAGCAAATTGTTCGTCCAACGCGTACTGACGCGTGGCAACCATGGATAGAAAATTATGTGGCAATTAATTTATTATTAAGCTAAATAATTTTTCATGAACATAAACGACTCCCATATTTGCTTTTGGTACAAGACACTAATTTAATTTCTAATATGATGTGGCAGTTTCTAATTTAGTTTTAGGGATATGAGAGAGTTTCTTATTTAGAAACTATGCAGTAAAATTTCATATTATGAAACTGTTTCTAAACTCCATGCAGACCAAATGATTGGCGCGCTCATATTAATTTTTCTTTTTAATTTATTGTTGATGTGGCTTAATAGAAACTCTAAAATTAATTTCAGAGATGTGAGAGTTAGAAACTTTAGAGATCTTCATTTCTAAAATATAGTTAACAGTTATTTAGAAACTCATTTGAGTTGCAGGGATATAGATGCTAAGAGAGCGTTGTTGAATAAGAGAAAAAGTTAAAAATAAGGTGAACTGGATATTTGAAAAACTGAAAGGGTTCGGATTGCAAAACTATTTGTAGTCGCTTATTGAAATTTATAACATATAGAATTATAGATTGACGCAAAATAGCAATGTCGATTCTCATTTGTTTCTAATTGATAAGATCGATTTCTGATCTAGCAGAGAGCTTGATTTTTTTGTAATTTTTTTCTATTGCAACTTTGGATGCTCTCAGATTCCTCAAAATTAACAAACTCCAATTAAAGAAGGGAAGTCATGCAATAAGTAAACTCGTTGAATCGAAATCCAAATCATTTTGTGCGAGAGATGGAAGCACTCGAGACTGTGAGTTCGCACCTGAATTCGGACCAGGTGCACTAATTGTGAAATATCTTTTATCACCACTGCACAAAACCATAATCACCACATCAATTGAAATCCATTTATTGTTCCTATATATCACCAACGCAATATACCTATATATATAAACTAGCTGCGTTTGTAACAAAATAATTGTAACATTTTCTTTCCACTTTTCTAACTGTTTCATCGTTTTTACTTTTATATGCATTTTTATTAAGGTCAGATGTCGAGTGGTCCTCTAACTTAATTTTTATAAAATAGAAAAGTATTTACAAGTTTTTATTTTGATTTTGATTTTGAAATGCTTGGTAGAGACTTACAAAATAAGTATTTACAAGCTTTCATATACTAGCCAGTTCTCATTAATTATATACCATTTAGAGTTTAAGCTGATATCCTAAATTTAAAAAATTATTTGTTATCGAACATATTATACGTAGTAGTAAATGACTCCATCCTTGATTGTTGGTCATTCATAGGTACATTAACTCCATGATGGAATTTTCCATCCTGTTGAGTCCATCGATTTTCTCTAACTTTTCAATCTCTATTATATTTCTGAAATTAAACAAGAAAAACTTATAAAAAAAATTGTGCAACGAAATATAAATATATTGTTTGCGACTAATAGAATTGTAAATAATATTATCTCTAAAGGGTTTGGTATGATACCGGTTCACGAGTTCAATCTGTTCCAATTATTATTTTTCAATCTGTTTCAATTTGTCATAAGCTATTATAATGACAACGGATTTGTCATTACATACTGAAACCATAAGGTGGATATATCTAGTTGCTCCAGCTTTATCTGATAATTGCTGTTTGTGGTCTATTTGCATAGTGCCTAACCTCGACTGAGAAGAAATTAAATTCTTAATAAAAACAATGTTTTTTTTCAAAAGTTAGATTTATATTACCGTAGTGATCCCAACTGACTCTCTAAGTTTGATACTTCTAATTTTATGTTCTTAAGACGCATCTCCTGTCAAACCAAGAAGCAATTTATCAATATTTTGTGCTCGTAGAAAAACTAAACAAATTATGGAATGAAAAGGAGATGTATATTAAACTGGACCTGATCAGAGCCTTGCTGCTTACCATCAGTAGGACACGTGCTGCACCCAAAAAACAATAGAAGAAATCAGACGTATAAATATTTTTACAACAATTAATAACTGGAAACAAGGATAATCTTACACCATACCAGAACTATTTACAAGTTAATAAAACAGTACAGTATTGAATTTTTATGTTACTAGTATGATAATCTATTTTTATGATTTATTCCTTTGTATCTTTGGAGTTGAGAATTAGGTTTCGATACAAACAAGTTGAGCACAAGATACTATCGTATTCAAAATCTGGAAATAAAGATTAAGAAAGCAGACCCATGATCCATCAGAGATATAGCATTGAGTGTATAGCTCTCTGATTTAAATTTCTTCCTCAGAAACTACATAAACAAATAGCCTTATTTAAGATTTATCATTATATTTGTTAACAAATACAGTAACTTATGGCACAAACTAAATAATTTTTAGTGGAAAATTATATCGTTGAATTAACATATATATAAAAATAGCAGAATTCAAAAATCTTACATCCATGCCGTCCGACCTTCTGTAAATTGAAAAAAAAAAAAATTATAACACAATATTAGAAATATAATGAAGGTGAAAGATATTAAGAAAAAAATAATTAGACTTAAAAGGTAAATATTTGACAATAGACGTACGAATCTACATGGTTCTTTTGAGTGTCGTTAAGGAATTTTTGAACAACTCCATCGAAAGAACTAAAATAAGAAAAGGAAAACAAATCAGTTGAAAATCGTAAGTGACACATCAATGAAATGAATAAGACATAAATTGTCTTATATTTCTTAACTAAACAATAAGATAATGTCGCAAATTAAGCAGGTAGGGTTGCGGTACGAGCTACTAAATAAGAATCTATAACATGCCAACATGTAGGATTCACATCTACTGCGATCCTAAAAGGATGAACAGTAACTCTAAAATCACAGCTTTTTCAAATCTAACTGTCCAATAATTTCGTGCACATATCTCAAAGCAGATGATTTTTTCTTACACGAATCTTGAAACAATTCAATAGTTGGATTTGGAAAAACAGAAATGGTAGGTTACTGTTCATAAGTGAAGAATCGTAGCAGATTCGGATCCCAACATGTAAGATGATGGGATATATATAATAGTCAATTATGCATGCATGGATATAATATAAGATATAAGATTGAAGAGATCAATTATTTGAAGTACCTGTTCTCGTCATGGAATAGATCGTATTTCCCCGTGGTTGTACGCATGAGAAGAAGCACCTGAGCATCTGATATTATCGAAAGCTCCTTTGCTTTCTTCTTGATGCCTTTTGATCTCTTATTAAATGTATTTGTCCTCTGACTCGCCGGCTCTAGTTTCTTAATTGATAGCTTGTTCCTTCCCATAATTAATCTATTTTGTTGGGGATGGATTAATTATGATCTTTCAAGTTTCGAGCAAAAGAAGAGGAGTTAATTTGTTTTATGAGAAACAAAGAGAGAATAGAGAGGACGAGACAATAATTAAACAAACGAATCCTTATATGGTTTGGGGGGGGGGGGGGGGGGGGGGGGGGGGGGGGGAGGTTGGTTAATTTTTGAATCTGCCATAGATTAAATTTAGAAGGCTTGACTATCCTTTTGAGTTGTATGAGCAGAATTTATAATGTTGTCCCAGTTTCATATATATTTTTATTAAAGAACCTTCCTTATTTATCTGTGCTCACTTACAAACTTACTATTCTATATTGGGTATTTTATCTATATATATCTCATTTAAAACAATGCATCACTAGCTACAGGCAATGAATATCTAAATTAATAATTCCATATTTAGAATTATTTCCAATTTAAAAATTATAGAAAATATAAAAATAGATCAATCGTGTGTTAACACTTAACAGTACGTGCTACTTTTGAGGTGGTGCCTGTTTCGTTATAGCTAATGCTGGATTAAATTAATTTTGAGTTGGTTTTGTGCTTGATTAGTTTGCTCAAATCGGACATTAATTAATGACATATGAGGCTTCCTGAAATAGTTAGCTCTATTTTGTGACATATGAGGATTATGATCTTTCAAGTTTCGAGCAAAGAAGAGGAGTTTGTTTTCTGAGAAACAGAGAGAGAATAGAGAGGAGATTAGAGGACGAGAGAATAATTAAACATACGAATCCTTATATAGGCGGGGGGAGGGGCGGTTGGTTAATTTTTGAATCTGCCATAGATTAAATTTAGAAGGCTTGACTATCCTTTTGAGTTGTATGAGCAGAATTTATAATATTTATTTTTGTTACATAATTTAATATTTATTTTTGTTAAATATTTTATTTTAAAAGTAAAAGATTATGACAATCGATAATTACTGATTTTTTTTCTCATTTAATCGTGTAACATGAAACTAAAACTGATATTCTGAGAGTGAGATAAACTAGTTAGGCCCTCTCTAGTTTTCATTCCTGGTTCCACCACTAGGTCCAGTTTCATATATATCTTTATTAAATAACCTTTCTTATTTATCTGTGCTCACTTACAGGCTTACTATTCTACATTGGGTATTTTATCTATATATATCTCATTTAAAACATTGCATCACTAGCTAAAAATTATAGAAAATCTAAAATTGGATCAATCGTGTGTTAACACTTAACAGTGCTACTTTTGAGGTGGTGCCTATTTCGTTATAGCTAATTAATGCTAGATTAAATTAACTTTTAGTTGGTTTTGTGCTTAATTTGTTTGCTCAAATCGGACATTATTAATTAATGGCATATGAGGCTTCCTGAAATAGTGAGCTCTATTTTGTGGCTAAGAACTGTTTAGTAGTTGTGATCTTTTGACACTCCTGCTTGCATCTTGTTCAACTCAAAAGCGTTCATTGTTATTGGCTAAAAATCACCACTAATAGTGCTTAAGTATCAAAGTTGTATATAAATGCAATTTTTAAAAGGATAGTTGTGGTAATTGAATGATTTGCATGTAACATTTGTCACGATTGTGAGAAAATTAAAGGACGATTAATTTGAGGATTTCCAAAAAATGTCGAGATTTATTTGATGAAAGAAAGAAATTTTTATATATCGTAAAGAATTTGATGTCATGTCTCATTTGAGATGGTTTATAATAGAATTAAATTTGTTGGAATTAAAGTTCGGGTTTTGGATTTTTATTTACATGCTTAACTAAGGAGGTAATGATGCTCCGTTTATTTTTATTAATTGAATCTAAAAACATACTATTGAGAGGTTTGATTTGTAATGGCATACTAGCCGAAGAATTTTGAAGACGACATACGCTCCAAAAAAAGACTGAGTCTATCGTGCTATGCATATCATGGGTTGCTCCGAAATACGGATCATGCAATATTTCTGTTTTCAAAATCTTAATGGTTGATCCGAACTGTTCAACATGATCTCCATATAAATATCTACTTGCAGATCTAATTATATACTTTTTTAGAATTTTTTTACTATATTTTAAGAGAGGTAAAAAATCACTTGATCTGAAATTTCTGGAGCATCCAAAAACAGTGATTTTCAGCATATCTTAAAAAATGCTAAAAAAATTCTAAAAAATATAAAATTTGGTCTGCAAGTATATATTCAAATGAAAATCATTTTGAACGGTTCAGATCGACCATTAGAATTTTGAAAATGAAAATATTGATCCGTATTATGAACTAAATCATAATATGCATAGTACCATAGAGTCACTCCTAAAAAATTGTACTTGCGTGAAATATTAAAGTGAACAACTATTTTAAGGGCACATGAGACTGTTTTGATTAATGAATATTTTTAGAAAAAAGAAAGTAGCAAAACTATAAGTTTCATTAAATGAAATAGAAGTCTCACATTAATCTAAACAAAAAAAATATCCAAATTTATCGTAGAAAAAAAAATCTAATACTTACAAATCCTCTCTTAACATGAATTTAAAATTTTAATTTTATAATTAAAGTGTCTGACCCTTATGGAGTACTGCTACAAAACATATTTTAATCGATACTAAAATTTAACTACACATCTATTAAAAATTTCTTATATATATATTTTTAAGGTTAGTGGCAGTAAGTGCCAACTAACAATTTCAATGATAAGAAAAACGAACTTACAACGAGTCAAATGCCTTCTCAATACAAAATCTAAACTTTTATTCTCATGTTAAGAGATCACACTTATATACACTCATTATTATTCTATTATCTTAAACTCTATAGCTCTCTACAACCGGATTCGCTCTTTTGACCGCCGCGACACCCCAACGTTCGGATCTACTCACCCGTGCTCCGATCGAGATGACGTAGAGAGACAACACTTCGAGCTCCGACCATACCGCACTCTCGGCTCCGATTGGCTATGGTCCCTCCTCTCTCTCATTTTTCTCTCCACTCAAAAGAGTAGAGCCGTGAAAGAGGGGAGGAGTTATATCGAAAGTAAGATCTAGAAGAGTAAGAGGAAGGACTAGAGAGAAAAAGAGGAGAAGTGAGGAGGAGAAACGTTGGTGGTGATTGCAGTTGCTAGGATTTAACCCCTTTCTTTCACTCGACAGCTAGTTTCAAAATAACAATTAATTTGTTCAGAAACTAGCCAAATGGATGCACCAACATTCTTATATATGCTCACTAGTACAGAAAACACAACTATACATAGCATACTATACATGAATACGGAAAAATTCCTCATTAATAAGGGGGAATTTCATGTATACCCCTCAAAAACTTCAAAATTATGCATTTCCCCCTCTAAATTTTGAAATTACATATTTCCCCTTCTAAACTTCAATAACTCACATATTTACCCATTTTATTGTCTTTTGTAATAAAACTCATTCTAAATTTATAAAATACCCATTTTACCCTTTATTAAAATTATAAAACGCCCCATCGAACTCAAATTAGAATCTGAAGGGTTCCTCTACCATCCGATCTGCATGCATCGCAATAAGATCTGTGCGTATTTGCTTCAAGATTCGTGCTGATCTAGTGTGCACGGATTTTAAAGCAATTTGATCCGCATGCATCGCATTAAGATCTGTGCACACTACTTCAATATTCGTGCGTGTTCGCTTTAATATTCGTGCTGACCTAGCACACACAGATCTTAAAGCAATTCGGACGGTAGAGAAACCTTTCAGATTCAAATTGGAGTGAAATGAATGTTTTAGAATTTTTAATAAAAGGGTAAAATGGGCATTTTGTGAATTTAAAATGTGTTTTAATATAAAATACAATAAAATGGGTAAATATGTGAATTTTTGAAGTTTAGAGGGGGGAATACGTAATTTAAAAATTTAGAGGGGGAAATATGTAATTTTGAAGTTTTTGAGGGGTATACATGAAATTCCCCCCATTAATAATGTGTAATGGAAGGAGATGCTTACGCAAAAAAAAAAAATCATACATACCCACAAGATCATTTAAAGTCCAACCGTGTACAAAAATTATCAATATTTGTAGGGTTTGTTAATACTAAACCGTGCATGCATAATCTTATCAAATCGTACACGGTATAAATTGTGAGCAAGAACCCAACATGATTTTAATTGAGAGTCTACAGTAGAAATTGTAAAACATGATTGATTGATTCAGCTATGTACCTCTTCTTTACATGTACCGGCAACCCTCCTTTCATCCTGAGTGTCACCGACATCTCATATGGCGGCGGCACATTTTTAACACCAACCGGCTCCAGACAGAACATCCTGAGCACAGCCGCAACAACTGCTTTCATCTGGACATACGCCATCTCCCTGCCAAGACATGCCCTTGGCCCGGCATGAAAAATCAAGAATTTACACAAATCAACCCCGACAAATTGACCTTTGTCATCCAACCACCGCTCGGGTATGAATGCATCAGCATCTAAACCCCACAGCCTCGGCCTAAAGAAAGAATGTACTTACGGAAAATTTGTTCAGGATGTTGTGGCAACATTTCACCGAGCTCACAATAGTTTGGCATAGCTATCACGTTGCATGTCGTGATTGCTTTCTTAATCCTGTTGTACAATCGTAAGTTTTGTGAATCACGCAATAAAAGGTGTTTTAGTACTGTCAAAGCTTCCCTGAAACTATAGGCTATTGTTGAATCGAATTCCTGGGGCATTATCCGTTTAATAGTCTCAGGTTCACATACGGCCGGCCAAACAAAGATATTTCATATTTTCAATGATACTCGCAAAAGTAATATATGAAGTATGGATATAGACTACAGAGCAGTGACGTTTATTGTCTAGCCATTCTTGGATAATGGCTGAGTTCATCAAATAATTATTATCCCCCGCATTTGTGGCGGTTTGCAGCAGATGGCCTAAAGACAAAACGGGCTTATGGAAAATTTGTCCAGGACGTTTTCGCAACATTTCACTGAGCTCACAATAGCTTGGCATAGCTATCACGTTGCATGTCGTGATTGCTTTCTTAATCCTGTTGTACAACCGTAAGATTTTGAATCACACGATAAAAGGTGTTTTAGTACCGCCAAAGCTTCCCTGAATCTATAGGCTATTGTTGAACCGAATTCCTGGGGCATTATCCTTTTAATAGTCCGTACGTCAGGTTCACATACGGCCGGCCAAACAATGATATTTAGGTATGCAGTATGGATACCTAAATTCTCACAGATCTCTGGGCCCAAAAAGTAGAAATATCAAATATACCCAATCAATATCTTGAGTAACATGCAGCAAAAACTTATTGAATTGCTATTTCAAAATGGCTGTGTTGTCTACTGGAAGAGGGACCAAATCCAAATTTGAGGGTTTAGGATTTAATGGATCTATGGTTATAGCTTTGATACCTGATGGAGTGGAGGTAAAAGAAGCATGGTGGGCTAGCTCGGCTATTGATGTTGCCAGATGGAATAACTGGCAAATGTGTCTGGAATCATTTGAAAGCTTAAGCTTAACATGTTTAGAAAAAAAGAATTAGGGGTTTTTCAGAGTTGTTGTTCTGCTTTTGCGTTTCTATATAGATATGTTGTGGCTCTTCAAATCTTATATATTTTAAATTGCATTTATTTAATATATGGCAATTTATTATGTAGTCATGTCTCAAATTTGATTTTTGAACCAGTGAACCCAGAAATAAAATCTATTGAGCTCTTTTGAAAGATATGGCCAATCCTCCAGATTAGTCACTCTATTTGAGCATATTCTCAACATTGTTGATCAAGTTAGTGGAGGGATGAAAAAATTGATACCAAAGATATAGTCAATAAATGAGTTGGGTATATGAAAGCTCAAGCCGGATGGCCTCGGTGCACGAGGAAGCGACAAGCCGAGGCGAGAATATACACAGAATCGAAAGTGATAATTAATTTTATCACCATGTGATGTATCGGACCTTGATAGAGCGGTTATGCAGATCATTGGATGTAATTATAAATATAAACTTGCTCAAGTTCTTGATTATTTCTATTGCAGAGAAAATTTATGGCGTATTTGGTTCATCGTCGCCCGGTTTTTTTTTTTCTGTTTGTGAAATGCCTTTTCACCCAAGGGGCCAGTTTCAGATACATAAAAACACAGTTAGTTACACCAACTTATGGGAGTTATTTTCCTTTTCCCCTTTTCTTTTTCCTTTTTTTTTTAAAATTCTTTATTACTCAAGAAATTTAATTTTCACATAGGAAAGAAAAATGTCTGATATGTCATGCATTTTGCTTCAACAATCAACACACGCAATTAAGCTTTTCACCCTCTCTCTCTATCTTTTTTTTTCCCCTTATTTTTCTTTTGTTATACATGTCTATGTGCGATGTGCCTCCTTTGTATGAATCAGGAGTGGTTAGTTCATAAGGACCTGTTGGACTAGAAATCCTCAGTCCTAATTTATCTCCCATCCCCACATAGTGTGCGACCAATCATTATCTGGGTGTGGGCCGGTGAATATAAAAGATGGTGGCGCTGGTGTGTTCATACAATTTGTTGGCAAATTGGCAGGCTGCAACATATCATGAAAGTGTTGGTCGAAACCGGTATTCACCACACTCCCAGTGTAGTTTGGCAAAATCAATGGCATAGGAGGATTATTTTGTGCGAGAGATGGAGACACTTGAGACTGTTGGTCGAAACCGGTATTCCCTTGCAAAGTGTGCGACCAATCATTATCTGGGTGTGGGCCGGTGAACATAGGGGATGGTGGCGCTGGTGTGTTCATACAATTTGTTGGCAAATTGGCAGGCTGCAACATATCATGAAAGTGTTGGTTGAAACCGGTATTCACCACACTCCCAGTGTAGTTTGGCAAAATCAATGGCATAGGAGGATTATTTTGTGCGAGAGATGGTGACACTCGAGACTGTTGGTCATTCATAAACAGTAATTCCATGATGGAATTTTCCATCCCGGTGAGTTCATCGAATGTCTCTAACTTTTCAATCTCATATATATTTCTGAAATTAAACAAGAAAAACTTATAAAAAAAAATTGTGCAACGAAAATATAAATATATTTTTGTGACTAATGGAATTGTAAATAATATTATCTATAAAGGATTTTGTATGATACCGGTTCACGAGTTCAATTTGTCATAAGCTATTATAATGACAACGGATTTGTCATTGCATACCAAAACCATAAGGTGGATATCTCTAATGACATATCTGATGTAGGCCTTTCTTATTACGGAAGCAGATGTGGATCGAGTACCAGTTTTACTGTATTAATTGCTCTAGCTTTATATGAGAATTGCTGTTTGTAGTCTATTTGCGTAGTGCATAACCTCGACTGAGAAGGAATTAAATTCTTAATAAAAACAATATTTTTTCAAAAGTTAGATTTATATTACCGAAGTGATCCCATTTTACTCTCTAAGTTTGATACTTCCAATTTTAGATTCTTAAGATGCATCTCCTGTCAAACCAAGAAGCAATTTATCAATATTTTGTGCTCGTAGAAAAATTAAACAAATTATGGAATGAAAATGAGATGTATATATTAAATTGGACCTGATCAGAGCCTTGCTGCTCATCATCAGTAGGACGCGTGCTGAACCCAAAAAAAACAATACAAGAAATCAGATATATAAATGTTTTTACAACAATTAATAACTGGAACCAAGGATAATCTTACTCTTACACCATACCAGAACTATTTACAAGTTAATAAAAAAGTACAATATTGATCTTTTATATATGTTACTAGTATGATAATCTATTTTTATGATTTTTTCCTTTGTATCTTTGGAGTTGTGAATTAGGTTTCGATACAAACAAGTTGAGCACAAAGTACTATTGTATTAAAAATCTTGAAATAAAGATTAAGAAAGCAGACCCATGATCCAACAGAGATATAGCATTGAGTGTATGGCTGTCTAATTTGAATTTTTTCCTCAGAAACTACAGAAACAAACAACATTATTTAAGATTTATTATTATATTTGTAAATAAATGCAGTAACTTATGGCACAAACTAAATAATTTTTAGTGAAAAATTATATCGTTGAATTAACATATATATAAAAATAGCAGAATTCAAAAATCTTACATCCATGTCGTCCGACCTTCTGTAAATTGAAAAATAAAACAAAATTATAAACAATATTAGAAATATAATGAAGGTGAAAGATATTAAGAAAAAAATAATCAGACTTAAAAGGTAAATATTTGACAATAGACGTACGAATCTTCAAGGTTCTTTTGAGTTTCGTTAAGAAATTTTTGAACAACTCCATCGAAAGAACTGAGATAAGAAACGGAAAACAAATCAGTTGAAAGTCGTAAGTGACGCATCAATGAAATGAATAAGACATAAATTGTCTTATATTTCTTAACTAAAAAACAAGATAACGTTGCAAACCAAGTCGGTAGGATTTGCGGTACGAGCTATTAAATAAGAATCTCTAACATGCCAACATGTAAGATGATGGGATATATATAACAGTCAATTATGCATGGATATAATAAAATATAAGATTGAAGAGATCAATTAATTTAAGTACCTGTTCTCGTCATGGAATAGATCGTATTCACCCGTGGTGGTACGCAAGAGAAGAAGCACCTGAGCATCCGATATTATCGAAAGCTCCTTTGCTTTCTTCTTGATGCCTTTTGATCTCTTACTAAATGTATTTGTCCTCTGACTCGCCGACTCTAGTTTCTTAATTGATATCTTGTTCCTTCCCATAATTAATCTACTTTGTTGGGGATGGATTATGATCTTTCAAGTTTCGAGCAAAGAAGAGGAGTTAATTTGTTTTCTGAGAAAATGGGAGAGAATAGAGAGGAGAGAGGAGAGAGGAGAGAGGACGAGAGAATAATTAAACAAACAAATCCTTATATAGGCGGGGGAAGAGGGAGCTGGTTAATTTTTGAATCTGCCATAGATTAAATTTAGAAGGCTTGACTAGCCTTTTGAGTTGTATGAGCTGAATTTATAATGTCGTTCCAGTTTCATATATAATTTTATTAAAGAACCTTCCTTATTTATCTGTGCTCACTTACAGACTTACTATTCCATAT
The DNA here is from genome assembly GCA_964058825.1 of Carex arenaria. Classification (NCBI taxonomy): domain Eukaryota; kingdom Viridiplantae; phylum Streptophyta; class Magnoliopsida; order Poales; family Cyperaceae; genus Carex; species Carex arenaria. The sequence goes on along the minus strand of CAXKVW010000006.1, from coordinate 1,104,580 downwards.
TGGATATTTTATCTATATATATCTCATTTAAAACATTGCATCACTAGCTACACTGCTACAGGCAATCAATATCTAAATTAATAATTCCATATTTAGAATTATTTCCAATTTAAAAATTTATGGAAAATCTAAAAATAGATCAATCGTGTGTTAACACTTAACAGTGCTACTTTTGGGATGGTGCCTGTTTCGTTATAGCTAATGCTGGATTAAATTAAAAAGATATAAAATAATAATTCCATATTTAGAAAGATATAAACTAAAAATCACTATAGACATTGCATCATCATTATCTACTTGCGATCAATATCTAAAATAATAATTCCATATTTAGAATTATTTCCAATTTAAAAATATAAAAATAGATCAATCGTGTGTTAACAGTGCCACTTTTGAATTATTCCAGCTGAAAAATAAAAAATAGAACTCCAAGCTCACATTGAATTAAAATAAATTATTGCAATACACATCTCCTTTTATTAAGCTAATTAATTTTTCCGCACAATTTTTCATGAACATAAACGACTCCCATATCTTCTTTTGGTACAAGAGACTAATATAAGAGAATGTTGCTGAATAAGAGGAAAAGTTAAAAATAAGGTGAACTGGATATTTGAAAAACTGAAAGGGTTCCAATTGCAAAACTATTTGTAGTCGCTTATAACATATAGATTGTGCAATGAAATTTATAACATATAGATTGACGCAAAATAGCAATGCTGATTCTCATTTGTGTCTAATTGATAACATCGATTTCTGATCTAGCAGAGCATGATTTTTTTTAGTAATAACCCAAAAAAAAAAACAATTAATAAAAATAATCACTACTGCATTTTCGGTCATCAGCGACCGGCATCAGTGACCGATTGGGTTGCCGGTGACTGAAGCCCAATTAAAAAAAAAAAAATCTTCAGGGACAAAACCTTTCTGTGACTGATTTGGATCGCTGAAGGGTATTCCCTAAAAAAGGCCCGCCAAACATATCCCTTTCTCTTTTTCTCCGTCTTTGCGTGTGTTTTAGAGTTAGACCAAAAAACCTCTGCTGACGCTGTGCCTCCTGACCCCCGCCCAACATTGGTGCGCAATACGCGAAGGAGAAAGGATCGCCGACACTTTGCTGCCGTTCCCCATCGTCCGGGACTCCGCCTTTGCCCCTGTCGGCTGCTGCTCTTGCCCCTGCAAAGGATATAATTAAAGATGATGCGGGACCACCTAGGTGGTTCTCTCCTGTCGAGTGTGGCAGACCGGTGTCGAACGCACCTTTGCTGCTGTTCTTACCAGGTTAGTTAGATCTTTGCTTTGTGTGTAGTTGATTGATGAAATGCCTCACAAAAAAAAATTTAAATATTAATTTGTAATTGTACTCCGCAAATTGAGATTTAGGTATAGTTGATATTGGTTGATAAATAGTGAAAGGAGTAGTTAAGTGACTATCAATCTCAGTTGACAGTTTTTTCTGTTAAGGCACAGTTGGGATTTTGAGAATTCCTTCTCTTGCGCGCATTTGCTGATTAGCCCAATCAAGCACAAGGAGGGTATTGTTGATTTGTTATTTGAATTATCTTGGATTTTTTTTCTTAATTCCTTTTTCAATGTGTTGATTTGTAGGGTTTTTGAGATTAAATGTTTGCATATCTCAGTGAAGGATCGAACTTCTTTTGAAGGTACCAGCTACCCTTATTTGATAATACCATACCATGAAATTATATTAAGAAATTTTGTTAATTACAAATTTAGTGAGCATGTTGTCCACCCTTTTATGCAACTTGAAAGAAATTGTATTCTATTTAATTATATGAATACTAAATGTACGAGTCCTTTTCTGCAATTTTAGGTATTAAGAAAATCCTGAGTCTCGCAGCTTAAGCTTGCAAAAGCAAATTAATCGGTATGCTGCAATCCATTTGGAGCCTGAGGTAATTTCCATCTTATTATTTGTAATGTTTGATATTTCTTTGATTAAGAATGAGTTAGGTTGGTTGGAACTTATCTCTACTAAACTTGTTTCAGGATGGAAAGGGTTGGAATACAGAGCTGCATTTCCTTTGATTAAACCCCTGAGTGCTAAGCTGGGTCATTTATTCTATATTGTATTTCGATCCAATATTTGTTAATATCCATGAATATTGTTAAATAATGTTTTTCATTGATTTATTTTTTTATGAAAATTTGTCATTTTGTATGAAAATTTATTTTTGTTATCTTATAATATATATTCCGTAGCAACGCACGAGCACGATTCGTACCGATTGGAGTGGAAAAAAATAAATGAACATAATGGCTATATTTGTTTGGTATATTTTGTACCAATTGGTGAAAAGAAAAAACAAAGAAAAATTACACTTCTGCGACCGATTTTGACCCCATCAGCAATTGCCTGATCGGTCTCTGATGGTCATCAGCCACGTCACAATTATATAGTATTAGCGAAGGACATCATTGGTCGCTAAAGAGTCATATGTGACCAATTTTTAACCCTTCTGCGATTCGTGATGTCAGTGGGGAGGGTATCAATGACGGAGCAACTGCGACTGGTCCTTCTACGACCGATTTCGGGCTTATGTGACCGATGTACCTTCTGTGACCGGCGCCTTATTCTTCTATGACCGATTTGACCGGTCCCAGAAGGGTCATTTTCCTGTAGTGAATCAGGATATTAATTTTTTTTTGAAATATCCAAATCGCCTCACTGAGGGGCAGTCCACCCTTTACCCCAGACTGCCTCCCTGTGGGGAGGTCCACAATTTGTTTTTAATTTTTTTTTTAGATAGTTGTACTAATTATAGAGTTTATATTAAGACAATTTTTTTATATATAATTTGTTATACATGTATTGACTAATTAAGTAAATTAACATTACATCTATTTTAGACGGATGTTTATTAGTGCTCTAATAAATTCGATATGTGTCTTTCTGTTATAACGCATCTATATTAATTTTTTTAAGTCATTTCTCTCATTTCTAAAGGAACTGCATGTTGTACATGTATTTATCTAAGACATCTCTCGTAAACAGCCGGGGTTTGGACAACGAATAAATCAAGAGAGACGATATCTTCATTGAGAAGGTATAAAACGATGACGAAATTTCAAATGGCCATAAAATGACCACTTTTCGGAAAGCTTGCAAAAAATACGCATGCGTTAGTGTGTGCAATTGTTATGGTAGTTATGGTGTGGGTACTATAGCGCTGATACTATCATACTGATATCAGCTTCCATATATTTAGGATAACTTAGCAAAAATAAATTAGTAAGTTAACCGATCGAGTACATATCTTCAGTTATAAATGTCCAGAATAAAAATCATGTCATAGTTCAGCAGTTGCCATCAAGATAATAATAAAATAATTCATGTTACGGTTTATTTTTTCATTGATCATACTCTATAACAGAAGAACGTATGCAGCTATAACATCACAAATAAATTGATACATATTGATATAAATCCAGCTTAGAATAAAAATGCAAAAAAGAAAGAATAAAAAAAGGAGAGAGGAGAAGTAACTGGAATTAAGTGAGGAGGTAATTTGGCTAATTAATGGTTTTGGAAAGAAGGACATTTTATTAATAATTTTAGAAGAGGGAATATTTTGGTTATAAAATTTCCCATCTTGTGCCGCCTCTATGAATTCCTATAGGCGAGAAGATCCTGCTTCATAGTCGTTTGCCATAGCCGGGTAGTAGTGTTGTACCTGTCCCAGGTTTGCTGCTCCTTGAGCCCAATTATTCTCCGATTCCCGCATAGTGTGCGACCAATCATTATTTGGGTGTGGGACGGTGAATATAGGAGATGGTGGCGCTGGTGTGTTCATACAATTTGTTGGCAAATTGGCAGGCTGCAACATATCATGAAAGTGTTGGTCGAAACCGGTATTCACCACACTCCCAGCGTAGTTTGGCAAAATCAATGGCATAGGAGGATTATTTTGTGCGAGAGATGGAGGCACTCGAGACTGTTGGTCATTCATAGACAGTAACTTCAAGATGGAATTTTCCATCCTGGTGAGTTCTTCGAATTTCTCTAACCTTTCAATCTCGGCTATATTTCTGAAATTAAACAAGAAAAACTTATAAAAAAAATTGTGCAACCAAAATATAAATATATTTTTGCGACTAATGGAATTGTAAATAATATTATCTATAAAGGATTTTGTATGATATCGGTTCACGATTTCAATTTGTCATAAGCTATTATAATGACAACGGATTTGTCATTGCATACCGAAACCATAAGGTGGATATCTCTAATGACATAGCTGATGTAGGCCTTTCTTATTACGGAAACAGATGTGGATCGAGCACCAGTTTTACCGTATTAATTGCTCCAGCTTTATCTGAGAATTGCTGTTTGCGGTCTATTTGCATAGTGCATAACCTCGACTGAGAAGGAATTAAATTCTTAATAAAAATAATGTTTTTTCAAAATTTAGATTTATATTACCGTAGTGATCCCATTTGAGTCTCTAAGTTTGATATTTCCAATTTTAGATTCTTAAGATGCATCTCCTGTCAAACCAAGAAGCAATTTATGAATAATTTGTGCTCGTCGAAAAATTAAACAAATTATATAATGAAAAGTATATATATATATTAAACTGGACCTGATCAGAATCTAGCTGATTATCATCAGTAGGACGCGTGCTGCACCCAAAAAAACAATACAGAAAATCAGATATATATATATAAATGTTTGTACAACAATAACTGGAACCAAGTACAATCTTACCCCATACCAGAACTATTTACAAGTTAATAAAACAGTACAATATTGAACTTTTATGTTAGTAGTATGATAATCTATTTTTATGATGTATTCCTTTGTATCTTTGGAGTTGTGAATTAGGTTTCGATACAAACAAGTTGAGAACAAGGTAATATCGTATTAAAAATCTAGAAATAAAGATTAAGAAAGCAGACCCATGATCCATCAGACATATAGCATTGAGTGTATGGATGTCTGATTTAAATTTCTTCCTCAGGAACTACAGAAACAAACAGCCTTATTTAAGATTTATCATTATATTTGTAAACAAATGGAGTAACTTATGGCACAAACTAAATAATTTTTAGTGAAAAATTATATTGTTGAATTAACATATATATAAAAATAGCAGAATTCAAAAATCTTACATCCATACCGTCCGACCTTCTGTAAATTGAAAAATAAAAAAATATAAACAATATTAGAAATATAATGAAGGTGAAAGATATTAAGAAAAAAATAATTAGACTCAAAAGGTAAATATTTGACAATAGACGTACGAATCTTCAAGGTTCTTTTGAGTTTCATTAAGAAATTTCTGAACAATTCCATCGAAAGAACTGAGATAAGAAAAGGAAAACAAATCAGTTGAAAGTCGTAAGTATCGCATCAATGAAATGAATAAGACATAAATTGTCTTATATTTCTTAACTAAAAAATAAGATAACGTTGCAAACCAAGTCAGTAGGATTTGCAGTACGAGCTATTAAATAAGAATCTATTACATGCCATGATGCCAACATGTAAGATGATGGGATATATATAACAGTCAATTATGCATGGATATAATAAGATATAAGATTGAAGAGATCAATTTATTGAAGTACCTGTTCTCGTCATGGAATAGATCGTATTTCCCCGTGGTGGTACGCAAGAGAACAAGCACCTGAGCATCCGATATTATCGAAAGCTCCTTTGCTTTCTTCTTGATGCCTTTTGATCTCTTACTAAATGTACTTGTCCTCTGACTCGCCGGTTCTAGTTTCTTAATTGATATCTTGTTCTTTCCCATAATTAATCTACTTTGTTGTGGATGGATTATGATCTTTTCAAGTTTCGTGCAAAGAAGAGGAGTTTGTTTTCTGAGAAGCAGAGAGAGAATAGAGAGGAGAGAGGACGAGAGAATAACTAAACAAATGAATCCTTATATATATAGGCGGGTGGAGGGTGGTTGGTTAATTTTTGAATCTGCCATAGATTAAATTTGGAAGGCTTGACTATCCTTTTGAATTTGCCATAGATTAAATTTATAATGTCGGTCCAGTTTCATATATATTTTTATCAAAGAACCTTCCTTATTAATCTTACTATTCTATATTGGGTATTTTATCTATATATATCTCATTTAAAAGATATAAACTATAAATCACTATAGACATTGCATCACTAGCTACTTGCAATCAATATCTAAATTAATAATTCCATATTTAGAATTATTTCCAATTTAAAAATGATAGAAAATCTAAAAATGGATCAATCGTGACATTGCTACTTTTGAGGTGGTGCCTGTTTCGTTATAGCTATTGCTGGATTAAATTAACTTTGAGTTGGTTTTGTGCTAAATTAGTTTGCTCAAATCGGACATTAATTAATGGCATATGAGCATGAAATAGTTAGCTTTATTTTGTGGCTAAGGACTGTTTAGTTGTGATCTTTTGACACTCCTGCTTGCATCTTGTTCAACTGACAAGCATTCATTGTTATTGGCTAAAAATCACCACTAATAGTGCTTAAGTATCAAAGTTGTATATAAATGCAATTTTTAAAAGGATAGTTGTGGTAATTGAATGATTTGCATGTAACATTTGTCACGATTGTGAGAAAATTAAAGGACGATTAATTTGAGGATTTTCAAAAATTGTCGAGATTTATTTGATGAAAGAAATAAATGTTTATCGTAAAGAATTTGATGTCATGTCTCATTTGAGATGGTTTAAATAGAATTAAATTTGTTGGAAAGTTTGGGTTTTGGATTTTTATTTTCATGCTCAACTAAGGAGGTAATGATGCTCCATTTATTTTTATTAATTGAATCAAAAATATTCTATTGTGAGGTTTGGTTTGTAATAGCGTATTAGCGGAAGAATTTTGAAGACTACGTATGCTCTAAAAAATTGTACTTGAGTGAAAAAAAATAAGGAGGTCAAGCCTCCGTTTGATTGATAATTATTTTGTTACATAAGTCATGTTTACTAAACAAGTAATCTAAATTAACAAAAAAAAAAAAATCTAAATAGGAGCTCCAGTAGAGCATCCTCTCTGTTATTCTATAAAAGTAAAATACATAAAGCATATTATAAACTGAGGACCACTAGTTGGTCATATACTTGTGTGAAATATTAAGGTGAATAACTATTTTAGGGAGAGGAGGGTGTCCGATACCGTCCGATTCACTTCAAGATTTGTGCGCATCACTTTAATATCTGTGCTGTTTGCTTTAATATACATGTGCACAGATCTTGAAGTAGATCGGACGGTATCAGACACCCATCGAACACTGTTCTGGTCCGATGGGCATCGGACACCCCCCTCTCTCCTATTTTAAGGGCACATGAGACTGTTGCATTATTGAATATTTTTAGAAGAAAGAAAGTAGGAAAGCTATAAGTTTCATTAAATGAAATAGAAGTATCACATTAATCTAAACAAAAAATACCCAAATTTATCGTAGAAAAAAAATCTAATACTTACAAACCGTCTTAACATTAATTTAAAATTTTAATTTTATAATGTACGTATCTGACTCTTAATGACAAATTTTAATCGATACTCTATACCAAAAGAACGTATGCAGCTATAACATCACAAATAAACTGATACATATTGATATAAATCCATCGTAGAATAAAAATGCAAAAAATAAAGAAAAAAAAAAGAAAAAAAGGAGAAAGGAGAAGTAACAGGAAGTGAGGAGTGGAAAGAAGGGAATTTTACTAATAATTTTAGGAGGGGATATTTTGGTTATAAAATTTCCCATCTTGTGCTGCCTCTGCGTATTCCTATAGGTGAGAAGATCCTACTTCATAGTCGTTTGCCTTAGCCGAGTAGTACTGTTATGCCACCCTGCCTTCAACTGCCTGATACCAATCCATTCCTATGTATCACTAACGCAATATATATACACCAGCTGCATTTGTGAAAAATAATTGTAACATTTTCTTTCCATTTTTTTCTTACTGTTTCATCGTTTTTACTGTCATAGGCATTTTTTTTTTAAGGGCAGATGTCGAGTGGTCCCCTAACTTAATTTTTATAAAATAGAAAAGTATTCACAATTTTTTTTTGAAATGCTTGGTAGAGACTTATAAAATAAGTATTTACAAGCTTTCATATATGCATATACTGGCCAGTTCTCATTAATTATATACCATTTAGAGTTTAAGATGATATATTAAATTTAAAAATATATTTGTTATCCAACCTATTATACTTATCAGTAGAAATTGACTCCATCGCTGATTGTTGGTCATTCATAGATAGTAACTTCATAATGGAATTTTCCATCGTGGCGAGTTCATCATATTTCTCTAACTTTTCAATCTCTTCTATATTTCTGCAATTAAACAAAAAAAACTTATAAAAAAATTGTGCAACGAAAGTATAAATATATTTTTTGCGACTAATGAAATTGTAAATAATATTATCTCTAAAGGGTTTGGTATGACACCGGTTCACGAGTTCAATTTGTCATATGCTATTATATATAATGACAACGGATTTGTCATTGCATACCGAAACCATAAGGTGGATGGAGTACCAGTTTAATTTACCGTATTAATTGCTCCAGCTTTATCTGCTAATTGATGTTTGTGGTTGATTTGCATATATAGTGCATAACCTCGACTGAGAAGGAATTAAATTCTTAATAAAAACAATGTTTTTTCAAAAGTTAGATTTATATTACCGTAGTGATCCCAACAGACTCTCTAAGTTTGATACTTCTAATTTTATATTCTTAAGATGCATCTCCTGTCAAACCAAGAAGTAATTTATCAATATTTTGTGCTCGTAGAAAAATTAAACAAATTATGGAATGAAAAGGAGATATATTAAACTGAACCTGATCAGAGCCTTGCTGCTTATCATCAGTAGGACACCTGCTGCACCCAAAAAAACAATACAAGAAATCAGATGTATAAATGTTTTTACAACAATTAATAACTGGAAACAAGGATAATCCTATACCATATTAATTGTTGACTATAATATTATGGTTGATCTTCTTTTGTTTCCTCCAATTTCTCAAGCATATATATTCCAAACTCAACACATATAAAACAGGAATCTTTAGTAGATATAAAAGCATGGGTATTGTCTAATAATTTATAATTTATCTTAATGCAAATGTATATAAATAAAAAAGTCTGAAGGAATTTAATGGAAGAATCATCTAAGAATTGTGAATAGTGTTAGATAAATCACACAAAAAGCTTAAGCAACCAAATTAGACCTCATAAATAAGATGCATGTCATGTCAATTAAATGGTCCCATATACAAAAAAATTATTCATATCTATTTACTGTAACGGCCAGCTGACATACGACACTTATTTAGAGTGTAATGACCATTCGATGCCCATCAGACCTACTTTAGTTTGATGAGTGTAATGACCATTTGATGTGCATCAAGATTCGTGCAGAATGTATTAAAATCCGTGCAGGTATGTTTCAATTTCCATACGCACATATCTTAATGCTAATCGTACAGTGTTAGAGTTAATTGGACTTAAAAGTAGGTCTGATGCTCATCGGACCTACTCCTATCTTTTTGAATTCAGAGTAGGTCTGATGCCCATCAGACCTACTTTGGTTCGATGAGTGTAATGACCATTCGATCTGCATCAAGATTCGTGCGAACTATATTAAAATTCGTGCATATCTGATTCAGTTTCTGTGCGCACAGATCGTAATGTTAATCGTAAAGAGCAAATTGTTCGTCCAACGCGTACTGACGCGTGGCAACCATGGATAGAAAATTATGTGGCAATTAATTTATTATTAAGCTAAATAATTTTTCATGAACATAAACGACTCCCATATTTGCTTTTGGTACAAGAGACTAATTTAATTTCTAATATGATGTGACAGTTTCTAATTTAGTTTTAGGGATATGAGAGAGTTTCTAATTTAGAAATTATGCAGTAAAATTTCATATTATGAAACTGTTTCTAAACTCCATGCAGACCAAATGATTGGCGTGCTCATATTAATTTTTCTTTTTAATTTATTGTTGATGTGGCTTAATAGAAACTCTAAAATTAATTTCAGGGATGTGAGAGTTAGAAACTTTAGAGATATTCATTTCTAAAATATAGTTAACAGTTATTTAGAAACTCATTTGAGATGCAGGGATATAGATGCTAAGAGAGCATTGTTGAATAAGAGAAAAAGTTAAAAATAAGGTGAACTGGATATTTGAAAAACTGAAAGGGTTCGGATTGCAAAACTATTTGTAGTCGCTTATTGAAATTTATAACATATAGAATTATAGATTGACGCAAAATAGCAATGTCGATTCTCATTAATTTGTTTCTAATTGGTAAGATCGATTTCTGATCTAGCAGAGAGCTTGATTTTTTTGTAATTTTTTTCTATTGCAACTTTGGATGCTCTCAGATTCCTCAAAATTAACAAACTCCAATTAAAGAAGGGAAGTCATGCAATAAGTAGACTCGTTGAATCGAAATCCAAATCATTTTGTGCGAGAGATGGAAGCACTCGAGACTGTGAGTTCGCACTTGAATTCGGACCAGGTGCACTAATTGTGAAATATCTTTTATCACCACTGCACAAAACCATAATCACCACATCAATTGAAATCCATTTATTGTTCCTATATATCACTAACGCAATATACCCATATATATATAAACTAGCTGCATTTGTAACAAAATAATTGTAACATTTTCTTTCCACTTTTCTAACTGTTTCATCGTTTTTACTTTTATATGCATTTTTATTAAGGTCAGATGTCGAGTGGTCCTCTAACTTAATTTTTATAAAATAGAAAAGTATTTACAAGTTTTTATTTTTATTTTTATTTTGAAATGCTTGATAGAGACTTACAAAATAAGTATTTACAAGCTTTCATATACTAGCCAGTTCTCATTAATTATATACCATTTAGAGTTTAAGCTGATATCCTAAATTTAAAAAAATATTTGTTATCGAACATATTATACGTAGTAGTAAATGACTCCATCCTTGATTGTTGGTCATTCATAAGTATAGTAACTCCATGATGGAATTTTCCATCCTGGTGAGTTCATCGATTTTCTCTAACTTTTCAATCTCTATTATATTTCTGAAATTAAATAAGAAAAACTTATAAAAAAATTGTGCAACGAAATATAAATATATTGTTTGCGACTAATAGAATTGTAAATAATATTATCTCTAAAGGGTTTGGTATGATACCGGTTCACGAGTTCAATCTGTTCCAATTATTATTTTTCAATCTGTTTCAATTTGTCATAAGCTATTATAATGACAACAGATTTGTCATTGCATACTGAAATCATAAGGTGGATATCTCTAGTTGCTCCAGCTTTATCTGATAATTGCTGTTTGTGGTCTATTTGCATAGTGCCTAACCTCGACTGAGAAGAAATTAAATTCTTAATAAAAACAATGTTTTTTTTTTTCAAAAGTTAGATTTATATTACCGTAGTGATCCCAACTGACTCTCTAAGTTTGATACTTCTAATTTTATGTTCTTAAGACGCATCTCCTGTCAAACCAAGAAGCAATTTATCAATATTTTGTGCTCGTAGAAAAACTAAACAAATTATGGAATGAAAATGAGATGTATATTAAACTGGACCTGATCAGAGCCTTGCTGCTTATCATCAGCAGGACACGTGCTGCACCCAAAAAACAATACAAGAAATCCGACATATAAATGTTTTTACAATAATTAATAACTGGAAACAAGGATAATCTTAATTACACCATACCAGAACTATTTACAAGTTAATAAAAAAGTACAGTATTGAACTTTTATATATGTTACTAGTATGATGATCTATTTTTATGATTTATTCCTTTGTATCTTTGGAGTTGTGAATTTGGTTTCGATACAAACAAGTTGAGCTCAAGGTACTATTGTATTAAAAATCTGGAAATAAAGATTAAGAAAGCAGACCCATGATCCATCAGAGATATAGCATTGAGTGTATCGCTTTCTGATTTAAATTTCTTCCTCAGAAGCTACAGAAAGAAACAACATTATTTAAGATTTATCATTATATTTGTAAACAAATGCAGTAACTTATGGCACAAACTAAATAATTTTTAGTGAAAAATTATATCGTTGAATTAACATATATATATAAATAGGAGAATTCAAAATCTTACATCCATGCCGTCCGACCTTTTGTAAATTGAAAAACAAAAAAAAAAGTATAACACAATATTAGAAATATAATGAAGGTGAAAGATATTAAGAAAAAAAAAATTAGATTTAAAAGATAAATATTTGACAATAGACGTACGAATCTTGAAGGTTCTTTTGAGTTTCAGATATAAATTTTTGGACAACTCCATCGAAAGAACTGAGATTAGAAAAGGAAAACAAATCAGTTGAAAATCGTTATTAAGTGACACATCAATGAAATGTATAAGACATAAATTGTCTTATATTTCTTAACTAAAAAAATAAGATAACGTCGCAAACCAAGTCGGTAGGGTTGCGGTACGAGCTATTAATTAAGAATCTATAACATGCCAACATGTAAGATGATCGGATATAATATAAGATATAAGATTGATGAAGAGATCAATTATTTGAAGTACCTATTCTCGTCATGGATAGATCGTATTTCCCCGTGGTGGTACGCAAGAGAAGAAGCACCTGAGCATCTGATATTATCGAAAGCTCCTTTGCTTTCTTCTTGATGCCTTTTGATCTCTTACTAAATTTATTTGTCCTCTGACTCACCAGCTCTAGTTTCTTAATTGATATCTTGTTCCTTCCCATAATTAATCTACTTTGTTTGGGAAGGATTATGATCTTTCAAGTTTCGAGCAAAGAAGAGGAGTTTGTTTTCTGAGAGAGGAGAATAGAGGACGAGAGAATAATTAAACATACGAATCCTTATATAGGAGGGGGAAGGGGGGTTGGTTAATTTTTGAATCTGCCATAGGTTAAATTTAGAAGGCTTGACTATCCTTTTGAGTTGTATGAGTAGAATTTATATATGTCGGTCCTGTTTCATATTATTTTTTATCAAAGAACCTTTCTAATTAATCTGTGCTCACCTACAGAATTACTATTCTATATTGGGTATTTTATCTATATATCTCTCATTTAAAAGATATAAACTATAAATCACTATAGACATTGTATCACTAGCTACTTGCAATCAATATCTAAATTAATAATTCCATATTTAGAATTATATCCCAATTTAAAAATTATAGAAAATCTAAAAATAGATCACTTCGTGTGTTAACACTTAACAGTGCTACTTTTGAGGTGGTGCCTGTTTCGTTATAGCTAATGCTGGATTAAATTAATTTTGAGTTGGTTTTGTGCTTAATTAGTTTGCTCAAATCGGACATTAATTAATGGCATATGAGGCTTCCCTGAAATAGTTAGCTCTATTTTGTGGCTAAGAACTGTTTAGTTGTGATCGTTTGACACTCCTGCTTGCATCTTGTTCAACTCAAAAGCATTCATTGTTATTGGCTAAAAATCACCACTAATAGTCCTTAAGTATCAAAGTTGTATATAATTAAAGGATGATTAATTTGAGGATTTCCAAAAATTGTCGAGATTTATTTGGATGCACTCTAGAATAGCTACTATTTAGAATAGTAGATAAAAATAGTGAAAAACTAGTGATTTTTAGAATAGTGTGAAAATGGTATTATTTGGATTAGTAAAAATATTTTTTGGATTGTACATTTGGAATAGTGAATAGCTGTAACTGATAAATAATAGTGTTAACAAGGTACTTATTAATAGAAAAAATAAGCAAGTGGGGTCTCAAATGAATTGTCACGATGTAGAGATAAAATAAGTGGTGTAAATTTTATTCTTTTTTTTTAATCTGCCATAGATTAAATTTAGAAGGCTTGATTATCCTTTGGAGTTGTATGAGCAGAATTTATATATGTCGAATCAGTTTCAAATATATTTTTATTAAAGAACCTTTCTTATTTATCTGTGCTTACTTACAGACTTACTATTCTATATTGGGTATTTTATCTATATATATCTCATTTAAAATATATAAACTATATATCACTATAGACATTGCATCATCACTGGCTACTTGCGACCAATATCTAAATTAATAATTCCATATTTAGAATTATTTCCAATTTAAAAATTATAGAAAATCTAGAAATAGATCAATCATGTGTTAACACTTAACAGTGCTACTTTTGAGTTTGCTCAAATCGGACATTAATTAATGGCATATGAGGCTTGCGTGAAATAGTTAGCTCTATTTTGTGGCTAAGAACTGTTTAGTTGTGATCTTTTGACCCTCCTGCTTGCATCTTGTTCAACTCAAAAGCATTCATTGTTATTGGCTAAAAATCACCACTAATAGCTAGTGCTTAAGTATCAAAGTTGTATATAAATGTAATTTTTGAAAGGATAGTTGTGGTAATTGAATGATTTGCATGTGACATTTGTCACGATTGTGAGAAACTTAAAGGTTGATTACTTTGAGGATTTCCAAAAATTGTCGAGATTTTTTTGATGAAAGAAAGAAATTTTTATCGCAAAGAATTTGATGTCATGTCACATTTGAGGTGGTTTATAATAGAATTAAATTTGTTGGAAAGTTTGGGTTTTGGATTTTTATTTTCATGCTCAACTAAGGAGGTAATGATGCTCCATTTATTTTTATTAATTGAATCTAAAATATACTATTGTGAGGTTTGGTTTGTAATGGCGTATTAGCGGAAGAATTTTGAAGACTATGTACGCTCTAAAAAATTATACTTGGGTGAAAAAAAATAAGGAGGTCAAGCCTTCGTTTGATTGATAATTGTTTTGTTACATAAGTCATGTTTACAAAACAAGTAATCTAAATTAACAAACAAATTAAAATCTGAATAGGAGCTCCAGTAGATCATCCTCTCTGTTATCCTATAAAAGTAAAATACATAAAGCATATTATAAACTGAGGCGACTAGTCATATACTTACGTGAAATATTAAGGTGAACAACTATTTTAAGAGCACATGAGACTGTTGCATTAATGAATATTTTTAGAAGAAAGAAAATAGGAAAGCTATAAGTTTCATTAAATGAAATAGAAGTCTCACATTAATCTAAACAAAAAATATCCAAATTTATCGTACAAAAAAAATCTAATACTTACAAACCGTCTTAACATTAATTTAAAATTTTAATTTTATAATTTAAATATCTGACTCTTAATGACAAATTTTAATCGATACTAAAATTTAACTACAAATCTATTAAAACATTCTTATATATGTTCACTAGTATATAAAACACAACTATACACGGCATATTATACATGGATACGGAAAAATTCCTCATGAATAGTGTGTAATGAAAGGAGGAGCTTACGCCAAAAAAAAAAAATTCATACATACATAATCATTTAAAATACGAAAGTTATCAATATTTGTACGGTTTGTTAATACTAAACCGTGCATGCATAACATTATCAAATCGTACACGGTACAAATTGTGAGCAAGAACCCAACATGATTATAATTGAGAGTCTACAGTACAAATTGTAAAACATGATTGATTGATTCAGCTAATGTACCTCTTCTTTACATGTACCGGCAACCCTCCTTTCATCCTGAGTGTCACCGACATCTCATATGGCGGCGGCACATTTTTAACATCAACCGGCTCCAGCCAGAACATCTTGAGCACAGCCGCAACAACTGCTTTCATCTGGACATACGCCATCTCCCTGCCAAGACATGCCCTTGGCCCGACATGAAAAACCAAGAATTTACACGAATCAACCCCGTCAAATTGACCTTTGTCATCCAACCACCGCTGGGGGATGAATGCATCAGCATCTAAACCCCACAGCCTCTGGTCTCTTCCCATTGCGTAGGCTGAGTAATCAGCAAACCACCCAGCACACACAAGGGTCCCGTCCGGGAGTATATCATCATTTTTAACAACTCTTGAGTTGATCGGGACTGGTGGGTATAGACGTAGTGATTCAGAGATTGCCGCATGGAGGTAATTTAACCCCTTGAGCTCTTCATAATTGTAATTTTCATTAATGGATGAGATCTCTTCATAGATTTTGACTCAATTTTTGGGTTTGCGGAGATAAGCCAGAAAAACCAAGTAAGACCTGTTGAGGTTGAGTCTTTTCAGGCAAGCACAAAACTCACAATCATGTCCCTCAAAAATCTGTGCTTCTCTTTCGGTTCCTTGAACATCGTGCTGAGTTTGTTATAGTTAAAATCTTTGTCTTCGATCGCAGCCATGAATCGTGAAAGCAAATCTTGTTTCTGTGACACTTGTAACTGGTCCTCTTTTGATTGAATTATATATCTCTACAGAAAATTCGTTGATGGTTTTAATGGTCTTCCGTTCAGATCTGACATTGAAAAATCACATGGCAATCCATAGAAAGGGAATGGGAGAAAGTAGAAGACTGGCAGAGATCTCCACTGCATCATCGAAGGCATTGAAATAGAGCATATACTATCAAAACCAAACCTCTTGAGTACATCTTGTAGGTCAATATCCTCATTTGACGTGGCAGCGGCAGAGAGTACAGGAAGGACCTGGTCGTGTATATGAGACTGGAAGAGACCAGAAAACCATCTGCTATGAACAATCCAACACCTAACAAATCAGACAGTGCTAACTGAAGACGACAACCCTTGACAAATGTGTGGAAGTTGGTAATGAGGAGGTGGTTAACAACTGATTGGCTAGCACTTAGCAGTCCCAATACCATGAGACAGGGAGAAAGGGGTGATGACTTCAATCATGGCGGTTGGGGAGAGATTGAGAAGGGAGGCTGCCCAGTCAAGAAAACGGTGGTGGGTTTCACTTTTGAAGGAACCAGATGAGGTTGCCCAAGATCGGGTTTGGATATGGGCAGTGGTTGGTGCTAGTACGGGTGGTGCTGGTAAACCGGAGGATGCAAAGGAGCAGGAGGAAGGAGAGCAAGAGGGTGAGGTAACATAAGACCAGATTCATTTTATTATGTTATGCTGATACTGATAGCAGTACTTCCAGAGAATTATGTCTGACCTTCTGCGTGTGGGTTTGTGGGTTCAACTTAAATTAATGGGTCCGGATTCTCTCAAGTAACTCAAAATATTGAGTATAGATCCGGATTACAATCCGTGCTAATTCTATCCGAGGTGGAATATATGAACGGGCCCTTTTAATATTCGTCCCAAAACAGATCTGATGGTCCGGATCTAAACTCAAAATTTGAGTTGATTCAAGTGATTTAAATTCAAACTTAAATGGACAGTACGTACTTCCAGTCCATAGAGTTATGTTTTCTTTCTTTCTTTCTTTTACTTTATTTTTAGAAGGGTGGTTTAGAAGCCTTTAGGATATAGTTAAGTCTAATTTTTTTAAGATATCTCAGTATTTAAAATAAGAGGTGTTGAGATAAATTGAAACAAAGAAAATGAAAAATATATTTAGGATAACGTAGCAAAAATAAATTAGTTAGTTAATCATGTCATAGTTCAGGTGCCATCATGATAATAATAAAATAATTCATGTTATGGTTTATTTTTTCATTGATCATACTCTATAACAGAAGAACGTATGCAGCTATAACATCACAAATAAACTGATACAAATTGATATAAATCCAGCATAGAATAAAAATGCAAAAAAAAAAAAAGGAGAAATGAGAAGGTAACTGGAAGTGAGGAGGGGTAATTTGGCTAATGGTTTTGAAAAGAAGGGCATTTTATTAATAATTTTAGAAGAGGGGATATTTTGGTTATAAAATTATCCATTTTTTGCCGCGTCTCCAAATTCCCATAGGTGAGAAGATCCTGCTTCATAGTCGTTTTCCATAGCCGGATAGTACTGTTGTGCCGCTCTACCTTCAACTGCCTGATACCAATCCATTGCCTCTGCTAGAAGTTTGGCCTCTTCTAGAGCGTTGCTGAATAAGATGAAAAGTTAAAGATAAGGTGAACTGGATATTTGAAAAACTGAAAGGGTTCAGATTGCAAAACTATTTGTAGTCGCTTATTGAAATTCATTTATTGTTCCTATGTATCACTAACGCAATATACTCATACATATAAACTAGCTGCATTTGTAACAAAATAATTGAAACATTTTCTTTCCACTTTTCTTACTGTTTCATCGTTTTTACTTTCATATGCATTTTTATTAAGGTCAGATGTCGAGTGGTCCCCTAAATTTTTAAAAAATAGAAAAGCATTTACAAGTTTTTTTTATTTTTTATTTTGAAATGCTTGGTAGAGACTTATAAAATAAGTATTTACAAGCTTTCATATATGCATATACTAGCCAGTTCTTATTAATTATATACCATTTAGAGTTTAAGCTAATGTCGTAAATTTTAAAAAAAAAATTGTTATCCAACCTATTATACATAGCAGTGGATGACTCCATCCTTGATTGTTGGTCATTCAAAGACGGTAACTCCATGAGGGAATTGTCCATCTTGACGAGTTCATCATATTTATCTAATTTTTCAATCTCGTCCATATTTCTGCAATTAAACAAAAAAAACTTATAAAAAAAATTGTGCAATGAAAATATAAATATATTTTTTGTGACTAATGGAATTGTAAATAATATTATCTCTAAAGGGTTTGGTATAATACCGGTTCACGAGTTCAATTTCATATGCATTTTTATTAAGGCCAGATGTCGAGTGGTCCCCTAACTTAATTTTTATAAAATAGAAAAGTATTTATAAGTTTTTTTTTATTTTGAAATGCTTGGTAGAGACTTATAAAATAAGTATTTACAAGCTTTCATATATGCATATACTAGCCAGCTCTCAATAATTATATATCATTTAGAGTTTAAGCTGATATCCTAAATTAAATTTTTTTTGTTATCCAACCTATTGTACATAGCAGTAGATGACTCCATCCTTGATTGTTGGTCATTCATAGACAGTAACTCCATGATGGAATTTTCCATCGCGGTGAGTTCATCCAATTTCTCTAACATTTCAATCTCTTTTATATTTCTGCAATTAAACAAGAAAAACTTATATTAAAAAAATTGTGCAACGAAAATATGAATATATTTTTGCAACTAATGAAATTATAAATAATATTATCTCTAAAGGGTTTGGTATGATACTGGTTCACGAGTTCAATTTGTTCCAATTATTATTTTTCAATTTGTCATAAGTTATTATAATGACAACAGATTTGTCATTGCATACTGAAACCATAAGGTGGATATCTCTAGTTGCTTCAGCTTTATCTTATAATTGTTGTTTGTGGTCCATTTGCATAGTGCATAACCTAGACTGAGAAGGAATTAAATTCTTAATAAAACAATGTTTTTTTTTTCAAAAGTTAGATTTATATTACCGTAGTGATCCCAACTGACTCTCCAAGTTTGATACTTCTAATTTTATGTTCTTAAGACGCATCTCCTGTCAAACCAATAAGCAATTTATCAATATTTTGTACTCGTAGAAAAATTAAACAAATTATGGAATAAAAAGGAGATGTATATTAAACTGGACCTGATCAGAGCCTTGCTGCTTATCATCAGTAGGACACGTGCTGCACCCAAAAAACAATACAAGAAATCATATGTATAAATATTTTTACAACAATTAATAACTGGAAACAAGGATAATCTTACACCATACCGGAACTATTTACAAGTTAATAAAACAGTACAGTATTGAACTTTTATATATGTTACTAGTATGATGATCTATTTTTATGATTTATTCATTTGCATCTTTGGAGTTGTGAATTAGGTTTCGATACAAACAAGTTGAGCACAAGGTACTATTGTATTAAAAATCTGGAAATAAAGATTAAGAAAGCAGACCCATGATCCATCAGAGATATAGCATTGAGTGTATCGCTTTCTGATTTAAATTTCTTCCTCAGAAGCTACAGAAAGAAACAACATTATTTAAGATTTATCATTATATTTGTAAACAAATGCAGTAACTTATGGCACGAACTAACTAATTTTTAGTGAAAAATTATATTGTTGAATTAACATATATATAAAAATAGAAGAATTCAAAATCTTACATCCATGCCGTCCAACCTTCTGTAAATTGAAAAACAAAAACAAAAAGTATAACACAATATTAGAAATATAATGAAGGTGAAAGATACTAAGAAAAAAATAATTAGACTTAAAAGATAAATATTTGACAATAGACATACGAATCTTGAAGGTTCTTTTGAGTTTCAGATATAAATTTCTGGACAACTCTATCGAAAGAACTGAGATAAGAAAAGAAAAACAAATCAGTTGAAAATTGTATGTGACACATCAATGAAATGAATAAGACATAAATTGCCTTATATTTCTTAACTAAAAAATAAGACAAGTACATGCCAACATGTAAGATGATGGGATATATATAACAGTGATCAATTATGCATGGATATAATAAGATATAAGATTGAAGAGATCAATTAATTTAAGTACCTGTTCTCGTCATGGAATAGATCGTATTTCCCCGTGGTGGTACGCAAGAGAAGAAGCACCTGAGCATCCGATATTATCGAAAGCTCGCTTGCTTTCTTCTTGATGCCTTTTGATCTCTTACTAAATGTATTTGTCCTCTGACTCGCCGGCTCCAGTTTCTTAATTGATATCTTGTTCCTTCCCATAATTAATCTACTTTGTTGAGAATGGATTATGATCTTTCAAGTTTCGAGCAAAGAAGAGGAGTTTGTTTTCTGAGAAACAGAGAGAGAATAGAGAGAAGAGTAGAGGACGAGAGAATAATTAAACAAACGAAGCCTTATATAGGCGGGGGAGGGGAGGTTGGTTAATTTTTGAATCTGGCATAGATTAAATTTAGAAGGCTTGACTATCCTTTGGAGTTGTATGAGCAGAATTTATATATGTCGGTTTTGTTTCATATTATTTTTATCAAAGAACCTTCCTAATTAATCTGTGCTCACTTATATACTTACTATTCTATGTTGGGTATTTTATCTATATATATATATATATATATATCTCATTTAAAAGATGTAAACTATAAATGACTATAGACATTGCATCACTAGCTACTTGCGATCAATATCTAAATTAATAATTCCATATTTAGAATTATTTCCAATTTAAAAATTATAGAAAATCTAAAAATAGATAAATCGTGTGTTAACAGTGCCACTTTTGAATTATTCCAGCTGAAATATAAAAAAATAGAACTCCAAGCTCACACAGATCAATTAAAACAAATTATTCCTCAAAATTAACAAATTCCAATTAGAGAAGGGAAGTCATGCAATAAGTAGACTCGTTGCATCGAAATCCAAATCATTTTTACTTTTATCCTCCGGTGTCGTTCTTCGTTTTTTAATTAAATCATTTTTAGTATCATACGACTAGATCAAAGCAAACTTTGTAAATTAGATTAAAAAATCTTACTATAACTATAAGGGAAATTATAGCCTTAGTTATTTTCACATTTCACAATGGTAGTCACAGTTTTTTTTTTTAAATAAGAAGTCGTTTTCTTTATTATTATAAAGGCTTTAAGCTTTATCCTTTTTATGCAAATTGCGGTTAATAAACAAAGGACAATAGTAATAGATTGAGTATATTTTTAATCATAATCTCATTTAGTAGTGTAAGATTTTAATATTATATATTATGATCTGTTCGGATAATATTAGACATTGCATCACTAGCTACTTGCAATCAATATCTAAATTAATAATTCCATATTTAGAATTATTTCCAATTTAAAAATTATAGAAAATCTAAAAATAGATCAATCGCGTGTTAACACTTAACAGTGCTACTTTTGAGGTGGCGCCTGTTTCGTTATAGCTAATTCTGGATTAAATTAACTTTCAGTTGGCTTTGTGCTTAATTAGTTTGCTCAAATATAATTGGACATTAATTAATGGCATATATTTTTTTTTTTTTGCAAAATTTCACGCCCTTGAGCTTCTCATTACCACACATTAATCTGTTACATCCATT
Organism: Carex arenaria; assembly: GCA_964058825.1. NCBI lineage: Eukaryota > Viridiplantae > Streptophyta > Magnoliopsida > Poales > Cyperaceae > Carex > Carex arenaria. The sequence goes on along the minus strand of CAXKVW010000006.1, from coordinate 1,082,678 downwards.
ACATAGATTTCGTAGATACCTTTTCATTAGAACAACATAATTAAAAATTAAAAGATGGGGGTTGTTGTTACATCCTTTATTAAGCCCCATATTTCCTGAATCTCTTTGTAAGCTCGCCAATCAGCATTTAAAGGGGGTTGTTGTGCCATGCTTGCTTGAGCTAAAGTTTGATATATTGTCTGTGAAAAAGGTACATGATTGAAGACCCAACCCTTTTACAAACAATAATAGCTTCCTTTAATGCTACAGCCTCAGCTTGCAATGGACAGCAAACTGTACACGGAGCAGCCCCATAGCCCTTGAGCACACCACCCTCCTCCAACACGAAGCCAATTCCTCCCCTCCATGGCGGTTTCCATGAGCCATCAACCATACACCTATACATAGGGGTGTAAACGGTCAGATACAGATCGGATAGTGGTCAAACCGTATCCTTATCCGTTATAATTTTTCGGATACGGATACGGATAGTCTCGGATACGGATACGGATCGGATATTAAACGGATACGGATCGGATTTTGGACGGATACAGATACAGATATCACTATAATTCGGATAATTAAAAATAAATACTAATGTATATTCTAATAAAAAATAACATCTAAATATAATTTTTTTCATAAATTATCCAAATGAAGAGATTAAGAAAACATTTTGAGAGAATTGGAAAATGAGATTTAATTTGCATATGCAACTTAGAACACGAGCAAATGAAAAACATTGTTGAAGCCTGTAGAAGAAGCAAAAGTAAAAGTATAAAACAGTAAAAGAAAAAGTAAGAAAGGCTTAGTTACGGTAAAAGAGAAGTATGAAAGGTTATAAGCCTATAAGGAAATAAATATTATATTATTTGTAGACCCAAAGGCTATAAGCCTATAAGGTTATCTTAGAGTAGCTGGGCCTAGCTGACTATTTATCAAAATTCGGATATCCGAAATAAAGAAAATATCGGATACGGATAATTATCCGTATCCGGATCTGTATCCAATTTTATATTCGAAACTGTATTCGTATCCGTATCCGCTAAAAAATTATCCGAATCCGAATATCCGAATTCACCATTTTTCGGATTCAAATCCGCATAATATGTGATATGTTTACACCCCTACCTATACACCTTGAGTGAGCTGCCATCTTGTGCACCTTCCCCCTCCACCCGAATCCCCTTCTTCAAATGAGCCGCTGCAGCAATTCTAGCCTCCCTGCTAATCAGATTTAAAACTTGTTGGAATCTTTCAAAAGTCGGAAATTTACCCCCATATACCTTCTCATTATGGCATCTCCAAACAGCCCATGCCGTGTTCGCCATGTCAGTCCATGTCTCCTCTGACGAATGATCAAAGATCCATGTAAGAATATAGGGAAGGTCACGCGGCAACCCGTCTGTGTGAAGAGCTAAAGGACCACGAAGCCAGCAAGCCCTTGCAAACGGGCACATGAACAACATGTGCAGCACATCTTCATCTCCATGCTGATACACAGCACACGTAGGATCACCCCGCGATGTTCTTGACTCTAAAATTTTTGCAAGTGGTAATGCTCCATGTAGCAATTTCCAAATGAATACTCATATCCTTGGCAGAATAGAGCCCTTGCGCCACACCAATTTCCAAACCCTACTGCCTTGCATGATGTGCCTTGGTGAGGTGATGTTCTTATAAGCTTGCTTGACTGAAAAAGCTCGTGTTGAAGAGTCAATAAAAACAAGACGGTCCTCTCCAGCACTATCCCTTGGTGGTTGGATATTTGTCAAAATTTGCAGGCAAACCTGGTACCCGAAAAGCTGAATTAAAAGCTCAACATTCCAAGTACCTATCCCTTCTATCACCAGGCCTCTAATGCACACACCCCTATTAGTCACTGTTTACAGACTACTCTCCACAGCCCCTTCGAACCATGGCTGCACCATTGCATTACATTTTCTACCATTTCCTAAGTACCAAATTAACCTGGGCAACAAATTCTCTCTAGCTGCCATGATTGCTCTCCAACAAGAGGTGCCATTGTATGTTCTTTTCGCTAGCCACAGTTCCGATCTCGGAATATATTTTGCCCGAGTAATACCAATCCACAAGGCATTATTTCCCGCAGCAATTTTCCAAAGCAATTTCATAATTAAAGCTTCATTCACCTTTGATAAATTTCTTATTCCTAAACCACCAAGCTCCAAAGGAAGCTCAATTTTACTCCAAGCGGCATATGATAAGAATTTATCTTTATCCATTACACCCCCAAAAAAATGTCTCATTAACCCTGTAATTTGTTTGATAACCGATTCGGGTAACCTATCCGTCGACATAAAATAAATCGGTAATGACTGGAGAACTGATTTTATCAAGATTACTCGCCCCGCATGTGATAAAGTACGCCCTTTCCATGCTTGCAATCTAGAAGATACCTTCTCAATCAAAAAATCATATGAGGCCCGAGAGGTTTCTACTGGGGCTCTTAGATATTTAATTTCATCATTTGCCTCGTTCACCTCTAGGATTTGTGAGATCTGAATTCTTATCTCATTTGGTGTGCATTTGCTAAACCAAACACTACTTTTTTGAGGGCTGACTTTCTGACCTGAAACCAAGGAGAATCGGTCCAACAAGAGCTTGATAGTCACATCTTCGTCACAAGTTGTTTCCCCAAATAATAAAAGATCGTCCGCATAAACACAAGAGGTTAACACTGCTGCTTGAGGAACAAGTTTCAGCCCCCTCAGCAAACCCACAGAAGCCAAGTTTTCAAGAGAACAACAAAGTAAATCCATACCTAGAATGAAAAGATAAGGGGATAGAGCACAACCTTGCCGCAACCCGCATTCTAGTTTGAAAAATCCATCACCAACACCAACACCATTCAAAACCACCGAGAACTCGGCCGATCTAACACAGCCCATAATCCAGCTTACTAGTTTTTGAGGAAATCCATAAAAAGGCATAATCATTTCCAAATAATCTCAAGCCATTCTATCGAACATCTTAGATAAATCCACCATTAAACAGAACCCTTTCTTATTAAAATTCCTTGACCAAAAAGAATGCAAGACTTCTCGTAATAAAATCACATTATCCGAGATATCTCTTTCCGGAACAAAAGCTGACTGTGCGTACGAAATGCAATTACCAATAAACGGTTTTAGCCTTGTGCTGATAATCTTAGAAATAACCTTGTAAATGAATCACATTACAAACCCAAATAGGCCTAAAATGACCAACTTCTATAGGATCATCAACCTTTGGAACCAAAATTAAATTAGACCTTGCAACTTGACTTGACATCATGCCCGAAAAAAAGAAATCTTCGACCTGCTTTAAAATTGATGGCCCAAAAATCTCCCAATTATCTTGCAACACTTTAGCATTGAAACCATCAGGCCCGGGGGATTTGTTAGGCCCGAGTGACATCAAGGCCGTGAGAATTTCATGATCTGATGGATTTGCCACCAAACTCAAATGTGCTGCCGATGGTATATGAGGCAAAGAATTTAACAGACCCTCATCATAAGCAGCTACCACATGTTCCCTTTCACTTTTTGTAAAAATTGACCTGAAATGTGAGACAAATAAATTTTGAATTAGTTTTTCATCAGTGAGCCAAGTGCCTTGCTCGGATTGTAGGGAGTTTATGGTGTTTCTTCTCTTCATAGTTACCGCCGAGGCATGAAATTTTTTTTGTGCTATTGTCATTATATATATAACACCCACTTCAATCGAGATATCGTTGATGCCAATAGAACTCTTGCATGAGAAGGCACCTTTCATGTTGACTTTGTAACTCATTCTCTACTCCATGCACTAACTGATCCGGTGGCAAGGAATTTAGCTCTAACATTTTCTTCTCACATTCCTTTAACATATTGTCAGGAGTCTTTATTTTTCAAACCCCCTATTTCACTTCACTTTTAAAAGACCGAACTACAACAGTCCAATCATCTCCTTGTCTCTACACGGCCTTAGAACATACCTCCTTAAAATCATCCCTTACTCCCCACCATTTCTCACATTTAAAGCCCGGCTTGCTTCTCTTTCTCGATGGCTTAGTGCGAAGAAGAATCGGCAAATGATCACTTTGAAACTGAGGCAAATGAAACACTAGAGCATCCGGGTATTTCATTGTCCAAGCTAAGTTACCAAGAGCCCTATCCAATCTCTCTGACACATTTTCAGAACTGACCTTCTTGTTCGACCACGTGTATGCCGGGCCACTATGGCCGAGATCAATGAGGCCCGCTTGATGAATCCAAGCTCTAAAAGCTCTATTCGAGCACGACAGCAGGTCCACCCCACCCCATTTTTCTGAAACTGAAACAATTGCATTAAAATCTCCTATCAAACAAACCAGCCTGCCAAATTGAGATACATGTGAATAGAGATAATCCCATATGCGTGGGTTTCTGACCAGAGTAGGGTCACCATAAACCCCAATTAATAACCATTCTTCGAGAGTACCCTTCTCAACAACTCTAGCAACTATCATATTCTTATTCTTTTCAACATAACTAATTTTAACATCCTCACCCCACACCAACCATAGTCCACCAGACTTACCAACCGATGGAACCACTAATGCGTTGCACAAAGGAAGCTCCTGAATTCTTTCATTAGCCTTCACAGAATTACACCTTGTCTCAGAAATGAAAGCTATCTGTGCCATTGTATAATGAAGGTAATGGCTTAACGTGGCTACCGTCGTGCCTCCACTACCCAACAGTTCCACAACAAAATACTCATATATGGGGTGCCGGTGTGTTGGGCCCCGCCAGCTTTAGCCTTTTGTTTAGAACCAAGCAATCATCCTCCTTGCCTATAGTAACCATCCCATCATCAATTAACATCTGCTGATCACTTTTATCAGAATTTGAGGAACCATCTTTCTCACTATTTCTCTTAACATAATTATTAAATGACCTGTTATAACCAACATTGAGAGCTGCTTTACCTGAGTCCGAACTATTAGGTACAGGTTTTCTAGGCACACTCATTTCAGGTACAAGTGAAGGGTTTAAGATTCACTCTCCTAACCTGGGAGACAGAATATCAACTGATTCAAATCTATTTTCCAAACCTGGCCTCTGTGCCAACAACATAAGCCGAGCGTGATCCTTACACCCTGACATTTCATGGCCCAACTTACCACAAAAGAGACAAATTCGTGCTACTTTCTCATAAGAACAGTACACTTTTAGTTGGCCAAGAGTTGGATGTGTCACCTTGACATTATCCTTAACCAGTTCCCCTACATGAATTAGGATCTTAATCTTGACAAATCTGTTACCATTCACAAAACCTTTAACCGGTGCTGAAATGTAGAGAATTAGAGATGAAACAGAGAAAGCTAGAAATTGATTTTATTAGCAACAACATTTTTACAGTGGCTACTGTGAGCCTTTTATACAAAAAACAATCTCTAACGTATCCCTACTGTACCTACTGTGCCTACTGTACATGCATTAATTGCCTAAGAATTTCTAACGGTTACAAGGGTTAGAGATAAAGCTGGAGGTATTAATTGCTCCTTTTATCTCTAACAGTGAGTCAATGATGCAATTATCCTTAACGGATCTGAGTCTGAGGCTTATCCGATCCACATATATTTTCAACACGAAACCAGTGTCCTAATGTCCTCACCAATCATAATCAATCCCTCACCTTTAACCTGCTACCTTCTCAACAAGTTCCGGTTTTAACTCTAGTTCAGATGAAACCTGTCGAAGAGCCACGATATCTCCTCTATATGTCTATGGCCCCCCTAACGGAGCATTTTGCACATCCTCTTGACTATTAAACTCCACCAGATAGCAATTTTTAACAACTTATTGCAATGATGTAGTTAGGTCAGCCCCCCAAGCAGTAATCATAGACCTTGTAAAAGGACCATCGTAAACAGTCCTGTCAGAGATAATGCGAGCCAGTAGGCACAAGCTCCAGTCCGTGCTTGTAGTAGCCTTTTGCGGAATTGCAACTACATCTTTATCTAGATCCTCTGTGCTAAGACCCACAAACTGTTGGATAAAAGCTTCATCATCATCAGTGAGTAGAGACATCTCAGGTTTGATAGGAATTTTCTTTGTATATTTGTGTGTTTTATTTTTCTCGTGAACAGAATGATGAGGGATTAAAAAGGTGGATGGATGGGGTCCTAGAATTGATTTTGAATTCTTATTCAGAGAATATTTCCTTTTCTCCCATACAATTTCTGAAACTTTGTGGCACCTAAACTTGCCTTTTCCCAGGTCAGTACTAGGATGCTCTGTCCCAGATTTAGTGACCTGTGATCCACTTACCAAATCCTCCTCAATACCAGTGCCAGAGCTCACGCATTTTTTATCCTTCTCACAACCCGTGCCAGCCTTTTGAGAAGAATTTGCACTGATTTCTTTCCTGGTAGGTCCCACTTTATTTGCTAACCCATAGAATTCAGTGCAAAGGGAGAAAGAAATATCGGGTTCCTTTTTTTTTGAAAGATGCCTATTTTCCATGCAACTGTCTACATGTTTCCTTAAAAAAACAAATTGGAGAATATGGTCTTGGTGCATAACTCCCATTTGTGGACTGCTGCTCTACCATGAGATGTGAGCTGCTTTACTGTGCTAAGGAGCCAGGGCCATGAGAAATTGCACTGGAGCAGGAATGGGAGAGGGTATGCAGAGTACCCTGCTTTTCGGTAAAACAGTGGAGGCACTCTGTTGAGAAGAGCACCTCATTGGATAGAAGGGATGGGTAGATAGGTAAAGATCCTACCACCGATTGAGATAAGATGGGAACTGAACCTACATGTATTAGGCAGCCCTGATAAGATAGAGAAGGGAGGACGGGTAAGGTTGGGGAAGAAGGGTGGAGAAGGGAGACCATTTTCGCCTCAAATCAGACATTAATTAATGGCATATATACAGCCTTGACTGCAACAGTCAAGTTTTCAAAAAATAAATTAATGGCATATGAGGCTTCCATGAAATATTTAGCTCTATTTTGTGGCTAAGAACTGTTTAGTAGTTCTGATCTTTTGACACTCCTGCTTGCAGCTTGCATCTTGTTCAACTCAAAAGCATTCATTGTTATTGGCTAAAAATCACCACTAACAGTGCTTAAGTATCAAAGTTGTATATAAGTGCAATTTTTGAAAGGATAGTTGTAGTAATTGAATGATTTCCATGTAACATTTGTCACGATTGTGAGAAAATTAAAGGACGATTAATTTGAGAATTTCCAAAAATTGTCGAGATTTATTTGATGAAAGAAAGAAATTTTTATCGTAAAGAATTTGATGTCATGTCTCATTTGAGATGGTTTATAGTTCGGGTTTTGGATTTTTATTTTCATGCTTAATTAAGGAGGTAATGATGCTCCGTTTATTTTTATTAATTGAATCTAAAATATACTATTGTGAGGTTTGCTTTGTATTGGTGTATTAGCGGAAAAATTTTGAAGACTACGTATGCTCTAAAAAATTGTACTTGGGTGAAATATTAAGGTGAACAACTATGTTAAGGGCACATTGAGACTCTTAAAATGAATTTAAAATTTTAATTTTATAATTTAAGTGTCTGACCCTTAATTATGGAGTGCTACTACAAGACATATTTTAATCTATATTAAAATTTAACTACACATCTATTAAAACATTCTTATATATATGTTCACTAGTACATAAAACATAACTATATATACACAGTATATCATACATGGATTGGAAAAATTCGTTATTAATAGTGTGTAATGAAAGGAGACGCTTACACAAAAAAAAATGATCATTTAAAATCCAACCGTATACAAAAATTTATCAATATTTGTACGGTTTGTTAATACCACACCGTGCATGCATAACCTTATCAAATCTTACCCGGTACAAATTAATTGTGAGCAAGAACTCAACATGATTATAATTGAGAGTCTACAGTAGAAATTGTAAAACATGATTGATTGATTCAGCTAATGTACCTCTTCTTTACATGTACCGGCAACCCTCCTTTCATCCTGAGTGTCACCGACATCTCATATGGCGGCGGCACATTTTTAACACCAACCGGCTCCAAACAGAACATCTTGAGCACAGCCGCAACAACTGCTTTCATCTGGACATACGCCATCTCCCTGCCAAGACATGCCCTTGGCCCGGCATGAAAAACCGAGAATTTACACGAATCAACCCCGACAAATTGACCTTCGTCATCCAACCACCGCTCGGGGATGAATGCATCAGCATCTAAACCCCACAGCCTCTGGTCTCTTCCCATTGCGTAGGCTGAGTAATCAGCAAACCACCCAGCACGCACACGGGTCCCGTCTGGCAGTATATCATCATTTTTTACAACTCTTGAGTTGATCGGGACTGGTGGGTATAGACGTAGTGATTCAGAGATTGCCGCATGGAGGTAATTTAACCCCTTGAGCTCTTCATAATCGTAATTTTCATTAATGGATGAGATCTCTTCATAGATTTTTGACTCAATTTTTGGGTTTGTGGAGATAAGCCAGAAAAACCAAGTAAGACCTGTTGAGGTTGAGTCTTTTCCGGCAAGCACAAAACTCACAATCACGTCCCTCAAAAATCTGCGCTTCTCTTTCGGGTCCTTGAACATCGTGCTGAGTTCGTCATAGCTAGAATCTTTCTGTTCAATGGCAGCCATGAATCGTGAAAGCAAATCTTGTTTATGTGACACTTGTAACTGGTCCTCTTTTGATTGAATTATCTCTATAGCAAATTTGTTGATGATTTCTATGGCTTCCTTGAGCCTCCGCTCAGACCCAACATTGAAAAATCGCAAAGCGATCCATAAAAAGGGAATGGGAGAAAGGAGGCGATTGAAGGAGATCTTCATCGCGTCATCGAAGGCATTGAAAAACAGCTTATGCTGTTGTCTATCTCGGTTCACACAGAGAGAAGCTGGATCATGACCAAATGAAATAGAGCATATGCTATCAAAAGAAAACCTCTTAAGTACATCTTGTAAGTCAATAACCTCATTTGATGTGGCAGCAGCAGAGAGTACAGGAAGGAGCCGGTCGTGTATATGAGACTGGAAGACATCAGCCGAGAAGCTCCGGAGCGATCGAGTGGTGAATTCTCGGCTGGCAATCTTACGTTGGAGAGACCACAAATGACCATCTGCTATGAACAATCCATTACCTAACAAATCAGACAGTGCTGACTGGAGACGGCGACCCTTGACATATGTGTGGAAGTTGGAAATCAGGAGGTGGTTAACAACTGATTGGTCAGCCGTTGCGATGCCATGAGAGAGGGAGAAAGGGGCAACGACTTCAATCGTTGCGGTTGGGGAGAGATTGAGAAGGGACGCTGCCCAGTCAAGGAAACGGTGGCGGTTTTGAAGGAATGGGATGAGGTTGCCCAAGATTGGGTTTGGATATGGGCAGTAATTGGTGCTGGTACGGGTGGTGCCAGTACATCGGACGATAAGAAGCACCAGGAGGAAGGAGAGGAGAATGGTGATGTAAGATAAAACCAAATCCATTTTTTTTTTCTTTTGCAGACAAATGGCCTTACAATTTGCAGCTTACATATTACCATTTTGTTATGTTATCCTGACTCCTGAGTACTTCCTGATTGTTATGTTTCACCTACTGCATGTGGCTTGAATTCGCATCCTCTGAGATATCTCAAACTTTGCGTGACTTTTTGGAATATCTTAATCGTTCAAATACATTCTACACGAATCTCAAAGCTCAATTAATACTGGCCCCCTATGGTTCCCTGAATAGGCACTGGACACATCGGTCACGCAAAAATTGAGATATCTCAGAGGATACGCACCCATGTGGCTTGGGGGTTAAACTTAAATGAGGCCGGATCTTCTGAGGCAACTCAAATTTTGAGTTTAGATCCGAGCCGTCCAATTCGAGAGGGAATTCACGGAATCCTTTAATATTTGTGTCAAAGCAGATCTGACGGTCCGAATCTGAATTTTAAATTTGGGGTTGGGAACCTATTTATAGGATACAGTTTAGCCTAGATTTTTTTTAGAAGGCACAGTAATAAAATAAAATGTCATAAATTGAAATGAAGAAAAGAACGAATGCTTATTTAGCATAGCATAGCAAAAATAAATTATTCATTTAACCTAGTACGTATCTCCGGTCATAAATGTCCTGGATAAAATTATGTCATAGTTCAGCTACACTCATCATAATTAAATAATTCAGGTTACTGTTTATTTTTTCATTTGTTGTAACATACAATTGAAATATTAAGGTACGTCTTATCTTAACTCTCTCGCCAAATCTCACCTTTTTTTGCGAGGAATTCACAGTGCGATTTGGTGGGAAGAAAGTCGCGTCAAATCATTTCTTCTCTTCTTTGCCGCCTCCTTCCGATCAGCAAATTTGTTAAATCACGAACTCTATTTCACATTTGAGGGAGAGAGATTTGGTTCCGATCAGAGAGTTAGTATGCAATGTTTGGTTCAATTTCCCTCCCTCTCTAGATGGTGTCTCGCTCCTGCTAGACTGGACTCCTTCCTTTACCCCACCCTTTCTAGTCCCCTTTCAAATTGAACACCTGGTAGCTACTAATCCATACCATACCATGCATTCACTTCCCTCCCATGATTCCATATCTCAAAGCAGAAATATAAACAATAGCGATTTCAAACCCCAAATTGGCAGAAATATCACAAGCACAAGAGTGCACGCACACAACACAAACGCCACACAATGACAACATTAATCATGCACAAGAGATTTTGGCTCACATCAAAACCCTCCTGGTGAACAAAAAATCTTCATTGGAGTATTACTGTTTACTTGAAGTGCACAAGGAAACCACCTCAAAATTTCAGGCCACCAGAATTTACTAAATAATGACATAAATTCTACTGCACTAAAATCTATTACGTGACAACAAAATACTCCAGGAGGCAAATACTTAACCAAATCACTTAAAATCAAAAGCAATAGGTTATTTATTCACTGGGTTTAATGTAATTCATAGAGGACTTAAGAGCAGCTTGCTTTGTATGCTTCCCATCCCTGGATCCGGTACTCTCTTGCAGTTTCAGCTGGGTTACTAGCCTTTATAATCCCACGACCAACTATGATTATATCACTACCCCTATCATTTATCACCTGCACTCATCAATGATTTTTTGTTAGCATAGAATTAGGGCTTGCATAGGTACAGTAATGCTGGAACTAAGAGGTCAAGTTTTGCAAAATTTACATTACTTGCTAATTAATTAGGATGAAGTACCAGACCCAGTTGTGTAATAGTTGCTATGAACAATTGTATGCTCTCTTTTTTCTTCAGTCAAGCTTGATTTGTGTTGTTTGTTGGTGCCAAACTCAATAAGCCAATTATTTAAGCATCCTTACAGTATAATATACATAACAAGAAAAAATAAGGAAGTGAAATAACCAAAACTTACAGAATAAGGAGTGTTGTACTGTTGGCCCAATGAGTCACCACCAGAAACCATTTGTACTCCAGGTGTTGCATGAATGAAAGATGGATCAGACGGGCCCCACTTCCATGACGCTGGGTTAACAGATATAAACCCGATTACAAAATCAGAGTGCTGCTCCGCTATTTTGACTGCAGCTTCTGTGTAATCTCCCTGTGCGAGGTTGCCTTTCGAGCTCATCTCAGCCAACAAAAGTAGCCCCCTTCCCTTTGACAAACCCTAGTTTTTACAATGAAAAAGAAAAAACAAATAGAACAATGCAAGTTAGATTTGATTGCTTAACCTGATTATGTTGAATTAAAGAGCATTATTGCTATAGAAAATATTAAAATGAACCTTCAACTTGAGACCATCAACAATTCCTGGTCCAGGGATAATGTGTGCATTGGTGATATCAGCCCAATCCAAAATGCGAAATATTCCTCTGCAACGAAATTGGAGCAAACTCTTAGATATAGATCGACGAACAAGGAAATAAAATATGAATCTGATAAGAGTTTCCTAACTCACCCTTCATATTGCATGGTAACAGTATTACCAATGTCAGCGAACTTGCGGTCTTCAAAGATCAAGAAATTGTGTTTATCTGCAATCTTAAGTGACACGGAAAAAGAAAATTGAGTCAAGATATATTTCATTGAAGAACTTGAGTTATATACTGGCCAAGGCTAATAAAAATAAGAGTAATGCAAAAGAGCACGGCTACTACTCACTTGACGAAGTTGAGAACCAAATTCAGGTGTAAAATCAGACAAAATGTCGACATGGGTCTTCAATAAGCAAATTTCTTGCCCAACCTACACAAGTAACAGAAACCTGTCACTCAAATTGAACTCTTAGAAATACAAAATATTTACTTGCGTAAATGTTTTCAGAACTAACAAGAAGGTATTATCATGAAATGTTATAGGAATTTACTAACCTTATCTGCTATTTCGAGCAACTCTTTGGCAGTTGCCACATCAGCAGCAACACAAAGATTAGTCTGCTTAGCCTCCATCACTTCAAATAGCCTCTTTCCTGCAGGGTTCTTTGACAGTTTTGCTCTTTCTCCATAAGGAACCCGAACCTTAGCCGGTGCTTTGACTGCCACCTCTGCAGCTGGCTTTGGAACAGCCACACTCCGATTTGCATCCAAGAAATTCCTCACCTATTATAGACACAATTTATACATGAGATGAGCAATTAAAATCAGTAGAAAATACTAAAGTGAGCTAGAGTACTTGGTACCAAACTTTAAGTGAAAGATCAAACCCACTTATCCTCAAATTTTCAAATGGTGCCAATATCTTTTGGCTTATCTGTAAAAGAGGAAGCTTGAAGGTTTGATGATTAGGCCAGTGATTAAATTGCAATTTTAATAGTATATATTAATTGCATTACAAAAAGAAGGCAATTCTGCAACTATGAAATATCCCAATAAAGTTGGGGCTTGGTTGCAAACATTAGAATAACAGGTTTCACAAATTTGAACAAATATCGCATCCACTTGCAAATAAAAAAATTGCAATTAGCCAACAAATACATGACAACACTGATGAACCAGTTATTACCTCCTCTGCTTTATCTTCACTGATCCTGCCTTTCATCAATAGCACACTCAACACATCAGAGAGCTTCACAATGGCGTGCAATTGAATTCCATTTTTGGCCAAATTCTCCCTCCCGCCTTGCTCCCTATCGATTACAACAATTGCATCTCCCACCTCCAACTCCAGCTCCCTCAGTGGCCCAGCCGTCTCCAAGACAGAGGCCCCGCTCGTCACCAAATCCTCTATGATCAGCACCTTCTCCCCCTTCTCGTACTTACCTTCGATCAATTTCCCGGTTCCGTACGACTTCACCTCCTTGCGCCGCATAAGCATGGGGATGGTTTTGGCGGTGGAGAAGACAGAAGCGATGGGGAGAGCGGTGTAGGGGACGCCGCAGACGAGAGAGAAAGAGAGTGGCGCGGCGAGCTGGGAGAGGAGGTCGGAGATGCGAATAAGCAGGGAGGGATAGGAGACGATTAGGCGCAGGTCGATGTAGATTGGAGAAATGATGCCAGATTTGAGCGTGAAAGAGCCGAACTTGACGGCTTCTATGTCGTGGAGCTCGAGAATTAGGGTTTCCAAGGAAGCTTTGTCCATGGTTTTTTAGAGGTTTTGGAGGCGGAGGAAGAAAGAGTGACTGAGTGCGGCGCGAGGAGCTAGCTGCGGGATTGATGCAATTGATATATTATTCCTTTTAGCTTATGGTTTGAAAAGGATATTTGACGGTTCTCTCTTTTAAATTTTTAATTTTAATTTTCTCGCCTGGGACCTTGGCACGTGAGACGCATATGGGTGCGTATCCTCTAAATTTTTGCGTGACCTACGTGTCCGATGCCTATTCGGGGGAACGTAGGGGGCAGTATTATTTTAGCTTTAAGATTCGTGCAAAACGTATTTGAACAATTGAGATATTCCAAAAAGTCACGCAAATTTTGAGATATCTCAGAGGATGCGAATTCGACGCGTATATAGGGACTAGTGCAGGGGTGCGTATCCTCTGAGATATCTCAATTTTTGCGTGACCGACGTGTCCGGTTCCTATTCGAGGGAACGTAGAGGCCAGTATTATTTTAGCTTTGAGATTCGTGCATAGCGTATTTAAACGATTAAGATATTCCAAAAAGTCATGCAAAGTTTGAGATATCTCGGAGAATTGGAATTCCTAGTGCAGCGGGCTTGGTGGATTGGTCAACCCGTGCGGCGAAGAATCTGGTTTTCTGAGGTCTGTATAACTCGGTGATTTTTGTTTGTATATTTTTATTTTATTTTTGTTGAATATATATATATGAGGAGGGTCAAATGCACCCAAATTTCTATGCTCATATTTACTCACAATCATTTATCTCTTTTATCTTCATTTTCAAAGTCTGAATAGTCGATCCGAAATGCTCAACATGATTTTCATAATAAAATATACCTGGAGGCCAAATTTTATATTTTATATATATATATATATATTTTTTTACTATTTTTTAAAATAGATACAAAATCATTGTTTTAAGGAAATTTTTTTTTCTATTTCGGTAGCATAAAATTTGGGATACCGAATTTATGATTTGGTATTTACGTCTTTGTAAAAAAAAAATTAATCCAATTAAAAATAAAAAAATTCAATATCATCCAATTAAAACATAATTTGTATTTGTATTTGTATTTGCATTTGAAATGAGGACCATACAGACAGAAAAAAAAAAAAAAAGTTTAATAGCAGTAAGGAAACAAACATTTATTGAAAGGAAAATCAAAATAAATAATAAATATTAGTAGCAATTAAAAAACAAAGTTATAGTATTTCATATGAAATAATGGCAGCAGATAAATAATAAAGGGGGGATTTCACGTATACCCCTCAAAAACTTCAAAATTACATGTTTTTCCCTCTAAATTTTGAAATTACGTATTCCTCCTCTAAACTTCAAAAACTCACACATTTACTCTTTTAATTGTATTTTATATTAAAACACATTTTAAATTCATAAAATACCCATTTTACCCTTTTATTAAAAAGCATAAAACATCAATCTCACTCCAATTTGAATCTGAAATGTTCCTCTACCATCCGAATTGCTTTAAGATCCGTGTGTCCTAGGTCAGCACGAATCTTGAAGTAAACACGCACGAATATTGAAGCAATGTGCACAGATCTTAATGCGATGCACGCGGATAAAATTACTTTAAAAGCCGTGCACACTAGATTAGCACGAATTTTAAAGCGAATACGCACAAATCTTATTGCGATGCGTGCGGATTGGACGGTAGAGGAATCATTCGGATTTAAATTTGAGTTCGATGGGGTTTTATACTTTTAATAAAGAGTAAAATAGGTATTTTATAAATTTAGAATGAGTTTTATTACAAAAGACAATAAAATGGGTAAATATGTGAGTTATTGAAGTTTAAAGGGGTAAATATGTAATTTTCAAATTTAGAGGGGAGAATATGTAATTTTGAAGTTTTTGAGGGGTATACGTGAAATTCCCCAATAATAAATTATGATACTGACGTGTAGTGATAAGTAATAAATAGAAAATTGTGTAAATAATGGTAATACTAATAAGATCATGCATATTCATAATGAACCCCGCAAAAGTATATTGGCCAATGGCCAGTGGCCATTCACGTCGTCCGATGCAACTCATGAGAAGAAAAAACAAGAAAACAGCTGTATCAATCCAAAAACAAAAGAAAACAATATAATTTCTTTTTTGTAAAAAAAAAATAAAACTAGATACTAGTCTCCCCAACAGTTGCTGCCAATTTTTTTATTAATAACCCCAAAAAAATTAATACTAATAATTTAAAAAAAAAAATTAAAAATGACCAAACCTCCCAGTTGAGAGCGGTTTGCCTTCCAGCACCGGACTGCCCCCCATTTGGGCGGTCAGATTTAATTTAATTTTTTTAGCGGACCACCCAGAGCAGTCAGCTACAATAATTTTTTTTTAGGATATTAATATTTTCATCTAAAAATAGAAAATGAAAAATGTTCAATTCTATAGCAAACAAAAATGAAAAATATTTATGAATGTACATTGGTTTGGATAATATATAACAATAAAATAGCATGATTTTGACCGTTTAGATATACGGTACAGATAAAAACATTTATTTGTATGTTACAACATGAATAAAAAAGTAATATTAATTGATTAAATGATGTTAAAAAACAATCAATTCGTTAATATTTCCACGACACATGATGCGCACATATTAATACACTTGTAAATATTTTTTAGACATAGAGATTCTAAAATAATTTAAAATTATTGCAGACTATTCGAAGGAATAATGTGGTACATAAAAAATTATTTTCTTATTTTATTTGAGACAAAACCTCTAGTTACAAAAAAAACAAGTAGTTTTTAATTTTAGAATTCCAATCACTATTTTAATACAATATATTGTTGAAAACATTATTTGCATTTTTTATCCTAGAGCGCATAATAAATTTTTTTATAATTGTAAAATGTACTTTTTTTAAGTCAGCAATTTTAATAACTATTCATATTTATTTCTGTAATTTATTATTAACTTCGACTCGTAGAACTCATTATATATTTTAATGTATTTTATTTTACATTCTAGTATTTGAAAATTTCCAAATAAATACAAACGTCGAGATGATAATTTTGGCGAGGTTACTAAACAAAAAGCTTATTGATTAATAATTGCTTTACAATAAGTATTATAATTGTCAAATTAGTATTTATAATTAAAGTGAGATTATAGTAACATCATATTACAGAGAGTAGAGTTAAAATGTTCAATTGATTTTGTATCTCAAGTATGTTTCACATTTTTTATCTCTATTTTCAAAGTCTAAACAGTGAATCCAAACCATTTAACATGATCTTCATATTAAAATTTGCTCAGAGAACAAATTTTATATTTTTAAAATTTTGTTAGGAAGCTGATAATTATCCCCGCAGTAAAATCCCCCAAACGTCCCCCACAGCAAAACTACCGGGGACCAAGCAAAACTGCATGGGGACCGTAGAGCTCCAGCATTAGAATTTTTTTTCTAAAATATTAATATTGTCATTCTAAACAATTTAATCTTATGCACAAAAGTTTTATACCTATGAGCCTATGAGATGAACAATTTTTATGTAAATAATTGTCCCTGAATCAAATTCCCAAACGTTACCACACCATAACTACATGGAAGGACCATTCAACCTCACGGCTATACACGTTCTGAGAGGTAGTTTTTTTTTCTCCATTCAATCTCGTTCATATTTCTGACGACTTGTAAGAAATTTTACGAATCTAAAACCACGAACATCTTATATACAATTTTCTCTATCAAATGAGATCTATGATGAAGTACTTTTAGACTATTCGTTACGCAAGTATTTATATGTTATCGTGCAAGTATTTATGCCTTGTCATGCAAGTATTTTTTTACATGAGTAAAGTTAAAATGCCCCATTGATTTTGTGCTCCATCATACCCTAACATAATTATCTCTATTTCCAAAATCTAAATAATCAATATGAACTGTTCAACATGATTTTCATACTAAATGTGCTTCGATAACACATTTTATAATTTTTATAATTTTTTACTAATTTTTTAGAAAGGTACAAAATCACTATTTTTGAATGGTCCATAATCTTCTAAAAATAATGATTTTGTACCTATCGTAAAAAATAGCAAAAAAAAAAATATATATATATAAATTTTGCATCCAAGCATATTTTAATATGAATATCATATTAAGCAAAATAAATATAGTGATGTTGGAGCATGACGAGGCACAAAACCAATAGGACATTTTAACTCTACTCTTTTTACATATGACACTGGATGGTGTTTAAAAATATTAATATCAAATATTACAAGTATTCATATTTCATCATGTAAGTGTGAATAGTTCATATCTCAAGTATTTGTACCTAACATATTATAACAAATTTTAATTTTGTTTTCCATGTGATACTGGATGACGTATGAAAGTATTAATATAAAATATTGCAAGTATTTATATCTCAATATGCAAGTGTGCATAGTTCATGTGTTAAGTGTTGGTTTCTAACATATTCTATCAATTTTTTTTTCATATGTCACTGGATGACGTTTGAAAGTATTAATATCAAATATTGCCAATATTTATAACTCAATATACAAATCTGCATAGTTCATGTGTCAAGTATTTGTACCTAACTGATTCTATCAAATTTTAATTTTTTTTCCATATAACACTGGATGATGTCTAAAGGTATTAATATCAAATATTGCAAATATTTATATCTCAATATGCAACTGTGAATAGTTTATGTGTGTGTTTGTACCTAATAGATCCTATATTTTATTATCAAATATCTCATACTATTCACATTTGCATGCCCAAGCATATATACTTGCGCAGCGAAGAACTCAAAAATATTTCATCATGGATCTTATTTGAAAGAAAAATAGCATAAAAATATTCTTAATTTTAGATTTACAAAATTCTATACAGATCGTCAGGATTATGGACGAGATTAAATGGAAAAAAAAAGTCCACCTCTAAAAATGTGTAAAAGAAATTGGTGATTGAAATTGGAAACTGAGGATTGAGATTGAGACAACGATTATTATTAGTTCAAAAACAAATATATACTAAATTTGTTATTTTTTTAATATACACTAAATCATTACTTTTATATGATTTTGGACATTCAAAAACAATTATTTTGAACGAGATATTTTAATCCTATATATTGTAGATTAGTTCGTATTATGAATCTATATTATGGCATGGAGTCGGATAAAATCAGAAAAATAAGAGAAACTATTTTTAATAAAAATCAGGATAGGCATAGAAAAGTCAATTTTCATCTTTGCTCTGGAAAAATGTGAACGAATAAACAGAAACCAAAAAAGAAAAAAAAAATAGAAAAGCGAAATATCCAGCTCCAATCCGTTTTCCAGCCGGCTACAACTTGAATTCGCATCCTCTGAGATATCTCAAATTTTGCGTGACTTTTTGGAATATCTCAATCATTCAAATACATTCTACACAAATCTCAAAGAACAAATAATACTGCCCCCCACGTCCCCCCGAATAGGCACCGGACACGTCGGACACGCAAAATTTGAGATATCTCAGAGGATTCGCACTCCTACAACTTTCCTTGCCAGCTTTTCTCCTGTTTTCTTTAATTTAATACGGTTTGTTCTTTTCCAATGATTTTCTCGATATTTGATCTCAAAATGCAAGATCATTGCTCTCATCATAAGTCAGATATTAGTCCAAATTTAATCCATCCTTCTCTCCTTTGTCTCTTCTCCTCTTAGAGAGAGAGAGACAGAGAGGAAGAGAGACATTGCATCCTCGCATTGAAAGAAAGTCAACCGAACGAGAAACGAGGTAATTTGATTTCTTCTATTTAGTCCCTGTAATTTGTCCTAATTGCATCAAATAGGAGCGTACGCTTGAGTTTCTTCGGTTTTATGAAAAGGGGGCAAGGAGGCAAATGGAGACGGGGATTGTTAAAAAAGCAGATTGGTACGATCACGGGCATGCTCCCCACATGGCGACACGGCTTGGATGCCATAATTCGAGTAAATTTCAAGGTTTTCTTTCCTTTCTGCCTTTTTTTTTCAAACTAATTTTTTGTTTTTGGTTTTGCTTTTCTCCATATTTATATGATATGTACGAAGATCTGAGATGTATGATTCTACGATTTAAGATAGTATAATTGTCGAAGCAAATATTTTATTTCCCTGCTCTGATTCTTTTTGATGAATTTAGGTACTGCTAACCCACGGGAGAGATTGGAATATTTAGTAAAGCAAAAGGCTAATAAATATTGTGCTGATTGTGGGTCGCCTGATCCAAAATGGGTGTAAGTCTGTTATCTCCATTGTTTTATATTAATTTGAAATTTGATTTATCTAATAATGATTCGATAACATGATATAAAAATAATAATAATAACATGCATAATCTAATTTAGATCCCTAATCTTCAGGTCCCTAAGTCTGGGTGTATTTATTTGTATCAAGTGTTCAGGTGCTCATAGAAGCCTGGGTGTTCACATATCAAAGGTACCAATCTAACAATCTATACTAATATCTAATTGATTCTTTCTAAGGAATCATAAAGATCTAATGGAAATTGTAAATTTGCATATATGTTAATCCATATGTTTGGTTGCGAAAATCTTTAATTTCTAGGTTTTATCGGTGAAATTAGATGACTGGACGAATGAACAAGTTGATATTTTAGTTGACCGTGGTGGCAATGCTGCCGTTAACATGAAATATGAAGCCTTCTTACCGGAATACTACAGAAAGCCAAAGCCCGAATCCTCATCAGAAGAACGCACCGACTTCATCAAGTACATCTTTAAAAGTTTACTAGTTCTTCTTTTTCTTTTTCATCTTTTGATCTTTCGAGTTCAGAAACCAAGGTTGCTCCATGGAAACAGACTGTTGTGTAACAAATCAACCGAAAGAACAAAAAAATATACAAGACAAAAGAGCTGAGTATATTCAGGCAAATTGAGAAAAAAAAAGGTTGAGTACATGAAAAAAAAGGAGCATAACAATAGGATGCTAAAATGTTCGGGACACTCACACCAGACATTAGTTGGCAACTTGGCATGCTATCAACTTGGTACTCAATCTGACCCTTAAACCTTGGATATTTCAGGAGAAAGTATGAGACGCAACAGTTTATGGTGCCGGGTAATCATAACATTCATCCATTGCATAGCAATGGGGCGAGTAATGGCACCAAAATCTACGAGAAGCAGCATACTGGTATCCGCCATGCCTTCAGAAACAGTTGGAGGAGAAAGGATGAACATAAAGTCTCCAAAAAGAAATTGGTATGAATTTATCTCACATGCATTTTTGCAAATGGAAATTTCTGGCCAATAGCTTCCCCAAACCATAATCTGCTAAAATCATCTTGAATTTTGAGCTGTCTCCCTTTGATCATAAGAAGAAAACAAAGAAAACAATGACAAAAGAAAAGAATGACAGGAAGGAATATCATTGCATCGTTTAACTCTGTACTGATCGTGAATTGTACTTGCATGGTACTATGCTGGAGGTGTCACTACTAAGATATTATACCTGTCATTGGCCCCCATGTTTACCTTTATTTGTTAATATTGTGATTTAAGAATTTGTTATCATTTTTTTATCTATTCGATGGTAAGGTACTTATCCTCACTGTGAGAGTCCTGATTGAGGAGAAGTGCAGGACAGCACATTCTGAGTAAAAGTATATTTTGGAAAAATGAAGTACAAAATGATTTCTTATTTAAATTAGACCCACAAATTTAAGTAAGATAGTTTTTCTCAACAAAACATATAATTGTTACTTCCTCGTATAATGAACATTTGTCTGTAATGCTGCATTATCACAGATGGGAATGGTAGAGTTTGTTGGACTGATTAGAGTTAATATAAAAAGGGGACGGAATCTGGCAGTGCGTGACATGATAACGAGTGATCCTTATGTAATCCTCCATCTAGGACACCAAGTAATTATTTTCATAAATATATTCACTACTTTCAAGTCAAAATTATTTTCCTGAGAACTCAAGATGTGCCAAAACTTTTTTCATTTGATATTTCCTTCTCTCTGTTGTAGACAGTGAGAACAAAGACAATAAAGAGTAACTTGAACCCCGAATGGAATGAAATCCTGATGCTATCAATTCCTGATCCTGTCCCGCCGCTAAAGCTGGTAAAGTTGTTCTCATTCTTTTTTTTTGTTATAGTTATAAGCTAGGTACAAAACCATGGGTCTTTTCAATCTTAATTGAATTATCAATTGAGGCCGGTAACAAAAAAATGTTTTCCTTTTGCCGAATTTTAAAGTAATTAATCAAGTAACAACTCTTTCCAGGTTTTAAATTTCCAGAGCACTGACTGATTGTGGTATAACAGCCAAAGTCTGGAAGTCTCTTATTTTAAATCCACTTACTATGCTAGTGTTGAAATCCACCAACATACACATGCACAAAATTAAAAATAGAATTCCTCTAGCAACAAATGATTGGTTAATGGCTTAGCATACTCTCATTTTTTTTTATGCACAGCAAGTGTATGACAAGGACACGTTCTCAACCGACGACAAAATGGGGGAAGCAGAGTTAGATATCCAGCCGCTGGTGGCTGCTGCAAAGGCATGCGAAAACTCGATAATCACCAACACAACCCAGCTCGGGAGGTGGTTGGCAACAGAAAACAACCCGCTTATTAAGGACAGCGCAATCTCTCTGATCGACGGTTGCATCAAGCATGACATCACGCTTTGCCTCCAAAACGTTGAGCGTGGTGAGCTTGACATCGAGCTCGAGTGCGTTCCTCTTAGCCAATAGAAGCAAGCATTCTCTGTGCCCCGTGAAAATAATTGCTTTTCGTGGACCTTTTTTGTTATTTAGTTGATTACACCGGGAAGAGTTGTCGTTGACTTGATGGTGATTATAGAAAGGTATAATTGTGATGGAGGTATGGAAGAAATAATCTATCTGCATTGTTTTTGTAAATGATTACTTCTTCACGCTTGAATGAAGAGGGACAACACAACATTTGGTGCAGCCAGGTTTAACATAGAGGTCGAGAGTGCCTTCCCTTGTTTAATTAGTAAAATACTTGGTGCTTTTGTGAAGGAGGAAACAAAAATATAATTTGGAACTCTTTTGATTCACTTTTGTGCATTGTGTATATCATATGGTGAAGTGTAGGTGGTGATTGTAGAAATGTGAAGTTACCTAATTAATTTTTATCTTCAATGGAATAGAAATGAAACGATGCTACAGAAATAATGTCTGCCTGTTATTTTGAATGATATTGTCTTCTTTTATTTTTAATTTACCTAAGATGATTTTAATGTATATTTATCAATGTACAAATTTTAGTGGATTTTCTTGCCAAAATAGTTTTCTCCTCAAATGAGTTGAACAAAACTATTAGAAATATAAATTTGTGTCGTCTCATGTTATGTTGATTCATGGCATTTCGTGATCAAGTTAAGTTTTCACATGTTGTGATCAAAATCATCGGAAATGATTACGACATCGATGTGTGAATGATTATGACACGTCACTTGCAATGTAACCATATATATGTATCGTTTATATAATGTATCGTGATTAAATGTGATGTGAGTAGTCATGTTTTATTATTTTTTAATTTTAAGTTTGTTTACAAGGAAAAAAAAATGAAAAGTGATAAAAAATATAACATTAAATGTGGTTACGTTTAATGTTGTGCTATAAATTTGTATCATACTATCAATTTTTCTCAAAAGATAGTCGTGAGACAGAATAATAATCTATGGGACATGACCGAGCGTTTGTGTCATGCAGCTTTTGAAAGCTTAAAACCAGACACACTTTGTTTGGGCCGAGTTGGGCCGAATCACTTCCTGGCTCCTTTTACAACTTAAAACCTGAGGCCCTAGAAAATCTTGACAGACAAGAGTTTTCTGGTTTTCTTACAAAAATATAAAAAATAACAAAAAACAAAATTTCTGAGTTCGTCCGATAAAATCGGGAAAATTACCCGTTAGAACCCTCACCCCTTCCTCCGCGCTCGAGTTGTCGAGGCAAAGGGAAGCACCGAGTGGTTCTTCTAGTTCTCCTCGCTTCGCCGACTGCTTCACGCGACTAGGTTAGGGTTTTAAGCGGGAGGTGTGTTTGGTTGCGGAGATGATGCAACAGCAGCAGCAGCAGCAGCAGCAAATGCCTCCACCGCCTCCGCCACAGGGGATGGGGGAGTTCCACCGGGGCCCACCGCCTATGCGTCAACCCTCGGCCTCGTCTTCAACTATGCCACCGGATTATTCGAACCAAATGCAAGCTCCTTTTGATGGTTAGCTGTTTTCATTCAATTCAGTATTCGGCCAAATATATGAAATTGGTAATGAACAATAGTGAATATTGTCTGATCAGAGCAAATAATGATTTGGTCTTGGGAACAGTTAGGAGTGTACATTTGGTGTCATCTTGCGTAGTCGTTGTTATTCAAGGTTTTTCTTTGTTAATTCTTAGTTAATTTGGCTTATGTGCTTAACCCAAGATCCGTCCTTTTCTTTCATTTCAGTTTTGAAATATTAATAAGATGGTTCCTCTGGTTGCTCGAGTATTATCTCCATGTCAAATGTAAACACCTTTAACTAGGATGTATAATGTTCAAATGTAAACTATGACTACATATTGCTTTCAGCCTATGGAGATAGCTATGCTGCTAAGAGAATGCGAAAGCTTGTACATAGGAGAACTGTTGACTATGGCAGCACTGTTGTGCGTTATGTTCAAGTAATTACCCTCCCACTCTCATAAAAAAGAAATGATTATTGTATTTATTTTACATTCAAAATTGGTGTGCTGTTTACAGGCTCGAATGTGGCAGCGAGATGTAAGGGACCGAACAGTAATACAACCCACTCCAGCTGCTGCCTTGGATGTAAGTACACTTAATTTCTCCAAGTTATAATATTTCAGCTTCAATTAAGCTCACTTTTGCGGAATTCTAAAGTAGCCATTTTCGTCTAATTTTTTTTTATTTAAACATGTATTGTAATCTTGCAACAATCAATGATCGAACTTTGCAGGTGTGGTCACCACTGAAACAATATTGAAACCAAAAATTGTATTGGTTATTTCTGTTGTGTTTCAACCTTGTTCTTCTATTTTTCATTTCCGTGTATATGTTATATAATTTTGTGGTACTTTATATCAAATAGTGGTTTTGGTATGCATTTTGCTTTGACTCTATGGTCAAACACTGAAGTTCTTTAAAGTAGATAATGCTGAGCTTTGAGCTTGTTAATTGATACTTCCTCTTTTTTGCAGATGCTACCGACAGCTGCTTATGCCGATAATCCTTCAACAAGCTTTGCCGCAAAATTTGTTCATGCCTCCACAAACAAAAATAGATGCTCAATAAATCGTGTCGTGGTGAGCTTTAGTTCATAAAATTGAGCTTGTTACATATGGATTCAAACTTTAAGTTTGGTATTTCAAGTTGTTGTTTGCTTAGAACCTAGTTCATTTTGTTGGTGGGTGCTCTACCATAGTAACCTGATGTAGGCTACAAGTTCTTCTCTGTTGTTGTGCATTTGTTGGTTTTCATAATTTGACATCTGCGTTGTATATTATTTTCTTGCATTTTCCATTAATATCATTCTGCTTCTTCTGTTAATGATACCATTTTAGTATATGCTCAGTACACTTGGTCTCGGCAGGCCTTCTATATCTCCATCATTTGATTATACTATCAATTTGTTCTATAGGATTCTATTTGTGCTGTTCCTTTATATTATCTAACATATTGAGTTACTTTTCTGTAAAAGTGGACCCCAACAGGGCGCCGTCTTATTACTGGTTCACAGAGTGGCGAGTTCACTTTATGGAATGGTCAATCTTTCAATTTTGAGATGATTCTTCAGGTAATGTTAATAGATATTCCTTTTTGTGTAAAAAATCTCTATTTCTTAGATCAGATATCATTTTCTAACCTCTCTTGTTTTTGTTTTTATTATTCATATAAATCTAGGCACATGAACAGCCAATTAGGTCAATGGTTTGGAGTAATAATGAAAATTGGATGGTTAGTGGAGATGATGGTGGTGCAATAAAGTATGTTTTTTCCTGATGTATTTTTATTGTGTACTTCTAGCATGAGTATTTCTAGATTTGTGATATCTTATTAGATCTATTTTCTTTTAGGTATTGGCAAAGTAACATGAACAATGTTAAAGCAAATAAAACAGCTCACAAAGAATCTGTTCGTGGATTGAGGTGCGTGCATAATCCATATGAAAAACTTTCTACAATAGTAAATGTTTTTCTCTTTATATTAGTAGTTCTTTTGTTAAAACTTTGCATCTCTGGGGCAGCTTTTGTAGGACCGATTTGAAATTTTGTTCATGCTCCGATGATACCACTGTCAAGGTTTGGGACTTTGCAAGATGCCAGGAGGAGAGATCTTTGTCTGGTAATGTTGCTTGTTTTTTTAGTGCGTGTTACAGTTTCTGAATTTACATCCTTATAATTATGATGCTGTGCTAGTATTAGCTGCAGTTTTTTTTTGTTGACTCCTGTTAACCTTGATTTCTGAATTGTAACTTAAACTCAGACAGGCCATGGATGGGACGTTAAATGTGTTGATTGGCATCCTTCAAAGTCCCTTTTAGTTTCTGGTAGGTTCTCTAAAATTAATCTCCCTTCCTCCTTTTTACTATTATAAATATATTTGTAATTCACCTTTTTCATTTTTCAAACAGGTGGAAAAGACAACCTTGTAAAGCTCTGGGATGCACGGTCATCAAGAGCGGCACTTTGTTCATTGTGAGTCGTTTTGATATTCTTCAAGTTTGTATTATGTATATATTTTTTTCAATTCAGTTGAAGACTAATAGTATATGCATGTATTTACAGTCATGGTCATAAGAATACTGTTCTGTGTGTGAAATGGAATCAAAATGGTAACTGGGTGCTGACTTCTTCAAAGGACCAGACTATTAAGGTAGTTTTCTTCTATATTTTTGGGTGAAATGTCCTACTTTTAATTTTGCATATGCTTACACAAGTATTTTTTGCTTCACAGCTGTATGACATTAGGTCAATGAAAGAGCTGGAATCGTTTCGAGGACATAGCAAAGATGTTACTGGTGAGATATAGTGAATCATCTTTGTGTTGCTGGATATGAATTAAAATTTACATTCTGTTACTTCTGGTTGTTGTCTGAGATATATATCTGACTTAAAATTTCTGTTTTGATTAGCTTTGGCATGGCACCCTTTCCACGAAGAGTACTTTGTCAGTGGTAGTTTTGATGGAGCAATCTTTCATTGGCTTGTCGGGTAAGTTTCATTCTTGTGTTGTGTTTAATTGAACTAGTAGGGTTAAATTGTGGCTTTACTCCTAAGTTGAGTGTTGGTAGATGCTCAAATAAGAGTTAATCTGCAAAAGTTGATTTAATTGATCTGATTTTCATGAAAGACTACTAGGGGCTTAATTTAGTCTTATTTCAGGCAAAAGTCTTATTTGGGATTAATTGATTTAATTGATCTGGGTTAATTGTATCTAAGAATTCTTATCCTGTCTCTAAAGAAAGGTTATGATATTTAAGTTGAGTCTAATTGTGACTGGTCTTGGTGTGATTATACAGGCATGAAACTCCCCAGGCAGAGATTTTGGGTGCACATGATAATTGTGTCTGGGATCTTGCATGGCATCCTATTGGCTATCTGCTTGCCAGGTTTTGCTTATTGCAAGATTTATCATATATGAAATTTTACTTCTTTGTGCTTCCGTCACATTGTTTATTTCTGCCTTTGTTTTTGATTCAGTGGTAGCAATGACCATACCACGAAGTTTTGGTGTCGAAATAGGCCTGGTGATCTTTCCCGTGATAGATACAACAGTGGCCAAATTCCAGGTAATATTTGACTTAATTGTAACTTTGATAATATAATATTAAACAGAACTATAATTTGTGACCATACAAGATACTTGCAATCATTGATAGTTTAGTAAACAATGATTACCAATAGTTTCATACCAATGTTATGCAGGATATGGCGATCAGAACCAATTTCATGCAGGTCGTCCCATGGGAGGATTTGCACCGCCTGAGGTTGCCTCACCGAATCCTGGTCAGTTTGTCCCTGGCCTATCCCGCTCTGATGGTGCAATTCCGGGCATGTCGGTTGATGGATTGGATCAAGGCATTCCGGGTCTAGTCTCTTCTGCGCAGCCTCCCCTGCCACCGGGCCCACATCCCTCCCTTCTTGCATCCAATTCACAGCAACAGCAACAACAGTATCCACAAGGTGGCCAACAGCAGCAGCAACAACAATTACCAGGCATGCAGATGATGCCACAGCTGCAGCCTGGTCAGATGCCTATGGTACTTACTCATCCACATGGGGCCCACCCGCCATTTGGCCAGATTTCTCCTATGGGTGTGACGGGAGCACCACCTCAGATGCCGCCAGGGAATCCCCCTTTGCCCCCTATGCCTAATCCTATGGTATGATTGTATAAATCCCAATCCAATGTTTGGTTTTAAATTAATTTCTGTATCTTGTATCATTATTTGGTGCAAATACAAGGATTTTGCAATTACTTTATATAGATGTAATGGTATAAACTACATTACTGTATTGGGGACTGCTGTTATAACTGAATTGCACTTGTATCTACACTGCTTTTGCATTTTGTATGCTGATATTTGCAAAATCAAACTAATTATGTGATTTAATGATTGGCAGTCTAGAGCTGAAAAACAATTAAGAAAACATTTACAACCTTTAGTTAAGCAAATATAGACAAAAGTTTTGTCTATCAATTACACCTAATTGGTGTGTTTTGTCCTTTCAGTTGCAAGCGTCTGGAAATCAAATGATGCAAGGTGCGGGTAATCAGATGATGCCTCAGATGCCGCAACACATGATGGGCATGAATCAGATGCAACCTGGGCCTGGTCCAATGGCTCCAGGAAATATGCCTCAGATGGGAGGGTTCCAAAATAATATGGGGAGTATGCCGGGTGGTGCACCAGGTTTGCCTGGCATGCAGAATTTTAACATGGGAGGCATGTTTAATCGCCCCCAGGTACAAATGGGGCCGATACCAGGATTGAACACCTTTCAGGTACTAACCATACCATAATCTCCCTTGAGTACTGTGTTTTCTGTAAGGATGTATGAACTATGGATCAACCTTTTCAGGGCAAGGCAAATATCATTGTTTGGAGTTGTCAATACTAACATTATTTATTATATATTGTGTAGTTTTTGCTTATTTATTTTTTCTTTGTTGCCTGTAGCCCGGAATGATGGATGCACGCATTCCTGGAATGGGTTCAGGAGGTAACATGGGCCTCCCGCCTTCATCTCAACTACCTAATACCTCGGCACCTCAATAGTTGGCGTCACTTGAGCAGTTTTACTGATAGCACTTCAGGGATGAAACAAGAATTAGGGTTTGCATGACATGTAGCGTATCCTGCCTTAATTTAGGTTTTGTTTTAACATTTGATTAATATGTTTTGTCAGCAATAGGACATTTTTATATTTTTGGTTAGGAAACAGTTGTTTAACACTTGATGGGTTGAGTTTTTAAGAAGGCATAGATTTACTTTTCCTTTCTGGATGCTGGTTAAACCTTCACTGTCTTATTCAAGATGGCATGTCCAACTATTCTTGAGTCTTCCCCTTTTTTTTTACCCTTTCTTGAGAACAAAGGTGAGCGAATAATCATGGCAGACGTAGCTGTGTTTACGATTTAAAGAATGATAAGTGTTTTACTTGTATTTTTTTTTACTTGTTTGTCTTTTGATGTAATGATTGTTTCTCTTGTTTCATGAATAGTTGGTAATTTTTGTCAATTATTGCATACTGGTATCAATTGCCTTTATGGACAGACAAGTAGCAAATGTGGCTCAGTTACTAGCAGCCGTTTCAATTCAATTTTGTTACTTTACTAGCAGTAGATTGTGTCTGTGTTATGTGCTATCTATGGGAATATGATAAATCGATAATGATTAGTCTCCATAAGAAATCATGCACTCTATTCTTATATAATTAAAGCACTTTTAAAAACATGTAGGCAGAACACAAGACATCTTTTCAGATTGAATAACAAATGTACAACTGAGGAGCTAGGATAGGAAGCAAACCCAACTGGGAGATGCAAACCCAAGAGGGAAAATGGACGACCATGTGTGAAGAAAACAACTGCTCACACCCTCAAGGAATTCACAATTTGTCATTTATATAAAAAAACAGAGATACTACTTGCATTTGCAAAACTTGAATGATACAGAATTATTATCTTTGCCAAATATATTCCGTCTCAACCAACCTGCTGCCTGCTGATACATGTTGCTTCGATAGAGAAGAAACAATAGCAGTCATCAAACAATGCACACTTTCTCACATGGTTCTGAAAATGGAAATCGAAATCTGAATCGGATGAATCAGCACTCGTTACTAGCAGATATCAACCTCTCCCCAATCAACCCCTGAACAATATTTGAATGTTCTTCTTCTAAGATATGCAACATCATCCAAATCAAGGCACTCGTGACCTATTTGATCAAATGCCTGAGCAAGAGCAGACCCACCGAACTGCATCTTCCCCTTTGTCAGATCAACACAAAACCCCGTCATCCCCCAACTTCAAGTCTGGTGTAACAGTCAAGTTCACATATTTCCGAATTTTAGTGAACAGTGGTGCCCGTATTGGCTTTGGTGAAAGCAGCTTGTAGAAAGTAATTAATTTATTAATCTATTTACTGATTCACTGTTGTAAATATATTTAGTTGCAATAACTAGATAACACTAGCAATTTTCAATGTGGCTTAATAAATAGTAAAAAAATTTAAAAAATTTAAAATTTGGTTTATTGAAAGAACTATCTAATTGGGCCCGCTATTTACAACAATGGATTCCAGGCCCATCGAGGTCCATTTTGTTTTTAATTCGATATGAAGAACTATCTAATTGGGCCCGGATTGGGTAGTTGTAAATTTGAATATGTAAATAATTTGACCTTTGAGATTGAATTGATTGATATTTTTGTGGATCAGAACATACGAGGATATGATAGCTGACAGGGATACAAAGAAAACAAAGAATAAAATCAGCATATTTTTTACAACGACACTCTGGTTTATTGAATTTACAAATTTACCGCTTACATGGAAGCATCTTATTTTAAAAAAATAAATAAATAACTTGTTCATGATAATTTTAGAACTAGCAATTTGGTGTTGTTACCATTCTCTCGTACTGACAATATCATGGCTTCACTGGATGATACTCTCTATCAACCCTTTGATATTATTGTGCGATGAACCTCCCTCTTCCATCGCCTTTTTCGCCTTCTCTGCCATCTCTGCGACTTTTCTCCTCATTTCTTTCGCCTCTTCATCCTCCCCCATCAATTTTAAAATCGCATTTTTTATGTCATCTCTATTAACCAAAATGGCGGATGGGTCGTATCCTGTTGACTTCCATGTTGGCACTGTGACACCGAATGACACTCCCATTCCCAATACATCAACTATGAGCTTTTCATTAGTGAATTGGTCTACAAATTGAGGCCAAGTGACCATCGGTACGCCTAACGATATGGACTCTAACATGGAGTTCCAGCCGCAATGCGTCATAAACGCACCAACCGAACGATGAGAGAGGATAGTCAGTTGTGGGACCCACCCTCTCAATATGAGCCCTTTCTGCTGGACCCTCTTTTCGAACTCTTTTGATAACCATGTGTCTAGTTCGGGCTTGATTTCTTCCTCCTTTATTACCCATATAAATGGTTTCTCTGTGGCCTCCAAGCCAAGCCCTAGCTCCATTAGTTGTAAACTGCTTTTACGGGCGAGGGAACCGAAACTAACATACAAAACCGATTTGGGCTTATGTGAATCGAGCCAATTTAACACTATTTGTTGCTTCTCTGCTCCCAATTTTTTTCCTCTGAAAAATTTGGAATTCTCATCCTTGTTGTATAGATTGAGGGGTCCAATGGTCCACACCTTTTTCCCTAACTCTTTCTCATATAATTCAATAAATTGTCTTTCTAGGTCTTCAAAAGTATTAAGAATTATTGCATCTGCCGTTCTCTCCGACTCAACCACATCATCGCGGTACTTCTCCCAACCAGGTGAATTAAAAAACCCAGGACCATTTTCTATTGTAAACCGGAGAGTTATAGGCATGTCGGGTACTGCAAACTGCTCAGAATTGTCAGTAACATGATGGAATATCTTGTGTTTACTCATCTTGTGATCGCATAGAGCAAATAAACAGCAAGGTATATGAAGTACAATCCTGGGTACACACAAACTTCGTGCAATCTCAACCGTCCAAGGGTTGCATCCATCAGATATGATGCAACTAGGGGGAATGTGGTGGGTCCTGAGATATTGCTCTAAGGGGTCTCTGAGAAGCTTTAAACCTTCAAAAAAACCTGTGAAATTACTGTTCTCAACTAGGTCATCAATATTATCACACTCATCAGGAAGTCCGGTTTGAGCGCATGGCAATTTCAACTCGACAAATTGGATGGGGAGGTTGGACTTGATCGAACGTTGCACAATGGGCCGTATACGGGCAGCATTGGTAGGGTTGGTTATGAAGCTAACATGGATGCCTTTTTCTGCCAGGAGGCGCGATAGGTCAGTCATGGGGATTGTGTGGCCTTGTGCCGCAAAAGGAACCAATACAAAATGAGCTTTTTTTTCATTGAAGGAAGTCATGGGATCTATATGAATGCAAGGTATGTTGCTAATGTTGGTTTTGTTTATTAGAGTGGAAAATGAGGTACATATATATAACAACTTGCATGTAGTTGCTACTAGATCTGTAATTAAAACAAACACACTAATTTTGGAATTTTTTTGGGAGAGAAGTTTTTGGATGCCAAGTTTGAGATGATTAAAATAAACGGAAAATGTTTTCAGAGGTTGCTGTGCATTTTTTATGAAGGTGTTCAGCTAAAGAGGTTCCCGAAGAGGAGAACAGTTTGGGCCCAATGGGCTCTATAACCGTGCTCACGGATATTAAAGCAAATACACACGGATATTAAAGCAGCACGCACATATCTTAAAGCAGATCGGACGGTTATGGAACCAATCAAACTCAATTTGAGTCCGATGGGCATAACTCCCAACCTGCGCTCTCTCCGAAGAGGCACATAGGTGTCGTTAATTAATCGTTATTTAAACGTAATGTGTCACACATGACGTGAAACACCTTATTGTATATGTTTAATGTTTTTAAGCAATAAATTAATATCATAAAGTGATGTTAATCTTTGAGAATAGTAATAACTATTTTATTATTGTGACGGCTCATCCAACCAAATAAAAGCAATATCTGCAATCACTATCAGTGCAAGGCGAATTGTTTTTTGTTTTTGTTTTAATTTATGTGAATAAAAGTGAAATTAACATCTTTGAATTCTTTAATGCGACTCTACTAACATCCTAATCAGTACATTTTGTCTCTCCGTATCAAAATTGAAAAAATTAAATAGCTATCGCACTGTTTGGGAAAATAAAAAAAGATAAAACATAAAAGAGGGTGGTTCAAATGCACCGTCATCTTGTACTCCAATATGCTCCATATCATTTATCTCCGTTTTCAAAGTCCGAACAATCAATCCGAACCGCTCAACATAAACTTCATAATAAAATATGCTTGCAGACCAAATTTTACATTTTTCAGAATATTTTTACTACTTTTTTTTCATAGGTACAATATCACTTTATCGGATGGTCTAGAATTTCTTTAAAACAATAATTTTGTACCTATCTAAAAAAATAGTAAAAAAATATAAAATTTGATCTCCAAGCATATTTTATTATGAAAATTATGTTGAGCAGTTCAGATCGACTGTTCAGACTTTAAAAATAAAAATAAAAAATGTGGAACATATTAGAGCACAAAAAAATGGCCCATTTAGACCCTCCTCAACATAGAAATAGAACGATCAAATCAGAGCCAATGGTCAGATTGACAGCTTGGGCTGAATAACAGAGCATGTATTTCTTCTCAAACCAGATTGATAAACCTTCGTAAAAAAGTTCATACTAAAAAAATCAGAAACTAAATAGGAACTGTACATGGATGTATTTCTTCTCAAACCAGATTGATAAATTGTCTGCTTCAAAAAAATTCTATGTATTTATAATTTATTCATATAGTAAGAATGGAAACAAATTCTGTGTATTTTATATTTTATTCACATATAGTGAAGAGGGAATTAATGAAGGAACTAATTAATTAGAAAGATAGATTTATTATAAAGAACGAGCAACCTTTACGATTAATTAATTGTATGTTACAGCTGGAATTAAGTTGGATTTCACATAATAATAGATGATTAATTGATTATCCATTGTTTGTTATGCAGTTCACAGCTTTTGTACATAAATATCCGATGCATGCATCATACGGCTTGTTGTAACAAATGTAGAGCTTTCAGTGAATTAGTGGATCAGTTTGTAAAGTTGAAATGATTCTTTCTTATTAATTCAGATGTTTACATCGGTGTGTATTTATAGCCTTCTATACATGTAACTATAATCGACTATGGTAAAACATAATCTAACTACAGTAAAGAGATTGTTATCATAACAGAAAGGATGCTTCTAGGTCTTGGAATCATCAGCAGTTTGCTTGCACTGGATAGCTCCATTACTTCGCTAATATCATTACCTCCTTCATTAAAGGCATATTGCCTCAGTCACTGTGCTACATATTTAACGAAACGATTGTAAATAATAAGCCTAAAGAACTGTCAGTGATTTGTATCCACTGCTCGGATGAAATCAGTTATAATCGTACCAAACTATAAACCTTAAGACCCGTAATTTGAACCCGTTATATATGTCAGTGTAAAGCACACAATGAAACAAATTATTGCTTTCAGGCACGGATCAATTAAATTGACATAATTCAATTTCCATACACAAAAACATTTTACAGAACACATTAATATTGTCAGGTACAAATTAACCAATCATAATGACATAAATGATTAACAATTTAACAAGATATCAAATAATTGTAAATTCGTAATCACTCTTCTCTAGATTTAGGAAATAATAACTGGGAAACCCATTATATTGTACCGTCTCTCAGTTCAACTGTTCAGGTGCAGCAGAGATACTGGTAGCCTCTACCAAGGTTTCACAAAAATAAAAAAAGGTGAAGCATAGCAGAGTAGAAGGGATTCATTGAATTGGTATTAACTAGCAGTTAGAAAAGCTGAATGAGTACACAACATGCATTTTGCTATAACTAGTATTATGAAAAACATTATCAAGCAGAAATCATATGTTGCAGTAATTTGATCGTCACTACCAGTACTAAAAAGGTCCAAAAAGCAAACAGAAATCAATTCTGGTATATCAACATAGCAATAAGCTTAAGCTAAAAACTCCTACAACCAAAAAAACAGCTGAGAAAATACCTTCATTCAACAAAACTCAAACCACACTTGGCTTAACACCACAACAAACACAATTCAAGATTCACTTAAATTAGTTATTTAGGTTTTCTATCAAAAACAATCCTCAACTGAGAGACGGCAGAATCCAGGAAGGCGGTGAAACTGCACCACACAAAGAAGCTGCACGAAACTTGCTCAAAGCACACTCGAGACGTTCCCCATTGCTATTCCCCAGATCAAAAATAGAGATGCTATATGCCCTTGATGAATTCCTCGGACCACCACTGGTCTTCGACTGTGCTGAATAGATGCAATTTCGCCTCAGCAGGCCGTGATCTCCGACTTTGACTGAGAAGCAATGAAGATTGTCAACAAACAATGCCCGATCTCCAATGTCATTGACCTCGACCCACTCCACCAATTCATCATCGAGATTGGCACGTCGAACACTGTAGAAGTGCGAATCGCTATCAGGAAAGAGATACATCCAGGTGGATTTAACCAAAAGCAACAATTCCCCAGACGATACGAATAAGAGTGCCTCAATAGGAGAATCAAAAAAAGGAGCGTCGATCACAGTGATCTCCTCAAGAGTCTCACCATCCAAGACAACTGTCTCGCATGTGTCAACTTGAAGAATGTAAAATCTACCTTCATAGAAAGTGATGCTACTGGCCATGCGATAATGTTGAGACTCGATCGAGACCCAGGCTGTCTCATCCAACCGGCAGCAAAACACACCCACCCTTGTGCTGCATGCAGCAACAACTGCCGTGTCAGAGCGGTCCCAAATGAGGGTATCAGCCGCAACATAGGACAGTGACGAAGATGGATCAGGGGAAGGGAGTCCAATCGAGGCACCAGTGAAGGGATTAATTAGAGATAAGGTAATGTGGCAGTAACGGCCCCCGACAGAGATGAACCAACCGGAGGCAGATCCGAGGACGTTAGAGTTGTCCGCGATGCCGGAGGGAGGGATGGAGTAGACGCGGTCTTCAGAGAAGGAATAAAAATGAGGGGAGGAGGTGGAAGGGAGGGCTAACCAGGGGAGTTGGCGGGGGAGGCGGAGGGAGAGGGATTGGAAAGAAGAGCGCCAGTGGGAACAGACAGAGCGAAATCGGAGATGGTCGGTGAACTCCGTTAGGTTTCCGGCGATCGTGATCACCAGTTCGGATGGCAGATCTGACCAGCCCATTTGTCTTTGAATTAAGCAGGGAAGAAAATGGAGGGTATGTATTTGACCTTACCAGGGAATCGTGGCGGTCAAGGAATGGCACTTAGATCCGGTTCCGGCCGTGATTTTTATTCATACTTTTCATTTTTTTTTTTTTTTTTTTGCTTTGAAGGCCCGTAGGCTATTTGATTATAACCAAAAACTCCCCTTGATGGGTGTACATTCTCACCTAGTTTGTCTATTCCTGGAGACCATACTGTTAAGTAAAACACCAGAGAAAACAAAAGCAAACCACTTAGCTATCCTAATTGTAGGGAAACAAAGGCAAACCACTTAGCTATCCTAATTGTATTCCTCTATCTGGAAAAAAATTGAAAGTAGGGAAGGTGTGACCCCTGTATGTCCAGCCTTGAGTCCTAGCACATCTCGCCAACCGGTCGGCCACCTCATTTTGATTTCGTGGCACATGGGCGCAATGGAATTCACCGTTTTGCTTGAACAATCTCCATATCTGTAGACATTCCCTGTAAATCATCCAATCTGCCTGGATTGGGGGTCCTATACCAGTACACCAGGTAGCAAGCGATTGGTAGTCCGTATAGAACACACATTGAACGATTCCTAGCGAACAAACGAACCTGACAGCCTCCAGTAATGCTCTGGCTTCCACCACCGCCGCACAGCATGCCCTGGTTGCTGATGAAAAATAAGTATGCAGCTGGCCCTCCTCATATAGAATGAATCCAATTCCCCCCTGGCAGTTTTCATCCCAGGACCCATCCACGTACATTTTGTACTTACCCAGACCCGTTACCGGTCCAACCATACTCGCCCTTATTTGCGCCGGCAGGAGACCTTTTTTTCCAGCCACCGCAATCTGCGCCTCCTGTGTGATGCTAGCCAGAAAAGATTGAAATTTCTGGATAGTTGGTTGGCAGCCTGAGTATGCCCTATCATTTCTGACCCTCCATAGTGCCCACATCGAGTTCAGGAACATTCCCCACTGGTCCTCCGTTAATTGTACAGCCATTTCTTTGAACACTTCCATTGGATTGTTTGGTAAATCACCCGATCTCATAGATAGGGGGCCCGCTAACCAACAACCCCTAGCAAAGGGGCAGTGAAAAAGTAGATGGGTCACATCTTCAGTTTCATCTCCACAGGTAGCACATTGCGCATCCCCTTTCCCAATTCTGTGTTTAAGGATCTGACCCAGGGGCAAGGCTTTGCGAATAAGCTTCCATGAATGAAGTCTTACTCGTGGTTGCACTTCCCCGTCCTTCCAGATCTTGGTCCACAGCTCTTTCTCAGGTATCCCGGCCTGAGGTAAGATATTTCTGACTGCATAGTACGCTTTTCTGACAGAGAAGTTTCCGCTTGAATGCGCGGTAAAGACCAGGCGATCAGGACCTTTATCCTCTCGTGGTGGATCAATGGAAGCTATAATTTCCACAGTTACCGCATAACCCAGTAGGTTTATGAGTTGCTGTGTATCCCACTGTCCTGTGTCCTGAACCACTAGATCCCTGATGACCAACTTTTTGTCCCTCCTATCTGTGAGCGGCCATTGCATAGAGTTTGGGAACCAGGGTTGCAGGAAAACATTACAGGTCGTTCCATCCCCTATGGACCATGTTATCATCTCTACCAATGCCTCCCGTTGTTTCATAATGCTTTTCCAGAAATGTGTGCAGTTGTAAGTTCGTTTCGAGTCCCAGATTGAACTTTGTGGTAGATACTTTGCCTTGAGGATTTTCACCCATTGAGCATCCTGTTGAGAGACCAATTTCCACAAAAATTTCATCACCAAAGCATCATTCATTGCATAGAGATCTTTAATGCCGAGACCTCCCATTCCCATCGGTAGGGTGAGCTGTTCCCAGGAGACATAGGCCAAGTACTTCCCTTCATCCCATTTCCCCCAAAAGAATCGCCTAATGTGGTCAGTGAGTGTCTTGACCACTCTTTTAGGCAAGGAGACCGTGGACATGTGATATAGAGGAAGAGATGTTAGTACCGATTTGATAAGCACCAGTCGGGCCGCCTGTGACAGCATCCTTCCCTGCCAGGATTGTAACCTGGATGTAACCTTTGCCACCAGGAAATCATAGGATCCACAAGTAGTCTGAATTGGAGCCCCCAAGTATTTCCCCGGAGTGGAATTTTGCGGTACCTGCAAGGCCTGCGAAATGGCCTGTCTCTCCTCCTGTGATACTGGCCGGCTATACCAGATGTGACTCTTTGCAGGTCCCACCTGCTGTCCCGACACCGCTGAGAATGCCTGTAGAGTTCCTACCAGTAACTGGGTCTCCTCCAGAGTTGCAGCCCCAAATAACAGTAAGTCATCTGCGTACAATGAGATGGTCAATGGTGGTGCAGTGTGTGCTATGCGAACTCCCTGTATCGATCCTTGCACTGTCAAAGTATGGAGCACTCTTGATAATAGATCCATTCCAATAATAAAGAGATAGGGAGACAGTGAACAGCCTTGACGTAGGCCACTCTTGGGCTTGAAGAAACCGTCACCTCGGCCATTAATCATTATTGAGAATTCAGCCGACTCTACACACGCAAAAATCCAACCGCATAGTTTCTTAGGAAAGCCGTACAGAGGGAGGATGGATCTCAGGTAAGCCCAGTTCATACGGTCGAAGGCCTTTGAGAGGTCAAGCTTTAGGCAAAATTCCTTGTTTCTATACCCAGGCAATGCGAATGAGTGAAGGACTTCCCTGAGTAGGACCACACTTTCTGAAATTTCACGGCCGGGTACGAATGCTGTTTGGTTATTGGAGATAATGCCCGCAATGTACGGTTTGAGTCTGGCAGCGATCAACTTGGAGATTAGTTTGTAGATCAGGTTACAGACAGAGATGGGGCGAAAATCTGTAACCTTTACTGCAGCCTCTGATTTGGGGATGAGGATCAGATTTGACCTTGCTATGCACGACTTCATCTCTCCTGTTGAGAAGAAGTGGTTCACTTCTGCCATTATTGGAATCTTAAACGCAGCCCAGTTCATTTGTACGACTTTTGCATTAAACCCGTTAGGGCCTGGGGCCTTGTCCGGGCCCAGGGACATTAGGATTCTGTGGACTTCTATTTCCGTCGGTTGGGCTGTCAAAGCTGGATGGACCATAGGTGGAATTTTAGGTAGGTTGTTGAGGAGATCCTGTGAGAACACTTGGGCCACGGGTGTTGCTACTGTTTCCGCATAGATCTGCCTAAAATGGGCCAGGAATACCATTCTAATCCCTTTATCATTTGTCTGCCAGGTGCCATCATCCATTAGAATAGCTCGGATAGTGTTTTTCCTTTTGCGGGCCACAGCTGCTGCATGAAAATATTTTGAGTTATGGTCACCAAACACGGCCCAATTTAGCCTGGCCCGCTGGTGCCAAAATCTCTCCTGTACTATTAAAATTTCCTCATGTCTTTTCTGGAGCTCTGCTTCCTGCTTTAAGGTATCACTATTCGGGCTAAGTGAATGAATGGCTGTCATCTCCTGTTCCACTTTACGCAGCATTTCATCTGGGGTTTTGGTGGCTCCCACCCACTTTCTGACCTCCTTCTTAAAAGAAGTCCGCGTCTGATCCCAGCTTTCCCCGCCTTGCCTTACCGCTTCCCCGCATACTTCCGTGAACCCCTCTTTCATGGTCCACCAGTGTTCACACCTGAATTGTGGCTTTTGCCTAACCGTTTTTGGGTTGGGTCGGAGCAAGATCGGCAAATGATCGCTGTTAAACCTCGGCAAATGGAAAACCGCTGTTTCAGGGTTTTGTATCAACCAACTCATCGTTGCCATAGCTCTGTCCAACCGTTGTGAGACATTTGCACCCCCCGGCTGCTTGTTGGACCAAGTGTATGCCGGGCCGTGATGACCCAAATCCACCAAACCCGTTCTCTCGACCCAAGATCTGAAGGCTTTGTTAGCCGATTTGAGCGTCCCCCTTCCTCCATGCTTCTCCTCTATAGACACGATCGCATTGAAGTCGCCAATTAGACATGTTGGTAAGTCCCACTTTCTCATGTGTTCCTCAATTGCCCCCCATACTGCCGGATTTTGAGATCTAGATGGATCTCCATAGGTGCAAACCAGCAGCCATTCATTACCCCTCACCTTTGGTTTGACCTCAGCTATGATGTAGTGCCTATTTGTTTCCCTAACAGTCACTTGAAAATCTTCCCCCCACAGTAACCATAAGCCACCCGAATTCCCACAAGATGGGACTACTACATAATTACTCAAGGGCATATCAATAAGTCTTTGTTCCGCTACTCTACTCCCACACCGTGTTTCCGAAATAAAAGCGATTTGTGCCCT
Organism: Carex arenaria; assembly: GCA_964058825.1. Lineage (NCBI taxonomy): Eukaryota > Viridiplantae > Streptophyta > Magnoliopsida > Poales > Cyperaceae > Carex > Carex arenaria. The sequence continues at coordinate 1,042,313 of CAXKVW010000006.1, read as the reverse complement.
TGTGCAACGAAGGTACCTTTTTAACGTGGACATTGTCGTGCCTCCGCTACCCCGACAATTCCACGAGAGGGTACTCATTGATGGGGTGCCGGCGAATTGTGCCTTGCCGGCTTAGGCTTCTTGAGAGGAGGGAATGCATTTTGGTCCACATCCGAAGGAGAGGGTGAAGTCAAGAGGTCTGGGTCTGAGTAGGCGACAATGTGTTGTTGCAGGGGATTGATATGATCAGGAGGTGAAGGGTCTGTAATATCTGGGTTGTTTCTTTTATGCTGCCGGCCTGTTGGGTTTCGGCCATATGTGAGATTTTGGGCCGGAATATGACTCGGGTTGGTTCTCCATGTATGGAATTTTGGGGCCAGAATTTGGGCCCGGTCCCCACGGTTGGCCTGGGACGGCATTGAGAGTATCATATTCAGCCTCCTGTGATCTGGGCATGCTACCATTTCATGGCCCAAAAGGCCACAGAACCGGCATAGGCGCGACACCTTCTCATAGGAGCAAAAGACCTCAATTTCACCCAAAAATGGATGATCCATTTTCACCTTCTCTTTCAAAGGCTTGTCAAGTGGGACCTGAATTCTGACCTTGAAGAACCTTCTACCGCCGACAAAACCTTCAATCGGGCCCGCTACCGGATTCCCCACTGCAGCCGCCACCAACATAATCCCATCATCAGTTACTGAGTTCATGGGAATATTGTATAATTGAACCCATACATCTGCAGCGGTTATGTGTTGCAACGTTAGGTCCGCCGGTGACCCTACCTCCTTAAGCGCAACTAGGTCCCCGCGAAAGCTCCATGGTCCTCCTTGCAGAGCAGCATTTAGGTCATCAGACGAGATAAATTCCACCAGGAAGCAATTCTTGGTGACCGGTTTGAGTGCCGTGTACGGGCTGACATCCCAAGCTCTGATCATATTAGTTTCAAATGCAGGATCAGTGACTGGTCTGTCCGTGAGGATTCTTGCTAGCAGGCATAGCGACCAGTTTGTGCTAGAGGCTGCCTTGGCTGGTAATTTGATTGTTGGAGTGGTGATATCATTTGTCTGCAACCCGATGAAACGTTGTATAAGTGCTTCATCAGCCTCAGATAGTTGCTCCATGTTTGTTGGATGAGGTGAAGAGGGGAAGAGAGATAGAAATAGTGAGATGTTGACAGGGAATGTTCTGATTGGCTGAGGTGAAGGAAGGAATATTGGGAAATAATAAAATAGAGGCACCTTTTGCATGTGGTCCCCAATTTCATGTTGGCGTCTCACGTGTATCCAATTTCCAAAACCTCCCTTTTGGATCGTGTGATTATAAACGACCCCCATCTTGGGACAGCTGTCGCACATCGACGGTGCATTCCCCTGGCACGCGAGACGTTGCCCTGTTGTCCACCCAGAGGATTCAGGACCGTAGACTGGGCCCCTGACCTTGAGGTCAGAAATTTGTCTTTTGTTCTCGCGCAACGCAAACGGTAGGGGTTTTTGCTTATTTTGGAAAGTTCCACCATTCTGAAAACCGTATGGACCCAGTGCAGGGCCTGATCCCATGGACCGACAAGGTGCTACCCCAGAATGGGCGGCCGGAGCTCCTCTTGTATCGGAGTTGCGCATCATTGTTGGAAAACGGAGCGGGCTAATTCTCCACCTTGGGGTATACGACAGCATGAAGGCGGATAGACCTTGTGGTGGTCTATCCCCTGTTGCAGCATTATCCGGCGGGTCAGGTGGGTCCCCGTTTTCCGGCAAGGGAAGCCAGCCGAGTATTTCGACTTGGCATTGTGACCAGCATCGTTTTCTTCCTACTACCAGTGTTTCTGGGATAAGATTAGTGTTGGGGCAGTCGAGCCAGACCCTGACAGTGGACTTATTTGCTCCGCTTGCCCTGTTTGGCACAATGCCGACCAAAGTTCCCATGCCGATCGTGGCTTGCCGGAAATAAGATGGATGCCAAAAATCCAAAGGAAAACCGACTATGTCAATGAGGACCCTTGTGATGTGGGGCACAGGATTCTCCTCCTCATGACATTGCCATGGACTGACTACTATGCCATAGATTTCAGTCCAGTAGTCGGCGTCCAGAAGTATATCGTGCCAAGAACTTCTGTCAACAGGCTCTAAGAGCAGCCCGGAAGCCACCAGGGTTAGTTTCCATTGTTCGGCTGACCCTCCGTAGCGGTTGATAAGTACTTGTGTGATTAATTGAGGGTCTGGTACACCAGCGCTGCTTCTATTAGTTAATATGACGGCATTATGCAGCTCCGTAAGGATCCTCTCATGCTCTTCCAGGGGGGATAGAAAGCAGAATTGCCTAGATAGGCGGCGTGGTGGTCTTTCCATTCGGTTATATCTGTAATCTGAGGGAGGAGACGAGTCTGAGCAAATAGTTCATATGGAAGAGTGAGATGGGCAAGGTTGAGTTAGTGATGGGACTACTGTGGGGGAAGAGAGTGTGACGGAGCTGGTAGAAGAGAATGGCGGCGGTACAGAACAGTGGGGTTTGAAGGCGGCGGTGGTAAAGGGCTAAGAGAAAGGGCTAAGAGAAAGGGCTTGATCTTAGTGTTTTTGCGGAAAGCAAGTTCTCTGTTTTTTGATTCATTCATACTTTTCATTAAAATTCGCCAATTCGGCTCACCAAAATTAAATTCTATCAAAACTATCCAAACTGGCCGTGATTTTAAATTTTTTTGATATATTTCTTTAAAATTAGATAGAAAAATATATAATTTAGTTTATTAGAAGAACTTAAACAAATAATCCGGATAAATATTTTTCAGATCGGGTTTTTTGCGGCTGTAAGAAAAATTAAAATATTTCATTGTGTGTTATTGGAAAAAAATAAAAATTCTTTGAATCTGAATTATTGATCTCGGTTCAAAAGTCACTTCTAGATAAATACAAAAAATATTATAGTCTTTCTATTTTTGAAAAAATAAAAAAATTTCCGCAACTTCGTAATCATTACAAAAAATATTTGAATCTAAGTCGTTCGTTGTTTTAATCTGATATAATTATCGCATCAAAAAGTGTGTATTCCGCATCAAAAATCATGCATAATATATAAAAATCATTTAAGAAAAGTTGCCGCAACATTTCTTATGCACGGTTTTTGAAGCATAATATTATGCACGGTTTTTGATGCATAATATTATGCACGGTTTTTGATGCATAAATATTATGCACGGTTTTTTATGCATAATATTATGCACGTTTTTGATGCATAATATTATGCACAGTTTTTTATGCATAATATTATGCACGGTTTTTTTTATGCATAATGCATATTTTTTGATAAGAGAATTATATCAAATTAAAACAACGAACGACTCAGATTCAAATACTTTTTGTAATTATTACGAAGTTGCGGAATTATTTTTAGAATAATTATATATAACCCCCCATTTCTATCCCCCCTTCATCCCCACAGTATTAAAAAGGAAAGTGCTAACTAACTTTTTGTCTTTTAGTGGGGGACAATATTTTTTGTTGTTGGACATCAATGGTTAATACTACAATGAACGAAGTTAAATACTAGATCAATGCATGGTAAATACATTAAAGACTGAAGTTAAATACTGCAGGAAATTTAAACCATCAAATTGTCGGTAACTAATTTTTTTTGTCTTTTGGTAGGAGGATATGAGAGGATGGTGGTGCAGAGACGATAATTACAGATTGATAGACATTATTACCACTATCTCTAATTGTTAAAAATAATTATATAGAACCCCACATTCTCATCCCCTCTTAAATACTAACTTCCCTAAAGTTAAATATTAACATCCCTAAAGTTAAATACTGATGTGTATAAAGTTAAATACTAAGATATAGGATGCTAAATAGAATCCATGCAACTTATTTATAATTTTAGAGATTAATACTTTTGACTTTAAATATATTTACTAACGTTCATAATGTTAAATACTAACATTCCAAAAGTTAAATACCGATGTGCGGGACGCGGGAACATTAGTTTGTCATTTTTTGCGGGGACAGATTGTGTTGCTGTTGGACGCGGACGGTTAATACTCCAATGAATAAAGTTAAATACTTCTTCGATGCACTATTAATACTCCAATGAATAGAGTTAAATACTGCACGAAATTTAAACATCAAATATCGGAACCTAATTTTTTTTGTCTTTTAGTGTGGGAACGCAAATGTCGAAACCTAATTTTTTTTGTCTTTTAGTGCGGGGACGCGGGGACAGAAAACTTAATTTTTTGTGGGGACATAAATTGCTTCGCTGTTGGATAGACAGTTAATACTCCAATTAATAGAGTTAAATACTTGTTCGATGCACTGTAAATACATTGCAGATAGATGTTAAATACTGATGGAAATTTAAATACCCAAACTGTTGGGACCAGATTTTTTGTCTTTTAGTGCGGGGATAGAGGGGGGATGGGTGTGCGGGGACAGTTATCTGGGTCCTTATTTTTATTTTTCCAAAAATAGAAAGACTATAATATTTTTTGTATTTACTTAAAAGTGACTTTTGAATCGAGATTAATAATTCAGATTCAAAGAATTTTTATTTTTTTTCAATGACACACAATGAAATATTTTAATTTTTCTTATAGCCGCGAAAAACCCGATCTGAAAAATATTGATCCAGGTTATTTGTTTCAGAGTAACATATCAAAAATTTCTAAAACTTTAATAAAAAAAATAAAAAAATAATAACTTTTTTCAAAAAAAAAGAAAAAAATAGGAACCGGTGATTTAATAGTCCGTTTCTAATTTTTATTAAAACCGGCTATTAAACCGCCGGTTCTAATAAAAATTAGAAACCGGCTATTAAATAGCCGGTTTGGGTAGTTTTGATAGAATTCAGTTTTGGTGGACAGAGTTGGCGAATTTCAATGAACAGTGGGCATGAATAAAAATCACGGCAGTTCCGGTTTCGAATTGGTTTAGTCAAATCCGATTAAATTGAGGAAATGATTCTAAAATTATAATATATTTTAATATAATATGATTATGAAATTAGTATTTGTTACTTGAGTGGGGTTAAAATGCACTATTGGTTTTGTGTTCCAACCATACCCCATGTCTTTATCTTTGTTCTAGAAGTTCAAACAGTCGATTCGAACCGTTCAACATGATCTCCATATTAAAATGTGCTTAGAGACCAAATTTTACATTTTTTGAAATTTTTTTTACTATTTATTTAAAGAGTTACAAAATCACTGCTTCTGGACCATCCAAAAACAATGATTTTGTAACTATCTAAAAAAATAGTAAAAAAATTCCAAAAAATATGAAATTTGGTCTATAAATACATTTTAATACGGATATCATGTTGAGCGGTTCGGATCGACTATTTGAACTTAGAGAACAAAGATAAAGACATAGGGTATGGTTGGGGCACAAAACTAATGGTGCATTTTAACCCCACTCTTGTTACTTATATTAGATTCAGATCTGATTTGAGCTGATATTATTAAGGATAGCATATGATTTTAATTTATCTATTCAACTTAAATCCATAATATAAATGCATTTTCTTATAACAAGTATATGGAAAAGAATTTGCCAGATTATCTACCAATCCAAGGATGAAGGATTTTGAGCGTTTATATGCTTATTAAAAAATTTAAAAGAAGTTAATAATAATTGAATGAAAAGTAACCAAACCGTCGTTTTATAAAAAAACAAATTCTCCAGCACAAATTATATGTTGCAATAATTTGATCATCACTATCAGTACTAAAACGGTACAAAATGAAAGCCCAAAACTCAAGGGAAACCGATATTTGCCAGTAAATTTATTTTTTTTTCCCAAATTTTTCTGTGGGTTATACCCAACAATTTCTATTGAATTTTTTAGTTCAGATCCCACATATTTTTTTTTCTTATTTTAAATAAATGAGAAATTGAAATATAAATATATAATTTTAAGATAAATCAAGATTTACTATAGCTAATTCTACGATATAACCAGTCACTCATTTAAGAAAATTTTCCAATTGGTAATTCTCAAAGTACTAATTATTAAAGCGTTTTTTTTTTAAAACAAATGTTTGAGTAAAAGTTGAAAGTTAAGTCATCTAACTATTTAATATTTTTGTAATTAATACAACAAATGATATTTTTCATTTGAGTTTCGAACCCACCTCTGGCATAGAGACTCTATATATTTTTATCATTAGACCAAATGCTAGTTTTTCAAACAAACGTAATGTTCATTCCAATAAAAATTGTAAGGCTAGTGTATATATATTATGGATGATGGACTTTGTAAGATACAAATTTGATTTGGAAAGATATGTCTACATATAAAAAGATGCTGGAATTAATGGATTCCTTATTTCATAAAATAAGAAATCCCTTTTTTCTTTTTCTTTTTTGATGGTCAACAGTGAAAGCTGTTGTCAATTATATTGTTAAGAAAAAAAGTTTATTTATAAAAGGTCTTAGGATCGATTCTAAGTAGAAGGTCTTAGGATTGATTCTGACTAGCAGTATTATTTAGAGAGTGTGTGCGCATAAAGACTCATGTCAAAAAAATATTGCATATATTTGTAATACAACACAAGTGTCCGTCATGGCAAGAATCGAGCACAGCTAGTGCTGAAACTTTGACCTCCGTAACCGTGTTAGTTGTGTGTTGGACAGACAGAAGACACACCAAAAATGTGCTCAGTAAAACATAATTATTTCGTTAATATGGTATAAAACCATAAATATTGGAATTTTAATTTTATTAATGTCTTATATTCTTATGATAAACAATTTAAATTTAATTTAAAATAAAGTTTTCATTTTATATTTTAATAAATAATTTGAGGAAATTAAAAGAGATTTCATTTTGTAATATCATATTATCTTATAAAATTGTAAAAACTCACATATTTATTTAGTTTATCAACTTTTTTATTAATTTTAAATCCATCATCCTTCTAAATTTATAATTCTTGTTTTATCCTTATAAGAACTAAAAGAAATTAAGAGAATTTCAAGTATACTCATAAGAAATCTCCCTCCAACATTAACCTATATATTTACCCTCTTAAATTATAGACCAGTATCCTCTGCAGAGTTTTTATTGGCGGAGCTAATTGGACGGCCCAGATTTACTCTCAGCCGATGACTGATCGGGATGACGGAGGGGGCAGTATTAATTTTGCTTTGAGATCCGTGCTAAAATCTTATTTGGTCCGTCCGATTAAAACGAATGGACCAGATTAAAAGCACCGCACAACTCCGCAAGTAAAAACTCCACAAGTCTGATTGTATAGATTGTTAAATTAATTTGTTGTTTTGTATATTAACAAAAAATTTGGCGTTAAATATGTAGCACAGTGAATATGCCTCCAATCAAGGAGATAATAATGATATTAGCGAAGTAATGGAGCTATCCAGTGCATGAAAACTGATGATGATTCCAAGACCTAGAAACATCCTTTCTGCTATGATAACAATCTCTTTACTGTAGTTAGATTACATTTTACCATAGTTTTTTTTGAGAGAAATACATTTTACCATAGTTAGTCGATTATAGTTACATGTATAACACACCGATGTAAATACACACCGATGTAAACATCTGAATTAATAAGAAAAAATCATTTCAAATTTACAAACTGATCCACTAATTCACTGAAAGCTCTACATTTGTTACAACAAACCGTATGATGCATGCATCGGATATTTATGTACAAAAGCTGTGAACTGCATAACAAACAGTGGATAATCAATTAATCATCTATTATTAAGTGAAATCCAACTTAATTCCAGCTGTAACATACAATTAATTAATCGTAAAGGTAGCTCGTTCTTTATAATGAATCTATCTTTCTAATTAATTAGTTCCTTCATTAATTCCCTGTTCACTATATGTGAATAAAATATAAATACACAGAATTTGTTTCCATTCTTACTATATGAATAAATTATAAATACATAGAATTTTTTTGAAGCAGACAATTTATCAATCTGGTTTGAGAAGAAATACATGCATGTACAGTTCCTATTTAGTTTCTGATTTTTTAGTATGAACTTTTTGTGCGAAGGTTTATCAATCTGGTTTGAGAAGAAATACATGCTCTGTTATTCACCCCAAGCTGCCAATCTGACCATTGGCTCTGTTTTGAACTTTTGATCATTCTATTTCTATGTTGAGGGTTTAAGTGGACCATTTTTTTGTGCTCCAATATGTTTCACATTCTTTATCTCTGTTTTTAAAGTCTGAACAGTCAATCTGAACCGCTCAACATGATTTTCATAATAAAATATGCTTGGAGATCAAATTTTATATTTTTTTAGAATTTTTTTACTATTTTTTAAGATAGGTACAAAATTACTGTTTTAAAGAGATTCTAGACCATCCGATAAAGTGATATTGTACATATGAAAAAAAAAAAGTAATAAAAATATTCTGACAAATGTAAAATTTGGTCTGCAAGCATATTTTATTATGAAGATCATGTTGAGCGGTTCGGATTGATTGTTCGGACTTTGAAAACGGAGATCAATAATATGGAGCATATTGGAGCACAAAATGACGGTGCATTTGAACCACCCTCTTTTATGTTTTATCTTTTTTTATTTTCCCAAACAGTGCGATAGCTATTTAATTTTTTCAATTTTGATACGGAGAGACAAAATGTTACTGATTAGGATGTTGGTAGAGTCGCATTAAAGAATTCAAAGATGTTAATTTCACTTTTATTCACATAAATTAAAAAAAAAAAAACAATTCGCCTTGCACTGATAGTGATTGCAGATATTGCTTTTATTTGGTTGGATGAGCCGTCACAATAATAAAATAGTTATTACTATTCTCAAAGATTAACATCACTTTATGATGTAAATTTATTGCTTAAAAACATTAAACATATCCAATAAGGTGTTTTCACGTCATGTGTGACACATATGTGCCTCTTCAGGGAGAGCAGGTTGGGTCCGATGCCCATCGGACTCAAACTGAGTTGGATGGGTTCCATAACTGTCCGATCTGCTTTAAGATATGTGCGTGCTGCTTTAATATCCGTGAGCATGGATCTTAAAGCAGGTCGGACAGTTATGGAGCCCATCAGACCCAAACTGCTCTCCTCTTTGGGAACCTCTTTATCTGAACACCTTCATAAAGAATGCACAGCAACCTCTGAAAATATTTTCTGTTTATTTTAATCATCTCAAACTTGGCGTGCAAAAACTTCTCTCCTAAAAAATTCCAAAATTAGTGTGTTTGTTTTTATTACAGATCTATTAGCAACTACATGCAAGTGGCTATATATACGTACCTCATTTTCCACTCTAATAAACAAAACCAACATTAGCAACATACCTTGCATTCATATAGATACCATGGCTTGCTTCAATGAAAAAAACGCTCATTTTGTATTGATCCCTTATGCGGCACAAGGCCACACAATCCCCATGACCGACTTGGCGTGCCTCCTGGCAGAAAGAGGCATCCATGTTAGCTTCATAACCACCCCTGCCAATGCTGCCCGTATACGGCCCATGGTGCAACGTTCGATCGAGTCCAACCTCCCCATCCAATTTGTCGAGTTGAAATTGCCAAGCGCTCAAATCGGGCTTCCTGATGGGTATGAAAATGTTGATCACCTAATTGAGAGCAGTTATTTCCCAGTTTTTTTTGAAGGTTTAAAGCTACTCAGAGACCCCTTAGAGCAATATCTCAGGACCCACCACATTCCCCCTAGTTGCATCATATCTGATGGATGCAACGCTTGGACAGTTGAGATTGCACGAAGATTGTGTGTCCCCAGGATTGTGTTTCATGTACCTTGCTGTTTATGTGCTCTATGCGATCACAAGATGAGTAAACACAAGATATTCCATCATGTTACTGACAATTCTGAGCAGTTTGCAGTACCCGACATGCCTATAACTCTCCGGTTTACAATAGAAAACGGTCCTGGGTTTTTTAATGCACCTGGTTGGGAGAAGTACCGCGATGATGTGCTTGAGTCGGAGAGAACAGCAGATGCAATAATCCTTAATACTTTTGAAGACATAGAAAGACAATTTATTGAATTATATGAGAAAGAGTTAGGGAAAAAGGTGTGGACCGTTGGACCCCTCAATCTATACAACAAGGATGAGAATTCCAAATCCTTAAGAGGAAAAAATCTGGGAGCAGAGAAGCAACAAATAGTGTTAAATTGGCTTGATTCACATAAGCCCAAATCGGTTTTGTATGTTAGTTTCGGTTCCCTCGCCCGTAACAACAGTTTACAACTAATGGAGCTAGGGCTTGGCTTGGAGGCCGCAGAGAAACCATTTATATGGGTAATAAAGGAGGCAGAAATCATGCCCGAACTAGACACATGGTTATCAAAAGAGTTCGAAAAGAGGATCCAGCAGAAAGGGCTCATACTGAGAGGGTGGGTCCCACAACTGACTATTCTCTCTCATCGTTCGGTTGGTGCGTTTATGACGCATTGCGGCTGGAACTCCATGTTAGAGTCCATATCGTCAGGCGTACCATTGATCACTTGGCCTCAATTTTTAGACCAATTCACTAATGAAAAGCTCGTAGTTGATGTATTAGGAATTGGAGTGTCATTCGGTGTCACAGTGCCAACATGGACGCCAACAGGATACGACCCATCTGCCATTTTGGTTAATAGAGATGACATAAAAAATGCGATTTTAAAATTGATGGGGGACGATGAAGAGGCGAAAGAAATGAGGAGAAAAGTCGCAGAGATGGCAGAGAAGGCAAAAAAGGCGATGGAAGAGGGAGGATCATCGCACAATAATATCACAGGGTTGATAGAGAGTATCATACAGTGAAGCCATGATATTGTCAGTACGAGAGAATGGTACAACACCAAATTGCAAGTTTTAAAATTATCATGAACAAGTTTTTTATTTTTATTTTTTTGAATAAGATGCTTCCATGTAAGCGGTAAATTTGTAAATTTGTAATTTCAATAAACCAGAGTGTCGCTGTAAATAATATTGCTGATTTGATTCTTTGTTTTTCTTTCTATCCCTGTCAGCTATTATATCCTCATGTGTTCTGATCCACAAAAATCTCAATCAATTCAATCCCAAGGGTCAAATTATTCACATATTCACATATTCAAATTTACAACTACCCAATCCGGGCACAATTAGATAGTTCTTCATACCAAATTAAAAACAAAATGGGCCTCGATGGGCCTGGAATCCCTTGTTGTAAATAGCGGGCCCAATTAGATAGTCCTTTCAACAAACCAAATTTTATATATATATTTTTAAAAATTTACTATTTATCAAACAACATTAAAATCACTAGTGTTATCTAGTTATTGCAACTAAACAATTTTAAAAGGGAAATTTTTTTTTATGTCACTCCAAAATATGAAAATTAGAAAATTGCCACTCCAAAACATGAAATTATGAAATTGCCACTTTAAAATCACTAAATTTATGAAATTGTCATAATTACATATCTTATATACAGATTTGATTAAAATTATTCTGAATTCAGTTGTATAAAAAACGTATTTCAAAAATTCCAATATTACCCCTCCAATTCAATCGATAAAATAAGAAACTTCTCTCCAATACCAAACCCTTCCCTTCTTCACCTTTCACTAGTGCCTCGATTAGACTCCCTTCCCCTGATCCATTGTCCTATGTTGCGGCTGATACCCTCATTTGGGACCGCTCTGACACGGCAGTTGCTGCTGCATGCAACACAAGGGTGGGTGTGTTTCGATGCCGGTTGGATGAGACAGCCTGGGTTTCGATCGAGTCTCAGCATTATCGCATGGCCAGTAGCATCACTTTCTATGAAGGTAGATTTTACATTCTTCAAGTTGACACATGCGAGACAGTTGTCTTGGATGGTGAGACTCTTGAGGAGATCACTGTGATCGACGCTCCTTTTTTTTATTCTCCTATCGAGGCACTCTTATTCGTATTGTATAGGGAATTGTTGCTTTTGGTTAAATCCACCTGGATGTATCTCTTTCCTGATAGCGATTCGCAATTCTACAATGTTCGACGTGCCAATCTCGATGATGAATTGGTGGAGTGGGTCGAGGTCAATGACATTGGAGATCGGGCATTGTTTGTTGACAATCTTCATTGCTTCTCAGTCAAAGTCGGAGATCACGGCCTGCTGAGGCGAAATTGCATCTATTCAGCACAGTCGAAGACTAGTGGTGGTCCGAGGAATTCGTCAAGGACATATAGCATCTCTATTTTTGATCTGGGGAATAGCAATGGGGAACGTCTCGAGTGTGCTTTGAGCAAGTTTCGTGCAGTTTCTTTGCGTGGTGCAGTTTCACCGCCTTCCTGGATTCTGCCGTCTCTCAGTTGAGGATTGTTTTTGATAGAAAACCTAAACGACTAATTTAAGTGAATCTTGAATTGTGTTTGTTGTGGTGTTAAGCCAAGTGTGGTTTGAGTTTTGTTGAATGAAGGTATTTTCTCAGCTGTTTTTTTGGTTGTAGGAGTTTTTAGCTTAAGCTTATTGCTATGTTGATATACCAGAATTGATTTCTGTTTGCTTTTTGGACCTTTTTAGTACTGGTAGTGACGATCAAATTACTGCAACATATATATGGGTTTCCCAGTTATTATTTCCTAAATCTAAAGTAGAGTAATTACATAATTTAGTAAGAATCAGTGACATGCTTCAAGGTCTTGTGGGATAGATGCAATATGCTGATAATCTCGAGTTTGATTTCTGATTATAACTGATTTCATCCGAGCAGTGGATACAAATCACTGACTGTGCTTTAAGCTTATTATTTCTATATTATTCGAATTTACAATTATTTGATATTTTGTTAAATTGTTAATAATATATGTCATTATGATTGGTTAATTTGTACCTGACAATTAATGTGTTCTGTAAAATATTTTTGTGTATGGAAATTGTATCATGTCAATTTAATTGATCCGTGCCTGAAAGCAATAATTTGTTTCATTGTGTACTTTACACCGACATATATAACGGGTTCAAATTACGGGTCTTAAGGTTTATACTTGTAATTGGTACGTGAGATCGGTGAACCAGAAAATGCAAATACATTGTTTGTCTTCATATGTAGCGGTGGCAAAAAAGCTCGTAGCTCGATTGTGACTTGCATCTGGCTCGTTCGCTAACAACTAGTTCGTTATTGGACCGAGCTGTTAACGAGCCAGTTTGTTACTAGCTCGATCCAGAATTAACGAGTTTGAGCTGGGGCTTAGCTTGCTCTCCAACTCGTGAGCTAGCTCAGTTAGGCACCAATTTGTGAATTTGTATTAATTTGTGTGCATTTTATACTGTCAAAGCTCGATCCAAAAAAGTTTGTAAAATTTATTTTCTTTTTAAAATAAGGTCCAACCAGACAAATCCAGTGAGCCAGCTCATCAGCTCGCAAGCTAGTTTGGACTAGCTCGTCATAAGTTTGAGCTGAGATTTTAGCTCTAGGTACAGCTTGCTTGGTCTAAACTTAGTCCAGAATTAACGAGCTGAGCTAAATTCCAGCTCGACCCGAGCCAGCTTGTTTACAGCCCTATTCATATGAGACATCAGCGTGCATGCAATCGTTTCGTTAAAAATGCGAGAATAAATTGCATATATTTGTAATACAACACTACAAGTGTCCATCACGGTGAGAATCGGCACAGCTAGTGCCGAATCTCTGACCTCAGTGACCGTGTCAGTTTGTGTGTTGGACAGAAGACACATCAAAAGTGTGCTCAGTAAAACATAATTATTTCATTAATATGGTATAAAACCATAAATATTGGAATTTTAATTTTAATGTTAATTTTATTAATGTCTTATATTATTATGATAAACAATGTAAATTTAATTTAAAATAAAGTTTTCATTTTATATTTTAATAAATAATTTGAGGAAATTAAAAGAGATTTCATTTTGTAATATCATATTATCCTTTAAAATTGTAAAAACTCACATATTTTCACATATTTATTTAGTATATCAACTTTTTTTTTATTAATTTTAAATCCATCATCCTTTTAAATTTATAATTATTGTTTTATCCTTATAAGAACTAAAAGAAATTTAGAGAATTTCAAGTATACTCCTTATAAGATTTCTCCCTCCAACAATAACCTATGTATTTACCCTCTTAAATTATAACAACTCACCTATTTATCCAATTAACAAATAACACACATTTCCTTTTGATAAAAGTAGTATTTTATCACCTGTTTCATTAGAAACATAAAAGAGATACAAAATATAGTCCACTTGCATATTGCGGTTACCTAAACTAATAATATGACTAAAAGGCAGAGGACCCCTCATTGATAAGAAGGGGTATCTAGAGAACTAAAAGCTAGAGTCCATAGAGATATACTACAAAACAAAGCTGAGCAAGATTGCTGAAATACCCATACTGAACAGATTACAAAATAACCTAAGAAGACCTAAGGCTATGAAATTTAGGTAGCAGTGGAGGAGTTTGCCAGAGAAGAGCTGGAGGCACTGGGGTCAATGGAAGGCATAAGGGCTGCATCTAGGGCTGCATAGTCGGCACTGTCTCTTAAGTATTCTGATAGGTCGGATCCCTCCAATTGAAGATAAGGTTCTTCCTCGGAATTCCAGGTACTGCTTCCCTTCGATGATGTATCGGTCCCCGACCGGATTATAATAGTACCTGCCTGGGCCAAATTTGAGACATGCATTGGTAAAACTAAAGTTAATTTAAAATATGATTCATCAGAATTTGATTTACACCAAAATGTGGTTAAGGCAGTAATTTGAGTTCCTAAAGAAGTTTTTTTTTTTTTTTTTAAATACTGACAGCGGCTGGAGTTCCTAAAGAAGTTAATGTTGGGATTTATGCATTTTGAAAACAAACTTTATTCCTAGCTAACCAAATGGTTCACATAGTGGCAGCTCTGATTAGTTCTATTAAAAGGCTGTTTTTAAGAGGGATCCATGCATCTAGCTGCCACAGTTCTGACACATGTTTACAGTTATATACAAAGTTATTGTGGTTGGCAATCCAGGACCAGAGGGCTGTTATAATTGGACAAGAGGCAAAAAGATGATCTATTGTTTCACTATCACCACAGAATAAACAAGATGTATTTCCAGTCCACCCCTTTTTTACTAAGTTATTCTTGGTTAGAATCTTCCCCTCTCTAACTAGCCACATGAAAATTTTATTTTTAGAGGGATTTTTTCTTTCCATAATGTGGTATAAGAATTATTCTTAATTCTCCCAAATTCTATCCATTTGTATAAAGAATTGACTGTAAATTGGCCTAAGGCATGCCATCTCCAGAATATCCTATCAGGTTGGAGTGAGTTAGTAAAAATAGAGGAATAAAAAGGAGAGAGTAGAGTTTGAAGCTGATTCCATTCTGTCATGGTTATCCCTGTCAATTGTCTTGTAAATTGTAAGTAAATACTAGAAGTGTTAATTGCTTGAGAAACTAATATGTTTGGTTCCATAGAGAACAGTAATGTGACCCTTCCCCTTTAGCTCCAACGGTGGCGATCAAACAGATTTAATTTGTTGTCATCTTCATCCCCATTTGTTGTGCCATTTTTTAAGGTAAATAGACTTCTCAATTATTTGAATTTACGATTATTTATTATTTTTTAAATTGTTAACTAATTATATCATAATTATTTATTATTTTGTTAAATTTTTAACTATTTATATCATAATTATTTATTATTTTGTTAAATTGTTAATGATTTATGTCGAGATAATTGATTTGTGCTTGAAAGAAATAGTTTGTTTGATTATGTGATTTACAACTACATATTTAAGATTATGTGTCTTAGGTCATGTTTGGTTGTGGAGTAAACCATCTACTCCACCTTTATGGAGCCAAACAAGGAGTAAATTTGAAGAAGTAAGATGGAGTAATATTTGAGTTAATTCAGATAAGTTACTCCATCTAGAGAGGTGGAATAACTTATTCTATCTGTGGGTTCCATAGTTAGAGTAACGTCATGTTATAATTTTTTTTTCTCTTCATTAGTTTACTCTACTAAACTCCAACCAAACATGATTATTTTAATCTTTCTTAGCTTAGAGTAATAAATTTAATCCAGAGTAACTTTACTTCACAACCAAACATGACCTTAATGTTTATACTTGTGATTGGTGCGTGAGATTACTGAGCTGGTATCTACGGACATTATTTGTATTGATCTCATAGACTTACATGCAATATATTTCCAGGAATATATTTCAAGTAGAACTAGGGTGTTCCTAAGTTCACCAAGTTTCTTTGTGAATTTAATTCTAAGATCTATTGGATTGACTTCAAACGACGAATCCAAACCGTTGAAATCCTTCTACCTTACAAGTGATGCATCTACAAGAGAAAATTTTAAAATTTTAAATTAATTTTGTATCAAGTCAAGTGGTCAAAAGATGTCCAAAAAATGATTGTATTAAAATTAATTTTTTATAAACCTTCTAATTTTGACCACTTGACTTTATACTAAATTAATTTGAAACTTTAAAATTTTCACATGTAGACAAATTACTCATAAAGTAGAAAGATTTCAACAGTTTGAATTTATCGTTTGAATCTAATTCAATAGATTTTAGAGTTGAGTACACAAAGAGACTTGGTGAACTTAAGAACACCCTAGTTTTTTTTTTTTTTTTTTTTTTCTCATTACTTGTTAAATATGTGATAATAAATTGCATATATTTATTTCGTAAGACAGTTGTCTTTTGTGGTCACATCCGCTCACGTTGTTTGCCTCAGTGACAGTGTTACGTTAGATGCGAGATAGGAGTAGGTCCGATGGGTATCGGATCTATTTTAGGTTCAATTAGCTCTAACACTGTATGACTAGCATCAAGATCAGTGCACACAGAAATTGAAACAGACATGCACGGGTTTTAATGTACTTAGCACGGATCTTGATGCAATCGAATGGTCATTTCACCATCAAACCAAAGTAGAGCATCGGACCTACTCTGAATTCGTTAGATGCATGTGTTAGACAAAACACACACACCGAAAGTGTTCTTAGTGAAACAAAAAAAATCATTAACATTGTCTAAAACTAAAAATATTATTGGATTGCGCAGAGGTCAACTACAACACTCAAATCATAAATAAGTTCGGCCATTCAGGTGCATATATAAATTAATTAGAAATCATTGATGCAATGATGCCCTTCACGTTAAACTAACATGAGGGATTTGTTAAACGTGAAGGGCATCAATGATTTTTAATTAATTTATATGCACAACTGAAAATTGTTCGCATGGCAATTTAGAAATAGTTTTTCCTATTCTTGTTGAGAACTATTTAATTTATGTGATGTAACATAATAGAATGAGATAGAACAATGTAAATTATTTTTCTTCTTTAGTACAAATATTTGTGGCACAATGCCATCTAACCATAAAAAAAAAAAAAACTGGTCGATTCCCTTCACGGTAACACTAGAGATAAAATGAGTTCTATGTTACCATTCCCAATAACATTTCTGTCAGCTGGGATAATTTTTTTTAACACCTAATATGTAAATATGTAATTTAGTTTATTATCATTCATCATTTCCTAATACAGTTTTTTTTTTTTTTCTGACAGGCTGAGAGGACATCCAGAGATCGATGTTTAAAGCTGTAAATGTGCAACTGTTTGTTCTAATTTTTTATCTGAACAACTTATTCATAGATTAATTTCAAGCATGACATGTAGAGATGCTTCAAGGAAAAACTCAACAAACAAGCAAAGGTTCTGTGGTGGAGCAAGATCCGTAGACAGCACACATCCACAGTGGCTTGTACGCGATAACAGCTTGCTTACACCAATCCTTGTCACTTCCTTCTTGTTCGTCGAGATCATCGTTCGCCTTTGCATTCTTGAAGGAAAAGTGGCATCGAGAAAACAAGCCGTTGTTAATATAAAACTCATTAGCAAATAAGTAATACAATGCATTATACATATTATGTCAACAATGCTGTCACGATGAAAGTCGACTGACAAAGTTCCACATTTTTATATATATCTGGTCAAATTACCTGAGCAATCTTGTCTTTTACAATGAAAGGCTGACAATGCTACCACATGCTTTGATATATAGAAGCAGGCCCAACATATAAGAAAAAGATAAAATGAGGATGCTTCTCTAACAGGCTCTAGCATGTGTTAAGCTGAACAAAGGTTCTTTTACCAGATTTAACAGGCACATACTTTTCATAGGGATTAGGTACTAAGTAATACCTGGATAGGACGGTGATAAAAGCTGGGAAGAAACCGTCTTTTGCAATACTCGTTGAAGAAAATGTTAAAAGCAAGAAGGGGTATTGTAGCAAAAGAAGCCGCCGGCTTTGACTTGAGTCCAAACAAACCAATCATGGTGATCTGCATGAGCACAACTGCTACAAATATGTAGTGATGAATATAAGGCCAGTACTGCCCGCATGTATCGTAACTTATCTCATACACATCTTGCATCTGAAAGAAAACTAAAGAATTAATGTCGGGTAAATTTCTTATAGAGTGAAAAATTGACATAATTCTATAAATTACATATATATTGGAGTTCAATATCTTAGCACTTAATTGATATTGCCTGCTTTGAGTCCTAATTTTCACAAAACAAATGCTCTGTATATTTATATGATTATTTTAATTTTGTATGGAAAATTTATTTGGATCTAACCTTCCAGTTGAAGGCTCGATATATAGAAGAAGAAATACATTGACCGTGCTAATGTGCTATATATATTTACCAATTCTATTTATCACTGATGAACAACTGTTAGCATACCGAAAAAGAGAACTTGCCTGGTTCAAAAACACAGCATAGCCAAGCAGAAAATAAACCACTAGAAATGGAAGCAGAAGTGGGGCGATCACAGCATAGACCATCCCGATCAATATCGCAAGTGAAACAATTGGAATCACTCTATAGTATGGGAATCCATAAAGGTAAGGTTCTTGCACACTTTCTCGTGAAAATAAATGTCCCTTCAAAAAATTCCATGTCAAGAATCCAAACTGAAGAACTTCAAAGGAAAATCCCGACATGCCATCTGTAAGAATGTATGTAATGAAGAAATCCGACTGCCACATCAAGAACAAATTTCGCATTTAAACTCATTATTAGTACAACAACTTCTAGCAGTGCATCACGCTACATACCATCACATGCATCTATCTTTCAATTTTTAAATGAAATACAAATTTGTCCTACTTAATTAAGGTTAACTAAGAAATTCACATACTTCGTAATAATAATTCATGATAATATATTGTACCTTGTTTGCCTTTATATCATGATAAGTGTGAAATAACTTAATGTCTAACTATACCTGTGCAGAGACGGCACTTGCCAGACGACTAGGAATTTCCTTGGGATGAGCAAAGGACTCGCCAATTTGATTAAGAAGGGACCCTGAAAGTACACTAAGAAAGAACACATTTCCAACCAAAAAATAGAAAACCATGCTGCATGCCTTCATTTCCTTCTTGCTTTTTGAAACCATGCCTTCGAGCGAGGCCATTCCTAGCATTGCATATGGGATCAAGTAGATGAATCCATTGAGAATTGCACTCGGAAGGTATCCCGTCAGTATGGAATTTAATCCAGGTCTGCAGAGGAAAGGTTAGTTGTACAATTGCAACAATAGAAAGAAAAAATGAAGTTATTTCATTTTCACACTTATTAATAGCACAATACCAAATTTTTTTAATAAACATTGGTTATAATATGGCCTATTAAAGGCTTATATCTTTTTTCTGGCAGCACCCAAACGATTCTTTATTTGAGCCCAATAATTCATAACCTACATGTAAATTCCAGTAAAGAAACCAAGCATGATAAAACAGAACTCATTAGATCTACATGTATTGATAACATAGTTACATTAATTGTACAGCTCTTGCGGGTGGTAACCACTGCTTAATTTTCTCAAATTGAACAATTCCTTGAACAGACGTGACAGGAATTGTGAAGAAAACTGTTAGAAGAAATGCCGCAACAAAAACCCCAATCCTGTGGATAACCAAGCGTCGATAAGGTATATCTAGGTTATGCCAGAGCACATCTTTTGGTTCTGGGGCAGGCTCTGTGGTTAGTAATAATGGATTTTCATGTTGTTGCGCTTCTGCTGCTGAAGTAGCACCAACGCGAGATTTAAATATGACAAAAGCAACAGGCAAGTCCTGAAAAAAAAATCAATAATACAATTTAGAAATATTATTAACATTTCTATGTACAAGTTCTTCAGTCCTGGCATTGTCTACATGGCGTACCAGTATTAATCTGTTGTTCTCTCTTCTTTGGTGACAAATAGAATGCGCTATGGATGTTGTTTGGAAAGTAAAAGTGCAAAATGGATTTAAACAATATGAAACCTCCAAAAAAGGAAGAGAGGAAAACTTTGTAAAATTAATCTAGTCATCAAGTTGGTATAGAGCACAAGTCAACAGGGTCAAATTCATACTTTCTTCTTTAGCCTGTTTCCACATTGCAAACCCTGTATCTTTCTGTGAATATCCTCGAGTTTCGCTTCACTCTTCTCTATACTTCCAGTTTTTGCACTAGCAAAGACAGAACTCCTCTGGCGTTCGATCTTATTTCTAAGCCTCTTTATTTTCTGTTCAATAGAGTTTGCCGATTTCTGAAAGAAGAACATGTGCAACTTAATAGATACTAATTTTTTTTTTTGTGAACATATTTTGTTTCTACTTCTAGAAATTGGAAGGATAAAAAACCAACAATTAATAAATAAAGAAGTGTAGCGACCACTAATTGTTCAATGTTTCTTCTGTCATGGACAATCTGATATGCATAATAGGTTGAATTGTAGTGCTTTGAAAAGAAGTGATCAACATAACATCCATGTTCTCTGTGCTCCATGCACAGCGGGATTCCTTGAACAAGCACAGTAAATTGGTTGGGCCAGTTCCGATTGAGGTCAAGGTGCCGAATTCTTTTCTCCAGGATTTCTTTGTACTCCTGCTTTCAAAAATTTAATCAAGTGAACTGCTAAACTAAAAGAATTGCATCCAGAGTTCTTCACAAGTTCTTAAAAAAAGGCTTCCTAATAACAGAGGTTCTTTTTGTTTTCATATTTATTCTTATTGGTTCATGGTCCAGTACCCTAAAAACTTCTCGACGGACCATATTAATTTCATCGGATGGTTATAATTGAATTAGAAATTAAGGTTGCTTTTAGGGGTACTAAAGTCATCTCATACATAAAAAATGTGTCGGATATATGTTTAAAGATTTAACCGACAGAACCAACAGAGAGAAAATCTTATTTTTGCATGTACAACTGAAAAACTAAATGGTCGAAACGAAAGCTAAATTGTATACTTCAATTTCATAGTTAATCGAATGGTTGAAGTTAATTCCAATAGTTTACCTTGTGTATGAGAAAGTTACCTTATGGAGCAAATAGGTTACATAGAATGAAATAATGCACAAGCATGAAAAGTGGACCCAAAGCCTGAAAATTAAACAGAAAATAAGAAGAGCATTTTAGAGCATAACCAACAAATCATGCTTGCATAAGTACCCAAAAAAGAACAAATAATACACTCTAGCATAGCATAAGTACCCAAAAAAGAACAAATAATACACTCTACCATAGGGGTGAGTAAATTGCTCATAACTCGTGACTCGCTCATAACTCGCTCACTAAAAACTCATTAACAACTCGTTCATTATCAACTCGCTCATTATCGCTCATTAACTTAATGAGCCGAGCATGAGTATACCCCAACTCGCTCATAACTCGCTCATTAAGAAATTGCCACATCTAATCCTGCCACATTTAATCCCAATTTCTTAAATTGAAATTAAAATTGAATAAATAAAAAAATCTCTTTACTTAAACTTACGCTCTAGAACAAATTTGTTGTTTGATTTTGTTAAATTTGCTTATAGATAATTTTTTGTTAAATTATGTAATATTTAATTAGATTGGATTATGACAATTTGTTAAATTCTATAAATAAAAATTAGTTTTTTATTTCTTAGCTTGCTAATAATTCGTGACTCACTCAGTTGCCCATAACTCACTCATTAACAACCCGCTCATTAACAATTCGCTCATTAACTAAATGAGCCGAGCATGAGCATACCCCAACTCGCTCATGCTCGCTCATGCTCGCTCATTAATCAGCCCTACTCTAGCACAATGAACAGTTTAAACTTTAAACCTACTTCTGCTTATCTGATTTGTCTATTGTTTGTATTTTTAGGATTGCAATTATATATATAAACCACGTCCCAACATTGGATTATTTACATACTAATACCAAATACGGCGCATTAACTCATTGATTCAAATAAAAATATCATAAATTGAACAATATTAAAAACATCGTACCTGTTGGAGCCCCGTTCAACCTTAGAAATTGAGAAGGCATCCAAGGAATGAGAGATCCTTGCTTTATCTGAACTTTCTTGGCTTCCATAATAGTTCACTGGAACGAGAATGAGCAATCCAACAAGGGAACAAACAGAGAAAAAATTCATCCTACAAGATGAAAAAGAATTAAAAATAAAACAAAATTTACACTGAAAGGTTACTAATTAACCTTTTTCTTAAGCAAATTTCCAATTGAAACATGCAAAATTAACACCTAATAATTGAAATTGTTATTCAACCCATACCCAAATTTGAACAAACGAAGAACGACCAATGCATCCAAGCCACACATCCTGATTACCTCCTCCTCAGAGAGTCGAAAGGCAGCAGGAATCCAAGCGAAAGAGGGGACAGCACAACGAGCAGAGGAAGAGCTGCACCAACCTCCGGGCATGCTTCCACCGGTGGACATGCATTTTGCGAGATACACCGGAGCGTTATAGGGCTGCCTCTTCAGAACAGAGAACAGAGAGAGCACTACCACCGCGAGACCCAGGTTGATCGCTGCCGATGCGGCTAGGCCTCCAGGATTCATCGCTGTTGCTTAATTTGTTCGGAATTAGGAATGGTAGTGTGTCAGTGTGTGTGTGTGAGAGAGAGAGAGAGAGAGAGGAGACGGGGACAATAGATGGCGCCACGCATATAACTAGGAGGAGGCGACGTGGCGGGAATGTCCGCGTAGGCCTTTGTTGAAATCAGACTGGGTTTTTGGATTTTGCTTTTTTTGTAATAGATCACCTTTTCGGCAATTATCCTAATATATTTCTACACTGGATGGTTTGGTTTTAGACAACATTAGGGGTTGTTTATAAGTTTGGTTCGGTCCAAACTGAATTAAAATAAATAAATTAAGATTTTATTTGATTTTTAAAAATCAAACCGAACTAAACTAAACTGAAATATTATCAAAACCAAATAAAAATCAAACCGAAGTAAATTTCGGTTTGTTTGGTTGAACTGAAATAAGATATTAATTAGAAAAAAAAAATATTTTTTGTTATTTTTTTACAATTTTTAAAAGATAAATTAAAAAATTTGATTTGGTTCGGTTTAAGCGGTATTAAAACGAACAAAACAATATACATTTTTGTCTTAATTTTTGAATTTTTTTTAAATATTTGGTTTTGACAAGTGAAGTGATGGTTTTGAAAATTTCAGTTGATTCACCTAACTGGTTTTAAAATTTTCAAACCGAATTAAACTAAACTATTAAACCAGTTTGAAAAATGAACCAAATGAACCAAAAAAACCAAACCGTTTAAATCAAACTATCACGGTTCGGTTTAAAACCGATTAAATCAGACCAGATGAAAACCCCTACCACGATTGACTTTCTTTTACATCAAGGATTCAAGATTATAACTTCAGTCGGTTGGGTATAATCGAATTTTAATAAATTGTCAATTTAATTTATTAGTCGGGTTATAACATCATCAATTCGTAATTAATTTTAAAATTAAAATTATTCCATTCAACGGTAGATTGCAGATTTGGCAAATTTTATTTAAAAAAATGTTATGAAAATATAAATAACAACAAGTTATAATTAAAAGTACAAATACAAAAATATAACATACTTTAATTAATAATAACATAGACAATATTTCAAATTTAAAAAAAATTAAAAATTTAAGAAGGTGCCATATAATTTCTATATTAAATAGTTATATATGATCAAATTTTCTTGTGAAAAAAAAATGTTCAATAGTTGAGTAAAATTTTACTCAATTATTTTTGTTACAAAATTAAAAAAAAAAATCTGAGTTAATCAAAATTTAATACATACATAACCAATTAAATTTTAATCCATTATTTTTCGAACTGAATTAATCGGATTAATTAGTTTAGATTAATCGAGTTGGATTTCTACCCTTAGTATTTTTCATTGCATACATACAAATTGTATTGCTTGTTACAGACAATTAAACTCCTCATAGTTTTGTAATTGTTTGTGAATCAAATTATCCGAAATTTATTTAGTTACCATCTCAATATTTTAAAATTCTGTCTTTACCATTGATTTTTTTGTAAAATTAAAAACTTACCACGTGTCCATGGTGGTGTTGTGTATGAATTTTTTTTGTTTCACCATCAATTTTGAGACCCACACTAACCATTATGTGCACCACTATAGTGTGCATGTGGTAACATATGAATTTTATAGAGATCGATAGTAAGATTAGAATTTTAAAAAATTGAGATGGTAAAAATTATTAATATTCTCTTTTCAAAAATAAGGGATAAAAGACGGTCAAATATGGATTTTTTAAGTATATATAACAATGACTTCAAAAAAAATTAGATTCGACTTTAAACAGTGAATCAAAATTATTCAAACCGATCTACTATATTAGTTGTGTGTTTGCATATAAAATTTATAATTTTTTGAATTATGCAGTATCAAGTCAAGTGGTCAAATATGGAGTTTTTAAGTTATTTTTAATGCATTTATTTTTCAATATTTTTTATCGCTTGACTGGATATTAAAATAACTCAAAAAAATAAATTTGTTGCATGAAAACACATCACTCAGAAAGTAAAATTGGTTTGAATAATTTGAATTAGTTATTTGAAGTCTATCAATAAATTTTGAAATTTGTGTCGTATGACACCGATATCATACTAGACTAAGGATTCGATAATTAATGACAAAAAATCAAATTATTTACGTTATCGTACGTCTTAGGATCGAAGACAAAAGGCTGGTTAAGATATGGACAGAGCTTTTTTTACTTCATGCATAGCACAATTCGTAGTTAACATTGTTTTGACTTTTTGTTCATGTGCTGTGCGAAGCAAAAATTGCTCAATATCTTTAGACTCATGTATACAGTTACAGTATACCTCATTACCTCTCCATGAACAGTACATTCGTCTTGCAACAACACCAATTGAGAGTAGTTCCGATGCCCATCAGACCTACCTTTTTCGATGGGTGAAGTGACCATCAGATCTGCATCAAGATTCGTGCGAATCATTAAAATCCGTGCAATTATTTTTTAATTTCCGTGCGCACAAATCTCAATGATAATCGTACAGTACTAGAGCTAATCGAACCTAAAAGTAGGTCCGATGGGCATTGGACCTACTCCTATCTCCAACAACACCGATCTTACCGGTCACAATTCATAATAGCCCAAAAAGATGGCACTCACCCCGGGCCTAGTTATGCAACAACCAAACTTTGCACGGCCCAAACTTCCGGTCCGGTCCAAGCAATTAGTAGGTAGATCGTGACTCACAAGTCACGAGTTTAACAATAGGGTAATCTAGTTTATTACTTTAATGTGATAAATTTAAGGGCCGAACAGTCCTAAACTCATACTTATCTGGAAATAAATCTGCTGTTATTCCAATCTCAACCGTTCAAATTTTTCCATGAGCGAATCTCACAGGTATCACTCTTTCATGCACGAATCTTAACAAAGACCAACGTTTGGGATCGGAATAACAGCCGATTTATTTGATGGTATTACTAATATAAAATTGTTTTTATGGAGTACGGTCACTGAAGCAGACCTTGAACCAAAAAGAAAGGGAAAAACAAAATAGCTTTAGCTATCCAAATTGGCGGAGATGGCGACAAGGGAGGCGGGCGAAGATTTATCGGTGGTGGTGCTAGCGTCGGACCTCGGCATCGACGGCCGCTCCCTCCTTGATCCGTCTGAACGCCGCCTTGCGGAGGAGAGCGATGAGGTGACGTGGCGGTGGCATGATTGCATGGAAGAGGACTTCTCAGATCTGGAACAACTCCAGTTCATGCGCCTTGAGGGATCCGATAAGGCCGGGAATCGGATTCTTCGGATCGTTGGCAAGTTCTTCCCAGGTCCGAAACCCTATTGAGGTTTTTATTCACTATTTGCTTGTTTTAGGATCAAATCTTGTTTGGTCCGACCTTATTCAGTTTGTATAGCCATTTGATTGAAGATAATAATAAAAAAGAAGGAAAATTTCCCTCAACTTCTCCTCCTTGTTGTAGTGTTATATTTTTCTATCTGATTATTTCTTTAGACTTCTCTTAATTGAAATTCGTTATTGCTTTTCCCATTTTCAATCATCAATGAATAGGCTTATGCAGTTAATATTGTAATTTTCATGTTAAATTTCTACTTAAGCCTTATATCAAAAACTCACACAGTTGTCTGGTATTGTTTACGCACAGACAGCGCCACCGATGATTTGTGCAAATTAAAAGCAATGAATTAAACACCAAATCAATGAAAACAAACTAAAAACTATAAAATTATTTAGGAAAAGAAATTGGCATGCTAACTATGTGTATATCTTGCCCCTTCTACAGCTCCTGTTGTTAATGCAGAGCGTCTAAAGAAATATGTAATTCAGAAAGTAAGTATGGACCTTGCAGAGGGACCATTTTCCATATTATACATGCATAGCAAGGTGCAATCAGGAGATAACAACCCTGGAATGTCAGTATTGAGGTGGATTTATGAAGAACTCCCTTCTGACGCCAAGGACCGACTCAAGGTTGTCTATTTCCTTCACCCAGGCATTTATTCCCGCCTCGCCATAGCCACCCTTGGCCGCTGGTTCCTTAGTGGCGGGTCAGATCTTTTCTCTCTTGTATTTCTTTTAACCTTTTTTCATTTGACAGGTAAAATTTGACAGCACCATGCCTGTCAAATTATATAATTTTTTTTACTGGTGCTATACAGTTTTTGTGCCTTTTGTATACTTCTTCGGAATCAGTTATGGATAATCTAGTTATGATCATGTTGTTGTTGGGTTTAAGTAACTATTAATCCTAATCTGTTTGATTTGTTGTAGGCTGTACTGGAAAATAAAGTATGTGAGCAGAGTGGAGTACCTTTGGGAGGACATGCGAAAAGGCCAGGTGGAGATACCAGAAATCGTGGCAGAGCATGACGAGGTTTTAGAGCACAGGCCGTTGACTGATTATGGCATTGAGCCTGACACACTGCATTTTAGTGAGGTGCCAACTATCAGGCATGCACATGATCGGTATGGGGACAAATGGTCTCGCGACTTTATGTAAGGTTTTAGGATGTGATATTTATTTCAAATTATACCAAAGCGTTCGTCTTTTTCATTTTTATTTTGGACAATAACCTAATGGATACTGTATTGTAGCTATGTGAATATGTGGTAACTGTGTTGGCTATTTTACCAACCTCGCAATTGAAAAACTATTATGAGTGCTTGGTATTTTTAAACTGAAATTCAGACTCAATGATTTGTTCTGAACTTGAACTAATTCTTGTTCTGTCAATTTATTATTAAGAACTTGGAGAAGATCAAACATATCAATGAGAAAATTTGGAAATACCATTGAAATGAACAACTGATTTGATGTACATATGAATAATTGTTATATATTAGATAAATTATTCAACAACTAGAGCACTACTATTTGTTTAATTTCCCGGTGCGCTGTTTCTAGAATTGCTCTTTTGATGTGTAAATTAATACATGATAAGAGCATGAGGAAACTCACGATAGGCGTCATGATATGATGATAGGGAGGATGATATTTACCACACAAATTTTGTTATTCACATAACGCTATCCACAAGTTTTTAAAATTATTGACAGTTTTGTCCTTTATAAAAAAAATTCAAAAGCTATTTGTTCTCATTCGTTCCTTGCATGCTCAATTCAAAAGGAAAATTATAATTTCTTAAATAACTTCTTGTAAGTTGTAACTATCAAAATCATTTTAGAAGATGTACCAATTATGGAAATTATACAACTAATGAATAAAAATTAAGACAACTATGAATGAAAGAGAACCGTTATAATAGGATCTAATGAGGGATTAAGTTGTCTATAAAATCAGAAAATTTTAATAGTGTTCTACTAATAACAAAGTTTGTAGTGTTACTATCATCATCCAATGATATATCATCTTATAGTACACCTCCATCATGGCAGACTATCGCACAACACAATATGTCATGTTAGTCGTATCAGGATCCACACGTCTTGACATTTGTTTTATAAGTCGTATCAGTCCAATATTTAAATTTGGTTCCAAGGTAACAAAAGAACAACTTAATTTGAAAAAATAAATGCATGGATATTACGAAAAAAAATTGCATATGAGATATGGAGCTATTTGGCATAAAAACGTGCATAACATAGCCTTATAACTTATCATAACAAAGCTAGAGTGTGATGTGCTCAATAATGTTTGTTGAGCACAACTCTAAAAATATTGGATCAACTTCAAACGAAGAATTCAAATCGTTGAAATCCATGTACTTCATGAGCGATATATGTACATGCAAAATTTTGAAAGTTTTGAATCCATCTGCTACAAGGTGGTCAAAAAATAATGAAAAATAAATATATAAAACAACTTATAAAAGATTCATTCCTTTGACCGCTTGATTTTATAGCAAATGAATATGAAACTTTCAAAATTTTGCATGTACATGCATCACTCATGAAGTACATGGATTTCAATAATTTGAATTCGTTGTTTAAAGCTGATCCGATATACTTTTGAAGTTTTACTCAGTACTCATCAAACCTTCTTAGTGAGCACATCACACCATAGCTTTGCTCGTAAAAAAATATTACATGCTAGCTTTCCTCTAGAGACTAACTTCATATATCCTTCATGTGATTTTCTACATACTAGAACTATTTTTTGGACTTAGCCCCAAAAATAATAAAAAAATTTTGAAGAAACACTTTAATTTGGAATTGAAATAAAGTAGTTAGTTTGCGAAGAAACTCTTATAAATGATCACATAATAAAGAAATTAATTTTGTATATTGAATTAGGTATACTCATGAATTTTAATAATTTTAACATTTTGGGTCAAACATTTTATTAAAATATAAATTGAAACATTATTTTACACTAAATTTATATTGTTAATCATAACAATATAACGGAGCACAATAACAAAATAATAAAATTAAAAAATAATAGCTCTAACTTAAATAGTAATATGATGATATTTTAATCAAGGTATACAATTACTTACGGGTTCTTTTGAGATATTATATTATTCATTCCTACAGATATTATTTTCAAATTTAAACATTAATATTAATTAATTTATAAAAACTTATATCAAAATTACTGAGTCAGAGTTTGAATTTGAGTTAAATAAATAAATTAAAATCATATTTTATCCAAAGTGCTACCGGTGTCATATTTTAGTATTTGATATTCAAACAACAAATCTAAACTATTAGATATTCAATCTATATTAAAATATGCTTGGTGACCAAATTTTATATTTTTTGGAATTTTTTTTACTATTTATTAATCTGGTTTGAAAACCGTTGTTTTTGTTAAATTTCTGCAGCATTGAAAAACAACAGTTTTTAAATCAGTTTGATAAATAGTAAACAAATTCAAAAAAATATAAAATTTGATATAGATTGAACTTGTAACTATTTGAATTTGTTATATGAACATCAAATATAAAAATATGACCCCAGTAGCTAGCAATTTAGCCATACTATCTAAGAATTATACGTTTCTGGTGCGTTAGATACGCTTCAAAAATGATGCGGATTGCATCTCAGATCAGAGAATTTTAGAGCTCAAATTATCTCCAGTAGCTGGACTACTGGAGGCGTAACACGGATCCTCTGCATTAACTGAAAAAGGAATCTTTTGAGTTAATTACTCTCAGCCGTTTAATTTTAAAAGGAGTAAATCCAGACGTCTGATTTTAACACAAGGTTCTTCAATATTAGTGCGGATCTAGTCTACACGGCTCTTAAAGCAGATTGGATTGTTGAAAATCATTAACTCAAAAGATTCTCTTTTGAGTTAATGCAGAGGATACGCGTTCCTGGAGGCGTGCATTTATTCTCTTCTGCGGATCCTCTGAGATATCTCAATTTTTGCGTGACTGACGTGTCCGGTTCCTATTCGGGGGAATGTAGAGGGCCATTATTATTTGAGCTTTGAGATTCGCGCATAACTTATTTAAACGATTGAGATATTCCAAAAAGTCACGCAAAGTTTGAGATATCTCAGAGGATACGAATTCGCGACTCTTCCCCGAGACCTCGACCCAGCTGAGCTGAAGCAGCATCCTGCGGCTCCTTCCTCCTATTCCCTCTGTTGCCCCTCTCTTGCCTCCCATGGCGCCCACCCCAAAATCCACCAAACAGAAAAAGACCCCGACACTTCCGAACGAAAATCCTAAACCCGATAGCAAATCTCCCAAGCCCGTTAACGAGATCGACGAGATTTTCCAAGCCACAAAATCCAAGAAGCGAAAGGAGAAACCCTCGCAAGAGACAGAACAAAGCGTGCCAGAGAAGAAGGTGAAAGGAGATGGGGGGAGTAAGAAGGGAAAGAAGAAGAACAAGAAAGGCGGATCGGGTCAGGTTTTAGACGAGGGACCCGAAGCAAAGACTAGGAGGCGAAGGACGAACGATGGATTGGTGATTTACTCGGCCGAGGAGCTTGGGTTTGCAAATTCCAATGCTGGTGGAACTCCACTCTGCCCTTTTGATTGCGATTGCTGTTTCTAATTGAAACTTTCGTTGGAGGTAATCTTGGTTTTGTGTTGTTTTACTTTTACTAGAAGATTTAACTAGGGTTTTAGGCTTAGTTATTTGAGATGATACTAGCGTTTTACTTGTAGCTTTGTTTGAGTAGGTTTTAATGAAAAGAATTATTATGTTTTGGAATGATTGGGTTGTATTATTTGGTAATTTGTATTGTGTTGTTTTAAGCAGGTATAGTTTCAAATTTCCAACCTACTATTAGAAACTTCAAACAAATCAACTTTGGGAAGTTTTGCTATAAACTGTAGTGGGTCTGACAGTTGATAATTTTATTCTCTCTTTTACTTCATATGAGCAAGAATGGACAATCTATCATTATTCAATGGTGATCTGTAGGGGTGCGTATCCTCTGAGATATCTCAATTTTTGCGTGACCGACGTGTCCGGTGCCTATTCGGGGGAACGTGGGGGGCAGTATTATTTGAGCTTTCAGATTCGTGCAGAACGTATTTGAACGATTGAGATATTCCAAAAAGTCACGCAAAGTTTGAGATATCTCAGAGGATGCGAATTTGATCTGTTAGTGGGAACCGACTCCGCTGCTCGTCAAATTGGCCAGTAAGACCCTGCTTTTCCGAATCAAACCATTCATCTGTGTTGATTCGTGTATGAAAAAAAATTCAACGGTTATATTTGGAAAAACAGGGTCCTGCTTGCCAATTTGGCGAGCAGCGGATTCGGATCCTCTCTGTAGTGGGTCTGAGCAACTGTAAACTATAGTGGGTCTGACAGTTTATATTTTGCATCTTATCGATGGTGATCTGTAACCTGACTTATGTAACATATCATTATTCAATCAAGTAGAGGCCAGACCTTTGTTTTCCTCAAAAAAAAATGGACAATCTATATGGAATATTAACAACATCTGTATTCTGTGGAATTTATTTGTCATATTATTTGAGCAAAATAGCTTGCATTATAATTTACTTTTTGAATAAAATCTACTGCTACTGTAATGAATCAGTATACTTCTTTTTATTTTTATTTTTGGACAGCAACCTACTGTGTGAATATCTGGTAACTGGTAACTGTGTTGGCTATTTAACCAATCTTAGCAATCCAAAAACTGTTAGGAGTGCTTGGTATTTTAAAACAATTGCAATATGGCATGACAGTATGACATAATTAAAACTGAAATTCACACTCAATGATTTGTGCTGAACTTTAATTAATTTCCCTTCAAAGGCTATTTTTCCTCATTTATAGTGGATAAATTAAGTATCATAATAATTTTAAAATAAAAAGATGTATCAATTATGGAAATTCAAATAGAAATTAAGACTAGGAAAGGCAATTTTGAATAAAAGAGAAACGTTAGACGAGTAAGGAGGGATTAAATTAATTATCTTTAAAATCAGAAAATTTTAGAAGTGTTTGTGTCAATAACAAAGTTCGTAGTGTTAATATCAGCAACTTCTAAAGCACATCCTCCCTTGTCGGGCTGATTAATGAGCATGCATGAGCGAGTTGGGGTATGCTCATGCTCGGCTCATTTAGTTAATGAGCGATAATGAGCGAGTTGTTATTGAGCGAGTTGTTATTGAGCGAGTTGTTAATGAGCAAGTTGATAATGAGCGGGTTGTTAATGAGCGAGTTATGAGTAACTAAGCGAGTCACGAATTATGAGTAAGTTAAGAAATCAAAAACTAATTTTCAAAAATTAATTTTCATTTATAGAATTTAACAAATTGTCATAATCTAATCTAATTAAACATTATATAATTTAACATAAAAATGTCTATAAGCAAATTTATCAATTTTAATTTAGGTTCTAGCACTTTAGGTTGGAATAGTGGAGCACTAGAGAGTAATTTATAAATTTTAATTTATAGATTGAGTCTGGAGTGTAAGTTTATGTTAGGAAATTTTTTATTTATTCAATTTTAATTTTAATTCAAAGAATTGGGATTAAATGTGGCAAGATTAGATGTGACAGTTCCTTAATGAGCGAGTTATGAGCGAGTTGGGGTATGCTCATGCTCGGCTCATTAAGTTAATGAGCGATAATAAGCGAGTTGTTAATGAGTTGTTAATGAGCGAGTTATGAGCGAGTCACGAGTTATGAACAATTTACTCACCCCTATCCCTTGCACCATAACGAAGAACAAATAAATTTGAAAAAAAAAAATGCATGGATATTACGAAAAAAAATGCATATGAGTTATGGAGCTATTTGGCATAAAAAGATGCATGCTAACATACTAATATGATGGTGGTTCAAATGCACCATTATTTTTTAGTCTCCAAGTATATTTTATTATGAAAATCATGTTGAGTGGTTTGAATCGACTGTTTGGATTTTAAAAATAGAAATAAAAAATATGAAATATATAGGAGCACAAAAAAGATGAAACATTTGAATCCCTCTCTACTAACATATATAACATATATAGTCTTGTAACTTGATCGCTCTACTTTCCATCTAATAATAAGAGAAGATTACATGCTATTTTTTTGCTCTAATTTAAATAACTCAATATGAGAAAGATAATTACCTCTAGAAGCTCATTTCAAATATCCTTCATGTGATTCTACATGCTAATTTTTTTTTCGAGCTTAGCCCCAACAAACAAGTACATAAAAAAACAATTTAATTTTAAATTGAAATAAATTTATGAAATATGATGCAACATCAAAACAATATAGAAACTTTTATAGATGACTGTGTAATAAAGGAATTAATTTTTGTATATTGAATTAAATAGTGTTGTAAAAAACGTCCATTTAGGTCGATTAATCGGTCGATTAGTCATTGGTGGTGACCAAATTGTTACAGATTTTCCTAAATAATTGACTGATTATTTTCGATTATGGCTGATTATTCTCGATTAATCGCTTGGTGGTACCATGTCTGTCCGACGAGCGCATACACATTTTTCTAACACTGGAATTAAGCATACCTCACACGTTGAATATTTATTATTAAAATATTAAATAATTTTTAGCCATACGATTAAATTTGAGAATAATTAATAGTCGATTCAATTATTAAAAATGCTTGATAATTTTAAATGTCTTTAAGGCCTTAAAACTCAACCACCTTCATGAAATTAAATGGAGCAATTATAGATGTAAGTTCTAAATTTTGCTACCTATTCCGTGCAAGAATCTATCAAGATGATAATTTTCTAAACTAAATTTAAATAGATTTCAACTTTATAGACAAGCTCTAATACTTTTAATTTAGGAGACCTTTATAGACAAATTTTGTAAAATAATAAGAAATTTATTTATTTAAGTTTATATTATTTATAGAGGAGGGATCAAGTTACACCTTTTTTTTTGACACATTTTGACACCTATCATTTTCAAAGTCCAAATAGTTGATCCAAACCGTTCAACATGATTAATATACTAAAATATGCTTGGAGATCAAATTTTACATTTTTTTGAATTTTTTTACTATTTATTAAGATGGTCACAAAATCGATGTTTTCAGACCATTGAAAAACAGCGATTTTGTAACCATCTTAATAAATAGTAAAAAAAGTTCAAAAAAATGTAAAATTTGATCTCCAAGCACATTTTAGTATATCAATCATATTGAACGGTTTGGATCGACTATTTGGATTTTGAAATCGCAAAATTAAACTATAAAAAAAACAATGTCATGATGTGTCAAAAAAAAGAGTGTAATTGGATCCCTCCTCTTATTTATAAAGGGTTACACATACTTTTGCCTTGAGTTATAGCAAAGATCGTAGAAACTAAAACAAATAACAACTTTTGTTATCGCTCATAAGTTATATTATGAATAAAATTTCTCTCAATACATATTTTGGTTTCAATTTAACGATAGTTGAGTAATATCTAGAACCGAATATGACAGTTCTCAACAAAATAAAAAATCAGAAAGCTAAATTCTCCTCACAATAAGGATTTATTTCTGAATCTACGAATACCCTAGCAAGGACCTAACTTTGTGAGAGCTCCTTGCATCGATCGGTGGCGGCAACAACAGCATTTATTAGAGAAGCACGGAATGCACCGTTTTCTAACTCTCGAATCCCCGCAATTGTAGTTCCCGCAGGAGAAGTGACCGCATCCTTCAGTTGACCGGGATGCTTTCCCGTTTGATTTACCATTGCAGCTGCTCCAAGAACCTAAGATGGAGAAAGTCAATTGAACAAAAAGGAAATGATAATTTTTTACAAGAAAAATCTTAGCATCACTGTCAATAAACCATTATATCAGTCAGGTCAAGTATCAGTATGTACGGGCTGTTTACACCTATTTCTGTCATTTACCAATGCAAAAGACCAGGATAGCAATTAGCAAAGAAAACACAAGCAGTTTAACTTTTTCCCAGGGTTTCTGTTTAATAATATGTTGGAATTATATATTTATTCAGAAGGATACTATAGCTCTAGAACATAGCACCAAGGATATAAATTCCCATCTTGGCAAAGGTAAACTTCTAATTAAATTTTTAGCAATATGCCCCCTCTATCCCCACACTCTTTCCAATTTTAATGCATCTGCCAGAATAGCAATTTCAATTTTATTCTTATAACCTAAACACTTTATAGTACCACATACAGTTTGAGAAGCAAGGCCAAGAGCAAGGTCACGAGTAAGACCAGCAGCAACCCCTCCATCGGCCAAAGCCTCAATTGCCAAGTATATATAAGCAGGCCCACTTCCACTGAAACCATACGAGAAAAAATTGAGTTATACAAATAACAAAAGTAATAAATATAACAGATGACAAACAGATAATTGGGACTTGGGACTTGGGACTAGGATACCTCAAGCCAGTAATAGCATCAAAATATTTCTCCTCCGCGGTCCAAACTTTGCCAACTGCACCAAACAATTTGGCAACTCGTTCTTCATCTTTCTTCGTTGCCGTTTCCCCCATACAAAACACTGGATTTGATAAATCACTTGTTAATATTTATTGTCACTAAGTTTCTTTAATCTTATTTTTGAAAACAGAAAGAACATAAGGAATTTTCAGCCAGTACACAGACAGAAAAAAAAGATATGCCATTGCCGAACTTGGCCTGTACAATTAAGGGTTAATTACAATATTAACCCTTAGTTGTGCAATTATGATGCCTCAAACACAAAGAAGAATAACATATAGGTGCCCAGCTAGGAGGTAAGGATTAAGAAATCATGCAAACTAACATGAGACTTGATCCTCAAGTACTGTAACTAAAAGACTAAAAGTGCAATTAATGTTTTTATAATTGTTCTTGTTAAATCCATTGCATCAATACCAATTTTCATTTGAGCTCTTATCAAAATAAAGTCGTTTTTCTATGATTCCAGGAGGTCATGCAACAACAAAAACAATAATACAATTTAGTTACAAACTACTGTAATTGAAACTTTACCAATATTTTAATATGCAAAACTAAACAATCAGCGTAGACTAACTATCCGATATCATTTCCCTAAACTAACTATAACCAACTTATGCTTTGTTATAGTCCAAACAATGACAGGAGAAGGTCATACAGCAAACAGATAAATAAGAAGTCATACAGAGGCAAAGTCATTTTTAGCCTTTGAGGAGGCTCCTTCATTAGACCATGGATTAAAACTTGGCACCAAGAAGGCTAGATAATCCAATCTAAGGAGATTGTTCCGCTGGATTAACATGGATTGTAGAACTATCTTATTCAACAAATAATATATTTTTTTTCTCTCGGTTTGGAAATAAGGTAAGAGAACTAGCGAATTGTTACCTGATGCGGCATGACCCACAGCTGAAGGAGTGTTGGGCATTACTCTGATTATTCGACTTTTCCCAGCACACTCCTGAATTGATATTTACAAAGTTTAGCAAAATTATAGGATAAAAGTAAAAAATATATATATAACAAGGCTAAAGGAAAAAAGCAAATATAGGTCATTAATGTGAAGTTCAGTAAAAACATATTTTCTGATCTTAAATGAATTTTCTTTTGCAGTTTCCATATAATCAGCACTATATAGAACAAAATAAAAGTATAAAACGAAATGCCTGTTAATAGAGCTGAGTGAACTAAGGTAACAGTTTCCAATAATCCAAGCATTTTTACATTTTACTACTTACAAATTAGTATTGTGAAATTGAAAACATATAATCCTAAATATGGAAAATTTGAAACAAATAAGATCCCAGTAATTTGTTAACAAACCTTTATGTCTTTCATTTTGATCCCGGCAGCTATTGACACTATAAGTTTATCCTTTGTAAAGAAAGGTTTAAGCTCTGTTAAAACTTGCTTAACTGCAGTAGTTTATAGCAATGTGTTAACATAGAAATTAGCAAAATAAAGCATTCTAAAAGTAGCCCACATAAAGCAAGATTTTGGAGGTCAGGCCTCTCTTTTTCTTTAATAGAACTAATTTTCTAAATAAAAAACAAATTTCTCTAAGGACATTTTTGCATAATTAATTGCACGAGATAAATCATACCTATTTGAGGTTTCACTGAAATGATAACTACATCACTGTCCTCAACCACCTGTCAAGTGACAATTTTGAGAAATAAAATCAACATTGTAAATTTGTAACATTTGGCAGGAAGTAAAATAATCGAAAAAAAATGAAATTAAGCTCAAATGTAAACAAATTAATTAATTAAGAATGAGAATTACACAAAGTTTAAACCAATATATGTGAACTGCAAATTAAGTCAAGATTTGTTCCCATGCAGTACGGTTATGAATAATCATTAGTCGATCTGTCAATTTTCTGGTAATAATTTAGCACTATGAAGACTATCGACAAAATTGGAAAAATAAAAAAGACGCTTCAATGATCCAACGACCTCAAACAAACTATTAAAAGAAAATTGAAACTATCACCAATATACTAGAATAAAACCTGAGCGTTGGTTTCGAGGATGCGGCAGCCGAATGAGGCGAAGAGGGAGCGGCGCTCGGCCCGGCGGTGAGTGGTCCTGATGCTGGTCGCCGGTAGAACGAGCGATTTGATGACGCCACGTGTGATGCTCTCCGCCAGGTTCCCTGCGCCGACGAAACCCAGTTTGAACATATCATTCGCAGGAGCCGCCATGGAAAAATAATCTATAGAGAGAGATATTCGAAGAGGAGATGAGAGTTTTAGGAATTAGGAGGTAAGAAAGAAGCGACTAGCGAGAGAGCGCTGCAGTGAATATTTATTTAGCAAAAAAAAAAAGGTTCTTGTGTTATGTGCCCATCCGACTCAAATTTGGGTCCGATGGGCTTCAAGACCGTCCAATCTATTTTACGATCCGTGCTCACGTATATTAAAGCAAACGCACACGTAAGAACGAATCTTAAAGCACATTGGACGGTTATCGATCCCATCGAACTCAGTTTGAGTCCGATGGACATCGGAGTATCGGACCCGAATTGCTCTCCTTTATCCGACGCGGATCAACACGGGTGCGTATCCTCTGAGATATCTCAATTTTTGCGTGACCGACGTGTCCGGTGCCTATTCGGGGCTGCATAGGGGGCCAGTTTTAATTTGTACTTTGAGATTCGTGTAGAACGTATTTGAACGATTGAGATATTCCAAAAAAAGTCACGCAAAGTTTGAGATATCTCAGAGGATGCTAATTCGATGAACACATCATTTATGGCGTCCGGATGACAGGATCCCCTATAGTAACTCAAAATTTGATTTTGGAT
The DNA here is from genome assembly GCA_964058825.1 of Carex arenaria. Taxonomy (NCBI): domain Eukaryota; kingdom Viridiplantae; phylum Streptophyta; class Magnoliopsida; order Poales; family Cyperaceae; genus Carex; species Carex arenaria. Next base: position 1,003,868 of record CAXKVW010000006.1, on the reverse strand, counting down.
CAGAATCAGGACCAACCCAGTGTCAGTGTCCAAGTTGGATTTCACGGGATTCTTTAATATTCGTGCGGATTCTGATCAGACGGTCTAGATACAAATCCAAATTTTGGGTTACTTTTGTTTTTGAAATGTATCCGACGCGGTTGAGAATTTTAGTGGGCCCCGTTAGCCCACTGGATTTGAAAGAAAGATATAATGGGGTTGGCCTACTCTCCAGTAGTTTGGATGTCGTACCTGCACCGTTCATCTAAGATCGTACGATTTGGATAAATCAGACGCGTCATGAAGAGAAAAAAATATATAAAAGAACGGATATATAATTAAGGTTAATCCCAACCGTCCGATCGAAATTAGACGGATCATAATTTTTCTGAGGCGGCATAAATAGATAGGAGAACAACTCTGATAAATGGTAATGGGTTGAATAATTGAATTGAATTGTAAAAGTCTCTATCTGTTAGGCAAGTTCGGTGGGAAGACCTTTTTGACTCGTTCCTGGCAACGAGTGCTGAACCGATTGAGTCAAAGGAACCAAAATAATTTTATAAATAAATGAAATGGACGTTTTTTTTGTGTAATAATTACGTTCAAGGTAATAAAAGTATAAAACGGTTATAATTTTATAAATAAAATGCTATACCAAATTTCTACAAAAATAATAGACTTACTTTTATTTTAACAATGCTAATTTGATACCTCTGAGGGTGTGGGACCCAGAGATACTCAGATGATGATTCACTGAGGGGGCAGAGATGAAGTCTAATGTCAGATTGCAGGATCCGAATCTGCTGCGATTCTTCACTGTGAACAGTGTTTCTAAAATTTCTATTTTTTCAAATCTAACTGCTGAATTGTTTTGAGATTCGTACATAGAAAAATAAGTTGTTTCAAGATACGTGCACAGAAAACAATGGAAGGCTGGATTTGGAAAAACAGAGATTTTAGGAACACTATTTCTCAGTTTTGGATCGCAGCGGATGTGAAACCCAGATTGCCAGTGATAAAGATTTTGACTGAGTAGTTTTGGTTTCATGCAGCGTATGAGTTATATACATGTAATGATATTGTTATTATATAGTATGTATGTTGTATGAAGTTAAATTGCTAATCTTTATTCTGATGTTGTTCATCCACTATTTTTTGTATATGCTCCAATGCTATAATTTTTATTCTTATATTAAGTACGTAGACGTTCTAGTCTGCTAACGACTTTAATTAAAAGATTAAATTTTGAATTGAGTATCAGCATAAAATGTTATGATTCTATGTATCTTTTTTTTTTGTCCTTTTACATACAAAGTCTAAATTTATTTAAACATGTACTCTCCATATCCAAATTGTATCATATTTTTTTATTGATTCTGATTTTTTTTTTCTATTTTTTAAATGTTATTTAAGGAATTTTCGAATTGATTGACAATTCATTGGTCATCTCCTCATTTTTTTTTTCTATTTTTTCTATTTTTAAGAAATGTATTTGTCATTTCATATGTCATTTTGTTTGAGATTTTTTTTGATGAAAATATGTTAAAAAGATAAAAAAATATCATTTAATATGTCATTCAAGGAACGTTATTTCTGTTTAAAGTAAGATTTTTGGAATCCATTTCTTTCTTCAATGGGAGACCATAATAGACTGGAATTTATACCTACCTTATTGGATTGAACAGGACAAACAAGTTTAATAAGGAATAATATTACATAAATCATTGATATTCCTCTTCTTGTTAAATTGGTTTGAACTAGATTATAATTGGCAGTCAACTCATAATCACTTGGCTTGTTTAATTTGATTGTGCTGGCCTTCTCCTGATTAGCAATCTTATGCCTTATTTATTCCTTTGTTTGAGAGTTAGTGTGTATTGTTTTTACCAATGTTGGGACTGGTGAGATGCATTTGATGATTTCTGAATTGTTGTCGTGCCTTATTCCTTAACCAATAGTTGATACATATTTGTACCAGGGCTATTTCTGGACAATCCCTTTTGTTTGTTTATCGGGTTTAAACCCGATTTACTGTTTTCATCCACATCACTCCTCTTTGTCACTGGTACCAACTAAAAAGCACCATACCAGTGCTCTTTCACCTCTTAACCCGATTTACTGTTTGTTCAAATTGTGGGTGCTATACTGATACTGGTACTAACTGGTACCAGTGCAAAAAATTGATTTTTGTATATCAGTTTGGAAATTTCAAGGGTCTGATTGTCAAGTGATATGTGTCAACAAGCCTCAAATTTGACCTAAATTTGCAGCATTTCGGATCCATTGAGATAAGCATCCTTTATCTTATTCAAACTTCTTTCATGTGCTACTTTGTAAAATAAACAGTGTTCTCCGAAGTTTGTGCTTTGCTTCTTCTTTGGTTACATCTTCAGCTCCTGAATACAATGGAAATAAACACGTACTACACCTGTACTTAGCTTTCCTGGGGGAAAAAGAGCATGGGCGTTAGCGAAGTAGTGAATTTGCATTCGTGGGGGGCCATGTCATAATTATACTAGATTGAAATAGAGGTTGTGTGATATTCAGTTCTTTTGTTGAGGTTCTCCTGCATTGGCAGCTTATCAATGCTCAGATGATCATGTTAGAATCTCCATTTGGAGCGAGGAATTGATTAAGAACTCATAACGAATATGAAGATTCTGTAAGTTTGTTTCATATTCACTATTTTACAAATCTGAACCCACTAAAATGGAGTTAACTTATTTATAATATAATATATTTATCAAGTAGCACTAGTTATAAAGGAAACATTTTACATATTAGCAATGCACATGACTGATCTTGTGTATTCATGGAAGTTATAAACAAGGAATGCAATCTTTTTGGCTTTTACACGGATAATTATGATTACAGTATAAAAAATCAAGTTACTTTATCTACAAAAAATAATATATTAGCATAAAAAATAAATCTCAATAAATGGAACTATCTATTATAATTCTGAAATAAAATAATTAGAAAAATAACAAACGTTTAGTTAACTTCTAAAATTAGTCAATGATTCCTCAAATGAAAAAAAATTCCAAAATCGATCATATTTAACTTTCTAAAATTTTCATGCACATATTGGAACTTTGGATTGGGCAATAAGATAGTGAACCGCTTTCTCAATTGTTTCCAATCATATTGGTGGAGTACTTCCTCAGATGAGCAATAAGATTTTAACTGACAAATTTTCTTTTTCCTGGGAGAAAAAAACATAGAATATTTTCCGTTATTTACTACTGGTATTTTCCATTTTTGTGCTCGAGATGGAAGTAAAATTGTTGAAGATCTTCTGATTCGGGAACCCGGTAGAAGTAAATGTAAAGACAGATTTTGTACCAGCAAATTACCAGAGTAGTTAGGTCTTGATCATAGATGGCAAAGGTTATTATTTAACATATTCGAAAGCTAATGTGGAAAAGGATAATTTTCTTTCTACAAAACGTGTAAATAACATTAATTATTTTGAACGACTTTACAAAGAATAATAGAAAATGTTATTTACTAGTTTTACCTAATTCTAATTGACTAACCAAATTTCCTAGCTAAGAACACAAGTACAGAATGACCTAACCCTATTCAATTTAATTAACATTATACTCTGGTAATTGAATTTCAGAAATGGTAAAAATTAAGTTACAAAAACCCTTCTTCAACGGAAAACTTACAAGTAAATCTGCTTTTCCTGATATTCATGATGCATCTCCAAAATAGCTCGATTGCAATTGCAAAAGTTGCAAGTGAGAAAATATTTTCCCAATCATCGGCCTCAAAATTTGATCTCCTTTTTGCGCTAGATCAATAAGGAGTACTTGTGCCACCTTGCCATACTTTTCTCTGTATCTCTCAATCCTAAAAGCCCTTTCAAGAATCCAAATCGCCTTCTCTTGTGCCTTCAAAGTCCCCACTTCAACAATTCTAGTAATCGCCTCAATTCCCGACGCTTTTTCTATAGCCATGACACCCCTCTCCCATATCTCATCCTGCATTAGAGTAGCCAAAGCTTCTAGAACATTCTCATCTGCCTCGCGCTCATTTCCTTCTAGTATCTTCACTAGAGGAGATACTGCACCAGCTTTTACCAGACAAAACGTGCTTTTTACTGTGCAATAACCACCATGAACCTCGCAACGAGTCTCTGACGAAGGATACAAGTGAAAACTTCTAGAAGATTTGGTTTTGCTTAAGGCTGGTGTGTTTTGTGAAAGCTGAGACAGAGAAAAGGCAGCTTTAGCCTTGGCCACAATTGAACCTTCAGAGAGAATTTTTACTAGAGAAGAAATTACACCATTTGCCACTGCTGCATTTTGCACCTTTTTATTTGAAGGGATAGTGAACCGGATAAGTAAACCAGCAATTCTCTCCACTAAAAGTTTGTTTGAGATTCTTATGCCAAGTAAGTAGACAAGGACAGGTACCAAGTTGGCTTTCATCAAAATCTCAGTTAAATTCTCATCATTTACCGGAAGGTTGCCAAGTATACCAATTGCTGCTGTTTTTTCACTGTCGGAGGCCAACTGCAAAGTAACAACTTTTACCAATATATCAATATGGGTCTCTCCTAAAAATGGTTCATTTAATTCTTCTGTACAATCTTTTGACAGATTATACAACAGATTCAATGCCGCAACCCTGATTTCCTTGTTTTGACTTGTCAGAAATGGTAAGAGTAGGTGTCTAGCCCCATTTTCCCTTAACTTAGTCCTAGCTCTTTTGGAATTTTGGTGGCTAGTTATCCTAGTTAGAGCATTCAAAAGATTTAACTTTGTTGATGCACTTGATAGGTTAAGAAGAGAGAGTGTCTTTAGCGGGACCGATTTGTGAAGAAGTATACCCTCAGATTTAGCCAATGTGGCCAGAAGAGAAGAGGCCGGCTCACGTAGTGTCATTAAAGCCGAAGTTACAGAGAATAAGAGTTGGAATAGGGGGGTTATAATTCCAGAATCTAGTAGCAGTTTGATGTTCTTGGGTGAACTGGAGAGGTTCTGAATTGCTCCTAATGCAGATGATTTGGCCTCCAGATTCCCACCAGTGAAGATTTTGACCAAGGGATCTATCGAACCTAGTTCGCCAAGGATGGTTTTACTTTGCTCTGTTAGAAGCATCTTTGAAATAGCTGATGCCATAAGAATTTTGTTCATGTCAGAACCTGAGTAAGAGCCAAATAAACACAAACTCATCAACCAATATATATTGAGAGAAAGGATAACAAATTGAAATGAACACAAACTAATCAAGTGTCTTGAATTTATCTTTACTACTGGATACCTTCACCTTATGAGGCGCTTTAAAATATTCTTCTGAGATTTTGTTAATAGGATCATATATTGTTATACTTGATTATACTTTCAAATACCAGAAAGTTTTCTCATGTTTTGCAACTAATAGCTGACATGATTTGAGATATGATGTACATGCAACATCAAACCCAAGATTGGTGTGCCAGTAAAGATATATTCGGTGAGTAGAACTAGGATGATCTTAAGTTCACCAAGCTCCTTTGTGAACTCAACTCTAAAACTTATCATATTGACTTCAAATGACGAATCCGATCTGTTGAAACTCATATACCTTATGAGTGATACGTCTACATGCGATAATTTTAAAATTTTGAATTAATTTAGCTTAAAGTCAAGCGGTCAAAATTAGAAGGTTTATAAATTAATTTTAATACATTCATTTTTTTTTAACTTTTTTGACCACTTGAGCCTATACAAAATTAATTCCAAAATTTAAAATTTTCAAATGTAGATGTATCACACGTAAGGTAGAAGGGTTTCAACAGTTTGGATTCGTTGTTTGAAACCAATCCGATAGGTTTTAGAGTTGAATTCACAAAGAGACTTGGTGAACTTAAGAACACCCTAGTTCTATTCATATTCGGTAAATATTGGCAAATAAGCCCTTATTAACAATAAGAATCCATTATTTATAAAGGTCATGTTGCACAAGAACAAACTCAAGCAGATCCAATGTTTGTTTCTAGTCCATGAACTAGGTACATGGGACAATTTTGAACCTTAATATTAGCACTCAACTATTTTTACATACACATAAACTTTCTTTTATTCAGCAAATTCCACGTAAATTTTCAAAAATCCGATTCGGCTCCCAAAATGGGCAACTCTAACAAGTATCTGCAATTAACTTAAAAAATAATGAGTGTATTTTACAACAAGTGGAAATTGGCTCTGTTAAAAAAAAAAAGGACGCTATAGTTTTGCAGAATTTTCACATTTCATCAAAGATAACATTTAAGATAAAAACTCAACAACAGTAAAATTGCAAGTACCTTCATACAGAAGGTGAACCATTGGAAGAAAGTACCCAGCCTCGGCCATGAGAAGCACATTCTGAGTACTATACGACAAAATGCCAAGGAGCTTTTCCGCATCATTTTTAGCTATTGAATCATCTCCATTTTGCAACGCGACTAGCATGACAATGCATCCTGTAATTCGGCCAATCCTTTGCCGAACTATTGACAAATCGGAGATATCAACAAGTAAGCCTACTGCTTCTCTCCTCTCCTCTTTATCCCTTGATAAGCTCCGCACGATGCAAGAAAGAGACTTCAAGTTTGAGATTTTCTCCTACATAAAGCCCAATATTAATGTTATATGTATAAAAAAAAATTGGGGTCTGGTACCGGTAAAGTATCAATGAGGTTTTGGTCACTGGTAACAACCAAATATGCTTGTTTCTCTTTGGCCTCCATGTCATGATTCTGTTCTGTATAATATACTACATGTTGTGTGTGCTTCCTTAGTCTGTATTACATGTCTAACTGTCTATTGGTTTCATGTATAATCATTTATATTACTATATTTTTATGTTTCCTTATTTAATTGTAAAAGAAAACAACTATCTCAACCTACCTTATTATCGTTCCTATAACCGGCAAGCCGTCTCAGCACAGACAAAATCTTGACCCTACAATCACTCTTAACCAAACAAATCCGACCGAACAATGCTGAAATCAACCCGGCACACTCTTCGGGCACTAACACACCCTCCTCAATAAAACGCCCTATTTCCACCCCTGCATTCCCAATCACTTCTTCATCCCCAGTTTTGATTCGTACCACCAAATCCTCCACATCAGCGACAACCTCCGCATTCTTCTTCGCGTTACTTTCAAATCTCACCCCCTCCATCTCATCTTTCAGCATCTCGACCCCTTCCTTAACCTCAACTGGCACATCGACCCAGGCATCAAGCACCAGCCCGAGACGGTGACCTATTTCTCGCACCGACAATTGAAGCAACCCAGTGTGGGGACCACCAGGAGTGCGGACCAGGGAATTGGCATGAATGAGCTCTTCCTCGAGCAACTTGAGCGTGGAGACGACGGCGCCATAGTCAGAGAACCGGGTCTGGTACAACGAGTCGACAATAGGATTGAGCTGTTCAAGGAGAGATACGAGGAGCGGCGGTGTCGTGGGGAGTGAAATGGTGCTGTTAATCAAAGCGGAGAGATCTGCCAAGTGAGTGGGGAGAGAGCGGACTGGAGTGAGGGAGGCTTTGGGGTGCATTTTGAGGGTGTGTAGCGAGAGGAGACATGGGGAGGGAAGGGAGTGAGAGCATCGTATGGTAATATAGTAGCTTCAAAGAGGTAGAGACGAATTGGGGGAGAAGGGGATTGGAGGAGAAGAGAGGGAAAGAGAAAGGCGGGGATAGACCGAGTCAAGTCTACCTGGAGTGAACCGACCGGCTGAGCGAGAGAGAAAGGGAGTGAGGTTTTGTAATTCCATGTGGCGGATATTAGGTGCCGATTTGTGTGGTAGTTGAGTACAGAGACAAAATGAACGTCCAATGACTCGGCATATCATATGTAACGTTTTATTATTCCACAGAGGATTTACACTATAAGGAGAGAGGGAAACTGAAAGAGACCCAACGCGGGTTTTTTTGTCTGGTAATAAATAAATAAAAAATTCTCGTTGAATTTTTTTTTCTTGATTTCAAACCCGTAATTATTTTTCTCGTTGAATTGGTCTTTAAAAATTAGGGGTGTATTGGTCTTTAAATAATAGGTGAGTTGAGTTCAGAGTAGGTCCGATGCCCATCAGACTTACTTTGGCTCAATAGGGAAATGACCATTCGATTGCATCAAGATCCGTGCTAAGTAAATAAAATCTGTACATGTCTGTTTCAATTTACGTGCTCACAAATCTTAATGCAAATTGTACGGTGATAATGCAGTTTTAAACTTATAACCAAACTGTTGGCTGATAGGGTAGCAAATGTTATGGATTTTTTAATAAGTGACACTCAAACTGCTTTCATAAAAGGACAATATATTTTGGATAATGTAGTTTGTGCAAATTAGGTTTTATATCAAGTTAAGGTTTCGAAAACTAAAGGTGTTTTATTTAAACTAGATTTCGAAAAAGCGTATGATTTAATCAACTGAGAGTTTTTGCAAGAAGTACTAGGTGCTAGGGGATTTGGAAAGAAGTTTAAGCGGTGGATTGCTGATATTCTTGAAGGTAGTAAAACATGTGTTAGTTTGAATGGTAGTTTCGGAGCTTATTTTAATTGTAGAAGAGGGTTGCGGCAGGGAGACCCACTATCTCCCTTTCTATTTGATATTGTAGCAGATACGCTTAGTAAGATATTGAATAATGCAAAGCAAGCAGGATTTATTAAGGGCTTAGGGCGCTTTGAAGGGGTGGGGGATGTTCTGAATCTGCATTTCGCAGATGATACTCTTCTTTTCTTAGAAGCAAATGATAAAATGGTAGAAGCACTAAAACTTTTGTTATTTGGTTTTGAAAATATGACAGGTCTAAAAATTAATTATCATAAGAGTGTCATGATTCCTTTAAATTTAGATGATATAGAGAGTACTAGACTTGCATCTCGATTTGGTTGTACTGTGAGTCAACTTCCCATTACTTATTTAGGAGTGCCTATTCACTGGAAAGCTTTACCAGTTGATTGTTGGAATGTTTTAGTGGAGAAAATTGAAAAAAGATTGCAAGGATGGAAAAGTAAACTTTTGTCTATTGGGGGTAGGGTAACACTCCTGAATTCAGTTATTTCAGCAATTCCTTTATATTGGTTAGCTCTTTATAGGATGCCTGTTCAGATTAGACATAGAATTGACAAACTTAGGCGTCGGTTCTTGTGATATGGTGGTCGTTCAGTTAGGAAAAAAATTTCCTTAGTTTAATGGGATGTAGTTTGTGCGGTTAAGTCTCAAGGAGGATTGTGAATTCTTAATCTTAAAACAATTAACTCTGCTTTATTAGCTAAGTGGTGGTATCGTTTTAATGATCCTGCAGTTTTCGGTAAGTGGAAGGAGATTTTAAAAGCCAAATATGGGTCTCAAGGGATTCATTATCTGGTATCAGCTTTTTTGGAGGAATGTTGTCAAAATGAAACATATAGTCGAATTAGGTTTTAAAAAGACTATTGGTAGTGGAACGGAGGTGTTATTTTGGACGGATCGATGGTTGTGTAAGAGCCCATTAAGTGTATTATTTCCTAATTTATTTTCAATTACTTCGGATATTGGTTTGACAGTAGCTTCAGTTTTAGGTAATAGACAAATTAACCTATCATTTAGACGACAGTTGACAGGGCAGTATAGAGAGGAATGTGACACTTTGGTAAATGATTTGAGTTCAGTACATCTGATTAGGGACAAATTAGATATTTTGCATTGGAGGTGGAATGCTAATGGTAGGTTTTCAGTACATTCTTTTTACACTTGGCTTGAGTATGGTGGGTTGAAAAATAGAGATTTTGATACTATTTGGAAAGCAAAAATTCCTTTCAAAATTAAGATTTTTTTGTGGTTAGTTAAACAAAAAAAGGTATTAACAAGGGTTAATTTGAGTAGTAGGGGTTGGCAAGGAGATGTAGGTTGTCATTTTTGTGGTGAACCAGAAACCGTGGATCATTTATTTTTACAATGTTCTTTTGCTCGAATTTTTTGGAACTGGATTGCTGAGTATAATAACTTTGATTTCAATATTAGCACTATGGAGGAGCTTTGGTTTATTGATACCTTAATTCCGTTAAAAAATAGGTTATTAATAGAACTAGTTAGGGATGCAGTGTTGTGGACTTTATGGTTGACAAGAAACAAATTGTGTTTTCAAGAAATTAGGACTAAACCTAGAACAGTAGGAGCACAAATTATTTCTCTTACAAAATTTTGGGTGACGTCGAAAGATAGTGGGTCTGTTCTTAAATTATCACTAGTACTTCCAACTGATGTGTTGCATATCCCTATTCTTTATTATGGTTTGATTGAACAGAAGGAGGCAACAGATGGGACACCACAGGAACGCATGGCCCCTCTGCTTACAAATGGGTCCGGCCTTAGGAAGGATTGAGCATATGTGAACATTATGTTTGTTTGATGGATTGTTAGTCATTATATGTTTAGGTGCTAATGGTTGTTCTAGTTGACTTGTTTGTAAAACTTTACCATATTTTCTTTTCTAGTTTGTTGTTCTTGTAATAAACATTAAGGACTTGTACCAGTGGTTTGGTACTAGATCCTTGTTCTATGATTTCTTCAATGGAAATCGGTGGGAGTAGTCCCACTTTTATCAAAAAAAATAACAGGGGTGCGTATCCTCCGAGATATCTCAATTTTTGCGTGACCGAGGTGTCCGGTGCCTATTCGGGGAACCGTATAGGGCCATTATTATTTGAGCTTTGAGATTCGTGTAGAATGCACTTGAACGTTTGAGATATTCCATAAAAGTCACGCAAAGTTTGAGATATCTCAGAGGATGCGAATTCATTTAACAGACACATAATGGGCCTAGTAATGAACAGTACATTTAACTAAAAACAGGCTTAGATGAGTAGATGACAAGAGCAACATGGCCTTTAATTTCTCGAAAAAAAAAATTCTGCACCTTTAGATATCTAAAATAGAAAGAGGAGGTAAGATTGGGCTAAAGTCCAAACATTAGAAAATCAAGTATGAATTTTGACATAATAAGGCTTGGTGCTATGAATAGCATAAGGACATCCGTGCTACAGTATCAAAAATCTATCAAATAAATTTTAAACTTTGATCTAAGTAGCTTAATAAATTAGTTATATAATTAACTTGTAGGATACCAATTTTTACTATTTTTGAATTTTTTTTACTATTTTTTATAATTTATGAAAGATGACAAAGATGACAAAGAATGACTTAAAATAAAAGAAAATTGCAAATATTTTAGATTATTTTTGCAATATTTCATAAATCATAAAAAATAGTAAAAAAAATTTCAAAAATAGTAAAAATTTGTATTCTACGAGTTTATTACATAACCAATTTATTGAACTACTTAAATCAAAGTTTGAAGTTTATATGATAGGTTTTTTAGGCCATAGCACGGATGGCCTTATGCTATCTATAGCACCCAAGCCTTACTCTTTCTTTTTTGTACCGCGGAAAAGGATGCAGTAGCCAGTTGGCTCAAGCTATAGAAAATGTGTATATTTGTATCTCCTGTAAAATCTAATTTAGTTTGGAAGGGCATCTTGGTCATTTATAAAATATTACCAAGATTTTTATGAAAATGAGGCTGGTTTTCATGAGAAACTGCAGTAAGAAAATCAATAGTAAAACCATAAAAAAAAAGAAATCAATATTATAATTTAAATTCTTAATGTGATACTGATTATCATAAGAAATTCTAATTTAAGTTCATGTGTAAGTAGGTTAATGTAAGTTCCTCAACCAAGCTTGCATGAATGAGAATGAGGTAAAGTTTAATAATTAAACTCAAGCACAAAGAAATATAACATGTAACATAAATTTTGGAAGCTGTATAACCCCAACATAGAAGAATGGAATTGTATCTTATTTTCAAGCTGTATAAGTGTATAACCTCAGTACCATTCCTCAAACATATATTCATAGCACTAATTCATGAATTGGTCGGGCTTCACTTCCTCAACTTATGCAAAAATTCATTTTCCCTGTTTGAAAGGGGGTATAACGGTCATATACACCTCTGATGAAAAAGACAACTTCGATGAAAGGCATCATGATCATCGACAAATACAGCATATTCACCGATATCTTTTTGTTGTTGTTGTTCTCAGAAAAATGTTTGAATGATGTGATAAGGTGTAAGTAATATAAAGGCGCGAAGAGGTAGTTAACTATTTGAATTTTTATTTCCCGCTCTTTGGAAGAGAATTTGGAAACCCGGGATCAACCCGTAAGGCCATAAAAGGGCTGAACCCACAACTGGTTCAACTGAGAAGTTCAATAAGATTTGCATGTGCATAGAGGCGGAACTAGAAAACTGAGATATGTGAGGCTAGATGAATAGATGTAATTTCATTTTAGGAGGGGGGCTAACTGTAATAATTTTTGTAAATATTAAAAAAATTAAAGGACAAAAGTGAAATTTTCAATTCTTAGGGAGTGGCTTAGCCACCTTTGATTTGGTTTGTGTTCCACCACTATATGTGCATGAGCACCTACTGCAAGAATAAAAAGTGACTATTGCTGAGGGTAAGCTGACATAAATTGTTATTCTCAAGAATATCACCGATTCATTATTACCGATGGTCCGCGACAATACCGACAACAAAAGACACTATCACCTCGCAGATAGTGACAGATTCTTGCAATATATTGAGAACCAAGTTGCAAAAGCCAAATGGAATCGAACACAACAGTACCATCAATTCGATAGCTGCTGGGACAGCAGAAATAAGGAAATATTTTTTTCTGACAAGATCAACCTATTTTACATCAGTTTTCCTAGTGCTTTAAATCAAATTAGCTGAATATCATATATGCAAATTACTAAGGATCAGACTGATTGTGCACAAAAAAAAGGATCAGATTAGAATCAGTTCTGGCACTCAGGAAACTTAAATGACTACTCAAAAGCGTTGTTGCCACAGCAAAAGGAGATTTTATATAAAGAAAGTAGTCAATCAACACTATACATTACAGCAAATCAAGCGTTTCTCATAAAACCCAACAAAGTAAACACACACATGTAATTTGCACACATCAACTAATTTATTTCACAGTAACTCAGTTCACAACTCGAAAGACTAAGCTTTATGTTGTGAACTGAATATTTAATTTAAAATAATAGGATGACACGGTAATTACCCAAAAAAAAAAACAAAAACAATAACAAAAACGAAAGATAATGGATGCTAATTGGAAGTTATCGAGCTTCTTGCCTCAAATGCAGCAAGTCTCACAGATCCAGCAGCAGCACAGTGCAGCAAGGCTACAAATTATTGAATAAATAACACAATCAGCATACTGGTAAATAACACAGGAACAACTTAAGTATTTTGGGAAAATAGGGCGGGTGCGAGAAGATATTTTACTGGTATCTTATTTCATACAAGTCATATAAGTTTGGTATCAGCAATAGGATCAAGTGTCCCTGATTTTTATTTTTTTTTCAATAGTTTTCTTTTCCTAGAGATTACCTCCTTATTTTCATAGGTGGTGAGTTTATGATATTATAATTCAAACAAAATTCCCACTGTTGTAAGCAAGTCTCAAAGATCTTATCTTCTCACCTATAGTATTATAATAGTAGCCAGAAACCTAAGAATCTGGTCATGTGAAATGTTATTTAATTTGTTTGTTTATTTTTAATTTTGAGGATATGAAAGAAAATTACCATCCTTCAATGAATCCTTTCTCTCCTCTTGCTTGCGTCTGGGGGCGCACCGGCTTGGCTCCCGGTCCCGGTTGCATCGTCTGACTGGTCGGGTACCCTTTAATCACCAAAAAAAAAAAATCACAATTAAAATTTAAAACAACAAAACAAAGATTTGGTACCATTAGTGTTCCCAAAATAAATCCCATAATACAAGCAGGCAAAAAAAAAGAAGAAGATAGAAACCTGGAGGAGGCATGTTCTTGTTTGCTGAGGGGTTCTCCATCTCTCTAGAAGTTAATGGAGGTTGGGAATTGAAAGAGGTTGTCTTTAACAAAAATCCTTTGAGCTCAACAGAAGTGTAGTGATAGAGATTAGAGAGTACAGAATACAGAATACAGATAGATTAGAGCTTAGGAATTTATAGAACTGGAATGGCGAATGTGCTCTCCAGTCTAAAGTTACATGAAGGCGGTTTATTTGAGTAATGAAGCATCCAGTGGTAGAAGGAAATGGAGGGGATATTTTCACATTAAAAGGATAAAACGCGTTTAGTAGAGCCGCCCTGTTATGTTTGAACCCGTATTGAATTTTCACTTTATCCAGTGGAGGTTCTTTCTCAACTCTCAAGTCCGGATTTTCTGCAAACTTGGTCAGTAAAGTTGTACCAATAATTGATTATTTCTTTCATTTTTTTTTTATGAGGCAAAAAAATGGGAATCAGATTAAATTCACTGTTCAATCTGAATCATTTGAATTCAGCGTTGAAAACCTATCAAATCGACTTCAAATGGTGAATCCAAACTGTTCATACTGATTTACTGCATTAATTGTGCTTTTACATACAATTTTTTATAATTCTTCAAATTTATTTAACATTAAGTCAAGCAGTCATTTTTCAACATTTATACTGATCTACTTCATTAGTTGTGATCTACTGTTCAACATCCAAACCATTCATACTGATCTACTGCATTAGTTACATTTTTCAATATCCAAACCGTTCATACTGATCTATTGCATTAGTTGTGAGTTTTCAACTTAATTTTAATGCATTCATTTTTCAACATTTTTGACCGCTTGATTTGTTACTAAAATAATTAGAAAATATAAAAAATTTGCATGTAAACGTATCACTCATAAAGTAAATCGGTTTAAACGGTTTGAATGAGTCATTTGAAGTCTATCCAATTAATTATGGAGTTTGCGTCATATGACATCGATGTCATACTAGCCAGACTCTTTATTCACTTATTGCATTATATTTTTTTTTTCTTCTTTTAAAAATGCATTCCTTGCATCATTTCTACATACATAAAGTATTTAAGAAAATAACATAATATGTGTGATGTAGGTACTGGTAAAAGCAAAATTCGATACTTACATATCCAACCAAGGGCACATCTCTCATTTATTTAATTAAATATGTATAGTATTTTTCAGTGCGTATATTTTTTTATAAAAAAATGTTACCTTTAACGCCCATAAAATATAAACTTTGTTTCATTATGATTCTCATAGTTGAGCGATGCTTTGGTATTCTAGCTCTGCTCATACATCTAAGCAACAGTTAAAAAAAATCTTTTAAAATCAATTTTATAATTAATTTTTGAAATTAAGCTTTTCAAAAAAAAATTATAAACTTTGGAACATTCTAATTTTACTCTCTATAAAATTGATATTCATATTTGATATGAATCTTAGGGGTGCAAATGGATCGGATAATATCCGACCGTATCCGGATTCGTATATAAAAATTTGATATGGATATCTGATATCCGAATATCTGTACAGATACGGATACAAATATGATTTTGAATTTTAATTATCTGTATCCGAATAGTAGATATATACCATATAGTTTAATATATACTATTAAATATTTATGTATATATTTACGGATATCTGATATCCGATCTGTTTGCACCCCTAGATATGATGCTTGATCTTTGTTGAATATTTTTTAAGTTCTGTTCACACATCACAATATATGATTGCAACTTGCCAAGGACTAATTAATTGAATCATTTACATTAAAATGTGACCGCCGGAGTATCAATCATGCCGTGTATGTTAAGGAAACTTGTTTAACGATATCTCACATGACTTGGCATATCTTCCTTTTTTATTTCTAAAAAGGATTTGATGCGAACACCCCTTAAATTATATCAAGTATGAAGAATCTGATGCTGCTTTGACAGAAGAAAAGTGTGACTATCAAACAAAAAAGGGACATGATGATTAAGACTTTGAGATACATTCGATTAACACTCTCTCAAAAGTTCTTTTTTGCTTTTTTTTATACATATTTTATTTTTTGCCTTTATCCAATACAGAGTGTATTGATCTATCGACATTATTTTGGCATTTAAGGATTTGTTATTTTTTTCCTATAATGTGTCAATTCTTATATAGAAGGTTCCGTTCAATTTGTTACATTTAAACGAATTTGATTGGAGGGAATATATTAGTCATCATTTTACGTTTGAAAATCAGGCTGCTAGAAAGTAAGACCAGAAATTCAACCAACCGTTATTTAATCTGACGGCAACGGGCAAGAATTCACATCCTCTCTCTTTACTGCACAAGGAATCTTTTACGATTATTGAATCTGGACCATTCAACTTGGCACGAATCTCAAAGCCCAATAATACTGCCCCTATTTCCCCGAATCTCAAACCGTAAAGTGATGCGCATCCTCTGTAGTAATAGAGAGGATACAGATCCAACAGGCAATTAGACTCCCTCATTTCAGAAATACCGAGAATTAGCTCGATTTTAGATGTTCCACAATTTCTTGGAAAACAGTGATTTTGTTTTTAGATGGTCCACAATTTTTTGAAAAACAGTAATTTTGTATCTTAAAAATTAGTAAAAAAAATTCAATAAATATAAAATTTGATTTATAAGCATATTTAACATGGATATCATGTTCAACGATTCAGATCTTTTGTTTGGACTTTAAAATTGAAGATAAAATTGTTGGGGTATGATTGAGGCATGAAGCAATGGAGCATTTGAACCATCCTATTGTTTTATATTAATATTTAGTTTTAAATTTATATAATAATCAAACTATTGATGTTATTATTACAAGCTAGTTATATATATGTATCCACGCAAAAATTTAATAATTCTTGTAGTTCGTTTAATACAAAATCAAGAGATGAGCTGATCTAATTATTTAATAAATCGCCATAATAATGAATCAATCATTTCATAAACTCTTGAACTTAATTGTTCCACACAAAATTAATAATTTGTAAAATTCTTCGTTGATATATTGCTTATAAAGAATATAATACCCATGAAAAAATTTATGTTTGGAATTCATAATTTGAAATACTAATTCCAAAAAGAATTTTTGGCGACTTGCCCAATATATATATATATATATATATATTGCCTATGGAAATTTAATAAATAGTAGAATGGAATTATAGTTGTGTTGTTTTAATTTTGGCAACAATGTGATAGTATTAATTTTTAGCGTGTTAGCGCCGAGTATCTATGGAATTTTGGTAGTTCTAGATGCTTGAAAAATGAATAATAATATTCGGTCTAGTATATATATTATGGTGCATATATTTACAATGGCATGAAAGCATACATGCATACTTTGACAATGAAAAACGAATATCGTATTTTAGACGGATTAGAAAAGAATATTTGACAAGGAAAGAATTTCCTATCCATACATGGACTTCTGTTGCAAAGAATCGTTTCATTTTAGATTGGTAAAAAAGTCGTATACGACTCTCATAAGAATATCTAAGAAGTCCCCAATAACGTCGGCCCGGTCAAGCTCTCACGCAATGAAGATCATTCAATAATGCACAAATGTCAGTGTTATTTCAACATGAATGTTTTACTTTTTTTCACGATTGGTCTAATTATGACCTAGTTTTGCATTATGTAATAAGACTATTCTTATTGGTTAATGTTTTTTTTTGTCAAATTTCTGAAAAAAAAAAAACTTAGCGGGTGCTACAACAAAAAAATTAAATTGTAATTTCTAAATTTTTACATCTTTGAAATTGAATTTAATTTTATTTATGCCACACATCGGAATCTCTATCTTCTTTTTCTTTGGAAGGCAATAGAAATAATTGTTTTCGTCTATCCGACAATTAGAAAATATTTACTTAAACAAAAATTAACAAGAGGATGATTCAAATGCCTCAATTTTTTTGCCTCTCTCATGGCTCCATTTTTTAAAAACTTTAATAGCTCAAAATTTAAAACTTAATGATATCTCGTTATTTTAGCTACATTTCCGACCAAATCTTGTATCAAAACCTGTGTCAAAAACTGTAAAATCATGTTTATTACATTGATTATCTATAGAATATGGTACTGCTGCGCTTTTGTTTGTTTATTGTAGGAAACGGGCGAAGAAAGGGTGAAATCTGACAATCTAGACAACCCACGCGGGCCGAGTCACAATCCACACGGACCGTGTCATACCCTACTCGACCCCCTACACAGGCGCTGCACGACCCGGACAAGAGACACAGGCACACAGTCCGTACAACATCTCACACGGACCGTGTCAGACAAATCCGGCAGTTAATCTAAGTTTTCAGATTAATGCCTAATAAAAGATGGACGGTTATGGAGCAATAAAAGGACGACCCCTTGGGCCAGAAAGGCATCCAATCATACAGAGACCAATCTAAGGAGAGTTTTACAACAACCAACTTGGAGACGAAGAAGGGAGGAGGAAATCGAGTGATTCCGACGAACTTTCTTCGTATTTTCGGTCTTTGCAATGAATTGTTTATCTCGCTTTTATTTTTCTGTTTTAGAAACCATGTTTGAGTAATTTCTTTAGTTTCTTGGGGATACGATGTAGTCGAATACTCTGTTTATTTGATAGTTGTTTGATTATGTGCGATGTTTTGTATTTGCTTGTTTGCGTATGATTTTTATTGCCTATCTGCGTTGTTCGATTATTATTTGGTCCTTACCATTAGGCTTGGCCACGTCTAACAAGGTACTGCGTCCAATTTGATCTTTCAACCAGACCAAGGTACTTGAGGTAAGTTGATGAACCGAGAGGGAAGACTAATTAGTAATCGAGAGGTGAACTTTTCAGCAATCGAGAGATTGTGAATACCTTTAGTAAACCAAACAAGTAACTTAGGTCATTCAAACCAACAAAAGAGAGTTTAGGTTAGAACCCTAAGAGGATTGAATTGTATTTCCATTATTGAGTTTATTAAGCCAACAAACGAGAGTTGAGGTTTAGAAACATCAGGTATGGTCAGTTCACCCTATACGGAATCAATCAGCACAGAAACCAGACAACTACAGTTTCACTTGAGTCTGACACGGACCGTGTAGGAGACTACACGGGCCGTGTGACAGGGGTCGTGTACGAGAGTACACGGGTCGTGTCAGGCAAGAGGCAGAGTTGCAGACGAAGTCAGAAACCCAGGAAACGCTTGTTTTAATTATTTTTAAACTCCAGTTTAGTTTATTTGCAATCTTATATTATCGTCAACCAAAATTTCAACCAACTCAACCCCTTTGAACACTTCTAGTTTAAGGATAAGTTAGGTAGAAATCTAGTTAAGTTATTGAACCGTCCTGTGGATCGATACCCGATATTACCAGCGATAGGATTGTACACTTGCAGTCCGAATCAAAAGTAGAATCGAGGTTTAAAAGGTACAGCTTGCTGTACTGAAACTTTGTAGTACACTTTTGTGCGAACAAGTTTTTGGCGCCGTTGCCGGGGACGGCATCATTTAATTTTTCTAGATTTTTGCTTATTTTATTTTAATTCTAGATTTTAACTTGTATCCTTTATTTTGTTTTTTTTTTGTATTGCAGGAAAGCTGGCTTTTGTACCACCCCCGACGGGTGACTACAACCTGAGGAGTAGAAGACTTGGTCTAGATCCTTCCCCAACTCTTCAGCTTACTGCACCAACCAGTGACACGGGCCTTGTAACCCCTACACCGTCCGTGCACTCCGAACCCGTGCTACTGATCAACCACACGGACCGTACAGAAGATACACGGTCCGTGCAAACCGAATACCCAGCAGGATTTCCAGGCAGAGCAACAATGAGCAACCACGAGGAGGACGAAGTTTCAGACCATGAAGAAGATATGCCAGACTTTGTGCCAAGGACCCTCCGTGAGCACAATGTACCAAGGGCTGGAGACGTGCGAGGTGCAATCCGACTTCCAAGAGTGGCGGGGCAGATGCCGAACATTGCCCCAGCAGTCATAAACATTGTCCAGCAGAACACCTTTCAGGGCTTGGATCACGAGGATCCACATGAACACCTCCAAACCTTTCTTGAATGTTGCACCACAATCAAAACCACTGAAGCAACAGTCGATTACATTAGGCTTGCACTTTTTCCTTTCACACTTAGGGATAGGGCTAAAAAATGGTTAGGGTCATTGCCTAGAGAGTCCATTACCACTTTGATGGAATTGTCTAAGAATTTTCTGACTAGGTTTTTCCCTCACAAACGAACTGCTAAGGTAAGAACCCAATTGACCAGTTTTAAGCAAAGGTTTGATGAACCCCTAAATGAGGCATGGTAAAGGTTTAGGGAACTGCAATACTCTTGTCCACACCATGGTATCCCTGACTGGTTGTTAATTCAAACTTTTTATGATAGTCTAACAGAATCTACTCGTACCTCTGTTGATGCTGTTGCAGGTGGGGCTCTCTCTGAAAGAGAGCCGACCGAGGCGTTTCATCTGATCGACAACATGGCTCAGAACCAGCAGTGGTCCGGTCGTGAAAGTTCTAGAACAACCGAAGGCGGCCGAATTGAGTTGGATCAAATCACTGCTCTCACAGCCAAGTTAGACGCCATACAGAAGACTTTCGACAAGATGAGTGTCAAAGCGCTTGACAAGCAACAGCCGAAGTCCTGTGTGATGTGTGGGGATGAGGGGCATTTGTACGAGCAGTGCCTACATGCACAAAGGAATGATGAACCTGAGCAAGTCAATTCTCTCAACAACGAACCATCCTACTTCCCGAAACCTCCCTTCAACCGGTCATACTCAAAGGACCAAGCTGAGCAGCAAGCCTGGAGGTTTCAACAGACAAGAAACAACCCCGCACCCTTCAACAACAATCCCTCGGGTAGCAGCAACAATAATCGCAATTTCTACAACAATGCAGCGTTCAACAACCCGAGCAATCATGCACCATATTCTGGCCCACCTAAGCCCTATGTTGCTCCCATGGTGAGCGACTTCATGCACGAGCAAGGGAAGATGAATCAAATGATCTTCGAGCAAATGGAGGCGCTTAATACTCAACTGGCCGGTTTGGCTGCTCAAAACAGAGCAAAGGAACAAATGGGGTACCAAACCGCTTCAAACCAGCAACAACCTGGGAAGCTTCCTGGCCAACCAGAGGTCAACCCTAGAGGCGAAGCCAAGGCAGTGACATTGCGCAGTGGGACTCACTACGCACCTCCAGCCATGCCACCTCCTGTTGACACGGCCCGTGTCAAACCCACACGGCCTGAGTCAGACCCACCAGTTGAAGAAATCCCCAGTCGTGCAGACTTGACACGGCCCGCACAAGTGGAGAAACCTCACGACACGGACCGCACAGAACTGACACGGCCCGTGCAGAAGCCTTCTGAAGGTCAGAAAATGAAGGAAGCAGACAAACCACCACCATATCGGCCGCCAGTACCATTCCCTCGAAGGCTAGCTGAGACTAAGCTCAATGATCAATTTGCGAAATTCGTGGATATTCTCAAGCAACTGCAGATCACTATTCCATTCACCGAGGCTCTGACTCAAATGCTGACTTACGCGAAGTTTCTCAAGGACATCCTCTCCAACAAGCGAAGCTTAGAGGGACGTGAGACGGTGAAGTTGACTGAACAGTGCAGCGCCATTCTGAGAAGCGAGCTCCCTCCCAAACTGGAGGACCCTGGTAAGTTTTCCATACCATGCTCAATAGGGAAAGCCACGATCAAGAAAGCTCTATGTGACTTAGGGGCAAGCGTGAGTCTCATGCCACGCACCATATTTGATCGAATGGAGGTCGGGCAGCTCAAGCCAACCCGGATGACTCTACAGTTGGCAGATTCATCGGTGCGCCTACCACTAGGCATAGTGGAGGACGTACCAGTTTTGGTTGGTAAGTTTTATGTACCTGCTGACTTTGTTGTCATGGAAATGGAAGAGGATAAGGAAGTCCCCATCATTTTGGGACGACCTTTTCTAAGAACTGCAGGTGCCATGATTGATGTGAAGAATGGCACACTGACTCTGAACATAGGGGACGATAAGGTGCGATTCCAGATCGACCGCGCCATGAAGTACCCCTCATCAGCCGAGTCCTGCTTTAGGATTGATGTGATTGATGAATGTCTAGAGGGTCTGGCCGAAGATTACCTTCTAGAGCATGTCCACCACTCGCTAAGGTATCATCTTGATCTTACATCTGAGAAACAGGTTGAAGAAACCGAGGTGGATCTCATTTGTGCAGCAGAGGGAACGACAGATGCTCTGGACAAACAACCACACAGACCGCACAACTCTCACACGGGCCGTGTGAGTCCCGAATCTGGGGAGGAACTCGGGCCGGACAAGGCCAATCCGACCACACCACACGGGCCGAGTGTAACTGACACGGACCGTGTAGAAGGCCCGACTGAGCCAACTCCTGAGCTTAAGCCCCTTCCAGCCAACCTCAGGTATGAATTTCTTGGTCCAAACAACTCTTGTCCTGTGATTGTAAATGCAGGTTTAAATCCCGAGTAGACCGCCAAACTTCTGGAGAAGCTGAAAATTCACAAAGGCGCGATTGGGTACTCAATCAAGGACTTGAGAGGGATCAACCCCACCATCTGCACACACCGAATTCTGTTGGAGGATGACCACAAGCCATCTGTAGAGCACCAGCGACGACTCAACCCAAACCTTAAAGAGGTAGTGAAAAAAGAAATTCTTAAACTTCTTGATGCAGGAATTATCTACCCAATCTCTGACAGCAAGTGGGTGAGTCCCGTACACGTGGTGCCGAAGAAAGGAGGGACGACAGCGGTGAAGAATGACAAGAATGAGCTGATCCAGACGCGTGTCGTGACTGGCTGGCGCATGTGTATTGATTACAGGAAATTAAATGCAGCCACACGAAAGGACCACTTTCCATTGTCATTTGTCGACCAACTCCTAGAAAGGCTTGCTAATCATTCTTACTTTTGCTATCTTGATGGTTATTTTGGTTTCTTCCAAATACCCATCCACCCAAATGACCAAAAAAAGACCACTTTCACTTGTCCCTACGGTACATACGCATACCGTAGGATGCCATTTGGTCTATGCAATGCACCAGCAACCTTCCAACGTGCCATGATGGCTATTTTTTCTGATTTCATTGAAAATGAGGTTGAAGTTTTTATGGACGATTTTTCCGTCTATGGTGCATGTTTTGATTCTTGTTTATCTAACCTTTGTAAGATTTTGCAGAGGTGTGAAGAAGTCAATCTCATTTTGAACTGGGAAAAGTGCCACTTCATGGTCCAAGAAAGCGTTGTCTTGGGACATGTCGTGACTTCCAAGGGTATCGAGATAGATAAGGCGAAAATTGAGGTGATTGAGAACCTAGCGATTCCAACAAACATCAAAGGAGTTCGCAGCTTTCTAGGTCACGCAGGATTCTACCGCCGATTCATCAAAGACTTCTCCAAAATTGCCAAGCCCCTGACAAATCTTTTGGTTAAAGATTCTGAATTTAATTTTGACAATGATTGTGTGAAATCTTTTTGCAGCTTGAAGGAAGCTCTCATATTGGCACCCATCTTGCAACCACCGGACTGGTCCTTGCCGTTCGAGTTGATGTGTGACACAAGTGACTATGCAGTAGGGGCGGTCTTGGGACAAAGAAAAGACAAAAAGCCATGCGCCATCTACTATGCCAGCAAGGTGTTGGATCCAGCCCAGATGAACTACACAACCACCGAAAAGGAGCTTCTGGTGATTGTATTTGCTCTTGACAAATTCAGATCATATTTGGTCGGCTCAAAAATCATTGTTTACACCGACCACGCTGCACTCAGGTATCTTTTAAGCAAACAAGATGCAAAACCTCGTTTGATTCGATGGATTCTCCTTTTGCAGGAATTTGATCTCGAGATCAAAGACAAGAAAGGAATTGAGAACACCGTGGCTGACCACCTATCCAGGATCCGTTTAGAATATGAAAATGACGCCCTGCCAATCAATGATTCATTCCCTGACGAACAACTTCTAGCCATTACCTCTGCTCTGTTCGAGGCTGACACGGCCAGCACAGAATTTCACTCGGTCCGTGTAGTACACGACACGGGCCGTGTAGGATTCAATTCGGACCGTGTCAACAGCCTGGCAGAACCCTGGTACGCAGACATTGAGAACTTTCTTGCCTCAGGAGTGCTACCTCGCACCATGACCTACCAACAGAGGAAGAAGCTCAAATCAGATGCCAAGTATTATTTCTGGGATGATCCTTTTCTTTTCAAATCAGACGTAAATGGGATTTTTCGACGATGCGTACCCATCGAGGAAACGCGCTCCATTCTCGAACACTACCACTCATCGGCCTACGGTGGACATGCCTCTTTCTCCAAAACAGCCGCCAAGGTATTGCAATCTGGTTTCTTTTGGCCTTCTATTTTCAGGGATGCGAAGAACTTTGTCTTAGCTTGTGACAAGTGTCAACGGAGTGGTAACATCACCCGACGCAACGAGATGCCTCTTAACTCCGTACTTGAAGTCGAGATCTTTGACGTATGGGGAATAGATTTCATGGGTCCGTTCCCATCCTCATATGGGAATAAGTACATCCTAGTTGCAGTTGACTACGTGTCAAAATGGGTGGAAGCAGTGCCATGCCGCAATGCAGATTCCAATGCGGTGAAGAAATTGTTTACGGACATCATCTTCCCCCGCTTTGGTGTGCCTCGAGCCGTAATCAGTGATGGAGGCAAGCACTTCGTCAACCGCCAATTCGACAATCTCCTTAGCCGTCATGGGGTGACGCATAAGGTAAGTACCTCTTATCACCCTCAAGCTAATGGACAAGCTGAGATTTCCATTAGGGAAATAAAGTCCATCTTGGAGAAGACGGTAGCAAGGACACGTAAGGATTGGGCACTCAAGCTGAATGATGCGCTTTGGGCGTATCGAACCGCTTTCAAAACTCCAATTGGGATGAGCCCTTTCAAGCTGGTGTATGGGAAGCCGTGTCATCTGCCCGTGGAGATCGAGCACAAGGCGTACTGGGCCACACGAGCTATCAACATGGATATGCATGCAGCCGGAAGCAAACGCATCCTTGAATTGCATGAACTCGACGAAATGCGTTTGCAATCTTACGAGAATGCATCCATCTACAAAGAGAAGACCAAGCGCATCCATGACAAGCACATCATGCACCGCGAATTCAAGGAAGGAGATCTGGTCCTTCTATTCAACTCTCGCTTGAGGCTTTTTCCAGGCAAGCTCAAGTCTAGATGGTCGGGCCCATTTGAGGTGAAGAAGGTCTACCCTTTCGGAGCCATCGACATTGGTAATGAAGAACAAGGGATATTCAAAGTCAATGGTCAGCGTCTCAAGCACTACATTGCTGATCATCCTCAACGCGAGCGGATTGCTCATGTTCTATCCGACCCAATTTCTGTTGCGATCTAACGACATACGGTCGAGCTCGAGACCTAAAACAAGCGCTCCTTGGGAGGCAGCCCAAGTACCTTTTACATTTCCTATAATTTCTTATTATTTTTCCACTATTATCTGTTTTATTATTTTGCGTGCATTTTTTCTTTCTTCTTCTTTCTGTTGCTTTCACATTTCGGAAGTCAGGATGGTACACAGTCCGTGTCACAACACACACGGGCCGTGTTAATAGGTACACGAGGATACAACACGGGTCGTGTCAAGCTGAAACACAGGTGACCTTACACGGTCCGTGTAGGTACCAAACGACGCCTTGAGTTAGCCCCAACGCGGGTCGTGTCAAATTACAGAGGGAATGGATCTACACGGCCCGTGTCAAAATCCACACGGTCCGTGTCAGAGCCGAGCGGTGCAACGAACAGACGCGCCCGCTCCGCGTCCGTTACTCTTTCCTCCCCTACTTAACCTCCTCTCTCCTCCATCCGGCCGATCCACAAAAATTTCAGAGAACTCCACCACCCGGCCGTGTTACTTGCCCGTGTGCACTGTAGCGCCGCCTATTTTCTCCGTACCGATTCCGTACCAAGATCTTACCACTTCCACTTCTTCTCCTCTCCCTCTTCTCTTCTCCACTCTTCTTTTTGTTCCTCCGAGATCCCTCTGTACCGACATCGTACCGGGCACCTCTCCTTCTACCTCTCCTCTGCCATTGACGCTGATCTCCCTGGTGCGAACCCTAGCTTCACACGGTCCGTACAAAGATCTACACGGCCCGTGTCATTCCATTCACAAGGTCCGCATCACACTCTGCGCGGCCCGTGTCATTCTCGTTCTCAACCATATCTCAGGTCACATGGTCTGCGTCAAAAATCACTCGGCCCGTGTCAGAACTTGACAGAACCCGGAATGGATCGAGAACTTCGAAGCAAGAGGAACCAGGACCGTGCACGAGCATCTCGCCGTGCCCCGACACCACCGCCTGATCAGACACCATCATCCGAGAGCTCTCACTCCTCTCATTCCTCTCACTCCTCTCACTCTTCTCACTCCACACCATCAGCCGTGCGCTCGCCAACTCTTTCGACTGAGCCATCACCTCTGCGGTATGATTCTGGTGATTCCTCTCACCTATCGGGCCACTACACTGATAGGGCTGCTCCGCTAGAGGCGAGTCTCTTCCCCATTCCGACTCGCCGGATGTTTGAGCGTCTTGAGATTCTGCAGCACAGGAATTTCAAGAATACCCCTACCCTCGACTTCGACTCTCTTCGGACTCTTGGGATTGAGGAGGAGTTCCTTAACCTCACAGGGCGCATCGGGTTTACTCCCGAGTTTTGGGCGATTAAGCAAAATGCTTACGAGAAGCTCACTCTTGAGTTCCTCTCCTCTCTCCAGCTCAAGTATGACGAGGAAGAACAGCCCTACATCAAATTCAGGATGTGCAGCCGGACTTGCCACGTCCCTGTGGCTGATCTTCGCGTGTGGTTTGGGTTGCCCACAAACACCACCACACCCAACCTCAACTATCGAGAGGGGATGGACAAGGACCACTTCTGGAACTTGATCACTGGCTTGCAGGGCTGCCACAACAAGGACTACAAGGGTCTCAACATTCCTCACCCAGTCCTCCGTTGCATCCAGCGAGTGCTGGCTTGCACCATTTTCGCTCGTGGAGAGACAGTCTCCCGAGTCAATGGGACTGATCTCATGCTCCTGGACCACATGCTACGGCCAGATGCAGAGTTAGAGCGGCCCGATCTGATGCTCATTATGATTAAGCACTGGCTGGAGATTCAGAAGTCTACGAGGAAAGGAGGTGATATCTCCCTCGGTGGCTATGTCACACTTATAGCCCAGCACTTGGAGTACCAGGTTGTAGACGACACGCTATGCAGGGGACCGGCCCACATTGATCTTGACTCCTTCTGCTTGGCGAAATTCATCCACCTCGACAAGGGTGCTGCTGGCCATAGTGACAGATACTATTGGTGCATGCCAGATGGCTCGCAAGAGCACCGGCTACCCTTCTCCGCACCTCTCGACTTTGTGGATAGGAGCACATGGCTATTCACGGGCCCTCGAGTTGCCACTCCATTATCTCCTACTCCGGCAGCTGACCAGCCGATGCCTGATGTGGTCATGGATGATGTACCCAGCTCCTCTCATCCGGTTCACGCCTCTACTCACACTGCGGGTCCTTCTTCTTCTACTGCAGGCCGCACTTACCCTCTCTCTGATCCTTCCATTGCAGATGTGTATCGCCTCATGTACGACATGAGACAGGAGCAGGGTGCCGCTATTCGCAGCCTCACGGACAGGGTGGGCGCCATTGAGGCTGAGCTGCGCGAGTGGCGATGGTTCGAGTACGACGACGAGCACGACTCCGACCACGGAGCCGCGGACCACTGAGCAGGTTTGTTTTCCCTATCCCTTACTTTTATATCTCCTTATTTATACGTCTTTAAGCATTGAGGACAATGCTAAGACGAAGCTTGGTGGGGAGTTTATCTTTTGCATTCTAGGTCATGTTTACTTTTGTTTGTATCATAGTTTACTTTTGTTTGCATGTTTTGCGAATTGTTTGAATCTCGTCTTTTGTTGAAACATTTTGGCCGTGACTAAATTGACCTTAGGCTGATTGAAACTAACACCATAGTTGACCAAAAAACTGATTAGGATGAGATTGTTTTTTGTTATTGATGAAAACCCGTTCATATCGAGAAAAATACTTGAATTCTGAACTGTACCTTACATAATAGGGAAATGGGAATTTTTGAATAAAATTTTGAAATATCCAATGGTATGAAAGAATACTATTGGATGTGTGTATTCATGGTGCATGCAAATGAAAATAATGAGAAAAGATGGAGAAAATAAGAGTACTGGCAATAAGCCCTTCGAGGCTCCTTTAAGCTCGTCTCCCAAAAGTGAAAAGAGTACTGGCACGATCCAATTGGAATGCCTTTGAGCTCTATTTGCATATACCAACACACTATTAAAGGAAAAATGGTCAAGATCACAACAAATGAGGGTATATCTTCAGTTTAAAGCTTAATATCGATAAGTTCGGGTAATTAATCTTAAAGTATATCAAAGCATCTCAGAATTTGAAGCTAAGTGGTCAGTTTGTGGAGTGAATCGAAATTAGCTTAAGGAAAGCCCAAATTGTAGTCAAAATGATTCACGAGAACTCTGGTACAAACAATTCATAGAATTTTTCGCAATTAGAAAATTATCTTGCATTTAGGTAGTTTAAATGACCAATCTGGTACCGAGTTGTTATTTTTGCTTGAGGACAAGCAAGATTTCAGCTTGGGGGGATTTGATATCTCGTTATTTTAGCTACATTTCCGACCAAATCTTGTATCAAAATATGTGTCCAAAACTGTAAAATCATGTTTATTACATTGATTATCTATAGAATATGGTACTGCTGCGCTTTTGTTTGTTTATTGTAGGAAACGGGCGAAGAAAGGGTGAAATCTGACAATCTAGACAACCCACACGGGCCGAGTCACAATCCACACGGACCGTGTCATACCCTACTCGACCCCCTACACAGGCGCTGCATGACCCGGACAAGAGACACAGGCACACGGTCCGTACAACATCTCACACGGACCGTGTCAGACAAATCCGGCAGTTAATCTAAGTTTTCAGATTAATGCCTAATAAAAGATGGACGGTTATGGAGCAATAAAAGGACGACCCCTTGGGCCAGAAAGGCATCCAATCATACAGAGACCAATCTAAGGAGAGTTTTACAACAACCAACTTGGAGACGAAGAAGGGAGGAGGAAATCGAGTGATTCCGACGAACTTTCTTCGTATTTTCGGTCTTTGCAATGAATTGTTTATCTCGCTTTTATTTTTCTGTTTTAGAAACCATGTTTGAGTAATTTCTTTAGTTTCTTGGGGATACGATGTAGTCGAATACTCTGTTTATTTGATAGTTGTTTGATTATGTGCGATGTTTTGTATTTGCTTGTTTGCGTATGATTTTTATTGCCTATCTGCGT
This sequence comes from Carex arenaria, assembly GCA_964058825.1. NCBI lineage: Eukaryota > Viridiplantae > Streptophyta > Magnoliopsida > Poales > Cyperaceae > Carex > Carex arenaria. The sequence continues at coordinate 974,594 of CAXKVW010000006.1, read as the reverse complement.
TGTTCGATTATTATTTGGTTCTTACCATTAGGCTTGGCCACGTCTAACAAGGTACTGCGTCCAATTTGATCTTTCAACCAGACCAAGGTACTTGAGGTAAGTCGATGAACCGAGAGGGAAGACTAATTAGTAACCGAGAGGTGAACTTTTCAGCAATCGAGAGATTGTGAATACCTTTAGTAAACCAAACAAGTAACTTAGGTCATTCAAACCAACGAACGAGAGTTTAGGTTAGAACCCTAAGAGGATTGAATTGTATTTCTATTATCGAGTTTATTAAGCCAACAAACGAGAGTTGAGGTTTAGAAACATCAGGTATGGTCAGTTCACCATATACGGAATCAATCAGCACAGAAACCAGACAACTACAGTTTCACTCGAGTCTGACACGGACCGTGTAGGAGACTACACGGGCCGTGTGACAGGGGTCGTGTACGAGAGTACACAGGTCGTGTCAGGCAAGAGACAGAGTTGCAGATTTAGTCAGAAGCCCAGGAAACGCTTGTTTTAATTATTTTTAAACTCCAGTTTAGTTTATTTGCAATCTTATATTATCGTCAACCAAAATTTCAACCAACTCAACCCCTTTGAACACTTCTAGTTTAAGGATAAATTAGGTAGAAATCTAGTTAAGTTATTGAACCGTCCTGTGGATCGATACCCGATATTACCAGCGATAGGATTGTACACTTGCAGTCCGAATCAAAAATAGAATCGAGGTTTAAAAGGTACAGCTTGCTGTACTGAAACTTTGTAGTACACTTTTGTGCGAACACTTAAATGTCAAAATAAAATAGTTGGATATGATCTACATCATTTTATCTATGCACGTATAAAAAATTATGACATTTTAACTTTGTTTGATTATCATCAATAACTTGTAGAAATTTACTAATGTGGGCAATTTCTAGACGTTGATTTTAAACTTATTGATTCATATATAAATAAAACCGAAATGTGATAATTTTGTATGAATACATAGAGAATATAACATAGACCACATCTAATAGATTTATTTTAATATCTATAATTAAAATTTTGAGTTATTAATGTTTTAAAAATAAAGATACGGTGGAAGCACAAAAATCTGTCCCGTTAAGTTAGAAACTAAAAAAAAAACACTATTATAAGGGTGTGCTCCAGATAGAAGTAATGGAGGGGAGCGAAGGGGAGAGTGAGTGAAAAATCAAAAAATTTCTTGCTCCACAAAATCAGAACTTGGATTCAAATTCACTAACAACATATTTTTCTTTTAAATTTTAGCATCCCCTATTATGATTTTTTAATTCCGCCCCTGGATGGAGTAAACCCTTTACTCTACTTTTAATGAGCCAAACAATGAGTAAATTTGAAAGAGTGAGATGTAATAACATTTGAGTTAATTCAGAATAAGTTATTCCACCTAAAGAGGTGGAGTAACTTACTTCAGCTGTAGAATTTATCTCTTCATTAGTTTATTCTATCAAATTTCAACCAAATATAATTATTTTAATCTATCTTAACTCGAAGTAAAAAATTTAATTCAAAACAACTTTACTCCACAATCAAACATGACATAGCTTTCACAGGAAAACTAAAATACGACAAATCTATGTTATATGACCATCAACATACTACTTTTCACAGGAAACCTGAACCACATGTGTCTCAAAAAGTTTTATTATAAAAAATTTCGGATTAGTTGAGTTGTCAATATTGGATGCTGAGTAATCAAAAAGATTGAAGACTAGAAACAGGGGCAATGATGAAGCTTCGCTGGCGGCTTTTAATAGTTCCTGCGGAATAGCAGACCCAATTTGCAAAATATTATTATTTTTTTTTTTTGGGTAAGCGGTACCAGCAGATTCAATCTGAATATTCAACGTTATCTTCTGTAAAAATGCATTAAATTTTAAATTTTAAAATTTTCTTATTATTTTTTAAATAAATAGAAAATAATTCAAAATAGTGATATTTTACCATTCAAAATAGTGATGTTTTACCTATCTAAAAAAATAGCAAAAAATAAAAAAATAAAAAATAATTTTAAATAAATGAAGATTATGTTGAATGATTTAGGATAACTATTTGATTGAAGACAAAAATATTAATTAATAAGTTAGAACCAATCTGCAATATACATACATAATATCATAGCCTCATTTTTAAAAAATAAAGGTTGATGATTAAACCATTTACTACTTAATATCCATATGAGATTTTTATCCAAATTTCGAAATTATACTTTTTACACACAATATTGTTTTTATCATTATATTGGTTCGTTTATTTAATTGAAATTGAAGAAGTGATGCAAAAAATAGTCTGGTAGAACCACATCCATCTAAATAGTTTGATTTTATGAGAATTTTAATTTCAAGATTTTCCCTCTTATTTCGTAATGCTAATTATAATAATATAAATTGGTTGAGTGTCAGCCTCAAATCAGACCTCAACTTTGAATGTGCTTTTCTATATCTTGACTTCTTCCTTGATTTATCCTTTTGATTTCAACTTCCTTTCCGACCAACCCCAACTCCCATATCAGAAAAAAAAATATTAATGTACTTATTGACACGTATTAAGGGGATTTTTTTTTTAAATATAACTGTTTTTAAAAAAATTAATCAAACAAGCACTCTTTGTTTGTAAGTTATGAAAATAGCCTCCAACGATCCACATAATCAGTGTAGCATAAAACAGTCTTATTCCATCGATCTAGTGCTACTTTTCCACCCGGCTAATATGGTGCCACAGAAAATCTCACAAACAAACCTCCACCGATCGCTGGGCTTTCGAAAATTCGGTGGAGCTTAGGAAAATGTTTATGGTCAAATTGGATTTTCTAGTCCAAATCTGAGCTCACTAGGTGCTTTAGGTCCCTTCTTCGCTTTGATATAAAAGAATAGGACATCGATTTGGAAATTGATGGTGCTGGTGCTGACTTCTCATTTCATTGTTTTGGAATCACTAAAGACAAAAAGAAAGAAGGAAATAGTAAGTAGAGAGAAGATAATCTATTTTGAAGTATTTTTTTAAGCTCCATTGGTTTTATAGATTGGTGGAGACATTTTTTGAAGCTCCACCGATTCACAGAATCGGTGGAGGTTTTTGTGTGGCCACATGTGTAATCAATGTGGCCGGGTGAGAAAATAGCTCCACTAGATCGGTGGAGTAAAGCTGTTTTATGCTACATTGATCATGTAGATTGGTGGAAACTATTTTCATAACTTCCACACAAAGAGTACTTGTTTGATTAATTTTTTTAAAAACAGTTTTATTTTTAAAAAAAATCTATCAAAGGTGTGTATATATTATAAATTGAAGTGGTTATACTATGTGACACGTAGAAGGGTTCTACTAATATCACCACTATTGAACCAAAAAAATAAATAAATAAAGGTTAGAAAAGGAATCAAGAAATTACTGGCACCAGATATTTTTCTTTGACTAAACTTGTAGATATACGTGTGCAAGATATCTTTCAAAAATAGTTTATATTTTTTAAAACTGACAGGGTCATCAACCAGATTTGGAGAAGGCCTATGTATGAAAAAATCCACTGGGATTGGAAGAGACTCTCTTTTACTTTTTCCAAGGAAGCTCTAAAAAGTCAGCTCCTGAACTGAACCAAAAACCAGCAAAAAAAAAAAAAAAAAAAGGCCTCCAAAGACTATAGCAAAAGCACGGGAAACGGGCCTTACAGCCCTGTAAGGCCTCGTCGACAAGACAATCTGACACGGGCACCAGGTAGGGCCAACACAGGGAGGCCTGGTCCAAATCCGATATCACTCCTATGAAGTAATTTTTGCAACTATCTTTGTACGATTTGTCAGGTACAGTGTTAGACCTCTAGGTCGACACTAAACGACTGTAAAAAGTCGACCTATAAAAGACTCAAAGTTGTATTAAAGAAGAGTTCTCAATTTCCCACAACACAAGGTATCAAAGAGGTTAGAGTCCGAATACTTTACACACACTCTTCTTCTCATTTCGAGCCTGCATCGAGACCATACAGCCTGCCATCTTTAGACATAACTTATCAAAAACTAATTAATTTTTTATTTAGTGACAAAAACAATTTCTTCTAGATAGAAAACTGGAGATAGCATATTCTAAATTTTAACATATTTTTTTTAATATTAAATAGTTAGATTACTTGATATCTGATATCTAACTTTTGTTTAAGAAATTCTTATTTTTAAGGCCGTAGATTTGTTTGCAGAATCTGGCCCAGGACAGCATAGTTTCGTGTGTAATTCAACGAAACACAACAAAAACGGTTTCTCAGAGAAACTTTGGGCCTTTTAAACTGACGATTAAAATATTGGGCTTTTTTAGTTTAATGAAATTTAACATGCCTTCTGAGCCCATTTGAGAAACAGCAGAAAGAGTTACACCAGTGGACAGTGGTCAGGCTAAGTTGAGCTATTGAAAAGATTGTGAACCCAAAATATGTTATTGTTTTTTACTTTTTTTGCAGATGTTGTACCTAAGCCTGTGGTTAATTAACAGCACTCTGGAGATGATGATAAAATATGTTACCAGAGGTTTAATTATGTCTTTATTTTAAGAACTGCAATAACTTAAAATTTAGAATTTAAAATATCAAAATAAAATTGTTAAATATGATCGATATATTTTTTTTTTCTATACACACATGAAAAATCATAACATTTTATTTTGTTTTAATCAGTATCAAGAGCTTGCAAAAAATACTCCCAAGTGGCTAAATTATGGGCATAAAATTTTCAACTTATTCATACAAAAATAAAATCAAAAAGTGATAATTTTTTATGTTGATCACATCTAACGATTTAGTTTCTTTTGAAGTATAAATTTTAGAATTTTTTATTAGAAAAATAAAAAGTGGTATGATGGATATTTTTAAGAGTAGAACTAGGGTGTTCCTAAGTTCACCAATTCTTTTTGTGAACTCAATTCTGAAATCTATCAGATTGATTTCAAATTACGAATCTGAACCAGTGAACTCCATTTACCTTACGAGTGATGTATCTACAAGCAAACAATTTTAAACTTTGGAATTAATTAGCTTGAAATAAAGATGTCAAAATTAGAAGGTTTATAATTCATTTTAATACATTCATTTTTGAACATTTTTTGCCACTTGACTCTACACAAAATTAATCTGAAAATTAAAATTTTTTGCATGTAGATGCATCACTTGTAAGGTAGACGAGTTTCAACGGTTCAGATTCGTCATTTGAAATCAATCTAATAAATTTTAAAGTTGAGTTCACAAAGAGTGTTGATGAACTTAAGACTCGTTTTAAAAAAATATATGAGAACTATATATATACTTGAATTAGGGGAAAAGATAATGCACATCAAATAGATTTTGATTTTCAAACATAATTCCTTCTTTGATAAAAAGGAAACAATACGATATGAATACCAGCAAGCGGCCTAGAAGGGGATATGGGCATGGAAGGCATGATACCGCACGTCCAAACATTCCTGTGGTGGGCCGTGCATGGAGGTCTGGCAACGGCCGAGGCTCTAAATAGGAGGATGCGATCATTCAGTCCGGTGTGCCCAACGTTCGGTAAGGAAGATGAATTTTTTATGCATGTCATTTTCTTTTGCAATTTGTCTGAGGTTACATGGTTTGTATCACCCTTTGCATTACAGGTACAGTACCTGCCAATGAATTTCACAATGTCCCTCATGACAATTGTAAAGGATTTGGATGCCGACCAAATAGTGTTGTTCAGCAATATACGATCTGGTGTGTGTGTGTGGAAGGCCCAAAATGAACAGATTTTTAAAGGGAAAACAATGACCCCACAACGGATTTTAGCACAAGCAGTGGCAATGGGTAAGGACAGAGATCACCTGCCCCCCGGGGGGCAGGATTTTCCTGCCCCCAGTGAGACTGACAAGTGGGTCCAGACGGGTTTATAAATTTAGATATTAGTTTTTAGTTTTGGTGTGGCCCACGTTTCAGTGACTCAGGGGCAGGAAAATCCTGCCCCCTAGGGGGCAGAGAATTCAATCCCAATGGGTAAGTCAGCCATGGTACCAACTGGGATCATAGTGCCCAGGTACGCAAATAAAACGCATATAATTCGCGTTTAATAAGGTTTTCAGGGTTTGCCGCACCGAACCGCGTATAAAACATTGACCGAACGTTTGACCGAATAATTCGCGAATAAAACGCGTATAAAATGCGAGTCACGAATTATTCACGAAAAAAACGCAAACAAAACGTCTGTTAATATTCAGTTTTGGGCCGGCCCGCTAAGTGAGATAATTTCAAACAAAAGCACCTCTGACACTCTGAGCCGCTGTCCCCTGATTTCAAGTGTTCAGAATCCCCTCCAACTAGTGGAGTATCCGCACTTTTTCTTTTTTTTTTGCTAGATTTTTTTTTGCTTCGTTATTGTACCGAATCATTCCCGAATTATATCCGAATTATACCTGAATCACGAATTTTAATCCCGCCGAACCGAACCCAAACTATTAATTTGTTACTATGACTGGGATCAGGGATCAGGGAAGGCAGGAATTAGTTGAACTACCTGAGGGAGCCTTAACAATATTAATTGATGGCTCTTGGGCAGAATTGGTACGGTATTTCTCTGTTTTGATAAAAATGAAGATCTTATCTATACGCATACCGGGCATAGAAGATGCGAAGATGCATTCCACGCAGAGGCGATGGCATTGGTAGAGACACTACGGTATGCGCAACACCATGAAAATCAACATCACACACCTCCCTCTAGTCACAATTTGCTCGGACTGTAAACCTTTGGATGAGGCCACAGTACGGGGTAATATAATGGGTATTCCATCATGGCGAGCGGCTGAAACTGTTGCACAGGCTGTGCAGTTATACCGGCAGGCATCCGAAAAGGTCATACTAAGACATGTAAGAAGAACAATACTGACCCAACCGCATTCTATGGCAAACTGAGCTCGTACCACCGGTATCACCTTTACTGGCACAATACTAGTACAAGTCAGAGAAAAGACCAATATACAACAGGTCCTCAATTGGGATCACTTCAGGCACAGCAACCAACACTAGGAATCAAAGTGGAATGAAGCCTACTGAGTACTGTTGAATAGAATTTGCTTTAAGTAGACTTTAATTTTTCTTTTAGGAGTAATGATGCTTAGTTTCTTACTGTTTTTTGTTTACAATTCTTCCTGTCAGCAGGTTTTTCTCTTAGGCTAGTAGGTGGTTTTTTCTTATAATTAGTCTCATGTAATGTGAACTGATGATCTTTTTCCTTTAAATGAAATACCTACGGGTTTTGAATAAAAAAAAAAAAACTGTCGGTTATTGTCGGCACTACCTCTGAATTTCTGAAATATAGGTCGGTGCCCGCATTTAATGCATAACAATTAATTAAACTCTGCCATGTTCTTAAACGCCATATATATATATAGTACAATTGAACATGTTACATAATCTGCCAACGCAATATGTAATTGGTCATTGTCATTAATAAGTAAATGATGTTACTGTAGTGATATATTAACACCAATTTTAATTTTATCAACACAACATTTTCTAATATGTGTAGAATGGATAATTTTATCCCTTCATAATTATTACTATAGCTGTTATATCTTTTATTTCTGTAAATTATATGCGACGATCATTTATTACTTAATTAATTTCTATAATTGTTGAATCTAAAATATTAAGTATTGAGTGACAGAAGAATGAACCAATCTATTATCTTGCTCTTTCTATTTTTTTTTAACAAATTTCATAAATAATTTAGTATATGTATTTTGATTAGAACTGGCGATCTTAACTTCACCGAATCTCTTGGTATTAGTTTAACTTAAAATTTGGTTAATCATTTTTCGTATAAAAAATAATTGTAGATGAATCTTTTACTTTTGCTATAAGACTATATATATTTGGTAATGCATCTACAATTTATACAAAAGAAAAATAAACAGAGAAGGAAATATTGATTTTTTTTAAATATAATTCATTTAAAAAAAATTAACTAAAGGAGTACCGTTGGCTTGGAAGCTATAGAAATAGCCTCCACCAGTCCACGGGACCGGTGTAGCTTGGATTCGTTCAATTAATGGCCTAAAAATAGACACTGTCACTACCACTCCTCAAGCTACACTGGTCCATAGGACCGATGGAGCCTAATTTTATAGCTTCCAAGCGAACGGTGTTGCTTTGGTTATTTTTTTTTTAAATGAGTTCTATTTAAAAAAAAATCTGGAAATATTGATAGACATCAATATAAATGAAAGATTTAATTTTAAAATAAAATAATTAATGAAGGGTAAATTTGTCTAAGTAATGAAAATATTTGAAGATGTTGTGTTAATAGAAAAATTAGTGTTGTCAATATCAGCACTCAAGTGTGTGAAGGATAGATATATGGTTTAATCGACGTACTACACACTATAGAAAGTTGTGTTAATATCTTAATTTCGTCTTAGTTTTTCTGGATCTGTTTGTGGAACTTACTTAGCAATGTCATTTAAAACGCAAATATTTAATGACATTTGTGATTTGGCTTGGCACTTCGTGTACAAGTTTAAGAAAGAGAACACATGCAGCTAATGCTAACTGACAGATATCTTCCCTCAACCACTTAAAACAGTTCTGGTAGAAAGCTTAAATACAGTTACATATATATATAATGCCAGAATTTAATTAATTAACATATCAAATAACCCATATACATACCTTGAGTAACCTACATGCATGATCTCATGCACGGAAGTTTCTAAGAAATTTATTTTTTTATTCATTTTCTTCGGTGAAAACTATATATATATCGATAGTTTTGAGCATATTTGCTGATCAATCATGACATATTTTGCTTAGGAGCATGCAGTATGAATTCCAATAAAATGTTTTGGTGTGTTCAAGATTGACACATAATCCTATATATAGGCAAAATTATATATAGGTCTCAGTGATTAATGCAAAACTTAATCCATCTTTTTCCTATTATGATCATCCACAGTTTCTACAATGTAATGACTTAATAAATATGCTATTTTACAGATTGAATTTTGTCTCATACTAACACTGCTATGCGTCCGTTGCTTCTTGTAACAAAATATATAGTTCTTCTGCCAAACTGTTCAAGCATTAATTAGTTTCTCATTCTCAGATTTATATAACAAATTAAAGAGGTTAATAAAACAAGACCACTAGTTCTGTAAATATAGTTCAACAAGCTACCTATTATAATTAATTATTTCTTATGATCAAATTTTTAACTGTTACTAATGCTTAGATTAAAATGTCTTATTCCAAAGCAGACTAGAATGTACATTCTCTTTAAATAGTATACTGCAAGGTTTGAGCATCCAATAATTACTTAAAATCCTAATTAAAACAATTACTGTTTCATGTATCAATCATAAAATTATACTCCCTTTTTTTTGCGAATTTATCTTCCTCCAAAAGGCCGATATTGCTCCTTTTGATCAGTCTCTTGATATATTTAATTCACTCAATTCAAGCATTTGAACAGCTGAAAATGCAAGGCCATTCATGTATTACTTCCAGTTCCTACAGCACTTGAATATGCTATATATAGTAAATTGATATATACTTTCATATCTAAATTAAGATTTCCCACATTTTGACTAGTGGAAGGTCTACTCAGAAAATAGAAAAGAGAAAAAAAAATAAGACAAGTGGAAGACAATTTTTTTTCAAAAGAGTGGAAAATTGAAAATCGCACATAGTTGTGTTCATTTCTAAGGAAAAGAAAGATTCAGTGATATATTAATTAGAATACTGCACCTCTTATGAAATACGGAACCAAATTAAATTCACTAATGGAAATCTTTTGTAATTAAAAAATATTCATCAAAGAAGTCTTAACAACTATATATGCCAAAAAAAAAAAAAATGGTTTCACAAGTGTATATATGGACCAGCAGATCAAGCAAGGTTGTAACAAAGAAATAATCTTGGACTTTCAAGTGCACTTAAATCTATATTTTTGCTAGAGCTGCACTAATTTGTTGAAGGGTGCAATGCCATAAAATCGACATAACAAAATATAGGAACAATATTCCATTCAGACAAAGAAAGTTAATTCTTTGTAAATCATATTGCACTTGATATTAAATAGTTGCTTAAGATCCTCTTCAAGAAGTAGAGAACAAATGAGAGTAATAACACTTGATAGTGTTTAGTGTTTGCAAATTTTCTATAAGAAAAATCTAGCTAGCAGTGTGAATATGAACATAGTAACAAGCATATATGCACTTTTAACTTTCTAGCTAAACAGTTCTATTCTAATCATGTGCCAATAGTGAAAACCAAATCATATACTGGGACTGCCCTAATTAGATATAAATGGGTTTCTTCTTTAATATATAAATCAAAATATCAAATACTCCTCTTACCAGTAATATGAATCTATTCACATGATCTGATCTGGTGATTACAGATTACGTTCTCAAAAAGCCGGACAACAACAACAACTGTTACTAAATTCCAAACAAGAATTCATAAATTTTCCAAACAGAAATTTGGCATCTTAAATTCATAGACAGCAATCTAATTGGCACACACACAACACTGTAGCCAATCAGTTGTGTTCACTTCCCTAGACTCTTTATCCTATTTATAAACAGCTAAATGGAGTTGAAAAACAAAAAACTACAGCTAGAGATCAGAAGATGTTTCCATGTTGTCATGGTCAATGCTGGTAATATGTATATAATATAAAGAAAAAGAGTTAAACTAGATATATGCAACTGTTGGAGGCAAGGAGATATATAAACAGTATCCAGAAAGGTTCTACGTTCCTACTAATAAGAGAATGAATGTGCATCTGTGTTGAATGTTGATCCCCCTCTCTATAGGTATAGTTTTAACATGAAAATATAATAATAAAAGATAAATTATACATTGAGAAGAGAGTGGATACAAAAGTAGGTCATAGACAGGAATCCATAGTGAATTAAAAAAAGATAGCAAGAGGGAGGCTCGTCTAGTCACACTCATTGTTGCATTCATGCAAGACAAGAGATTTATTTGTCTATAGCCAATAAATAAAGGCATGGACTACAATACTATATAGGAGGTCTATGCAACAAAATAGTGTTTCCATGTGGATTTTTTTCTCAAAAAAGAAAAAAAAATGCAGAGAGAGAAAGAGAGAGAGACAATCCATTAAAGAAAAAGAGAAACATACAGAAGAAGGTTATTATATTATATTTCATGTGGTAATGCTCCATGCAAAGACTTTGCAAAAGGATAAAAGAGAGGAAAAGAGAGAGTACACAAAAGAAACACTCATGCACTACAGAAGAGGTTGGAGAAATGCCATTATTTACATCAAACAAAACCCTCTACAGTGAAACCCAAATAAAAGGCACCCAATTGCTAAAGTGTACACCCCAAAAGGGGTACCTCTACCCAACTACCATTGTTAGTAGAAAGCTAATAGTCTATGTCAGTCTCAGAGAGAGACTAGAGATCAGTGTGATGAGGAGAAGACAAAGAAAGGTATAGCACATAGCATGATGTACACAAAAATAAAAAATAAAGAATATTAGAGAAGTCACTTGCTAATTAGGGAAAGTGAAAGAAAAAGAGCATGAAGGCCATATGGTACTTATTCCCAATTTGTCACTATTAACCATTACTTGGTATCTACGAGGTAATTTGACTTATATGCAATATAGGGAAATAAAGAAGAGGCTTCAAACTTACAAAAAAAAAAAAAAAAACTAACAACCAACACAAACTGATGAAAAAAAGAGGAGGTTGAATAATTGAAAGTAGGTAAAATTGGAGGAAAGAGGGCTATGCACAAAATTAGTTACACCCAGCTAATTAAATAAAAATTAAACAAAGGTACAAGCGACCAATAATTAATCAACTGAAGCTTCTGAACAAACTTGCTACTCATCATGAAACTAGACAATTAGGGTAGCATGTAAGAGATATATATATAGGATAAAAATCAAGTGACAACACTCACAAAAGAGGATAAACACCATATTCTTTTACAAGTTGAGAATTAACTTGGTGCCATTAAAACAAACAAAAGGGGAGGATACAGAAAAAGTAAAGTAAATCTTTTTTTCTTTCTAATTAAGGTGTGAGCAAGATGACATTAAGACAAACAAAAGAGAGAACTGGAGAGAGATTTGAAAAGATTGACCTGCATCGCTTCTATCATTCAAACCCCAACTTAGATTCTCCCTGTCTCCCCTTCAAATATCCCACATGCTTTTGCACCAATTAGCCAATAATAATTATACCCCATAATTAATTGATACTTTTTGTAAAATAAAATAAAATAGAAAGAGGTATAAGATAAAACCAAAATTAAATAAATATCAATCTATCCCTTGTCTACATGCACCCCCTCACATGCCCCACTTGATCTCAATTTTCCTCCTAATTCCATGACAAACCTGAACAAAAACTCCCAATAAATAATCAGTAAAGCAAACCCTCTCTCATTAAGCCACTATACCAAGGTACTAAGTAGATAAACAGTGAAAAGATCCAACGTGATATAAAATTATAAATGGAATATTATATGAAGAGATGAAACAAAATAAGGAAGTTTTCCTTTTTTAAAATTTCTAGCTTACAAGATACAGGCTGCAGATGTATTATAGCAGTCAAGGGAAGCCGTGAGCCGGCGGATACAAAGGCGACGGCCTACTACTGCTACTGTCTTCATCTCCTTCATTTATCTTCCCGAATTGAGCATCCATTCCAAGATTGAGATACACCATCCTAGTATCTAAGCTTAGATTCACCATATTATTGTTTGAATTGGTCACATGAAACCCGCTCGGCTCCGGATTCATACTCGAGTACATTGCTGCATTAGGGTTGCCAGGTGGCCCACCTCCACTGTTATTATTCGCCTCCTCACGTGATAACACCATGGCAGCTGACTGAACCAGCTCGAGACAAAGTCGAAGCTTGTTGGGCTCAATGTGGGCCAGACCAGGCACAGCACCTTTGAAAAGAAAATCTGATGTAAGTCCCCGGAGGACATCTAATGGTGTAACACCATCAATTGTCCGCACATTCGGGTCGGCATGGTGGTCTAGGAGCACGGCAACCATGTCGGGGCAAACCATCTCTGCCGCAATGTGCAAAGGGGTCTTACCGGCCGGACCCGCTGCATAGTTCACATCCGCTGCACCAAGCTCAAGCAATGCCTTGACTACCTCTCGGCTACAGTTTTCTACTGCATAATGGAGAGCCAAGGCTTCATCTAGGTTGAGGCCTTCTCCCATGACCATTAGTTTGACAAGCTCGACATCGGATGAATCGAGAGCACGGCGCATGCGGCGGATCTTGTTCTGTTCCTCGAGATCTGCTGCGGAGGGCCCTGTTGTGTCAAGGTGATGTGGGTGGTGCTGATGGTGCGTGTGCTGGAGGAAAGGAGACGGGCGATGGCGAGATAGGGAAGACTTCAGCCGGAGCTCCTCAATTTTTGCAACAACATCTAAAGGGAGATGTTTCGCGAGAACTTCAGGTGGCAAGCCGGATTTTGCGACATGGTGCGAGCATGTAGTCCATAGCTGTTGTAGATCTTGCTTTCTAGATGCCAGTAAGACCTTCATGACATCTTCTATTGAAGCTTTCTCTACCATACTCGCCAGCTGTTTCTGTGTAGATTAACAAATGGCAGGAAATGTCAGAAATTAATGTGTCGATTAAGTTATTACATGAATTAAATGAACAGTGTCTGTAATTATCTGACGAAGAATAAAGAAAGATGTAGTTGGGGGAAAGGGAATTTTGTGGTTACTCATGGCATAAAATATAGAAAGAAGGTCGACTAATAAATAAATAAACAAACATGTGGATAGATAGACTGACAGATAAGAGACACTGATAAGAGAGGAGACTGGAGTTTCCATCCAACGAATTTTGATCTGTGTACAGGCGCCTTGTTCAAGGAATTGGGAATGCTGCGTGAAATAGACATGGATCTTTCCTTTCGTTGGAAAAGGGGGAGGAACCCTAGTTTTGAAATTACAAAACACACGCTCTCTGGAACTAACTGGAAGAAAGAAAGGAGAAAGCAAGAAAGATATATAGATGTGATGTGGTGGGGAAGCTGCAAATTTTTTGAATCAATTATATAATGCACTAACAAATTACTAAAAGCACTGTAGCAAGTTTCTGTTTAAGAAGCTTTGGAAGAAGATAGCAAACAGATAATAAGACCAACAGTACATCTCTCTCCCTTCCAAAAAAACAATAAATAAATCCAAACAAACAAAAAAAAAAAAACAAGAAGAAGAAGAAGATGCTCTCTTCAAAATTGTACCTACAAAAACCCTAAATAAAACCAATCAATTTCTCCCTCTTTCTCTCATCGGATCACCTGAGTAAGAAGCACGAGCTGTTCGACACCAAAAGACCGCGCAGCTGCAAGTGTATCGAGCGCAAGATCAACCGCGGCTGTGCAGTGTGTGTGCCAACACCCACGCTCACCGCAATTCGGCCGGGGCTCATGCTTTTGCGGCACAAGGGACACCTGACCACTGTAGAGGAACTGTAGAAGCAGCAAGAACACCTCATAACTGACCTGATTAACTGGAATTACGGCCCCGGGAGCTGCTCCTGTGCTACGCGGTGAGGACGCAGAGGATCCCGATGGGGAACGGGGGTTATGGAGTACAAGGCCGCTGCCGGGAGAAGGTGGGTCGGACCCGCAGAAGAAATTACGGAAGAAGAGGCTGCGTGCGGCGAGGATGCAGCGGTGCGCGTGCACCAGACGTCCCTCGACATTAAACGTGACATCGCTGAACGCTTGCCCGTTTATCAACAGGTTTAGGTAGTCGATTGATAGGCTCTTCAGCGAGTCATCCATCGATTGATCTTTCAATTGTTGAATTGTTCTACCAAGCTTTGAATTGGTTTAATTTCTTCCTATTTTTTGTGGTAATTCAAGAATGGATTAATTCTTGACATGGCTTGTTTTTTTTTATGCTGTTGCACCTTGGTGTTTGTGTGGGGGGGTGTTCAGTGTTCTTCTCTCCTGTAGGTGGGGTGATATTTTTGGTTTGAAAAAGAAAGGGAAGAAGAGGGAGGAAATAAATGAGAGGAGGGCAATTTCGGTGGCTGTGGGGATACGGCTGGGTATTTATTTAAATGATTTCTATTTGAGAAAATGGAAGTTTTAGGGGTTTAAAAGGGAAATTTTTTGGGAGGGGGGGTTTGTTTGGCTTTTAGGGGTGGAGAAAAAAAAAAGATAGCAAGTCAAAGTAGGAAGTGTGACACCCTTCCAAAAATGATATGGTGATAATAGCTCTCCACCTTCCAAGATTAGTACAAAATCACTGCAATTAATATATCACAGTTTTTGGTAATCAGTTATGATCTATGTAAATAATGGCATAAAGCAGAGCTATGGCCTATGGGGTCTATTCAAGTAGAGCGTTATTATATTATATAGGATACTTTACCTTATTTTTGAATTATTTACTGAAGGCTACATACTGTAACCTACAAACTAGAAGTCTAGTAAATCCTGCATTATGCTTATCTCCATTTATTGGTATTTCTTGTGTCCATTTTTTCAGGGTGAAATGGAGAAAAAAATATATACTTAAATGATAATTTGATTTGAGTGATGAATAGTTGCGCATTGATTATCATTAATTAGCTTGTAGAAAATTTTCCAATTGATGTGATTAAACTGAGATTCATGAAACCATCAATTTTTAGATATTTTATTTGTTTGGCGATGTAATTTTTAGAAATTGTGGGTGACTTTTGTATTTTCATATTTTAATATTCCAAATGGAAAGCTGGAGAAAAGAAAAGTCTCCACATACGCAAAACTTTTATCTAACAGTTGTTGAATTGATTCCTTATCATGTTTCTCAACTATGATTTCATCATAACTAACTAACTCAAGGATGATTGAACTTTATTAATACTAAGTACGAGTAATGAAAGTACTTTGAATGATAGTTAGTTACTTAGTTCTTAATATATTTTATTGGAATATTGCGTAACCGCATCTTTGCCAATAATTGTAGCTGAAGTATGGGGCTTTAGAATTAATTCCATATATTCTTGCTAAGTACCATATATGGCATATATTCCTCTTGGAACCAAAGTCAAGTTATATATGGTTTTGATTTTTAAGGAAATTTGTAGGTAAATCCAGGCACATAAATAAAAAATTATTAACCGGTTAATAACTGATAAGTAATTACTCTGGAAGATTGAAGCAGATGAAATATGGAACTTTTGGTGTTTATATATTTTTCTAACACTTAGTCACTACATAATAATTACACTATATAACTAGTACTCCTATATATATATACGAGGAAGAGATTCAATTACAACATCTTACAACAATTCAGTTGTGCAATTTTTCAAGTCCAAACAATCGATCTAAACTGTTCAACATAATATCTATATTAAAATATGCTTGGAGATAAAATTTTATATTTTTTGAATTTTGAATTTGTCAACTATTTATTAAGTATTTTACAAAACTGCTGTTTTTTAGTGGTCTAGAATTGTCTAAACACAACAGTTTTGTAAAATACTTAATACATAGTAAAAAAATTGAAAAAAAAATGTAAAATTTTATCTCCAAGCATATTTTATTATAAATATCATATTGAACGGTTTGGATCGACTGTTTAGACTTTTAAAATTGCAAAACTGAATTGTTGTAAGATTTTGTAACTTACTAATTGTTGTAAGTGGATCCCTCCTCTATGTGTGTGTGTGTGTGATGTGTATTTTGGGTATAGAATTAAATAGTCTATTTCGTACACTTTTCGCTTTAAATTTATAAAACTCTAAATACGCAAAATTATATTGAATTGCAAGCACACAATCTATCATTGTTGTAAATATAGATATCGATCCAAAGACTAAGACAATTGTAATTTTTACAAAAAATTCTAAACTAAATGCAAATAAGTAAATGGGGGGGGGGGGGGGGGGGAGTTGTTGCAAACCACGCAATTATTGGGTTCAATACCTGAGAGGAGTTAGTTTGTAACAAAAGCTAAATAGAAAGTAAAATAAATAAATAAAGGGGATGTGATTAATTAAACAAAGTTTAGGAGCTTTTGATCTACAATCACTTGGTCAATTCTCTACTAAATATGTTCTCTAAATTCACGTTTTGTCTTGATGGGAATTCCAACTAAGTTGGTCTATTTCTACCTAGAATCAATAATTTTTGTGTTTCATGAATATCATGTTAATGCACCTCATCTTAAGGCTGTCACTACCTAATATGATTTTTTAATTGAAGGAAAAATACTACCATTACTTCGTACCGATAACTAGATATACTTTAAGTCTCCCAATTGTGAAGTATTTGTAAATTGGTTTTCCACAACTTTTCATATCCAACCTTTGGTTCTATTGGTCCGGGGTAAACTTGATTTGGTCAATCTCATCTATTATCCCTAAGGTTATTTGTGTACAAAATTTAGCCTTATATATATCATAACACCCTTGAAGACAAGAGGGCTGTCACTACCTCCACAATGTGTGATTTTAAAAACACAAATCATGTGGTTTCAAAAGCACAACCTAAGCTCCTAGAGAGAAGATTAGCCTCTCATGGGTGCAATAACAAAAACATCCATGATAAAGAACAAGTAAACTATGCAAATAAAATGAGTAAATAATAAGGAGAAATAGAATACACCATTTCCCAAGCTACACCCCAATTCTTCTTTGCAAAGTCTCATTGAAAGTCGCCAAATCCGCTTCATCGCCTTGAATTCACTTGAGAAAGATGAGAGATTGATGAATGAAGAGGTGCTCAAGTTTTTGGGAAGAGAAATGTGTAATGGGACGTGGCTTGATGCCTTCTCCTATTAATTGCTTCCTCCTTTATAACTATTTTTGTGACTTGAGAAATAATCAGACATGACCTGGAAGTGAATCAGGCAAACATCGCGTCATTAAGGTAAGAAATCCTAGGAATTGAAGGACTGTGCGGCCGCACTTGGCCTCTGTTGCTTTTAGACCCTTTTCTTCTGAGGAATGGGGCCATCTGTGTGATCATAGAGGGTAGCACAAAATGGGAAAAAGATTATGTGCAGATGCCTGTGCGGCCTATGGAGGTAGCACAAAATTCCTGCAAACCCTTATAACTTTCTGCTGGTTTGTGTGGCCTAGGGAGGTTGCACGGATTGGGGCTGTCAACAATTTTTTTTAGGATTCTTTGGATATCCCAATCTTTCGATTTACTTTTTTCACCGTAGCATAAGATGAGATGTTTTTATGGATATCCCAATCTTTCTATTTTTTTAAATTCTGAATTCCCAATTTAAAAGGCATACTCCATTTTCAAAATGTTTTTTCGATAAAATCCAACTTTTTATTTTTCTCAAAGTTCTAAAATATCTCATCTTATGCAATTCTTTGATCAAATATGGGGTTATTTTCAATTTTCCAAAATTTAGCACACAAGTCCTTAATTCTAGTAATCAAACAAAATTTTTACCTAACAATGCAATTTTGCAAAAAATAAACATGACCAAAATACAGATACAATTTTCTTCTATTCCACCCTCAAGCTTGAATGAAGCATTGTCCTCAATGCTTTAATTCACACAAGAAAAACTAAATCGAAGAAAATATGGAACTTACAAGACATGGAGTGGCGAGTGAGGCAAGAGCGCCTTATTGCTCGGGTGGAGGTGGGTCGGCCGGATTAGGAGTCACTGCGCCTTGTTGTTGCTGAGCTGCCAGTTTTGCCGTTGCCACTTGACGTGCGCAACTTGTGCTGGGAGAAGTGATGCACACAAAAGTAAATGCATAAATTTTCAGTATAGTAGATTATGCTTTTTAACCTGGATTCTACTTTCGAGTCATATTACAAGTGCACAATTGATCACACCCAAAGTGTGAGTGAATTACATAGGGTTTTGACTTAGTTTTTCTCCTTATTTTCTCATTTTGATAATTAATTATTACGAGAAATAGGTTACTATTGCCCAACTTTGTGTTTTAATACAGGAACCATATTTCGGGGCTATTTTACATCATATGGAGCAAGAATTGGGTAGATCGAAATTACAAAGTATCAGTTTTAAGTCACTGTCACGATCCATATGGTCTAATACGGACTAAAGGACTGCTACGGACCAGGACATAGCTGAATACACAATAATCCAGGAGTGATACAGTAGCAGTACGGTCTATATGGCTCTATACAGACCATATCCGAGGCGCTCTTTGGAGAATAACTGCCATAACTATGTCCATATCAGATTTCGTGGGCTTCATTCATCTCTAGATGCCCCCTCGCTCCTATATAAGCCCCCTTGGCATGTTCAAGAACTTGTCTTTGATCATTTAGTTTTTTTTTATTGTAGTAAGAAGAGAGGAGTGAATAGAATAGAAAGAATGATACTCCTCGCATGGTTGTATCTCTATCTTATTTCCTTGTAAACATGTCATTTCGCGGCTGAGTTTATATTTCTAGGGTTGGCATGTAAACCTTGTTACTCTTGATATTTTGATATATATATATAGAGGAGGGATCAAGTTACAACAATTTTGAGTTACCACAAAGTTACAACAACGGTTATTTTCATTTTCAACGTTCAAATCATCGATCCAAACTGTTCAACATGATTATCTAAATAAAATGTGCTTCCAGATTAAATTTTATATTTTTATGAATTTTTTTACTATTTATTAAGTTGGGTACAAAATTCAATGGTCTAAATTTGACTAGTTTTTCTACCCATCTTAATAAATAGTAAAAAAATTCAAAAAAATGTAAAATTTGATCTGGAAGCACATTTTATTTAGATAATCATGTTGAACGGTTTGGATCGACGATTTGAACTTTGAAAATGAAAATAACCGTTGTTGTAACTTTGTAGTAACTCAAAATTATTATAACTTGATCCATCCTCATATATATATATATATATATTCGAATGATCTTAGTTTAGTCATTGTTGTTCGATTACTTTTGTGCTTTATGTTTGATCTTTCTTGATTTTGTTTTACTAGTCTAGACAACATTGTGATGGCCACATATGGAAGTTAGTCACGATTAGGCTAGTTAGGTCAGAGTAAGAAAGGATAAAAATACTAGATTATTGATGGAGCTCTTAGCGGGAAAAGCCTTTAATTGGAATAACAGAAGTATACATGGGAGTCTTGGCATTTGCAGACGAATGTCGCATGGTCTTGCCTTACCATAAGAACACCCTATAGGATCAGTCGACGGACTTGATCAAGTGAAGGCTATGACATTGGACTAATCACAGATCTCCTTGCATTAATTGAGTTAAGCTCCACGGGGGAAGTCTCGATTGGTAGTGTGATTATGCAATGATAGCAGCAGCCACTAAGTACGGATTAGAAGCCCTCGTACAACAACTGAAAACCTACATCAAACGGGATATAACAATGAAAACGAATAGAAGTAACAATGGTATGCCAAAATTATAGGAATTCACATCACTATCTACTTTGCCTACTTTTAATTTTTGCTAAATACTTTTGATCATTGACCAGATCTTAACTTCGAATTTTCAAATTTTGTCTGGTATTTTGAAGGATTGAGATGTAGTCTCTCAAGACTGTATATCTTATTCCCTGTGGATCGACACTAGATCTACTTTGTTTATTTTTAATTTTCGTTGAATACTTTTGATCATTGACCAGATCTCAACCTCGAATTTTAAGATTTTGTCTAGCCTTTTGAAGGATTAAGATTTAGTCGCTCAAGACTGTAGATCTTATTCCCTATGGTTCGACACTCGATATACTACTCAATAGGATTATGAGCTTGTAGTATGACTCAGTGAGAAATGAGTATACATATTAAAAGGCCACCTAGTGCACTCACATGTTTGCGCTCATCAACAATCCTATCACGTAGTATAATCAGAGTATCGATACACAAGAATAGTGTATTAGGTTATAATAATTTTTACTAGTTTAGGTCGATTTGGTTGCTAATTAGGATTTTAATGTATTCTTAAAGTAAATATTAAGATAAATTAAAATACAACTGGAGTTGTAGCAAGGTTTAATGCGGTAGCGCTACAGGTGATCGGTCAGAAATAATAGAGGTTCTCTATGGTTCAGGTTTTCCTATGAGCCTAATACTAAGATATATGTTTAGGCTCCAGTCTTACCTGCATGCGAAACTGTCACTACCGCATGCGGTATATACTTTACATGTAGCCAACCCCACATGAGGTAATGTCACTACCCGTAAGGCGCCATGGTGTTCTGTTGTGTGTTTAGGAAGGTTTTTCGATCTTTCAATCTGCTTTTAGGTACCAAGACTAAAGTATTTTAAGTACAAAATTATATTCTTTCCTTATACTATCTCGTAGTTGAAATATCCCAAATCTCTAGATAATTTCAAATGTTATTCGGCTGAGTGAACTTAAACTAAGATGTTTTCTATCCTATCCCGCCATGGTAGCTACCTGGGTTCTAACCCTAGTCTTTGAACCATTGTCAAGTCTCGTTAGCCGAAGTTCAACTACTTACATATTCTTTCTCACACAAGGATCTATCGGACCTATCAGATCTCTCTCATTGGTATATAGTAGACGGAACTATGTATGCTCGAATAGAATGAAAAGATTAAAGTGCAATAGAAATTCACATAACAAAACATAAACAAAATATCAAATATTATTCAACGACCCATAGTTCGACCCTTACTCTAGAGATGAGAGGTTCAGCTCCTTGGAACCATGGCTAAGGAAAAGAAAAATAAAGACAGCATAAATTGCAATCCTCTTAGAGAAGAAGAACCTCACCTCTTTTGGTGTCGCCTCCTTCTCTTGACTTCTAAGGATTTCGCCTCTCTTCCTAGAACTCTAATCTAGCCTAGCTTTCCTAATCGGTGAGAATTCGTGACTATAGTACATGACTTAATTACAAGTAAACCCACACACCGAAACCAATACAAGAGGGGGGCATTTATAGTTTTTCCTAAAGTAGTGGGAGTAGTAGGGATCATGGAGTCCACCCATGATCTAGCATGATTGGCTGAAAATAACATGCCACAAATAGCGTTTCTTGGACTCAACTTTATCTAAAATCGGTAGGTCATACTAGGTGGTCGGACCTTCTATAAGACTTCAATCTATAGCTGAGATATGTCGATCTAACAGTATAGAAAAACAGTCCACGGATCGTGCAACCACTTAGCTATGCCGCATGTGGCATGTGTAACCCCCCCCCCCCCCCCGGCTTCAAAACTTAGTGTATTTTCGTAGAATTTCGCCATTTTGGTTGTTGTGCACTTTGTGTAGACTGTCACATATGTCATGTACTGTCTTGATATTGTGGTCATCTTCAATAATCGCTTAAATTGGACATTTTTGCTCTGTTTTTGGCCTAAGTATTCAACTTTCTCCAAAACCTGCTAAAATGATAAAAGTGCATTTGCGGTAAATAAATTGAGAAAATACCCACTTTGCATTCGCTTTTCGCTATTTTTTATTATAAAAGACAGTAATTTTCGCTATATGTTTTTGCGTCATCAAGGAGTCCATAGGTCATCTCGCTCGTCGTCCCCTGGGTCATAGTTCTCGAAGATTTGATCGCCATACCATCCAGCGAAGTAGGCATCTTTTTCGACATTGTCGATTTGGGTCTGCATGTCATTGAGGCAGAGGTTGAGAGTGGTGAATTGAGAGGTGACATGAGTGGTCAATGTCACGATTTTGGACCCTTTTCTTCCGAGGAATGCGACCATCTGTGCGACCATAGAGGTTAGCACATGATATCTCTCTATTTTGCCTATATTTCGATCCCGATTTGCACCAAAAACGGTGCTTAAAAACCTAAAAGTGTGAACATTTCAGTTAAATATATATAGAATGCGGTACTGCTATGTTTTGTTTCTTATTTTGTAGGAAACGGGAGAAATTCTGGAGCTGACACATTTTCATACGGCCTGTACACATTTGTATGTGGCCCGTACAAGATTTGCCCAACCACACAGAAGGTTCCACACAGGAGGCTACATCTCTACCACACAAAGGCACAGGCATACGGTCCGTATGGATTTTCATACGGACCTTACAAAGCAAATTCGGAAAAAACAGGCTGGAATGGGCAACAAGCGCCAGCTGTGGAGACCGAATAGAAAGACTTGAATTCGGGATTTTGGGCATTAAAGGAGATATTCCAGATCTGAGAATATATCTTTGGTGCTTGGAAGAGAAGGCAAAGCTTGGAGAAGAAGAAGAGAGGAGGAAAACACGAGTTTTGTGATGAACTCTTTTATAACTTTTTCTTTGCCTTGTTTTATGAACATGCTTGGCTAAGTTACTTTATTTCTAGGGTCAAGATGTAGTTTCATGTTTAGTTTTACTTGCTAGTTACTTGAACTTGTGTTGAATGCTTTGTTTTTATCTTGTTGAGTAGTATTTTAATTGCTTGGTTGTGCTTGCTTGAATCGAACAGTCAACCCATGAGATGAATGCGCACGTCTAAGTGATAGGTTACATGTCTATGACATTTAATCCAACCAAACTAAGTACATGAGGTAGGTTTGTGACTCAAAAGGTGAAACCAAAGAGTGCCGAAAGGCGAAACTTTCCTCGAGTCGAAAGACCTTGGATACCTTTAGTAAATCAACAAGTGACTTAGGTAAATTAGGCCAAAAGTGAAAGTTGAGATTTAAGGCACCTAGGAGGGGAGTATTTGAGTCTGATAATCGGGTTACTAAGCCAAAATTGCGTCAGCTGAGGTTTATAATTTGGATACGATCGATAGAAACCCTAGACAAAAGTATCAACACAGAAACAGTAGCTGCAGTATTAACTCGGGGGTCCATACGAACTGTACATGATTCAAAGTGGATCGTACATGTGTGTATATGTATATATATGTATGTATGTATATGGACCGTACATGTGTGTATATGTATATGTATGTGTGTATATGTATATGTATGTATGTATGTATATATGTATACGTATATTGGATCAGCGATTTTCAAAGTGGCTTAATAAATAGTAAACAAATTCCAAAAAATGAAAAATTTGGTCTCCAAGCACATTGTAATATAGAGAACACATCTAATGGTTCAAATCGACTTTTTGGATTTTGAAATTTCAAATTTGGACCGTAAGCACTTCGGCTCATATGCTACCGAAAGCATATTAGCCATACTCTATATATATATATGAGTAGAACTAGGGTGCTCTTAAGTTCACCCAACCTCTTGTGAACTTGACTCTAAAATATATCGAATCGACTTTAAACGATGAATCCAAACCGTTAAAACCCTTCTACCTAATGAGTGATGCGTCTACATGTGAAAATTTTAAAGTTTCGAATTAATTTAATATAGAGTCAAGTGGTCAAAGTTTAAGGTTTATAAATTAATTTTAATGCATTCATTTTTTGGACTCCTTTGACCACTTGACTCTATATTAAATTAATTCGAAACTTTAAAATTTTCACATGTAGACGCATCAATCATTAGGTAGAAGGATTTCAACGGTTTGGATTCATCGTTTAAAGTCGATTCGATATATTTTAGAGTCAAGTTCACAAGAGGTTGGGTGACACACACACATATGTACCAAAGAAATTTGTTTATTTTCTTTAAAGAATGTTTATCATGTATGACAAAATTGCTTATTTTCTACATATATAGAGGATGTATAAACATATTTATAATAGAGTGTATACAACATAATTTGAACTTAATTCCACACAATTTTATTTTGCATATAGTCTGTCTCAAAAATAATTATACCTACTGTATACATATGACATAAACATTTCGATTAGTATATCTAAAATATTTTAACATTAGAAATACAAATATTTTTTGTTACAGATAAGGGTGGAAATAATTTCACTAATTTAACATACGTGGCTTGTGATCAATTAGATTTTTCAGACAATTAGTTAAATTAAGACAATTAATATCTGTGTGGAATATTCCAATTTCAAAATCCATCATTAATTTGCTCGAATATATGACAAAAAAAAAGTCTTTTTTGAATTAGATAGTTGAGGGATCCAAATCCTGACAAACAATTTTATTTTTAAAATAACGTTGATGTCGCTTACAAATAATTTTTTTTATGGAAGTTTTTATAAAAATTGAGGGTTTAATTGTCTTTATTTTTGTGTCTTCATCATGCCTTCATTTTTAAAACGTTAATAATTCGAAATTTAAATTATAAACTTCATAATAATACCGTTAGATATGATCTATGTTATTTTCTCTCTGTGCTCATATATTGATTTTCTTTTTATGTTAATCAAAAAGTTGAAAAATTAACATCTAAAAATTATTCACATTAGTACATTTTTACAAGTCTGAATGACAACAAAAAAAATATTGAAATGTCATATTTTTTTACACATGCATAGATAAATAATGTAAATTATATCCAACAGTTTTATGTTGACTTTTAAGTTTTAAATTTTGAGTAGAAGCATTTGAACCCTCTTAATACTATCACTTAAAAAGGTAAGATACATTATTGGGTATATATAATTTGGAGGTTTGCATTAGTTTCTATGAACAGTCAGAAGTTAATGAACCAACTTAATTAGGACATGCCTCTCATATAATGTTAACAAATATATTATTTTAAATATCTAAGATGTCGGCATTTATTAATCAAGATTTGCTGCTCTGATAAAGCAGAAGCATGGCAAAGTACAGATGGTTACATAGCTAGCTAGTCATATCATTATTAATTTTGGAAAGTGATATAACTCTCTTAATCAAGATGTGTTATACGCGATGCCCATGATAATTTTATATATATAATTATTAGTCAATGATATGGACCATTTTGGATATTGATATTCAAAATTAAATATTCACAATTTTCTCCTTTATATTGCACCTTTGTTTTTCTCCTTGATTAATTTATATTTCCTTAATGATGAAGCAATAGCAATTGACCAGCTATATATCTTATAATAAATTAAATTGAGAGTTCGTCAGGAGTAGATAATTGAACGCTCCACATTAATTTATCTACAAAAGATGTGGAATTCTTGTGTACAATTATTGTGAATGCCACAATCTTTGAATTAATTCAGGATAATATATGTCTGTTTGCTTTTTAAGTTGGTTAGCTTGTTGTAAATATTTTTCTGTTAGTTCTACTAATTTGAAGATTTTTTTTTTTTTTTGAAAATCTTCACAGAAACTGTGAAGTCTAATTTGAGGATTGATTAATATATGACATTTCGATATATAGTTGCATAGCTCCAAGATATAAAGGGATTGTAAAATTAGTTGATTAGGGGTGCATTTCATATATTTATTTGGATAGAAAGAATTAGATTGACATTCTAGAATTGTGACAAGTTTAGGAGGAGCTATATATAATCAATTTAACAAAATAATGGAGCAAGACCATGCAAAGGGCATATAGCCTTATTTCAAATTACTAAATTGATGGTAAATATGAAGATTAGTTCCATTTTTTTTGTTGGTATGCTTAATTATGTATTATTCTATGGCTATTTTTTAAATTACTAAATTAGTGGTAGTTGATCTATTAACAAACTAATGAGTAGTCTACTAACTATTAATTACCTTACTGGTACCGGAGGGCATGTGGTACTTCATATGATGAATCCAAAATGTTGATATCAATCATCTTAATGAGTAATATGTTTATATAATAAATAATTTGTTATTGTTTAATTTATTTTGTGTAAAGTCAAGTGGTTAGAAACTGCTGAAAATTGAGTGCCATAAAATATATAAGATATGAACCTTTATTTTTATTTTTCTATATCTTGACTTGTATAAAATAAATTTAAATGAAGTGCTCATGAAATAAATCAATTTCAACATATTAAATTTGTGTTTGAATCCATTTCAATAAATATTAGAATTATATAAACTCACAAATCATCTAAGTTAGCCAATAGAAACATATTTAATTATTTGCTTAATTTCCAAAGACTGTCCGTTATATATGGTTTTACATAAACTTATAACATTGATTAATTCGTCCTTCAAACAAATGCACTACATTGAAGTTTAAAATTCTAAATTTTTGCTTTTAGTACCTGTTCTTACTTAGTTAGTTACAAGTCATGTGCACAAATTTTAATATTAAGATGAAAGCTTTGCTCTTGCAAATTCATTTCCTCTGTTTTCATCTCAGAGTCCTGTTTTTCATGGGGGTGACAGTTAAATATATACAAACAGATTATTATTATTTTTATTTCATGTCTCAATATTTTATTTTAAATTCTTAATAACAAATATTCTCCAATTTAAATAAAAAAATATAATTTTCAATGTTATACATATAACTTTCTTTATATAAAGATAAAAATTATGTTTTTTTCAATTTTATTTTGATAGGATTTAGGAATTTGAAAAATTCAACGTATAACAATTATCAACATTCATATTTTTTTTTAACAGATGTGTATAAAAAGGTGATGTAAATTAATTATGCATAACGGGTTTATACTTACATC
Source organism: Carex arenaria (assembly GCA_964058825.1). Classification (NCBI taxonomy): domain Eukaryota; kingdom Viridiplantae; phylum Streptophyta; class Magnoliopsida; order Poales; family Cyperaceae; genus Carex; species Carex arenaria. The sequence goes on along the minus strand of CAXKVW010000006.1, from coordinate 947,179 downwards.
GGAGTTTTAAAAAATCAATCATTAAAATTTACAAATAATTAAACAGTGAAGATAGAAAAATGAAAATATTCAAACCTTTATATGTTGTATGTATGTGTGTGTGAGAGAGAGAGCTCGGCTATGGTACTTCATGGAGTACACCAAGTTTTTACTTGATGGTACTATATTTCTATTTTGAAAATCCAAACAACCGATCCGAACCGCTCCACGTGATCTCTATATTGAAATGTGCTTGGACACCAAATTTTTTATTTTTTTATTTTTACTATTTATTAAGCCACTTTGAAAATCGTTGATTCGATGGTCCAGAAATTTTTACTGTTTTTTACTATTCACATTGGATCAACGATTTTCAAAGTGGCTTAATAAATAATAAACAAATTTAAAAAATATAAAATTTGGTCTCCAAGGAAATTTAATATGGAGAACATGTTGGAAGGTTCGAATCGGCTATTTGAACTTTGAAAATGAAAATATAGCGTGGTGTACAAACGCGTTTTACTCCATGAAGTACCCTAGTCAACCTCATAAGAGGGATCAAGTTACAACAAAGTTACAACAATAGTTTTTGTCATTTTCAAAGTCTAACTCGTCGATCCAAACCGTTCAACATGGTTATCTTAATAAAATATGCTTCCAGATCAAATTTTACATTTTTGTGAATTTTTTTAATATTTATTAAGATGGGTACAAAATTCAATGATCTGAATTTGACTAGTTTTTGTAAAATACTTAATAAATAGTAAAAAAAAATATGTAAAATTTGATCTGGAAACACATTTTATTTAGATAATCATGTTGAACGGTTTGGATCGACGATTTGGACTTTGAAAATGAAAAAAAACTGTTGTTGTAACTTGATCCCTCCTAATATATATATATACATATATGAGTAGAACTAGGGTGCTCCTAAGTTCACCCAACCTCAAGTCAATTTTAAACGATGAATCCAAACCGTTGAAATCCTTCTACCTAATGATTGATGCGTCTACATGTGAAAATTTTAAAGTTTCGAATTAATTTAATATAGAGTCAAGTGGTCAAAGGAGTCCAAAAAATGAATGCATTAAAATTAATTTATAAACTTTCAATTTTTGACCCCTTGAATCTATATTAAATTAATTCGAAACTTTAAAATTTTCACATGTAGACGCATCACTCATTAGGTAGAAAGGTTTCAACGGTTTGGATTCATCGTTTAAAGTCAATTCGATATATTTTAGAGTCAAATTCACAAGAGGTTGGGTGAACTTAGGAGCACCCTAGTTCTACTCATATATATATATATATAGAGAGAGAGAGAGAGAGAGAGAGACTAATATGCTTTCGGTTGTATTTCGGCCGAAATACAACCAATTCGTTTTTCAATTTTCGAAGTCTAAAAAGTCGATCTAAACCGTTAGATGTGTTCTCCATATTGAATTGTGCTTGGAGTCCAAATTTTACATTTTTTGGAATTTTTTTAATATTTATTAAGCCACTTTGAAAATCGCTGATCCAACGGTTTCACTATTTGGCTAAGCCACCGTTAGATCAGAGATTTTCAAAGTGGCTTAATAAATAGTAAAAAAAATCCAAAAAATATATAATTTGGTCTCCAAGTGCATTTCAATATGGAGGACACATCTAATGGTTTGGATCGACTTTTTAGACTTCAAAAATTGAAAAATGAATTGGTTGTATTTCGGCCGAAATACAACCGAAAGCATATTAGTCACTGTATATATTTGCAAGTTAAAACATTTGCTCTGAAAAATTAAACGGAAAATTAAGGTAAGAAAAAAATATTAAATTGAAAGGAAATTTATTGTTGGAAGCAGAGCGACCAAGTCTTTTGCCTGTAATCATTGAAGTGACATCTAACAAATTAACAATTATTGGCGTGTTTATGTAAAGAAAAAATATGCTTGATTAATAAGATATAAAGTCAATTCTTCATAAAATGGAACTAACTTAGTTACTTAGACAAGAAGTATTATACGTACTTCTTAATTCCTCATTCTATAAACAATCTCAATTTGTTTCGTCAAGTTATAATTAAAGAAATAAATAACCAAGTGTTTATTATATATTGGTGTGATATTTAAATATGCATTGAACAGTTAAGTACCTTAAAATGATTTTGGAAATAAATTTGAAAGATCAAGATAGCTGTCAAAATATATTTTGAATATATAGTCAACACCACATGACAATTGTTCACAATTATATCTTAACTGAAATAGAAGTTCACAATTATATCTTAAGATAGCAACTTGGGTCCGATGGCTATCGGACTAAAAGTGGTTCCAACAGGTTCGCTCACCGTCGGATCTATTTTAGAATTCGCGTCCGCAATTTCACATATGCTTTAAAATACGTGCGCACAAATTCTAAAGAAGATCCGACGGTGAATGAACCCGTTTGAATAACTTTGGATCTGATGGCCATCAGACCCGAGCTGTTCCCGTTTGTTAACAGCTCAACAAACATGCTCACCTGTGCTATGTCCTATATATGTGCTATATATAGATTAAAGATTTTTGTCGATTTAATGTTGTGAGTTGCGTATAAACTATGAATGGAGAAAGATGATTTGGATAACGAGTTTTATCCTCTCATTATGATGAGCACAATGGGAGAGATATGATTTTTTTTTCAAAATAGATTCATCTTTTTTTCTTGCAACGAGCTGAGACAAGCTTGAACTCTCTCATGACAAGTCTAACTAAAATCAAGTTAATTAAGAGCTTTTTCAAACTGTTAATGAGTCATGAGCTATGATTTTTTTTACCAGCCCTATCACAATTAGATAATAATACTTATTATATAATGTTTTTAATTTTGTATATTTTCGTGTGTACATTTACTTTGTATTGCCAAAATGTTTCAACATATTATTGAGTTGCAAATTAAATGGAATTAGACATAGAAATTATTTTCATACTTTGTAATAACAAAACAATTGAAATATTAACTATATATCATGAGGAGGGATCAAGTTACAATAAAGTTACAACAACAATTTTTTTTCATTTTCAAACTCCAAATCGTCGATCCAAATATTCAGCATGATTATCTAAATAAAATATTCTTTTAGATCAAATTTTACATTTTTTTGAATTTTTTTTACTATTTATTAAGTATTTTACAAAAACTAATCAAATTCAAACCATTAAATTTTGTACCCATCTTAATAAATAGTTAAAAAAAATTCAAAAAAAAAATGCAAAATTTGATCTGGAAGTATATTTTATTTAGATAATCATGTTGAACGGTTTGGATCGACGATTTGGACTTTGAAAATGAAAAAAAATCGTTGTTATAACTTGATCCCTCCTCATATATCATATAATTGAACAAATAATCCCGCAAAAAGGAACAAAAAATTACACAATTACATTTTTGAAACATTGCTTTCGAATATGTGATAATATTTTTCTTTTTTGAGAAATTTTCCAGTGGCTATAAATTAATAATTAATGTTTTTATTTGATAAAGTGCCAAAAAAAATTGATGCATGCAATTTATATAAAATCAATACAAAATTATAATCATAATTATACATCTCCATACAAATAATATATCATAACGTAACAAAATATCAATTCTAAGTAACATTATAAATTCTGACATTGTAATTAATAATACATAAACTATATTTTTACTGATTATTATCTAGATTATAATGCATTACTTTTTCTCCGCTTCAAATTAAGGTGTCAAAAACTAAATAGTACTTGTATAGTCCAAAACAATAAAATTTCAAAGAAAATACTGTTTCCGTACTATGTCATGAATTGGCACTGAATTTACTATATCGTTAGATTTCCGTTAAATTAATTTTGTTAGTTTCATCACTAACGTCCCTATAAAATGAAAAATTATAATTCTACTAAATTTCATAATTTTAAATTACCTAATTTGATTACCTAAATTGACAAAAATTTAATAGACTTTTTAAGTTTGCACAGTGATGATTATGCATGACTAATTGCTTATTGGTTCATAGAACCAATCCATTATCCTAATAGATTATATAATTTTTCTACTAAAATTATTGGACTTAAACGAATATGTATGTTTTTTGGGAATTTCACAAGAGTGAAATGAATTGAAAGCTGCTGAAAGATTACATTTTGGATCCGGATATATACAGATATCCGCTCCGTTTATATCCTCACGGAATTATCCGTATCACATACTAAAATTATCCGTATCCGTTTAATCCGGATATGGATAATAAGCGGATTCGGAGCGGATTATTCGCGGATAATCCGTATCTGTTTACACCCCTAATCAAATTGAAAGAGAAGATATAAAAATATTTAAACACAATTTTGATGTATATATTTTACGAACCGTTTAAAATTCTCGTTTTTAAGAAGATTATTTGACAAAATTTATTGATTAATTTATTATGATTCGGTTTTTCAACTAAATTTATTATGATTTATTAGAATGGTTTATATTTTGACATTTATAAATATAGTTGGATTCAATTACAATGCCTAATAAGATAAACACAAGTACTGCATAAATTGTTGGCAATGAAAAGTACATCACAATCGCTAAATAATTATTACAGACCTTTAAATAATATTACTACTCAGAACCAGTACCGAAGGTACAAGGAACAAAATCATCTTCCGAGTCTGGTTCAGTCGCAGCAGACGAAGAGACAGTCATACCAGCATTTTTCTTTGAATTGATCGGGTTTTTTTTTTCAAGTAAAGGTTTTTCGCAAAATCATCATCGTCATTGACTTTGATTGACCTACGGTATGCTAAATCTCTTTTACAATCTTCGCAGTCCTTTGCAATACAAAAAGAAAACGACTTCTGAGATTTTCCTTTTCCACCACCGAACGATTGACTTGGTGTATTTTTGCTCATCGTTTTCGCCTAAAAAACAACATCACAAACAACAAATAAAATAATAATACAATCTACAACATCCAAATCAAATATAGTCTACAACATCCAAGCAATACAAAGTCGAACAATACAATAGAACATGTTAACTCAGTCTCTTATGATGACCATGTTAACTCGGTCTCCTGGGACAATCCACCACCGGACAATTGACTTGGTGTGTTTTTGTTCATCATTTTCGCCTAAAAATAAATGAAGTCATACAAATCATACAAGTAAACAACAGATAAAATAAATGAAGTTCACACAAATAAAATTTGTATAATAAATTTTCAAAACATACAAAACATACAAAACAATAGTTCACAGTCAGATCTAAATCACCTATTGCGCCTAAAACGAAGTCCCCTGAATATACTAGATCCAAATGATGACTTCTTTGGTGCCTCTGCCTGCGTATTAGATGGCGCTGCCTGGCTAATAGATCCCCTTGGTTGCCTTAAAGATAAGCTCCTTGGTTGTTGTACATGCGCACCACATGGCTCTGCAATACATGGACCAAACGCCTAGACATAAAACATGCATCTATACTGATCACTGGTCTCAGGTATTGAAATGCTGCAATACATGGACCAAACGCCCAGGCTACTGCCCTGAAGTGTTCCACACCTTCCATAATTGCACCTGTCCTTTCTCGGATTGGACTGGTCAAAAACTGAAACTTAGATCCCGGATTCTTATTGCAAATACTTGTTAGTAATTTTGGCAAGAAGCTGTATGAACCCTCTCAACTCACGAATTGTCGTTCTATTGCAAGCTCAAGACCTCTCCACAATCGGTTGTACTTCGGGGTACATTTGTTGTGCTTAACCCTCACACAGCTTGCGACTGATTGGATGCTCATACAAGGGTCCTTTGTAAAGAATCCTCAATGACATCAGCAATAACGAACGCCGTATAAAAACATTGTAGTTACTATAGATAATTACTGTTGACAAATACTGTAGTTACTGTACGTACTGTATAAAAAACTGTAGATTTCTAATGTTCAAAAATATAGTATATACTGTATAAAAATACTATACGTACTGTACAAAAACACTGTAGAAGACTGTAGCTCCGCGTCCTCCTTTCCTTTCCTCTTCTCTTCCTCTCTTCCTCTTCTTCTCTTCCTCTCTTCCTCTCTTTCTCTCAACTAAGAAACTCTTATGCTGCCCCTGCCTGAATTAAACCTAAGAACCGGCTATTTAATAGCCGGTTTCTTATTTTTATTAGGAACCGGCGGCTAAGTAGTTGGTTCCTAATTTAAATAGCAGATTTCTTATTTTTATTAGGAACCGGTGGTTTAATAGCCGGCGGCTAAGTAGCTGGTTCCTAATAAAAATTAGAAACCGACTATTAAATAATCAGTTTGGGTAGGTTTAAGATTTGCTATGTTTTGTGAACATAGTTGGCAATTTGTATTTAATGCTGGATATAAATAAAATGGCAGCATATAGGGTGTTGCAGGTGCGAAACTCATATTAAAAATTCAATGTAAATATAAAACACTTAGATAACTTGATTTTATACTTAATAAGTTAATATAAATAATTATCTCGGCAGTCATAAAAAACATGCAATTCTAAACATAAGCTGGAATTTGGGACCATTCATTGTATTAAATGTTACAATCAATGAAAAGCATGGAATGGCGGCATCAGAGATTAATTTCTCCTCTCTTTTTCACTGGAGAGGAAAGCAACAGCAGCTTCTGAGAGAACTCCTTTGATTTCCCCATCAAGTGATGTAAACCTTGGCACCTTTTGATCGAACGGTCCACATCAAATGGACCCCACAGACCTAACAGCCAGAGATATATTCTACTACGCCAACAGTGGGATTGCCGGATCTTCTTTCCTCTCCGGTTATTGTAACTGGATTTGTCCATTCCCAACAATTGTGCTTCTATTATATTCTACTGGAAACTATAGTGTGGTTCATCACTGGAGAGATAAGTGCACTTGATGGCGCATTGAACCAAGCATACCGGGCCCAAATCTGATAGCGACGGATCCATTTAATTGCTCTTATATCATGGGACCCGCTAATCTTCCTATTAGCCTGACCCGAATCCATCTCAGGATTAAGATAACTTTGTCGCTTTCTAATCAAATCCAGATTTCAAATCGGAGGTGTAAATTCCGGTCATAAGAGAGATTTGGGGTGCTACGCTAATTTTTTAAGAGAATAATGGAGGTTACGTTTTTAAATTTCTTTGATAACGACAAAGGAAAGAAAAAAATCAAAGAAATTTAAAAAAAAAAATGAAACTTATGATGTGAACCAAGGTTCTAAATAGCGATTATAGCGGCGTAGCGGAGAGACGAAAAAAAAAGCTATAGCGAATAGCTCAGCTATAGCGAAAGCTTTCATACATAGTATTTTTTTAATTTTCAAAATTTATAATCTATATTTCTACTAATTATCAACATAATAAATATTGTATAATTGTGGTAATAACTAAATGATAACTGATCTAAGTCTATATTTTTTTTTTCAATCATGCAAATAAGAAGGAAAAAAAAACGGATATATAAGATAACATTATTTAATAGTTCATACTTCATAGTATTATAGATTATAATAGACAAAGAGCAATTAATTTTATAAGTGAAATAAAGTTAGTATACTTATTTGAATAATTTATATATTATAATAATCAAAATAAACTTCCAATGAAACGAACGGCAATAATTTTACATGTGAATACTAAACGAAGAGAAAACAAATGGAAGAATTAATATTTGAATATTTTCTGATATAGAATGAGAGACTAAATCACAAATAGAAACAAAAGTATATAGTTCGGTTTAGCGTACTTATTATAGCAGACCATGTAGTATCAGAAATATGAACAAAAGTATAGAAGCCCAAGTAAATTGTAAAAAAAACCCATGTAGCATAGGCTACATAGCGGTAGTAATAGCGCGTAGCGGTAAAAGCGGTCAGCTATTACAGCTATAGCAGCCGTAGCTGAAATAGCGCATTTTTATCTCATAGCATAGCTTTTATGGTCTGAAAAGGCTATAACGGAGCTATAGCTACCTATTTAGAACACTAATGTGAACCAATTCTTGTAATCTTAAGTGATTTCCATATCTGCATTGAATTTAACAATTTGATTTTTTTTTTCTCTTAACACTTATGACCCTCTTGCATCTCTACTTCCATATTACAATTTACAAAACAAATAGTTGTTTGTCTACATATATCAGCATATATTAAGAATAAACTAGATTTTTTTTTTAAGATTATTAGCGACAGGAGCGGAGCCAGACTTTCTGATTATGAGGATCAAACTTGAATAGAAGCCAATCATATAAAATTTTATATTGCAAATGAGAGTCAATTTTACAATATTTAAAATATTTTACTCTACATTATATATAAAATTGTGTATAAATACAATTTTTTTGAAAACAAATGAGCATCAATTGACCTCCCATTTGCCCTTACTCCCTCCGCCACTGATTAGCGGTGAGCGTTTTACTTTTAAAAAATGAGACAGATAAAACACTATTATTCTTGTGCTACACTAGAGAGGAATTGAATCGCATGCACGCGCATAAGTGTTGATCAAAGTAACCAAAACAAGCTGAAAACAGTACCGTTGTGGAGTTGAAAATTTACTATTGGATACTGAACCCATCACCCGTTATCTAACAACAATCCAGATAGCATAAATACAGAGCTTTGAAATTTCCAAAACACGGGGGCGTGGGACCCGTGAAAGGGGAACACCTGAGGGGCCCATGTCAGAACTCCCATTTTCCCCCGCTTTCCATCCATCCCTCATGTTCCTTGTTTTTTTACTTCATTAATTACCCAATTAACAGATAATAAATTGCACCACTTTATTATTACCCAATAATATATATAATAAAATAATAATATGAGTTGACGTGGTCCTGCGCCAGGAGGGGACGACAAGCTAGTGTGTGTGTGTGTGTGTAGGTTTGTGTGTTGGAAGAGTAAATGAGGCAGCGTAAAGCTTTTACCAAACTGTACTGGTAAAAAGCTACAGAGAGGGAGGCTAAAACTGTACGCTGGTGCCTGGTTTTTGTGTTGCCTGTTTGTTTCTTGTATCAGAGAGTCGGAGTTAAGACTGAGAAGGGAAGCAGTGTAACTGTGATGTGTGCAACTAGTAGTAATTCAGCAAAGTTTGTAACTGTTCATTCTCTCTCTCTCTCTCTCTCTCTCATCTGTTATCTATCGATCTTACTGTCTACTTACTGGTCTAGAGAGATGAAGAGAGAGATGTAGAGAGAGAGAGAGAGAGAGGGGAAAAGACTGGGGCTTGTTGCGGTCTTGGAGGAGAGGAGAGCTCGGTATCGTGCTTCGTGCCGGGGGCCGAGAAGCATTAAATGTGCACCACTTTTTCTCCAGTTATGGGGAATCGTGCCTCGACTGGAGCCATGCACGCCTGACCAGATGGGACCCGCCTAATTTTCGTCTGCTCTCTCTGGAACAGTGGTACTTGGGGGGAGATTGGAGAAGCTCCATGTTAGATTTTGGATGCTTTTCACTCTCAATTGCTAACATTAATGGAGATGATGATATCTCGGTCTACTGCAGACTACCTGGGGCGGATCTCGTGTGGTAGTCGCTCTTGTGTTCTAGGTGATGCGGGTTACTCTCATGTTGATTTTGTTGTGTGGATTCAATTTTGATGAAACGTTCAACAAGTATATAAATTTAGTTTTACGAGAATTATTAGCAACTTCTCAAAAAATCAAAATAATAATGTCGCTCGGTATAGTTTGGTAAATTGAATATTAGAACAGAGAGAAAAAATGAATTATGTAATTATGTAAATATTTTACTTCTGATTATTTCTGAAGCCGCTTGAATTTTATTAATTTAATATAACTTTTTCTATATTTTTTCTGAAAAAAATGAATGAAAACCTTCAAAATTAAGATACAAAAATGGAAGGAAGAATTGGTTTTCATTTCTTCTCATTATACAATCTTGGTTAAAATCTTGTACTATACAGTTAATAATTTGAGAATGACAAGCTATAGATGAGATAGTAGGATCATTCCGTTACATTACATTCCATTGGGCTGTTTGTTAATAGAGAGTTTGTTATTAGAAAAGAAAAAAACAAACGAAATATGAAAAGGAAGAAGGCTGAATGCATGAATGAATGAATGAGTTCCAGTGATTGACGCATCAGTGACCGTCTTATGATTTGCGGCGTTAGATTTGACATTTGACTTGTCATTCATTCATCAATTCTCTCTCTCTCTCTCTCTCAAAAGAAAGAGAAGAAAGAAAAAAAAAGAAAAAAGAAAAAAAGAGATGAGCTGCAGCAGCCTGACTGCCTCACACATCCCATCTCATCCCATATCCCATCCCATCTCACCTCTCTCTCTCTCTCTCTCTCTCTCTCTCTCTCTCTCTCTCTCTCTCTCACCCTCTCCGTATCTCTCACCCAAGCAAGATTCAGTACATACGCCATTCCTTTTGCCATGTCACTTATTCGCTTGGTTGGTTCTACTACCTTCTCCTCTCTCTCTCTCTCTCTCTCTCTCTATAGTCGGTAATTCTTTCTTTTTATTAGTATTATAATTACTGGTGCATAATTATATATGTAATTATGTATACGTGTTTACTGACCTTTTGCTTTATGGGTGGTAGCTCTTGTGTTTGCAGGAACAATGACTTTTGTACGCCGTACCGTACGTGTGTGTTAGTGTGTGTATAGGTAGGTTCGTGACTAGACCTCTTTTTTGTTGTTCGTACCATCGCACCATGCCACTAAATACTAATACTACGAAGCTATGAGTACGTTACTGCTGCTGAGATATATATACACACGATCGCGTCAGCTTTTGGTGTGCTGATATATCATGAAGTGTTGGTTTTGTTTGGTTTGGTTTGGTTGCTTTTGGTCTACTGATATATCATGAAGAAGTGTTGGTTTTGTTTGGTTTGGTTGGTTGCACTTGCACGTACTGCTGCTCATCACCTCAATTCCTTCTCTCGCTTTCTACTCTCAATGTTTATAAACGAGCTCATCCCCCGCTGCTCATCACCTCAATTCCTTCTCTCGCTTTCAGCTCACGAGCTAGCTTCCTTCTCTCGCTTAGTCCAGCTCGGTTCAGCTCGGTCAAAAAATGTTTGTAAAATTTATTTTATTCTTAAAACAAGGTCCAACCAAACCCAGTGAGCCAGCTCGTAGCTCGTGAGCTGGCTCGTCACGAGTTTGAGCTGAAATTTTAGCTCGCGAGCTGTTAACGAGCTGGCTCACTAACAGCTTGGTCCAGAATTAACGAGCTGAGCTAAGGCCCAGCTCGGCCCGAGCCAGCTCATTCACAGCCCTAACTGTATCTGTATGACCTTTTGCACTCCTTACTATGTTTATATATATCATGAGTGAAAGAAATCACCTACACCCACTGCGTCTGATACGTGGATTCAGATGGATTTAAATATTTAAATATTGATTTTAATTTTGTTGCGGGTCCACATGACAGTTACTCAGGAATAGAATAATCCTGCCTCATGGAGAACAGAGGATTCGATTCCTATCATGAGAGGTTGAGACTTGAGACGTTAATATATTTCGGGAAAAAAATATAAGTGTGACTATCTATATATGATAGTGCAATATATGTATGAATGAGTATTTATTTATTTAATGAAGGGGCAGAACTAAAAAATTTATAATGCATATTGTATATATATGGTTCGAATTTGAACTCAAGTATTCACAATAAGAAATTAGAACTTTAATCATCAGGTAACAAGCACACATAATAATTTATAAAGAACTAGAAAATTTATAATGCATATTGTAAAAGGTTCGAGCTTGAATTCAAGTCTTCATACTAATAAATTAAAACTTTAATCATCAGGTAACAAACACACATATGATAATTTAAAAGAGGCCGGGCTGAAGTATATAATTGTTGTAAAAAATAAAAATAAAATCAACTAAATTCCAATATAAATAAATAAATAAAAATTGACTTATGGAGCTATTAAGCACCTACCAGACTATATACATAGATCCGTCCTTGATTTACATCATATCAAATTCAATCTGATTTTAATCAGAGCGTTTGATCTGTTTTAAAATTCATGTTCCTGTAAATTTTAACAAATAATTTTGACTGAACATATATACTCATCGGAACATGATCTCCTTTACCACTATATAGGAAATGTAAAAGAAATGGCGGGGAGGAGTTCATTGGAAAGAAGTGTGCGTTTTGTGTGTTTGTGTTTGTCTTTTTATTATCTCGTGGAGTCGTGTCGTACTATTTTGATTGGGCTTCACACATTTCCCATGTCGTGGGGTTACCAGCCCATTTTATGTGGATTTTGATCCTTCTAGCTAGTCCTGCTGCCAACAAAAATTACACTATATATTGAGCAAAATTAGTGTGTGATGTATTCATTAAGAGAAGTTTGTGAGCACATCTTCAAAAGACTGTCGGATTGACTTCGAACTATAAATTCAAACTGTTAAAATTCATGTACTTCGTGAGTTATGTATATACATGTAAAAATTTTAAAGTTTTGAATTCATTTAATACATGGTAAAGCGGTCAAAAAAATAATGAAAAACGAATGCATAAAACAATTAAAAAAATTAGCTTATAAAATGTTCATTGTTTTGACCGCTTTGACTATGTGCTAAATGAATTTGATACTTTAAAAAATTTGCATACACACACATCACTCATGAAGTACATATATGGATTTCAACAATTTAGATTCGTAGTTCGAAGTCAATATAATAGTCTTTTAGAAGTGTGCTCACCAACTCTTCTTGGTAAGCACATCACACCCTAGTTTTGCTCCTATATATTTATGTTCAATTCTTAAATTTCAATCATGTATTAAAACTTTTATAGCGCTATATAGCTTGTTACACGTGTGTCAGCGAAGGCAGGTTTTACCTTCTTTTTTTTCATTTAAGCAATAGGAAAATAAATTAAATTAATATAAGAGATATTTAGGGAAGTATTATTGCCACTATCATCAAATATAATTTGGACACAGGTTGTTTGAAATATGATTAATTAAAGGTTACTTATCAATATTTAATTTGAGAAGCTTAATTTTCATTTTTACTAAAAAAAGGGCTGGAGATTGACTAACCACGTTTATTTATTTTTTGGCAGACTGTACGATGTTGTTTATTTAAAGGAAAAATTGTGAAAATGCCACTCTAAAATTTTCAAATTGTGAAAATACCACTCCAAACTTTAAAATGGTCAAAATGCCACTCCAAACTTCATTAATTTGTTAAAATGTCACTTCAAATAATTAATGACTAAACTACCCTTCTTCTCCTCTTCTTTCTCCTGCCTTCTCTTCTTCTCTTGTTCCGAATGGTGGCTGAGCGCGGCGGAGGGGGGTCGTAGAGGAGGGTTTGATGGTGCCGGTGCTTGTCGGAGGAGGGGTTGCGAAAAATGCGAAGGCGGGAGAGGGGAATCATGCCTGGAAACTGCTTCTTGAGCCTCTTGCGACATGCGAGGGTCGGGTCGGGTCGAGGCGGAGATGGACGAACGAGGGTATTTTAGTCATTAATTATTTGGAATGACATTTTTACAAATTAATGAAGTCGCATTTTCACAATTTTTCCTTATTTAAATCATATATTCTTCATCCCATTTTTTTTTAATGTATGATTTTTTTATGTTGTAACTACTTCATAAGAGTATATTACTAATATTACTAAGAGCAGTTATTCTATTATTTTTGTTCATTAACGTTGACTATATTAACAACCATTTTTAACAACATAATATATTTTTTTTAACTGGATGTCCTGAAAAAAAAATTTGTATGATTTTTATTAAGTTGACTGCTTTTGCACTGTATAATATCATAGAATAAATTGGCCAATATTAAAAAACAAATGTGAAAAATTATATGGACACCCAATGAAAAGTTATATTGTTAAAATTCATATTGAATGAGAGAGGTTCAAAGTTTAGTAGCTGTTTTTGAAAGTCTGCCTTTACATACAATTACAGCACAAAATCAGATGAAAGCCCTGCATCTAATTTTTATAGTTTAAAATTTTATCAAATTTAGAATTTAATATAAGATATTATGACTCGAACAATGACATTGGATAGTCTGTCGAAATAATTTATGGACATATATATAGATGTCTAAATATTCTGATTTGGATTGTAGCTTAAATTAATATATATGCATACATACAAAGAGAGAGGTTGGCTAATATTAAAACGTTTGTTCTGGAACCGTGGTACAACCAATTGATTTTCTAATTTTCAAAGTCCAAACGGTCGATCCAAACCGTTAGATGTGATCTCTATATTGAAATATTTCTGGAAACCAAATTTTATATTTTTTTGAAATTTTTCACTATTTATTAAGTTTAAAATCGCTGATTTTAATAAACAATGAAAATTTTCTAGATCATTGAAAACATCGATTTTAAAACTGACTTAATAAATAGTAAAAAAAATTCAAAAAAATATAAAATTTGGTCTCCAAGCACATTTAATATAAATTGAATATTGAACTGTTTGGATCGACTGTTTGAATTTTGAAAATATAAAAACCAAAACGTTTGTTCCACGGCTAGGAACTAATGTTTTGATATTAGCCACCTATATATTGGTCTCCAAGCACATTTTAACATGAAAATTACGTTGAGCGATTTGAATTGACTGTTTAAATTTTCAAACATAGATAATAATATGAGACAAAATTGAGACATAAAAGACATAAGACATTAATTTGAACCCTACTCCTTAATGTGTATTACTAGCAAAATGCATATATAATAAAAAAAAAGTATAAAATATAATGAAATAAAACTTTTAAATAACAATTAATATCGATAAAAAGTTTGCATCATTTAAAAGTACTATATAAGTTTATTTATAAACAGTACAATTGAAATCCAATTCACTAATTGTCGATTTTATTTAATGTGCTTGACAAAATGTTGGTTCTGATAATAATTAACCATTTTCGTTGGATGGTGACAGTGTGTTGACTAAAATGGTTCTGATATAACATTTTTAGTCTTATACGGCGTGCATGGTAGTGACTAGCTCGTTGACTAGTCACAAGTTTTAATTTGCACCATCAAATTTTAGGCTAAAAATATAATATTTCAAACCCATCAAATTATCCAAAAAAATAACAGTGACCGCCTTTCACATTTTGCCCTAATTGAGACTTAATTAACATTGGCGTAAGGTTGAGCGAACTCAATGGCGATCTAGCTACTTAATTAGGGATGTAAATGACATATATTTTTTTTATTTAATCTGTACTGTATTTGATAAGATAAGTACGGATAAAATTATTTTTGTTTAACTACTCGGAATACGTTTAGCTACGTATTTTGAATACGAATAAGGATAAAGTTTTTTGGATAAAGTTTTTATTTGTTAATATAATAGATAAAAATATCCGAATAAAGACTATCTCTTACCCATTGTTATATACAATAATAAATAAAAGTACAAATTATAAAATTATATATACATAGAGAGTAGAACTAGGGTGTTTCTAAGTTCACCCAACTTCTTGTGAACTTAACTCTAAAATATATCGAATCGACTTTAAACAATGAATCCAAATCGTTGAAATCTTTCTACCTAATGATTGATGCGTCCACATGTGAAATTTTTAAAGTTTCGAATTAATTTAATATAGAGTCAAGTGGTCAAAGGAGTCCAAAAATTGAATGCATTAAAATTAATTTATAAACCTTAAACTTTTGACCACTTGACTCTATATTAAATTAATTCGAAACTTTAAAATTTTCACATGTAGATGCATCACTCATTAGGTAGAAGGGTTTCAACGGTTTGGATTCATCGTTAAAGTCGATTCGATATATTTTAGAGTTAAGTTCACAAGAGGTTTGGTGAACTTAGGAGCACCCTAGTTCTACTCAGACACACACACACACACATATACACACACACACATATATACATATATACATACATATATATACATACATATATATATATATATATATATAGAGTTGGGTTATGGTACTCTATAGAGTAAAATGGGTTGGTACTCTACGGTACTATATTTTCATTTTAAAAATTCAAACACCCGATCCGAACCGTTGAACATGTTCTTCATATTGAAATATGCTTGGAGACCAAAGTTTACATTTTTTGGAATTTTTTTGCAATTTATTAAGCCACTTTGAAAATCACAGATCCGATGGTCCAGAAATTTTTACTGTTTTTTTACTATTCACAGCAGATCTGAGATTTTCAAAGTGGCTTAATAAATAGCAAAAAAAATCCAAAAATTGTAAAATTTGGTCTCCAAGCACATTTCAATATGAAGAATATGTTCAACAGTTCGGATCGGATGTTTGGATTTTTAAAACAGAGATATAACATAGAGTACAAATGTGTTTTGCTCTATAGAGTACCATAGTCCATCTCTCTCTCTCTCTCTCTCTCTCTCTCTCTCTCTATATATATATATATATATATTTAATGATACTTTTTATCTGTTTATGATCTTAAATTTACCGTATTCAATATATAAGACGAGTATAGATAAGATTTTATTTTTTGTTTAGCTTATCGAATAACGGTTAAGTATAAAGTTTTTTTGCTTGTTATGTTAACAGGTAAGAGTATCAAAATCTTTCCAACTGATATGTTTCATACCCGTTGTTACCCTATAAATGATCATGTTCTGTTGTAGAATAAATTAAAATAAAATTACTTCATTTATCTCCTATTAAAATATATTAGTAAGAGTATATATAAGAGTTAGAAAATGAATTTTTATATATGACAATGGACTTTACAGATGAAGTATGAAGTAAGTTAATACCTGAAGAATTGGTTTAACTTTCCACTTTTATTCCGACTATTTATTTTTTACTCTTTGTTTGACAAGTTAAGTATGAGATAAGAGGTTTATTTCGCCTATTACCCACAACCTAATGTGACCTAATACAGTGTCAATAACATTCTTTAGAAAAATTATTTAATTCGTTAAAGTAATATATATAAATTTTATTCATTAGAATGTACAATAAGAAAATAATAAGTTTTTGTAAGATTTTCGGGATCAGAACTATTTTGTGCCCTCATTTATATGTGATAATTTTTAAGTGACAGAAAAAAAAAATAACTGAGACCTGTCTTAAAAAGAAGATTGTGGGATTAATCATGATCAAATTGTTAAAAAAAAAATGAATAATATATTATGAAATTATATATCATGTATGTATGGGGACTCCATTATTAGCCTACACTCAATTTTAGGAAATATTTTGGGATTAGGCTACCCCTTATTTTTAAAATTTGAGTTTATTCCAGATTAACAAAAAAAAAACAACCCCGGGCCAAAAATTCTTGAAATGACTATCAAACGGTAGGGGTACTTAATTATTAGCCTATCTAAATCTAGGGATAGACTGGGGGTCTAATTGATATTTTTTTCTCATAATTTTTTATGCTTAGCTTCATGTTGCAAATTTCAAATATTTGCAAATTTCAAATAAAATATCAACATAGCCCAAAATTAAATAAACAAGATTCGCCTACAATTTCTCCAAATTACTTGATTGGACAAATGAGGACCGAATGAGCCTAAATTTATTTTTGCATGAATTTTGGCTTCAAAATTAAATTTTCCTAATTGTGGATTTCAATTGTACCAAAAATCCTCAAGTGCTCCCAGAGAATTTTTTTATTTTTTTGACAGCATAGAAAATGCAACAAAACATTATTTGGTTTCTTAGTTCTTATTTATCTCTTATTTTTTAAAATTCAAATGAGAGGGTTCCAAATTTAAAAAGTACCAACATAACCCAAAAAATTAAAAATGCATGCAATGACTTCAAAAATGTCAGGGATATTAAATTAGCGTCCATGCATGTTTTGGACAGATTTGGTGTTTACGTTTGTCGTTTCATTATTTTAAGAATTTTATGTTAGAATGGTGGGGTCTCCTATATAATTGGCAAAAGAACGTATCCATGTGAAAAAGATGCCAAGCCTACCACCAATAGAAATGGTATCCCTGCGGAGCTCATGCGGTACTTTTAATCTGGTCTGTTCGTTTTAATCGGACATACTAAATAAGATTTTGGTACGAATCTCAAAGCAAAATTAATACTGCCCCCTTCATCATCCCAAGCACTCACCGGCTGAGAGTAAATCTGGGCTGTCCAATCAGCTCCACAGAGGATATTGGTCCCCACCAATAGCCTTCCTCCCTTGCAATTAATAGACTAACGGTCATGCTATGGTAATAAATATATTAGGAATCAACTCGTAATATGAATTCATATGTATTTTTCAAAATTTCGAACAATTAATCTGAACTATTAAATATCATCTCGGTGAGATAATTAATTTGAAAACTAAAATTTTCATTTTTTAGGATATTTTTATTTTTTTTTAGATGGATAAAAATTCATTAACTTTGGAAAGTCCGTAATTTTAAATCAAGGGATTTTATCTAAACAAAAAGTAACAAAAATTCTAAAAATATAAAATTTTATCTGCAAGTATAAATATTTTATCAGAGATTATGTTAAGCGGTTAAAATTAATTATTTTGACTTTGAAAACAAATATCTGAGTTCATAGTACAGACTGCTTTATAATACGCATATTACCATAGCCTCATTCATAAAACAAAAGAAAAATATGAGGACAATGTTTTTATGTGGAAGATCTCATGTTTAAAATCAGCAAAAAGAATTTTTTTTTTGGAAATATTAACTAGTTAGAGGTGTAGCTATGAGTCTAGTGATAAAATTCTGCAGTTTGCTTTTTGAAATTGTTTATAGAAATAATGCATGAGAAAAGGAATATATTAAAACCTACTAACACTATTATACATACTGCATCTTTTATAATGAAAACTAACTAATCTGTTGAATTTTCATTTTATAGAATAAAATCCCAAATCATTTAGCCGCCTTGCAAAGTTTTAAAAAAAAAATCGGATACTATTTACCAATATTCTCCTTTAATTGGATTTCTTAATAATATCCATACTGTTCTTGTACTATTCTCCTTTAATACTCGAATTAATTTTTAATTTGTCAAATTATGCGAACATGGCAAGTTTATTCAATATTAATGAATGAAATTTTTGAAAAAAATATTATCAATTTTACAAATATTAACAATCTGTTGTACTACTTGTATTATAAATTAAAATAGTAAAGTTTGTTGGACTATGCAATAATCTACTTAGTCTGTTTGACTATATTTGTAAAACATATATTTGTTGAATTTTACAGTTTCTTGTTTTGAGATATTATGTAGGTTCATGATGATTTAAAGTTTCAACAAACATCAAGGATGCATCTACAAATGCTACACATATCGTGGATGTGCTGCACTGAACCAAGGAATGGACTAAGAAGACTTACCTCAAAAATAGTATTAATTAGAAATATGTAAAATTAGTAAAATATGATTGAGATTGAGGTAATTGACCTAAACCATTACAACAATTCATGTTTCGAAATCCATAGTAGTAATTGATTTATTTCGTTACAACGGTTAATCAAGTGTTGTAACCAAATAAATCATTTCGGACCCCAAAATCTCCAAAGAGTTCTGTTGTACCAACCGTTGTAATTTTAGCGCAACCAAACCTACTAACTGAGGTTAACCGTTACAACGGTTGATGCCAGTTATCTTATTTTGTTTCTCTCTCTCTATAAATAGAAGCAAAATCTAGGTTTGAGATAACAATTTAGCCGCCTCAAATTGTAATATTTCGTATTCTAAACAGATATAGAATTCTCCATTGTTGCTTGTGCCAAACTTCAATATCTTTACAACAATCTCAAGTATACTCCACCATACTCAATCGATCTTGTGTAAGAATTAGAGCGATTTGTATGAGATCTCTTGTTTATTCAAACACTCGAAGCCTTTGGTGCTCAAGAGCCAATTATGTGCTTGGGTCGTGTGACCTTCCAAAGTTTGTAAGGGCTCATTGGTTCCACCTTGTACTCATTTCTCATTGGGTAAAGAAAGGTGCATCATCAGGAAGATCGCGAGGTCCCGGAGACGTAGGTGTTAGTACCAAACTCCGTAAACATATTTCGTGTCAAGCGTCTCTTTACTTTACATATACTTGTTTAGTTTAAGTTTTCTTGTTTCCGCTAAGAACAACTTGCATACATGTTAGATATATATTTGTGTTGAATATCAAATTATTTAAGGTTATAATTTTAAATTGCTCCATATTCACCCCCTCTAGATGCCGTTAGGGACAACAAGATTATAGTACTATGTAATGTGAAGTGATCAGTACGTAAAACAATGTCTTTATTTTTAAAATATAAATAATCAATAT
This sequence comes from Carex arenaria, assembly GCA_964058825.1. Lineage (NCBI taxonomy): Eukaryota > Viridiplantae > Streptophyta > Magnoliopsida > Poales > Cyperaceae > Carex > Carex arenaria. The sequence continues at coordinate 926,964 of CAXKVW010000006.1, read as the reverse complement.
GAACCTCTCAGAATGATCTTCATATGAAAATGTACACTGAACATATTTGCATATTTTTTTACTATTTTTTTAAAACCGGTAGAAAATCACTCCATTTAAATTTATAGACCTATCAAATATAGCTATTTTTTACCCATCTAAAAAAATAGAAAAAATTCTAAAAATTCTAAAATTTAGTTTGCAAGTACCTTGTCACACAGAGATCATGTTGAAGGGTTCACATAGATTATTTAAACTTCAAAAATAAAAATATTGATTCATAGTACAGATCAATCCGCGCTATGCACCGGATCATAGCTTCACTCATTTTAATAAATAATTTTTGAATGATATCTTTTAATCTTTGTTATTTTAAATCTTGAAATTTAGACTTTACAAAATTATTTTCGAACGACGAACTTCTTAATTAGAAAACTCGTTACAGAAAAAGGAAATAGGAGAGCGGCACAGGAAAAAGCATGAGGCAGGGGTATGGACCTAGGGATTGGTGAGATTTGTTTGATTTGACATGACATGAAAAAGGCAGTAAAGACTGGAGACTCCTTATAAAAAAGAGGGCCCGCAATTCTGCCCTTTTTGACCCTGTCAAATCTGCTCAATGGGCCTCTTGGCCCATCCAATCAATTAATTAAACCATAACCATATAACCCGATACAACTGGACTGTAGTACAGCACCAATTCTAGATTTTCTGTGGCGCTCTTGAAACTTTTCATGTGTGTCGAGTCACTGGTTCATGAGCAGTCATTCGTTTTTATTTTTAAAGGATTATTTTATTTATCAGGGCTAACAAATCCGTATTAAATATAATACAATGTATCATTTTATAGATACAAATAGTCAAGCAACATGCTTCGGTTGAACATTTCATGCAATTTATTTCAACACGTAATTGTTCTCTATTAAATTTAATAAATATACCTCTAGTGTAGATGTTTATATATTAAAGAAAATGAAATATTATCAATCATCCATAGCTTTGTGGCATTGTTCATAATGTTATAAAAAAAATATTTTATGGAACTCAAATTTACTTGATAAAATATTTAAATAAAATAAAGCCGTATATTATTGTAGTTATATGGAGCCAAAATTTATTGAATCGAATTTAGTCGTAATGATTTTTGTTGGTAATTAAGCCTTAATTTGACGTCTATTTTTACCAATAAAATTTACTTCTAATCGAATTATTTATAGAAAGTATCATATACTCTATAAGCAAAGCCATTGAGGCCGTTCGGTAACAAAGGATTAAGAGTGAAGAATTAAGAGCTTAAGGAGCGTTAAGGAACCGATATTGAGTTGTCTTAATCCGTGGGTGAAGGATTAAGCGCTTAAGGATGGAGTATAGGTGTCTTAAGGTCCAGACAAAAAGATGTTAAAGGAGGTGTTCTTAATTCACACTAAGGAATTGGTGTTCGGCAGGTTTAAGCGGCTAAGGAAGCTAAAAGAAGCGGATTAAGCCTAAGTCTTAAGGAGACTTAATCCATGCTTGTCGAACAGCCTCATTAAGATAAGGTCATCCTTACAAACATAATAAGAGAGGACTAGCAAAATACTATTGAAAATCATCATTTTTTCGGAAAAAAAAAAATTTCAATATTTTTATGCAACTATTTTTCAAAGGAAGTATGTCAACTTATATCATGGTTGTACATGCTGGTTGAGAAATTATTATGTGTGATATGATTGAGAGTTGCTGTGTGATTGCATCATATAATTCCATAAAACAATGATTATACTTCTTCAAAATGTTTATAGTTTTTCATTTTATATTAATTATTTACATAACAAATATTGAGATTTGTAGATAACAATTTTAACAAAAAAAAAGCGCGCGATCTCTATCATATTACAAAATCCAATTAACAAATTGTTCATTTTCGCTACGAGCATGTCAGAAAAGTAACTTCAGCATATTTTTTGTTGTTAATATTAACACTTTTTATATAACTGGCAAGAAAAAGTTCAATTCAGAATCAATAATTATGTGTCAGGATCCACTTGAAAACTTTTTTTTAGTTCAGAAATTGCTTCAGCCCACCATTTTTTTAAACTATAAAATGTAAAAATATAAATAAATTATTACCTGTTTTCTGTTTAGATTAGCCTGTATTAACAAGAAACCCTCATATTATCCATACTTAGTAGCCCATCACATATTTATTTCACAAAAATAAGAAAAATCAACATTAACAAAATTATACAACAAAACATTTTAATCAATCATCTGCTGTTCAAAACTGTAATTTTTGTTCTAAACTATGAAACTAGGATGAGTTTAACTCCAAAAATGCATCATAATAACTAAATGAAGAACTCAAACCGTTGAAGTCAATATAGTTCACGAGTGACACGTTAACATGTCACATTTATAAAATTTGAAATTAATTTAGTATAAAGTCAAGATGTAAAATAAAAGTTTATAGATTAATTTTACAACGTTTATTTTGAGTTTTTGACCACTTGACTTTAAACTTATTAATTCGAAAATTTATAAATTTGACATATAAACACATTATTCATGAAGTAAATCGGTTTAAACAATTTGGATTCATCATTTGAAATTAATCCAGTATATTTTAGAGTTAATCTCACCAAAAACCGTTGTGAGCTTAAGAACAACCTAGTTCTACTCCTAAGCATGGTGACAAGATTCGCAAATAATTTGTGAATTATTCGCGATTATTCGCTTGACCGAACTTTGACCGAATAATTCGCAAATTTTACAAATGTTTCCCTAATTTTTCCCAGAATTTTATTTTTTGATAATTTTTTATTTTTTCTCCCTTACAAAACTGAGATATCTGATCCGAATAATACCGAATAATTCCCAAATTATACCCAAATTATTCCCGAATCACGAATGTTTGACCTCGCCGAACCAAACCCAAACAATTGATTTGTCACTATGCTCCTAAGCCCTAATAGTCAAAGTTTCTCAACGACCTGTCACATAGTGTGCATCCCAAAACAAGTCACAAAGGATCCACACCCAAATTTACACTTTTTTTTTATTGATGCAAACACCACTACACCAGTACACTTGGTGTAAATTTACACCCAAATTTACCCAAATTTATGATGCAAACACCAGTGGACTTCCTGCCACGGTTGCCAAAACAGCAACCGACAGGTGTCACGGTGAATGGATCCCGCCGTCCACTGCCACCGGACCGAGATGTCAGATTGTCAGGGGCCCACGGAGGGAACTAGCACGCATCTGTGCTCCTCTGTGTAGTCTAAATTGGGTTGGTCCTGGGCTTTTGTGGGCCGCCACTCTCCCATCCCTCTCATTCCTTCTGTCTTTGTCCATAGTCCATAGTCTATAGTCCATACTGTATTCCAATTTCACTGTAGCGATTTTAATACGTATTTATTAATCTGTACTAGTAGTAGAACTGTAGAACACTATTACTGTGGGGTATGGTATGGAATTGAATATATATCAATCATGGGGATTTATTTTAATTTCTGGAAAATGATATAAGCTATAGCGTCTGAAATTCCGGAAAACTGTTTGGATTTTATATTTAAAATAGTAAAATGGTGCATGGGAATTTTTTATTATTTATAGTATATACATATGTTTGAACAGGAGGGAATAGTAAAATACTTCTTGTTCCTTGCTTGATTAATAATTATTATCCTTGCCTGTTGATTTGGTTATAGATAGATAGCTTTACATTTTTATTATTATTGTAAAATATTCAGACATGATAATGATAAGACATGAAATTGTATATAGACTGACAGAAATATTAAAAATTAATTTCAAGAGTCCTTGTCAGCTACAACACCAAATAATTGGATGCACCTAACAAAATCTTATATAGATCCTCCTGTTTATAATAGGACGATGTGTTTCAATGACAATTGGCGGCCCCCTCCTGTTTAGTTATTACGTTTGATTGTTATTTTGTTGTAAATATTGTTAATTGGATATGTTGTTTATTTTTTAAATATTGTTTGTTTGTCCTTAATTCTATTTTGATATCTAAAACATGCAACATTATAGACTTAAATATGAAAAGTCTTTCAGACAATAATAAAAATATGAATCACACAATCACGAAACATGACCGCAAGTAGATTTGCATGTCATGTATTTTCTTTCAAACAATAATAAAAATATGAATCGCACGAGTCACGACACATGACCACAAATAGATTTGCATGGTATATAATTTTTTTCGGACAATAATAAAGATATGAATCACATAAGTTACGAAGATATGAATCGCACGAGTCACGACACGTGACCGCAAATAGATTTGCATGCTATATAATTTTTTTCGGACAATAATAAAGATATGAATCACATAAGTCACGACACGTGATGGACATGTGTGGAATGGATATGTCAAACAGTTAATTGAAGAAAATTGGAGGCCATGCATATGCATGAGGTCTGTAGTGGAATGACATGCACTAATTTGCAATTCAACCAAGGGACTGACCCAACATGGCAAATGCAAAATGAGCCAAACATGTCTCTTCCATGGCATCTCTTCCAAATGATGAAAACATAGACCAACTTGTCACACCCATCCACCAACACTAATTGTTAATTGTTTGTGGCATCTAATAATTTCACACCTCACATCCAAATAAAGTAAAATATCATATAATATAATTTTACTTTTGCAAAAAAAATGTGGCCTAGGTTTCAGTAAATATAACTTCTGATTGAGACTCAGAAATAGTAGAAAACGGGTGCATGTTGCACACAGTAACTGCTTTTAGAGAATCATAAATAGGACCAATTTTTTTTTTTTAAAACAAAGAAAAAACATGGGAATTCGTTAAGCATATTTGATGTAGTTTTTGGAGTCCTCTGCCTTTCTCAATTAAATATGAATTAAGATATTGGACTGAATGTATTATGGGCTAATTATTTGCTCTTTATTTTTGGATAAGTTTATTTGAAGTGGTGCGATCAATAGATGTATCTGAACCGGAGGCTTTGTTTTATAAATTAAATATGCAGTGATTAGTTCAATTTTTGAATGCTATTCTGATTGCACAAATTATAGAAAATTAGAGAGAAAGAAACAAAGGAAAGAGGGGATTGTTTGTTGACGCTAGTATTCCGACTCACAGTCTGTTTTTTAATCTGCTCATGTGGATACCGGTAGAGACACAATAGTTATTACTGGTGCGTACATCTGACACGAAAAAGGAGACAAGAGGGTGATTACTCCTTTGACTGGACGAAAATATCCGCTGCGTGTTTAGTGATAAAACTTATTTATCTTGATTTTAATTTTATACATGAATTTTGATTTTCAAATACTGAATCAAATTGTTGCACTTCAACTTACCTAAATTCCAAATAATTTTGTGCGTTATTGCCTACTCTTATTGGAGCCCGATATTTATACTCGATCTTTTCATTGTTTTTTTGCTACTCTAGACAAAAAAAAATTAGTCTGTTCCTGAACAGTGACAGAACACAAGCTAAGTCAAAGGTGACTAAACCACCCCTAAGAATTGAAAATTTCACTTTTGTCCTCTAATTTTTTAATATTTACAAAAATTATTACAGTTAGCCTTCCTCATAAAACAAAATTACATTACACATATTCATCTAGCCTTTCTATCTCATTTTTCTAATTCCGCCTCTGTTTCTGACTCTCCTTTCTGACTCTCCCTAAGAAACCACATAAAATATGGTTCCTTCACAAATAAGATTTTATATGGTTGCCGAACGGATGGCATTGTCACACACTGAGGAACATTTCGTGATCTTTCTAATTCTTTAAAAATATTGTCCATTTATAAAAATAAAAGAACTGTATTGTTATTGTACAAAAAGAAACTAAATTTTTGTTCCTTTGTAATTCCTGAAATATGTGGCCAACTCTCCAACGAATAATTGTTCAATGAAAGACGGAGTGAGAATGTTAGATGCATTAATTGTTTGCCTTCGCTGCTTATATTATATATTATGAGTTTTCGGTAAAGTTTTAAATAGCGTACTATAGCATTTTTGGACTATAAAAGCTATAGCGATATTGACGTTATTACGCGCTATATCGCGCTATATAGCAATAGCGTCGTTTTTTTAGCTGCTCTACTATAACGTGATAAACGCTATTTAAGCCTTTGGTTTTCTGACTATAAATATACTCTATCAACTGGATAATTTTCAAAATTGTAATTTCATTCCCTTAGTTTTTTTCCCCAAATGTAATTCTATTATTTAATTTTTCTCTCTTTTGGGGCGGACTCAGGTGGAGCCAGCTGAGAGGCAATTGTTCTCTTTGGATTTTAAATATTTATGGCGATCTATAGACTCGGACCAACTTTGTCCTTCTCTGAAACTTTTTTTATCTCCCTCTAGAATTCTGATATGTAATTTGGCTTAAATTTAAGATAAAAAAATAGAATAAATTCTTTAAATATGAATTGGTAATTAGGATTAAAATTTAGAGTATTGAAAATTAGAAGTTGAGAAATTGAAAATTATAAGTTAAATATTATTTTTTTATTTAGTACTCAATTAGCTATAATGAGTTTAAACTGATTAGTTATTTTAACCCGAGTCACTAACATCTCAAAACAGTAGCATTTTTAGACGCATGTGTAACCAAATTAGTGGCATCAACGGTGATGAAAATTCATAATTACTATTTATGTTCGGTAAGAGGATCCGAATCTGCTATGATTCTTTACTCATGAACAGTATCCTACAATCTCTGCTTTTCCAAATCTAACTGTTGAATTATTTTGAGATTCATACAAAGAAAAATCAGCTGTTTTGAGATACGTGCACAAAAATTATTGAACGGTGAATTTGAAAAGGCAAAAATTAAGAATTACTGTTCATTCTTTTAGAATCGTAGTAGATATGAATCATCAATAAGATAATTAATGTTTTCTCTCTTAGTCCCGAGTAGAGAAGAAAATTTGTCACAACGTGACTAGTCACGTCACGTCACGTCACATATGTCGATTACGTGACGTGATTCGCGTGACGCGTGACGTGACCATTCGCGTGACGTGACCGCATTCGAGCGAAAATTACATGTCACGCGTTACGTTACGTCACGGTATAAAACATAGAGTATCTAACTTTTTTGGTATGTATAGAGTATTCAGATTTCTCTTTTAGTATAGATTCAATGATACTAGTACTCATGTAGTACTTATTTTTATTTGCTCATGTAGTACACACACATATGCGTGTGTGTGTGTGTGTGTGAATTTTGCTATTGAGTGTTTTATTTATTAAGGAGTAATTCAAAGTTCATATATATCGAGTGTTTTGATGTTATTGTTTTACTGTATTTTTTATTTATTTAAGACATATTGCAGTATATTATTTTGCTATCATGAAAACTTAAAGAATCAAATTGTTTGAAAAATCAGTGATCTAGTAGTTACGAGCAATACTTCATAAACGGGTACGCGAGATTGAAATCCGATTGAAAAGTTTCTTATGAATATTTCCTTTTTTTTAGAGCATGGCAGAATTCTTATGAATATTTCAAGTTAGAAAATTTAACCTCCATGTTATCTCAAAATAAGAATCAAATAAATTTAGGATTTTCATATCTTGGAAATTAATCAGTTGGCTCCATTTATATTTTAAATAATTGTGCTTTTATGTGTTTTTTATAAAAATTTGAAAACATATTATAGCTTCAAGTACGATTGACCCCATAATTGCGTACTGTGACCTTTATATTATAATTTCTACCTCAGTAAAGCTGTGCCTAACCATAGTAATAAGCAGTGTTGTTAAATGCGGTCGCATGGACCGCATATGCGTTTGCAGTCGAAAACCGCATGAAAATTTTCATGCGGTCTCAAATATGAGGTTTTGCATATGCGGCCGCATATTGGGCCGCATATTTCCGCATATTGGTCTGCATATGCGCGATTGAGCCGCATATGTCCGCATATTGGTCCGCATATGTGCGAATTTATTGTTTAAATGATTTTAATGAGAATATATTGCATGTTTTGAGTGGAAATAAATTAATATATAGTTTAAAATCCGCATATACAAGTCCGCATGAAATTCCGCATATGCGGTATGCGGTGGCCATCCGGATGCATGAACAAAACCGCATTTTACAACATTGGTAATAAGATTCGTGAATTATTCGCGAATAATTTGTTTTTTTGGTGATGTTGAACCGAACACCGAATTATTCCCGAATAATTCGCGAATTTTACGAATTTTTTCCGAATTTCCCAAATGTTTCCCATAATTTTTTTTTTTTTTGTTTTTTTGTTTTGCTCCCTTACAAGCCTGAGATATCTGGATCCAAATAATACTGAATCATTCCCAAATTATATCCGAATTATTCCCGAATCACGAATTTTTGACCTCGCCGAACCGAACCCAAATAATTCATTTGTCACTATGTGCGTAACCCACTAATGCAGTAACCCACTACACGGATAGCTCCACAATAAACAGTACATATAATCAGTCTTAATTTTTTAGATTATGCTAATTAATGCTAGTGAAGAAGAGCTTGAATGAGAAACTTAATTGGTGAGCAATGATGGGGTGGAGGCAAAGGCATCTCCATTCTTGCAACTTCCAAGTGGAACGAGGAGAGAGAAAGGAAGAGACAGGGGATGAGAAGAGAGAGAGAGAGAGAGAGAGAGAAGGTCAACGAAATGCACTAAGGGTGGATGGATGAATCATGAATGGATGAATGGATGTATGGGTCCAAAATCTAATTAAAAGCAGTGGGGTTTCTTCCTGTCTTGTCTTTTCGACATCCCCAAATTGGAGATTTAACAATTTCAGAATTTTAGGAAGTAGATTTGGGTCTTTTAAAAGACACTTATTTAATTATTTTATCTCCTAACCGACCATGTTTCCATTATCTGGGCTAATCATATCATATGCTTTTTTTGTATCTTTATGCTTGTTGTTGCTGCTTTAATTGATACATGCTTGTGATTGGTTCATCTTCACCCCAGTAACTGCAATTAATTGGGGAAAAATTATTCTAACTAGGGCCTGTTCGTGCGATTTACTGTTTATGTGAGAAAGAAAATTCAACTGAGAGAGGCCGAACAATAAATTGCAGTTCAAATTGGACTTGTTCCTATGCCCATTCTAATTCTCTGAGGGAGGCCGAACATGCCCTTAATGTTCACAAATTAGGACTCTTGCTTGAATTTTGAACCGATTTTTTACGCAAAAAATATTGCCAAAATCTAATTCTTTATTATTTATAATAATATACATATATATTACCATAGCCTTGTTCAAATAGCAAATAATAAATAATTTATCTCACTCAAATAACAAATAATAAATCATATGTCAGATTATTATTATTTGTTATTTGAGTGAGACTATGTTAATATAATCGGTACGTACTATGAATTTAATTATATCTTCGTATTTAAATATCAAATATTTGATTCGAATGGCTCAACATAATCTTGATATGTAAATATATTTGAGGACCAATATATGCATATGAGTGATGCTACCATGCTTTGGAAAGTAAATATGGTGTTTTACTACCCGCTCATATCTCTATTGTCAAAGTTTAAACAATCGATCCGAACTTCTCAACATGATCTTCCTATTGCAATGTGCTTGGAAACCAAATTTTATATTTTTTTGGAATTTTCTTATTTTTTTAGAATTTTTTAAAATCAGTATTTTTATGATTTTTTATTTTTTTATTTAATGAAAAGTTGAAATGTGCTTGGAGACCAAATATTACATTTTTTGAAAAAAAAAATTACTATTTTTTTAGAAATTTTGAAAATCATTATTTTTCTAAATTTATTATTATTATATTTTAAAGAAAAGTTGTGATTTTAAAATTTCTTAAAAAAATTTCATAAAAATGTAAAATTTGGTCTCCAAGTACACATCAATATGAAGATCATGTTGAGATGTTCGAAATGACTGTTTGAACTTTGAAAATGAAAATATTACCAAGAAGTAAAACACTCTTTACTTCACAAAGCATGATTTTCCCAAAGAAAATCTTCATTTTCAAAGTTCAAACAGTCTTTGGAACTTTTGAACCGGGATCAATAATTCAAAGAATGTACTAGAAGGACAACAATAATTTCATCATTTACTAAAAGTGACTTTTGAACTGGAATCAATAATTTAGATACAAAATATTTTTATTTATTTTTCCAGTAATGTACTAAAAAATAGTTTAATTTTTCTTACAATCGGAAAAATTCTGCCTAAATTTTTTTCAGAGTCCTTTTAGCACATCTATATTATAAAATATTTCATCTATTTTGTTTGATGTTCTTCTAACATATTCAAATTATTAATTGTTATTTCTATTTTTGAAAACTATTAAAAATAAATTAAAAACAAACATAACAATTGAAATTTTGATTTTTTTTTTTTTTTTTTTTGCGGGGCCACAATGATAAATAGCGGCTCCAGTCTTGGAAGCCGCCATTTGTCGTTTTGGCTCTAGTAAATATAGAAATCTCAAGAATTTGTGTTTTTTTTTTTGGGAATGGTATTAATAAAAATTTCGGTGCCAACAACGACCAAAATAGAAAGTTGATTCAGTGGACTGTAAATTAGTAGTTACAAAGAACCTTTCTATGAATGTTGGGTTATAAAATGTCATCCAATATATTGGAATTGAACCTTAATTTTGGGCCAAAATATATTGGAATTGAAACTTAATTTTGGGCCAAAATATTAGTCCACGCGCATCTTTAACAAAAAGAATAGTATATATTTTTATTTCACAAGACAACCGAAACGATGAAAGTGAATCTCTATATGAAAATGTGTTTCGAGATTAAATTTTATTTCTCTTTAGATATTTTTACTAACTTTATAATAGATTGAAAATCACTACTTGTGAATTGTCTTGATATTTTTTTTTTTTGAAAATCTTCACAAAAGCTCCGAAGTCATGATGGTAGAACTTTCTTCTAGCCAACTGTGCTACCTCCTTTTTATGGTCTTAAATTTTTAAATTAAATGATTTTCCTACTAAATAGTAAAAAAACTTCTAAAAAAATGTATTGATTTTCAAGAGTATCATGTTGAACAGATTGGATTGATTGTTTGGAGTTTAAAAAAACGAAGACACGAATCTATTAAACGGATCAATGTGTGCTTTACAAAGTCCCATATCCTCATTCTTTGTTTATTATAATTAACAAATTGGTTGTTAGACAAATTTTGTAAAGAATATATCCCTTCTCCTCAATGAACTGAGAAATACAAACATTTCAATTGAACTTAGTACAAAAAAACTCTCGTGGTAATTTGATTCACTAGGGATTCTGACCCATTCTGCTAATCTTTGCAATGATCTCTGCCTCCTGAACTCGGCCCAAAACTATGTTCCCCTTAGTGATTAAAGAAACATGGCCCATAGAAATTAACCCCTTGGTGAGAAAATTGAAAAGGCCCATCTCTTTGTATTGGGTTTAAAAGGAGTTCAGACTATATCAGAAAGGTGTGTAATCTCTTTAAATTGGACTTCAAAGGCGTTTTCTGTGTTCACTCTTTTATTCGTATCCTCTACTATAAGTCTATAACCAAGTAATAAGAATCCTTTTGAATATAACCTGCAAGGTGACATAGATATATACTAGGTTCACAAAAGTTACATAAAACATGAACTATTTAAAAACATAAATCCAAAAGGACATAAAAAGTTATATCCTCAATCAGTGATATTTCAAATTACACATGAGACGTTACGCAGGTTGTTTGATCTGCATTTGCTTCAGGCTATATATAATTTTGTGATGAGATCCAAAAATAACTGGGTCAAACTTTCTTAATCAGTGATATTGCAAATTACACATGAGACATAACGCAGATTGTTTGATCAAATCAAGACTACACCTTTTAACATCTTTTAAATTACTTTTAATACGTGGTTGTCCTATTTTGGTTTAATCAAATAAAGGCTACACCTTTTAAATAAAATAAGTTACAAAACTGTACTGTACTACACATATGCACAGCTATATCTCCCAATCACAAATGTAGAGATTTTATCCAATGTCCTGTAGAACAAAAAAAGAAGAAGAATGGAATAATAATGACATCCAAGAACTATGAAATACAAAGATTTCAATTGAATTAGACAGACTACAATAATTCTCCTGCCGATTAATTTCTAGCTATGCGTTACCTCAAACTATAGACCAAAACTTCTTTTGGCAAATCACTACAGATTCTGACACATTCTCCTCATCTTGCAATGATCTCATTGTTGTGACATTCCATAAATATTTTGGAGCAAGGTCTAAAACTTTAGAGATGATCAACTCATTGTCCCTGACAATTACAAAACCCTACATGCATGCAAGGGTTGTCAGTTAATTGAAGAGAAAGTAAAGTTTTTAGATATTACAACCAGTAATTTATTGTACTTTAAGTAACAATAAACACTCTCCGTTCACTTTGAAATACAATTTAAAATTGACTCTCTAGTAATAGAAGTTATAAATTACTACATTAAGCTGCATTTTCCGTTTCAACTGAAATATAGTTGAAATATCTTTTACACAGCTTGAAGAAACTCTTGCACCCAACTTCAATATCTATTTTGCTTAACTTATGTTTTCAACAAAACAAGGTCACATGTGTAATTTGCACAACACTGAAATATAACAATCGGGCTCTAGAGAAACCAACCCCTGAAAATAACTCTGATACCATATAACCAAAAAAAGAAACAAACATTTAATTAAAAAAAAAAAAAATTACCAGCGGTCGAATAATGCGATCCATCTCCAGCATTATATCTTCCATTAAGCAGCCTTCTTCACGGCCTTTGTAGTGAGAGAAAATATGAAAAGCATGTATGAGGTCATAAGAACGAGGATATGTCGAAAAGGGCTCACACCTAAAGCAAGAGAACAAATCATGAGAGGAATCTAAAACCCTGCAAAACTCAATATATGTTGCACCTTAAAAAGCACCTTCAAATTGGAAAAAAAAAAAGGTGCAAATTAAAGGGCGTTGCAGGACCAGGCCATGGTGAAACTGTATCATTGCATTAATTATTATCCTCAAATAAGTGTTGCCCTATATCATCTTTGAATTGATACTGCTACTGAGCCAGTAGCAGGCAAGATGTACATGTCTAAGATTGAAGTATATGTAAAGCTAACCAGTCATGACAAACGCCCGTAAGTCCCCGATCATAGATAGCCGGCAAGCTGTTGGCCATGGTTGTGGGGACCACATTCATGACCCACACTGGAAATGTGGATAGTGCCACAGAAAATCCACCATAGACAGCATTCATGTCCATCACATTTCTGATATCTGTCTTGCCAATGCCCATTAGATCCCAGTACTGACGAGCCTTCTCTTGCCAGAATTTATTGTCCCCGTTAAACTTGTCAGGTGTAACACCTAAAATTATAGTTAGGAGGGGGAAAAAAAAAGCAAGATTGGTTAAAGGGGCAACAGATTGAGAGGTCAAACTTTTGGGAAATTTTCATGTCTGTCTGTTAAATGTAAAAGTATCCCACTTAAAATACAAAAGGTTCATGCATGCCCTGACAACACAAAAATGACAAGTCAAACTTTTAGGAAATTGTCTGCTTGTTATAATTTAACAATATTCCACTTAAAATACAAAAGGTTCATACATGCCCTGACAAGACAAGGAATATTGAGAAGTCAAACTATACCCGTGTAGTACAAGACACATATTCCTTTCACCCCTCCCATCCATATTTACTTCAGTAAATGCAAGATTGCCTGTCCTAGCTGTGAACCTCCTACTAGAGAAGGAAGAAATGAAAAGAAGGCATTGCAATATTGCATGCAAGGTGGATGAAGATCTATGTACCTTTCATGAGATAATTGAAGAATAGGGTAGGCTAAGGTAACTTGGATATATATATTTATATGTTCTTTTCTTTGAGAACAAGTCAGAAGAGAACAATCCTTTTTAGGGTACGACAAGATCTCCTTTTGCAGTGGCACAAATGATAATTTAATGTTTTTTATGGGCACAAATGTATTTCTACAACTAGCTCAAAATGGAGACTAACCTAATTTCTCAAGGCTTCTAGAATAAACATTCAACCTCTCAGGCCTTGGGGGTAATTTCTGATAATTTGACTCATCCCCACTTAACCTCACACAATTCTGCAACGGCACTTTCCAAGAAGGGGCAGAATCATCAATTTCAGCATTGCAAATAGAGACAAATTTCCTCTCCGCATTCTTTTGCCGGCACAAGTTGTTATCTCATTTGACCCAAATGGCAGTCTGGACCTGTTTGGCTACAAGTTCCCAGCACATGGAGGTCGTGAAATTTACCAGTTTGTCCCATATTTCTGGGAAATTCTTGTCTTTTCTGTAAGCTGGTGGGGCTGAGTAGACGAAGTAACCACTTGGCCTTAGGAGGCGATCCAATTCTTTTAACAATATTCCATCTGAGACAAAAGCGGATATACAATTAATACACGAGTAGACAGTAGATCAATTAATGATACCTTCCTGGTACTATACCAAATGCCAAGTATTTTAAGGATGCCCTTTGTAGCATTTTTGTGCTGCAACATGCTAATGCTCAGTTAACACTTGTATATTTCATTAAACAACATGAACATGCAACTATTAGTAGTATAAATGATTTCATAAGTGACATACTTGTGCTAATCAGTACATTTCAGTATTAGACGGGTCAATTTATTTGATATTCTTTGCAACTCAAGCATTGCATATAAACCTTAAATATATGCTACTAAACACCAATTTTACGAAGAACAAAGAAGAATAAGCCTCAAAAGGAAGCCCTGAGAGCAAATGTGTCTGGGAACATAGATGTCTTAATGTACCATTCTTATGCCAGTCAACACGGCATCTTGAACAATGCACCATCTCAAATGAGTTACTTGGTAAAGGCAATTGTTTGGTAGCAAGCACTGATATCATTGCCCCAATGCCTCTTTCCAAGGCAAACTGGATCTGATTTTCATGCACGTCTTTAGGTGCAAATGACACCGTCTGTATGTCAAAAGGTAGAAGGTAAGCTGAAAAACTGGCAACGCCGCACCCTACACCAAGTACCTGTACCACTCCAGCAGTACGCAAGTCGCCAGTACCATTGGTTATCATATTTCCCAGCCTGCACTACAAAAATTAGTGTTACAACTATACTCATCTCCTGATATTTCCCAAAAATGCTTAATTTATCCTCGACTCTTGTTTATTCCTCATTTTTTTAATAGTAGACATTAAGTCTCAATTGTTACAGTAATACTTGAAGCAAATGGAGAAAAGGAGTAAGGTATATACAAAATTTCAGATCTTCCATCAGTACACCTCAGCACTTTAATTAAATTTCATACTTGTGCTTCGTGCAAATTGAAACTCATGAGACCGCATCCTAGATTTAGTACCTAATCAATGGCATAGTACACAAATTGCCAGAACCATTGGTCATTATATTTGCAGGTTCATACCAGTTATTGGCATTTGTGTAATTAGAATTGCCACTTACCAATCTAAGCAGAGGATAGTTTGGGCATCTATTGAAGTTAATAGATTTATTTTTTCAGACGGACAGTTTTTGACAATTTTAAAGGGCCTATGCATCCTATATATCCTGATTCCCATATAGATTAGGAAATAGCTACCTCTCAATGTACTCAGATGCGCCATGTTTAAAATGTGTACCTCCTCCAGGAAACCACCAGAGCTTCCCCTTTTCATGAACCCAGTTCTGACCCCCTTTTACCTCAGCGAGACGCGAATGGTTCACGTTGCTCCGCCACACATAATCCTGGCTAAATGGCCACTTAACCGGCACCTTGTAGTCGTCAGGTGGCGGTACAAGACAGAATATCCGCTTGTTCAAAGGTGGGCAGTGGGGTTCAAGCTCTTCTTTTCTTGATAGATCGAGATTAGGCAGTAAAGTATTGGTGTAGTTGATGTTGTGGCACAGTATGTATTCATTGAAATTCAAGGGGCATACATTGATACCAGTTTCTGGTACGGAGATCGGAGTTGTCCGGTATGTGACAGAAACCTTGTTACTGAACCGCAATTTAGCTGCAGATCAAAATGGTATTAGCAAACTACTTCTTTCTGTATTAATTGGACAATCATAAAACACTGTAATTTTACTAATTTCGACCAATTCTACCAAAATGCAAATACGAGATTATTATTGGTCTGGATTATTTTTTTTCCTCATAAAAGTGGGAATTAACCCACTGATTTCTATTAGAAATCCTTCTACAGTATAAAAAGTAACAGACATCTGAACATACAGAACCAAAATTATCAACAAAATACCTAAATAAACATAAAGAGATTCCTAAATAGTAATATCTATAGAGATCATTTCCAGAATCTCTCCTGATCTTGCTTTTTCCGGTGTCATCCATAACGGATAGTGGGTCCACACCCAGAGATTGTTTGAGTTAAATTGTAAGCCAGCTTTAAACTGACATGGTTGATTTCAGCTCAATTTTGGTTTGGGAAGTAGAGACAAAAAGCATCCGATTAAGAAACAACTTGTACCTTGCGAACGGATTGAGTCGGAGAGATTGGATTGGATGCCGACAGGAGAGGATGGATTTGAGCGGAAGAGCGTGCCAGCGTAGAAAGAGGCAACGATTAAGAAGAACAATACTAGTATCCGTTGTACGGAGCGGGGATCCAATGCTCCTCCTAGCATCTCTCTCTCTCAAAAGGAGTGGAATGAGGAATCGCTTGCGAGCTTGGCAAGGTGAGTAATGGTGAAATTGGAGAAATGCGGGGAATTACGAGAATCGGTGCCGAGGAAACTGAAGGAAGCGGGAATCGCAGATTGTAGAAGTAATCTTTTTCGTTTTATTATAAGCGAAATTAAGGAATACGGCATGTTTGTCGGATCTAGTTTATAAACTACGAGATGCTACTATATATTTATTTATTTATGGGGATGAGAACACGAATTCATATTACCTGAGTAACTTTAATTTTGAGTTTAGATTTCGACCATCAGATCTGTTTTGCACGAATATTAAAGAGATACATACATTCAGGATTGTGATTCTACGGTCCGGATCTAAACTCAAAATTTGAAGTTATTTCAGAGCATCCGGACTCGATACGAATTTCTGTACCCGTGAGTCGAATGAACATGCGCTGTTATTATAAACTATTGCAGCCGCTGCCATTTTAAGTAAGGAAGGTGAGATCTATTTATTTAAAAATATAAAAAAAACATATCCTCCTATAGTCCTATTCCTATAAGCTCAATTTGATATATTTTAAATAATAGAACCACACAAAATTAATAATTAATGCAAATTCGTACGTAAATATTTAATAATCAATGCACATACCTGATTGGTTTGTAACATTTTTTGTCATGAATGGCCTTGGAGTCCTGTAGGCTGTAGCATAGTGACAAATGAATTATTTGGGTTCGGTTTGGTGAGGTAAAAAATTCGTGATTCGAGAATAATTCGGATATAATTCAGGAATGATTCGGTATTATTCGGGTCAGAGATCTCAGTCTTGTAAGAAAGCAAAAAAACAAAAAACAAAAAAAAAGATCTGAAAAAAAATTTGAGATAAATTCAGGAATAATTCGGTCAAAGTTCGGTATTTAACGTTAGGTTCGGCATCACAAAAAAAGAAATAATTCACGGATTATATAAAGATAGCAATGTCACATCACTTGTATATATCTGATTTTATTTATATATTCATATTTTTTTATCGGATGGCTCATGTTAATGAATGTGTGCGAAATTTTTATTTATAGAAAATAAAAAAAATATATAAAAAAGAAAATATTGGATTAAAAATTAAAAATAAAATAAAAAAAAGGCAGCTAGAAAATATGGCGTCCGTGCGGACGTCACATAAAAACTGAAAAAAAAAAATATTATAAACATATGAGACACCGTATCAATCAAAAACTCATTAACATCATCTAAAAAAAAAAAAAAAAAAACTCATTAACAAAAAGAAGAAGAGAGACGCTATTACAAACCGTCCATCCATATTTATTTTACTCTGAACCGTTAGGGGTGCAAACAGATCGGATAATATATGACCGTATCTGAATCCGTATCCGAAAATTTAATACAGATATCTGTATGGATACGGATACGGATATGATTTTAAATTTTAATTATCCGTATCCAAATAGTAGATATATACCATATAGTTTAATATATATTATGAAAATATTTATGTATATATTTATAGATATCTGATATTCGATCCGTATCTGTACATATCCGTCTAATATCTGATTCATATCCATATCCGAAAAATAAAAATGAATACAGATATGGTTGTACCACTATCTGATCCGTTTGCACCCCTATCTGAACAGGGGCGGACCCATGTTAATCCAGGGGGGGCAGCTGCCCCCCTCTGAATGTTTGATTTGTAATTCGGATTAAATTTAAGGTTAAAATTAAAATAAATTTTATGAATTTTGATTGGTAATTAGAATTATAGGTTAAAATATCGGAAATTGCAAGTCAGAGTATTGAAAAGTATAAATTAAAGCATTATTTTTTATCGAGTGCCAAATTAGTTAATGAGTTTAAATCCAATTTGATATTCCCCTGTATTTGAACCACCACTATTAAGCACCGCTTTAACCGCCTGTTCAATTGGCTTCCTTTGACTGCACTAATTCAAAATAAGATAGTTTGCATGCATGATGACATTGGTTATTTGGCTTATCAATAAATCATATCGAGCAGAAATAAACACTGAACACTCACTGTGGCATATATTAAGATTTCAAATCCAACTTGAGAAATTATTAATTATCAGCTTATTAGATATACAGTGCATCTAGTAAGTCCATTCATGAAATAATTTTTCTCTGTTCTTATCAAAGTTCGTACACAACACACACCCTATCCACGCACATGCAGGATCCTTTAAGCAACGATGACACCATAAAATAATATTGATATGTTAGGGGATAAACAAAAGCTATTATAAGTAGCAGTGCTGGATAGTTAATTTTAATATGAGAATGGGAAGTTTAATTTGTCAAAACTAAAATAATTTAATTTATGAAAAAAAATTGAATATAGGTGTTCGACAAATGTATGAAAAATTTGATAGAATGTTATTTTTTTTTATAAAAGATGTAATACAAAAATTAGAATTAAGTGTTGTTAATATAATTGTGCTTGTATAATTAATTTCTTATATTATTAGATGTGTTTGGTTAATTAATAATCATTTCCTATTTGATTTTCTATTTAATTAATATCTTTAATTTATTAATTGTTTTTAATTAATTTGATTTTTTTGAATTAATTAATTCCTTTTTTCTGACATCATTAAAAGATACCAAGCTTATTAGACGTCAAATATTCATAGTAGCCGATTTATGTCTGTAAGGTGTTAGAAAAAAAAATTGAGTGTTGAGTATTTTGTATTTTGTATTTTGTATATAGGGTTTTGGCTATAACTTTGTACTATTTTTATTTTTAAATTTATAAACCAAATACTCAAATATTGGTCAGTTGCAAGCATACAACCTACATTTGTAGTATATAGGTATCAATCCAAGGGATATCGGGAGATTTTAGTTTTTAAACTTTATTAATAAATTTCAGAATATTTGTTGATTAGAAGTTTGTTTGAAAATTATTGTTTAAAGTCCTAGTTTGTGAGTTCAATACCCGAAAAATGGAGGTTTTGACAATTAAACTAAATTAAAGTAAATGGAATTTAGGATTTTATCAAAGTTTGGAGATCTAGGGGTTTTCGGTCTACAATCTCTTGTTTAATCATATTTACTCTGTTTGTTTAAATTCATGTTTGATATGATGAGGTTTCCAACGTAAGATGTTAAAAATGGTCACTTTCGTGAATTAATAACGTGCCTAGATAATTCGGACTTCACGATTAAGTCCCTCGTCCTAGCTATTTAGACATTGAAGCTCTTGTTAGTCTATCATATCCTTAGATATCGGTACTTCACGATTAAGTCTCTCATACCAATATCTAATTTAATTATAGATGTCCTAATTAAGGGGTTGACTTCACGGTTAATTCCTTCAGCAAACCCTAAGCTTAATTCATGTAGTTCCGGTTTAGATTAAAAGTTGGTTAGACCTTAATCTAAATCCTAATGACTTTGTGACATAATTGATACTATCATATATGATCCTAGGCTACTTTGGAGTCTAAAAGACCTAAAGCGGGATAACTACAATTTCAGTACTAATTATGGGACAACACAAAGAATAAATCACAAAAATTAACATCAAATCAAACAATCATCATAAAAACTAAAATCCGAGTAAAATAAAATTAAACAAGTTCATTCAATTGACCTAAACTCCTAGAGAGGAAGTTAGCCTCTCACGGAAATGCAAAACTTACACAGAAAATTTATTACAAATTGGTTAAAATAAAGAGAAATTGAAAGAGAAATGATTACAACCCTTACAAAATGAAGAACTCTTGCCTTGCCTACGTTTGCTCTAAGCATTATGCTTTTCTTCTCTAAATTTCTGCCCTTAATTTCGCCCTAAACTCCGACGTGGAAGATATGAAAAGATTGACGGAGATGAGCAGAATTCTACACCCTATGAATGTGGGGAACAGTTAAACATTAGTTCTGGTTTCCTGTTTGACGAACAATGGAGTCGGATCCTACAGTCAAATTAACATTTATAAAACTTTTGTCTACACCTCCTTTTATACATGTACTATAATGTCCATTTATTACATCAAAATGCAAAGTTCGTGATTTATGTTTACAAATGCATGATTTGGACAGCTAAATAACACATTTTCCTTTTAGTTCCTCTCTTTCTCTGTATACTCTCTAAAGAGAGGTGGTGGGAGGACGGCACTATTGAACATACAGTATATATAAGGTGCGTTTGGATGAATCAAGAATAGTGCAAGGATAGCAGTTATTCTAATTTGAGAATAGTAGTCATTTCAACATTTTGTAAAATTAGTAGAATAGTGAACAATTCCACAAAAGACAAACAAAGAATAGTAGCTATTCGCTAATCCAAACACACCCAAACGTAAATTAGTAGCTCAGAATAGTGCTAATCCGGAATAGTAGCTATTATTCACTCTCCCAAATACACCCATAGTGTTTTAGATTGTAATTTGCGGCATGTTTCCACACTTTTAATGAAAGTATTCCACCTAATGACAAAATAATTTGTTGATTCAAAAGGGAATAACAGAAATGCGTGTATAATTTTGTTGAGTTTTGCTTGTGGAAACTTGTGTTTTTTTCCTTTTTTTTTTTTTTTTTTTCAAAAGTGATATTAACACAAATGTTCTTAATAAATTTCTAATAAATAATGGGAACAAATTAATTTTATTATTGTATACAATGAAAATGATTTTTTAAAGAAGACATCATATTCACTACAAACAATTATTGAGTGGTATTAATCAACATAGAATTGATAACATGCATAATAAAGTGCACCGGATTATCCTTCTTAAAAAAACAATAATGTTAACCAGCCTTTGATTTAGTGGCTGTCATGCTCCGGCGGCTGGGCCGGACACGCAACACAACATAACGATATTCTCGCATCCATCCGCCGTCCTGTCAACCTATGTCGCAATAGAAAAACAGAAACAATACAGAGTCAGCTACAAAGCCGAGTAACCAGTTATTTAACAACGCGTTTCTTTATAATTGATTTAATAATAGTAAACAACTATTTCAATAGAATTGGATTAATTCACACAATTAGAAATATCTAATTATGTATGCATATTTAATCGATAATATCAATTGGGTCTAGTTTTCAATAACAACAGTTTCATTCCAGTTGGAATCCCTGAAACAGGGGATTCTCAGTATTCCAATCTATTAAAAATAATTTCAGTATCCAGACTCTATATTCTAGTTAAATATACTATCATAATCTGATTACCCAATTCAAATATTAAATTTAACCACACAAATCGAAAACATAGATTATAGAGAAATACGATTACCTGATAGCAACATGGTAACCGCAACAGGATATCGCAATTCTCAAATCCCACTCCGGGTCGAATTCGCATTCTCTGAGATATCTCAAACTTTGCGTGACTTTTTGGAATATCTCAATCATTCAAATACATTCTGCACAAATCTCAAAGCTCAAATAATACTGGCCCCCTACGGTTCCCCGAATAGGCACCGGACACGTCAGTTACGCAAAAATTGAGATATCTCAGAGGATACGCACCCCTCCGGGTCCGGGGCCGGATTCGTATCCTCTGAGATATCGCAAACTTTGCTTGACTTTTCGAACATCTCAATCGTTCAAATACGTTATGCACGAATCTCAAAGCTCTCATAATACTGGCCCCCCGCTGCCCCGAATAGGAACCGGACACGTCGGTCAGGCAAAAATTGAGATATCTCAGAGGATACGCACTCGTCCGGGGCCACTCCGACACATCAGGGTTTATCAGTCAAATCGTGGCTACTAGACTAGTGACCCTCTCCCCTCCCGCCTTTCCCTTCTTCTAGGGTTTTACCTCCGCCATGAATTTCTCTCGCGCTTTGACCTTGTTTCGCTCCGCCTCATCCAAGCAACGTCTCCTCCGAGCTCCGATTGCCGCTGTCCATTCCCACCTCTTCTCAACCAAAGCTTCTCAAAACAAGCGCTTTGTACAAAAGAAGGTGAAACCTTCACCTGTGCAGGATGAGCTCAAAGCTGATCCGACCATGAATCTCAAACGACCAACCGAGATCCCGTTCCAGACTAGGGTTGCCAACACGGTGAAACTCATAGGTACGATCGGTGTACCAGTTCAGAAAGAGACTCTCTCTGATGGTCGGGTCACGGCTGTTTCTGTGCTTATCCAAGAGAATCCTGATTTGCCTAAAGTTTGGTGAGCTTTTAACTTATTTTTTCTGGAATTTTACTTGTCAGTATGAATCCAACACCAAGTTGATATTATGTCATTTGTCTTTTTTTTTTTTTTTTTTACAACCTTATGTTACATTGGAATTGGTTTTCGTTTCCAATCAGGGCACTGTTTCTACCTAATTTTGTAAATTAAATATTTTTCCTCTTTTGC
This sequence comes from Carex arenaria, assembly GCA_964058825.1. Taxonomy (NCBI): domain Eukaryota; kingdom Viridiplantae; phylum Streptophyta; class Magnoliopsida; order Poales; family Cyperaceae; genus Carex; species Carex arenaria. Next base: position 903,963 of record CAXKVW010000006.1, on the reverse strand, counting down.
GAACTAATGCGGTTTAACTTTTTTCAGGATTCCTATAATATTTCAAGGGGAATTGGCCGAAGTGGCTGCTGCTTATTTGAAGGAGAACGAAACAGTGTATATTACTGGGCAACTGAATGGAGATGCTGAACCAGTCAAAATCAACGAAAACCAAGCCAATGTTCAGGTGCGTTTAGCTAACAATTTTACAATGGTTGATGTCTTTTGGAACTGTACCATTATGTCCTTGTCAAATTGTTTTATGTTAACTTCAGTTCTACAAAAAGTAACTCACTTTTCCTAATTCGATTATTTTTATTAATTCTATTAGGTTTTGGCACAAACTTTACAGTACGTGGTGGATCCAGATACAGACAGTTCTAAAAACTTAGATGCTTTTGCAGAATTAGATGTACCTGTGATTAAAGAGAAAGAATATTCAGTCTCTTATACGGAAGGTAACTGAACTATCTTTGGTCAATTTTGATATTTCAGTTCAAGTGAGGTTTGTTATAGAAGAATTGGTACAGGTTGGGATTGTGTAAAGTGCATGATGCCATTTCTTTCAAGTTCTTTGCCTGTCAGATTTTATCTGGGGAGGGGGCGGGGTTTATATCTGACAATTTGATGCAAATTTTGAATTGAATGTGCCCCTAGTAATATAATCCTCGAACTACCTCAGTTTGCCCGTGCAACTGTGAAACTTTCATCTTGGTAATGCTTATTTGTTATATTTTTCCTTGAATAGCTGATATCGCTGGTGACTTATCGAGTCTACAGTTGTGGAGCGACCTTTTGAATAACCCTAAAGATTGGTATGACAACAGGGCTGATAAGGTTAGCTTTTGACGTGACTTTTCAAAGTATCTATACCATAAGAAGCACCTCTTCCTTTTCTTGTAAACACTTTTGCCAAGTTAGTACGTTATAGCTCCCATAATATCAACTAATAAGTTAAAAGGCCAGCAAGTGGCGTCTTGCTGTGGGTTTTGATATAGGTGTACAAGGTACTATGGGGCAGTATGAGACAAATGTACTCATGTTTTCAGTTCCCCTTTGTAATGAATTGTTTGTTCTATTTTTTCATTACATTTTAATATTCTTATAGAAAGGAAAGAACACACCTGATTTCAGGCATAAGAGAACTAAACAACAGCTTTGGATCAATAAATCAACTCCTAGTTGGGTTATTTTAAAGCTTGAAGAGCCACCATTCGGCTTGAAGAATCCAATAGGTTCACCTAGACAGGGTTGGTAGTTCAACAATGTCAATTTAAAAATTTTGGTCAATAACAATGCTTTTATCATTTTATGCTTGATGCAATCATCAGTTTTATATTTCTTGAATTCTTTTCAGGTGAAATTAAGAAATCAAACAGTTCATTCGTGAAATTATGGGATGATGTTGTTGCAAATCCACAAAATTGGGTTGATAATCGAATGGCTAAGCAGAATGGATTGGTAATCGGATAGCTTTCATTTTACAATTTTTTATGAAATTATTATTGTAATATTCCCTAAAGGGTTTCCTATGATTCAGTGTCTTTTTCAATGAGAGACAAATATTGTTTTTTACGGTAATGATTCTTCTAAACGTTTTTAATTTAATTCTTTTTCATGCTGTAGGTGAAGTTCAATTATCCAGATTTCAAGAACAAGGTTACTAAAGATGCACTATGGATTAATACTGCTCCAATGTTGATTTTAAATCAACTGGACCAGTTAAAATTTGGCAGTTACTCTGCCAGTCAAGGGAAACCTTTTAGTTCAGATGGAGCTCAAACATTTTCAAACAGCTCTTCTGCAAATAGATCTCAAACCTATTTAAAAAGTATGTACAAAGCCTTTTGAGTCCAGTATATGCTATATAGTATATGCACTCATGATGTAATACGTGTATTATAGAAGTTTACAGCTCATCTTTTGTCTCTGTGCAGAAAATGGAGAGACTGCCACTGGTGCTGTATCTAAAGGTAAATCCTTCCAGATTCACATAGTTTTGGACATTATAAAGAGTTTTAATATGCCTCAAAATTACATTGCTACCAGAGTGCATGTGCTTAATAGTGGTAGCCAAACCTGTCTTGTTAAAAACAGGCTTTGAGGTTTTATCTTTGAAATCCTGACATGCAGACAAGTCAGTTTGGGTCTATGTCAGGTAAATAGGTTTGACCTGTTAGGTAATATAGAGGCAATTGATCTCGCCCTTTTCCTTATCCGTACTAGTTTTCTATGCATACTAAATTTTGCAATTATTATTTATTTAGATGCTCTGTGGAAGGATTTGGTAGATAACCCCAAAAATTGGTGGGATAACAGATCAAATAAGGTAAATATCACATCATTACAAAAAATAAAAATAAAAACTCATCTTCAACTTTTGCAATTAGCTAGTAACATATTTTAATGCACAGGTCAAACCGAACCATCCCGATTTCAAACACAAGGACACTGGGGAGGCTTTGTGGATCAGTCCAACCACTCCTCAGTGGGTACTAGATAATCTACCTTCTGAAAATGCAAACCCTAGAAATTCAGGCACATTTAGATCTGTCAAAACAACCTTGTTATCCTGAATGGTTGCAAGTCGGCTCCATCCATGCACATGCCAAAGTAACTAATCCAAACCCCTCTTCGCTTCATTCAATTTTTATAGTCTATCCGGCTGTTTACAGATGTGATGTAAAGTCAATTTAGGCTGGTTTTGTTTCTGTTTGTAGGGTTTAACTGTGCATCAGAATCCTTAACTGAAATAGGAATTACTTTTAGTTTGTTCATTATGATGGGGGCATTTCTGATTATCCAATGACATTTTTTCTGTTAATTTTTGCCTGCCTTGAGAGATTTATACTCAATGTGGATAATGTTTCTGAAATATTTCAGTTTGTAATTCTAATGTTGGCAAATGCCTAATGAGGTTCAGCTGGAAAAGAACTTTTGACTGATTCTGGAGCAAAAAAAATCACGAACCAGCAAATAAGGTCTCTAAGCTATGGGCTTAAGAATACGTTTGAATGCATATTCGTAGGCACGCATTATTTCATGAATTTATATCACCAAAGGTAACTCATACTTTCATACAAGTAAATCCGGACAGTTCGGATTCAAACTCAAAATTTTGAATTACCTCTCGAGTATCCAGACTCAGATTTCATCCTGGCCACGCTGTAAATGCATTTACCCTTTTTTAGAGCAGCTGACGATAGGGCTGCACAAAAAATTCATAGTTCATGATTTGATTCGAGTTTGATTCAAAAAAAATTTGTAAAAAATTTGATTTGAAATTGAGTTTGTTCAAAATTAATTCAAACTAAACTCGAACTGGATCTGGTTCGTTCGAAATAGATTCATGAACTATTCTAATTTGAATCTCAAAGTAACGTGAACAGTTGATTTCCGTTGATGACTTAAAAGTTAGAACATAAGGTCGTCCCGCTATAAGTCGTAATCCTCGCTCTCAGTTTTGAAATCCTAGCTAACTTTCACATCTCGCTCTCGGCGACTACGATTACTCTTTCTTGTCGTAAAAAAATTCATAAAAAAATTGAAATTGAGTTTGTTCGTTCAAATCAAACTTAGTTCTAGATTAATTCAAATTAGGGATAAGTTTGATTTGATTTAGTTCGTTTACAGCCCTAGCTGACTACCTAACCATTATGAAATAATTAACAATAAATAAAAAAGGGAAAAAAAAAAGGGCAAGCAAACATATTGAATAAAAAAGATAGCCTAGCTGACTACCTAACCATTATGAAATAATTAACAATAAATAAAAAAGGGAAAAAAAAAAGGGCAAGCAAACATATTGAATAAAAAAGATATATAAAGGAATGTAGATAGGGGTGAAAACGTTATGGATAATATCTGATTTGTATTCGAAAACTTAGATGTAGATATCCGATATCCGAATATCTGTGTGGACAAGGATATTGACATGGTCTTACGTTTCAATTATCCATATCCGAATAGTAAATATATACCATCTATTTTAATATATATTATGAAAATTTTATGTTATTTACCGTTATATAATGAGTAAGGCTTGGGTGCTATGGATAGCATAATGCTATCCGTGCTACGGCCTCAAAAACTATCATATAAACTTCAAACTTCGATTTAAGAGGCTCAATAAATTAGTTATATATTGAACTTGTAGAATATCAATTTTTACTATTTTTGGAAAAAAAAAATTAGTATTTTTTATGATTTATGAAAAATTACAAAAATATCTTAAAATATTGGCAATTTTATTTTATTTTATTTTAAAGTCATTTTTTTGCCATCTTTCATAAAACATAAAACATAGTAAAAAAAATTCAAAAATGGTAAATATTGGTATCTACAGGTTAATTATATAACTAATTTATTGAGCTACTTAGATTAAAGTTTGAAATTTATTTGATAGGTTTTTTAGACCGTAGCACGAATGACCTTATGCTATCTATAACACCCAAGCCTTACTCTTATATAATTAGATAAATATTATGAATTTTAATATTTTAATATTATTTTAATAAATATCTGATCTTATATGGCTCCAGATCCGTATGTTCGCTCCATATTCATATCTGAAAAATAACAAAAGAGATATAGATATGATTTTGGATCCGAATTTGTTGCGATTCTTTACTCGTGAACAGTACCCTAAAATTCCTGCTTTTCCAAATCCAATCATTAAATTGTTTCGAAATTCGTGCATAAAAAATCAGCTGTTTTGAGATACGTGCACAGAAAATACTGAATAGCTGCATTTGTAATAGCAGGAATTTTAGAATTACAATTTAAATGATTGCAGCAGATTTATTTCCTGTGATTTTACCACCATCCGCTCTCCGCTCCGGAGGGTACGTATCATCTGAGATATCTCAATTTTTGCGTGACCGACGTGTCCGATGCCTATTCGGGGAACCGTAGGGGGTAGTATTATTTGAGCTTTGAGATTCGTGCAGAAAGTATTTGAACGATTAAGATATTCCAAAAAGTCACGCAAAGTTTGAGATATCTCAGAGGATGCGAATTCTGTATCCGCTCCGTTTTCACCCTATAGGTAGCTGACCGAAAATTTCACGGATCACGGATGGTGCAGATTTCTCAATTCTGACAAGTTAGTTACTGGATCTGAACATACCAATAGAGTGGGCCTGAAATCTTATACAGTGCAATCCAATTTCAGCCCAATTGACACTTCAGTCTACTCTTCACTAATAAACCGCAACAGCAACAATCTAAGCGAAGCGCGAGACCGAGCGAAGATCTAGCCATGGCTTCTCCTCAGATCCCGCCTTCTTCTTCCTCCTCTCCCATCCACCGCCTTCCCACTTTCAACGATCGTACAGCCAATGCCGAACCTCCTCAACCCTCCCCATTAGAGACCTTCGCCTCTGACCCAGTTTTCTCCGCCTTTCTCTCCCCTTCCTTTGACTCTGCCGCTTTCTCCTCCCAAGCCCTCTCCTCTGGATCCGCCGCTGCTCGCGCTGAATCCCTTCAAGAGTCGATCCGCCTCTTGAACCGCCATCTCCGGTCTGAGGTCCTCTCTCGCCATCCCCACCTCCTTTCCTCTCTCCTTTCCCTTCGTCAAGCCTCCACCTCCCTTTCCTCCCTCCGTCCCGCCGTTGACTCCCTCACCTCCTCACTCCAGAGAACTCGCCAGGACCTTGCCACGCCCCGATCAGTGCTCAAAACTCGCACGATCCAGCTTAAGAACCTTCTTGCCACAGCGGATCTGTTACACCATTCTGAGAGGCTATTGAAGCTCGCTGCAAGGCTGAGGGATGAGAGACTAGATCTGGCGAGAGCAGCTGAGCTGCATAGGGAGGTGAGAGTTTTGTATGAGGAGAAGGGGTTGGCTGGTATTGAGGCGGTGGATGAACAGATGAGAACCTTGGGAGAAGCTTCTGGCAAGCTGAGAGCAGAGGCAGCAGCTGCGGCGGAGAGAGGCATGGATGGGTCGAATCAGAATGATATCTGGGTTGGTCTCCAGGTTAGTGGTTACTGTGATTTAAACCTTTCTCACTCTTTGCTTCCTGTTAAGTTAGAAATGGCAGGCACCTACATCTGGTGAGAGTTTGATGGGTCCAATTATATGATTATTTTTTTAACCAAGGATTATCAGACTGCTTTGGTTCGATGTCTACTGGTATGGGACTTAGTAGGTACAGTAACTACTACCATTCCTTAATTGGTTTTCTCTGTGGTTTCTGTGGCCTAAATATTAATGTTTAAGCCTCAGTCAAGCATTAACTACTTAAGATGGCCATAGAGATAGCCAAATAAAAAGCTAAAGTAAAACAAAAGGATACAAAAGCCTCAATATCAGGCCAGTGGACAACACAGAACCAGTCAGTATTGCAGTATACACTAAACCATGCAGATATTAGACCCCGGTCAAATGTATAAACTGAATGTTCTTGTGAACATCTGTATTGAATGTTTGTGTTTAAATCTAAACTCAGAGAATAAATCATTGATTGGTAAGAATTGCAAATTGGTCAATTAGGTATACTACAACCTTGGCGAGCTGAGGCCAGCTGTCGATGCATTAGTCTCCAAATACAAAGTTGCAGGCATCAAGAGCATAAACACTGCTCTGGACATGAAAGCCATCTCATCCGCCACATCATCAAGTGGTTTTGGTGGGCCTGGAGGGGTGCAACGAAGTGGGACCCCTCAGATTGGAAGTGGGAAAAAGGCTGGTGAGGCTCTTTGGGATCGTATGCGGCATTGTATGGATGAGCTATACCATGTAATGGCTGCCGTGTGGCAGCTCCAGTCAGTGCTAACCAAGAAACGACTTCCATTCACACAATTGCTGTTTCTTCAAGAAGTTTGGCAGGTATGAAGAGCTTTTTGTTAAAAATGGGAAGAAGACATTGGAAATATATTTAACTTTTAACCATAGGAACTGAGATATATTCATGTACACTCATTTTTCTGTATTATTTAAAATATTCATTTTAGCATGCTTTGTTACTCTTAATATCTCCTTTAATAAGTGGAGAGGAGGTTACTTTTAGCATTTGTTTAAGAGTGGAAAGCATAGAGTTAGTATGTAACTCTCACATGGAAGCTTACTACACTACATCATTCCTTTCCCATATTTTTCCAAATGAACCTGTCACTCCTGCCTCTCTCTTTCCTTGATAAACTGACCATTGGTTAATAATTGATCTTTATTTAAAGGAAAAAATGAGGTGAGGGTCTGTGGGGTGATGTGGAATGATATTTGGTTTCAACAGCCAAGGGCATATTTTGAGTATTTGCATGGGGGAAGAAGGAATCTTTCCTCAAAATGTTTTATATTGTATCTATATTTGTTTTTGTTTTTTTTTTGCTTTTAAGACATTTATCTTCTTCAGGAAGGAGAGCCCCTTTTAACAGAACGGGTATGGGAAGCCCTAGTAAAGGCTTTTGCAAACCAAATGAAATCTGCATATACTGCGTCGAGCTTTGTGAAGGAAATTTTTACAATAGATTACCCTCGGCTGTTCTTAATGGTCGAAAACCTGCTAGAAAGAATCTCTCGTGACACTGATGTAAAAGGAGTTATACCGGCACTTAGTCTGGAAGGAAGGGTACAGATGGTAGGCGCGATACAGACATTTCAGGTCTCTTTTCTGACGCTTTGTCTGAGCCGGCTTTCAGATCATGTGAATACTATATTTCCTGTCTCCAGCCGAGGGATTATACCATCAAAGGATCAGATCTCAAGGCTCATTTCCCGAATTCAGGAGGAGATTGAGTTGGTTAGGATGCATGGACCTTTACTACATCTGGTTTTACGGGAGATTGCGAAGGTGTTGCATTTGCTGGCTGAAAGAGCTGAATATCAGGTACTAAGTTTTACTTTCATTTGCTAGTCTTTTTTAACACCTGTATTACTTATCATTTATTTTTGACTTCCCTGTCACTTGTTAAATATCATCTGAAATAAGCTTTTGGGAACACGACTTAGTAATGATAAAGATTTGGTCAGAGATATCTAATTGAAATAACCCCTCCTAGCTTAGAAATTCAACAAAATTTCATATTTAATCTATTATTGGTTGATTATGTTATGCATGACTGCATTGGTTATTCTGAGTATATATTTGTGCAGTAAAACATTGAATCATTTGTGATATGATGGACTTCATTTCTTAGATTAATCATTGTTTCTGAATTTATTCATGTATAATTGCAATAGGAGTTTTGTCAGCTCTGCTACTCAGATTTAAGCCCAAACTCAATGTATGTGGCATCTTGTATTGACCGATTGCTTCTGCTTTGATTTTATTTTTTAATATGCAGATATCTACTGGACCTGAAGCCCGTCAAGTAACAGGCCCTGCCACTGCGGCCCAATTAAAGAACTTTGCTCTCTGCCAACACCTACAAGAGATTCACTCGCGCATCTCCACCACCATGTCTAGCCTCCCCGACTCAGCATCCAAGATCCTATCTCGTTCCCTTAATGAGGTTTATGAAGTGGAGTGCAATTCAGTGAGGCGTTTGTTTGAATCCATGCTGGAGGAACTCAAATCATGCATAATTAAAATGCACAGACAGAATTTCGGGGGTGATGCAACGGATGATGGATCACTCTTTGGTAATAGTGCCTCACCTTACATGGAGGACCTCCAGAAATGCACGCTTCACTTCAGGAGGGAGTTTTTGTCAAAGCTACTTCCAGCTTCTTCGGCCTCTCGTTCTGAGACCATATGCACCAGGTATGATAATGACAACTCTTTATTGGCATAGGAAAGTTGTATATGACAAGTAGTCTATACAATTCTTTATTCTCAGAACTTTGTGAATATCTTAAAAATCAGATATGCCTCTGCCTTAAAAGGGAAACATCCTTTGTAATCTAATGAGGGAGTGTGCATCATCTGGTCATCATATTTGAATACATGGTTCCTTTAGAAATATTTTTGACATCTATATTTATATCATGGTGTAAAATCAATCGACAAGAAAATTTAATGCTCCAAGTTTGTAATTTTAGATAGGCAGAAAATCACTACTTTTGCGTGGTCTAGAATTTATAGATCAAGTGGTTTTCTACCTATCTAAAATGATACCAAAAAAATTGTAAAAAAAAAATATAAAATTTGATCTACCAGTACATTTCACATGAAGATCATATTGAACGGTTCAGATTGATTGATTGTTTCTACTTTCAAAATGAAGATATTGATCCATAGGACCGACCAATCCGTGCTTCACTCTTTTCTTGTTCCTACTTCATTTTATGTTTGTGTTCTGATTCCAGGCTTGTCAGAGAAATGGCATCAGAGATCCTTGTCTATTTCATCAGACACGCTTCACTAGTGAGACCCCTGTCAGAAGCTGGCAAGCTAAGAATGGCCCGTGACATGGCTGAGCTCGAGCTAGCAGTTCAGAACCTCTTCCCAGTCGAGCAGCTTGGACGGCCTTACCGGGCCTTGCGGGCATTCCGGCCCATCATCTTTCTAGAAACTTCCCAGCTCTTAAAATCACCCCTCCTCCAAGACCTCCCACCAAGCGTGATACTTCACCACTTGTACTCTCGCGGGCCCGACGAGTTAGAATCACCGATGCAGAAGAATAAATTAACATTGGCACAGTATTTGCTTTGGTTGGATTCGCAAGGAGAGGATCAGATTTGGAAAGGAATTAAGGCAACTCTTGATGATTATGAGATGAAGGTGCAGGCCAGAGGGGACATGGAATTCAGCCCAGTTTATCCAATCATGCTTCAAATTGGGGCGGCTGTGGCTCACAGTGCTTCTTCGTCTTGATTTTTTTCGTGTCGTGTCGATTCATTTATAGGGCGTTTGAGTATTACACCTGTGTTTTTAGTGCTTTCAGACAAGTCAGTACAGTTTCTTTTGTTTTTTTCTCCTCCCCTTGTGGTTGTGTAATTTTAGAGAGAGAGATGCCATTACCCCTCGCTGCAGCTGCCAAGTTTTGAAAAAGAAAACCGATGTAATTGTGCAGTCCGTTGTCATACAAAATAAAGTAGTACAGAGAAATCCTTTTGTTTAGCCGGTAACACTCGGATTTTTACAAAATTCCAGTGCAATGGGTGCATTCGCCTAAAACTATGCATGCTGGTGTCTCACAGGGGAGAGGAGGGTGTCCGATGCCCATCGGACCAAACTTGGTTTGATGGATGGTTTCTACCGTCGGATCCTCTTCAAGATCTGTGCGTATTACTTTAATATCCGTGCGCACAGATTTTGAAGTGGATCAGACGGTAGAAATCACCTATCGAACCGAGTTTGGTCTGATGGGCATCGGACAGCCCCCTCGCCCGTCTCACAGCACAGTTAAGGTGGTGTTTGGTTGTGGATTAAAGCTAAGGAGTCTAAATTCATTATTTCAACTTAGATCAATCTAAATTAATTATGTTTGGTTGAGTTTTAAAGTTAGATCATGACTTAAGATATTTTTTGTTTGGTTAGAGTTGGTGGAGACTAAAGTTTTGGAAGCTTAAGCCATATAATATTAATAGTAATTATAATATATTATAATAATTATTTAATATATTAATAATATATGATATTAATTATATAATTATATATTTAATAAGAAACTAATTATATAAATATTAATATATTAATAGTAACTATAATATATTAATAATAACTAAATTATTATTATAATAATTATTTAATATTTTAACAATATAACATATTAATAATATTATAATAATTATTAATAATATACTAATTATATACTAATAATATATTATTATAATCATTCGAGTTAGGCCACGACGTGCAATAAAATTAAATTATCATATGTAGTTTAATTTAAACTGGTCTAAAGATCAGCTTATGTCATCTTAGTCCAGCTCAATTAATAATCATTTCATGGAATAACGAGAACTAAATTCCTTATTCTCCTCTTTAGCCCCAACCAAACATGAGGACAGTAGGAAAGCGTAGAAGTACATTCTCTCTATCAAATAAAAAAAAAACAAAGAAGAGAAAAGCGCAACCGAAACTCGGTATTATGGTTGTGTACCAAAAAGGCAAAAAGGGTTAAAAGAATATTCGACTGAAGAGTGTCAAATTGTCAATTGTAGTTAAAGACATATTCAACAACCACAGCAGCATCTTAGCATAAGTAAGCATGGTGGCTGAGGCCTACTTGAAACTATTTAAGCTTGATGACGTACAAACGATAAAAGAAATAAGTGAATGGTTGATGCCACACCACCACAAATCTCGTGCACAAGTGCCATCTCTTCTCTGCCTACTTCGATATCACATGTTCGCTTGTAGCTTGGTGATTTTCAGAAGGCGCTGAAATATTAGGTAGGGAACCATTTTGAGTAATTCCTTTAAAATATGAACTTTACCTATTGTACTCTTCTTCGTTTTTGTTCTTATTTCATTTTACTGCCACTCGACTCTTCTAAACAGTTGATCTGTTAAATTGTCTGTTCAAGTATATACCACGTTTATGAGGGTTTTAGGGTTTAGGCTTGCCTTGAAACACACTTCCAACCAAAGATTCTGTGAGTTGAATTATCAATCTTTATATTTACTAGATAAGAAAAGCTAATCACATATTTTGCTTTTTCTAGTTCCTCTTATCAGCAATACCTAAATATTAGACCTAATGGTGTAACCTGATCAACGGGTTCAATGTACATATGCTTCAGATCATATGATCGTAGAAGCTATTAAGAAGTTAAAACCACAAATGAAACAATTTCATGGAAAATTTAGAGGGAGCTGACATCAATCTTCAAATTTTAAACGCAGATGAATTTGAGAGATGCAAATGGGCAGGTAGCATTTTATCAACCTTATACAAAGTGCAAATAACTCCCAAAGTAACTAATCGATGTAGTATTGCCATCTTTCACATGAATTGCATGTAGTGTTATTTGTCATTAATTAATGTTATAATCACTATAGATTTTCTGCACCACCAAAAGAAAAAGAACTCAGCACAGAATCTAACAAGCAAATAAAAGATTGTACCATGTAAAGCACATTTTCAATAGCCTGTGGCTACCAAAATAACTCGAAACACCATCCTGTTTAAGCTTTTCAAAAGATACTGCAAATAAGCAGGAAATCCCATAGTACATCTTAAAATCAAGCCAGGAAGTAATTGTCAGAGTGAATTAAGTACGAGTACAAGGACTAACATTAGCACTAAGAACTCTTCTCAGATTTGCTCTCCAGTTCCTTCCTCAACTGGAGAGAGAAATCGTCATTGACATCATCATCATCCCAGTCATCCTCCCACTGCTGAAGCGCTTCTTTCCCCTCTTTGTCATCCCACTCTGTAATGATTCAACAAAAATCAAATCAAATCAAATTTGATTAAATTTGTCCAAAATTCCACAGCACAAAATCTAATTAGATATGAAAAACAAAAGATTTCACTGAGTTAAATGAGACTTCAAAGCCAAAAAGTTCATTTTCAACATGGCAAAGGCTGATATACACCAAAATACAGGTATGTGATGACAACTATAGAGAACTGAGATGGAAATCTTGAAGTTACTGGTACAGAAAAATTAACCACCAACTCACTTTCCTTTTTCTTTTTTTGTAACCAAGTACAATTTGTAATAATTCAAGAGAACTGACAGAATCAGGTAGAGACCTATACAAGCAACAGATAATGAAAATGTGGAACGAATCTATACTTTATAGAGAAAGATACATTAAATAATTAAACTACCTCAATTGTAATCATGAAAGTGGTTTCTCAGTTGAATCATCCAAACTATGTCTAAAAATTTGGTTTAATTCACATGCTTATTCTTGAAAAAGTAACTAATGTACTTCTCAATCTACAAAGCCGACCGTAAATCCTTTCAACAAACCCTAACCAGTCGCTATTCCAGTCAGATCGCAACAATCCAAGAAATTCGTAAAACAACAAATATCCAACCTTGATCGATCTCGAACTCCTCGAACTCATCATCATCCTCAAACAGATCGACCTTTGGATCCTCCTTCGCTGCAGGTTTCGCTTCCGTCGCCATTTTTGGGAAGAGAGCTCGGTTCCTTGTATAGACCTGTGTGAAAACCAAAAAGTTTATTTAAAGTTCAAATCAGATGTAAAAACGGAGCAAATCCTAGAGATCACAACACCGACTAAGATCAATTCGTACCTTCTGAGAAAGAAAAATAGAGAGAGATTGATAGAGAAGAGATGAGAATACCTTTCTTGCTTAGCACGAGAGAATACAAACTAGAAAAATGTCTCCTTATTTTTAGACCTTATTTATCTGTTTCGGGCTTACTTGAAAATAAATAAGGCCCAATTGAAGGGTCGGAACCGCATCCTCTGCTGCACTTTCGGACGGTCCAGATTTAATGTCAGCTGGTGAGTGCTCGGATGATAGAGGGGACAGTATTATTTTTGTTTTAAAATGCGTGCCAAAATCTTATTTTGTCCATCTGATCAAAAACGAACGGACCAGATTAAAAGTGCAGGAGGATGCTGTGAAATAAAATTGCAGCAGAGGATGCGGTTTAAGTTCTATAATGTAAATATAGAAAAACCTTAATATTGGCCCATTAATCGGCCCAATCCAGTATATTTTTGAGAGAGCAAACCAGAAGTAATTTCTCGCTGCATCTTACTCTCACGTAAAGAGGATTTTTACATTATTTTTAGACCTTATTTATTTGTTTCGGGCTTACTTGAAAATAAATAAGGCCCAATTGAAGGGTTACAGACTTAAGTTCTAAGTAAATATAGAAAAACCTTAATATTGGCCCATTAATCGGCCCAATCCAGTATATTTTAGAGAGAGCAAACCAGAAGTAATTTCTCGCTGCATCTTACTCTTACGTAAAGAGGATTTTTACATTATAGAAAGAGATGGGAATTTTTACAATAATTGTATTCACATTCAAAATTTGGTCCCTGGAAAAATAAATTATTTTTTTAAAATAAAAATGGCCATTTTGTCCTCTCTTTTTTGGACATAATGAAGCAAAACAAATGTTTAAATTATAAATTATAAATACTTTTTATTTTCCAAAAAACTATCGTTCAATTTTATTCATGCTCAGGGGTTGAGCCAGGATAATTTGTAGGATGGAGCAAAAATTTCAGTGAGGCATAATTTTGTATTTTTTTTTTAATACGAAGTATATTTTTATTTTGTTCTGATAAAAACTTAGAAATAGAAGTATTTGGACAAAAAAATTCAAGAGTTGACACAATTTTATTATTCTTTAAAGGTTAAGTATATTTTTATTTTATTTTAAATAAATAAAAATTAAAAGTATATATTTGGAAAAAAAATTGTGCCATGAGTTGGCCGAAATTTTTTTTTGACACTAAAAATTCGTTATTAATTAAAAACCATCCGGACTGGATTATATAAAAAAATGTCACTCTCGCATAACCATTTCTTGCACCAGCTAACCAGGTCTGCACAATAATTTTGCGCACCTCTTGGTCCGCAACATGGTTTGGTGCACCGGGTCTGTGCAATAATTTTGCGCACCAAGAGGTTCGCACAAGGGTTTGGCACACCAATAGGTGTGCACAAAAATTGACATACTTGCACGGATCTTGATGCAAATTGAATGGTCCTTACAAAATTGGGCTTGAATGGGCTTTGAATAGATGGTCAAAGACGCCCAATGGTTTGTTGTTCGCCAAATGAGTCTGCGGATTCGGTGCACTAAACTATGGTGCGGACCAATAGGTGCGCATAAGGCTTATGCGGACCCGGTTTAGCTTGGTGCACAAAATAGTTCTGTGGGAGTTGTATTTTTTGATATAATCCGGTCCGGATGGTTTTTAATTAACAACGAATTTTTAGGATGTCAAAAAAAAAAATCGGATGAGTTGGCAAGTACCACCTCTAACTCCACCTAGTTTCGCCACTGCTCCTGCTCCTTGTTTTAATATCTAGTTGATTGTATTAAAAATAAAAAGTAGGAATGGAAAGTAATGTATTTTCTACTGGGGGGTTTTAAAATGTACCATAGGTTTGTGCCTCAAACATACTCCATATCTTTATCTTTGTTCTCAAAATTCAATTGATTCGAACCGCTCAACATGATATCCATATTAAAATGTGTTTATAGACTAAATTTCATATTTTTTGAAATTTTTTACTATTTTTCTATATAGGTACAAAATCACTGTTTTTTGGATGGTCCAGAAGCAGTGATTTTGTAACTATCTAAAAAAATATATATAAATATAAAATTTGGTCTCTAAGCACATTTTAATATGGAGATCGTGTTGAGCAGTTTGGATTGACTGTTTGAACTTTGAGAACAAAGATAAAGACATGAGGTATGGTTGGAACACAAAACCAATGGTGCATTTTAAACCCCCCCCCCCCCCCCCCCCCCCCCCCCTCTTTGTAATTCTCTAAATTCATTTGTTTGTAATTCGCAGTTCAGTAACTTGTTACATGAAATCAAATTTGGCACTGTCCATATCAAAGGATTTTATCATAAATTTAAAATTCAGTACGGATTATTAACTTTTAAAAAAGAAAACATAACTTGTTGCATAAATTAACCATGCCCACAAATCTAGAACGGGCAATTAATTTGAATTAGAGCTGGTGCTGCATGCTACCAATTTTTATTAGCTAACCAACCAGTGGAATAACCTGGCTAATCAATAACAAATTGCAACCCCCAAAAAGTTCAAACGATATCAAGACAGAGGAAGAGACGATTCCAATTTGCAACACAAGGTTTCGATTCTGATGCCGCTAAGTTATCTGTTCAAGATGATTTTATAGTGAAAGCCAAAAATACAAAATAGAATTTTTGCAAAGACACCCTCGTATGTTTTTATATTTTAATATTTTATTACATAAAAATAGAATCAAAATGTTCGAATTTTAAAAATTAACAAAAGATCTTTCAGTCTAGTTGCCAACAAAATCTAATTATTTTACTAGTGTTTGATATAACAACTAAACACAAGTTTGCTTCTTCTTTTTTTTAGTAATTTGACTGAAATTATTATATCAAAATTTTGCTTATTTAGTAATTTGACAGAGATTATTTTATCATGTATGTAATTGAAAATTTGCTTGAATTATTACTTGAATGTGTATATGAATTGAATGAGTTTCGAGTGAAGTTAGAAATGACAAGAAATAATAAAGATGATTTGACATTATTAAAAAAAAATGCTAAAATCATTAATGTATATGAAAAAAAAATATTATTACTAGAATACGTATGTTCTTATGAATAACTAAAACACAAGTTCATAAAAAATTTGATTCGAAATAGTTTGAAATTAATTCAAATCAAACTCAAACTGGACCTGGTTCGTTCGAAATAGGTTCGCAAACTATTCTAGTTTGAATCTCAAAGTAACGTGAATCGTTGATTTCTGTTAATGACTTATGTTCACTGATAACTTAAAAGTTAAAACATAAGACAGTCCAGCCATAAGTCATAACTCGTAAGTCGTAACCCTTGCTCTTAGTTCTGAAACCTAGACGACTTTCACCTCTCACTCTTAGCAACTACGATCACTCTTTCTTGTCGTAAAAAAATTCGTAAAAAATTCGAAATTGCATTCGTAAAAATTTTGATTCAAAATTAATTCAAATCAAACTTAATTCGAAATTAATTTAAATCAAACTCAAACTAGAGTAAGTTCGATTCGTTTGCAGCACTATTGTTGACCGCAAATTTATGAGTGTGGGAAATTTGGGGGGTCACTTGATAGGATCCGAATCTGCTGAAATTTTGGGTATGAACAGTGTTCCTGAAATTCCTAAAATTCATAATCCAGCCATTGAATTGTTTTGAGATGCGTGCACAGAAAATCAGCTATTTTGAGATGCGTGCACAGAAAAATTTGGACGGTCGGATCGTGAATTTCAGAGATTTCAGAGCTACTGTCATGCATTTTGAATTTCAGCGGATTTGAATCCCACTTGATAGGATTCCGCTTGAAATTCCATAAAACATTGCGCCTTTTTCCGTGAAAGTTTCAAAACCAGAAAGAACAAAAAGTAATGTGCAAACCTTCGCAAAAAAAAAAGAAAATAGGAAGTTTCGTCGGCATTTCCTCTGCAGTTGCACGCAAATACACTTCACAAAAGTCCCTGTCGTTTGTTCAGCCTTCAGAGTATGCTAAAAACGCGTTTCAGTTTGGCATATTCTGCGGAGTGGAGCACAGTATTGATTGCACAATGACAGGTAAGAACGAACTGGGTATTTCCATCATTAGCAGCAACATGATATCTCCATTTCATATTCTTCGCTTTATTTTATTTTTGGTAGCACTCTAAGAGTCTGTTCGGCGGACCATTGAAAATGAATATGGGTACTGAAATTGAACTAAAAATTATTGTTCACTTGGGAAAAAAAAATTCGGTTGAACTGAATTTTTTTTTTCCCGCGGGAACAGTGGGGCGGCTGAACATGGCCTAATATTGTTCCAAGGCTATTTTATGTACGCTTTCATTATGGCTATGGAATATTTCTGTTTTTCAACTCAAAAAAAATTATGCTTAAATCCACACCTTCTCGTCAAAATCCGAACAAAATATAATATGAGGTGCAATATACAAAGTCTCTTGTTAAATATTTGTGCGAATTTGTATCGAATTGCGTCTAAAACATTTTTTTGTAACTTATGTGATATGAATTCGGGTTTCAACGAGCATCAGAACAGAATATATCTAATGCTCGGTCTGAACGTCCGATTTATATCGAGATGTGTGCAAATTGTTTTAATCTGTAGGGTGGTTGAGATTAGTGCAGATTCAAATTTACTTGCACAAAATTGATAATAATTAGACAGCTTAAACCGAACATAAGATGAAATTTGGTCTAATGCTCTTTGAAAATTCTCTAAAAGTACTAATGTATACAAAATAACAAGATTTAAAGTTTTAACTTCATAAAAGGATTTAGTCTTTTTTTTTTCTCACACAACCATAAACCATCTGTCACTGTCAGTTGGAGTTTTTATTGATTTTCAACAACCATAAAAATCTCCCTATCATTTCGGCTGAAAGAGACCAACTTGACCCAATTTTTTTTATTGTTTTTATTTCAGAGCTGCCGCGTATTTCAATTCATAACAAAGAACCAAGCAGAAAAGCTTAAAAGTATCCCTCCAGTTATTTCGCCAATGGAGAGGAAACCAGATCGACAGGAAGTGGTCCGGTCCGTCTCAGCGCACTAGTCACTGCCAGGTGGGTACCTTTTAAAGCAGCATTTTGTGGTCCCGTTGTCTATTAATTGGGACCATCTTTTGTCTGTCTCAGACTCATAAGTCACTACCGAGTGGGTCCCGTTTAGAGCAGTATTTTTGTTGTCCCGTCTGTTGATTGGGACCCATGTTGTGTCGCTTTGTGCGGTCAAGTCACAATTGATAGCTACAGTGCTGTCCTGAGAAATTAATTATTGAACTGCCAGGAAACCAAACGCGTATCCTCTCCATTACCCCTAAAGGAAATCTTTTAAGTTACTGAATCTTAACCGTCCGATTTGTTTTTAAAATTCGTGCATACTTGATCTGCACTAATATTCAAAGGACCCTGTATTATAGGCATGAGCCGGATTGGCTCCGTTTAAAATCAGACGGTTAAATTTATTAACTCAAAAGATTCTCTTTTGAGTTAACGCAGAGGATACGAGTTCCAGGAAACCGGGATCATTGCCGATCAATGAATCAATTGTGCCATGTGGCTTCCGGACCCCTTTGTGTCTTTCTCCTATGTAGCTTCTGCATGGCTTTAAGAAAAAAAATAAGATTTGTTTGGATCGGATATCATTCAAAGCCTCTGAAAATCATACGATTAAAGTCTGAATAGTTGATCTGAACTGTTTCACATAATTTTTATATTAAAATGTGCTCAGAGATCAAATTTTATATTTTTTTAGAAATTGTTTACTATTATTTTAGATACGTACAACATCACTGTTTTTGAATAGTCCAAAAGCAGTGATTTTGTACGTATCTAAAAAAATAGTAAAATATTTCAAAAATTATGAAAATCATGTTGAGCGATTCGGATGGACTGTTCGGACTTAAATCGTACGATTTTTAGAAGCTGTGGACGGTGTCCAGTCCAAAGCCATTTGGACCAAACCTTATCCCTAAAAAACGAATAAAATTTCCACGTTCTCCTCATAAATCATTGATATTTTTCTTTTTATTTCTAAGAGCATTATGACACCTTTTATTTTAATATTGAAATAGAAACATGTATATTTTAATATAACATAATTTTTAATTTAAAAATTAATTTAGGTCAATTTTTAACTATTTCTATTAGTTTTCTCTTGTACGGTAATAATTGTTGTTGTTGTAGCCATTGTACGAGTATAGAGATTAGAAATTAATATTAGCTTTAATTGTATTTAGTATTTGAGATTTTTTTTTTATTTCTTCTTGAATATACTGAAGTAGATACTCTTAACAATCCACTAAAATCTTAACTTTATTTGTTGACTGTTCATTTCATGAGAATTTTTACTAATTTCGTATTACATAATATAATATTCCAATAGAATGAATAATATTTGAGTTGTATGCTCGTATACAAAATTATTTGTGCTTCAAATTATATTAATTTTTTTTAGTGAGTCTATGGTACTTTGTATGTCACGGATTAGTCCGTAATACATATTAATATTTTTGTTTTAAAAATTCTAACGGTTTGGATTGACTGTATAAATATATACTTGTAGACCGAATTTTATACTTTTTTAGAATTTTTTTTACTGTTTTTAAGTTAGGTAGAAAATCATTTGATCTGAAAATTCTGGACCATCCAAAAGCAGTGATTTTCCACCTATCTTTAAAAACAGTAAAAAAATTCTAAAAAAAATTTAAAATTCAGTATGCAAGTACATATTCATATGAAAATCATATTGAACGATTCGGATCAACCGTTAGAATTTTTAAAACGAAAATATTGATCCATCTTATGGATCAAATCGTGCTATGCATAGTACCGTAGACTCACTCTATATTTTTTATCAACAACATAAATAAAGTAAAAATCATAAGTCACATATATTTCGATTTTAAAATAAAAAATTACATCTGACTACTTATTAAAATAATCAAATTATTTCTTTTTAGGAGACAAATTTGGGTCCGATGCCCATCGGACTCAAATTTGGGTTCGATGGATTTCATAACCGTCCAATCCGCTTTAACATATGTACGCATGGATACTGAAGCGAATGTGCATGAATATTAAAGCGATACGCAAGAATATTAAAGCAGATCGGACGGTTATGGAACCCATTGAACTCAGTTTGAGTCTGATGGGCATCGGACCCAAGCTGCTCTCTATTTTTAGTGGATCTTAATCCTTGATTAAAGTAAAGGAAGAAAAAATTGTCCATAAACTTGAACACATCAGCTTGCTCCGTGACTTGAACAACTTCAAAAATATAATGTACACGATACCACGTGAAAGTTAGATGCCATTTCGTTTTGGTACGGAATTATGAAAATAGAAAAAAGTGAACAGAACACTGTTTTAGTAAAAAAAAACCATTACCCGGCCCAAAACC
The DNA here is from genome assembly GCA_964058825.1 of Carex arenaria. NCBI lineage: Eukaryota > Viridiplantae > Streptophyta > Magnoliopsida > Poales > Cyperaceae > Carex > Carex arenaria. The sequence goes on along the minus strand of CAXKVW010000006.1, from coordinate 883,501 downwards.
AGTAGCTTATAGATAGAGTAGATAGGAATATAAGAAATATAAAAGGCACAAATGCTCCACCAAGACATTTGTTCAACGCAATCCAATCAAACAATAAAATATTTAAAACAAATTTTGAAATTTGGGTTTCTGCTCCAATTTCCAAAAAAAAAAGGGAAAAATTGTGAAAATGCCACTCCAAAATCTTCAAATTATGAAAATGCCACTCCAAACTTTGAAATTGTCAAAATGCCACTCCAAACTTCATTAATTTGTAACAATGACACTCCAAATAACTAATGACTAAAATACCCTTCTTCTCCTGTTCCGAAAGGCGGCTTAGCGCGGCGGAGGGGGATCGTAGAGGAGGAGGGATTGCGAAGAATGCAAAGGCGGGCGAGGGGAATCATGCCTGGAAACTGCTTCTTGCGTCTCTTGTGACGGGCGAGGGTCGGGTCGGCGAAGGGTGCGGGAGGAGACGGCGGAGGGGCGGAGGCAGAGATGGACGGACGAAGGTATTTTAGTCATTAATTATTTGGGGTGGCATTTTTACAAATTAATGAAGTTTGGAGTGATGTTTTGACAATTTCAAAATTTGAAGTGACATTTTCACAATTTGAAAGTTTTGGAGTGACATTTTCACAATTTCCCAAAAAAAAGAACCATTCAGCCAACTGTATTTTTTTTTCTTTGAAAAGTTGTACAAATTCGTACATATTCCTTCAACTCTGAATAAAATTTATTTGATCAGCACTCCACCATGATACATATCATTATAAATGCACTTGATTAACGAATCATACTATTTTAGCTAAAGAAATTCAATTTAGATAACCAACTGAGTTCAATATTAAATATAATATAATGAAAATTAAAAAACTAAAAAAAATAACAGGAAATTTAGATTAAGATCAGAATAGTCTAATTATGAAATAACCAGTTCAAATACTGTTGTTTTTATTATTTAAATGTAAAGGTCCTTTTGGCAACTTCAATTTCATCTGGAATAAAACCTCTCTAGTTAAATAGAAGCATTGAAGATTAAAATTTAATTCCCGTTTTTGCAATATAAATATTGCTTGATTGAGGCTTAATCAGCGGTGTAGGTAGGATTAATAATTTATAGGAGTCGATATGTACGCAATAATCTTACTTTTATATTTTTCTTTAAAAAAAACGGAGTCAACTATAAAATATATAATTTTTTTATAACCTCCTTTTATTTTTATACTATTTATGATATGACTAATCCAACTAAATTTTTTATCAAACATCACGTCTCTTGTAGTGCAACGCACTATATCTATTCTACTTTTGCTATTCAAATAGAAACGGTCCCTACACATATGTTAAGGCTGTGCTTCAAAAATTGTGCGCGATGCGCGGAGGGGAAGAGAAAGGAACCGAGAAGAAGGTGATCAGTGATCGTTCACATTTGAACAATATTTCTTACACTTCAATTTAGAAGTAACAAAATTTAGCAAATTACACATAGCGTTCACCTCTGAACAATGACAGTGTCCTTCCGTTCCTCTCCGCTTTCTCATCGCTTCTCCGCATCTGAAGCAGGTGACAGAGTTCGGACACCTCACGGGCTGATCGTTTTTCACCTCTTCTTCTTTTCTTTTCCTTTAATAAGGGTTTCTCCTCTATTGGAGCACAACCTAATAATAACAATAAAATATTTTGGATAAAAAACTATAATATCATTATCAAAATCATTAGTCTATTTTAGGAGAGATAAATAATTTAATAAGGAGATCCCTTTATTCATTTTTACTTTTTAGAGAAGGAAAAATAAATTCATGTGGAGATGACTTTTTTTTCACCCTTACATGATATATAAATTAATTTCATATATATATATTTTAATTTTGTTATCATTTGAGAACAAAGCTAGCGTGATGTGTTCACCAAGATAATCTGGTGAGCACAATTCTAAAATTCTATCGGATTGGTTTCAAATAAGAAATTGAAAGTGTTAAAACCGATATACTTCACAAGTGATGCGTGTAAATGCAAAACTATGAAATTTTCAAATTTATTTTGTACAAAGTCAAGGGATTAAAAAAATAATGGAAATTAAATGAAAAATAATAACTTATAAAACTTAACTTTTTTACCGCTTGACTTCGTACTAAATTAATTTAGAAAAAAAAAATTAATTAAGCACGTACGCACATTATTTCAAGTAGATCAGTTTCAATGATTTAGATTTATTGTTTGAAACCAATATAATAAATTTTTAAAGTTGTACTCACCAAACTCTCTTGATGAGCCCGTTTCAACGGATTATATTCATTATTTGAAGCTAATACAATAAATTTTTGAAGTTGTACTTACCAAATCCTCTTAATAAGCAACATCACACACTTTACTCCTAACCCACTCTCACATAAATAAATCTTATTTTGTTATCAACTCACTTATTCTATTTTCAAACTTATCCTCAATATAAATAATCGTTGTCAATGCTAGCAACATCTAATTATCTTATTAGGCAAAGTAGCAATAAAAATGAAGTTGCATTGTTACTATCTAAAAGGTAATTTATCTTTTCTTAAAATGAAGAAAATATGTGAACCTATTACACTTATAATTTAGTGGGCCTTTTAACCGTCCAAGCAATCTCCATCTAACAATTTTTTTAGAATCTTTATATTAACATAAATTTCCTCAAAATGCTTTGTCGGAGAGTCATTTGCACCAGTGTTATCAGAACCGGACCGGACCGGTGGTTTAACCGGAAAAAACCGGACCCGGTCACCTGTCCGGTTCGGTTCTTTAAAATGATCGTTTCTGCTCTCAAACCGGCCAAACCGGTTATTTGGTCGGGTTTTATTAAAAAAACAATGAACCAGACCAACAAAAAACCGGTTCAAAACAGTTTTCTTTTGCAGATCAAGATTTTAGTATATTTCTCCTTCTCCTTCAACCATCTCACATTTTCTTCACTCGTAAAGCAACACGATCCTCTAAATTATCCAACAGAAGTACAAAACTAGTGTGATTTCTTACTATTTTCTCAATTCTTGATTCTTCACTACACAAGTTTTGCACGGCTCAGCCTCACACATCAAGGCTGCATATTCTCAAGGCGTAGTTTGATAAGAAATTGCAAAAGTAGTTGTCAAGATCAAATAATCGAAGTAATCTCATATAATCAAATTGATAGAATCACTTGAAAGGTTAATATTTGAGTTAATTTTATTGAATAAATCTATGCATTTAAGGTGTTTGATGAAATGCTCAAACGAAAATGCATTTTTGAACATGGATTGACTTTAATATTTACAGTGCATTTCTAAACACCATTATTGTTTTGCTTGATAAACATGGGTTGATAATCTATATGCCTTTAATCATGGGTTAACGTGGCGTGTTTACTGCATTATGTGCTTTTACTTCAGTTTCCTCCCAAAACTAACTCAAGGTTTTGTTGTTCTTGGTCTTTGATGGATAATGGTGACCTGAGTTTAATTGTTGTTGCCAAAATGAGTCATGAAAGATTTTTGATATAGTTAGTATCAATGAATCTCTTGATGTAAATATCTGTTTCTCCTTAATCCTTAATGGGTTTAAACCCAACTGTAGTTACTCTTCATTTTTTTCTTTGCTTACTTTTCTAGTTCGAGTTGTATAATCTATGTAAAAGAGAACTTGCATATGAAAATCAATTCAAAATACAATGTATTAGTACTACTTTTCCAATGTTTAGGCATCCATGCTTTTAATTAGACTTTCAGGTTATAAATTATAACTGTTTTCAAAAACCTGCAGTTGAACCGGTTGACCCACCGGTTCGACCAGTAAACCGTTAACCCGGAGCTTTATCGGGTCGATGTCCGGTCCGGTTCTGATAACATTGATTTGCACAAGCAAATTGCAATCATAGAAACAAGTTTGGAATCATATATTAAAGATAACTAGAGCTGACAACTTTAGTATAACTGTATAGGTCGATTATCGTACTAGTATAGTATAGTAATTCTCAAAAGTTCCTTATAGAATTCGTATTTTTCTGGTGCAATCACATGTAATACAAATTAAACTCGATACAGTCACAACGTAATGGTTAAATTCCACTTAACAAAAACAAAAGAACAAATTAATTTCGTTGCCTCTTCGCCTCTTCTACAAAGATATTTGACAGTTCGTACCAAAAACAATATATGATGAGAGATTCATACTTGACAATTACTTGCGTAATTTTTTCACTACGAACCATATACTTATACAAAATATGTTAACCACCCTTTCTTTCTTTCTTTCACCCTCTTGCTTCCATCATCTTTGCAAAATCACCAAAACAAACCAAACCATCTCCATCCGAATCAATACCTCCTATCATCCTCTTACAATCGTCTATCGTACAATTATCTCCCATGGCGGCAAAAACCTCTAAAAGCTCCTCAGCTGAGATCTTACCGTCACCATTCGCGTCGAATACCTTAAATGCCTCTTTGAGCTCTTCTTCACCATCAGACTCGCAGATCTTGCCGAGATCCGCTATGGATATACAGCCCTCGCCATCTCCGGCTGCAACGATGGCAGAGACCTCCTCATCGGTTGGAGGATCCGTACAGAGGTGACGAAGCACGGTCTCGAGCTCCTGGCGAGAGATCTTGAGGTCGTTGAGAGCGGAATGGAGAACGGATTTCGGCGTGGACTGGAGATAAGAGACGGATTCGTCAGAAGAGGATGTGATTGAATCAAAGGAGCGACCATCTTGGCGGGAAATGGACCGACTCTTCTTGGTTTTGTGCTTTTTAGTGGTAAGGTTAGAGACGAATGATGCAACGGAGAGCTTCATTGCTCGGAGGAATGTAGAGAAAGGTAATGGAGAGGAGGAGGTGAGAAAGTGTTAAATGGGAGCGGTTGGAAGGAAGGAGAGGCGAAGGAGGGGGGTGATAAAGAGGGGGAGAGAGTGGGATGGAGAGTGAGCTTCGTCGAAGCTTCCTCTAATTGCGAATTTTGAGAGGGACGAGATGAGTATGAATTCTCTCTCTATCCATGATTGGTGTATTACATGATGTAGCGAGTTGCTTGTAGAGAGTAAGATGGGGGTGTATTATATGAGAATACACTTGCTATACGGGAAGCTATAGAAGTACTGGTACGTGGATAAATGATTGGATTGAGGGGGAATGGAAATTAATGAAAGACAAGTCGGCCACGACTAAGAACTTGGGAGCATGTCGCTTTCGTCGTTGATTGGAAATGTGTGAATATTCAATCAAAAAAAAATATATTGTGTGAACTGACAATTGTATCTTTTGTGTGGCATTCTTGTTTGCTAACTTCGGTGTGCTGTGTTGAGCTAGCTATATTGTTCAGATCATAGTGACAAATGAATTATTCGGGTCCGGTTCGGCGAGGTCAAAAATTTATGTTTTGGGAATAATTCTGCTATAATTCGAAAATAATTAGTTATTATTCGGATCAGAGATCTCAATCTGGTAAGGGATAAAAAAAAATTAACCAAAAAAAAAAAATTAGGGAAAATTTTGAGAAAAATTCAGAAAAAATTCGAAAAATTCGGGAATAATTCGGTCAACCGAATAATTCGACATACGGTTTGGCATCACGAAAAAAACGAATTATTTGCGAATCTTATTACTATGGTTCAGATTGGATTAACACTCTATCCTCTATCCCGGCTGTCTTTGTAATTTTTAGAATCAGGAGAGTAATGGAAATTTGGAATGGAAGTGAATTTTTTTGTAAAATTACTTCGTGTTTTTTTCTCTGGATTTTTCTGGATTTTTGCCAAAAATTATATTATTATAAGACCTTTCATCGACACTGATATTTCAAAGTTGAAAACTCCAGTGTTGTGTTGAAACTATTAATTTGCAAAATAGAAATAACAAATCTACTAGAAACTGTTTGAAAATAATAATAATTAACAAATATTATTTTAAGTCTATATTAAATTACAAGATTAACGAAAGTGCAAAGGCCAAATTTATTTTAATAATAGAATTTTCCAAAACATAATTATAGCTTATGTCAAGTTTATTGTATAAGTGATACTTTATATCACAAAATCTCCATTTATTTTCCCCAATAATTATACATTTTATATTAACGTAATGTATTATTTATTTTATCCTTTATCAGAGTTCTGTTAGCAACTTCTTTTAATACTAATTTAGTGATTGATAAACTTTTAGTGTGATGAACTAATATTTTTATCAATGTAATAATAACAAATAAGGTTACAGTGACAAGTTTGGAATTAAAAAATAATTCAGCGAGATAAAAAAAAATCATGATTTAGGTATAACATTGTTATAACTCAGTAATAATTAATTATTTTACAATTCAAATAGTTATAAAACAATGTGGTTATTTATACAAAATAAATGAAGAACTTTGTAAATTTACAAAAAACAGGTGTTAAGTATTGTGTTGTCAGTATAATTTAAACCAACTGGAAATGATTTAAAGAGGTGTCGAAAAATAATAATTTGATCATTTTAGGTGTAATAAACAGTGCATGCGAGGACACACGACACTAATTGTAGCAAGCATTAGTGCCACATAAAATCAATTGCATGGGACTACATCTTATGAGTTTATTTTAAGGTAAATTAATTAGTTGCTGGCACTGGCAGGAGGATGTTTGTTGTGTTAATTTTTGTTTTCTGTTAATATTCTCTGAATATATATTTCCTGTTTTTGATTGAGCATAATAATGCTACTGCAGCGGTGATTTAAAAATTTATTTGACTAATATTATTCTTAGGAGACTGCGTAGATGCAAATTTTGTCGACCGTTTTTTTTAAACGGAATCCAATGATTACAACTTACAAGTGGAATTTGAAGATTCTAGATTTTATGCGGCATTCATCGGAGCAAATTTCTTGTGGTGTTTGTATAGCTGACATTCCAGTATCAACTATCAAGTAAACTATTTCCAATTTGACGACTTAGTTATATACTTATATGTAGAGAAGAAAAAACGTGATACTCCGTGACGTGACGTGACAATCACGCCGTGATTTAGTCACATGACGTTATCAATTATTTTTTTCACGTGATGTGACATGATCAAAATAGCAGTAGACGATCACGTCACGCGTAGTCACGCCGTGATCACACGTGATGTGACATAACGAGAATTAGTTACGGCTAACTTTTTTTATATTTTAATTTATATTGTTAAAAATTCAGAAAAAAAATATGAAAAATTCTAAAAAATATTAAACGAGTGAATAATATTGTTAAAAATTCAAATTATAAATATTCATTAAGCTATATAATCCCAACTCTAATTGTACATATTGTATCTATAATTTTCGTAATTGTGATCACACGTGACCACGTGACGTATAATTTTCATATAATGCAGTCACGTCACGCGACACGCGAGTCACGTCACGTAATCGACACACGTGATGTGACTCGTCACGCCGTGATAAATTTCATTCTCTACTTGTATGTTACAAGTATTTGAAGGTGATCAAACGATTGTCAAATTACACCATATTTGATCGATCCATTTTTACCTAACTGAAAAGGAGCAGAAAAGTACTTTTTTTTGTGGGTTTTAATGTTGGTTTTTATAATCTAAATTTCATAAATAAAAATTAAGTTTAAAGTTTACTGATTCATTCTCCTCATTTATTCTAATCAAAGGACCATATTTGTTTTTTCTTATCCCTCTCCTCATTTTCTATGTAATAATTTAGGTACAACTAATTATATTGTTATTTATTGTACAGTTTATTTTTAACATTATAAAAAGATATATATTACAATAAATTTTATTCAATGCGAGATTTTTTTAATCACATTTTAAAGTTTCAGTTTTATTTTTAATAAAAAAAAACTCCAGTACAATAAAACATGTGTTTGGGTACAATCCAGTGTTTTGTGATTTACTAAAAACCAAGATGTCTTTTTTTTTCTAGGGATAAAGATCAAGATGTCACTGTCCCTACTATGAGTTATCCCCAATTTGGCAAAACAACAAAGTCTAATGATCAGGGTAGCATATTGACTGTATAAATTAGAATTGATCTTGCCATGGTAAAACAATTTGAGTGAGTCTATGCTACTATGTATATTACAAGTTAGTCCGTAATACAGATTAATATTTTCATTTTTTAAATTATAATGATTGATCCGAACCGTTCAAAATACTATTTATATAAATATGTTATTGCAGACCAAATTTTATATTTTTCAGAATTTTTTTACTATTTTTTAAGATGGGTAGAAATCATTGTTTTTGAATGGTCAAGAAATTTCAGATGAAGTGATTTTCTACCTATATTAAAAATAGTAAAAAAATTCTAAAAAATATAAAATTCAGTTTGCAAGTAAATATTCATATGAGGATTATGTGGAACGGTTCGGATCGACCGTTAAAATTTTAAAAAGGGTAACATTGACCCGTGTTACGGATCAATCCATGATATGCATAGTACTATAGACCCACTCAAACAATTTTAAAAAGGGTAATAGATTGATTGTATATTGTCAAAGCTGAATACATAAAAGCCCTCCTATGCCTCTCACGGCTTCAAGATATGCACTTATTCTTAAATTAATAATACATATTCTTTTCATCAAAATATATTATTATTGTACATTTTTAATATTTATAAAATTATGTCATTTGTTTAAAATGTATTAAATGCAAGGCAATTTTGTATAAAAATATACTATAAATTTAATTTAATTTAATTTTTAATTTATAATTTTCAGAAGCTAAGTGCGCAATAATAACTTCAACTATCAATATATCTCTTTCATGAATTTATTAAATGTGTAAAGATGAATAGTCTTGTCAAGTTGTCATGTAATGTCCAAATTAAGAACTACACGTGCTGTAAAATGTATGGAGAAAATTTTTAACCACATATTGTGTTTTTTTTTTTACCATACACATACTGTGCTTGTAGAATTTGAATTGATAGCTTTTATCCTGTCTTCGTGCAAAAATAAATCTAACAAATCAGTAAAAAAAAAAATGGAAATAAACAGGAAAAATTTCAGAAAATAATCAATAAAATTATTTGCAGCAAATTTCCTTTAATTAATTTTATTACATTTTTTATTTTTTATTGTTTGTTGAAATAATTCGAAAATGTGGAAAATTTGGTGAAATTCATAAAAGAATAGAAATATTCGAAAATATTTACATTTAATTTTCTAAATTTTTTTCACCTTATCTGGGGACACAGAAAATTCACAACTTTATTTAAAAAAAATCCCTGCTGTTTTGGGTAAAATAACTATTGGTCATGTACAGCTATTCGGTGAAATATTTTGGGTAAAATAAATATTCGGTGAAAATATTTTTTTCTTAATTTTCTATGTAATAATTTATGCACAGCTAATTATATTGATTTTTTGTTTCTTTTTTAACATTATAAAAAGATACACATTACTTCAAATTTTATTAGATGCAAGATTTATTAATCTCATTTTTAAAATTCACTTTTTTTATTAAAAAATATTGGAAACAAAATTAAAAAAAAAAAAACTCTAGCATCTTATTCTACAATAAAACATGTGTTCTAGATCTCACTGTCCCTACAATAAGTCCTCCCTAATTTGGCAAAACAACAAAAACTAATGATCATGGCAGGTTATTGACTATATAAATTAGAATATACAAACATGCCATGGTAATTGGTAAAGCATTCTCCTTTAATAGATTGGTTTTATATTGGTAAATATTTTCCCCTAATAAATTGGTTTTCTATTGGTAAAGCATTTTTATTGTACATGTTTTTAATATTATAAAAGATTATTATTTGTCCAAAGTTTACTAACTGGAAATTTATATCATTTAAAAAAAAAAATCTGTTTATTTAATAATTTTCAGAACGGAAGTGCGACAAATAACTCTACTTATAAACAAAACACAAAAATATTTTTGGATATCAGTATATCTCTTTCATAAACTTATTTACGTAGAAACTATTCCTGCAAACACAAGGTTTTGTTCTGCCAACATACTGTTCATGTGGGAATTTTTTTTTTCCCCACATAAACAGTAAAATTCAGTTCAAATTTTATACGCATGCCCATTCTCAAGTTGAGGCAAAAAAAATTTGAATAGATTTTTACTTGCAGCAAATTCACTCTTTTAGGCCCTGTTTGGTAGCTGAGAATTTGATGGGAATTTGATGGGTTTGGGCAAAGTAAAATTAAAATTCCCTGCAGCTGTTCAGCAGACCTGTTATTTCCCAAAATCAGCCTATGGGTTATTCCCCACTGTTCCCATTTTAGTTCATTTTTCTGGGAAAAAAAACATCATGTTAGACTCAATTTTTTCGTTCCCACTCTTCTCTCTCCTCCCTCTTCTCTTCACGAGAATTGTTTCTAATTCATGCTATCTGCCTAATTCATGCCATCTCTCCTCGCTCAAATTCACTTTACACACACATGACAAATGATATATATAACAGCTTCCTTTTTAATTTACTAGAACTTGTGGGACTAATAATAGTCCGGAATTTTGACACTCATTAGTAAATTAAAATGACTTGCAGCGTTCATTTATATTACTTGAACTAGTACTTATATCCAAACTTGCATTCGTTGTTCTTGATAGAGGTTCCTTTGGAAATATAATAGAAATATAATTGTTGTTTTCTTATTTTTTTAATTACAAGTTTTAAATATTTTTTGTTTTCTAATTTTTGTAGTCACAAATTATTTTTTTTTCTAAATGTTTATTTTTTTGTAAATGTTTTTAATTATTATTTTCTTATTTTTTAATTAAGTTCTTAATATTTTCTTATTTTATTTGCACCTTTTTAGTAATAATTTGTATTAAAAATGTTTCATCTATTTAATATTATTATTTAATTAATTTTATTAATTTCATTATTATAATTTATTAATTAAATTTTAAATTTTTTTTGGGTGATTGGATAACACAAGTATTGTTATGTTATTGTTTAATTGATTTAATTTAATTTAATTAATAATTATGTTATTGATATCAAGTAGTTCATAAAAAAATGGAATTTCCCACAATTATTCCCACAATACAGCCGAACACTCATTTAGTGCATTCCCATAATTATTCCCGTCCATAATTATGAGCATGGGTTCCCGCAAATAAAAAAGTGAGTTCCCGAACCCGTCAAATCCCATCCCGCACAATCCCGTGGCAAACGAACGGGCCCTAAGTGGGTGAAGGAATGGGCAAGGGAACAAAAAAATTTTGAATAGATTTTTATTGTTCACGTGGGAAAAAAAATTCACTCTAAGGGCCTGTTCGGCTGCAGCCTGGAAACGGGAATGGGCACAGGAACGGATGAATAGTAAACAGTGGGTTACTGTTCACGCGGGAAAAATAACTGAATTTTTTTTCCCGCGTGAACAGTAACATGCGGAATTGCAGCCAAACAGGTCCTAAGTGAATTTTTTTTTCCCACGTGAACAATAAAATTCGGGAAGCAGCCAAACAAGACCTAAAAATGTGTAAGATTGATTGTCCTATCACGTAAAGTATTGGATTTCGTATTTGAACGAATTTCAAGTAATTTGAATGCTTTATAGCAAATTTCCAACATTTTTCCACACACGTGGCAAGGAGATTGAATCCATATATTGTGTTTTCTGTGCTTGATTAAGATCGAAGATTCTAAAATTGATAGCTCCAATCATGCTTTCTAGGAATAAAATAAAGAAATACTCAAAATTTGAAATGAATTGAAAAAAAATTAAGAAAAATACTTGCAGCAAATATCCTCTAAGTTTTAATTGTATGTTGAAATAATTCGAAAAAAAGAGTAAAATTCAATAAATGTCAGTAAAGTATAGAAAAATCATAGAAATTATTTTAGTTAATATTCTATTTTTTTTTTTTCTATTTTTAATAAACTACACCCTGCTATTTTGTTTATAACACAGAGGGGCCATGATAAGTTATTTTAATTGCTTATTTTGGAACAAAGGACGATATAAAGAGCTCTGCATATAGGTGGTGTTCGGCACTAGCTCCTTAGTCTTCCTTTAGCTTTAATCACTCTTAATCCAGCCGAACATGTGTTCCTCAGCCTGGATTTAAACTCCTCCTTAGCTGAAATTCTTAAGTCGCGTCTCCTGCTTCCTTAGCTCATTTCCTTCCTTAGAGCCTCCTTAGCTTCTTTTTCTGAATTACAGTGGACAATAACACCCTCAAAAAAGTAACCTCCTTAGAGCCTCCTTTGTCTTTTATTATTTTATATTCCTTTCTTCTCTCCAGCCTCGCACGGGTCCCTAGGTGTGGGAACAAAATTGTCTCCTCCTTCCAGCCTAGATAGTCGGTTCTCCAACGATCAGTTCGAAAATCCGACGTTACAATCGAATGCCGCTTGAGATGCTCTCTCTATCAAGATCCAATTTGATTAGGTATTATTCCGTTTCTTGACTGATGGAGATGAGTTGGTTATTTTGTTTTTGTAAGAACCTCTCTTCAATGGATGTGGTTGTTCCTTCTTCTCTGGCATATATAAATTCATATTTCGGTGAACTCTTTTTTCTTTTGGTATTCAGGGAACCTTTGTTCAATCATTTTTGTAAGCACATTTGTGCAATGGATATTTCGCTTTTCTAAGCTGAAGAAGTGCCAATATATCCATTTGTAATTTGTTTTCAGAAAAAGAAAGATCCAAGGAAGAGAATATGCCAAAATTTGCACTATTGGTCTAGATGCAAAATTGTTCACAAAAAAGAAAGAAGCTGAAGAATAAGTCAAAATTTCTTTAGAGGAAGAGATCAGAGGTTGAAGTTCAGAGAGAGATGAGGGTTGCTACCTCTAGTTCAAATCCCAACAAATAAAAGATTTTTGTATTTAATTTTAGTTGTAATTTATTGGTCATATTTTTTTGTTCTGTTTGAATAACTTCATATTGGGAATACTTATCCATATTATATGATAAAAAAATCAATAACAATGTGAAGGACAAATTGGTCTTTGTATACTAAAATATATATTTTATTAACATTAAGTCTTTGTTCTTAATCTCATCTCCTCATCGAACACAGCCTCCTTAGGAAAGATTAAAATTTTAATCCTTCATCCTTAAGGAAGGGTGCCGAACACCCCCACAAAGTCTTGTTTAAAGTTGGACCTAAATTGTTTAATTTGTGTCAAAATTTGTAAAGATAATTTTGATTCAAAGAATCGTCTAAATTTAGTAAGTTTTAAATCTGTTCGCATAATCTCAACGCAGATCAGAACGGTTTAGATCCTAATAAAATTTATAAAGTGGAAACAAAACACAATCTCTTAAGTCAAAATGAAAAAATATATTTTTAACCTAGTGCTTTGTATCAAGCCAATATGACAGTGTTATTATCTGCACTTGATTTAATAATGGAGTCCGCAACAAATTTGGTTTCATTAAATCTTACTAAGGTGCGTTGTGTTTAATCAGATAACAGCTAACATAATCTAACACCAACCATCAAAGGAATTAACATTTTGAATTACGTCCAAATTGGCTTACCCATAAAAACAGAATTTTAAACACTGACAACTTAAAGAAAAATGGCTGGAAAGGGTCTAGTACATGTCAATTCTGCCACCAACCCGAATCCATTGATCACGTTTACTTTTACAAAATAAATATGGTTCTTTATGGGCTCTTGTCAAAATGTCAGCATTCAATGGTTTAAATTTTCATATATTATTAATTTTACTAATCAATTACCTTCTACACAAAGAACAGTTTTTCTCTTAGTTTTCAATGCCGTGTGTTAGACCTTATGGAAATATCGAAATGAACTTTGTTTTGACAATAGTAAACACAAAACAGTTCGACAAATTATATTACTTATTATCTCTCTTGTGCACTATTGGATAGGTAAGGTGAAAAAGAAGGTCTCGTATTCAACAGCAGTATAGCTTCCGTCTGATACGGATATGCTCCTTATTATTAGCTTGCCTCCAGTTGATGCAATAGATCCCATGGTGATGGAGAAACTGGAGACTCAGGTGGTGCTGTATGACGAAGAAGAGTAGAAGATGGACAGTGGTTTCAATACCTAATTTTGTAGTTACCTATTTTACCCCCATCTCCAATGAGTGGCTTAGATTACAACATAAGTGGAACAATTTTGATGATGTTTTGGTTCAGATTTTAGTTGCAGTAATGTTTTTTTTATTTTACTCTCTATAATATTTTGAGATGGTCACCAGCTTCATTGTTGTTGGTGATTGATAGGACATTTACATTACTGTTTTGAGTGGTGAATCAGCAAAATTGTAAGTTAACCTTTTGTTTCTTTAATGAAATGGGCTCAGGCCTTTTAATAAAAAAAATTACGGTCAAATAATCTGAAATCATTTATTAACATTTTCATAGAACACTTCTTGTTACGAAGCCACTTATTATTGGACCTCAATTCATCAAGTCATTGAATAGACTTTAATAAGATTTGGTCCAAATGGCTTTGGACGGACACCGTCCAACTACAATTAAAGTTCGAATAGCTGATCAAAACCACTAACATGAATTCCATATTAAAATATGCCCAGAGACCAAATTTTATATTTTTTTTTGGAAATTATTTACTATTTGTTTTTATACGTACAATATCACTGTTTATAAACAGCCCAAAAATAATGATTATGTATGTATCTAACAAAATAGTAAATAATTTCCAAAAAATATAAAAGTTGGCATCTAAGCACATTTTAATATGAAAATCATGTTAAGCTGTTCGGATCGACTGTTCGAACTTTAATCATATGATTTTTAGAGGCTTTGGACGGTGTCGGGTCCAAAGCCATTTGGACCAAATCTTATCCCAACTTTGAATGCCGATAAATTATAATTTTCGCCGACTTATAAAATAAAACCTGTATAAAAAATCATGTAACAAATAATTCAAATTTTGTGTTCATTTTTGTTGCATAACAAGTTATTTATATGTTCATATTTTTTTTAAATAAAAAATATAGAGAGATTTAACCTTCTAGATTTAATATTTATAAAGATTTATATTCGAATTTCAAACTCATGACTCCGCACACGAAAAATATTTTTTTTTTCATAAATCAAAGACTAATTCTTTATACGTTTATATTCATAATGACTATGTTAGATATTTATATAACAAATTGCGTATGAAAGACTAAATAAATTATTGACCACATATTTTTTATATACCGACATTACATAATGGATCAAGCCTATTTGATGACATTTCTAAGTGGATGACAGTATATAGGGTGTACAACAAGAAAAGCTAACCCGTTCAATCCAAATCATTTTTTTTATTGGATTGTGATGTCATCGAATTGGATATAGATTTGGACTTTGTCTGACCCGTTATTTTGGATTGGATTGTGAATTTATTTAAAAGACCCTTCTTGACCTAATCCACCCACACGCAAATGATATTATATCATATATTTAAAGTATTGTTATGAAATTACTACTGTCTCTACTTAATGAAAATAAATCTGCTGAAATCTCAAATCCTGTGAATAGTATTCTGAAATTCTTACAATCTCGAATCCAGTTATCAAAGTTTTTTCGAGAATGCATCTCGAAACAACTGGTTTTTTAGTATACGTATCTCGAAACAGTTCGACGGCTGGATTCGGGATTACAGGGATTTCAGGGTATTGTTCACTGAATTCGAGATTTCAGCAGATTCGGATCCCTACTTAATGGATGTTATCTATTGATGTTTAGCTTTAAATGATAATATTTGAATAATTATCTTAATAACTAGATGTAATATATATTTATTTCGTATTCCTTCATCCATGTCTTCATGTTTAATTATCTTGATATCATTTTATTTATTATTCATCTCAACGGGAAGCCAATATAAGAGTGGAGTCAATTGATTCATTGTTTTTTAAATTTTTTATTTGAACCTTACTTTTTATATAATTTTTAGTAAATTGTCATAGGTAGTGTAATATGACTCCATTCACATCAAGAAAATTTATATAATTAATTCTATTTATATTAATTTTTTTATGTTTTCTTGTTAATGGAAAATCGGTGGTCTATACTACTAATTAAAAAAAAAAAAATTCTATTTATATTAAATTTCCATAACTTGAAAGTCTGACTTCACCTCTGATTCATCTAATTTTTAGTGTTAATGTATTACAGCTATGTTAAATATAAAATAGAAAATAACAAAAATCATATCTTTCAAAGTTCAATTAAAATTACTATCCGTTTGACTCGTATAGTCCCTTACAATCCACATTTTAAAATTTAGATAGATTAGGTAAGTTGATAATGAGTTAATGGTATATATATATATACCTAGCTAGGCCTATTATTTTACAAGTCATTTACCTTTCAGTGATATTGTATAAAATTTGTTTAGTGTCACTATAACATCCGACAACATTGAAGGATTAAGTTGATATTAGATCAATATTATAGTACTTACTATTTTTAAGCAATAAAAGTAAATGTACTAACTTATCACGAGAAATTACAAATATATTGTAAGTAGGGTTCCAATACCTCATCTCCTCATACCTCATATCATATATCTCCATTTTCAAAGTCCAAACTATCGATCCGAACCGTTTAACATGATATTCATGCTAAAATATGCTTGGGGATGAAATTTTATAATTTTATAATTTTTGCAATTTTTTTACTATTTTTTAAGATAGGTACAAAATCATTTTATCTGGACCGTTAAAAAAATAGTGATTTTGTACCTATCTTAAAAAATAGTAAAATAATTGCAAAAATTATAAAATTTCATCCCCAAGTATATTTTAGCAGGAATATCATGTTGAACGGTTCAGATCAATAGTTTGGACTGTGAAAATAGAGATATATAACATGAGGTATGAGGAGATGAGGCATTGGAACCCTCCTCATATATTGTTATGTTCATAAGAACAAAATATTATTACAGTGCATTACAGTACAGAAATAATTACGTAATTAATATTTTATACAGAGGGGGCATTAACTTGACCAATATTAGAGTATCAATAGTAAATTGCAAAAGTAGTAAATAATAAAGTTATTGCACAACTAAACTGTCTATCAAGATTTTCAAGTGCACTGGTAAAAAAATCAAATGAAGAACAATTCTATTTTTTTGTAAGAGGAGGGATCACTTACGGGACGAGCTTGGGTCCGATGCCTATCGGATTCAAACTGGGTCCGATGAGCTCTATCACCGTCCAATCTGCCATCAGATTCGTGCGCACGTATATTAAAGTAACAATGCACGGATATTAAAGCAGATGCACATATCTTAAAGTAGATCGGACGGTAATGGAGCTCATCGGACCCAGTTTGAGTCCGATAGGCATTGGACCCAAGCTGCTCCTTCCACTTACACCATTTTTTGGAGACACAAAATACACCATCCATTTTTAAAGTTTTTAAAGTTCAAATAGTCGATCCAAACTGTCCAACATGATCTCCATATTAAAATGTGTTTAATTAGAGACCAAATTTTATATTTTTGTGACCATGACCTCCATATTAAAATGTGCTTAGAGACCAAACCGTTCAACATGATCTCCATATTTTGTTTTCAAACCATTGAATTTTTGTATCCATCTTAATAAGTAGTAAAAAAATTCAAAAAAAAAAATATAAAATTTGATCTGCAAGCACATTTTAATATATCCAACATGTTGAATGGTTTGGATCGACTATTTAAACGTGTAATTTGATGTCACCAAAAAAATAGTGTAAGTGGATCCCTCCTCTTTTTGTAAACTGTTACGAGTAAACTTGTCCTTTTGGTAAAAGTACAAATATCAAGGCAAAACTAACTGGTTATCAATTTTGATTACTTAAGTAATATAAAGAATATTCTTTTTTCTTTGATTGACTAGCAAAGAAGTAAAGGATAATCATGATATTATGGTACTAGCTAAAATGATTAAATGTAAAAAAAAGAGAACTTTCTAAAATTGATATTTTTCCAAATTCTATCAAGGTACAATTCAAACACTAAATGAAACATTACTAATCAATTAAGTAATATGATTGGAGTAACACAGTGAAAGCGTTGTGATTTTTTTAAACTAATAATCGTATTGTTTAGAATATGCTTAGTTATTTTGATTGAACTAATCTAGAGCATAAAGAATATTAACTTATTCATGGCTATTTGAATTTTGTGGACGAAATGTTTTAAGTGGAAAGGAATGTAACATTATGAAATTTACAAACACATATCTGAAATTTTTAATTGATTTATAAGTCCGATAATAAACTTCTAACGTTTTAGATTTTTTTTAAATGTTTGACTGATTGATCAAAACGTCAAAATTATTTGATTGATTGAATTTAAAAAAATATGCACAATAAAAATAAATTCTGAAATACTTAAAATCTCGGAACCTGAGATTGTAAACTTAAAATGCCAAATAAGAAATGGACAAACTAAATCTAAAAAAAATTATCCATCGTATAGTTAGTTATATGAGTAAAGCTAGGGGTGTGATGTGCTTACCAAATCTTTTGGTGAGCACAACTCCAAAAGTATATCGGATCGACATCAAACGATGAATCCAATTTATTGAAATCCATATACTTCATGAGTGATGCATGTACATGCAAAATTTTGAAAGTTTAGAATTCATTTGCTACAAGATCAAGCGGTCAAAGTAATGAATCTTTTAATAAGTTGTTTTATATATTCATTTTTCATCATTTCATTGACCGCTTAACCTTATAGCAAATGAATTCGAAACTTTCAAAATTTTGTATGTGAGTGCATCACTCATGAAGTACTTGGATCCCAACGGTTTGAATTCTTTATTTCAAGTCGATCCGATATACTTTTGAAGTCATGTGCTCACCAAACCCTCTTGGTGAGCACATCACACCCTAGCTTTGCTCTAATTATATTATAAAAGAGTAGAGCTAGGGTGCTCCTAAGAGTACCAAGCTCCTTTGTACTCTTAACTCTAAAATCTATTGGATTAATTTCGAACGATGAATCCAAACCGTTGAAATCCTTCTACCTTACGAGTGATGCATCTACATGTGAAAATTTTAAAGTTTCGAATTAATTTAGTATAAAGTCAAGTGGTCAAAAGGCTTCCAAAAAATAAATGCATTAAAATTTATTTAAAAACCTTCTAATTTTGACCACTTGACTTTATACTAAATTAATTCGAAATTTTAAAATTTTGACATGTAGACGCATTACTCATAAGGTAGAAGGATTACAATGGTTTGGGTTCGTTGTTCGTAGTTAATCCGATAGATTTTAGAGTTAAGAGTACAAAGGAGCTTGGTACTCCTAGGAGCACCCTAGTTCTACTCATTATAAAGCATGGTGTCAACACTATCATCTTAGATATTTATACTTCGCTGATCCAACGGTGGCTTCTGTTTTTACTGTTTGGTTAAGCCATCGTTGGATCAGCGATTTTCAAAGTGGCTTAATAAATAGTAAAAAAATTTCAAAAAATATAAAATTTGGTCTCCAATCACATTTCAATATGGAGAACATGTGGAGCGGTTCGGATCGGCTATTTGGACTTCAAAATCACAAAATCCACTTGGTATAACGAACTGCTCTATACCAACTGATAGGCATAAAATATACACACATTTACACATATTCGATCTAGATTTTATCCTGAAAATACTCTAAATATTTTGTATTTTGATATATAAATGTCTTAGATTACACCTGGAATTAAGTTACTGCGTATGCTTGTTTTAAATTGCAGAAAATGACGAAAAAGGGCTGAAATGCAGCCTTCCAGAGCCCAGTGCGGACGCACGGATTCCGATACGGCCAAAATAAGTACGCAGATGGATTTTCTGGGCATGTGCCTAATTTTTAAGGTATAATAAGGTTTTTATCAAAAACCGTGCAAGTGCGGACACACGGATATCGATGCGGACCACATTCTGGCCGCACAGGAAAAGTCCGAGCGCAGTGCGGACGCACTCAATTCGGCCGAAATTTCAGCTTCCGACACAGTTTCGTATTTTGGGCATATCTTTGTCATACGAACTCCGTTTTGAACATGTGATTACTTTTCGGAAAGCTAACGAGAATATCTACAACTTTCATGAAGAAAGAAAATCCAAATTCGGAATGTAAAGGCCAGTGTGGACGCATTGAACCCGCAGAAAGCCAAAATTACACGGTCTAACAGTTTTTCTATTTTTGGCGCATCATGGACACGTTTTTACAGCTAAGATTGGACATAACATCATAGGAAAGCAATCCAAAAATCGCACCAACTAACCCCACTAGCCCTACATTCAAGCCTCTTAATTAGGCATGATCTCTTGCTATAAAGGGGGGGAGGGGGGTTTATTCTCATTGAAGGGGATCCATCCATCATCCCTCCATCTCGCCATCCATCCCTCCATCCCATCAATCTCTCCATCAATAATTCTCATATCTCTCATCATCTCTTGGTGCTCTTTCCATTCTAAATTTCTGTAGCAAATCCCTAGTTCAAAGAAGTTTTCAAAGAAGGAGAAGGAGAAGATTCAAAGGAGATTCCGGCAAGTATTGAGGTTTTTGATTCAACAAAGGGTGTAATTATTTCTTTATTTCATTTCTCTTTATTTTGCCAAACTTTGTAATGGATCTCTCCAAGAGTGAGTAGTTCTCTCTCTAGGGGTTTAGGTCAATGCATGAACTTGTTTAATTCTATTTTATTTGGATCTTTGTTTTTATTATGATTGTTTGATTTGATTGTTAATTTTTGGTGATTTGTTCTTTGTGGTTCACGTGATTTGTGCTTGAATTGTAGTTATCCCGCTTTAGGTTTTTTAGACTCCAAAGTAGCTTAGGATCATTTATGATAGTATAAATTATGTCACAAAATTATTAGGATTTAGGTTCGAGAAACACCATCTTTTAATCTAAACCGGAACTACAAAAATTAAAGTTAGGTATTTGGTGATGGACCCAAAAGTGAAATCAAACCCAAATTAGGACATCTAGAATTGAATTGGATATCGGTATGAAGAACCTAAGGGTGAAATACCGACATCTAAGGATATGATAGACTAACAAGAGCTTCATAACCTAGATAGCTAGGGTGATGGACTGATCGGTGAAGTCCGAATTATCTAGGCACGTTATTAATTCACGAAAGTGACTCTTTTAATATATTAGGTTAGAAACCTCATCAAATCAAACATGAATTTAAACAAACCAAATAGATAGGATTAAATAAGGGATTGTAGACCGAAAATTCCTAGAATTCTCCAATCTTTGTTAAACCCTAATTTTGCTTTACTCTTTCTTAGTTTTTATTGTTTAAACCTTCAACTCTTTGGGTATTGAACCCGCCAACTTTAGGACTTTAGAAATTAAAACTTTAAAACAAACTTTGAAACAAACCAAAATTTTGAAATTATTCTTTAGAGCAAAAATTGAAGTCTCCCATTATCTCTTGGATCGATACCTTTTATGCTACATTGATAGGTTGTGCGCTTGCAATCGACCAATCTTTGAGTATTTAGGTTTATAAATTTAAAAGAAAATTGAGTACGAAAATATAGCCAAAACCCTATACACAAAATACTCATCACCAACGTTGGTATATCAGCCAAACTCTCTCTCTCTCTCTCTCTCTCTCTCTATATATATATATATATATATATTTGTATTGGATGCAAATTACTTATATTGAAAAAAAGTATTGGATGCAAATTATCATAAATAATTTTGAAATTCAACTTCTGATTAAGAAAATAAAATGAAAGTACAACATAACACTACAATGAAAAAATACATCAAGAAATGCTAAAATCAAAAAATTGTTTACATCAAAAATAAATTGATAAAATATTCTAGAAATTCTCAATATCATATTGGAAAAAAGACAGTCCATCCAATTGATAGCTTATTTTTTTAAAATCTTCGCAGAAGCTGCGAAGTCGTGAGGGGGAATCGAACTCTCGACCTTTGGGTAACTAACAATCCTAGGACTTTTCTCCTAGCCAACTGTGCTACCTCCCCATTCCAATTGATAGCTCATTAATTTGGTTAGAGATTGATCCATCTATTCAATTAACAAATATAAATTAATTACAAAACATCAATTAAAAAATTTCCTAACAATTTAAATTAATTTGAACATAGATTATAAGTATCAAAATTAAGAGAAAACTTATAAAAATTAAAAAATATATTTGAGTTGGATCATTTTACATATTAAAGTGAATATCAAAACTTTTTAAATTTATTTAAAAAAAATTATATACATACCTTTTTTGCTTGAAATTTGAATTCAATATGTCGTTTTGAAATTCGTGAATATTGAAATCAAACTTAAACAATATATACAACAAGTTAAATCAGCAAGAAGGAAATTTCATATCATATAACGATTTTCATACTTTAAATTACATCAATGCAAAATAGCAAAAAAAAAGAAAGAAAAAGAAAGAGTATCTAGCAATTATAGAAATCAAATAATTAATAAATTATCACTATATTAATTACATTATGAATAAATAAGGTAGTTAGAATGACATTTAATAAAGGTTAAAATTGTCCATACATTAAATTTGTTTAAAGATGTTGTGTTAATATAAATGGGTGTGGTGTGAATATGTCTACCCCTCCGGCACCATGCTGAGTATGGTACTTGCTTTATTTCTCTATACCGTGAATTCTCTCATATATCATGCACGGTGCACTAGAAGAATTATTTTCATTTCTTTGTGGTCTACTTTTAAAAAAAAAAAAAAAAGGTTACAGCCCACTTCATATTATTAAAGGAAGATAATTACAAAATCCATGCGCAGGAGTATATCTCTCTGTTCAATATACCAAAAAGTAACACATCCATAGTAAAGTAAAGCCACATACATCCAATTAACAGTGTTATCTAGAGACTAAAAGTAATCTAAAATAGCCATAACTAAGCCACACAGTAGTGGGCTGATGTAATTCTTTGTGGTCTACTATTTCCATCTTTATACTGTATATTCTCTCATATACCACGGTACGCTAGAATTATATATTATGGTGCTTGCTTTATCATCTCTATGTGCTAGCTACCTATCATTTGGCTTAGTCTGTTGGATTTTTACTTATTGGTCTCTCTCTTTCTCTCTCCATCTATTGTTTGAAATATTGGCTCAACATATTTAAGCATATATATAAGTAATAGATTATGTGGTGATTGAAGTGAAAACTTGCTTAATATATATTTGGAATAATGGATTTACTCAACGGTGCTTCTTTCTTTTCCTTTAACCTAATCTTAATCCTATATATAATTCTTGTATAACTGTGGTACCTCTTTAATTTGCTTGAATTGTGATCATTAGGCCATAGTATGGTTTAAGTCTTATTTGCAAATAAAGAATTGAGATTGGTTGACCATTAAAAGTTTCATCTCTTGACACGATCGAGTATGTTCAAAAACAGTGCCTATATATAATCAACTGGTACAGCTCAAGGTTTTCGGGGTTGAACTTGTAAATTTACCCAAGCTAAGAATTAGAATATGCCAGAGGGACAAAAATGTAAATAGAACAATATTGATACCTATTAGGCTGTGAAATTGAAATTTAAGAACAGATTAAGAAAATAATTAATATATTGAAGCCATTTATTTACCTGGGTATTAAAGATTATTAGAAATTTAGAATTATAGGATTCAGGGATGATTATAATTATGTTCAAAATAAAATGGATAAGTAATAATCAAACAAGATAAAAGAAAATGTACAAAAGAAAAGGTACATGAAATGACATGAAGTACTAATGAACTAAACTGATGTGAATGGAAATCTTAATGTAACTGGATATAGGAAAATATGGGGGATATATATATATATATATATATATATATATATATAGAGGAGGGATCCAATTACACCAAAAATTGGTGACACATCTTGACACCAATCACTGAACGTCGGATTTTCATCAAAATTCGCACTTTGATAGAGCGCTGATCAAATTAGACGGAACGGAGATTTCAATTTGGCGCTATTTTTGTTAATATTTTGTGTTGTCCTTCAAATGGTGTCTCCAGTTAACCAAAGAACGCTCCTTTGGCTCCCTTCTCTCTGACGCGAAAATGGCCCCAATGAAAACCCCAGCGAACCCCACTACCATGAAATCACACCCCCTCTCATCTCTCTGACCCCCTCTATTCTCTCCTCTCACTGACCTCGTCAGGTGACAAGACGAAAATAGAAACGAACACCCAGCGAACCATCTCTTCTCTCCTCTCCTCAGGTAACAATTTTTTTTTTGCTTTTCTGGAGTTTATTTGAGCAATTTGAATTGAGATGTAATTTTCAGGCGTGAAACCAAAATAAACCAGAAATAATTGACTTGTCAACATTCAAATCCAAAATCATTAACAATAACTTACTTGATATTGACCTCTAATACATCCTGTACCTTGTTGCCATTCATTGAAAATTGGCAATTTTCTTTTTGGTATCAACGAATCAGCCAATGCTTTTTATGCCTAATTTCCTAAAAATCAAATGTCTTTGAGTAAAAATACTTGAACAAAACACTAAAATATATTTTCTGAGGTAAGGTTTGGGAAAGATCTAGCCTTCTTGGTCCCAGCCCGTCAATCTCCCATTTTTTACTAGAAAATCTTCCAAATTGTTGTGGCATCTTTGTATAAAATGCATCTGTTACATGGGAATAGTTTGAGTAATCTCCAAATATAGTATACTTCCTTATAAGCAGTCCACTCTACATCTCTTCCTTAGAAACCTAGATTAAAAATCCATTTTTCATGTCCGTCCAACTTTATAAAGAGTGAATTGTATTGTTAGTCACATAAGTAAAAAAAATTCAATGATGTATTGATATACCATAACTATTTGAGTGATGCTTAAATAAATGGTGTATTATTGATGAAATTATTTATTTTTCTTTTTAGACAAATGGATGATATCACCGTAGACGAAATTGACGATTTGGAAGGAAATCTAATGGATGACATGAAATTAGATGAAATCAGGAGCACGGTCGATCCTAAAAGAGTGAGAAAAATGTTTTAATGATATTATTTATCTTGCTATCTTAATATACAAGACAATAACAAAATATTTTTTAATGATATTATAGGAGGAACAAACTTCACAAAAGTCAAGAAAATATGAGGGCATGCAACCTTTTAAAGGCATGATATTTGAATCACTTGAGGACGCTGAATGTTTCTATAAACTTTATGCTCAAGTAAGTGGGTTTAACATGCGGAGACGAAGTACTTCTACTTTTGCAAGAAGTAATGAAGTAAGATATCGCCGATACGTATGCTCATGTGAAGGGTATTGTTCGGAGAAAAAATTAGACAACAAAGAAGAAGGGAAAAAGAAAAGGACATTAACTAGTAGAAATGGTTGTCCGGTGTCATTTGTTGTGTCACGAAAGAAAGGAACAAATGATTGGGTGGTAAAAGATGTTGAAAATGTGCACAACCATGTATTGGCTAGTCCTATAAGTGCCGGTAATCTAAGAAACCACAAACATATGTCTTCTATTGCAAAAAATCTTGTTGAAAAATTTAGTGAGGCGGGGCTTCCTATCGGTAGAGTACCGGATATTTTGAATGATGAACCCGGTGTGAACTTTTCAAGTAGAGATTGTTGGAACCATGTGAGAAATCTGAGAACAATGAATTTGTATATGGCTGATGCGGATAGTGTTTTTCATTATTGTAGAACAAAGCAAGCTCAAGATCCGAATTTTTATTATGAAATTTTACTTGACAAAGATTCTCGAATGGTCAACTTCTTTTGGGTGGACTCTAGGGCACGGTTATGTTATGAGCGTTTTGGAGATGTCGTGGTATTTGATACTACATACAAAACTAACAAATATTGCATGCCACTAGCTCTCTTTGTCGGTGTCAACAATCATGGTCAATCCATATTGTTTGGTTTTGCTTTGTTGCAAGATGAAACAGAAGAATCATTCGAGTGGTTGTTTAGAACTTGGTTAGATGCAATGAATGGTAAGGCACCCATTTCAATTCTCACCGATCAAGATAAAGTCATTGGAAATATGGTCAAGAAGTTTTTTTAACTACTACTCATAGATTATGTCTTTGGCATATCATGAAAAAATTTCCAGAAAAATATGGAAATCTTTATAAGAAGAAGTCGCCATTCAAGAAAGACATGAAGAAATGCTTATACCAATCAATCACAATTGAGGATTTCGAAAAAGAGTGGAATGCAATTATGGCAAGGTACATTTTGTGTAATCTATTTGAACTTTTTGACATTTTATTATTAGTCTAGTACTATAAAATTTATCTTATTAAATTTTATGTCAAGGTACAATTTGGCGGGTGAAACGTGGCTTCAACAAATTTATGAAATTCGGAATTTTTGGATTCCGGTTTACAATCGAACAGTGTTTTCTGCTGGTATGAATACCACACAACATGTCGAGAGTATGCACTCTTTCTTTGACTCCTTTGTGCATAGTGGTACAACGTTACGGGAATTTATTGCCAAGTATGAACAAGCCCTTGTGCGTAGATACATGGATGAGAATCGGGAACATTATGCCTCTAAGCACATGCATCCTGTCCCTAAGAGAAGACCTCCAATATCAGAACATGCCGCAAAAGTGTACACAAGAAGCATCTTCAACATGTTTGAGGATGAGGTAGAAGAGAGCCAACTATTAACTAAGAAGAAGTTAGAGAAAAATGGCTTTGATTACACTTACCATGTGTCACATAACCAAAACCCTAATCAGAAGTTTACTGTTTCTATCAATACTTCTTCATGGGACACTTCATGTGATTGTCATTTGTTTGAGTTTAAAGGTATCCTATGTCGACACATATCAGCAATATTTTAAAAGAAAGATGTATAAGAAATACCTCACAAGTACATTCTTCCAAGGTGGACCAAAGAGGCAGCCGATGACATTCATGTTCCTATAATGATAGAGACAGATAAGTCATCTTTGATACGCACAATGCACTTCCACCGCAAAGCAAATCTTTTGTTATCTTGCTTGCATGAGTGTGATGAAGCTTATGAGTTGATTATGGATGCAATGGACAAAGCATATGAAAAGGTTTTAAAATTGAATAATTCTACCAAAGAAGTCGTTGAAGTGGAAGAAAGCGGACTCGATGCTCCTCATATCTCTATTGCTGATCCACAAGTCTCGAAAACAAAAGGGCGCACAAAAAATAAGGTAGAGGAATCAAGCAATGGAAGGTTTAAAAGTGGTCTCGAGATAGGTATGGCTCTTGCCAAAAAACAAAAAAGAAAATGTGGTAATTGTCAAGAACTTGGCCACTATAGTACTACTTGTAAAAATTGCTAAATAGTTCTAGGATAGTAAGACTTTTTGTATAGGAATATATTTTGAATGAATGCTAGTAAATATTTAAAAAATTCTATTTTGTATGAATGTTAAAAAAAACTATGGTTTCAGGTTCAATTTTTGCTTTTATTTGCAACTTTCTTATGCTCATATTGAAAATGGTATCAATCAATCCGATAGGTACAAAAATCATGGTACCAGTTCATTAATTAAAAATTATAAAGAGTTACATTTTAGCAATTAAATGAAAAGGGTTGTCAGAAGAGTGAATTCGGAAAGTTACAAGTATATTCTTTAATTTTTTCACTTTTTACAAACTGAAAAGTGGCGAGTATGTCATATGTGTAAATAGGTACTAGTATATTTGGATTGGTACAAATGGTTGCAGATGATATATATTTGTCATAGTACCAGTGCTTACTGGTACAAATGGTTGGTACAATGTGTTACCAGTATATATGGATTGCACAAATGGCTGATAGTTCTTATTATGACTTGATGTATGTTTATTATTACATTATGAAAACATTGCCCTTCTACATGTTTATTTATTTTAGCAAAAAAATGCACATAAAAAATTGTACCACCATAATAGAAAATATGTAGAAAAATACCCTTTACAAAATTACTGATAGTACTATAAAATACTCTTTACAAAATTGCCTCCCTAAGCAACCTAATAGCTAAACAAAATCAACATGAGCAAATTTTAATTGCCCAGTAGCACTATCGTCGTGGCATTATGGAGCAGCCGCTAGGCAACCACATTTGTCTGTTGTTGATTTCTTTCTTTTTTTTCCGATGAGTCACTTAGTAATTGGTGTTGCATCTCTTATGCTCCTTACCTTCATCTGTCAAGTTATGACTGCACAACATAGATAAAAATGTCTTTTGTTTTTTTATTCATAAAAAAAATATGAGAAAAAATTGAACAAACTTAGATAGGAAAATACAATGGAAAGGTAGAAGCGATTGGCAAATTGAAGCACTAGCTGTACAGTCTCAAGAAAAAAAAATTAGAATGTAATTTCCAAGGTGAAAAAAACTTGCTATTATGCTTGTACTTCTCAGAGTTTTAACAGCAACTCATCGACAATTTTCTTTCCTGCAAGATTCACCTTAAACTCAAATTGAAAAACAGTACCTATGTTAGCTTTATCAAATATATAAAAAAATATATATATACCTGCTATAAGCATCAACACACAACACTTCTGCTTCAAATGTATCTCATTTTACCTACATAAACAAAAGAAATAAAATTTAAAAAATACCAATTAAAGACTATGTCTAGGTCAAATTCAATTTGTGTTTTCATAGGTAAAACAACTAAAATGAATAGTTACAAAGACACCATGTCTCACATATGCTAAAAGACTTGATATTATAAAAAATGTACAAATTTCACTTTCTTACTAAATCACAATGAACAGCTTGGATCACTTTTCCAAAATTAAGGATCAGCTTGGTTAAGTGTATCAATCATTATCCCACTGTCTACATAATTTTTTACAGAAAATTATAATCCGTAGCATAATTTGAATATGAAATAGTTATCCACCCAAGAGATAACTCAATAAAAAATACATTATACACAATGTGGCAAATTTCTCAATTTTAATCGAAATGATTGATACACATGCCAAGAGAATTTCTAGATGTCGTGAATCAATTGATAATGAGAAGCTTTTGAACTTGACAAACAATATGTGAATTTCTTGCTTCAAAAAAAATAAAAACCGAGTGAGTGCCAAGCTGCTCCACATGCTTTGACTTTCTTTCCTGCCTTTCCTTTTGACATGGAGCCGGCTGCTACACCAAATAAGGAATTTCAAGCACAACGCTGGGGACTTGCTTTTGAACAATCTTCCTATCGACCCTGAAACGTAAGTGGTCAATCTTAATTGAAATGATTGATACACTCAACCAAATTAGCATGCATATGGTACCAATCAATTCTAATTGAAGATTAAAATTAACCAAATTAGAAAAATTAAAGATGTGAAAATTATATTAGAGAAGGACAAATACTTACTGTCAGAACTGCTTGTTGAAATATGTAAGTCGACTTCAGAAAGTTTTCATGGAGGCTGGTTTGTTTGGGACAAACCCTACATCTCCCAAACTCAAACTCGATCTCACTCTCTCTAATGGAAGCTGGTTCGTAGAGGTGGAACTCGAACTCAGTAAACGTTTCTCTCTGTAGCGCGGTGAGATTCGTAGGGCGAACGGAGGTTCTAGCGTTTGAACGAGAGAGAGAGGGGGGAGATGGCCAAAAGAGAGAGAAAGGGGTAGACTGTAATTTGAGAGAGAAAGGGGTAGACTGTAATGAGAGAGAGAAACCTAGCTTAACGGAGGTTTTTTCAATTTTCTCCGTTCCGTCTAATTTGATCAGCGCTCCATCAAAACGCAAATCTTGATGAAAATCCAACGTTCAGTGATTGATGTCAAGATGTGTCACCAATTTTTGGTGTAATCCGATCCCTCCTCATATATATATATATATATATATATATATATATATATATATATATATATATAGTGATGCTATTATGCATTGCAAATTAAAAGGCCCCTTTTAATTCGCGCTCATATCGCAGTTTTCAAAGTTCAAATAGCCGATCCGAACCGTTAGATGTGTTCTCCATATTGAAATGTGCTTGGAGACCAAATTTTATATTTTTTGGAATTTTTTTACTATTTATTAAGCCACTTTGAAAATCGCTGATCCAACGGTTTCACTGTTCATTATGAGCCACCGTTGGATCAGCGATTTTCAAAGTGGCTTAATAAATAGTAAAAAAATTCCAAAAAATGTAAAATTTGGTCTCCAAGCACATTTCAATATGGAGAACACATTTAACGGTTCAAATCGGCTATTTGAACTTTGAAAACCGCGATATGAGCGCGAATTAAAAGGGGCATTTTAATTTGCAATGCATAATAGCATCACTCATATATATATAGGAAATTGCTAATATGCTACGCGTTGCATATAGCACCTCCGTGCAACGGCTCAAAATTTGAGTTTTCAAAATCCTAACGGTCGATCCGAACCGTTAGATGTGTTCTCCATATTGAAATGTACTTGGAGACCAAATTTTACATTTTTTGGAATTTTTTTACTATTTATTAAGCCACTTTGAAAATCGCTGATCCAACGGTGGCTGTTCAAACAGTGAAACCGTTGGATCAGCGATTTTCAAAGTGGCTTAATAAATAGTAAAAAAATTCCAAAAAATATAAATTTGGTCTCCAAGCACATTTCAATATGGAGAACACATCTAACGGTTCGGATCGACCGTTAGGATTTTGAAAACTCAAATTTTTAGCCGTTGCACGGAAGTGCTCTATGCAACGCGTTGCACCGTAGCACTGTCCATATATATATATATATAGAGTAAGGCTACGGTACATTGCAAATTAAAAGGCTTGTTTTAATTCGCATTTGAGACCGTTAGATCTGCTTCAAGATTCGTGCAGATCAACAGATGGGTTAATTTGAAATTTTCGGAGATATGGAAGACTGGACGTCTCCAGTTATTGAATAGATTAACAGTGGTACCTTTTTACCAGCTCCTTTCTCTTAGTTTCTTCGTAAGTATCATACAAGCTCCTTTTTTATGTGCTTCCATAATACTGAAACGAGTGTTAACATCACACAGTGTATTAAATACAATATACCTTTTTACGGTTTTTGAACTATGACATTTTGAGTGTATTAAATACAATATACCTTTTTACGGTTTTTGAACTATGACATTTTGGTAAAAAGAGGAAGTTAATTTGTTAATCTATTCAATAACTGGAGACGTCCAGTCTTCCATATCTCCGAAAATTTCAAATTAACCCCTCTGTTGATCTGCACGAATCTTGAAGCAGATGTAACGGTCTCAAATGCGAATTAAAACAGGCCTTTTAATTTGCAATGTACCGTAGCCTTACTCTATATATACATATAGAGATAGGCTATTGTGCTTTGCAAAGCAAAGGGTCTATTGTGCTTTGCATTTATATCCCTTGGATCTGCTTTAAAAACCGTGCAGATTAATCTGATCTGATTCAAAAAATGACGCTACAAAGTTCATTTTGTGTCTCTCCATTGACTGGAGGCATCCAGTGGAGTAAAACCCCCCAAACCCCAACCCGACCCTGCTCTTTCTCTCTCACGCGATATGCTCTTGTCTCTTGATTAAACCTAAATCGCGCCCCTCTCCTCTCCTCTCTCGGCGTCACTGTCGCACCGCCCATCTCCTCACCTTCTCTTGGGCTTGTCTCCTCTCGGCATAGCGACGTCTCTCTCGACCCCGCTCAACACGCGAGGGCTCGCCATAGCTGCGTCTCGCCTCGAACCCGGCAGCGCCTCAGCAGAGGCTTCAATCGCTGGTTAGCGATTCTTCTTAGTCGCGTCTGGTTAGTATCTTTCCTTGTCTCTCTCAGCAATTCCTTGTCTCTCTTTCAGTTATTCCTCAATTGTGCAATTTTGTTTGAATTGATGCAGTTTTTCCTTGGTATAAATGGATTGCACAATACAACCAACGTTAACCCAATTTTGTGTAGCTCACCAGGATTCTGCTGTTGAGTTTCAAGATGACCTAGTTTGAGGATGAGATAGAATAACACAGGGAATTATTCAAAGAGGTACAAAAAAAGCCCCCTTGACGTAGATGGTGTTGTTGCAAGAAGACGAAAGAATTTCACTGGTAAATTTTACGAAAATTTGAACATGCTTCCTGATACCTACAACAGCCTTGAGGACGAGATGGTGAAAGTTTATTCTTAATTTAACATACTCTTCTAGGTTTGGGGATGAAGACGAGATGTAATTGTGAAACTCTTGTGCAAGGTATTATTGATTTTGAGGTTTAGGTACGATCTGGGTCCATGATTCCAGGTAGCTTGTGGATTTCAGCATTTATTTCAACTTGATGTACAAATGATTAGCTTGTTCAGTAATTTATTGTATTACATAGGTGTTAAATTTTTTGTAATATTTCAAATGTAATTTGCATTGTAAAAGAAGTTGAGATCTATTCAATTCATTTGGAATTAAGTGGAAAAATGAAATTGATGCGTTTGTTGTTTACAATTCATTTGGAATTAAAGAATTGTTGAATGTGAGACAATGTTATTTAGGGTTACTTTATTGAATGTGAGATTTATTTTGAGAATTTATGTTCCAAATTTACCTTGAAAATGTATTGTTATGCTTTTGTTATGTTACTTACTTTTTTTGTTCAAATATTGCTTTTGTTATGTGCATGTACAAGAATCATATACTGCTTTGTTATGTTATGTTGGAAATTTATGTTGGAATCATATATTACGAGAATCATATTGCTTTGTTATGGTTATATGATGCAAAGCACTAAATGTTTCATTTTTTCTGAAATTTTTTGTTGCTCTTCTATTTATCTGTTTTGACATTTTTGGTACCACTTACTAATATAACTATAAGGAGAACTGTACATTGAAACTGGTGATAAAATTTCAGATGATAAAAATTGTACAGTGAAAACATCTAGAGAACAATTGAAAGGGCGATATTGACTTGTAAAAAAAACAGTTAGAAAAAAGGAACCTCAGTAGAGATTAAAAAAAAAGTCTTGTAAATAAAAGGGCGGCTTTATATATTTTACATCCACTAAATCACATGAAACAACAAACAAAGTATAATTATCCTAATCCTATCTTGAGCATCAAACTGACTTTTTGCTTCAAATCATCGCACTAGCTCACAACACTCAATCTATTGCATCTCTGACAACAAGACCATTTTCGTTGTCTTAATCACCTTACTTTTTTTCCCTGCGTCTTGTGCTTGCTAAAATGTTAGAATGAAACCTGAAAATTATATTATATAAAATTATTGCAAAATTAGTATTGGAGATGGATATGCTGGTATCAAGTCAGATGTACTCTTCAGTATCAAAATTAATTTATTGACTATGCTAAGAGACAAAAGGAGAGTGCAAGTCCTTTACATACTGGTACCGAATTAATGTTAGGTTTTGAATCATACATTTATGTAAACTAACATCAATTTCCTGAAAATAGAAAATCGCTAAGCATAACCAACCTAAAGCATCTCCAACTGTCTTATTTCATTCTTTGTATTCTGGACTTTAATTCTTCTGCCTATTTAATTTAAGCCCATGCTTATATAAAGGCAATTATTGAGAGAACTTCACCTCTTGACTCATACATGAAAACCAAGGATTTAAACACAAATTGAGAAGTTTTCTCATAACATAAATTTATTAATTTGACTCACAACTAGTGAAATAAAAAAATCGACAGAAAGAGTGAGGGAGAGCTTACCAGGAATGAAAATGTCTAAGGCGGCAAGAGGTGGCTATAACGCTAGCAAGGGGAAAAGAGCCACCAGAGGACCGGTCAGGAGCAGATCTGAGAGAGAGGAGAGGACAGTGAGTAGCCGAGAGAGATGAGGTGCAAAAATCATGAGAGGAGAGGCGGTGCGAGCCGAGAGAGGAGGAGAGAACGATCTGCTTTCGATTGAGGCCTAGAAAAGATAAGCATGAGAGAGAGATCAGGGAGAGGGGATTTTAATTTAATGGACACCTCCAGTTGCTGGAGATGCATTTTCACTCATTCCAGCGACTTTTATTTGAATCTGATCGAATTAATCTGCACGGTTTTTAAAGCAGATCCAAGGGATACAAATGCAAAGCACAATAGACCATTTGCTTTGCAAAGCACAATAGCCTATCTCTCTCTCTCTCTCTCTCTCTATATATATATATATATGTTGAACTATAAAATTGAATTAAACTTAATGTGATTTTGTTAAATATATATTGACTTGAAGTAGACTCTATTGATTAGGATTTGGCAAGATTTACTAAAGCTCTGAACTAGTTGATCATCTACGTACTTTACATGATCAGGTGCGGGATTCATTGGCTTTATTTTGATATTCATTTCTAAGAATTAAATTATTATTAGTTTTGCATGTTGAATAATTGATTGACTGCATTATTTGAACTATTGTAGTATATGCATAGCACAATACAAATGAAACTGGATTACTGGTAAGTTTGATGACTTGTCATTTTGATATGGTTTATCGATTGTTTGTTCCTCGTTTTAAATAACTGAGTGATTCCACAATTAACGATTTTTATTGAATTTACTGATTACTGCAAAGTCTAGGTCATGACTAGACTTTGACCCAAGACTCTTATGCGTATATGGTGAATGACCACAACTGAATCCAGTACCGGTTGGGTAGATAATATTGTAAATTGTGACTGTAAAGATAGTGAAACATAGGCCCTGCAACCATATGAAGAACGGTTAATCCGATATAGGCATGCACAATCTTATGCGGGATAACCATTCCCACATTCTCCATAACCGCCTCCACAATCTCCCAACTAGCACGGAATGGCGGTTAAAGGACAACCTATAAAATAAAGAAAAATCATGAAAAAATGGATCAAATTTTCTGCTAAGATTAAGACACACCAAGAGAGATATCGCATAGGGAAGAGTACGAATATCTCAGATCCTAATTTCTTTCCATCCCGACTTGTCAACTCGAGATAAGTCAATTCATCATAACAACCCATCGCATCTCGGAACATTCTGGTATACATCAATATATTTGAGATACTATTTTCGAAAATTAAACTTGCATCTTACCGAAGAAAGACGAAAACTGGCACCACTGCACTAAGTCCGTGAGCAAGACTGTTCCCAACAAATTTGTAAATTGTGAATTATTTACTTTTAATATGGACAAGTAGTTTATGCATGCCAAAAGCCATCGATAATTGTAACCACATCAACTTATGAATAACCTGCTATGCAAATAACGGATTTACTGTGCAATAAAAATTATTGATACTTCTCATTTTAATTATATCTGATTCTTGTACTTATTCATGCTCTCAATGTAATTTTTTGAGAATACTCTGCTTACGAAACTGGCATTAATTAAGCAGAGAAATAAATGGCATATTGCAATTTAATGCACATAGAGAAATCAAATCATCAACAAATCCAACAATATTAAAGAGATCATGCTCGCAAGTTTATTCTGATTTCAGTCCATTTTAATTATAAGTGTGGTAAAAATTATACTACGTCTCCACAAGAAATACAAATATAAGAGAAAATGGTCATATCCACATCTCGGATTCTCGGCCATAGTTTCAAAGTCAAGTTTGAAGCCTAATATTGAATTGCTATTTCAAATATTCTAGTTTTTATTTATTTCTTATTTATTGAATTTGAACCAAGAAGATGCTTCTCACGCTCTTAAAGTTTTGTGATTGTCTATTTTGAAATATTTACTCCAATTCTGAAATTAGCATTTCTAACATAATATATATATGTACTCTGCATGTAAAAACTGATCAGATGTGAACCTTTTTTTTAGCAGTTTCAATATGCAGACTATGGGAGCATGATCAAACTAACACTACAATTTTATGAAATTTAGTAAGAGGAGGATTCAAATGTACCAAATTTTTATGCTTCTATTTACTCCCAATTCTCTATCTTTATTTTCAAAGTTTGAACAGTAAATCCGAACCGATCAACATGACATTCATAATAAAATATGTTTGGAAACCAAATTTTATATTTTTATAATTTTTTTTACTATTTTTTAAGATAGGTACAAAATTATTTTATCGGATGGTCCAGAATATCCTTAAAACAATAATTTTGTACATATCTTAAAAAATAGTAAAAAAAAAATCTAAAAAATATAAAATTTAGTCTCGAGGCATATTTTATTATGAAGATCATATTGAGCGGTTTGGATCGACTATTCGGACTTTGAAAACGAAGATAAAGGAGATAAATATTTCACAAAACGTGTAAATTTTATTTTAATTTTAGAATTTTGTATCTTCATAAAAAATTTGTCAAAAGACCATATATAATTTCCTGGTGAGCGATTTTTTTGGATATCCCTTGTGACCCGGGTGCGTATCCTCTGTTATATCTCAATTTTTGCGTGACCGACATGTCCGGTGCCTATTCGAGGGAATGTGAGGGGGCAGTATTACTTGAGCTTTGAGATTCGTGCAGAACCTATTTGAACGATTGAGGTATTCCAAAAGGTCACGCAAAGTTTAAGATATCTCAGAGGGTGCGAATTCTTGCGACCCTGGTTCCGCAACTCCGCATCGTAAAGTATCTCAAAATTTTGGTTTTTAGATTTGGACCGCCAGTCAGATATCGGGTCAATCGGTTCGAGATGAAATGCACAATCTTCTTTTAATACCGTAACAGAACAGATTGAACGGTCCAGATTCAAACACAAAAATTGAGTTACTTTTCGAAGATCCGAAATCAACAGGAGACCCCCCGGCCGCGCGACTTAGTATCCTCTGCATTAACTCAAAAAATAATCTTTTGAGTTAATGCATCTGAACTGTCAGATTCGCTTTAATGTCCGTACGTATTAGATCCACACTAATATTAAAGAGCCCAGCATTATAGACGGGGGGTCGGATTGGCTTCATTTAATATCAGACGGTCAAGATGTATTAACTCAAAAGAGCAGATGCAGACGATGCGGACTCCGGCCGCGCACCTTTTTCGGTATCAATTGTGGAATTCGCATCCTCTGTGATATCTCAAACTTTGCGCGACTTTTTGGAATATCTCAATCGTTAAAATACGTCCCATACGAATCTTAAAGCTCAAATAATACTGGCCCCATACGTTCCCCGAATAGTCACTGGACACGTTGGTCACGCAAAAATGGAGATATCTCAGAGGATAAGCACCCATCAATTGTGGGGAGAGGAGGCTGTCCGATGCCCATCGGACTGAGTTGGGTTCGATGGCCATTTTATACCGTCCGATCCACTTCAATATCTGTGCCCACGGATATTAAAGCAAACAGCACGGATATTAAAGTTATACACACAGATCTTGAAGTGGATCGGATGGTAGAAAATGGCCATCGAACCCAACTCAGTCCGATGGGCATCGGACAGCCCTCCCTCCCTCAATTGTGACCCCTGGCACCATGTCGTCTCTCTGCGCCGCGTGGCGCACATTCACCCTCCACTTATCACTTTCCCGTTACTCTTACCACAGTCTCTCTCGCGCTATTTAATACACCCCTTCCCCTCTCCGGCTCTCTCACCCCGCCGCCCCATCCTAACCCTAGATTAATTGCAAAACCCTTCCCCCCTTTCCCCTACCTCTCACCTCTCCTGGTCGGTGATTGTAGAGTTATTAGTTGCTTGGTGCTTGGTGCTTGTTTCTTTTTCCCTGAGAGGAGTAGCGGGTTTTAATGCTGTTGATGGATGGGGGTAAGCTTTTTTTTTATTAAATTGAATTTAGGTTAAGAATTTTGCTGTTGACTGTATGATGTATGCTGGTGCTGATTTTCTCAATTGATTGTTCCGACACAAAAGCAGAGAGGGAGAGAGAATAGTATTTTTAATTCGTGAAAATATTCTCTGAATAAGAGTGATTTGATTTCTACCCCCTCCAAATGTCGGATTGTATTAAATGTATCCTTGACGAGAGGATTGTGTCATATCTCATATGCTCATGAGGGCAAGCTTCTCCACTCAGTTGCATAGAACATTTTCAAATTCGCAGTCCAAATAAGAGAAACCAAGTAGATATATTATTTTATTTCATTACTCCTTAATCTAAATTTAAAGAGGAGCTTTACTTTTGAACATAAAGATTTTGTTGTCTCAGCCCCCAACTCAATACAAAGCTCCAAACTTTCCTTACCATTGCTCCAAAGTTTACCTTTTATTCACCTGTACACATATTTTAGAAGGTTATGTTTCTTGTATCGTCCCGCAAATATTATTTGCGAATATTCCCCCAAACAGTTCACACAAATACTATTTGCGAATTGTCCCGCAAATAGTCTGAAGGTGACTTCCCTATAGTAACTCATTAACATATAAACATCTGCGAATGTAGTTGCTTCTATAAGAGAAGTACAAAACAAGCAGAGATCATTGCTCTGTTTATTGTTTTTGATTAACTATTGAAAAAGGCCAAGAGTATTTATGAAGGTGTAAAATTTTCAGACTCGATTGTATGCCATAGTCGACAGTTATCTTGTATATTAGCTCTGATTTTAATTGAATCATATTGAGTCAATGAATCTTGTATATCTTGTCATAGTTGACAGTCATCTTGTATATTAGCTCTGATTTTAATCTTGTAACCCTAATGAGCTCCAAATAGGCAATCAATCACTGTTAATATTTTTCACGACCTCACCCCCCCTTCTGCTTAAAAGGTTAATATTTTTCCTTAGTTTCACTACTAACTCTTTGTTCCGAGTCATCCAAAGCAATCATAGTTTAGGAAAACAATCCCGTAGCATAGGTGGATTGTTAGCTCATTCATATTGCAACTTTTGATTATCTTTTTTTGTACAATCTCCGGCCCCAACTCAGGCCAAACCTTCAAACTTTCCTTACTAGTGCTTGTTGGTAACAAAAAATGATGAACTGAAATTTAAAGAGCACAAAGCCATCTAAAATGCTTTTATCCACCAATATATATATTTCAAAAGATTATGTTGCTTGTATCGTCCCGCAAATACTATCTGCGAATAGTCCGGCAAATAAAATCTGCAAATAGTCCCGCAAATACTATCTGCGAATAGTCCTGCAAATGCTTTCAACTGTACATACTGTATGAATAGTCTGGAAGACAACTTCCCTACAGTAACTGATTAACAAATAAACATCAGCGAATGTAGTTACTTCTATAAAGAGAAATACAAAACAAACAGAGATATCGCTCCGTTTATTGTTTGTTGATTAACTATCAGTATTTATGAAGGTGTAAAATTTTCAGACCCAAGTGTATGTCATAGTTGACCGTTATCTTGTATATTAGCTCTGTCTTAAATTGAATCATATTGAATCAATGAATATTGTAATTGTGACCCTAAGGATCTGCAAGTAGTCGGTCAATTATTTTTCAAATGAGTAACAATATTCTTTCTTTTTTGTGCAATTCTTGCAGAGGAAAAAACTGAAAACTCAAAGAGGTGCTTTAGGTTGCACTTCAATTTGGCGTGAGTGGTCTAGGAAAGGTAAGAATGCCTGGTCAAATTGGTGTGAATTTAGCATGATTTCCTGCCCTTATGTTTACAAGGTCTCAGAGTGTTTCCAAAATTAATTCTCAAGTTAGCTAATTTAAAAAATGACATTTGTGTGAATAATAATGCAGATTGCACCAAATATGAATTTCGATCGACTGTTTTGCTTTGTAAGACAATCTTTGGAAGAAATTTTGTTGTTAATTATGTAATTAGAAAATATTAATGCATGCCCCTAGAATGGGCATTATTTTCTGACGGGAGAACTTTGATTTTATGTGTAGATAGACGTTGGGGAAAAATACGAAACAGTCCGTTATTTTCACCGCCATGAGAGCAGTGTTAACCGTGTCTTCATTGACAACCCCATGTTTCTTCAAAAGGTTTTTTTTTTTTTCTAGTTCATGTCAATGCATTTTTTATTTAATTTGTATTAGGATTTCTACTTGAAAATAATTATGCTTTTATTTGATAAATTTTTAGGTGTGGGGAATGGCAGATAGCAAGATCTATGACTCTGGAGCCAGTACTGACAATCATGACACCCAACTGTGCTTCAGCCTATTGTGTTTGGTCCGCAATTTTGTTCTTTTTTTTACTTCTTTTGATAGTAGATCTACTACCTTCCATGGATCTGATAAGAATGGCGGCAGCAAGAATGTCGACCTCTGGTCCCTCATCGTCACGGCAATTGCCGTTGTGGCGTCATGTATGTATAGATAATTTATGATTTTAAATCTACTTTTACATGTAAATTTCAACTTTTGTAATAGCATTTTTTTTTTCATTTTCTTATAAACAGGGATCTTATGGTGGAAATTACAAGTTACAACATTGGAAAGGACTGTTCTGCTTGTCGTTTGGATAGTCTGGAAGACAGGTTTGTTATAGAAATATATTCAGAAACAAACTTTCATGGTTGCTGTTACTTCTATAAAAATGAAATCTCAATCTTCATAAACTTTTTCCTCTTGAAATCATCAATCAATCATTTACCTAACTAACATCTTTTTTTTTTTTTCTACTTTTTCCAGAGTAAAAATTTTGAGAACTACTTTTGGGATGAGTGGTCTAGGTAAGGTAAGAGTGCTGCGCAAAGTTGGTGACAAATTTAATTTCAGTAAATTTACTTTTAAATCTGGGTTTGCTGGTCTGCAAAGGGATATCCCCTGCCACAATGTCGTACCAAACCAATTTTTTTTTGTTGTTATTTGGTATGGGCAACTTATAATTGCTATATGACACCACACAAAAGTTTTCATATGTGATTTAATTGGATATGTTAACAGGAAGTTGTACCAACCTGGGGCTTAGCTTGGACCAATAATGGCGCGCAAATTTGGTATGGCGTCAAAGGGAGCTAAAGTTGAAAGTTTTATGGGAACTCTTGAGAATAATGTCGGGAAGGGGAGGCTACCAGTTCCTTCAAACACCCTTCATGGATTGAAAGAGAGGAGACTGGATATGTTGAGTTATTTTGTGCCACTGATAGTAATGGGAAGTAAAGAAATAATTTCAGAGGGTGCATTATACATTTAAGAAAGAATTTATTGTTTTAAAGCTTCTCATAATGTAATGGCATATACCAGTGGATAGTAGTAGAAGGGTTCTTCAACAGACTCATTTTGTTTTTTTTTCCCATAATCTTTAGGAGAAATCATTTCTTCTAACATGTAAATATTTCTTCTTTGGTTGATATATGGATAGGTTTTGTTTCCAAATATGAAATATTAATACTATTGTAGAGCTTTAAGTGTCCAATTGACTCCCAGATTTGATCGGTTTGGTTATTTTTATGAAAATCAAATAAAAAATTATTTTAGCAAATTTAATTAAATTTGAATCGGAACATGAGTATCAAATTTGGAAGTTGACACAAGGTAATACGGTTTGTACCACAAAGTTTCTTAATGAGCTGAGAAAGTAATAGCTGTGAATCTCTTTTCTTCATGCAATGAAACAACAGAGTTTACCAACAAAATGTTTATTCCATCTGAAATAAAAGATCTTGAAAGTTCCTAAATTAATATAAAAGAAATTCAAAGGATTTCGATGGTTTTTAAAAAAAAAAGGCGGTCCCAGCAAAATTTATTTCCTCAATTAATGGATAGATTGGATTTTTTTTTTTCCAAGTAAAATTAAAGTATAATGCTTATTTTTTTCATTGGTAGAAAAACATTTACAAAAAATGAGCCAAGTTGAAAGGAACAAGAGGAAAACCCAGAATTGTTTTTGTGAAAAAATAAAGGTACTTATTAGATATCGTACAAAATTAATAAATAACTGCCAATTAATAATATATTCATGAACGAATTGTAGAGAGTAATAAAATTAGTCACGCCGTTACTAGTTCCGTC
Organism: Carex arenaria; assembly: GCA_964058825.1. Classification (NCBI taxonomy): domain Eukaryota; kingdom Viridiplantae; phylum Streptophyta; class Magnoliopsida; order Poales; family Cyperaceae; genus Carex; species Carex arenaria. Next base: position 841,851 of record CAXKVW010000006.1, on the reverse strand, counting down.
ACATCACGTCACGTGGCTTGCGTATCGTGTGGCGTAATCATTCGCATGACGTAATTGTTTTCTATCATTTTAGTCACGTCATGTTACACAAGCTGATCCAATCACGTCATGTGATAGGTTACGTGAATAATTCTTTCAACATTATTTCTTAATTATAATTTAGTTTGAATATTTTTTTACTTTTTAGTATATTCTGCTCTTATTTACTATAAACTAACTTAAAACTTGACAATAATAATTACACGTGATCAATTGTGTCACTTTTGATCACGTCACGTTTGGTAACGATGTGATCCTATGTGATATGATTATTTGTTTGATGTGACTGCATTAAACTAAAAAAACCAAACCGTTTGAACCGAACTTATTCGGTTCAGTGACTTCAGTCCAAAACCGATTAAACTGGTCCCAATGAACAAACTTTTGGTTCAGTCCAATAAGTATTGGGATAATATTGAGAAAGCTAATTCTTTGATCTATGTTGCGGATATTCTTGATCCTCAACACAAATTAGAATTCATAGAGTTTTCTCTCGCGAAATTATATGACAAAGATAAGAGTGAGAAAATGATAAAGATGGTCAAAGATGACTTAGTTTTGTTATTTGATGAGTATAAGAGGTTATATGGCTCAATATTAAACAACAATGGAAGCAATAATAACACTACAATGGAATTAAATCTCGGTAAAGAGGATACACAAACACAATTGATGGATTCAAGATTTAAGAAGCATAAATCTGCAACAAATGCAGGAGAGAGCAAGAGTGACTTGGAGATAAGTCTTGAAAATGATGTATTAGATTTTGATATTTTGGGATGGTGGAAGCTTAATATATCGAGATTTTCTATTTTGTCACACATGGCACGTGATTCTCTTGTTGTTCCTGTTTCAACATTGGCTTCCGAGTTGACCTTTAGTACGAGTGATTGCATACTTGATGCATTTAGGAGTTCGTTGACTCCAAGAATTGCACAAGCTCTCATATGTGCTTAAGATTGGCTTCGTTCAACATTTCCAGTCGGTGTTGAAGAAAATTTAGAGATGCTTGATAAGCTTGAAGAAGGTAATTAAAATCATCTATTTACTAATTCAATTTATAGATACTCTCATATTTACCAATTCTTTTTTAGTATTTGTGTTTTCAGAATTTTCCAAAATTGGATTGGAGAATGCAGCAGCTCTAACTAATAATTAAAATTTTCTTAATTTAGACATGCTTTTGGTTTGTATTAGTCTATATTTGTCTGCTGAAACTCAAATTAGCTAGGTGCGATATGAAGTTAGACTTGTTTTTGGTTTGTACTAGACTTGCTGGGATATACTCACTAGGTGTGATTTGACTATGCTTCACTGACAATTAGGTATGATATGATGATCATGATATGCTCCACCGCTCACTCACAGTATATACTCTTTTTCTTTACTTTGTAAATTATTATTTCTGCAATTGTACATATGATAAATACTAAGTTTTTAACTCTGCCTACATCTAATATGATATAGCTGGTTTCAAGCCTGGCAAAAAGAGAAGGGTTTACCTAAAAAACTTGAAAATATTGACTTCTTCTCATATTCAATTACTCACAGATTTTTAGTTTTTAATTCACTTCTTCTTTTCAATTGTATGTTGCTGATATGAGATATGCTTCTGATCTGTGATGGCTGAAGTACAGCTTCCAATTGACAACTGGTATTGCTGAAGTGCAACTCCCAATTGAGTAAGTCATTTAATTCTCCATTTTTGTGCTTCTAAATTCTTATCAAGTTTTGAGCTGCTTGCTAGCTATCAGGATTTCCAATTTACTTCTTATTTACTAGAGATGTACATGTTTTACAATTTGATCTTGAATGGTACTTGTACAGTTATACTTGGTATTTGAGATTATTAATTTGATCTTGAATGGTACTTACACAATTATACTTGATATTTGATTCAATATTATGGAAGTGTTAAAATGTTCTGATTCAAAATAATACATAATTAACTTTCTCGAGTCTGTTAAAATGTTCAGATATTATGGAACTGTTCTGCTGAAATTCTTGTTAACATTGCAGTGGGTTGGACAATCGGCTAAAAGACGAAATGCTTCATGCATATAACATTTTTAAGGTTTTTGGTACCATTCTGGTACGAGGTATAATGAATAATTTGTGCAAGTTCATATCTGATCAGAATGACTCATTGGCATGGTTTAAGGCATTAGTAATAAGTCAATTGCTTTAGAAAATATTGCTTTGATTATGCATGATTTACTTATCCTCTGTTTGGATAATATATGGTATGTACTGTGGTTTTTTTTTATGTTTTTTTAGTTTCTGAATACTTTTGCTAATTGCTAATACTGGCAATTTCTTCAACATATATATATGGTCTGTACTATATTTGGATAATATATGGTATGTATTATGTTTGGATAAGATATGTTCGGTTATGTAACATTTTTGTTATGCCGGTTAACTTGATGTATACTTTTATTCAGTTCTGTACTATATGGTTTGTACTAAGGGCTATATTTTTTTTTTATAATGTATGGTCTGTACTTTGTACTAAGGGGAATTTCTTAAAAAATAATAAGTCAATTGTTTAAAATAAAAAAAATTAATATGCTTCAATTTGATCCGAACAAACTGAATATATCGAAATAAAATTTCAATCTGGCTCATTTCGGTTGATCGGCTGAAACGGTTCAATTGTATTTTTGAAATTGAATAAAACTTTAGTTTGTCTAGTTCGGTTCGGTTTCAACCGAACCGAACCAATGAACACCCCTAGATAGGAGACTTGTGCATGTGTTTTTTCATGTGTCTAATTTTCTTGAATAAAGTAGATTCGCCATAATAGTTAGGAACCAGAAGTCCAGAACGATGATTTGATCTTGAATTTGATTAATTTGATACTATAATTTGTTGTTAACATTATGAAGTTATGAATATGAACCATGTGCATAAACAAAACTTTTAAAAACATGAACACATAATTGCTCGTTGCCACATTGCTCTGCATACTGCAAATAATTAGTTCTTGCTAAGAATTTCTGATTTGAAAATTTAACCGTCCATCCAAAATCGTTAAACGTGATCTTCAAATTAAAATTTACTTGGGAATCAAATTTATATTTTTTAGAATTAATTTATTATTTGATTAAATAAGTACAAAATTACTACTTTGAACGATATAAAATTCTTAGATCAAGTGATTTTCTACTTATCTAAAATTAGTACAATAATTCTAAAAATAAATGTATAGATTTATTTTTAAGTATATTTTCATATGGAGATCACGTTGAGCACTTTAAATCAATTCTTTTAACTTTAAAAATAGAAAAACTAATTCATAGCACGGATCAATATGTACTATGCATTAATGCACTAGTATCTTAGCCGCATTATTTTTTTTTTACTCTATTAGCTTTTAGTTTCCTTCATTTGATTTCAAGATTTTTTCTTTGCATGCTAAGAAAATAAATGGCCCATCAGAGAAAGGAACTATTTTCATATTGTTATTGTAACATTGATTCTCACACCAAATTAAGTTATTTTTCAATGTTCCCGCAACTTTACAACTCTTCAGAAAAAGTAATTTTTAATTTTTAGAAGGAAAAAAAAAGGACATAATACTTTGATATCTGAATTTTTGAGATGAAACTACATTATTTTCATGCCAAACGAATGGTTCATTTAAAATCAATTTGAATACAAATATAACAACAAAACTGTGTAAATAACTACTTCAATAGACATTAATTGTGTGAATAAAAGTAGTGTATATCTAATAAAGCAACTTTTGTGATGAACTTCTAACAATGAGCAATAATATTGCATTAAGTTTTTGTCTTTAAATAAGTGATAACTAAACCAAGATAATATGTAAGTCATCAACTAAGTCTATCATATTTTGCCATTATTTTATGAAATTAATTATTATATTTAAACTATTCAACTAAATATTTCCAGTAGGACAAATTAAAATATTAGAGAAAATCAACATTAATACAATATGGAAGCATTTGAGCGTAAGAACTTGTAAAGAAAAACAATAAAGATTTTTTTTTTTAAATATACCTCTCATTGTGCAAAGGAAGATATACGGGCACATGGCACGTGCATGGTTACGAGCAAATTTGATGCAACTCTGGAAACTAGTATGACATCGGTATCATATAACAATTTTAAAATTTAACAAATATTTCTCTTTTAATTTAAAATTTCAAACATTTTTTTTGTGAGTCAAGCTACGGAGGCTAGTATGACATCATTATCATACGATACAAACTCTTAAACTTATTGAATAGACTTCAAACGAATAATTCAAACCGGTTGATCAAATGTTTTTTTTTTTTTAGTTTAGCTCACCGGCTTTTAGATAAAACTGGCCAGGTTAATTAAATATTCCAGTTATATTGTTTGTCCGGTCATAATAGCGAACCAATCTGATTTATTCCGGCCAGACTGCCCGGTCCGGTCCAGTTTAATAACAGTGGACCGGGTTGAATATGTTTTGGATTTAATAGGAAGCTCATATCACCACTAAGTCCACTATCTCCATCCACTGCATAAATTACTTCCATAATGATTCCGTACCATTAATTAAATGAAACCAAATCTGTAATTCCAATATTATCGGATGTCTCCCAAGTCTGCAAAAATGGAAGCTCTCCTTGTGGGATTAAGTAACAATCGTGGTTCCCAAATACCGGAGTGATAATCATTTTTGGAGGATAACGTGTAGACAGACCGGATCCATACGACACAAACCCGGCTTTACGGGCCCTCAATAGACCGAATTCACATCCTCTGCGGAGTTTTTACCTGCGGAGCTGTGCGGCTCTTTTAATCTGGAACGGACGGACCAAATTAGATTTTGGCACGAATTTTAAAGCAAAATTAATACTGTCCCCTTCATCATCCGAACACTCACCGGCTGGACCGTCCAATCAGTGCAGTAGGATGCTGAGAAATAAATTTGCAGCAGAGGATACGGTTCCCAATAGACCTCCTTATTGTAAGAATCCTGTTTGGGTATCATGATTCAAACAGCAGCTGGTCTGGGCTACGTACTAGGCCCAATGAAATGTGATTTAGAGACGAATTTCTTAATTGTCCGGCGACATTATTTGTTGCAGATTTTACACATTACGGGCGTGTTTAAGACAAAGAATAGTGCTAACTCGGATTAGCAACGAATTCAAACTACTATTCTATGTTTCAATGTGTTTGGATCTTAGTTCATGATGAGGAGACGATTCATTTCTTGTTAGATTGTAGAGAACGAAATAGACCAAAGGCAAAGTACATGTAATAGTGTATTTTAAATATAAAAGAATATGTAGATGTGTATTTTTTTTTTCCACACGCACAAACAGATTCTAAAGTTAAAAAAAAAAAAAAAAAAAAAACCACACGAGTCGTCCATGAGATACGAAATGCAAAGTGTCCCATTCATATATATATAGAGAGAGAGAGAGAGAGAGAGAGAGAGACTAAAGAGTAAAACTAGGATGCACTTAAATTTAATTCTAAAATCTATCAAGTTGATTTCAAATAACGAATCTAAATTATTGAAACCCTTATATCTCATGAGTGATGTATCTACATGTAAAAAAAATAAAATTTTTGAATTAATTATGCATAGAGTTAAGTGGTAAAAAATTGTTCAAAAATAAATAAATAAAAATTAATTTATAAACTTTTTATTTTTGACAGCTTGATTTAATACTAAATTAATTTAATAGTCTAAATTTTTTGCACGTAGATGTATCACTCGTAAAGTAGAAGTGCTTCAACCGTTTGAATTCGTTATTTGAAATTAATCCGATAAATTTTAAAATTAAGTTCACAAATAAATTTGGTGAACTCCAGAGCATAGGGGTGTAAACGGATACAGATTATCCACGGATAATCCGCTCCGAATCCGCTTATTTTCCGTATCCGGATTAAACGGATACGGATACTTGCTGATACGGATACGGATAATTTTAGCATATGGAAAAATAATGCGGATACGGATACGGATAATTCTGCGAGGATATAAACGGAGCGGATATCCGTATATATCTGGATCCGAAATGTAATCTTTCAACAGCTTTCAATTCATTTTACCCTTGCGAAATTTCCAAAAAAACATACATGTTCGTTTAAGTCCAAGAATCTTGGTAGAAAAATCATATAGTCTATTAGGATAATGGATTGGTTTTCTGAACCAATAAGCAATTAGTCATGCATAATCATCACTGTGCAAACTTAAAAAGTCTATTAAATTTTTGTTGATTTAGGTAATTAAATTAGGAAATTTAATATAATTACTCAATATCCGACAATTATCCGCTTCATATTCGTATTCGAATTCATATCAGTGGATTATCCATTCCGTATCCGTATCCATTTAAGATGAATATAGTTTTCAATTTTGATATCCGTATCCATATCTGTATCCGTTTGTTGAAAAACAAATACGGATATGGTATTAGCATTATCCGCTCCGAATCTGCTCCGTTTACGCCCCTACCAGAGCACCATAGTTATACTTATGTATAAAATAGTAAGGGTGAGGCTACGGTGCTATCCATAGCACCGTCCACACTATGCAACGGCTCAAAATTTGAGTTTTTAAAATCCTAACGGTCGATCCGAACCGTTAGATGTGTTCTCCATATTGAAATGTGCTTGGAGACCAAATTTTACATTTTTTGGAATTTTTTTACTATTTATTAAGCCACTTTGAAAATCGCTGATCCGATGGTCCAGACTTTTTTACTGTTCACCCGTTTTGAGCGATTTTCAAAGTGGCTTAATAAATAGTAAAAAAATTTCAAAAAATGTAAAATTTGGTCTCCAAGCACATTTCAATATGGAGAACACATCTAACGATTCGGATCGACCGTTAGGATTTTAAAAACTCAAATTTTGAGCCGTTGCATAGTGTGGACGGTGCTATGGATAGCACCGTAGCCTCACCCAAATAGTAAAGCTTGGTTGAAAACTTGGATGTGATATCTACCGAGACTTGTGAGAGTCCGTATTCTCTGAGATATCTCAATTTTTGCGTGACCGACGTGTCCGGTGCCTATTCGGGGAAGCGTAGGGCCAGTTTTATTTTAGCTTTTGAGATTCGTGTAGAACGTATTTGAACGATTGAGATATCCCAAAAAGTAACGCAAAGTTCGAGATATCTCAGAGGAGATTTGAATTCGACTTATGACGTGCTCCTCATAATTACCAGTATTAATTACGCCTCAGAGCTACGCTGGTAGAGTAGAGAGGCTTCTATTTATTTTTGATGTGAAGTAGAGGCTTCAAGTATAATCACGCTGGGTTGTCACTTTTTTTTACTACTCGTCTCGAGGCACGACAGATAACATTGTGTCAAAAAAAAACCTGATTCTAGTCGCTTCTTTGTCCAAACTAGAAGTATAGGATCCCGGACCCGTAATAATTCTCGTTGCTCGGATCACTTTTACAGAAGAAAAATTCATTTACCAAGATACATGTTAATTAAAATCAAACAATGCTAATAGATATTTTATAATCGATGAATAGTATGTAAAAGATCATCACTAGTCAAACTGAAAAGATCATAGGTCGGCGTGAATATTTAGTGATTTATTCCCTGTTAAAATTGGCGGTCAATAATGTATTTATGGAATACAGCAACAAGAAATGGTTCTTTTCATGCTAAGTGATTATATTTCCGTTTAAAGTCTGAAATTTTTTTCTTTGAAAGATTAAACTTAACAATTGAATTTCTTTAAATTTATCAACGTTTTGACTCTGATCAGATAAGACGAACTTTTTTCTCGTGAGAGAGGGAGCAAAGCAGAAAAAAATGGTAGTTAGTTACGGTACGTGCTTTAAAATAAATACAATCATTATGTAATATTATCATAAGATTGGTGGATCTGGATGATGAAAAGTAGAATTTGTTAGATGAGAGAGAATGATTGGAACATTAAAAATAAAGTATGAGCTCCGAAATTTTTTCCTATCAAAATGAACTGGCATGGAAACCAAGATGAGATTAAAATAGAGAAAATATAGGAAATAAATTGATAGTTGAACGCCTGTGAGAAATTTAACCACAGCACACTAAAGTCCTGTTTGGCCACTCTACTGTTTCTACGGGAAAAGAAAAATTTAGTTCAACTAATTTTTTTTTCCAAATTTAGTTCAACTGATTTTTTTTTCCTGCGCGAACAGTAATTTTTAGTTCAATTCCCACACCTATGCCCATTCGTAATGGCCCGCCGAACAGGCCCTGAGAGAAAGTAATTGGGAAATAAAAAATGAAGTATGAGATCTGAATTTTTTTCCTATCAACATGAATTAGCATGTGATTGAAAAATTGAAAATGAAGTCTGAGCTCCAAAAAATTTTCTCATCAAAACGAACTGGTGTGGAAACTGAGGTGAGATCAAAATAGAAAAATATATGAAAAATGAGCCGACAGGTTGAACACCTATAGAAAATTTAATCACAGCCAACTAAAGATCTCACTGAACCTTTGCTGACCGAACATGGTCTAAATGTTTGCCTAGCTTCTAAGGATGTCAATGAAAACTGTTTACCCGTTTACCCTACTAGTATTGTATTCAATAAGACGGATATGAGTAAGGCTTTTTTTTTGTTAGCTTATTGGGTATGGGTATGAGGAAGGATTTTTTTCGTGAGCTAAACGGGTATGGGTACAGGTAAAGGCTATTTCGTACCTATTAGATAACGGATAATTATTTAAAATAAATTACATATAAATATATAAATATTATATTCAATTTATTCAATTTTATGTTTCTCATATAACTGTATCAACGTTAATTTATGAGAAAATGTATGTATTTTCTTGTAAGAAGAATATTATATTAAACATATTACTTTTTTGTTTGAATGCTTTATTATTTAATTAACGAATTAAATTTTGAATTTGTTAGAAGAGATATTTGTATTTTTTTTAGTTTTTCTTTATAAAAAAATTATTAGTTATAATTGATTGCATATTTTTATTTTTATTTTTATATTAGTAATTGTATTTGCATATGTATAACATATAACATGATGAGTTTTGATAGTATATTTGTAAAAATAATAAAACTATTATATTAGCATTATTCTTTATTCATCTGCTATCATTTTGTTGCCCACTAATCTCAACGACTACTGATGGGATAAAATAATACAAATTCTTCATGAGTAAAGAGTAAGAACAGAGTATGAGTAAGATCAACATTTAGTGAGTATGAATGTGAAAATGCTCTGACAGCCGAACGCTTGTGGGAAATTTATCACAGCCCACTGAGAGAGAGTGATTGGGAAATAAAAAATGAAGTATGAGATCTAAAACTTTTTCCTATCAAAATGAATTAGCGTGTGATTGAAAAATTGAAAATGAAGTCTGAGCTCCAAAAATTTTTCCTATCAAAACGAATTGGTGTGGAAATTGAGGTGAGATCAAAATAGAAAAATATATGAAAAATAAGCCGACAGGTTGAACGCCTATAGAAAATTTAATCACAGCTCACTAAAGATCTCACTAAACCCTTGTTGACCGAACATGGTCTAAATGTTGCCTGGCTTTTAAGGGTGTCAATGAAAACTGTTCACTCGTTTATCCTATCAGTATCGTATTCGATAAGACGGATATGGGTAGGGCTTTTGTTTTCTGTTAGCTTATTGGGTATGAGTATGGGGAAGGATTTTTTTTCGTTAGCTAAACGGGTATGGGTACATGTAAATGCTATTTTGTACCTATTGAGTAGCGGATAATTATATAAAATAAATTACATATAGATATATAAATATTATATTCAATTTATTCAATTTTATGTTTCTTATATCACTGTATTAACGTTAATTCATGAGAAAATGTATGCATTTTTTTTAAGAATAATATTATATTAAACATATTACTTTTTATTTGAATGCTTTATTATTTAGTTAACGAATTGAATTTTGAATTTATTAGAAGAGATGTTTGTATTTTTTGTTTTTCTTTATAAAAAAATTATTAGTTATTATTGATTGCATATTTGTATTTTGATTTTTATATTAGTAATTGTATTTGCATATGTATGAGATGATGAGTTTTGATAGTATATTTGTAAAAATAATAAAACTATTATATTAGTATTATTCGTTATTCATCTGTTATCGTTTCGTTACTCACTAATCTTGACGGGTGCAAATAGAGTAGAGTAAGATAAATTCTTAATAGGTAAGACCGTAAGAGTAGGATATGGATAAGATTATCTTAGTAGTGTGGGTATAAAAATTCTTCCATCCTACCCATTCGTACCCATTGACATCCGTACTAGCTTCCCCCTTGGAATTGTATCCTCTGCGGAATTAAAAGATACGGAGTTTTGCTATTCTTTTAATATGATCCGTTTGTTTTGATCGGATGAACCAGATCAGATCTTGCCCGAATTTGAAAATTTTGTTTTTTTTTTTCAATTCAGGCAAGATCTGATCTGGTCCATCCGATCAAAATGAACACACCAGATTAAAAAATTTACAGAACTCCGCATCTTTTTTTCAATTCGGGCAATATCTGATCTGGTCCATCCGATCAAAACGAACAGACCAAATTAAAAAAACCGTTTTTAACTCCGCATAGTATACGATTCCCTTCCCCCTTGGGCTCGCGGAGTCGCGGGTACTAAAACATACTTTTTTTTTTTAGAAACCTTCGCAGAGGCTGCGAAGTCGTGAGGGGGAATCGAACTCTCGACCTTTGGGTACAACAATCCTAGGACATTTTTCTAGCCAATTGTGCTACCTCCCCTTTCTAAAACATACATTACAAAAATACTTTCTTCTACGGTTCTCTTCTGCTCCCGCTTCCCACTAAACCCCCTCAATTTCATCCCATGGCGCAATATTTCTCAGGTACGACCGCTCCCTTCCTCTCCGCCATCATCATCACTCAAATTTTTTCTTTTCTTCTTGTTTTCTCCGAGTAAAGTGTGTTTTCCTCTAATTTCAGGCGTAATTCAAATAATGTTGCAAAAGACGTTTTTGGAGGCTGCTGCGTTGGGAAATCTCTCTGTTCTCAAAAGTATTTTCAACTTTCTTTACAATAGATAAAAATAAAATAAAAATAACCTAGGTTATCTTTTCGCCTAAATATTTTATGAAGTAATGCTCAAATAACCATCCATTATTGGTATTTTTTGCGCGCGAAATGATCGCGCGCGCGCGTGCGAGAGAGAGAGAGCGAGTTGGGATGGAAGGGGGCTTTGTGCTTTGGACAGTTTGCTAACCCTTTTTTTTATCGAAGAAGCTAATTGTCATTTCACTGTGACTCTGTTTGCGTCTTAATATTTCATAAAACTTTGCAGAGATGGCAAAAAGATTAGACAAAGGGGACGGGATCAAGAAGACGATAGAGATAACAAAGGATGCCCTTGGGCTAAGTGCTTTTCATTTTGCAGCATCTCACGGGAGAACAGATATCTGTCGTTACTTGATCGAGGAATTGGGTTTTGATCCAGATTTTAGGACCTATGAAGGTTTTAACTTATTTGTTTTATATTTTTTTCCTAAGCTCCACTCAATTTTATCCTTTTGTTTTATTTATGGTTGTTACTTTTTGTTTATTTGAAGCAATATGAGAAATTGGTAAATCCTGGAAATAGTGTTGCAGCTCTAATTATGTGATCACTATTTACCTTTTTTTCTTCTTCAGGAAACTAAAAATAAAATAAATGAATATATTGCAGGTAGAACGCCACTTTTTTATGCAAGCATGGGAGGAAAAACTGGCACTTTGAATTATCTCTGTAATTGTGGAGCTGATCCTACATGCACTGACAAAAAAGGAGACACACCTCTACATTGTGCAGCTTATGGCGGTCTCTTTCATAAACTTCTCTCCCTCTATTGTTCACACACACACACACACACGAGATAGGGAAAGTAGAAAGACAAAGTTATAAGAATGGTTTGATGGGTTATCTTGGTGACACAAAGGAAAATATATTCCTTTTGTCTTATAATTTTCTTTCCAAATTTTTTAGTTTGAGCTAGTATTGATTAATTACTAAACTTGTTGATGGCAGTTGATATTATTTTTAGTAGTTAGTTATGTTCAACTTTTATTTTTCGTGTTTTGTGTCCAGGGCATGGCGAAACTATTGAATTATTGCTCTCCAAAGGAGTTCCTGTGGATCCCGAAAATCACCGGGGGACACCTCTTCATGTAGCTGCTGCCTGTTGCCACTAAAAAGCTGTGAAGGTCTTATTGGAGCACAATGCTGACGTAATTTTTAAAATTATCTTCCAGTACAAAACTAATATACTAGTGAAATTTTAATTATTTGATTAATATTTCTTCTTATAATAAAGTTTCTGTTTTTTCCAGCTTAACAAAGTCAGCAATGAACACTTTACTCCACTTATCCAGTCTATCTTTGGAGGATCTTTGGATTGCACCAAGATTTTGATTAAGGTATGACTTCTTTTCTTCCTAATAAACCATTTTGGAAGTTGTTGGCGTGAATCCAGTTTGCTGGAAATTTTAATGGAACTTAAAATGGTGTAGTACAACATTTTAGTGTTAGAAATGGTGGCCTCAATAACCAATAGAGCCACTACGGTGTCACTTGACGAAAAATTTCTAATGGCAATAGATTTGATATTGCTCCTTGTCCTTAATAGTATATTGTGTTTATAACTAATAGGCCGGTGCAGATGTGAACTTGTACTGTCCTCTAGCATCTGCAATTAGTCAAAATTCATCTGAGACAGTGATGTGCTTGTTGGCAGCTGGGGCTGACCCTAATGTTCCCAATGAAGTCAGGCTCAATGAAGTGAGTTTCTTGTAATATATCAATAGTTATATATGTTGTTCTTGTAGTAACATTCTTTTGACTTTATATTATGAAAGTAGTGCTACTTTTTTGATGATATATTTTCTATTGTAGTATGGGATGTTGCCAATAGAAGTTGCAGCTGAATGGGGTAAAAAGGGATTTGTTGAAATGCTTCTTCCTTCCACAACTCAGCTTCCTACTGTGCCAAACTGGACTGTCGAAGGAATTATTAATTATGTGAAGTCTCCAGCTTTTAAGAAAAAGGTTGGTGATCTATTTTAAATGCTTGTCAAGTTTGTATTTCATTATTTCATGAAGTCATGCTTGTTACATATGGGTACCTGTGCTATATCCCGATTTATTTTAGATCTCATTTCATTATTTTGCATGCTTTAGCATGAAATTGGGAGAAAAAAGAGGTTTGCTGAATTGAAAGTTAAAGGTGAACAAGCATTTAGGGGAAGACAATATTCTGCAGCCGTAAGCTTCTATGCCAGAGTAAGTTTGCTATTTTATCGTTCTATATTTGATATTTTTTTTTCTCAATTGATATCTAACGCTCTCAAGTCTTCAACTTCTTAATGGGTATTGTTTCCACTTTCTCTTATTGTAGGCAATGGAGATGGTACCAACTGATGCAGCAGTATATGCAAATAGGAGTATATGTTGGCTTCGTATGATGGATGGGCATCTCGCTTTGAAGGATGCTATGAAGGCTCAATCCCTTAGGCCGAACTGGCCCAAAGCCTACTACCGTATTGGTGCTGCTTTCATGTTACTAAAGGTTGCTCAGTTCAATATAAAAAAAAATATGATTGCACTTTTGTGTTTTTTACCTGGTCTTATTCCTTGTCACGGATGCGGTACTGTCTCATAACTAGATATCATGTTACTTCTATGATATAATTTGTTGGGTGGGACATGTACCATAGAATACTAGACAAGGAATTTTTGTTTATTCATCTTCGTCTGTTTCATGTATAACCGCCCAAGTAAAGTTGTGGTTAGAAATGCACAAAACAATTACAACAGTAGTGGTGGTCCTCTTTTACTGTTCTCACTATGGAAATTTTTGTCATATTATGGGTTTTGTTTTAAATTTTATTTGTTTTTTTGGTGTTTGAAGAGATATGAAGAAGCTTCTGAGATGTTTTTGGATGGCTTTAAATTAGATCCCGCCAACAAGGATATGGAAAAGGCTCTATCGTAAGTATTGCTCCCTTAATTTAATTTTTAATTAGGTTTTCCAGTAAGTGTGAACTATGGGTATTTTGGATTTTCCTCTTTTGCTCTGATCGTGAAAAAGAGAAGAAACAGTAGGAGATTGTTCAAACAAATTGACAGGCCTGATCGTGAAACAGAGAAGAAACAGTAGGAGATTGTTCAAACAAATAGACAGGCCTAGTATGCAATCCTTGCCGAAAAATCTGACATGTTGCTATTGTGACATTAAATTTGTAGGGAGGCCTTGGATTGCATGAAGAAATCTAATACCGTGTAGGTTCATTCAGCGAAAGAGCAACAGTTGGACTTGCTATGTTTGACACAGTTAGCTTTTTTTAAGGGTAGAAGTGTAAGACTTGTTTAGTGGTGTATACAGCAAGATTTACATTAGTGTTTATTTTGTTTGATGTGTGTATTATATTGATCACTGTGTTAGTTTCCTAGTCATGTGCTACTAGTTCTCATTGCACGTTGTTTGACATGCATTTCAAAATTATGGACACATCTTGCCAATAGATTGTGCTGTATTGGTTTACCACATGGGGAATACATTGGTCAAAATTGATAAAAATACATCTTGCCATAGATTTGTCGATGGATCTTTGTTCATTGACATTAAGGGTGGCAAAAAAGTTTGTAGCTCATGGGTCGATTGTGACTTGCATCTGGTTTGCTAACAGTTCGTTCGTTACTGGACAGAGTTGTTAACGAGTTAGTTCGCTACTAGCTCGGTTCAGAATTAACGAGTTTGAGCTGGGGTTTAGCTTGTTCGTCATCTCGCGAGCTAGCTTGGATAGTTATGAATTTGTGATTTTGTATGAATTTATGTGTATTTTATGCTGTCGCTTAGTTCAACTCGGTTCAGTTCGGTTCAACTCAGTCCAAAAAAATTTGTAAAATTTATTTTGTTCTTAAAACAAAGTCCAGTCAGACCTAGTGAGTTAGCTCGTCAGCTCGCGAGCTAACTCGAACTAGTTTGTCATGAGTTTGAGTTGAAGTTTTAGCTTAGAAGTCCTAGGTCTAGCTTGTTTATAACCCTAATTGACATTGTCAACTTATATAGAGAAAAATGTTAAAAAAAATTATAAATGCATAACGAAATAGACTGAATGCGAGTATGCGACACAAACATTTATTCATAAATCATAATTGTAAGAGTATTTTTTACAATTCTATCTGAACGCACGCATTCATGTTCTTACACACGATCAACTCCAAAAAAAAAAATGTTCTTACACACGAATCATTACGATCAGTGGAATTATAATAGCCCTAATTTTTATTTATATTCAAAGTTAAATACAAATTGTCAAATATGCTCACAGAAGCTGAGTATTTATAAAAATACACAAATTGGCCAATTATTAGCTGGTCCTTAAATAGAAACTAGTCAATAATTGGCCGATTCTCATTTTAAATTTGTTTTCATCTTTTTTTTGTTTTTAGAAAATGACGATATTTATTTATTTTTTATAATAAAATATTAGAAATATTCTTTTTGTTTCTTTCAAATTAGATAAAATACTATATAATTTGATTTATTAGAAATACTACAACAAATAATCCGGATCAATATTTTTCAGACCAGATTTTTCACGGCTATAAAAAAAATAAAAATATTTTTTTCTGTGTTATTAGAAAAAAATAAAAATACTTTGAATCTGAGTTATTGATACTGGTTCAAAAGTCACTTTTATGTAAATACAAAAAATATTTGGATTCTTCTATTTCAAAAAAATAAAAACTAATTCTGCAAGTGTATCAGACACGATTGAATTTTTTAAAATGATGTTCTCTCATTTTTTTTGGAAATTCAGATAATTTTTATTTTTTATTAAAATATTAAAAAAAATTTGATATATTTTTTTAAAATTGGATAGAATAATATATAATTTAATTTATTAGAAAGACTGAAACAAATAATCTAGATCAATATTTTTTAGACTGGACTTTTCATGGCTATAAAAAAAATTGGAATATTTTGTGTTATTGAAAAAAAAAACTTTTAATACGAGTTATTAATCCCAGATCAAAAATCACTTCTAAGTAAATATAAAAAATAATTAACTTTTTCTTATTTTTGAAAAAATAAAAAATTCAATAGTGTCATAAAATGTGTCAGACAATTGCGGAGAATATTAGAATTTTTTTCTCGAAAATAGAAGAATTTAATTATTTTCTATATTTACGTCGAAGTGATTTTTGAGCTGGGATTAATAACTCAGATTCAAAGCATTTTTATTTTTTCAATAACACACAAAAATATTTCAATTTTTCTTATATCTGCGAAAAGTCTAGTATGAAAAATAATGATCAGGGTTATTTGTTGTAGTCTTTCTAATAAATTAAATTATATAGTATTCTATCCAATTTCAAAGAAATTTATCAAAAATTTATAAAATTTTAATTAAAAGAAATAAAAAATTTATCTCAATTTTAAAAAAAAAATGAGAGAACATAGTTTAAAAAAAAAAATTCAATTGTGTCTGACACTTGCGGAAACTTTTTTTAGTTTTTTAAAAATGAAATAATTCAAAAAAATTTTATCTGCAAAGGGTTATAGAGAAGGAGCGGAAGGTGTACTGTATAATATCCACAATGCACCAAACCAAAAAAAAATTGGTGTTATTTGAATGGGCAACAGATAATTGCTATATGACCACACAACAGTTTTCATATGCAATTTACTTGGGCATGTGGAGTTAATTTGTGGGACTGGTAGTAAGGACCAGTATCCTCTGCGGAGTTTTCCTCCTGCAGAGTTGATCGGACGGTCTAGATTTAATTTCAACCTGTGAGTGCTCGGATGATGGAGGGGACAGTATTAATTTTTGCTTTAAAATTCGTGCCAAAATCTTATTTTGTCCGTCCGATAAAAAACGAATGGACCAGATTAAAAGGACCGCACAGCTCCGCAGGTAAAAACTCTGCAGAGGATGCGATTCCCCGGTAGTAAGTGGAAGTAAAGCAGGGACGTGATTAAAGAAAAAATTTCAGAAGGGTGCATTATACATTTAAGAAAGAATTTTGTAGTTTAAAGCCCACAATGTAATGGCAAATATCTGTGGATCGTAGAAGGGTTCTTCAACAGACTCATTTTGTTATCTGTAGAAGAAACCATGTAAAATACTTCTTTGTTGGATATATCATATATGAATAGGTTTTTTTCGAAGTTCTATACTGCTTGAGATTGATGATATGGTTCAATTACTCATTCGTCAGGGGTCAATGAAAACATCACAATATATTTTTATTTCCATATATATGCATTTATTTCATTCAAGTCTTAGATAAAAAAAAATCAAATTGAGTAATAAATTCATCATTATCTAGTGATTATTTTTGTCAAAACAAGTGATAATTCTATAAATCATGATTCCCGTAAATTTTAAGAGTACGTGACAAATTTTTTTTTTTTAAATTTAGACCACTATACTAGTGAGAGAAAAAAAAAAACAAGTAAAATGCAAAAATTTCAAACAAAATTTTTGCATTAAATTTCAAACATTTTCTTTAAAACAAAATCATTCTTTATACAACATGAAGTAACAGTTAGTAATGCAACAGGTGGTAATTGATTCAGAAACTTAAACAAAATATTTAAATTATGAACAAAATTTGAAATGAATTTTTGGAAATCAAGCGATTATTCTAGTGACATCGTTACCTACTTTTGATCTTTCAAAATTAGAGAAAGCTCGTCTAAACTTTGTTTAATTGCTATGGCGAATAATTATAGTTTGGATGCGGACTAGAACAATTAGAATAGTGAAAATTGAGATTAGTCTATGAGATAGAGAATAAATAGTGATTCTCATATTAGTGTAAAAATAATGATATTCAGATTAGTAAAAATATTTTTTGATTGTACATTTAAAATAGTAAATATATGTAACTAAGAAATAATAGTATTAACTAGGTGCTAATTAAGAGTAAAAATAGACATATGAAATCTTAAACAAATAAAAAGTGTTGAATTAGAAGGAATAGAGAAGTGGAATCTCAAATAAATGGAATTAAAAGTGCTGACAATTTGGCAGAAATCTAAAAAGAAAATATTTGTTTCTCTCTTAATACTTTCAGAGTAACTATTTCAATATTTACAAGAAATAAGAAATAAAGAATAACATTTGTTTTAGCTATTATGAATAACAAATATTGTTTGGATGCACATTACTATTCCGAATAGCCCAATTCTAACTACTCTCATTTCATCCAAACATACCCAGATGCTTTTTTTTTTGTTCATAATCAGACACTTGTGCGTTTTGACATAAAAATGCAATAGATTGACTGCAAAACAAATATTATGATTCATTCTTTACTTCCAAGTTTATGCAAATTCACACCAATAAATTTCTCCTAAAGGTCGCAACCCTACTTTTAAATCCAGTAACACCACAACATCATTTGCCATATCCTTAACATAACTTGGTTTTTTTTAATTTAGTCATGACACAGCAAAAAATTTAGATAAAACCCTATATAAGACTAGTCATAACTTACTAAGTAGCGAAAAAAATTAACGGCAAATAACAACACAAACAAAATTGAAGTACAACAATTTTACATCTGAAATCTAGAGATCTTCATTCAGGTTGCCTCCTATGAATTCCCCTTGAGAATTCCACGGCCGAGTTTCATAAGACTTCCCCACCATACTTCGTTTTTTATTAACTGCCCCATTTTCCAACCTATATTCAGGAAAATAATCCAAAAAGTCCTTCGATCCTAGTGAATCAACTCCATCAAACAGAAATTGCCTCACCAAATCCTGACCAAACAAAAATAAGGTTTGGCACAAACTTTTCTCATAGTGAAAGGTACACTGCAATATAAATAAAGTTTGAACAAATTATGGGTAAAGAACTATTTTCTTCTATATTTTTACCTTTTTAGGCAATCCTTATATAGTTGTAGCAAATGACCATAATCTTAGATTGCCGCAAGAAAATCACCCAGCATTCCACTATTTTAAGCTAAAACCCAAGATTTTGAAGCTGACGTATATATGTCCAGGATTTAGATAAGGCGATGACATATTCTATTGCATAATTGCTCCTAACTGCAAGGATTCTATTCCTACACCTAAAAAGCCGATTTTTTGCTCAACTTAATGTCAGTATTGCTATTGGCTGCTAATTTGCAAAAGGTCAATAATACATTTTTTTAGTGGTGTTGCTAACATAATCAAAAGTTGGATGTAATAAAATTCCCAATATAGTTAAGTAGAGTACCTTTGCAAGAGTTTCTCCAAATAACTTCTTCAAGATTGGATAGCCAGGATCCTAAAAATTAAAAGAATGTATTAAACTAAGTTTGCAGTAATACAATTACAGACTTATCTAATAATGAAGAAACAAATAAATTCAGTATAGTATTCAACCATGGGGTGTTCGGTACTGCAATCCTTTGTACATACAAAACAATGCAAAATTACAAAACTAACCTTCTCTGCTCGCCATGTGAGATATCGATGCTGTGCTTCACAGTTAAGTGAAATATGAGACTCATCTTCTTCTTCAATTGCTTCGTCCATTAACTCCAGCCATGCCTATGTTGTAACAATGCACTTTAGTCCTTCTGACATGATCAATTTTGCAAATTTAACCATCTCAACCTTGAACTGTACCAGAACCAAGTATAGGCACTGGTATTGAATGATACCAGTGTCGAGAGATGGAAATCAACCACTTTCAATCTTTGTTTGCAATGCGAATCAGTACCATAAGGTTTCGGTACCAGGCTAGGGTTTAAACCCATTTTGAAATTTCCTCATGTATGCATGTACTATTTTAACTTCACCGCACACTTGTCATCGGGTCATACTTCTACCAACAAATTGGGCCAATTCCAGAGCCTTTACGGTCATACACTTTTTGAATATATATCAGAAATATTAGAATTTTGGATGATGCCTTAGTTCAGCCAAATCTAGAAACTATAATTTCTGATACTTAATGTACCTTGTTTTTAGAAGTTCTAGATCAGAAATTACAAGCTGTATTGTCTAACTGACAACATTACAGACTGATGTGAACAAGATTTAGTCTAATTCCAGTAGAAAATATGATGTCACAATTAATAAATAAAAACTAAATCAGTACCTTGTAATAATCCACAAAAGCTGAAAATAGTACATCATGCACAGGCTGACTTGAAGCAACTGCTGTCCAAATCACGATGGGTGAGAAAAATTTCATCGATTCGCTAGTAATTTTTCCACCCCAAGGCAAAAGCTGCATGTTCTCTATTAAATTTAAATACATGAAAACACATAGCGATAGACATAGTTGAATGTAACCTGACAATGTAGGAAAGAAGGGCTTGTGTGAGGTTTTGAATATGTCACCTCTGAATATTTCTCTGAGAGGGGCACGAGTTTCTTATAGTACTTCTCCTTGTAGTTGTGATGTGTGGTGACATCATATAAGGGGTTTAGGTCCCTGATGGGAATTAAGAAAATGAAAATGTTGATGTGGTTAAGATTAGATACATGTTGTTGAAAGATAAAATTAAAATAAATTATATCATACTTACAATACAACAATACTTCGGCTAGGTGTGGTGAATGCATTGGCACAAAAGATAGGCATGTCATATTCTGGTTTAGAGAATGCCGCAAAATCAAGAACCTAAAAAATATCCGGAACTAATGTTCAAATAATAATATTGCAGCATAAAAAAACCTTAAAAATAAAGTTGATTGATTGAGGCAAAGTTTGATGGAATTATTGAAGGATATACTGAGCTAGACACTACCACATATTGGACAGGCCCGTTGTTTATTATACATAATAATAAGCTGCTTAAACAATAATAAGTTTGTACTAGGAAGGCCCTGAAAGCAATAAAAACACCATATTTTGTAATTTGTAACGGAAATTTTCATGGCTTGTCGCAATACAAACATGCAATTTCAGACTGGGATTTTATTAATACAAGTCAAAAGGAAAAGACCATAAATGCTAGTGCATTAGCCAACACACTCTGGTACCAGAATCTCAGCACAGGCAGCAGAGACCAGTGTGACAGTTATTTTAGCTGATTTCACTATTCTCGTAACATAATATTATGTGCTATATCTAAATTAGCAGTCAATCACAAAATTCAAATGCTATTTTTTTTTAAATTCGAAGTTGTCAATTTTTATACATTTTGAAATGAGGTATAGTAAGAAATACCAGCATAGATTGAGTATCTTCAATTGTCAAGCTCCTGAGCAGCCTTATTTTAGGCGAGCAAAACGAAATCGCTTTCAGAGCACTCTTTTCATCTTTGGCCTTTATTGATTTGAATTTCTCCTGGCAGATAACAAAGAAAAAAATGAGAAAAATAAATTACACTGTCAAACAGTAGAAAGAGGTGTAAATTAGAGAAGCAGAAGAACAAAAGCGAGGTAGTGGTACAAAAGAGCAGACCTGAGAAGGGAGGGGAGTGAGAGTAGTTCGGAGCTTGGTCTGCTCCAACGCGAACCGGACAAACTTTTGGTACGAGAGGGTGGAGAGATCCATAGCAGCGGCATGGGAGGAGGAAATCCAACCGCTATTAAACAATATAGACAGTCTCTCTCTTCTTTATCTCTTCCGAGAAGAGAAACAAGAAGATAATGCTCAGGAGCTGGAAGGGAAGGAATCAGGATCCGCATCTGCTGCGATTCTCGCTCATGAACAGTGACCTGCGATTTCTTCTTTTCCAAATCCAACTATTGAATTCTTTCGAGATTCGTGTAAGGAAAAATCAGCTACTTTGAAAACGTGCACGAAATTATTGGACGGTCAGATTTGAAAAAGCAGGAATTT
Source organism: Carex arenaria (assembly GCA_964058825.1). Lineage (NCBI taxonomy): Eukaryota > Viridiplantae > Streptophyta > Magnoliopsida > Poales > Cyperaceae > Carex > Carex arenaria. The sequence goes on along the minus strand of CAXKVW010000006.1, from coordinate 820,022 downwards.
TATGGACGGTCAGATTTGAAAAAGCAGGAATTTTAGAGTTACTGTTTATTTTTTTTTATTTTTTTTGGATCGCAGCAGATTTCAATCCAAGGAATCAAGGAATTGATATCACATAAGGTAACTCAAATTTTGAGTTTAGATCTGAAGTGTCAGATCTGTCGTAGCACGAACCCCGTGAATCCCACATCGGACCAATTCCGATCGGAGGGTCTGGATCTAAAAACAAAATTTAAGGTACCATAGAGGATCGGACTGGGAATGAAATGATGAAGCACTGAACTGTAGTAGTATGTGTTGTTCATTGGGCTAAATGGCGGGAGCACTGCAGGGAAATCAGCTGAGGTAACTGAAATTTTTAGTTTAGATTCGGACCGTCCGATCTCTTTTGGCCCGAATATTAATAGAGCCCCGGGTATTCCACTCGGGCCTGGCCGGGTAGACCACGATTCTGATCGGACGGTTCGAATCTAAACTCAAATATTTTGTTACCTCAGAGTTTGTTGAGGAGTGTACAAGACAAATTTCTTGTTGGACAGGATCATAGGAAGGGCTAATTGGGCTAAATGTCTTACCGTGGGTTCTTTCTAATATTTAAGAGGCAGATTCTTCTAGGAGAACATGTAAGTACTAATTGGGCTTGTTCTTGGGCCGGAATTAATGACACTTTCCAGGTCTGCTCTGTTTAAGAATTGGCCCGGGGTAAATAATTAGATATCTCCATCCGGCATCAGCTCATTGTTTACTTGGTATTTTATTAAATTTAAAATTCTAACAATATATTTTGTCCTGAATATTAAAAAATAATAAATTTAATTGGTAGCATAATTTTTTTTTCAAATTTCAAAAATAATATTACAGCAATAAATCATTTTTTTCTGAGAGTAGGAGACATCAGAAAAAAATTATATTACAGCAATAAATAATTTATTCTTGTACAGTAGCGCTTTCATTCAAGCACAGTGTTTGTTATCTGTTATGAGTTATGACTTATGTGAGCTGAGCTCCCAATCGAAACCAGTTAAAGTAGCTTTTGTCTGAGTCTCAGGAAAAAGCCTACTTGGCCTCTGGCCTGCTCCATTTGTCCCTTTCTTCTTTTATAACAGGAATAGATACATTTTCAGATAAATAACTACAGTACCCATGAAAAGGAAATATGATCATTAACTGACAAAAATAAACCATTCTATGTTCAAAATTTAAGAAATAGTTATATGAAATGAAAGCTAGTTTTTATAGGCATCAATGCATCATGCTTTTTTAGAAACAGCCAAAATACTATGAGCTCCAACTAATGTCTTCATGGAAATGATCTGACTTATCTTGTCTATTTTGAATTCAAATCCCCAAAAGGCAAAAGCCTCTGTTTAAATGTGGATGAATATTAAGTGCCTTCCCCACCTCTGGTCACTGCTCTGTTTCTATTGCGTGTACTGGATTTGTTGGTTTCCTTTTGTTCTTAGTATCTGTTTATTACCAGCCAAGGAAGAACAAACAAATGGGTATTCAACCAGGAACCCTTCTCACTTCCTTTCTAGATCAAATGTAACCTTTCTATTTTAAAATCTTGGTGCAATAAGGTGACCCAGCAAAGAACTATAAATTTATAGAGCATGAAAATGTGTGAAATTATATGATTTTTGTTATAGCACCTGAAGGCGACTGAAAACTTAAATTATTTGATTTTTTATATTAATTATAGATATTTATCTAAAATTAATATGTTTATTAAAATTTGAACTACTATATCTGTGTTTTTGGATATTCTAAAAGTTGACGAATCCTTCTAGTTATAAGTTACATTTCTAAAAATATATTTACTCAAAAAAATTCTAAAAATATCACATGCAAAAACAAATTTTAACATAATATATTTTTTTTTCTGAGAGTAGGAGACATTAGATTCAAAATCACTATTGTTAGAAAAAAAAAATTGAAAATATGTAAACACTAAATCTCTATTGTTAGAAACAACAAAAAAGTTTTTAATTTCGTTGGAAACATTTGATATAAGAGTCAAGAGAAGAACTATTGACATATTTATAATTTAAAAATTCGTTTAAAACACGTCTAAACAATAATCTTTTGCATTTTATATATGAATATAGCCCATTTATCATATATCAAATAAATAGAAGTTGTGAGTTTTGCAAATTTTAAAGTATTCATTTCTTACTATATGAGATAATACTCAATTAATTTTTTCTTAATAATATAATATTATATATTCAAAAGTGAAATTAATTTTTTTGGTTTGATCATAAAAACTTTTTTTAGTTAATATAAAAATATCTCTAATATTTTATCATTAAAACATGATAAGGCCCTGTTCGGCCAACTAAAGAGAATGAGTATGGGTATAAGAATTGACCTGAATTTTACTGTTTATGTGGACTGAATTGTTTTTCCCACGTGAATAGTAAGGAGGCTGAACAGGACCTAAGAGCTTATTTAGCAGACCATTGGGAATGGACATGTGCAAGAATATTGAACTAAAAATTACTGTTTACGTGAGAAAAAAAATTCAGTTGAGCAGGAACAGTGGAGCAGCCGAACAAGACCTAAATGTTGAACTAGACATACAAAAGAGCTCTTGTTCAAAAGCCACAATAAATCAGCGTAAAATAAAAGAGCATGATCAATGAGTTGAGAAACGAACAGAGTAGTTGGGACCGATTAATGCGTCTCTCCTTGACATTTTGTGCTCCATCTGTTAACAAAACTCGGATCGGAGCGAGAAAAAAGGGGAGAAAGACAATTATAATGCGACAAAGTCAATTTGTAAAGCAAGCTTTGAGACAAAATGAGCATGTTTGTTGTTATTAGCCGAGACAACGACACCATGCACATAGTTTCAGGTTTACCCTGTGCAAAAATAATTTGACCCTTTTATTCTCTTGAGGGACGAGAAAGAGCGTGCCAGTAAAATAAATAATAAAGGGTAAATTTCACAATGGTCCTTAATATTTTTAAATAACATTAACAGCTAAATGTCCAAAATATTATTTTTTTTAGTAAGATTATGATAATATGTATATTACAGATTGACTTGTTTTATAGATTCATCTCTCTATTTATAAAATTCAAAAGTTTATTAAAATCTTCTCTTTTACAATTTTATTTGTATAGGTAGAAAATCACTAATTTGGAGTTTTGGACAATCCAACTTTTTTTTTTTTAAATTAGCGACAAAAACCTCCTAACAGTTGTATTAAGTTTTTGAAAAATATTTACAAAGATACCCCTGACTTAAGAATAGTAAAAATAAAAAAAATATATAAAATTTGATTTGTAAGTATAATTACATATGAAGATTAAATATATCAGTTCAATTTTTTATCCATTATTTTATTTTGTATATATAAAAAATATAATGGTTCAGTTTATTTTTTTTCAATTCAATTTTCTCAATTGAAAAACTGACAAATCAAGTAAAGCAAATATCAGGAAGGACAGTTTGCGTATTGTACGCATTTTAAATACACAAAATTAACTAGCACCCGTATTATTATTATTATTCATAAATTAACTTTGTTATATATTAATTGGTCCGTCCAAATTTATTTAGTTTGTTTATTTCGGTTCAGCTAATTTTTATTTTGTTTGGATAATCAATTTTTCCTAAAGTCTTCCCTGTGGAAGATCTCATATTCAAAATTCGACCAAAAACTTTTTAGTGAACATTTAAAATTAAAAATCTTGACTTCATGTTTACATAAAAAAAAATATTTCCAACTAACAAACAAAATGAACGAAGTACGCTATGAGTGTCGGTGAAGCTAATTCATCAGTGATTCTGACAATAGATAAACATAAGAATTTGTATTATCTAAACACAACATATGAATTAACTATGATGTACGGTGTGTAAGAAAAAACGGGTTTCATTAGATCAAGTACTTATTTATTGGAATTTGGATCATCTCCGGTACCGTAAGTCCGTAAATGAGAATTAATTAGAATTAGTGGATCCTGACAGTTCTTTTAACCTAACACATTTTCAATAAACGCAGGATTGAGTTGGTCCGATTAGAAAAAATATGAGCCGTAAAATTGTGGGTATCATATTACAATACCGGAGAGTAGTATTGTAAAATGCAGTTCATGCGCCCGTATATATTTATGCAGTTTGATTCCGCATGAAAATCTTTATGCAGTTTCATATATACAGTTTCACATAAAAATCGCATATTTTCAATTCAAAGAGGCATATTTATTTTTAATCATGCAATTAGTTGTATTTGACATCATGCGATTTTATCACTGAGTGTCAATTAATTAATTATTTGCATCTGGTTTAGAAAAAATTATTTGCATCTAGTTAATTTAGTAAGTTACTTTAGGATTAATGTCCCTACTCGTACCCAATTCTGATATGCTTATACCCAATTCACTGAATGATTTTAATATGTTGAATTCGATGTAATTATTTCCTCTGACATGTGACACAAGTTAGTTTTAATAGGAATATATTGCATGTTTTGAATAAAAATAAATTAATATGTAGTTTAAAATCCGCATATGCGGCCGGTATGTAGTGATTTTCTGCATGCATGAACAAAACCGCATTTTACAACATTGCATGGCAGGATACTTGTTCCATTTATTGTACTAAGCACGGAGGCAAATCCGTATCCTTCCAGATACCTGGCTGAGTACAATAAGTTTTAATAAACTTCTAGCTAAGCAATTAAAATTTGGTGTCTATGCAGATAATAAATATAAGGAGTCTGTTTTGAGATTTTTTACCAAATTAAAATTGACGTCTCAGATTTCGTTCTACGTATTGCACTGGATCTGAATTCCACGGGGGCAATGTGAAATATAATGGGGCAAAAAAAATTGGATAGAACATACTTTTATAATTATTTTATTAATCATATATATGTATAATTTTGTATGAACATAATAAAAGAATATACGACAAAATATTATGTACAATGAAGCATACTTTATAATTACTTTTTAAATCGATCAAGCATTATTCTATGAATTTTGTTATTTTAAATATAATTTTAGAAGTTTACTTTCAATATATTCTTTTCAGGAGAACAAGTGCATCTGGAAAATTTAAGTTTACTTTGAAAAGTACAAGTTTAGCGTTTCTAATAATGCATTAGAAATTTTGAAGGTCTTTGTCCTTTCCTGGAATTCAAAGAGATCACGTCGTGCCTAGACACGGAGCATAGACAGTAGTATAACATTAACAGAATTTTAATTTTAAAAATTATATAGAATATTATATAGACTGCGGTGAAATTTTAATGTAAAACCAGACCAACAGTCCTTTTACCCTTTATGTACAATCCATATACAATTAGGTCGGGTTTGATTGTGGAGAAAGTTACTCTGTATTAAATTTTTTACTCTGAGTTAAGACATATTAGAATAATTATGTTTGGTTGGAGTTTGATTAGAATTTGATAGAGTAAGCTAATAAAGAAAAAAAAAATTATAACATAGTACTACTCTGACTGTGAGATCCATAAATGGAGTAACTTAATTCGGATTAATTCAAATGCTACTTCATCTTGCTCCTTCAAATTTACTTTTTGTTTGACTCCTTAAAGATATAGTAGAGAGTTTACTCCACCACTTACTCCACAATCAAACATGACCTTACTGTCTCATAAAATCTCATAACTAAGGGAATCAAATTCATGTGTAAGGTTTTTAGCCCATTAAATTTACGGTGCAATCTCCTTTTCTTCTTTGTATCTTCTCCTCCTCCAACTTGCGAGTTTGGCTCCTAAAAGAACTGAACGACTAGCTATGTTAATTTAGGTTATGATCCACAAAATAAGATGGAGAGAGAGGAGAAGGAAGAAAGCAGCGTAAATAATTTATCTTCTCACCACTCTAATTTGAAGGTTACAAAATTTGAATAATTTGTATATATAGCTCTCCTCCTCTCTTTTTTTCAAAATTTAACATTATGAGCAAGTAAATAGAATACGCTCAAGTCTGATCAATCCTCCCCTCACCTCCCCTCTCCTCTTTTGGAGTAGGACCTCCGAGGGCGAACTCTAATGTGGTACCGTGTGATTTTAAGTTTTGGCGTGGCAACTAAAGAAACCGGATCATTGCTCAGCTTCTTCTATTACTTCAAAATTTCACCATAATTTATCTAATATCTGATATTATTTTTATACAATTTCTAAAAACAAAAAACATTAATACGATGAGTTTAGGTTGAACTGGTTGGTGTGGAACTCTCTGTACCCTATTGAACCTTCGATTGATATTTCTTCCCTGTATAAATACAATGCAATTGAATTCTACCCTTTGCAAAGCTTATTTTAATTTGCTCCGATGTTGTTCACCTCACTAAAAACATCATATTTGATGCATTCGATCTATAACAGACGAATCAGATTACGCCAAAAAAAAATTCAACGGATGTGAATAGAATCAACTGGGTTATATATCGATGCATTTAAAACCGAAATTCTTGTTTATACCCTTCCCAAAAAAAATAAACAAAAAAACCATTGATTATGAAGAATTCGAAAAATACCTAGGCCGCAGTGACAATTGACGGCTCTATTCTCGAGGACCGTCATTTATCATTGCAGTAAAAAAAAACCCAAAAAACTCTGCCAATTCAACGGTTTGTAATATATTTCTTTAATGGTTTTCAAAAATAGAAAAAACAAATAATAATTTGAATATGTTAGAAAGAACATCAACAAAATAATTAAAATATCTCATAATTTAGATGTACTAGAAGGACTCTAAAATATTTTTCTAACATGATTTTTTCTGAATGTAAAAAAAATAAACTATTTCTTGGTGTGTTACTTGAAAAAAATAAAAATACTTTGAATTTGAATTATTGATCCTGATTCAAAAGTCACTTTTAGTAAATAAATAAATTATCGTGGTCATTCTAGTATATTCAAATTTTAAGGTACTCCATCTATTTTGAAAAAAAAATCATTGCCATCATTAAAAAAGTCAAATTATTTTTTCAAAAATAGATAGAATATCTTATAATTTGAATATACTAAAAGGATCACGATAATTTATTTATTTACCTAGAAGTGACTTTTGAACCGGTATCTATAAATTAAATCCTAAACATTTATATTTTTTTTCAGTAATACAACAAGAAATGGATTAATTTTTTTTACAACCGAAAAAAATTCTAAACCATTAAAGAAATCAATTAAAAACAACAAATATTTTGAGTTTTTTTTTTTATTGTTGTAGCCCGGATATTTTTCGAATTCTTCAAAATTAGTGGTTTTTAAGTGTATTAATAAAAATTTCGGCATTTAAAATAAGCTGCCTGGATGTATGCATTTAAAATAAGCCTAAATGGAAATATATGAACTTTAACTTCATGAATGCAACGCTACTATGTCATGCATTTAGAACTAGATTCAACATAAATACATTCAAATTGTATTTTTTTGGCTTATTGTATGTTTTTATAATTTAAAATTGCTCTAAAAATAATTTGTGTAAGTTCTATGTATAATTCGGAGCACAATAATTACTTTTGACGATTTGATCACTTAAAATATATTGGAAATTTTGAAAACATCTTATATGCAAGCAATTTGCAAAGTGGCTCTAATAATAGCGTTAGAGTTTATTATTCTTTCGTAATAATTATTTGATCAAGCATTATATAATTTTGAAATATAACTGTTCATTTGTTGAATTATTCACTTGAAATGCTCTAATAATAAATTAATTAAGTTTTAAATATTATTATAAACATAAAAGTCATATTTGAATAATTAATTAATTAATTAATTAAAGAGGAGGGATCTAATTACACTATTTTTTTGTGACACAAAATCACACTATCCATTTTTAAAGTTTTTAAAGTCCAGACAGTCGATCCAAACCGTTCAACATCACCTCCGTATTAAAATGTGCTTAGAGACCAAATTTTATATTTTGTGATTTTTTTTACTATTTATAAAGTTTTTACAAAATCGTTGTTTTCAGACCAATGAATTTTTATACCTATCTTACTAAATAGTAAAAATTCAAAAAAATGTAAAATTTAATCTGCAGGCACATTTTAATATATCCAACATGTTGAACGGTTTGGATCGACCGTTTAAACTTTAAAAATAAATGATGTAATTTGGTGTCACAAAAAATAGTGTAAGTGGATCCCTCCTCTTAATTAAAATACGATCATAATTATTCGAAAGCAATGCAATTTGCTAAATTACACTACAAATATCCACAAGTTTCTTAGACTTAAAAAGAAATGACGAAGATTTGTTACTGAATAATATACTTGTATAATTGTGTCTCTAATCGGACCAACTTCATACATCCATTATCCACCTCTTTTAATACATATTAGGTGGATCTTATAGAAATCGTGCTCAATTTTATAAATGAATACTCAAGAACAAATTTTGAGACTAACAAAATATTGTTTACATATCGTCAAACCAAAATTCGGTGTGAACAACATTTCGTTTAAAAATTAAACCAACTTGCATTTATGTAAATAAATTTATTCTTATTTATAAAGTTTGACAAATAATATATCTTTAGTAGAACTAAGGTGCTCCTAGGAGTACCAAGCTCCTTTGTACTCTTAACTCTAAAATCTATCAGATTAACTTCGAACGAAGAATCTAAACTGTTAAAATCCTTCTACCTTACCAGTGATGCGTTTACATGTGAAAATTTTAAAGTTTCAAATTAATTCAGTATAAAATCAAGTGGTCAAAAGTGTTCCAAAAAATGAATGCATTAAAATTAATTTAGAAACCTTCTAATTTTGACCACTTAACTTTACACTAAATTAATTCGAAACTTTAAAAATTTCACATATAGACACATCGCTCGTAAGATAGAAGGATTTTAACAGTTTGAATTCATCGTTCGAAATTAATATGATAAAATTTAGAGTTAATAATACAAAAGAATTTGATACTTAATAGGAACACCCTGCTTCTACTCATATATCTTTCTAGCCGTATGTATGAAATCATTGCTCTTACCTCGGTTTGTCCGTTTGTCTATGGACAAATGACATGCTCGTATTAAAACACTTGAAATCTTGAGCACGCCTAATTTGGTACTATTTGTATCTTTTAACGTGCAAGTTATTTAATCTGCACTACCTATACGGCTATATGGCTATACTTGAAAAAATAGCACGGCAGAGCCAGTTCTATTACGGTTATGGCATGAAACATCATGGCACGTGTGACTTTTTTGTGCTATAACTTGTGTGTCACGTGCTGTGGCCATATTTTGAAATTTTGACAGGGCACGTCATGGTCACGCTAAAAATCCGGTCACGGTACGGCACGTGGTCACGCGAGTCACGTGTAATTAGAATCGTTAAGTCTTGATCAAATAGTGAATCTTGAATAAACTAATCTAAATTATGAAAACATAGTTAAATGTGAGAAACGTGACTAGTTACGTTTGAAAACGGTACGGGAGTCAGGGCATGACTCGTGTGCTGTGACCACCCTTTCACATTTTAGTCATGGCACGGCACGTGTAACTGTTCATTTGGCCACGGCACGGTACATTTTGTCCACTCTAACTATACCTGTATCTTGTGATATTTCAATTTGAAATATAGAACACATTTCTTACTAAGAACTTTGAAGTTTAGAAATATATTAAATATTTTATCAGAAAGGAGGTAGATGAGAAATATTTTTTGATTCCATAAAAATAATAATCATTGATCCGGTTGTTAGATGTTTATACGAACTGAACCATTAACTCCGTTCATTTTATAGCATTGAAAAAATAAATAATTATATTTCTTATAACGCATGCACTTTATTTTCAATTTTGTAAATCATGGCATTATTTGTTTATATTTTCAACAAATTTATACTACAGATATTTAATTGTGTACATTTAGAAAGATATTGATATAGAATATATTTCCATGGCCACACAAGATCTTACAAGGAAAGAAAAGAAACTAAAATAAATCTGCAGATATTTTCAAGGATTCTATGTCAACTTAGGGTGTACTCTCCAACGAGAGTGAAATACTCTCATTAATAGAAGGGGAAGGAAGCGTTCGAGGGTGAAGCTCATTCCAAACAGTGATTTTTACACTCCAAATTGGGAGTGAAGATTGTCGCCAAAAATCAATATGCGTTCACCTCCGCACAGTACGTGTTCACCTTCGTTTCACCTCTGCTTCTTCTGTTCTAAAGCAGGTGAAACCTTCGGGTAACTGCAGGCTGAGGCACCGTTCACCTCCGCATAGTGTATTTTCTTTCATCTCCCTCCGCATAACCCCAATTGGAGCATACCCTTAGTTACCTGAGCTGCAACTGATAAATCCGAAATGATAATCCGAGCAGTTATTTTAACTTGGCACAAATCTCAAAGCATATCATCATATTGAGTCTGATCCGGCTTGAATTAATCTAGGCCATTCATTGTTTTAAATTGTACCTCAGGTATGGGGGGACCCGAACTCATTTTCAAGGAATACCAGGAACTGTTACTTCGATCTCAACTGGTGATCTTAGTTGAAATTAGTATATGAAAATAAAATTTCATTAAGATTTACGTATGGAAAAATCTGAAAAGTTGAGATCTGAATAACAGGTTCAGGTTCTTTTATTTCTTTGGAATAGCAGCAGATTTTTTTTTCAGAAAGGAATACCTTGCACGCGACCAATAACGAAGCATTCTTGAAACGAGTGGATCGAAGCAATTATTAGTAACCATCAAACAAATCATAAATATACGAAAAGAAGTCAAAAAAGTTTTAATTTTGACGATGCTATGTCATTCGTATTTTCGACCATTTGTTAAATTTAGTCATGTCTTCCATTTCGTTGTATTGACTTTCGATTTATAGATTACCTGTCACTATTAGAAATAAGATCGACATTATTAAAAAACAATTCCTTTGGGCTAATGGTTCTGCGGGTCGTGGAAGATACCATCTTATCAAATGGACAATTGTTTGTTTACCCAAAAACCAAGAGGGATTAGGCATACTTGATCTTAATTTTATGAATATTGCGTTGTTGGCAAAATGGTAATTTAGATTTAAAAACCCCACTATATCTGGTAAGTGGAAATCCATTTTGCTTGCTAAATATGATTCTTCTAGTTTAACTTCCTATAGTTTTTCATTCTTTTGGGCCAGTATCTTAGATCTTACAGCTATCTTTAATATGGGTATTACCGTATTAATAGGACTGCTGGCAATGGTAGAGATACTTATTTTTTGTTAGATAGGTGGCATGATAATTGCGCTTTATATTGTTTCTTCCCTAATCTCTTTAGAATTACAATTTATCCTTCCATTACTGTCTTTGAGGTCTTATTTGATTTTCCATTTAGTTTGCAATTTAGTAGGCAATTAACGGGAATTATTCTTCAAGAATGGCATCAGCTTTTGGGCTAGGCTCCCTGACAGTTCTCATGGATTTCGGCGTAGACCCTACTCTTGGGTTCTACGGGTCGACTGATACAGATTTATCAGGGGCCATTGATGAGGCAGCTGGCTTGCTGTCTCCTGAGTGGTCTTTAGTTGACACTAGCTCCTCCTCTTCTCCTAGTGTGATAGTACTTAGTGATTGATTTTAGTGGTTTTTTTTTTCTATTACTTGGTTTTGTGAATTTTGGTGCTAGTTGCATGTTATTCCACTAGCTTGTAATAATTTGTTTTTGGTACTTTCCACAATTTTGTATGGACTTTTGTTTCGTAATGAAACAGGTGGTTATCCACTTTTGCAAAAATAAATAAATAAATAATATATATATATATATAGAGGAGGATGCATCTTTTTTGTACTCTAATATATTCCACATTCTTTATCTTTATTTTTAAACTCTGAATAATCAATCTGAACTGCTAAACATGATATTCGTAATAAAATATGCTTGGAGACCAAATTTTATATTTTTTTAGAATTTTTTTACTATTTTTTTACATAGGTACAATATCACTTTATCAGATGGTCCAGAATCTCCTTAAAACAATGATTAATGGACATATGTAAAAAAATATAAAAAAAATATAAATTTGGTCTCCAAACATATTTTATTATGAAGATCATGTTGAGTGGTTCGGATCAACTGTTCAGACTTTGAATAAAGAGATAAAGAATATGGAGCATATCGAAGCACAAAAAACTAATGCATTTGAACCCTCCTCGTATTTTTAATATTTTATATACTTCTTTTCTCATTTTAGAGAAGAAGTTGTTTCATGTAATTTAGATATAATAAAACAAACTAATACAACTATTTTTGTATTGATATGGAGGAATTCTTGCACAACTTATCATGTTACTTTTAATTATACAAAATTATATTATTGCTCAAATTCTTAATCGTTTCATGTCTCAATCATACTCCAATATTTTTATCGTCAATTTGAAAGTTCAAACAAACGATCTGAACTGTTCAATATGATATTCACGTTAAAATATGATTGGAGACCAAATTTTATATTTTTGGGAATTATTTTACTATATTTTAAAATATGTACAAAATCATTGTTTTTAAATGGTCCATAATTTCTTGAATAATAGTGATTTTGTACATATCATAAAAAATAGTAAAAAAAATTCCAAAAAATATAAAATTTGGTCTCCAATCATATTTTAAACTGGATATCATGTTGAGTGGTTCATATCATCTCTTTTAACTTTAAAATTGAAGATAAAGATATTGAGATACAATTGGGACATGAAGCGAAGCAATGGGACATTTGAGCCCTCCTCTTTGAATATATATATTTAAAAATAATTTTATCGTATTTTAAAATTTCAATTTTTTTTTCAAAGTATTTCACTTTCTAGAACTAAGTCCAAAAAAATAGCGTAGTACTGGTAAGGAGGTCTATAAATAATGTTTGGATTATATTTGTATTATTCAAGGTTCTAAATAATGCGTTATAGCATTTTCGGACCATAAAAGCTATGAAACTATCGGCGCTATAGCGCGCTATTTTGCACTATAGCAGCACTATTTTGACATAGCGCTATTTTTTTAGTCATTCTGCTATGACGCGATAAATATTATTTAAACCTTTGGTATTATTTATTTATTTCTAGATCCGCCTTTGATATATTTAAAATTTAACGAATCATATAAGCAGCACAATATGTGCTCCATATTAAATAGTTGATTTTAAAATTACGGACTATTTATTTATTTTGTAAGCATAATTTTTTTATATATTATAATATTATGAACAACACACTATCCACAAATTATACATATATTATATCGAAATAATGAAAATTATATATAGCTTACCCAATTATTTTCTAATCGTAAACATATTACTATAAATAATTATATACTACGACTATAAATAATTCAAAAAACTCAAATCCAATTTATTAGATGTGGCATCTTGATCCCCTTAACTTTGTCATATGGTTTGACTTGAACTTGATACCAATAAAAAAGAGCACTTATCCATGCTCTAATAGGAAGCAAACTAAGGCTATATTCGGCCTCCACTTGAGAATTGGTGTGGATATAGAATGTGAACTAAATTTTACTTTTCATGTGGGAAAAAACAAATTTAGTCCATGTGAATAGTAAAATGACCAAACAGGACCTAAGAACATCTGTATCCCTGAGACTCTTGGATTTTATAAATAACTGTTAACAGAATCTTAGAAATTTTAGACTCTTTGAATTTCTAAATCTCTACATCCCTGAAATTAAAATAAGAGTTTCTTAATTGTCACAGTATTAAAGTAAACAATTAATTAAATTAGTATTAAAAATTTAGCGAATACAGGTTGATTATTTTGCCATGTCAGAGTTTTGAAACAGTTTCATATTTATAAACTATCGAACAAAATTGCTAAATATGAAATCCATCTATATTTCTGAAACTGGTTTATAAACTGCCAAGTCAGCTTTGAAACTCTAAGAGTTTCAGAGATGCAGATGCTCTTAAGTCTCCAAGTTTTATTGACTCGACTCTCAAACCATTATGATAAAAAAAAAAATCAAATTATTGTAATCTCAAAATAATTTAAGTTTCAATATAACAACATTCTGAATGACGCGAAACTCTTGAATATGATCAACCGATGTCATTTTTATACAAAAACCACAATCAAAATTCACTTTTATGTTTTACACACTAAATGCTAGCATATCTGATCTAAGTTGAATTAGTTTAAACAACCGTGTTGTGTAAATGTACTTCTCTTAATTCTCTTTTGAGAAATATTATCCAACATAAGACATAATGTTCAGTACTTAGAAGAAGCAGATTCAGGATGATTAATAGGATGGCACAATTTTTTGTGAGAAAACAAAAATTTAATGGTTATTTTGAATACGATATATTTTTATTTTATTATGAAAAAAAAATATAGAAGCATATGCAAAAACAGAATTAGAAGCATATTTTTTTGCACATGAATAGAATCATATTTTGAAAACAAAAACACATAAATAGAATCATGTTTTCTTCTGCATCATGAGCTTTGGTGCCAATAGTTTGATACCTCTTCTCATGTAAAATTATATATTAACGGTAATCCTCACTTTATGAAAAAAAAAAAATCATATTTAAAAAATAATTAAGTTAGGAGCAAATGATCTCTAATACTATGTGATTATGTTTAATTGTGAAGTAAGTTGTGGAATAAACTTCTTACTCTACACTTAAGTAATCAAATAAGAAGTAAAATATAAGAAGTAAGAGGTGACTTAATCCGAAGTAATATATTTCATCTATCTAGATGGATTAACTTATTCCACTTATCATAGGCATGAATTCATTTTCCAACATCATACTGAATTAATTTAAGTTGTAAACTCAACTATCAAACAAGATATAAAATATGCAATCAGTATTAATTTTACTCCACAATGTTTCCAATTTCCAAACACGATTTACTATGAGTACTTAAGCCAAAAAAAAGGCCACATAAATAAAACATATTTTGCATATGAATATAATCATATTTTGAAAAAAAGAAGAAGGTATAAATAGAATCAAATTTCCTTCAGTGTCATGAGCTTTGGCACCAGTAGTTTGATAACCTTCTCATGTAGAACTATCTTTAATATTAAAAAAAATACAGAAACATATTTTAAAAAAAATATTCAAGCCAGGATCATAATAACAGCATTCGCATATAAAACACGAATATTTCGCGTTTTATACGTTTTTTCTGATTATGTTGCACTGAACCGCGTATAAAATAATGACCGAATAATTTGCGAATAAAATGCGATAAAAAGGCGAAAAAAATGCCAATTTTTTTAAGGTTTTTTTTTTCAGAAATTTTTTTTTTCCTTCCTTATTGTACCGAATCGTTCCCGAATCACGAATTTTTGACCTTGCCGAACCGAACCCAAACTTTTAATTTGTTACTATGGCCAGGATATGACTCCATCAGTGTGGGTACTTCGTAGGCCACAAAAAATCAGGATGGCCAAAAGGAGAATAACTAAACCCCAAGTCATAAACCAAACCCGCTCCCACAGGTAGCGTCCTCTAGCAAAACCTCCTTGTCTGTTTGTCCTTTAATCCAAGGATAAGAACAACAGGAGCGAGGCCACGCCGCTCACTACACGACAACAATTGGTGGTTTTGGGCCTTTTTCTATAGGTCCTTTCCTCTCTTTCTCTCGCGTTTCCAACGAAATTTACAAATTCAAAAGAAAACAAAAATCATGAGATTAAAAAAATAAAAAAAAGAGGATGGTGGTTTTGTTTTTGTATTTGTTTGTATTTGTTAGGTCCCTTTTGTCCGTTTCTAAGGATAAGGAATAACGAGGCCACGACTTATTCCCCAATTCTTCGAGTCCAGACAAAATCTTTTGTCAACATGTTGATGCTCAGGTTTGACAGCAGCTAATAGTCTAAATGAAGCAATTTTTGCGTTGGCCCCCAATTTATTTTTGTTTTCTGTCTGAGTCAATATGTTTTGTTTTTCTTCAAATAGCAATTTTTTTTTAGTAAAAGTTGGAGGTTAAGCTACCAAACTAATTAATATCTTTGGTCATATTTGGTTGTAGAATAAAGTTACTCCGGATTAAATTTCTTACTCCAAGCTAAGGTGGATTAAAATAATCATGTTTGGTTGGAGTTTGATTAGAATTTGGTGGAGTAAGCTAATGAAAAGAGATAAATTATCAAATAATGTTACTCTAATTGTGGGACCCACAAGTGGAGTAAGTTACTTCATCTAGAGAGATGGAGTAACTTAATCCGGATTAACTTAAATGCTACTTCATCTTACTCTTTCAAATTTACTCCTTGTTTGACTCCTTAAAAGTGGATTAAAGAGTTTACTTCACCACTTACTCCACAACCAAACATGACCTTTGTTATTACAATAAAAGATTTCTCTTATTCGGTTTCGAATCCATGACCTCTTATATAGAGACCATGTGCTTTAGCTACTAAACCAAAAAGTAGTTCTCCAGATAGCAGAAGTTAACAATGTGGAAACTAAATCACTTTAACAATATTAACTTTTTTTGTTAGTAAAATATTAGTAAATAGTTAGACAATTAAAATAGTATTGTATTGAGGTTATTTCTAAATATAATGGAACTTATTTATTTAAGTTTAAAAAAATTAATATATTTATTTTCTCTCTCAAATATTTAACATCACTATAGTTGACATGTCAGAGAAAAAATTACATAGTAGGGACATTCAAATTTTGTTTTTTTACAAGTACTTGATTATTGATCAAATTTAAATGCATGAGCTCAGGATAAGAACATTTGACGCACAACATCATGCATTCAAAAATTTACATGAATATATACATTCAAACTTTTTTTTTTCACTTTGTACTTTGTCGAACCGAATGCGTGCTTTTAGTCACTAACGTTGAATGCACATGTTTAGTTTAAGTATAATTTTATTGATTTTTGTAAAATTGAAAATAGTAATATTTTTTTTTTGTAAGTACCAACTAATAAGTGTTAAAATGCATCAAAGATGAGGGCCGTTGTTGCTATTTAGATTATATTCATATAGGTGTTTAATATGTAGACACTACAGGGTTGAAATAGTAAGAATCAGAGGCGGACTTAGTATCGAAGAATGGGGTCAATTGATCCCATTTTTTTTTTTTTCCAAAACCCAATACTAAAAATTTATTTTTTTCATATAAATTATAGTAAAATTCTAGAGGTGTAAGAAATTGACCCCCATATTTTTTGTGAAATTTTATACTATTGACCTCAATTCTTTAAAAAAAATTGTGTATAATTTGAGAGGATTTCTAGTCTTTTTGAATTTTTTTTAATAAAAAAAAAACAAAATCTCACATGTGACACTTCTTTTTTATATTATCTCTCTCACTTACCGTTCTTATTAATTTTTTTTATTGATCTCCATTTGATGAATTCCTACCTCTGCCCCTGGCAAGAATTATACAAGAGATTTTCAAGACTACCGACTATGAATGGTTAGTTTTGCACAGTTATTTATAATTCTGCACTAAATATTTTTCATTTGGGGGACATTGATGGAAGTGAATTAGAGAACTCTTAAGGTCTTATGTGCTAATGTAGCTGACAGATTCTGGAATATATAATTGGAATGATTTGTGGAATACTTCGCTTTATTCTGTCTTCATGTTTTCATACTAGGATTTTACTAGTCATGTGTTGTGTGAAAACTGTTTATCTGATGTTAATATATTGGAGGTTAGCTTATGTAACAAGATGTTGATGTTTATGTTAGATAGTGTTTCCATTTCTTGCGACAATTTTTTTTGTTTTATTTTATCACATCATATGCACTAAATATTTTTAATTTATCTTTGAATATTTTTTTTTCTTTCATCACATCAATTTTTGCATAACTGTTTTTTGTTTTGAAAAGAAATAAAAACTAGTGACCTATTTTGGGTTACTTATAAAAAAGAATACTTTAACGGTAGGTTATTATATATGTTGACTAGCAAAAAATTTAGATTTAGGGCACAAAATGATAAGAGATATTATTTTAAAGCACTTCAAATACTTCCATTTGGTACCTTAATGTATTTGAATTAGCGCTAAAGTAGGTATGAAAAGGAGGATTAATGCTAGGATAACAAAAATATGTTTCAAAGTTCTTTCTTCCATCTTAAGACTAGAATATATATGAAAATTATTATATCTGTAGAAACGTTTTTTTGTCAATAAAAATACAAATTTCTAAAAAAATATAAAACAAACTAACAACATAAACAACTCCAGCTAATGTTTTGATGGATTTGAAGGACAATTTATATATTTTTTGAGATATTTTAAATTTTGAATCGATTAACAAAAAATTTAAACCGTTCAAATTTTTGAAATACGATATTTAAAATAATTTATTTTTTTACTAATAATCTCCTGTAAATTTCAAATAAATTTTGTACTGAAGAAGAGAAAAAAAAATTCAGAGTAAATTTAATATTAAATTATTTCAAAAAATACTCACTTTCCAGGTACAGCACCTTCTCTGAGGGTAAATGTCAGATTTGAAACTTTGAAGAGTAAAACAGAGAAAAATGAGAAGTAAGATAATTTAAGGAGGAATAGAAAGAGAGGCTCTCCTCCACACAAATTCCATATTCGTTCAATGCTACAAAACAAGAGGCCACAGCGATGGAGACAAAAGCGAAGTCCCTTGTCCTTTTCCCCTCGCATCCCCAAAATACTACCTCCTCTTTTCTCTCCTCTCTGTTTTTCTCCCTGCGACTTCTAGCTGTGTTTGTCTCTCTCTCTTTCTTTTCTCTCTGTACCTGTATCCATTCATATAATACGGTAATACCATCCAACCACATTTAAAAAAATAAAGAATTCCTTGTTTTTCTTTCTTCCTCTGTTCATACTATATACCAATCTCTGTTTTCCTTATCTTAGAAGTCTGAAATCAAAACCACTTCTCAGAAATCTACAGAGATCCTGTTCTGAGTTCTGTCTAAACTCTCTAAAACTCTGACTGAGAAGAAGAAACACTCCTTCCATATCCATTCAACAAACTCCTCATTCTCTCTTCTTTTCTCTCTTTCTCTTTCACAAAACAAGAAACAAAGCACTGGCACCATGACCCAAGATGAGAATGGCTCCTCAACCTCTACAACCTCTTCCTCTCCTCTGCAATCCTTCTCTCAAATGCCGCTTTCGCCTCCTCCCGCCTCTGCCGCTCCTCCTCCTGCCCCATCTCTCCCCTCGGCCTATCTCCAAAACCTTCGCTCCGATGAACGGGGCCTCTACCTCATTCATTTCCTTCTAAACTGTGCCAACCATGTCTCCGCTGGCCGCCTTGACCATGTAAGCACTCTGTTGCAGCACATTTCTCTTCTCTCTTCACCGGATGGCGATGCCATGCAGCGCCTCTCTGCTGCCTTCTCAGTTGCCTTGGCACGCCGGTCACTACGGCAATTTCCCGGTCTTTACCAAACACTCGTCGGTTCGAACTGTTCTGCCTCGGCATCTGCTATTGCGGCAGCTAGGCATGATTTCGTCAACCTGTGCCCGTTTCTTAGGTTGGCTTTTGCAGCGTCGAATCAGGCCATAGTCGAGGCAATGGAAGGGGAGAAATTGGTGCATGTGATAGACTTAGGTGCATCAGACCCGACACAGTGGATTGAGCTGTTACAACTTCTCGCAGCACGGCCAGAGGGCCCGCCACACCTGAGATTAACTGCGGTTAGCGAATCCAAGGAGGTAACCAACCAGATATCAGTTTGTCTAACCAAAGAAGCAGAGAGGCTTGATGTACCTTTTCAGTTCAATGCCATACTAACCGACATGAACTCACTAGATGTAGAGAAATTGAAGGTGAAAACCGGCGAGGCATTGGCCGTTAGCTCGGTTCTCTCTCTCCATCTCTTGTTAGGCAATTCAAATTGTCAGATCGAGGATTTCCTGAATGCACTCTGGAATTTAGCTCCCAAAATCATGGTGGTTACCGAACAAGAATCAAACCATAACTCACCGGTACTAACTGAACGATTTGTCGAGGCATTGAATTACTATGCTGCTGTGTTCGACTGTCTTGAATTGACGGCACCGAGAAACTCGGTCGAGAGAGCACGGGTGGAGAGAGTGCTGCTTGGAGAGGAAATAAAAAACATGATAGCATGTGAAGGTGCAGAGAGAAAGGAGAGGCATGAGCGGGTCGAGAGCTGGGGGAAGCGAATGGAGGCGGCCGGTTTTGGCCGTGTGCCGATGGGTTATTACGGGTTATTGCATGTGAGGAGAATGCTTCAAGGTTTGAATTGTGACGGGTACAGAGTGAGAGAAGAGAAAGGTTGTTTCTTTGTTTGTTGGCAGGACCGGGCCCTCTTCTCAGTATCGGCATGGCGGTGCCGCCGATTCGATTGATCAGTACTGGTTCATGATTCTGTTCTGATACTGTCACAACTCAAATTTTGCTATGCGCAAAGGATTTGGAACCATCACCAATTGATTGCTTTGTGTAAAACAATGTTTGAAATTAAATCCGTTTGTGTATTATGTTAGATTTGTTCAGAAGATGCATGCATCTCTGGTATATCTCTTTCTCGGTATCATTTTATTTGTCAGAAGAGAGAGATCTGTTGTTGTAAGAAAAGAAAATCAGGAGTGTAGGTCAGGTCTTAGATTGTTCTATCCTTTTATTTGTATGTTAGATATTTTTATAATGCCATGTTTATATTAACTATCAAATTTCCTGTTTATTTCGTTGGAATGAACCATATTCGACCACATTTTATTTTAGGTACGAAACTGATGTTGACAGCTTCCTGTTTTTCATGCAAGTTGTAAACATTGAAAATGGGTCTAAAGTTTTTTCATAATTGCATAAAATGAGATATCTCACTGCAAATGCGATGATAGTCTCATTTAATCCAGTTTAATTTTTTCATTAATTATTTTAGCTACAAGTAATTAGCCTTGTAAGTAATTTTTCATTAATTTACAATAATTACAGAATTGATTACTGTTAATTATTACCTTGAATTGACTACAGAAGCACCAAATTTATCCGGCCCATATAACAAAGCCTCAATTAGCCCAAAACCTATTTAATGCCTTCATTTTTAAACTTTTTGCACAATGTCCACTTACCTCAAAATGTGTTGATCAGTAATTTGGTGAAATATTACACCCTCTTGGTGAGTAAATCGCTTATATCTAGACTCGTTCGTAACTCGCTCGCTAAAAACTTGTTAATAACTCGTTCATTATCAATTAGCTCATTAATTTAATGAACCGAACATGAGAATACCCTAACTCCCTCATTACTCGCTCATTATGAACTGAGTTACATAAAATTATGTCACATCCAATTTCAATCGGATCAAACTCAAACTGAAATCCAACTTTGTAGGTCTGTGACAAGAAGATAGCTGTTTGATTTTGTTAAATTTGCTTATGTACAATATATTTTGTTAAATTATGTTCTATTTAAGTAGGTTGGATTATGACAATTTGTTCTAATTAGTTTTTTAAATGATGTATCTGAAACAAAAAAAAAAAAAAACGAAACAAAATTCAAATTGTCTACAAGCTTGATTTCTTCATGAGTCACTTAATGAGCACGAGTAAACTCGAACATTTAACGAACCATGCACCAGCACAACTATCAAAAGGGGTGGAGCTATTCAAAGGGAATGGGGTCAATTGACCTCCATTTATTTTCATTTTTTGTTTGTAATTATACACAAGTTTCTATATAGTTTAGAGTAAAATACTACGGGTGCCGTAATATTGACTCTCATTTGCAACAAGAAAAATTTATATAATTGACCCCCATTCATGTTTGACCCTCATAGTCAGAAGGTATGGCTCCGCCCCTGACTGTCAACTCAATATTGTCTTCTCAACTCGAATCGACTTGCTCATTTAAGCTAATAAACCGAACACGAACATACCCCAACTCACTCAAACTCTCGCTCATTAATCACCCCTACCTCAGGTAATACGAACACCTCAAAATTTATTCAGCTCATATGGTACAACGAACACCTTCTTAAAGTATTGTAGGTATCGTTGCACAAAATATAACAGTTTGATAAATTATACGTATTTTGATTATCATATTTTTCTTTGATTGTCCACCAATATCTCATACTAGAATTTGAGCAAGCAAAACTAAGTAATTAGTTACTTTTCAAATACTGTTATCTCTTTTAAAAAAAAAAAAAACTATTATCTCTGATAAACATTGATTTGAAAATTACATTGTAATGAATAAATCAAACTTCACAAAGTTCAGTATGCATTTGTACTCCATTTGAGTAAAGAATTTATAAAATTTCTTTAAAAAACATTTTTTATGACCCAATTACATTACATTGTTTTTGGGTGTAATCAATTTGCTACCAAAAATGTGGAGATGTAATTTTTGCATGCCACTATAATATCACCATAAGATATCAATCCGGCATATTTTAAGTCTCAAATCATCAATAATTTGCTGTGGGGCACTTTAATTCAATTTATTTTTTAAAAAATGATTAGTGTTCTTTAAAATTTTGAACTTATTTTCTAATAATTTGCTGTGCTGCCTATTTTCTATTACGAAAAAAACAACTAATTTCAATTACCATATCGAATCCAATTAACGACATAAAAGCTACAGAAAACATTTGAAACATACACAGAAAAAACAACGGAGAGAACAAACTATATTTTAGGGGGAATTTCATGTATACCCTAAATTTTTTTGGAATACGTATTTTCCACTCTAAAATTCATAATATCATAGTTACCCTTCTAAACTTCAAAAACTAATAAATTTATCTATTTTAATGTCTTTTATATTAAAATACATTTTACATTTATAAATTATCCATTTTATCATTCAATAAATAAATAAATAAATATAGCATGTTTTAGAAAAATATAAGTCTTCTATTAGATGGTTTTGAGCAAGACCATCCTCCATATATATGCTCCCAAAAACTAACAAAAATTTGGAATACATATTTTCCACTCTAAAATTAATAATATCATATTTACCCTTCTAAACTTCAAAAACTAACATATTTAGCCATTTTTATGTCTTTTATATTAAAATACATTTTACATTTATAAATTACCCATTTTATCATTCAATAAATAAATAAATATAGCATGTTTTAGAAAAATATGAGTTTTCTATTAGATGGTTTCGAGCAAGACCATCCTCCCATATATATACTCCTATAAATTACTTCAGAATTTATTTGAGCTTTAATTATGAACAATATTTTTCATGGAGTAATATACAGTTAAACTTATCCTTGTAATTTTCTGGTATTTCTTTCTGTTCTCTCATCTTCACAAGGATTACTAAAAGTGCAAACGTTACTTCTACATTAAGAAAGATTGACCAAATTAGAACATAATTTACAAATGTACAAGTTATAATTGAAAAAGATGCATCAATACTCGGATCTAAAAATGCATCATGAATCAATGCATTTTATGCAAAAGAAGATAAAAGAGTATTCTCCATTTCTTTTACTTGAGCAAGGGTTGTCTGTATCATATTCTGACTCCGGTCGCACAAAACATATCATTGGAACGTTATTTTAATCAGTTGACTAGTCGTTAGCGTGATCAAACTGTCACGGATTTTTCCAACAAATTAGCCGATTATTTCCGATTATAACTTATTATTTCTGATTATTTTTGATTAATCACTTAATGGTACTTTATTCATCCGACAACCGCATACCGTTATTTACGACACTGATCCATACACAAAATGGATAAAATCAGTCATTAAAATTGCACACATATCGTTAACAAATTGTGAAATGGAATGCATGAAATTCTAAATTAAATTACCAGTTATTGGTCCGGGACAAAATTAGAAAATTAACTCCGCCATGTAAGGAAAATAGTGACTTTTCTATTTTTTAAAGATAATTTCTGTTCTCTAAATACCGATTTTACCCTTCTATTATCTCCTACTCTTAAATGCCTTAATTAATACAAAAGTTAAATAAAAAAAGTCATTCGGAGAAAAAAAGTTTCAAACTCATATCTCCTTTAAGATAATGGATTTTAACTCGTTTGATAAAATAAAAATAAAAACAACTCTTAACTTAAATAATAATATGATAGTCTTTTGATCAAGTTATAAAAAAATGCGTTACTTTTGATTTAAAATTTTTGCAGAGATTACGAAGTTGTGAAAAAAAAAAAAAAAAAAAATCAAATTTTCGACCTTAAAATAACCAGCTGTTCTAAAATTTTTTTTCTAGCTAAATATAGTACCTCCTTTTCTAATAATAGACTTATTATAATTTTGGGTTTGGATAAAATTTGAATCGGATATAAAAATACTAATATCGTAATCGTATCTATACCATAATCATTTAATTTTCTTAAAAACCATTCTCAATTCAATTTAATCTGATCTTCAGAGTAACAAACTAACAAACAAATGGGCTGGTCAGATCTGCCATCCGAACTGGTAATCACAATAGCCGGAAACTTAACAGAGTTCACCGACCGTCTCCGATTGCGCTCCGTCTGCTCCCATTGGCGGTCTTCCTTGCACTCCCATTCCCTCCGCCTGCCTCCGCAACTCCCCTGGTTAGCCCTTCCTTCCACCTCCTCCTCTACCCATTTTTATTCCCTTTCCGAAGATCGCATCTACTCCAACCCTCTCCCCATAATCGCTGACAACTCTAACCTCTTCGGATCTTCCTCCGGTTGGTTCCTCTCTGTAAGAGGCCCAAACAGTCACGTCACCTTCTCTTTAATTAATCCCTTCACTGGTGCTTCCATTGGGCTTCCCTCTCCTGATCCATGTTCGTCATTGTCCTATGCGATGACGGATACCCTCGTTTGGGACCGTTCTGACTCGGTGATTGTGGTCAATTGCAGCAAAACATCGCACCTATATTACTGCCGGTTGGGTGAGGTGGCTTGGACCTCGATCGAGTCTCAACAGCATCGCTTGGCCAGTAGCATCACTTTCTATGAAGGTAGATTTTACATTCTTCATGCTTACACTTATGAGATTGTTGTCTTGGATGGTGAAACGCTTGAGCAGGTCACTGTGATTCCTTATTTGAATTCTCATGTTGAGGCGCACTTACTCGTATCATCCGGGGAATTGTTGCTTTTGGTTAAATCTATCTGGATGTATATTAATCCTGATAGATATTGGAAGTACAAGGTTCGACGCGCCAATCTGAATGATGAATTGGTGGAGTGGATTGAGGTCAATGATATTGGGGACCGTGCATTGTTTGTTGACAATCTTCATTGCTTCTCAGTCAAAGTCGGAGATAACAGCTTGCTGAGACGAAATTGCATCTATTCAGCACGGTCGGACACCAGTGGTGATTCGAGAAATTCATTAATGAAATATAGCATCTCTATTTTTGATCTGGGAAATAGAAAAGGGGAATTTCTCAGGGGTGTTTTGAGCAAGTTCCGTGCTGCTTCTTTGCGTGGTGCAAAATTACTGCCCTCTTGGGTTCTGCCATCTCTCAGTTAAGGACGGTTGTGTTTTACTGCCAGTTGGGTGAGGTGGCCTGGGCCTTGGTTGAATCTCAGTAGCATCGCATGGCCAGTAGCATCACTTTTATGAAGGTAGATTTACGTTCTTCAAGTGCACACATGCGAGATTGTTGTCTTGGATGGCGAGACGCTTGAACAGATCACTTTGATTGACACTTCTGATTGGAATTCACCTGTTGAGGCATACTTATTCGTATCATCTGGAGAATTGTTGCTTTTGGTTAAATCCAAATGGATGTATCTCTTTCCTGATAGTGATTTGCATTATTAGAAGGTTCGACATGCCAATCTCAATGATGAATTGGTGGACTGGATTGAGGTCAATGACATTGGGGACCATGCATTGTTTGTTGACAATCTTCATTGCTTTTCAGTAAAAAGTCTGAGATAACAGTTTGCTGAAGCGAAATTGCATCTATTCAGTACGGTCGAAGACCAATGTTGGTTTGAGAAATTCATTAATGACATATATCATCTCTATTTTGATATGGGGAATATAATAGGGACACGTCTCGAGGGTGCTCTGAGCAAGTTTCGTGCTGCTGCTTCACGCCATGCTGTTTCACCGCCCTCTTGGGTTCTGCTGTCTCTCAGTTGAGGATTGGTTTCTGATAGAATACCTAAATAAATAATTAAATATACCTTGAATTGTGTTTGTTTTGCTGTGAAGCCAAGCGTGGTTTGCGTTTGTTGAATGATACTATTTTCTCATTGTTTTGGTTTTGTATAATTATGTGAGGATTCAGGTTGACATGTGCATTATGAATGCAATTTAGTAACTTGCATTGCACTTAAATAACTATTAATTTTCAGAATTTCAGGTCACAGCATGGTTTTATTTGTTTACATTTCATAAAAAAATAGAGGTTCATTCCGACTTTATAAATGTCTTAGAAAGCTGAAACAGAAATACAATGGACTCGGCAGAAGGTTAAGCAGAAAAATAAATTTAATCTCAAGTAAAAAATAAACAAAATAAAAGACAAAACAGAGCAACAGAAAGAAAGCTAATTGTACATCGTTGCAGAAAGATTTGTTTATATTACAGGCTTCTATTTGTTGTGTCAAAATTCAATAACAGATAAACAAAATCTAAATACAAATTGCTTATCATATTGAAATTTTGTATGGAAAAAACAATACAAAAATGAAACAAAAACAATATATATAACATGGTTCTGAAACTCGAAATTGGGATCGGAATCGGATTCTTGACCATGGTATCGGAATTGGATGAATCAGATCAGAAACTCGAATTTTTTTGTTAAAAGCTTGTTTTGTAGGCAAAAAATAGGAAAAAATTAGTAAAAAAAAGACATTAATATAGTGTCAAATGAAAAATTATTAACATATTCATATCCAATATATGGATTGTAGGTGCTAAATTTTTTTCGATTACTACTTGAATTATAGTGCGATTGTACTCAATTATGTAATATTAATTCTCAATTACTACTTTAAACATATTAACTTTCTTATCAATTATGTAATATTTTATTGTTTATGCATTTTTTTTTGTTTGTCAATGCAGTCAGTTCATGATTATAAATATTTTCTATTGGCGAAAAGCCCCATCAGTTTCTTTTTTTTCAGTCGTTATTTTTACAATGCACTTATCAACCATCAGAATTTGGAACGTATAGTAATTCTGGTTTTTGGTTTCATGCTCAATATCTATTGGACATTATTCTCATTTTTTTTTAGTAAGCATTTAAAAATAATTAAAAAAAAATGTTGACTCGGCTAGACTTGAGTTGACTCGGCTGAGTCAAACACTGTTCATCTGAGTTTTGCTGAAAAAATCACATGAGTGCGAGACTCGGGTGAAACTCGGACCGGACCCGTCCGATACTGAGTTGACTCGACCGAGATTCTAAACCATGATATATAATACTATTAATTTACAACGTACATAACAAAATAAAAAAATGTACATATTATGTAAGTATTAATTTACATATACAACAAAAACTATGTATAAATTAAGTTATGAACTTCTTGAACAATCATCACTCATGCAACAATGTCTCTGCATAACGAACGAAACATGTTATTGATCTTTATAAATAAAAAAAAAATGCATTTCAATAGTGATAAAATCTAATTCATAGCAAAGATCGAGCAACACCAAGTGTTAAGTGTATACCAGTATTGGTATGAGCTTTGCATTACCAGTACCCCGAATAGTACCCACCAATTTATAGTGAAAAAAAAAATATTTCTGCTCTGGTACGGCGGTACCAAACTGGTACCATATTTACAAAGTCTACTGTATTTCATCAAAACTACATGTAAGAAAACAATTTCAGCTGCAGCTACTAACAACCAATATAAAATATTAGTTCCAAATTATGTCCAACTTAGGTAATAAACAAATAAATGGTATTAGTTCCAAATTGCCCACAGAGAGGGAGAATTAACACCAATCCATCCTCTTTTCATGAGATTATCTTTTGTGAGCGTTTTTTTTTCTTTTTAACAAACCATAAGCTTTAGTAGACAATTTTTAACACACCATTTTTTACTGAACTGAGAAATTTTCCGGAAGAAGTGATCCATTTTAATTAGCCCTTGCTATGTCTTAATTTTTATCCAAATAGAATTCTTAATGGAGAAATATCGATCAGGCTTATTCGATGGATAAATAGATAATATCTAACAAGTTGAAAGTTATGTGTTTCATTGGTTATCCACCAATATCTCAAATTAATAAGCATTACTATTACTGATTTTTGTTTTTGTCTCAGGAAGTTGGAATCTCAAAACCACATCTGCATTCCAAATATCATTACGAATATATAGAATTATATCTGGAAGAACAATTTTACATGATTCAAAGTATATTTAAGGCCGAGGTAAATTCTTTGATTACCGTCTGATGATTCTTAATTGAAATTCAAAGAAACAAAAATTCATTTACATTCAAACAATTGTTTTGATTAGGGGTCCGTCTCAAGTTCTAGATTTTAACTTTGAATTTGAAATTTAAAAATTCAAGTACTTTTCCAGCCGGATTTTAAACATGCAAACTCTTAAACTTTAAATCTTGATCTTCAACTTAGGTAATAAACCAAGAAAAGCTTAATATAGCGGAATTATCAAAGAAAATGATATATTTTGAATACTTTTGGTACTGATCTGGTACCTGATTGCTCAGACGGGTATCTGGTATGGTTATTTGTAGTACTGTTCTTGTGCTGCTACTGAAATTTTAAATTCTGAATCCTATAATTCTATACCTCTTGAAATAAAATCCAATGACTGCTTGCTTTATTTATCATAAGAATCTAACTTTTTTTTTAGGCTCTTCAACATAAGTCATGTCAAAAATTTTGTATCTCAATAGTGTACACAGTACACCTGTAGCATGTAAAAATTAGAAATTCTGAAAAAAAAAGTAAAACCAAGTAAAAGTACCAGTAAACAAAAACCAAGTAAAAAACCCAGTAAAAACAGCAGAAAAAACCAGCAGTGAATGACTCGGAACTGCAGTCTTCAAGCGAATCAATTCTAAACAAAAATACTCAGAATATAATTTGATTTCTATAATCTTGTTCAGTCCAGCGGGAAAATAAAATTACGGTCTCTCACATGCCTAATAGTTTTCCTCAAGAACTTTCTTTGAAAAAAACTGGTTTGGTCGACGACATTTTCTTTACTCAAGTTAGTAGTACCCACAGAATTTCATTGAAATCAAAATTCTGTTCAGGTGCCAAGCTACTAACATGCAATATGGAATATTCTAACAAATACAGGAAACAGCAAAAACAAAACCTAGTCTTTGATCAATACTCGGAATCATTCAAGCCTGGTCCAGACCCATTTCTTGGTACCAGAGCTAGATCCTCTCCTCTTGAATCTTGTTGTACCTGAGAAGGTAAGTCTTCAACATCACTAGGAAACATTAATGAAAGTTTAATATATGAGTATTTATTTCTAGACTAAAACATATTTTACCGTTGTATTCTTGAAGTAAACAATATTTCTTTCTAGCCATACATTTCATAACACTGCACCTCGAATTAATTGTACTAAATATTTATCCATCAGGGATATTTGTTCATTAATGAGCCATAAATCTAGTACATAATTGAAGATGAAAATGAACTTATTAAAAGAGGTAATTCATAACAACAAAGCAGCATCAATAAAATACTGGAGAAATAAATGGTCAATAGTTTCAAATTGCCCACATAGAGGGAGAATTATTAACACCAATTAATCCATCCTCTTTTCATGAGATTATCTTTTGTGAGCGTTTTGTTTTTTTTTAACTAACCATAAATTTTGGTAGACAATTTTTAACACCTTGTTTTATTGAACTAAGAAATTTTCTGGAAAAAGTGATCCAATTTAGCCCTTGCTATGTCTTGAAACTATTCTAAAGGACTTCATTTTTATTCAAATAGAACTCTTAATGGAGAAATATCCATCAGGCTGATTGGATGGATAAATAAATAATATCTAATTAATAAGCTGAAAGTTATGTTTTTCATTGGTTATCCACCAATATCTCAAACTAATATGCATTACTATTACTGAATTTTGTATTTTTGTCTAGGGAATTGGAATCTCAAACCACATCTGCATTCCAAATATCATTACAAATTTATAGAATTACTTCTGGAAGAACAATTTTACAACATATTATGTGCACAAAAAAATATATTTAAGACCGAGGTAAATTCTTAGTTTACCGTCTGATGCTACTTGAAGTTCAAAGAAACAAAAATTGATTTACATTCAAACAAACGATTTGATTTGGGGTCCGCCTCAAGTCCATTTCTTCTTCTTCATTATCATCATTCTACAAAATCACACCCAAGTAAAGCCCGTATCAAAGGCCCATTTTAGACGCTAATGAAGAAGCTTTGTTGCATTCGGTGTTTTGAAATTTGGTTCTCATTTGGTATGCGAAAGGCCAACGCATACCGCATATACGGTATGCTGCCGCATATGCGGAATTATATTCGGATTTATATATGCGGATTTTAAATGAGAATTCGTATATATAAATAAGCATGCAGTAATATGTGGTATAACTCACTGTTAGTATACTCTAAACCAGTAATATGTGGTATAAATTATTGTTAATATACTTTAAACCAGCATTTTATCACTATTAATATATTCTAAACCAGTAATATGCTCTAAACTTTATATTCGGACCGAATATAGATTTTCTATTCAGTTGCAACTGAATATAAATATTTGGCTGAATAGACCGAATTTTACTACACTAGTTGCATCTCATCCCAAGAAAGGATTTGACTGTCGATTGCTTTTAGGTTGATATGATTGAAACCGTAAAATTAGGGGTGAGTATTAATTATTTTATTATCTATTTGAACTATAGAAAGTTTGAGATTTGTGTCAGGTAAAATCAGACTATTTTAATTTTTAGATATATGCTCATCATAACTTTTTTTAATTAGATATTTTCTCATTAAAACTTAAAATTAACTATTTTTTCATCTAAATATAACAATATTATAAATATACTAATTACTCGACTAAATCAATTAAAAAGCTGATTAGTAGTAATTAAAAATAAAAAAGAAAGAAATGAAACTGGAATATTTCTCAATCACTATTTGTAATAAAAAATGGGTAAAATAGTCTTCTTTTATTACTATAAATCAGTTTACTTAATTGATTTAATTGAATAATGAGGATATTTATAATATAGTTATATTTAGATGGAACGATAATTAATTTTGAAATTTTGATGAAAATATCTAATTCAAGAAATTATGATGAGTGTGTGTATATATATATATATATCTAAATTTCTCAAACAAATTCTCTTTCTAATCATACAAAAGAATAACACGAACGAGCCCAAATCCTCTTTCTGCACTCCTTTTTTTTATTTCCTTTTAATAAAAAATAGAGGTTTAGTCCAACTTTATAAATGTATTAGAAAGCTGAAACAGAAATAAAATGGACTTGATAAATGCACTCCTATTTTTTTTTTTCTTTTTCTCATTTTTTTAAGTTTGTTTTTTTTTTTTTTTTCAAATTATACTAATCTCATGCATCCATGCAGATTATCTCATGCAAACTTTTACAAATATTATTGAACAAAACCAACATGAGAACAATTCATTTGAGTGAAAGTCTAAACCGAAACAATAAATCTAAAAATTTGAACAAATTTGGCGGTGCTGAATTAATGAAGAAATATTAGCAAATTGAAAATGGGTAATTCAAGAAAATAAGTAGAACTAGGGTGCTCCTAGGAGTACCAAGTCCTTTGTACTCTTAACTCTAAAATCTATTGGATTAACTTCGAACGACGAATCCAAACCGTTGAAATTCTTCTACCTTACGAGTGATGCGTTTACATGTGAAAATTTTAAAGTTTCGAATTAATTTAGTATAAAGTCAAGTGGTCAAAAGTACTCTTCCAAAAAATGAATGCATTAAAATCAATTTAGAAACCTTCTAATTTTGACCACTTGACTTTATATTAAATTAATTTGAAACTTTAAAATTTTCACATGTAGACGCATCACTCGTAAGTAGAAGAATTTCAACAGTTTAGATTAGTCGTTCGAAGTTAATCCGATAGATTTTAGAGTTAAGACGATAAAAAAGCTTCGTACTCCTAGTAGCACCCTAGTTCTACTCCAAGAAAATGAATAGTTAAATGAGGAGGGTTCAAATGCCTCTATTTTTTGTGCCTCCACCATGCCTCCATTTTTAAAATGTTAATAACTCAAAATTTAAATTATAAATGTCAAAATAAAGCCGTTAGATGTGATCTATGTTATTTTCTCTATGTGCTCATAAAAAAATTATCACGTTTCAGTTTTGTTTATACATGAATCAATAAGTTGAAAAATCAACGTCTAGAAATTATCCACATTAGTATGTTTTTATAAGCTCTTAATGACAACCAAAACAAAATTAAAATGTCATAATTTTTTGACACGTGCAAAGATAAAATGATGTAAATCATATTCAACGGTTTTATTTTGACTTTTAAGTTTTAAATTTTGAGTTATTAATGTTTTTAAAAATGGAGGCATTTGAACCCTCCTCTAGTTAAATATAAGAAGCGGAAACATTAAACTAATTTTCGATTTTTTATTTTTTTTAAATACAGCAGAACACAAACACACACACACACACACTGAGATTGACCGGCAGTTTCAGCTGGAGAATACACTGTAACGTGCGTCACTTGTTTCCATCAAAGTAATCCTGACTCAGGAACTTAATAGTTTAATGATTTTGCCCAATTTACTCTGCTTCCTAACTTGGCACCTGCTCCACTACATCTATACTTGGCCAAAGTATGCAGTACTTTGCCAAATAAATCAAAATGATAAATATTATTTTGTTATAAAGAACTTCAAAGAATCAATCATTTCATAAGAAAAAAATAATTTGTGATATTGGTCTAATCGTGCACTCCACATGTTTTTATATATAGTCTTGTCTTCTTTGATTGTCCTCCAATATATCATATTAGGATTTGGGTAGGCTTGATCAAGTAATTAATTCTTTAATACTGTTATTATTCTCCCCTAAATTTGAATTTTGAAAACCATATTTGAAAGTAATGAATTAATCAATTGAAGTTCATTCAGTTCAGTATATATACAGATACACACACACAATCCACATTTCAGTGAAAGAATTTATGGATCAACTACTTCAAAAGGAGCATCTTTTTTATGATCCAACTACATTTCATTTTTCTTTTGCGTGGAATCATTTGCTACCGGAATTGTTGAGATGTATTTTATGCATGGCGCTATCATATCACCAAGATATATATATCATTCATAATTTGTTGACGGGAGGATTTTATTTCAATTTATTTGTTATAAATTGATAAGTGCTCTAGAAAAATTGAAGTTCTTTTCTGACAACAATGATGATACCACCTATTTTCTATTACTATAAACATCGAGATTGCATTGTCTCGTTTGAGTAACTATTTCAAAATTTACCAAATAATGACATGAAAAACTACAAAAAAATATTGAACCATACACATTCTACAAGAACAAAGTGATAATTGATACATTTATACATTTATACAAGAAAATGACCCCACAAATATAATTATTTATAAATTTTACAATCAGAAGTTGAACGTGTTGACGCTAATTTCTTTGAACTTCTTGGTGTTGTATTTTGATGGACATATTTGCTATAGAAATGGATAAGTATTAACTTTGCTTGTGAGAGTACTACTCTGTCCACAATAGTTGTGACTCAGTTGCACAATACACCACATATTCAGATTTGTCTCAAACTTGATTTAGTTTATTGAATTGTAAACCAAATTAATCGGTATGTATAGTGACACACTTCAGATAATATGTTGTAATTTGGACATGTATACATAAGTCTCAAGTCTGGTATTTGTTGATTTCCGTATTGATTAACGGGACTAGAGAATGACATGATTTGGTTTGCTTGATTGCTATTGTCTTAATAAATGCTTGTTGATTTCTAGTTCGTTTGTCATACTATAAATATTTGTTATAGTTTTGAATGAGTAGAACTAGGGTGCTCCTAAGTTCACCAAGCTCCTTTGTGAACTCAACTCTAAAACCTACCAGATTGACTTCAAACCACAAATCCATACCATTGAAATCTTTCTCCCTTACGAGTGATGCGTTTACATGTGAAATTTTTTAAAATTTGAAATTAAATTTGTAGAGAGTCAAGTGGTAAAAAAGCTTCCAAAAAATGAATGTATTAAAATTAATTTATAAACCTTCTAATTTTGACCACTTAACTTTATACTAAATTAATTTGAAACTTTAAAATTTTCACATGTAGACACATCACTCGTAAGGTAGAAGGATTTCAACGATTTGAATTCGTCGTTTGAAATTAATCTGATAAATTTTTGAGTTGAGTCACAAAGGGGCTTGTGAACTTAGGAGCACCCTAGTTCTACTCGTTTTGAATTGTATGATAACTAAGTGAAATAAAATTATGTACAACTAAGTGTGTTGACACATGTGATAATTTTTTGTAAAATAAAATTATGTACAAAAATTAAAATTGAGAGGTTCTGTTGAGTCTATTGGTAGTCAGTCTTGTGTAGACACCTGTTCTCTTTTTCTAACCTGCAAATTTTATTATATTTTTTTTTTGGCTTTTCTTGTTTTTCTGATTTTTTTTTTGTATTTGTCTTCTTTTTTTTAAATTTAAAATTCTTGGATACGCATATATTTTTTTTATATCACAAGTACAATGATTACACGTAATTTTAAATAATCATTCATACAAAAAACTTATTGCATAGTTTCACTGGGAGTCTCTCAGTTGGTCCAATCCAACGGACATCTGTCACTAGAGTGGACAAAACGTGCCGTGCTGTGACGTGACTAACACACCGTGACTTTGGTCTCGTGCAATGCCGTGCCGTGACCAAGTGAACAGTCACACGTGCCGTAACTAAAATGTGGAGGGGTGGTCATGGCACGCGAGTCACGCTGTGACTCCCGTGCCGTGTCCAAACGTAACTAGTCACGTTTCTCACATTTAACTATTTTTTCATAATTTAAGTTAGTTTATTCAAGATTCATCATTTGATCAAGACTTAACGGTCCTAATTACACATGACTCGCGTGAAGAGTTCATATTAAATGTGAAGAGTAAAGTCAGTAAACAATTGATATAAGAAAATCATAAAAGCAGAAAAGCGGTTAATTTTTTTTAAGTTGCAGAGAACTCAACATGATTCATGCACATTAAATAGAAAAGTGCATCAGGGAAAGGATGATCTAACAAAGTATTGTATTTTTCATTGGACTCGAAATGAAATTGAAATTTGATGCATTTCAAGAAATTATGATTGAAAAACATTCCATTTTGTTAATTTAATTCAACTGGGGACAGATGTGTTGTAGTGGTCTCATATCCTTTCTTTGCATTTGACACAATCTGGGAGACTAGCTAATCACATATAATATATAATACAGGTTAAGGTTTGTGGGAGTGTGGCCTATGTGGCACAAACGGCATGGATCCAAAGCGGCACAATAGAGGCCAATATTTTATTTGGGAAGCCAATGAACGTACAGAGAGAGATACATGGAGGCTTTCAGTGTGTGTTGCTTGGAGAAGGATCTGGAAATGATGGATTTAGGGGATCAAACTGAAATCAGTGAAAGAGGTGCACAAATACACCAATACATTTTTCCATCCTACTGACAACCTCCGCTCTACAATTAGTGATCCCACGAGAGTAGATAGTAACTACAAGATTGGGAGAATATTCCTGAGGATAAATAGTAACTATCCGCGAATAGTGTACGTTTTCTATTAGCGAATTCTGTCGGTATACTGACAAAATGTACTCTTTTATTAGCGAATATTGTCGATATACTTTTTCTATTAGCGAATTATGTTGGTATACTTTTTCTATCCGCAAATTCTGTCGATATACTTTTTCTATTCGTGAATTCTGTCGGTATACTTTTTCTATTAGCGAATTCTGTCAGTATACTGACAAAAATGTACTTTTTATTAGCGAATAATATACTTTTTCTATTAGCGAATTCTATCGGTATACTTTTTCTATCCGTGAATAGTGAACTTTTCTATCTACGAATTCTGTCAGTATACTGATAAAAATGCACTTTTTCTATTAGCGACAGTAGTATCTGCGAGGGTATACTGACAGAATCCCTCGCGAATAGTGCCCCCATTTGTTGGTAAAGACCTGTAAGAACTTCCAAAAGTGTGTATATATATACTTTTATAATAATCTTTCATGTAATATATATAGCCTTTCCAAACTTAATTATTACAATGAACACATACTCGCACTACAGCAGATCGGCCTATCTATGACCGGCCAAATCGGTCGCAGATGACAAAGGTGTCGATCGCAAAAGACCAAAATCGGTCGCAGATGCATCGGTCGCAGTTGCTCCGTCGCTGATGACCCCCATGATGACGTCACCGGTCGTAGAATGTTTTTTTTTTATTTTTCTGTTTTTTTTCTTTTCACCAATTGGCACGTGTGACTACACAAAAAAATATATGCGTATCCAAGAATTTTAAATTTAAAAAAAAGAAGACAAATACAAAAAAAAAATCAGAAAAACAAGAAAAGCCAAAAAAAAATAATAATAAAATATGCAGGTTAGAAAAAGAGAACAGGTGTCTACACAAGACTGACTACCAATAGACTCAACAGAACCTCTCAATTTTAATTTTTGTACATAATTTTATTTTACAAAAAATTATCACATGTGTCAACACACTTAGTTGTACATAATTTTATTTCACGTAGTTATCATACAATTCAAAACGAGTAGAACTAGGGTGCTCCTAAGTTCACAAGCCCCTTTGTGAACTCAACTCAAAAATTTATCAGATTAATTTCAAACGACGAATCCAAATCGTTGAAATCCTTCTACCTTACGAGTGATGTGTCTACATGTGAAAATTTTAAAGTTTCAAATTAATTTAGTATAAAGTTAAGTGGTCAAAATTAGAAGGTTTATAAATTAATTTTAATACATTCATTTTTTGGAAGCTTTTTGACCACTTGACTCTCTACAAATTTAATTTCAAATTTTAAAATTTTCACATGTAAACGCATCATTCGTAAGGTAGAAAGATTTCAACGGTATGGATTCGTCGTTTGAAGTCAATCCGATAGATTTTAGATTTGAGTTCACAAAGGAGCTTGATGAACTTAGGGGCATCCTAGTTCTACTCATTCAAAACTATAACAAATATATATAGTATGACAAACAAACTAGAAATCAACAAGCATTTATTAAGACAATAGCAATCAAGCAAACCAAATCATGTCATTCTCTACTCCCGTTAATCAATACGGAAATCAACAAATACCAGACTTGAGACTTATGTATACATGTCCAAATTACAACATATTATCTGAAGTGTGTCACTATACATACCGATTAATTTGGTTTACAATTCAATAAACTAAATCAAGTTTGAGACAAATCTGAATATGTGGTGTATTGTGCAACTGAGTCACAACTATTGTGGACAGAGTAGTACTCTCACAAGCAAAGTTAATACTTATCCATTTCTATAGCAAATATGTCCATCAAAATACAACACCAAGAAGTTCAAAGAAATTAGCGTCAGCACGTTCAACTTCTGATTGTAAAATATATAAATAATTATATTTGTGGGGTCATTTTCTTGTATAAATGGAGTTCGGCTATGGTACTTCGCGAAGTAAAACGAGTATTTTACTTCGCGTTTATATCTTCAATTTTAAAGTTTAAAATGTCGATCCAAACCATTCAAGTTGATCTCCGGATTAAATTGTGCTTGGAGACCAAATTTTACAATTTTTAGAAATTTTTTACTATTTTTTGGGAATTTTTTAAAATCACTGTTTTTCAGAAAATCGTGGACCATCAAAATTAGTGATTTTAAAAAATTCCAAAAAAATAGTAAAAAAATTCTAAAAATTGTAAAATTTGGCATCCAAGCACAATTTAATATGGAGATCAACTTGAATAGTTTGAATCGACGTTTTGAACTTTGAAATTGAAAATATAAACACGAAGTAAAACACTCGTTTTACTTCGCAAAGTACCGTAGCTCAACTTGTATAAATGTATCAATTATCACTTTGGTCTTTCTGTTCTGTTTTTCTTTTCTTTTTGCAGAATGTGTATGGTTCAATATTTTTTTGTAGTTTTTCATGTCATTATTTGGTAAATTTTGAAATAGTTACTCAAACGAGACAATGCAATCTCAATGTTTATAGTAATAGAAAATAGGTGGTATCATCATTGCTGTCAGAAAAGAACTTCAATTTTTCTAGAGCACTTATCAATTTATAAAAAATAAATTGAAATAAAATCCTCCCGTCAACAAATTATGAATGATATATCTTGGTGATATGATATCGCCATGCATAAAATACATCTCAACAATTCCGGTAGCAAATGATTCCACGCAAAAGAAAAATGAAATGTAGTTGGATCATAAAAAAGATGCTCCTTTTGAAGTAGTTGATCCATAAATTCTTTCACTGAAATGTGGATTGTGTGTGTGTATCTGTATATATACTGAACTGAATGAACTTCAATTGATTAATTCATTACTTTCAAATATGGTTTTCAAAATTCAAATTTAGGGGAGAATAATAACAGTATTAAAGAATTAATTACTTGATCAAGCCTACCCAAATCCTAATATATAAAAAGAAGACAAGACTATATATAAAAACATGTGGAGTGCACGATTAGACCAATATCACAAATTATTTTTTTCTTATGAAATGATTGATTCTTTGAAGTTCTTTATAACAAAATAATATTTATCATTTTGATTTATTTGGCGAAGCACTGCATACTTTGGCCGAGCATAGATGTAGTGGAGCAGGTGCCAAGTTAGGAAGCAGAGTTAATTGGGCAAAATCATTAAACTATTAAGTTCCTGAGTCAGGATTACTTTGATGGAAACAAGTGACGCACGTTACAGTGTATTCTCCAGCTGAAACTGCCGGTCAATCTCAGTGTGTGTGTGTGTGTGTGTTTGTGTTCTGCTGTATTTAAAAAAAATAAAAAATCGAAAATTAGTTTAATGTTTCCGCTTCTTATATTTAACTAGAGGAGGGTTCAAATGCCTCCATTTTTAAAAACATTAATAACTCAAAATTTAAAACTTAAAAGTCAAAATAAAACCGTTAGATATGATTTACATCATTTTATCTTTTCACGTGTAAAAAATTATGACATTTTAATTTTGTTTTGGTTGTCATTAAGAACTTATAAAAACATACTAATGTGGATAATTTCTAGACGTTGATTTTTCAACTTATTGATTCATGTATAAACAAAACCAAAACGTGATAATTTTTTTATGAGCACATAGAGAAAATAACATAGATCACATCTAACGGCTTTATTTTGACATTTATAATTTAAATTTTGAGTTATTAACATTTTAAAAATGGAGGCATGGTGGAGGCACAAAAAATAGAGGCATTTGAACTCTCCTCATTTAACTATTCATTTTCTTGGAGTAGAACTAGGGTGCTACTAGGAATACAAAGCTTTTTTATCGTCTTAACTCTAAAATCTATCGGATTAACTTCGAACAACGAATCTAAACTGTTGAAATATTTCTATCTTACGAGTGATGCGTCTACATGTGAAAAATTTAAAGTTTCGAATTAATTTAGTATAAAGTCAAGTGGTCAAAATTAGAAGGTTTCTAAATTGATTTTAATGCATTCATTTTTTGGAAGATTTTTGACCACTTGACTTTATACTAAATTAATTCGAAACTATTAAATTTTCACGTGTAGACGCATCACTCATAAGGTAGAAGAATTTTAACGGTTTGGATTCGTCATTCGAAGTTAATCTAATAGATTTTAGACTTAAGAGTACAAAGTACTTGGTACTCGTAGGAGCACCCTAGTTCTACTCATTTTCTTGAATTACCCATTTTCAATTTGCTAATATTTCTTCATTAATTCAGCACCGCCAAATTTGTTCAAATTTTTAGATTTATTGTTTCGGTTCAGACTTTCACTCAAATGAATTGTTCTCATGTTGTTTTTGTTCAATAATATTTGTGAAAGTTTGCATGAGATTAGTATAATTTAAAATAAAAAACAAACTTAAAAAAAATGAGAAAAAGAAAGAAATAGGAGTGCATTTATCAAGTCCATTTTATTTCTGTTTCAGCTTTCTAATACATTTATAAAGTTGGACTAAACCTCTATTTTTTATTAAAAGGAAATTAAAAAAAAAAGGATTTTGGCTCGTTCGTGTTATTCTTTTGTATGATTAGAAAGAGAACTTGTTTGAGAAATTTAGATATGTATACTCATCATAATTTCTTGAATTAGATATTTTCATCAAAATTTCAAAATTAATTGTTGTTCCATCTAAATATAACTATATTATAAACATCCTCATTATTCAATTAAATCAATTAAGTAAACTGATTTATAGTAATAAACAAGATAAAAAGACTATTTCACCCATTTTTTAATTAAAATTTTTGATTGAGAAATAAGTGCTTTCTTCCAGCTCCATTTTTTAATCAGTGTTTTTAATTGATTTAGTCAAGTAGTGAGCATATTTATAATATTGTTATATTTAGATGGAAAAATAGTTAATTTTGAAGTTTTAATGAGAAAATATCTAATTAAAGTTATAATGAGCACATATCTAAAAAATTGATCCAGATCTGCTGAAATCCATTATCATGAACAGTAATTCTGAAATTCCTGAAATTCGAAATCCAGCCATTGAATTGCTTCGAGATGCGTACACAAAAAAATCAACTATTTTGAGATGCGTGCACAGAAAAAATTGGACGACGGGATCTCAAATTTTTAGAGATTTCAGAATGACTGTTCATAAATTTTGGATTTCACAGATCTGAATCCCTAAAGTAGTCTGATTTTACCTGACACAAATCTCAAACTTTCTATAGTTCAAATGGACAATAAAATATTTTTGACTCAACCGGGTTAGGTACCGCAGCAATACTCACCCCTAATTTTACGGTTTCAATCATATCAACCTTAAAAGCAATCGACAGTCAAATCCTTTCTTGGGATGAGATGCAATAAAGCTTCTTCATTAGCGTCTAAAATGGGCCTTTAATACGGGCTTTACTTGGGTGTAGATTTTGTACAACGATGATAATGAAGAAGAAGAAATGGACTTGAGGCGGACCCCTAATCAAAACGTTTGTTTGAATGTAAATCAATTTTTGTTTCTTTCAACTTCAAGTAGCATCAGACGGTAAACTAAGAATTTACCTCGGTCTTAAATATAATTTTTGTGCACATAATATGTTCTAAAATTGTTCTTCCAGAAGTAATTCTATAAATTCGTAATGATATTTGGAATGCAGATGTTGTTTGAGATTCCAATTCCCTAGACAAAAATACACAAAATTCAGTAATAGTAATGCATATTAGTTTGAGATATTGGTGGATAACCAATGAAAAACATAACTTTCAGCTTATTAGATATTAGATATTATTTATTTCTCCATTAAGAGTTTTCTATTTGGATAAACATGAAGTCCTTTAGAATAGTTTCAAGACATAGCAAGGGCTAAATTGGATCGCTTTTTCCAGAAAATTTCTCAGTTCAATAAAAAAAAGGTGTTAAAAATTGTCTACCAAAACTTATGGTTAGTTAAAAAGAACAAAACGCTCACAAAAGAGAATCTCATGAAAAGAGGATGGATTAATTGGTGTTAATAATTATTTCTCTATGTGGGCAATTTGAAACTATTGACCATTTATTTCTCCAATGTTTTATTGATGATGCTTTGTTGTTATGAATTACTTCTTTTAATAAGTTCATTTTCATCTTCAATTATGTACTAGATTTATGGTTCATTAATGAACAAATATCCCTGATGGATAAATATTTAGTACAATTAATTCGAGGTGCAGTGTTATGAAATGTATGGTTAGAAAGAAATATTGTTTACTTCAAGGATACAACAGTAAAATATGTGTAAGTCTAGAAATAAATACTCATATATTAAACTTTCATTAATGTTGCCTAGGGAGTAGTGATGTTGAAGACTTACCATCTCAGGTACAGCAAGATTCAAGAGGAGAGGATCTAGCTCTGGTACCAAGAAATGGGTCTGGACCAGGCTTGAATGATTCCGAGTATTGATCAAAGACTAGATTCTGTTTTTGCTGTTTCCTGTATTTGTTAGAATATTCCATATTGCATGTTAGTAGCTTGGCACCTGAACAGAATTTTGATTTCAATGAAATTCTGTGGGTACTACTCACTTGAGTAAAGAAAATGTCGTCGACCAAACCATTTTTTTTTCAAAGAAAGTTCTTGAGGAAAACTATTAGGCATGTGAGAGACCGTAATTTTATTTTCCCTCTGGACTTAAAAAGATTATAGAAATCAAATTATATTCTGAGTATTTTTGTTTAGAATTGATTCACTTGAAGACTGCAGTTCCGAGTCATTCGCTGCTGGTTTTTTCTGCTGTTTTTACTGGGTTTTTTACTTGGTTTTTGTTTACTGGTACTTTTACTTGGTTTTACTTTTTTTTTTTTTCAGAATTTCTAATTTTTACATGCTACAGGTGTACTGTGTACAGTGTACACTATTGAGATACAAAAATTTTGACATGACTTATGTTGAAGAGCCTAAAAAAAAAGTTAGATTCTAATGATAAATAAAGCAGGCAGTCATGGGCTTTTATTTCAAGAGGTATAGAATTATAGGATTCAGAATTTAAAATTTCAGTAGCAGCACAAGAACAGTACTACAAATAACCATACCAGATACCCGTCTGAGCAATCAGGTACCAGATCAGTACCAAAAGTATTCAAATTATATCATTTTCTTTAATAATTCCGCTATATTAAGCTTTTCTTGGTTTATTACCTAAGTTGAAGATCAAGATTTAAAGTTTAAGAGTTTGCATGTTTAAAATCCGGCTGGAAAATTACTTGAATTTTTAAAGTTCAAATTCAAAGTTCAAATCTAGAACTTGAGACGGACCCCTAATCAAA
The DNA here is from genome assembly GCA_964058825.1 of Carex arenaria. Taxonomy (NCBI): domain Eukaryota; kingdom Viridiplantae; phylum Streptophyta; class Magnoliopsida; order Poales; family Cyperaceae; genus Carex; species Carex arenaria. The sequence goes on along the minus strand of CAXKVW010000006.1, from coordinate 777,104 downwards.
ATGATTGTTTGAATGTAAATGAACTTTTGTTTCTTTGAATTTCAATTAAGAATCATCAGACGGTAATCAAAGAATTTACTTCGGCCTTAAATATACTTTGAATCATGTAAAATTGTTCTTCCAGATATAATTCTATAAATTCGTAATGATATTTGGAATGCAGATGTGGTTTTCAGATTCCAACTTCCTGAGACAAAAACAAAAATCAGTAATAGTAGTGGTTATTAATTTGAGGGACCCTTTATCAAACCCTCATCCGTAGGGTTACTGACACCTACAGAAGTTCTACCGAGCTGGACTCTTTATCTGACACCCATCTGTAAATGCCTTGGCTTAACCATTTGCTAAGATCTGGTTCATAGTCAGATAATATTTCGTATGCAATAAACTCAGAATCTGTAATTTCCAACACATTAAACAAAACAGTCAATGCCCCGCAATTGACTGGATAATAAAACGTTCCTTTATAGTCACCCAAAGTCTCCGTCACAATCAGTCAATCGCCCTGCAATTGACTGATTCTATCAATCACCGCCCAGCAGCTGATTGACCACACCATGTGCACATATTGGTTCAAAGTCATCGCCCAGCAATTGACTCTGATAATCACATATCATCCCAGATGATATTAAATTTGTTGGTGACTTTCGACTGTAGTCCAAAATAGGAGAACACACCAAACGGTAAACCATTCGAAATGACAGGCCAACAATATCACACAAATCCAATTATGCAACAATCAAACATGCAATTCATCAAAAATGCAACAATCAAACATACAACATGACAATCGAAAAAGAATTTAATTTCTGAAAATGAAACATCAAACAAGTCCAAGAACCCCGCACCTGATTACGAAAAGCGTATCGCGTCCCTATAGTTCGGACGTCTCGAAAGGTTCCACAACCTCTTGCTCAACCGAGCCTACACCTATTTCAATCATACATAATTTATTTAATCTTTATTCGACAATTGATATGCCTACTTGGGTTTTATTAGTTCCTTTATGGTTTTCTTAACATAATTTCTATAGATTCACACAGCCTATAACTTGGTTTGTAGGACCGTACACATTTGATCAATATATTCTGAAAAATACTGGTACAGAAGCTGCTGGTACGCCAGTTCAGACTATTTCTCAACATTTTCCCACATAGGATATCCTCAAAATTTTACACAACCTTGTCATATATGTTTACTAGCATCTCAGAAAGTTTCAAGTGAAAATAAGTAGTCTAGCCCCTGGTTTTAAATATTTTTCTCTAGCAGTCCGAAAATTTCCAGAATCTGGACCTATCGAGGCAAAATCTGTACCAGTAAAATTTTGGGTAGTGTTGTAGGACAAAATTAAATATGGTCACATTGTTAACTTCAAATTCTAGTTGTCCATAAAATTTGGTGATCATACGCTTTTAGGAACTCTAGTTTTGGAGTCTCCAAAGTTAACAAAACTTGCTGAAATTTCCAGATTTTCGGTTTTCCCCAATTATACAAACCCTAGATTAATCAACACAAAAAATTCCAGATTTTCAAGAGAAAGAGGAGACATTACCAATCAATACCTTTGTTGGTTGGATTGAACTAGATTAATCAAACTTTCTTCTCCAAATTCGGATTTGAAACCAACCCTAGGTAGAAAAACGAGATCTATCACAAATTGAGAAAGGAAGTACCAAATTAACAACATGGAAGCTTAATGGAGGTAGATTACTCATAATTTATACAAAGAATTTCATATTTGAGCCAAACCCTAGGCAATGGATGTATATTTCAGATTTGAGAAAAAATGAGAGAAAAAGAGTACCAATTGAGGAACTAGATGACCCTTATGGAGAGAAAATCAACTCTATTCAATTCTTTCAAGTTATTTGGTGGATTTCAAGAGAGGAGAGGATCCCTCTCTCTCTTTTCTTTCTTTTGGGAGGAACACAAATGGGGGCAGCAAAATAGAGATGGGATGGAGGAAGAGAAAGAAAGAGACTTGTATTTGGCCATTTTGCTAAATATATCCTCAAAGTGTTGGGTATTCATACAAGAAGGAATTTTATCCATATTCATGCATAAAAGATTGTATCTTGTTCCAATTTATATAAGGTATAAATTTCAAAATTCTATTAAGTTTGGTTGTTTCAAAAATTTAGACAAATGTTTAATTGTTAAATTTTTTTTTTTAAACTCCTCGTTCGTCAACAATTATTATTATTATTTTATTTCCTTAACATAACAGATGTTGATTAGGAGCTCACTTATTACTGTGCTATATGATCAGGGGCTAAAATTGTCTTGTGTGTCACGACGGTTGCATGGTGTCAGATTAATTGTCAGCTACATGGATGTAGATGCACAACAATTGCAACTATTAGCGAGGGATTCTGTCAGTATATCCTTGCAGATACTACCGACGCTAATTAAAAAAAATACATTTTTGTCAGTATACCGACAGAATTCGCAGATATAAAAAGTACACTATTCGCGGATAGAAAAAGTATACCGGTAGAATTCGCTAATAGAAAAAGTATACTATTCGCTAATAAAAAAGTACATTTTTGTCAGTATACTGACAGAATTCGCTAATAGAAAAAGTATGCCGACAGAATTTGCGGATAGAAAAAGTATACCGATAGAATTCACGGATAGAAAAAGTATACTGACATAATTCGCTAATAGAAAAAGTATACCGACATAATTCGCTAATAAAAAAGTACATTTTTGTCAGTATACCGACGGAATTTGCTAATAGAAAAAGTACACTATTCGCGGATAGTTACTATTTATCCTCGCGAATATTCTACCATTATTGTAGTTACTATTTACCCTCGTGGGATCACTGGAAGTCACAGTGATTCCCATCAAAGCGGTTAAACTGAAAGATTATTGGGGACCACTTGTAGACCTTTGACTGGGACCACATATAGAAAATATGTAATGATTTTCAAAAAAAGTAACTAACTGGAACCACTTTTAAACTCTGTAAACTCTTTCTTTGAATTCTGTAAACCGGTAATTTTTTTCAAATATTTATTTCAAATTAAATTATTTTGAATTCTGTAAATCTTACCACATAATGTTGTAAACAATTTCTATGAATACAAAAAACCGGTAAAAAAATTCATTTTTTTTAATTCTGCATCTAGATGCTAACTTCTTCCAAATATTTTGAATTTTGTAAAATTTATACCATAACTCTATAAACCATTTATTTGAATACTGTATTGGTAAATTTTATCAAAAAAAAATTTCAAATCTATATCTAGATGTTATTTTCAATTATGTAAACTTTATCACATACACTACAGCAGAATAATTTTACTGCGACCGGTATCAGCTACCGGTGCTGACGCCGGTCGCACAATACTATTTTAAGACAAGATGACAACCCCACAATACTATGAGCAGCTACCAGGATCCCCACTGTCCCAGAATGTAACGATGTACGCTCATGCTTCGATGTTGTCACGTGCCACATGGGCATGGATCGGCCCATTGATTAAGAGAGGCCATCAATCAACGTTGAACTTAGATGACGTGCCATCATTGGCACCAGCTCACAAGGCGGAGCATGTGCAAGGTTTGTTTCAATCCAATTTGGCCAGAAGGGGCAGTAAGGTCTGACAATCCAGTCAGGAAAACACTCTTTCGATGCTTCTGGCTACATTTTCTTTTTAATGCTTTGTTGGCATTAGGGAGGATGATACTGACATTTATTGGACCAATCCTAATTGAACAATTAATCAACTATACTTCAGCAGCTAGTTCAAGAGACACAACTGAGGGAATTCATCTGGTTTTGATCCTATTTGTGAGTTAAACGTTGGAGGTTCTCCTGTTGCACCAGTACCCATTTTCACAGTCAGAAGTTAGGGATGTTGATTAGGAGCTCACTTATTACTGTGCTGTATGATAAGGGGCTAAAATTGTCTTGTGTGTCACGAGTTTTCAACTTGGTTGGAGAAATGACATTGCAAGATACAAGTTCTCTATCTGGAACGATGGTGTGGATACTACTTATCATTTAATCTTAAGAGCTTTGGTTACCTCTCAAATTGCTATTTACCTATCAAGAGAAGTTATGGCTTGAGATGTTTGGATATGAGCCTGAGGAAACATGCCCAAGGACTCTTGCAAGCTCTTAAAAAGCGACAAGATTGTGAACACCAAGCTTGTTTCTATGTGCACATTGAAAATTGCGCAAGTGATGAGCATAAGTGCAAATAACATGGATGGTGCAACTCATCAGCGCTATGATGTTGCTTGAGACAGCAAAAGTGGATTTCCAGAGCCAGAAGAACTCTTGGTCGCGAAACTGACTAATACAGTGATGGAAGTTCATCTCCCATGCCTAAAACTTTATCACATCCATGTAGTTGAGCAACTCATTCATTGCTTTCATACACTTGTCTCGCATTGTCATCAGGGACTTTTGGAACCTGTACATATCATTTGCAAATAAAATAAATTAAATACTTCAACATTAGAAAGAATGGAATTTATTTTCTCTTTTGAATTATGCAAAGTTGTCATTTATTTGCAACTCAAACCAAATCCATCTTCATGCAATCAGAAATCCAATAGTGACTTTTTGGAAATATGGGTGACAACTGACATGTATTGTTTCAAACCAAAACTTGCCTAAATATGTAGTCAAAAGAAAAAAAAATCATTCACAGATCTTAATCATCCAGTATTTTAAAAATATATGTTAGGGAATCTATGTGATGAAATGGCAAAGAAACATAGTTAGGACGTTACAGTTTGGTAGTCAAAGTATTAGCTCAAGATTTTTTGGGATCAATATTGTACCTGTTGTTCCTGCGAGTAATGAAGATGATGAAAACCATGAAAACGAAGACTCCAAAAACTGCCGAGGTGACTGACAGTCCAATATATGTATAAATGAGTGCAAATGTTGCAGTCACCTATAAAAGAAAAAATAACCATGATCAAAAGATAAAACAAACACTAGAAGAAGACAGATTCTATACAAAAACAGAAGAAGAAAAAAAATGTGCAACCAACCTGCACTGGCATGAGCCAAAGATAGTGTATCGGTACCATCATGTCGGACAATTGTTGTGCATCTACATCCATGTAGTTGACAATTAATCCGACACCATGCAACTGTCGTGAATACACACAAGACAATTTTAGCCCCTTATCATACAGCATAGTAATAAGTGAGCTCCTAATCAACATCCCAAACTTCTGACTGTGAAAATTGTAGTAGTGCAACAGGAGAACCTCCAACGTTTTACTCACAAATAGAATCAAAACCAGATGAAATCCCTCAGCTGTGTCCCTTGAACCAGCTGCTGAAGTATAGTTGATAAATTGCTCAATTAGGATTGGTCCAATAAATGTCAGTATCATCCTCCCTAATGCCAACAAAGCATTAAAAAGGAAATGTGGCTAGAAGCATCGAAAGAGTGTTTTCCTGACTGGATTGTCAGACCTTACTGCCCCTTCTGGCCAATTGGATTGAAACAAACCTTGCACATGCTCCGTCTTGTGAGCTGGTGCCAATGATGGCACGTCATCTAAGTTCAACGTTGATTGATGGCCTCTCTTAATCAATGGGCCAGTTCATGCCCATGTGGCACGTGACAACATCGAAGCATGAGCGTACATCGTTACGTTCTGGGACGGCGGGGATCCCGATAGCTGCTCATAGTATTGTGGGGTCGTCATCTTGTCTTAAAATATCTGGAGAGAGGGAACAGTGTTGGACATTAAACTTGGATTGTGGAATTGGAGAGAGAAGTATATTTCTAACTTTCTTTTTTTCACTATTTGAAAAAGAGTACAAGTGATTGGAGTACACAATTGGACTTCTAGTTTCAGTCACGCCTCACTCTTTAATTCACTTCTATACAGAGATCTCTAACCTATTTATAGTGTCCAATGTCGGTTATATGAGATTATACATTTTATTTCTAAAACTTTTCCACACCGACTTACCAAAGTCGGTTTATATAGATTATTAAATTTTACAGAAACATCTAGACATCCTATTTTTACTACCGACTATATTATTCGGATAGAAGTTTCTTGAATTTTGTAGAGTAAGCTTGGTCGGTGGTGCTCTTAATTCCAACAGAATTCACGGATAGAAAAAGTATACTGATAGAATTCGCTAATAGAAAAAGTATATTATTCGCTAATAAAAAAGTTCATTTTTTGTCAGTATACCGACATAATTCGCTAATAGAAAAAGGATACCGACATAATTCGCTAATAAAAAAGTACATTTTTGTCAGTATACCGACATAATTCGCTAATAGAAAAAGTACGCTATTCGCGGATAGTTATTATTTATCCTCGCGGATATTCTTCCATTCTTGCAGTTACTATTTACCCTCGTGGGATCACTGGAAGTCACAGTGATTCCGATCAAAGCGGTTAAACTGAAAGATTATTGGGGACCACTTGTAGACCTTTGATTGAGACCACATATAGAAAATATGTAATGATTTTCAAAAGAAGTAACTAACCGGAACCACTTTTAAACTCTGTAAACTCTTTGTTTGAATTCTGTAAACCGGTTAATTTTTTCAAAAAAAAAATTTCAAATTAAATTATTTTGAACTCTGTAAATCTTATCACATAATGTTGTAAACAATTTCTATGAATACAAAAAACCGGTAAATTCTGCATCTAGATGCTAGCTTCTTCCAAATATTTTGAATTTTGTAAAATTTATACCATAACTCTATAAACTGTTTATTTGAATACTTTAAATTGGTAAATTTTATCAATTTTGTTTTCAAATCTGCATCTAGATGTTTATTTTCAATTATGTAAACTTTATCACATATCTATGTAAAATGAAGCTTTGAACTATCTAAACCTAGATTGTGGTCTTTATTTTTTGTGCTGCATCCATATAATTTCATGTTTTGAATTATGTATATTTTACTCTAAAACTCTGTAGTGTGGTACTCTAAACACTCTAAACATAAAAAGTAATCTCAAAACACACCTACTATTTTGTCTGACAATGACACATAATTCTTATCACTAAAATAAGACATAACAACATAAACAAAATAAATTACAAATAAAAAATATACATGTTTTCCACCAAACATGACATTTATTACAAATCAAAACAAACATTTCTTACAAGAAATCTTGTTATAACATCCTGCAAAAAATAAACAAGTTTATTAATCGTAAAATAAATCAAGAATTCTATAAACCTAATGCATGAATTTTGTAAACCTCAATTAAGAATTGTTGTAAATCTAATGCAAAAATTATGTATACCAATGATAGTTTCTTTTAGTAATGATAGTATACATTTATCTCAGTGTAAACCTAAAATAAATTCACATGATCAGGCTGTCAACACTATTTTTCCTACCCAACTTCACCTGTCACTATTAGAAATCAACATGTATATCAAGTATACTATTTACCTCTCGAATAAATGTTCTCTCTTTAATGGATTTGTTGAGTTTTGCTTGCAATTTTGGTAGCTTTGCATTAGAGCTTTTTCAACAGCCTTATTTCTTTATCGTTGTCTTATTTAATTTCCAGTAGAAGAGAGTCAAAAGTGCAACCGTTCAATTCGAATAACTTGTCATAAATGAAGCTGCAAAAGTAGTAAGTATTCAAATTTCGATAGAAAGAGTAAGGGAATTAGCTGAACATACTTTTCACAGAATTGGGCATATATAGGAGAGATGACTTTCGGTGCTTGATTAAGTATTTGTTATACTTTTCACGGAATTGGGCATAGGAGAGATGACTTTCGGTGCTTTTTTTTTTTTTGAGAAATCAACAGAGGTCTAGCCCCATGTTTTTCATTAACCATAATCGGTTACAATATTTTGAGTTTCTGAGTAGAAACCCGGATTAAAAAAACGACGACTTTCGGTGCTTGATTAAGTCCTTTTTATTATATGTTAAACTCTTTTGTTGTTCTCAGAATTGGGGTTCGGATTTATGAAAATTCCAATTTAATACTTCAGTTGGATCATTTATTTCTCTTCTTTCTTTGAATTTTTTTGATGAATTGTAATAAATAGTTTAATTAAAGTTGTGATTTTTGTAATAAATGAAGTGGTTTTAACTTTTAAGAAAAATGCAACTAAATATTACCAACCAATTAATTTTTTTATTATTCTAGCAAATATATTTTTAATTTTATTACTGAAAATCAAGCAAAAGAAATTAAGAACATCTACGATTAATTTTATTATTGAAAATCTTGCCAGGAAATACAACATTCCAATTAATCAAGTCACATGACCACCTACAGTTCATTTAGGGCCTGTTCGGCCACCCCCACTGTTCCTATGCCCATTCCCAATTCCTATGTCTATGCCATTTTCCAATGGCCTGCCGAACAGGCTCTTAGTTTATGAAATCCAAATAAAGTGATCTTTTGGGAGGAAATGACAGATTGGTTCGTCGTCAGATCTTTTCACCTTCAGAACCTCAAGAATGTACGAATTTAAGTTTATTAGATCATGATGGCATACAGTAACAGCATTAGCAATAGACCCATTATGTCCAACCATGGGAATGATGGACACTTCATATGCAGTATTTTTATGACAATAGTACATGGCTTGAGGAGATGGTAGTGGATGACATATCACTAATTCATCATGCACTGAGAACTTCTTTATTGGAGATGAAATGTTATAATTATATACCATTTTTTCATGTTCAGGACCATTGATTGTTGTTGCCATGACTTGTATATTACTTGTTCCTAGTAAAGAGGTGACATTGTCAATCATAGATTCGAGAGATGTGGAACAAAGTTTTTTCTCGCCTTTCAAAGGATGATCCTCACAATTATTTATGGTATCCTTCATTAGTTTTGCATCTTTGGAGTCGGCGGCCATCGAAAAGTGTTCTAGTATCCGAGGAAGATATTTTGATGAGAATGGTATTGCATCAGCTTCAGGTCGAGGTACAAACACATTACCGATAATAGTTTTCTTAATCTTGACATCTTTCAACTTTGCTCCGGGATGTAGATTTTTCTTCAGAAAAAAGTGCTTAAAATATGCTCAGGTGATGCACGTACAGTTGAATTTAGCATTGTATACATATAAGCAATAAAGCATACCACTTCCACTCTCTTGCTCTTCGGGTCTGTTTCAAACCAAAAAAATTAGGAAAATTAATTTACTTTCTTCGATTAATACATATATACTTTAATTAGTACAAATACAATAGAATTGAAACAAAAAAAAAAATATTTTTTTCGTTGCTTTCGGTCAAGTCTTAGACCCAACTCTATTTTTTCTATAATTATGATATATATGTGAAGCAAAAGAATTATATATTGTAAGTATTATATTTAGTTCGGTATACTTTCTCTTCTTTTTTTTTCTTTCTTTTTTTAATCTTCTTTCTTCTTTTGAATTTACATGTTTGTTTCTTTATAATAAGTTGGTCCAATTTACAATCAGTGAATAATTTTTCACAAAATTTTGGAGCAAAATAATTCAAATAATATTTCTTAAAAAAATGTTCTTCCATTACTAGAAAAGTTTCAAAAGTGACTCTCGGGATGGTCAGAAAAACATTTGTTAATTAATTGCCGATTTGCCAAAAGTCTAGTACTTCTTAATGTTGGTATCCTCTCTATGTCGATTTGCTATCAACAATACCGATGTATTTTATGTTGGTATTCATGTTGTCAAAAGGAATCTTGAAAAAATTGACGGAGTAATAAAGCATTTTTATGGCATGGTGTAAGCCCGACTACAAGAATATTAAACTTAGCAATTTGACAAATTGTTTGTAAGCCGAAGAAGCAAAATGGATCTTAAAATCTTTGCATGGTTGATATCCTTTAATAAAATTCTTACGGTGGATAACTTAAATAAGCATGAATGGAGTCTCACGAATAGATGTATCATATGCAAGATGAAATATCAATCAATATTTCACTTATTCAATGAATGCATACAGATCGACCAAGGTTTTATACAGATTAATAAAAATCAAGATGAAGGTCAAATTATTGGGAGAATTATCAAATGAAGATGAAGACACTATAACTAATTTGAAGGAACTCAAGTTTAGCAAGGAAGATAGATCAATCTTGCTGATCACACAATTTATTGATTGGAGAGAAATTAATATACACCAGAACTTTCAAAGAGAAAACATGTACGTAATTTGATGCAACTGGCGGAGCAGGTGGAGATACAGTTGAAATACAGCTAAGTAACAAACGCTTAAGAAGAATGGAAAACTCACAATTAATTAAATATTAAATCTGTTGTTTTCTTTTATATTGCTATTTTATTCTTTTTATTTACACTTCATATTTTATTTATGCTCAAATCAAATATTTTGAGCAGAATTTTTTTCCTTATTTTGGTTACATGTTTCTTGTAACTACAAATTGATTAATGAAAAAACGACTAGATCCTGTTTTCTTTGTCAAAAAAAAAAATTCTTAAAAAACGTACGTTGATCATTCACATGCTCATATAAGTCCTTGTTTTTCTATACTTTATCCAAAAGGCATTAAAATAAAATAATTTCTTGGAAGGAAAATTGTTAGTCCTGGTTTTTCTATACTTCATCCAAAAAAAAAAAGGATACAAGACGAACTGGCATCAATGAGTTGGTGGATGGCACGAGGCATGGAGGTGTGAGGTAGGACAGCATGCCAATATACTTCAGCCGGTGAAATTGTATGGTTTGCTTGTACTGCAACGATTACCTAAAATAATTAATGAAAAAAGAGTGATTATGAATGTATGTAAGTAGGATTAGAATATTAGATCTAATGGTGGAGTATATCTAGAAATTTAGTGGATGACTAAGGATGATTAGAGTAATTTTAAGTAATTTAAAAATTAGATTTACAAGAATTTAAAAATTAGATTTAAAAATAAATTTTTAATCAATCAAATTAATAATAGACATAAAAGCCACTAACCTTAAAAAATAAATTAAAAGAAAGTTTACACATACCACAAGAAAAATAAGGAGAAAGCGCATCATGATATTTATTAGCATACACGGTATAAATTGCTCCTTCTAGTATTAGAAAATGATTTTAGTAAAGATAAGTGTGCTTCAAAGTGTTAGTTTTGGACTTCTTTTAAAGGTAAAAAAAAGAAGTTTCGTTTTAAGGCAGACAATGTGGGACTAAAAAAATGAAATGTTTTGTTCCGGGTTATAAAATTTGGGGAGCTGATATCAAAACAACAAAATTTGTTATTGACCCAACATTATTAAAATTTTGTAACGAATAGACAATATTGCTCTTTCATAAGTAATTACTTCTCTTCCTCTAATTAGTAAACTTTTAATGCCTCTGCTCTTTCTATATTATGAACTTTCTTAATCTTTTTTTATTTTAGATGAGGCCCGTAGGCTATTTTCTGAATCTATTGGTCAAGTTCTCGATTGAAAAAAAAAAAACCGAATTTCAACACAGAAATTTTAGTAGATCCATTAATGATTAATCTAATCAAGTTTGTAAGAAACACATATGGAAAATCAAATATTTACAATGGGATACGTTACTTTCAAGCCTTTAATTTTTTAAAACAAATTCACACTGTATTAAATAAAAGTTTTCTACAATTATATTATTTTTAACATTCTTGTTAAATTTCTGTATGTATATGTATAAATTAAAATAATAAAAATATTTTGAATATAATTTTATAGCTGGTAATTTCTCCTTAATTTCTTTATTATATATTGTGCAATAACGGGTTGATTGATTAGGTAAAGTAAAACTGTAAATTAATGAATGGAATATTATATTTTAGTGTGTTATAAAAACAAATATAATTATGGTTCATGTATTTTACATCTTGGACATAAAAATATCAACCAAATATGGTAATTTGCATTCAGCCTTTGATTTTTTAAAAGAAGAATGAACATATAAAGAAATAATTGTTGACACTAATAAAAAGATAACTTTTAAATAAAAATTATTAATAAAGGGTAAACTTGTCTACTAATTTAAAATTCTAAAAATGTGGTATATAAGTAACATTAGAATAGTAGATCTAGAAATTTAGAGGGCAGTTAAGGATGATTAGAATAATTTTGAATAACTTAGAAGATTTCGTGAGAATAAAGAAGTAGATATAGGAATGATAGTCACTTGACTCATTGTAAATATATTTTTTTATCAATGAAATTATTAGTAAGTATAAAAACCAATAACCTTAAAAAAAGAAAAATAATGATTACCTTACACTACTACATAAATGGCAATTGCACACTGCACATCGTACACGGATTTGACAATTTCATATAAAAACCATGTACCACTTGAGAGGCCGAAATAACTGTGGGAATCCTACATGGATTTTATTAAATAATCATTGTAGGATTGTTTGGAAAAAAAAAACCATGTAGAAAGGTAGCAATTGCACACGGATTATTAACAAAAAAATAGTGTAGGAATGTTAGAGAGCTATACGGATTTTTAACAAATTATCCGTGTAGGAAGAGTTATTGTACATGGATTATAGTGTAAATAGCCGTGTAGAATTCCTTCAGAGAGCTACACGGATTATAGTTAAAAATCCATGTAGAAAGGGCTTAGTAGGATTTTGGTTATATAAAAGGCCTTCTCTTCTAGTGTCGTTTTGATTCATTAATAGTCTCTCTCTCCCCTCTATATTGGTCTGATTTTTGGGCACAACACAGCTGAAATCTGAGATCTTTGTAGTTGTAATTTTCTCCTCTCTATCTTGTTAAGATTAGTAATATTTCTCTTTTCTTTATCTAATTTCCTGTTACTTATTATTAATTGCTTATTTAGGTCATGTATAAATATTAATGCATGCATGCTTAATTAGGTTAATGTAAACAATTAGTGTATTGTGGTCCAATAACCGACCTATTAATAAACTTTAGGTTCATGTCCGTTCAAAATTAATCCAATAGAGATTAATTTTGGATAGTTCCTGGTTTGGGACTGCTTTTTGAACACATATTAGTGTGATTTAATTAGTGGGACTGCTTTTTGAATATTATGTCTCATTTAGGATGTGAACACATATTAGTGCGACAATATTTCTCCTTATTGCTCCTACGAGTATGTGGTTCGTACGCATACTTGGGGAGTTAAGGGGAAATGCTGCCGAATTTTTCTCAAATACTAATTAAATCTCGCTAATATGTGTTCGCATATGAGACATAGTATTCAAAGAGCGGGTTAGGATTGTAAACCGACCCTTTGTAAGCCCAGAATTTGGTACAAGTTTTATGTTGACCATCATGATTAATTGAAATTATTTTTTTAATTTAATTTACAGATGGATCAAAGTTGGATGTATGAATTGCGATGTGATAGTGCAGAATATTTGGTTCGCGTTGAAGAGTTTTTAATATTTGCCGACATATTTGATATCCTAAAACAGATACAGATTGTAAAAATTGTATAGGATTTGGAGACTCGGAAAAAATTAGAGCTCATTTGATTTACTCGTCTCGGGCCGTCTCGGCGTGGGAGCCCGATCCAAGTTGATTTCGGCCCGGTACTGTGCGTAATGTTTTAAAGGTGATCTTCGGCATTGGGCTTTCTCTTTGACTTCGGCCTGGCCTGAGTAAGAGGTCCGAGTCTCAGTCTATTCTTAATGCAAGACTTGTTTTGTGTGGACCTTCGGTACATGACCCTATCTAATATGGTTTTGTATATTAATTATCCGTATTCAAATAAATTATATATACTATATAGTTTTAACATATATTATAAAAATATTTATGTATATATTTACGGATATCCGATATGCAATCTGTATCTGTTTGCACCCTCACTTATTTTGTTAGAGCGACAAATGCTACAGGATAAGAAATTCAGGATGCTCAGCTATAGCGTTCACGATATTATTGAAATTTTCGGCAAATGATTGAAAAAAGTACTTCTCAATTAATCCCTGTCGTTTATTTTAAATTAATTTGATCTGAATCTTTAAAACATGCAAAGCTGCAATGCATAAATAACTTTGGTTTGATTCATGATCAGTTTAGCATTTATGCAACCTTCGTCAGCATATAAAAATAGAAGATGTCAACCTAATTAAGTCGTCCTACACTCCTAATTATTTTATCTTGGGAATTCTTGTGTAAAAATTAACACTAAAGGACTTTGAAAGACATGATTGTTCGTTGATTAAAATTTAACAAATTTAATTAACTTGTACAAAGAAATTAAATAAATTGAACCAGTTTGAGACAAATCTTAATTTTTGGTGTATTGTGCAATTGAGTCATAACTATTGTAGATAGAGTAGTACTTATTTATTTCGAGAATAAATTGGTTCTAACGCTCATCGGACTTATATTTAATTTTGAGCAAGTAGTCTCGCGAATACTAGGTTGCGAGTTGATAATAAATTTATATGTGATCATCTTGTTGATGCATCAATTAAAACCATAAAATATCTAAATGGTCCACACGATATATGCATTGGTTCACAAATATCACTTTGTTGAATTATCTATTATTTTTCCCATCATTATTGATTCGGGATAGCTCAACCGGTTATGCCAAACTATAAACGATTTCTTGTCTGTCTTCTAGTTTACAATAATATGTGTTTCAATCGCACTAATATATGTATAATACAAATCGGAAGAAAAGATAGATTTTTTTTTAAAATTTTTATCTGAGATTTTGCGAGTAATATAAATATATTCAACATTATTTTTTCGTTGTCTCAACATGGTACGGCGGATATCCTTAACATTTAATAAATACCTTCGATACTTAGAAGAATATAATGCTCTTCCGGAGTCTTCAATATTCTTTTTTTCTTAACAACAATTGCAAATAAAAAAAGGAAATATGATAACATTACTTTCAACAATAATAAAATTAATATTTTTGTTAATTTATTTATTACTATCATCATTAACCAAGTGATTAATTTTTATTTTCTTCGTTAAATATCACTTGTTGAAGTAATAAACAAACTAATAAAATTTTATTAAGTAGTACGTTCTTGATTATAACCACTGAGTTAAAAAAAATAAGTTGTTTTCAATATGGAGTAACTTTTAATGTTATAATTTTTCAATATGAAGTAAGAAAACCTCATAATCATTCATTTTAAAATGAAAATCTTACGTCATAGCACAAATTTCTTTCAATATTAATTAGCTAATAAAACACCTCCAGTTAAAGTAATACATGTGCTTAAATGGTATTATGCTGATAAAAAAGTAAATGAAGGATATTAATTTATAAGGTTTTCTTAAGGACCACCGAATTGCAATCAACAATAATAAGAATAAAATTAAATAACTTATTTATTTTTGAAACTATCACCACTAATCAAGTAATCAGTTTTTATTTTCTTCATTAAAGAAATCACAACATCCAATGAGTAATATCAATTTAGCTAAGCCAAGATCACATTAACAAAAAAAATTTGTCGCGATCTTTTTCTCCTTATATATATTTTTTTAGTGATGTATGATATAGTTCAACATGATGTTTCGACGTACTGCAAGTAAGTTAGCATATGAAAGCCACAAAATCATTCAGAAAAAGAGAATCGCCAATAGAGTGGGTTTGATTCATTTGTGTAAAAGAAAATAAAAAATGTATTTGAAAACTTTCGAATTGTGCATGTGTTTATTTTTTTAACAGTCACAAAATTTCATAATCATTTTTAAATCCAAATTAAAGCAAGCAATCAACTTGTAATTTCTCTTTGTTTGGTTAAATTGGCGAAAGAAGTTTATAAGTTATTTCTGCGAACCGTGTGTAATACGAGTGCAAGAAATTACATATTGTATCTATTTACAAAGAATTACATATTGTCTCTATTTTGAGAGAATTTTTTTCTTTAGAAAATAGTACAACTTATTTAATTTTTGTATTAAAATATTAGAAATATTTTTTTATATTTTTTTGAAAAATAGATAGAATGCTATATAATTTGATTTATTGAAGGACTGCAATAAATAATTCGGATTAACATTTTTCAGGCCAGATTTTTTGAGGCTGTAAGAAAAATTAAAATATTTCTTTGTGTGTTATTGGAAAAAATAAAAATGCTTTGTATCTAAGTTATCCAGTTTCAAAAGTCACTTCTAAATAAATACATAAAATATCATGATTCTTCTAGTACATTTAATTTCTAAGATATTGTATCTATTTTGAGAATTTTTTTAATACTAATGATTTCGTCTGAGCTATTTTTTATTTTTTAAAATAGATACAAAATCTTATAAATTAAATGTACTAAAATAATCACAATATTTTCTGTATATTTACTTAGAAGTGACTTTTGAACTTGGATCAATAATTGCGATACAAAGTATTTTTATTTTTAACACACAGAGAAATATTTTAGATTTTCTTACAGCCTAAAAAATTCGGTCTGAAAAATATTGATCCGGATTATTTGTTGTAGTCTTTCTAATAAATCAAACTATATACCATATTATCTATTTTCAAAGAAATGTAAAAAATATTTCTAATATTTCAATACAAAAATTAAATAAATCATAACATTTTCTAAAATAAAAAGTTATGAACTGGCAAAAAAATGGTTAGTTGAGTATAAAATTGGAACTGATAAAAAAATAGCCGATTTGAGTATTTTTAAAAGTACACAGCTAAGATATTTGATATTTTTTTTTATTAAATATTGGATATTAATAAAAAAAAATTGGCAATTGACTACACCATATTTTTAGTGCTTTATATGAAAATGATGGTCAATTCATTTATTGTATGCTAAAAAAATATCAAAATTTATGAAGGCTCGGAACTTTGTGAAACCCATGGATTTGTGAGGGGCAGTTCATTGGCCAGCTCACAATATTTTACACAGTTTTTGTTTTTGTCGGTCTGATATTCGAAAATCAGTTTAAATTAAATCACCAAATTCTGTGAAAAGTATGTTCAACTAATTCCCTTACTCTTTCTATCGAAATTTGAATACTTACTACTTTTGCAGCTTCATTTATGACAAAGTTATTCGAATTGAACTGTTGCACTTTTGACTCTCTTCTACTGGAAATTAAATAAGACAACGATAAAGAAATAAGGCTGTTGAAGAAGTTCTAAATGCAAAGTTACCAAAATTGCAAACAAAACTCAACAAATCCATTAAAGAGAAGACATTTATTCGAGAGGTAAATAGTATACTTATCATACATGTTGATTTCTAATAGTGACAGGTGAAGTTGGGTAAGAAAAATAGCGTTGACAGCCTAATCATGTGAATTTAGGTTTACACTGAGGTAAATGTATACTTATAGGTATAAAATTAAATTAAGGGGGAATTTCACGTATACTCCTCAAAAACTTCAAAATTATGTATTTTCCCTCTAAATTTTGAAATTATATATTTCTCCCTCTAAACTTCAATAACTCGCATATTTACCCATTTTATTGTCTTTTGTAATAAAACTCATTCTAAATTCATAAAATACCTATTTTACTCCTTTATTAAAAAGCATAAAACATCAATCTCACTCCAATTTGAATCTGAAAGGTTCCTCTACCGTCCGAATTGCTTTAAGATTCGTGTGTATTCAAGGTTCTAAATAGCGATTATAGCGGCGTAGTGGGGAGATGAAAAAAAATACTACAGCGAATAGCGGAGCTATAGCGAAAGCTTTCCTACATAGCGTTTTTTTCTTTTTAAAAATTAAATTTTATATTTCTACGTACTAATAATAAACATTATCTATGTAAAATCTCATAGAGTATCAAAAACACCAAATTAATTAAGAAGTTCTAATATTCATATTGAACCAATACAAAGTTCAAATTGTCATTCAAAATATTCCTAAATCTATAATTCATAAACTATTGATACATTTTTTATTCAAAATATCATACTATCATATATTAAGTATCATTTAACTACATATTCAAATCAACCATTCTTTATATTAGTCAGACAGACACAAAATCCATTTAATTTTGGTTTGGACTCTAAAGCCCATTTAAATTGAAAAAAATAGAAAAATAAGTCCATTTAGCTTAGCGGACCGCTATTCCGCTACGCGCTATAGCGGACTGCTATTACCGCTATAGCGACCGTAGCTCGATTAGCACAGTTTTACTTTGTAGCTTAGCTTATGAGATCCAAAACCTCATATTGAAGCAAACACACACGGATCTTGAAGCGAACACACACGTATATTGAAGCAACGTGCACAGATATTAATGCGATGCGTGCGGATAAAATTACATTAAAATCCATGCGCACTAGATTAGTACGAATCTTGAAGCAAATACGCACAGATCTTATTGCGATGCGTGCGAATCGAACGGTAGAGAGACCCTTCAAATTCAAATTTGAGTTCGATGGAGCGTTTTATGCTTTGTAATAAAGGGTAAAATTGGTATTTTATGAATTTAAAATGTGTTTTAATATAAAATACAATAAAGTGGGTAACTATGTGAATTTATGAAGTTTAGAGGGGGAAATATGTAATTTCAAAATTTAGAGGGGGAATATGTAATTTTGAAGTTTTTGAGAGGTATACGTGAAATTCCCCCTTAAATTAAAATATTTTTGAGGCATCTTATTATTAGTACATCCAGTATCTGTTACTAAAAGAAACTATCATTGGTATACATAATTCCTGCATTAGGTTTACAACAATTCTTGATTGAGGTTTACAAAATTCATGCATTAGGTTTATAGAATTCTTGATTTATTTTACGATTAATAATCTTGTTTATTTTTTGCAGGATGTTATAACAAGATTTCTTGTAAGAAATGTTATGTTAGACTTTTTTATATTTGTTTTGATTTGCAATAAATGTTATGTTTGGTTGGAAAACATGTATGTTTTTTATCTGCAATTTATTTTGTTTATGTTGTTATGTCTTATTTTAGTAATAAGAATTATGTGTTATTGTCAGACAGAATAGTAGGTGTGTTTTGAGATTACTTTCTATGTTTTGTTGGGATGGTTGGCTCGGGCAAGTCATCCTTCCTTGGTTGCCTCCTACGAGAGATGTGCAAAGTTGCCCGAAAGGTGGGGTCCAACCAGTGGTTTGCATTCTATACATTTTAGCTAGCTATTTTACTCTTAGGTAAGGGTTCGTATTAAATATGAAGAGTAAACTTGATATGAGAAAATCATAAAAGCAGAAAAGTGGAACCGACCTCGCTAGAAGGAGAGAGAGAGAGAGAGAGAGTGTGAGGAATGATGAAAACCCTAGGCATCACCATGGGGAAGAAGCGATGGTTCACCTAACGTGAGACTTCATGGATGCAACCAAACCACGGCCACGAAGCCGACCAGCACGGCACACATAGGGTAAGGGTTTCCTTTCTATATCTCTCTCGGTTTGCTCCTTTCCATTCTCTCTCTCTATTTTATGCGAAATCGCCCCATCTCTCTCTTTTTGTTCCACTGTCTTTTGTACAGCGATGGCCAATTTTAGGGTTTAGGTTTTTATGATTTTGTTTAATGGTTTAGGATTTACGGTTTAGTGGCATTGTCTTTTATACAATATTTCATGGCACGAGAGCTTTCTAATTTGCTGATAAGAGTAAATGAAGCGAGACGGCTACCTTGGTTCAGGCTCTTAAATTGGTAACGAACACAAATTTGTTGTTCTTTCTTCAAATTCATACTGTGATAACTCTATAGTAATTTGGTTCAGTTAATCCTCATTTAGGAAATTGAGACCTGAATTTTACTTCTAGGCATAGTAAGGCATAAATTGCGCTAGGTGTTATAAGACAAAACCATTACTTCAAAGATTAAGCCTAATCAACTGCCTGTGCAACTGATGCTTCATTAGTATATCGGCTGGGTGATTTGATTTTTATTTAGTGCAACTTATCTCATTACCTCTCCATTTGGTATATTTTTAAATTTAACCTGATCATTTGTAAGCCTCAGTCAAGCACGAAGCCTCACTTCTCATTTCTTTCTTTTAAAACTTCCGGTTTTGGCTATAATTATGCGATCAATTATGTTTTTGAATGATCTATCTCTCTTCTTTTCAGGCACTTTTTCTTCACTGCCATGTTATTTACATATGGTCAGGTTCTAAGCCATCATCTTGTCAACACTGTCACAACAGATAAATTGATATATAAACTCTGTTGGAAATTGATATCGGATTGTGGATGATATCAGAGAGGAGTTTATATAATATTTTCTTTTATTACTCAAGAGGAGTACAAAGTTTACAAGGCTTTGATATATTATCCTCACGCCTCACTCTTTTAATTCTTATTCTCATTCACACTTGCATATATTTCATACTCACATTCACGCCTCATGTACACTGGCCTATTTATACATATCAAGGTCGGTTTGGCATTTTCTAGACTAAGCTCTAGATTATATCAATAAATTTCTAGAAATTTCGTATTCTACCGACATATATTCTTTATTAGATTGCTAAAGTCGGTTAGTGTTTTATGAATATTCTAGAATATAATTTTGGGCTTGGGCCATCCGATTAGTAATTGAGCTATATTTTCAAAGTTGGTGATGTAATTTCAACACTCCTCCTCAGCACCAACTTGATTCTCTTGAAATTTTAATTTGCCGATCGATTTTTTGTATCTTCTATTCTCTCCTCCTTGATTTAAAATTCCATGTGATTGCTTCACATAAATTTCTTTATCAAGGTAGTTATCTTGAAATGCTAATTTAATGCAGACTTGATTTGATCGCCACTTCCTTTGAGCTGCTAGCTTTCTCATTGGAACATATCGCTCCCAATAGTTGATGGGTTCTTGTTTGAACCCTTTTTCCATCAACCTTGTTTTGTAGTTTTTCACTTCACTGCCACGATTTAATTTTGTCTTGTAGATGCATTTTTCACCAATGAGTTCACGATATTTTGGTCGATCTATAATCTTTCGAGTGTTGTTCTTGTCAATCATTTGCATTTTGTTCTTCATGGCCTTTATCCAATTTTCTTTCTTCTCAGACTCTCTAAGACTTTGAGGTTCAACAATTGAAAAATTAGATGACTCATAAATTTCGGGTAAAGATCTTACTTGCTTGGGGAATGAGGATGTCGTAGACCCTTCTTTAGCTCTTCGACTAGCACTCGGGTTTGATCCTGAATTTGAAGTAGTTCTTGATCTTGATCCATCTTCGTGTTGTGTATCACCTTCTTCTCGTGGCTCGATCACCTCATTTTTTAGTTCCAAATGCGGAGCGTAGCTTATGTGCAGTGGGAAGCTTCTAGACTTGTCCATCTCTATTCTTGCTATTAATTGTTTTTTATTGCTTCGGTAAAAAATTTTGCAGCCTCCATTTTCAAAATGAACTGCATATTCGTTTTGTACTAGTTGCCCCACGCTCAATAGATTTTGTTTTAGGTCCGGAACTAGTAGCACATCTTGGATAAATTTTGGACCCATCTTGGATAAATTTTGGACCCATCTTGGTCTGTATGGCAATACTGCCTTTACCTTTTGCCTGAACAATTGAGCCATTTCCTATACGTACCTTTGTCTCATATGAAGTGTCGATGTGGTGAAATAATACACGGTTCCCAGTCATGTGATTTGTGCAACCGCTATCAAGGAACCATATATCGCTTTTCTCTTCTTTGACTGAGTGGCAAGCATAGAAAATACTTTCATGACTCTCATTTTTGTATCAATCTAGGGTTTATGTGGTTTATTCTGACACTGAAGAAAAAGATGTACAGGTATCAGTTCAAGCAATATGCATGGACTCACATGATTCTACTCTTGGTCTTTGCTTAGTCATTTTTCACTGCTGCGAATATATTTGAAGGAATATTCTGATAATATCAAACATTTTTCTAAAATTCACAGAATATTTGTAGATGTACATATATAACACCTGAATAACTTGGAGGAAAAAAATAAAGCTTAGGCACGTACAAATCGGATGGCAGCAGTGACAAGTCAGTGGAACACAATGAATAGTGCTGTTACAGTTGCACAAATTTCGGGAATCATCATCGCAATTCAAGATGAAAGATCACAGCACATGGTAATTAATTTTCTTTAATTCTTTCTTTTCTTTTCTTTTGGCATTATATATATATATATATGCTCCATTTGTTTCCAGTATTTTTCTTACCTGCAACTAACGCAAAGCATTCATTTCATTTATATTTGACCCAACTCTCTTAATACTCAACCCAGGTCAGATGGAATATATATTCTTTGTTAAATGGCCAATATGCCCTCCCCTAGCAAGATATTTTTATTTTCATTTTGTAAGCCTGAATGAAACCCTATAAAATAACCTCTAGGGTTAGGTTTCATTAGCCAATATCCTACAAATAACTGGTGTTAGTTGCAATATGCAAACTATGAGCATTATTTGTAAGTATGACCTCAACAAAGAAGAGTGCTATTGTTTCTGTTGTTTAAACCAAATGGACTATGGATGTGATAAATAGGCAATCAGGGAAAAAAGTTTAACAATTATGTGGGTACTTCTTTATCATAATAATAAAACAAAGTGAAAAATACTCAATTTTTTTTTTTGCTCGGTGCATGTTTTAAAAGCTCAATGCATCCTCTCTCTCTGTGTATGTTCACATCTTGCTTTCTGTTGAAAATGTTTTTTCTTTGTCTCTCTATTTTTTTTTAACAGTCATGACACCTGAATCTTTAATTTTGTAGAGAAGATACTAGATATGTCAAATTTACATATTTGCTGCTGATGTTTCAAAAGTTCATATCAACTATTTTCGTTAGATATAGCAGATTCCAAGGGGTACCTAATTTAGATTAAGATTGAAAGTTCATTAAAAGTTCATAATATTTGAAATTCAATCACCTCTGCAACTGTAGAAGGGCTTTGATCAATAAATGTGTGTTTGAATTTAGGCTTTTTTTTTTTTTTTTTTTTAAATGGGGCCATCTGAGATGCATGTAGCATTTTCTTTTGAAAGAATGATAATTGAACAACTATTTAATGCAATAAGTAAAATTGAACTATTTGCATTGTACATGCATTCGACAAGATCAGTTTCCTTTCTCGGACAAATAAGGAGGTCTTGGGTAAGCATAAGCTTGAACTTTAAAAATTATAAACTAAATTGTTGTAAGATGTTGTAAGTGGATCCCTCCTCTAAATTTAAACAAGCATTAATAGTTACCTGCATGATATAAGGATAAAATAAATACTTAGAATAGGAAGAAAACTAATAAAAGTATAAAAAAATGTCTTCATACGTGACCATTAACACCGCTTGCCATTAACATCATGTTTGACGTTTCTTTGCACGCCACAGGTAGTCTGTGGCGTACGTGCACTTTCAATGTACCACATGACAAATTTCAAATAGTATCTAATGCAAGACCAATCCCAGTCATTAGCAGTTAATTTTCATGTTGAAATTTTGCAATGGAGAAAATAAAAGAAATAGACCGGCTTTTAAAACTTGTTGGGGCTTTGACTGTGGCAGTCCATTGGAATTAATATCACCCAAAGTAACTCAATTTTTGAAATTTTGATTTTAAATTCATATCCTCAAATCTGTTTTAATACAAATATTAAAGGGCTCCGCGCATTTCAGTTTGCATTTCACTTCGCGTCGGATTGATTTAAATTCTAAACTCAAATTTGAGATACTTCATAGGATCCGGACTCTGCCTTGTGTATGGACTAGTATCATCTGCGGAGTTGATCGGACGGCCCATATTTAATCTCAGCCGGTGAGTGCTAGCTCGGATGATGGAGGGGGCAGTATTAATTTTGCTTTAAAATTCGTGCCAAAATCTTATTTGGTCCGTCCGATAAAAAACGAACCGCAGAGGATGCTATTTCCCTTGTGTATAGCATGTTGATAGAGAGAGAGAGAGACTAATTTTCTACAACGAGTTGCAACTTCATTTTATGGGCCCATTCCGCCTAGGCCCGCTAGTCTAATCACTATGACTTTATTATATGGGCTTCCGGCTATTAGTTATAGTCTAAAATTTATTATATGAGCTAGTTATTTGGGCCCAAGAAGAATAAATAATAAGTATTTTTAAACAAAAGTAGACAAATGAAGTTTTATTCATGGATGAGCTAACTAATTAATCACTGGAGCGTCATGCAATTGATTCAAAGATATCAAAGGCGGCATTGAGTGTTCTAAGGTTCTTTCATTACTCTTTAAGCATATAATTTTTTCCTGTACCGTTAAATTCAACTTGTCAGTATCACAATTCATTAATTATAGCTTCTAAGAGATAAAAGTTCCTGGGGAGTGTTAACATCAACTTTTAGTTACAGTTCAAAACAGAAGCTCAATGGTGCAGCTTCAATTCCTTTGGTATGGTTGTACTTCTAGACTTTCAAAAGTAATTGGATTGGTACAAACAAAATCAGTGAGATTGAAAATGACCTGACAGACAAAGCAAATTAAAGGTAATGCTTCCATGCGCCGTAGGTGGTTGTCACACCCCCGATTCCGGAGGTGCGACGACATACCGCGTATATTTTTCCATATCATTTTACGTAACATACACGGGTCTTTTTATGCATTACCAATAGCATCCATTATTTTCCCACATCTCAATTTATTTACAATAATTATCTGACATTTTACAGTGGATGATGCTAGAGATATTCTCTATGCATCTTGTCAGATATAACAAATCCAAACCCCATACATTTAGGCGGCTCTGCTGTCAATTATAACCCCAAAAATGCTCCTCTGTCTTCGTCTAATAAACCTGTGAATCCCACAAGGAGAAACGGGTGAGAAATAATAAATTATTTCTCAGTGCTATCTGCCACTCAAGTTATTTGATTCGAAGGAAATCCATATTTGGAATGAAATCTCTGCACAACAAACTAACATTTCATTTCATAATGACGAATGCAAATACTCAATAACAGTATCTGTTCACTGTGAGGCATGTAGGCTTTTAAATACCTATAATACCTAAATATGTTGCAAGCGTACAACTGAAGTTGGGTATAGTTGGGTGTCGAATTCCACAAGGACGGTAAGAAAAATAACCGGGCTCTACTTATAACTACTAAAATTCTAGAAGTGAGAAAAAATTGATTTGGGGTTGTTCTAAAATTCTACTGAGTTTTAACAATAATTAAAACAATAAAAAGAAGATTTAAAAATGTTTTCAATTAATAAAAAGGATTTTCAGGGTTTCAGATTTCGTTTCTGTTTAGCCCCAAGGCATACGGCCCGTACAGAATCCTGTAGGTCCGTATGGACCCTTGAGTTAATATTGCAGCTATTGTTTCTATGTTGATACTTTTATCTAGAGTTTCTATCGACCGTACCTAGATTTCTAATCTCAGCTATCACAATTTTGGCTTAGTAACTTGATTACCGGACTCAAATACTCCTCTCTTAGGTGCCTTAAACCTCAACTTTCGTTTTTTGGCCTAATTTATCTAAGTCACTTGTTGGTTTACTAAAGGTATCCAAGGTCTTTCAACTCGAGAAAAGTTTCGTCTTTCGGTACTCATTGGTTTCACCTTTCGGCTCACAAACCTACATCATGTACTTAGTTTGGTTGGATTAAATGTCATAGACTTGTAACCTATCACTTAGATGTGCGCATTCATCTAACGGGTTGACTATTCGATTCAAGCAAGCACAAACCAAGCAATTACAATACTACTCAACAAGATAAAAACAAAGCATTCAACACAAATCTAAGTAACTAACAAGTAAAACTAAATATGAAACTACATCTTGACTCTAGAAACAAAGTAACTTAGCCAATCATGTTCACAAAACAAAGCAAAGAAAAAGTTATAAAAGAGTTCATGGCAAAACTATAGAAAATCCGAAGATGCGTCGCAAAACTCGCGTTTTCCGCCTCTCTTCTTCTTCTCCAAGCTATGCCTTCTTTCCCAAGCACCCAAGATGGTTTCTCAGATTTGGAATATCCCCTTTAATGCCCAAAATCGCATGTTAAAAGCCTTTCTATTCGGTCTCCACAGCTGGCATCTGTTGCCAATTCCAGCCTGGACTTCCGAAATTGCTTTGTACGACCCGTATGGAAATCCACACGGACCGTATGCCCGTGCCTCTGTGTGGGAGAGAAGTAGCCTCCTGTGTGGAACCTTCTGTGTGGTTGGGTAAATCTCGTACGGGCTGCGTACAAATGTGTACGGGCCGTATGGAAATGTGTCAGCTCTAGAATTTCGCTCGTTTCCTGCAAAATAAGAACAAAACATAGCAGTACCACATTCTATAGATATTTAAGTGAAATGTTCACACTTTTAGGCTTTTAGGCACGGGTTTTGGTGTAAATCAGTGTTGAAATATAGGCAAAATAGAGAGATATCAGTATCCAATTGAACAACAAAAATGTACATAAATAAATCAGAACTCTAAGGATCTTATTAGAATAAATGGTTTGGGTCAAAATATTTTAAACCATAAAGTCTGGTAACGTTTGGTTTCTTACATTTACAGTTTATAGTCTGGTAACACTGACAGATACCATAACGAGTATCCGCCGTGTTAGGGCTTATACTGTTCTATCAATCCTGACAATTTGTTAATGGAAACAATATAGAATCGATATCTCAATGCCGTCAGTATCAGAAAGAAAATCGATGATAAGACAGTTCTAACTATCCTGACAATTGGTTAGCAGAAACAATACGAAATCAATATCACAGTACTGTCATTATCGAAAATAAAATAATTGATAAGACAGTTACCATAGTTCATTAGTCTTACAGTTACAATTCATATTTATTCAATATCCCCTATCCAACTGGTACTGGATTCAGTTAGGGCCATTCACCATACACTACTAGAATTTCAACTTTTTTCAAGGGGAGCATACTCTATTTCCAAGGGGAGGAAGGACCCTTGGAAATAAAATTGGATTTGCTGACACATTCAACTATTTCCAACGGTATTCTCATGGAAATATCAGCGCATGGAAATGCACACTGTCTCCCCTTGGAAATGGCTATTATCCACTCTTGGAAAAACTTTTGCAGACAGAATACTATATTATATTGACAGCCCTTGGAAATATCTAATCCCCAGTGCATGGAAATAATGTAGAAACTGTGAGACATATTATTTCTATGAGACTACTCATGGAAATGTGTTGTTATGTCTGTTAATATTATTCTATTATGAGGCTCATGAAAATAGTGGAGCACATTGCTCTTGGAAATGTTTTGGTATGTATGTTTATATTATTTTATAGAGAGGCTCATGGAAATATTGAACACAATGCCCTTGGAAATATTTTGTTGATTCAGTTACATCATTTTATAGTTAGACATATTTTTTCCATAAGACTACCACTAGAAAAGCTTAGTTCCTGGAAACAAAACCGTTTCTGTTTATTTGAGATGACCCTTTAAATGTTCAACAATAATCATTTTGGAAAAAATAAATCACAACAATAAAAATAATAACAATATATAAGAAACTACATTTTGTTTAATAGTAGTATAAAAAATCGCATCACATAATTTTTTTTCTTTTTTCTCATCTACACGGGATATTATTCTGAACTATACAATTTAAATTAAATTTATTATCTCTACCCCTCTTATTTCAAAATAGTTATCTTGAAATACGGCATTATTTTGCATTAGAGATATCTAAAGTAACTGGTATAACAAAGTTAGTTGATCAGCTTTCCAATCTTATACAATGCTCCTCATAATGTGCTTATAATATATATTGCCGGGTAAAAATCCCAAATAAAAGGAGGTATTATAAAGCAACAATAATTCACATGCAACTCCTGTGCATATAAAATTTGCCCAACAACATATTTCCTAATTATGTGAAGAACAACTCTATTCTCAATTATAAAATTATGAGTACTAGAAAATTAAACAACAAAATAATCATCCAATATATATCAACATATATACTACTACAGCCATAACAAAGCAATAACTCTATTCTCAATAATAAAATTAGAGCTAAGCACTTAATGGTTTTTTTTAGTATTTGACCAGAAGAGGAATTCTAAACAATTAAAGATATGATATATTTGCTAAACATGCTTTTTTTTTTCTAAACCAAATAAAACACAACATTATAGTTACTACGATTTATAATGAATTATAAAAGTTTGGCCTCATGAAATGCAAAAACTGGTACAATGGTGCTGCTCGTGCAGAACTTCCCTATACAAAATCCCAAATTCAACTCAGTTAGAAAATCCATAAAAATGTGAAATAAATCATGGTGAAAGATCTTAATATCCTGAGAATTTTGGTACCAAGAACACTCAATTTGAAGTTGTAGTTTGTGCTGTGCAAATTATGCAAATTATACCAAGAACACTCAATTTTTAAATTAGTTCCAGAATTTAAGAAATTGAATTGAAGAATATGTTTAGCCAAAGGAATTGAAAACCTTTCAATTTCAAATCAAATTAACTTTTCAGGGTTTCCTTTTTTGTTTATGTAGGCTCTTTGTACCAACCAGTAAAGGGACTCACATAGGCCTGTATACATTTTTTAAAAAGAATATGAGGTCTTACTCTCGACATCCGATTTATAGTCTGTAGTGAGCTGGGTTGGTATAAGCTATTTCATACTGTCTCGTGTGCAGAGAACATCGTGTGAATCTCCAAGGTTGGCAACTGTCAAGTGCTCTCTCTAGGGGTAAAAAAAAACAAAGAGAGAAAATACATTTAATTCATGGCTAGCCAAGTTTGCTCAGAAAAAAGATATTCTACTCTAGATGGGGTATCTACATTATGACATAATTATCAATCAAGACTGTTGCCCCCATCCGATGCATTCTCTGTCTCATTTTACCACGTAGCTGAGACCATACGATCCAGATTATCCCAATTTTTATAATCTTTATATATTGGTCGGTTTGAATAGGGAACACAATTTTGAGTTTCTTTTCCTGGGTGTCACTGTAGGTCTACATATGGGTAGCAAAAATGATATACGGAGATAGAGCTTCATGTTAATATACACTAAAATAGAGCTGACAACAACATGACAAACAAAAAGAATTTAAAAGAGAAATTGCAAAAATGCATACTGGTTTCTTCCTTGCTGTATCACTTATGTCCACACAATTATAACTGTTGATTCGTCTTATGCTTTTTATTTAATTATATTGCATTTCTTAAAACTCCTAACTATTGCATCAATTAAAACAGAAAATATTTATTCAAAGATCAAGGCTTTTAAGCATGGAATTCCAGAAAATTTACCCCAGATGTTGGTACTGGTTGGGACTGCTATTGATAAATATATAGTCAAGGGTCTCTACTTTAGCTCCAGTCGCATGTTACAAATAACCTCAGATATGCAATTTATCCACAAATTTGTTGGTTCATAACCTAATTTGTGCATGGCATTTCAACAAACACCTTGTATGCACGACAAGATAAAACTATCAACCGTTATGGAACTATCAACTATCTAATGGATTGACTTTGAATTTAGCATTCTAGCAGCAACTAATCAAATAAAACAGCAAAAATTTGGGGGAAAAAAATCACCTTGTCAGACATTTGTTGCTCTAGAAGTCCTTCCGATTTTGAGGAAATAGCTTGGATTTTGGCGATGCTTCAAAGGAGAAGGGGGGACGGGACACGACAAGGACGATAGCCTAGAAGTCCTTACTTTTGATTGAGGCGCGGTACTAGGCCAAAAAGGGGAGAAGGGAGAGGGCGGTAAGAAAGAAGAAAAAAAAAACTAGGTTAGGCGGCTGTGGAGAGAGACTTGCGTTTTACGGTAATAGAGGGAATCAAAATTTAGGAGGGACAGGAAAAAATTTAGGAGGGAAATGAAGTTGGTGAAAATTTTAGGATTTTGATACAATCTTGAGAGTGGAGACTGGAGAGATTATTATTCTTCAAAGATCTTTCAAATGGGGTTTTAGAAGAAAAAAAAGCTCAGGTCCAGAGAGGAATGATTGAAGAGAGATACTTACCCCCGAATTCATTTACTCAGAGAGTCTGAGGTAACATAATATTTGTGTTTAGATCGGGACCATTTGATCATCATTTTGCACGAATATTAAAGGAATTAGTGCATCACCTAGAGTTCGATCTAAACATAAATATTATGTTACCTCAGGGAATAGGGATTCCCTATCCACAACCTCTGAAATGAAGACATCAAGACCATTGATTATTTATCGGACGGTTTAAAACTTCATATTTACTAATTATGTAATGCATGTGCAGTAAACAATATGAAAAAATTTCAAAAAAATATTTAAAAAAATATTTACATCTTCTATGGCCAAATCATACTTATAATTGTCAGTTTTATAGACATTCATCATTATTTGCCTCTTCAAATTTAGCAAATATTTGTTGACCGTTCATTTTGACATGAGCAATTGACGGTCAATCTGTAATGAAGTGATTCCAAATTTTTTTAGAAATGATCAAGGGAAAACATTAAACATAATCAAACTAAAAATACTGAAGTTTTATTGTGTTTGAGCTTCGATCCAACGTGTAGTGTTTATAGCCATTCGTTGTTTCAATATTCCGTCAACTTGATGGATAGGTAAATAAAAATAAAATTTCATCAAACTTTGCCATGATAAAATAAATTCAATGCTCTTTCATTTCATCGGTTCCGATCGACTAACGGGTGATACATTACCTCGTGTCTTCATTAACTCACAAAGCAAGAGTTCATGTTTCATTAAACATAAACTCTTGCTTCGTGAGCTAATGAATACGCACGGGAATGTATCCTCTGTTGGTTGATCGGAACCGTTGATTATGTTCAATGTTATCCCTTGATCATTTTATAATAAATTTGAAATTATTTCATTTCAGATCGACCGTTGATCGCTCACGTGAAAATAAACGGTCCACAAATATTGGCACATATTGAATGGGACAAATAATGATGAAATTCTATAACATTGAAATTATATTCACGATTTGACCATAAAAATCATACCAAATTTGAAAATATATTTTTTATTTTTTTCATATTATTTATTGTGTACGCATTACCTAATTTTATTTTTTTCATTTTCATAATAACTTTCTAAAAGGTTTGTCATACACATGTAAATCGTAATTTTTTTCACTTTCAATTTTATTTTTACCATTAAAAATTAAATTTTATAAGAATCTATCAACTTAGTTTTCCTCTTTTTTTTTGTCCAACTGCAATTTTGTCATTCTTTTTAGAAAAATCCTATTCAGATATTACAAGTGCTATTAAATAAATAAACATAGCTATTAAAGATATTACAAAATTTACATAATGTAGAAATTTTTATTCGTAAATAAATTCTATTCTAATAAATTACTTTTAAATGAACAAGTGCAATTAGTTTCACTTCACTTTCCTCTCAATTTTTCCTCATAAAACTTTTAATTTTAAGATGATTTTGTTAACACAATAGTTTTGATTTTATGCAGCGCATGGCCTATATAATTAAAAGAGCGCCCAATACATCCAACACACTGCTTGAAGCGAAAACAGCTCTGTTAAAATCAATACTTCTGAAAATTTTCTTCTCCCATTATATCCAGAGAAGATTTCGCCCTCCCCTACAGAACATAATTTCCCCCCATCGCACTCGAAAAAATTTCAGTTTCCCCCCATATCTCTCCCACTCATTTCCTCCCTAAATCCCCGCCAAACCCTAAAAATTTCTACCTCCTTCCCTCCCGAAATTTCACTCCCGCTCCCCCTCTTAATCCAGAATTTACTATTTTTTTCATCTCCCGCTCTCCATCTTCCTTTCTAGAAATCAGCCACCACCTAGCCAAAACTCTAAAATTTTCACGATCGCCACTGTGGAAGCGACACCGATACGGAGTCTGGACGCGATACGGTGCTCGGCCTCTCTCACCCAGTGCCGGTCCTTTGCCGCCGACCCTCTGAAGCAATCTCTCTCCCCCGACGCTGCTATATCCTGCTCAGCGGTGCTCTCAGTCCCGTCAGCCTCGCACTAAGGTCTCCGGGTCATCAGACTTTCTTCTCTATAGCTTTTTCTCAAAATTTGAACAAATTTCTGTATATTTTTGGAAGAAAGAAAAATACCCAAATAGCACTGATTTGGCTTTTTAGTATAGTAGCTTATGATTTAGTACTTCTAAGTTTTGATTTGAGTTGTTCGATCCTGTTGTAACAACTATTGTTACTCTAAAAAAGTATTATGAACTGTAAAACAACTCAGTGATAATAATAAGCCAATTTTAGTTTTATTAGGGTGGACTTATGCTTATCACAGAATCTGAGCTAAACTAGGTCAAGCTGCTGTCCAATTGGTCAATTTGGGATAAATAATTATTGCTTAATTTGGTGAAGCACTAATATCTTTGTACCATATCAATGTTGAATGTTGATGGACGTCAACATAACAAATGGACAAACAATTACATCTAGAAATTAATGTTTCATTATTTCTCCAAATTGTGAAAGGTACTTGTCTATTTATGTTTTTAATCTTTTTTTTTCATGATTTTTTTTTTTTTTGAAACCTTCGCAGAGATTACGAAGTCGTGAGGGGGAATCAAACTCTCGACCTTTGGGTACAACAATCCTAGAACTTTTTTCTAGCCAACTGTGTTACCTCCCCTTTCTTTTTTCATGATTTTTTATAGGATATATTGGGTATACTTCTAGATGTTTCATTATTTCTCCAAATTGTGAAAGGTACTTGTCTATTTATGTTTTTAATCTTCTTTTTTTCATGATTTTTTATAGGATATAGGTATACAGCTGTAGCTTTGCTGCTGCTTGCTAAGCGTAAATACAAATGTTAACTAATCTGGTAATATCTAAGGGATGTTGAAATTTCTGAATACAAGTATAGTTAATTCAAGTTTCCTGTCTTATTAGAAGTCCATCATATTAATTAAGATTAGTCCCATATAGACTTTTGTCATAAAATTCATTCCTATATACGGACTGATTTGGAAATCTATCTCGAACAACAGTAAACACAATTCAAAACTGCACAACAAACAAATCTATCTGACTGATTTGGATGATATTTGCATTAGTAGATCACGCTAGCAACTGATTTACAAGAATTCTCGAGCAACACTTTGTTTCTGTTTTTACTGACAAAGCACAAAGGTAATCAAAAGTATAATTATAGTTACCAATTATGTTTCATTCTTTTTGTTCTTCTTAATCCTTTGCAAATTCGGGGACTGTTAGGACTAAATTATGGTAAATTCAGGGACTTTCCTACAAATTTATCTGTTTTGACAGGGCTCAAGGGATTATTTCTGTGTTCTGACTTGTTATTACTGAATTTTGGTAAAATTCAGGGGCTTTCCTGCAAGTTTCTGCCTTATGACAGGTTCTAGGGACATTTATGTGAGGAAAAATATTTTATATTTGTGTTGAATACAAAATAAGGAAGGTATTTGTTTGGTGTACAGCTTCATGTTGTTACATTGGATGAGAATGCTGATTGGTCTATTTTAAAGCCCGAGTTGTTTCTTGGTGATGCCATCTCGATTTGCCACCGGTTAGTACACATTTTTATTTCTATAGCCCGATTTAATTCAATACAATTTTGTAATTTCTTTTTAAATTATCATTAGGTCCCCAATAATGAACCTAGGGAAGTGATGTCTTATGGAGAAGCATACTAGACTGAATTCATGCAGTAGATCCGCTTGTCCCGCAAAGGTAATGGGAATATTTAAATATGACTATTTTACCCTCATTTCTCAGAAAATTATTGACAGCTTGACTATTTTAGTTTAAAAAGTTCGTGCAATCTCAATATATCCTGTTTAGGCAAAAATTATAATTAAACCCAGAAAAAAAAAACTATTGGTAGGTGCATTTTCTGTCAAGTGCTTGTATATATTAGTTGGTCTAGCTCTTTTTTTTGCTTATTATTCACAGATTTTAAAATTTGTATCAAGTGCTTATATAAATGTACTTTTTTTGTACAATATTGAAACAATGCTTGAAAATTCAAATATTTAATAATCAACAATACTCCACTCTCCAAAACAAACTAACTCACTTTCTCATTTTTACAGCAGTGAGAACAACACAGCAAGATAAAAGGAAGAGTACCTGCATTGTTCTTGTAAAAATATTTTTGCAAATTTAGTAAATTCTAAATATTATTTTGTTAGTGTCTTCAATTAGGGCAATCTACCTTCAAATTAAACTAGACCTTCTGGTGTCAAAAAGTGCAATTTTTGGTGAATTTACTAGTCCTAACATATCATCAAATTAGGTGAATGGGTTTTGGGTATATTTTGAGTAACTTATTATGTATATTTTTCTTAACTCATAGCATAGTGGGTATATTTTGAGTATATTAGCAGTGTGCAAGTACACATTGCTGTGTTGTAAAGGGTTTTCTACATTTTTGTAATACAATGTGTTGATTAGGTTATGTTAATGATTTATGTTTATTAAATGCTTTGCAATCTCTTTTCTCAATGTGTTTTTCATTTATTTGTAAGATGTGTTATCAGTTATAATGGGAATTTGGGATTATAAAGTACTGTATTGGTACTGGGAGGATTCTTGAATGAAAGCATTCTGGTATCAAAAAAAAAAGGGCAATATTTCCAAGGGTATATCCATGGAAAAAATGCACACTACAATTCAAATAATAGCGCCAAAATCTGACAAGTGGGGCCTACTTTCACTGGCCTAGGGTGGGTCCCACGTAAACTGCCCTTGGAAATACTCAAGTGGGTCCTAGGGCCTCACCCTTGGAAATGTTAAGGTGGGTCCCACATTTCCTCCCCTTGGAAATACTCGGGTGGGTCCCTCCTTTAATCCCCTTAGAAATACTGAAGTGGGTCCCACAATGCTCCCCTTGGAAATAATCCATCTACTGGCCAAATCTGAGAGTATTTCCATGCGCCCTTTTTCCATGAGTAGTCTCATGGAAAAAGCCACAAATGGGTATTTCCAACGGTGCTCTTGGAAATACTGACTATTTCCAAGAAAGGTATTATCAACGGTAGCATTTCCAAGGGTATCGCATGGAAATGACGATTTTTGGGCTTTTTTCATGAGTAAGCCCTTGGAAATAGCCGTTTTCTGGTTCATGGAAAAAGTTAGAATTCTAGTAGTGATATGCGCATAAGAGTCCTGGGATAAAGTCTAGTAGTTAGCAAGACTTTACGATATATTAATCATTTTTCTTCACTAAATGGAGATTCAAGGATTATAGTATTCGATATCCAATCAATTCAGTCACTGTGGTCTCAATCAATCATTTACAATAAGAATTAATCAATCGATAAACAGTATCAACATAACAGTCAACAGAATTACTTGTAATTTAGTTTCAATTGTATTGGGCTATGTATACGATGCAATAGTTCAATCAATACAGTCAATCAAATATTCAAAATGCATAGCGAGTTATTATCTAATTACTAGTTATGAATCTTAGACTAATTCAATAACTCTGCACCTGATATCGTAGGGCAATAGGTGAGGTCGCTAGTAGTCTGTTCTTCATGAATATTCTATCACATCAGTCTTATCATAATTATACTCATGTTAACAATAATACACATATTATAATCAATATTTATGCTTAGTTTCAATGTCATACGGTACTTGTGATATTAATTAAACTCCTATATATATAGACATTCACTTTTATAAGTCACCCCAATCTTATCCATTTCAAATTATTTCAATGTCATACGGTACTTGTGATATTAATTAAACTCCTATATATATAGACATTCACTTTTATAAGTCACCCCAATCTTATCCATTTCAAATTATGACATATTTTGATCAATTATTTAATCCTTTTGTTAATCATTTTTATTTCAATCTAGTTTCAATCTAAAGCTCAAATTTGGGTACAATCCAATTAACTAAGTTCAATCCTAACTGTCCAACAATTTATCCAATTAAATATCAAGGTCAAAATCGAAGTCTATGTAAGTTATATTCTTTAATCTCACTAATCTTCCATTCAAGACTAACGATCCAATTTAAGTTTCACATTTAATTAAATCTGAAGTCCCAAAATCAATATTATATTTCTATCTTTAATATCAGTGGCAAGACATCACAATCATTAGAACAAGTGAACAAAGTAGTGGTACAGTGTTATTCTAGACTGGTTACAGATTCGGATTCAAACCCAGTAAGAAAAACAAAACATGAAGAAAGAAGTTCTTTTCAATCAATTTATTTATTCAATTAAGTTGACAATACTACATGGCTTTGATTACTAAATTCTCAGTGGTTACCAATCTTTTATCGGTGAGGTAGAAAACAAAATAGAGAAAGAAAATTATACCAAAAGTCATGCGCTCTGTATGTGCTAACGAATTGAAAGAGAAACAATCCAATATTTTTCAAACAGCGGACATGACCCTTAACGTTCACGGGTTCTTTTTTTTTTTTCACACATGGAAAGAGACAATTGGGAAGAGAGAAAGAATGCTCTTAATAAAAAAATTAATTAAGGAGGTGGGTGTTTCATCCAGCATATGCCGCGTGGCCTTGTGCCATTAAGTCATTCTTTTTTCTTTTTTATTTAAAGTTTACATGTTCAAATATTTCACCTTAAACTTTTCAAACTTTATAAGTTGCTCCAAAAACTTTAAAAGAAGATTTTACAAGTCATAAGGTATTAATTTTCATTATTTTATTTTATGCATAATATATATCTATTCCAATTGATTGTTGCACTTTAAAATCTCTTAAATTTGCCATTTTAGATTTCACAAAATTTGAATATTTCAAAACTCTCGGTATTATTTTGGTCAAATAAAATTTTAGATAATTTGTTTATCTTACTCAATTTAAATTAACTTAATTATCTTGCTAAAAAATGCCACTTGTTCTTGAATGTAACATATTTGACTGAAAAATATGTTCAGACATTTTGTACTTTATTCTCAGATACTAATCTCATATAAGTATTTTGAGTGATGTTACAGTGGTTTACATTTCTTATCGAAAATACTATCTAAGGAGAAAAAACACATATGCTTCTTGAGAATGTTCAAGGTTATAATAGGAAGTCAATGTAAACCACCTATGCTTCTTTGAAAAACCCCTATGCTTTTGAGAAAGTTAAAAAAGCATAGGTGTTTTTTCTCCTGAGATAGTATTTTGGATAAGAAATACATGCAATATTTAGATCACGTGAATTTCGACCTACTTAAAAATAATAAAATGAAGTAATATTTAAAAAAAATTATCTACATGCATGTACATTTTGCAATGGAGATCACATTTAACGGCTCAGATTGATTATTTGAACTCAGAAAATAAAAATATTGATTCATAATACAAACTACTATGTGCTATGCCCGGTACCGTGGCCTCACTCACAAAAAAAATATAACAAATAAATAAGAGTGAGTAATGTTCCTATACATATATAGAGCGCATTGGTGTGTGCTAAAAATTAATATTTTAATTTTTAAAGTTTTTTATCTATCTAAAAAAATAGTAATTTTTTTTTTCAATGTAAAATTTGATTTACAAGTAAATTTTCATATGAAAATCATTATATATATTACATGAACTTTCTCAAGAAGATGGTCAGTGTTTCGGAAACAATAGATTAATTAGCATTAAATTACCAAAACATCTTCTTCAAAATTTTAATATTTTTATTTGACGAGTATGTATTTATTGTAACAATTCAGTTTGGAAAGGCGATATATATTACATGAAAGATTATTATAAAAGTATATATACTTTTGGAAGTTCTTACAGGTCTTTACCAACAAAAATATGACAAGCAATGATTCAATTAATTAAGTACTTCCATAATATATAGTTCTGTTCATTCCTTGAGCGATAATTCGAACGGCTATAGGCACTAAATGTGGATATTTTTCTAACATATAGCATGCACTAACTTTTACTCTAGTCAAATAAAAAAAAAGTAATCACATGCATATAGCAACGCTCACTACTTTACAAAGGGTTAATTTTCTATTTACCCTTGAAAACTTCTTTGATTTCCTATTTACCCCTACACTCTTTATTATATCTAATATGTCTCTCAACTCTTGTTTATATTTTTTTATTTACCCCTAGAGTCAATTATCTATAATTAAGTATTGTTATAATTTCTATTTTTCCATTTTACCCTTGTTCTTCTATCTTGAACTTTTTTATATAGACAGAGAAAGAGAAAACAAAAACTGAACTGCTATAATTTAATTGAAAAAATATGCATTGTATGTCTCATGTTTCACCCTTCGCTTCTACGAAAATAATATGACGAGGTT
Organism: Carex arenaria; assembly: GCA_964058825.1. Taxonomy (NCBI): domain Eukaryota; kingdom Viridiplantae; phylum Streptophyta; class Magnoliopsida; order Poales; family Cyperaceae; genus Carex; species Carex arenaria. The sequence continues at coordinate 739,035 of CAXKVW010000006.1, read as the reverse complement.
TAAATTCATATAGGAACTTTATGCTTATTTACAAGTGGGATTTATTAGATATTTCAATCATGTACCTTTGAACACCTGTACTGGATTAACAACTACTTTTGGTTTAACTCATGAAAATAACTTTATAAGAGTAAATTTTAAAATTATCAGATTTAGTCAAGTTTGACATATATAATTTTTTATTTTAAAATCCCAACAGCTTCCTTTGGAACATTTCACTCTATCCATCGGTGCTTGTTCAATAGAAAACAAACCATCTATGTACCGCCCCATTCCCAGTATGCACTATACCAGTCTAGATACCCTGCCAACCTGCTACATCTTGTACCAATCCTGGTACATGGTAGTCTACACACCCATCTTTATATAAAGATTGAGATAAAAAAAACACCCACATCACTCACTGTAAAAGAAGAAACAGAAAGGCATAATTTACAGTTTACCCCTCATCAAATATATTAACTAGATAGTTGGCCATCAATTTTCACAAAAGACAAACCTGAAATTGATGATGGAAAGAATCCCAACAAGATGAATTCATTGCAACCCAGCAAAGAAAATGTCACAAAATTAAGCGGTGCAAACATCATCAGCGAAAAAGAGACTCAATATTTGTGGGAACGAAAAAAAACAATAAAAATACTTACCGTAAATTAAATTCAGAAGGCATAGAGAATGGACCAGTGGAGAAAAGTAAGAGGTGAAGAGAAAAATGCAAGGCGTATGAAGAAATGAGAGAACAAATCAGCGGGAGAAAAAAAATAAGAGGTAAAAAAATTGAAAGCGCGGGAAAATAAGAGATGGATCAACTTCATCTGAAGGATATTTTTGTCTTTTGTTAGTTTAACTAGAGATTAACTATGGTTAATTTCAGAATTATTATGTAATGGGTAAAAAGGAAAGAGTTTCAAAAGTTTAGAGACAAATTAGATATATTTAAGTATTGAGGGATATATAGGAAATTAGAGAAGTCTTCAAGGGTATAACAAAAATTAATCCATTTACAAACTATAACTTCGTGTGAACTCATGAGTTATTGGTCTCCAATTTACATAATATAAAAGTAACTTTCACTTCAGTCAAATCAAAAGAAAGTCAAGTGATAAAAACAAACTATAACCCTATGCTACTATGCACTATTTTAGTCACATGTTTGTCTGATATGTATTACTTCCTAGTGATCCGATATATATTACAAACAGTGTATCCTTACGATAAGACGGAATTGTTTGACTTTTATAATTCCACAGCAGTGTATGCGTGTATTCCCTTGCGATAGCACTTTAGTCACATGTTTGAACATGATCTATTCCCTTGCGGTAGCACTTTTGTCTCGTACCAGTGGATGCGTGTATTAAGGATTAGCAGCATCTAAGTCTACGGGCATTTTCTTTCAAAAAGAAAAAAAAAAAGCAGCATCGTTTATTTTTATAAAATTACTTTTATACATATTATATTTTTATATGTTAGGTATTATTTTTATTTGTACTTTACTTTTTACCTTGATCGCTAACATAAAAAATTGAAATGAATAATTAGTAATTATCAAATAAATTAACATCTTATGTAATTTTATTAAAATATATTAGTTAGATTGATATGTTAAACAAATCTTGAACATAATATCATCAAATGGAAAAAAATTAAATTAAAACTACATATAGAGAGAGAGTGAGTGATGCTACGATATATACTTGGAGAGTAAAGAAGATGTTCAGGAAAAGTGTTGCTGTGTTGGACTGTTGGTACCAAATTTGTAATGATAAAAAAAAATTGTAAGCCTCCCATCCGATCAGATCCAATTTATAAGCCTTCCCATGATGAATATGGTGTTGGAAATATTTAACTACAAAAAAAATAATAAATCAGATAATAATAATAGAAAATATATTATAATGAAAATTTGTTATCTGGATCGTGCAAAGTACTGTCCTTAAGCGAATTCTGTATCTACCGTGCTAGAGTTGAAACTGCAACCAAGATTATCCGGGTTTGCTGCTTTTTGAGACACGATTTTAGAAACAACTGATGATAACTCCGCAATATCCAATACTCATATTGAATGATAATATTTGGTAGTATATGATTTAGAAATATACTAAATTATGGAGGAAGAATTATAAGAAAGATGAGTGGTTTCTATGAAAATTATTCTCCCTTTGATTGCAAAGTCGGTAATTTGACTAAGTGTTATAAGAAAGATGAGTAGTATATTATTGCAAAGTCGGTAATATTATATGTCGGCATATAATATTTGCAATCTTACCGACTTGGTTCTTTAATTCTTTAATAGATGCCTGCTAAAGAAGTAAAGATGGCTATTGGTTTCTTCCAAGTCAAGTCATAATCTTTGACCAAATAATTTGACTAAGCATTAAATTTTGAGTTTTTAACAGATATCTAACATATGTGATAAGCACCAAATGGAACTGTCCATTGCATCAGACTACCCTTCTCAACAAAACACTCAAGTCGTTGCTATCCTCTGGAAACCTGGCGCAGATTCCTCCTGACTCTAATTAACCTTCTTTACTCTAGTAATAAATGTAATTAGGGTTTTCAGTAATTTTCTCTCTTTATAAACAGCACTGTACAATGATTCAAATCAAGTAATACAATTCAGATTTTATCTTCTCGTCTCTTCTTCTTCTTTAAACTTCCCTTCTCTTCTCTGAACTTATGAGTATGGCATCACAATAAAAGACTCACTAGATTGACTGCTCAATTTAACAATGCCTTCCTTGAATTTAGTTTTACAGAGCATCCTCCTCTCTACTATTGTCCTTGTATTTCTAAAATTTGTTCTCTCTTATGCCAACAAAAAAAATCTGCCTCCAAGTCCTCCGGCACTGCCCTTCATCGGCCACCTCTATCTTTTCAAAAAGCCTCTCCACCATACTCTGGCCTGCATATCACAAAAATATGGCCCCATTACTTTTCTACGCTTCGGCTCTCGGTCAGTCCTCCTCATCTCTTCTCGGTTATTGGCTGAAGAGTGCTTCACAACCCACGATTTGGCCTTAGCAAACCGACCCCAATCCTTGTTAAGTAGACACAACAACGGAAACGGAATCACCAGAATAGGTTTTGCCAACTACGGTCCCTATTGGCGTAGTGTCAGGAGGATTGCAGCAGTTGAGCTCCTCTCTTCTCAGCAGTTAAATTCTTCTTCAAATGTTCGCACGAGAGAGGTCGAAGACATGGCTCGCCGACTCTTCAAGTCATGGAATAAGACTTGTTGTATCGGATCGAACAGTTCAGACGGGATGAACAAGTTGGAGCTCAAAACAACTCTATTTGAAATGTCGCTTAATGTGTTGATGACAATGATAGCAGGAAAGAGGTTCTATGGAGATAACATAGAGGACATGGAGGAGACGAAGCGGTTTAGGGGAGCAGTGGAGGAGCTAATTGCCTTGAGCGGTGCATCCAGTTTAGAAGACTTTGTACCAGTTCTTATGTGGTTGGATCTCAATGGAGTGATGAAGAAAAAGGCACAGTTGGCAAAGCAGCAGTTAGATGCAGTTCAAAAGCTAATTGAAGAGCACAGAACAACTAGTGGTGAAATAAAGAAAACAATGATAGGTCATTTACTTGAATCACAGAGGAAGGATCCAGAAGGTTACAGTGACCAAATAATTCAATTCATGTGCATGGTATGTTAATTTGTTAAGTCTCGAGCTAATAATATATTACATCAAAATTGGAAACAAGTATATATTTTTCATCTAATTATATCTATCATTTTAAATACAGAGCATCTTACTAGCTGGAACAGAAACCTCATCTAATATAATGGAATGGGCGATGGCGATATTACTAAACAATCCGCAAGTACTAAAGAAGGCGGTAGCCGAAATCAACAAGAATGTCGGGAACGAGCGGTTGATAAAGGAATCAGACATGGATCATGTTTCCTACCTTGGATGCATTGTGTGTGAGGTGCTCCGCCTTTACCCTGGTGCCCCACTTCTTTTGCCTCATGTGTCACGCGAAGATGTCACCATTGGAGGCTACAACATCCCACGTGAAACGATAGTGTTAGTGAATGTGTATCAGATCCACAGAGATCCCGACATATGGGAGGAACCTGAGAAATTTAAGCCGGAGAGATTTGAAAATGGGAAGTCTGATGGTAAGTTTATGATACCATTCGGGATGGGTAGGAGAAGGTGCCCGGGAGAAGGCCTCGCCATGCGAGAATTAGGGTTGATATTAGGAACTCTTATTCAATGTTTCGACTGGGAAAGAACAACGAATGAGCTCGTCGACTTAACTGAAGGTTTCAGTGTCACCCTTCCTAAAGTTGTTCCACTCGAAGCAATGTATCGGCCTCGAGAAGCGATGATGAAGGTTCTTTCTGAGTTATGAACTCCGGCCTTGTTACTGGCATAGTACATACCTAATAAGACCTTAATTTAGTAATATTTCCCTTTTAGTTTATTGTACAAATATATATTATGGGGGTTGGGTATATACACACTCTACACATGTATTATTGCTCTATTTGTGAGATTAATTTGCAGTTCTCCGTTTCAAGAAATTAATAAATCATCATTTTATTCATATATATTTCACAAAACATCTAAATTTGCCTCTGAAAAAAAAAATGAGTAGTTAATATATATGTCAAAAGCAATCCTCTTTTATGATTGTGTTAGTATCAGAAAAAAAAATGAGTAGTTAATAAAATTCGGGAAGTTCGGAGATTTCTTGAGAAAAAATAGGTCTTTGGACGGTTGTGATTTGTTTGGACTAAAATATTGTCTAACCAAGTTGTATAAGATCCCAAATAAATTAAAGATGCATTGTTTTGCTTTGCATCTCCCATTCCCACTTTACAGGATAATTGTTTTTCAATGCATCTCCAAAAGATACATTTATAAAATCTCCAAAACAATGAAAACAGATAAAATTCGTTTTTATATTGATTAAATTTACAAAAAAATTGTAAATTAAATCTGAAAAATTAACCATGAATACAGAAAAATAATTTTCGAAAAAAAATAATTTTATTATTTCATAATTATGCGTTTTTTCTGAAACATGAAATTAATTTTCAGAACAATTCGGGTTCTTTATTAAAACCAGAAATTAATTTTCAGAACAATTTGGGTTCTTTATTAAAACCAGAATACATGCTATAAAAGCTCTGATACCATTGTTAATTAACGGATAGAACTTACAAATTGCTCCGTTAATCTTCGTGCGGAAGCGGATCTTGCGAGAGTAGCAGTATCACTGGTTCTGCAAGGAATCACAAGCCGAAGCCGGAAGCCCTGCGTTTTACACAGCCTAAAACCTTCAAGTCTTAACAGAGTGTTTCTTGGTGATCTCTATCTTTTCTCTCTTATTGTGGCTGTCACTATTCATTCGTTTTTCAGACAGATCATGAAGAGAGATAAGGATAGGACTTATATAATATTATTGCACATTTTCATAAAGGATCTGCACCCTTTCATAATGGGTCACTTATTGGATTCGGGTTTCCCATAATGGGTGTACCAATTAATAAATCCAACAGCTTCCATTGTAGTTTCCAACAGCTGCTACACAAATTTGAGTGGGAAAAAATATTACCTGGACTTGATATTCAATATGAACTCAGTTCAATTTGCAGTATTCACTGAAATAAAAAAAACATGAAATTAAAAAGAACAGAGACACGGATCGCACTAATAATCCTGTAGTTTAATTGGTCACAAACAAAGGATTTTTTGCTTCATTCATGAATTTAACTGGTCCATGTAATGACAAAAATGTCAATTAGGAACTTTGTCGAACACCTTGCATGCAAATGACTTGAAATAGCAAATAAAATATCAGTGACCGTTACTCCAACTTTATTTTCTGTAAATGTCCTTCAAAACTGGACTTAATGGTCATCAAATCCTAGATCTTTCCAGTAACTATTTGTCGGAGCCAATACCAGCACATTTGAAAAAAAAATTACCGTACCGTGATATCAGAATTTGACTGGTACATGTGCATATTGTGGTACTGAGAACTGGTCTGCAAAAATAGAAGGCAATGAGAAGAATGAATTTATGTAATAACAAACAATCTAACAGATGAAATACCTGACACAATTAAGTGGCCTAATTGATTTAGTGATTTTTCCTATATTCTACTTAATTTATTAGATTCGAAGGGTGTAAAATACCCAATGCACTACGAAATATAGATTACACTTCTAGTACATTTTTTGGCAGAATTTTAAACTATCATGCTATAAATATATATATATATACACACACATTTACTTCCAAGCAAAGACCGAGTGATTATACTCGACCAGCTTTATTTATACTCAGGAGTTAAAAGAAAGGAAACAAAATTCCAGGGCCGAAAGGAAAAGGAGAAGTATGTACCAGATTGCGATTGGGCAAAGTAATCTAGAAAGACAAGCACCAGCACCAGAGGCCGTGGAGTTAAAGGTGCCAGAGGGATCGAAGGATGCGGTGGTGCTGAAGAACCTCTACCTCTCCTGCGACCCTTACAGGCAGAGTCGTATGACTAAGCATGAGGAAGCCTCCTACAATTCCAACTTCTTATATTAATAAAAGAAGAGTTTGTACACGCTATTTACAAGCACCTAATTGTACTGAATGTCCTCCTCCTTGAATTACCTTAATTAGGTGATATTAATTCCAGTTACGCCCTGTTGGATTTATCGGACAAAGGAGAAGAGATTATGTTTATTGGAAATATATGAATATTTTGTATATTGATACATTACATCTCATATGTTCCTATGATATTTATACTATTTTATTACAACGGCTCTATAGCCTTTAATTACAACGGCTATATGCCTTTTCAAATTGTAACGGCTCTAATAGCCGTTATTTTCAACACTCCCCCTCAAGTTGGGGCGTGTAGATGTCGATTAGGCCTAACTTGCGATTATTATCTTCGAATAGTCTTGGGTCTAGTCCTTTTGTAAATATATCCGCCAATTGTTCTTCACTTCGTACAAATGGCGTTTCAATTTCCTTAGCTTGGACTTTCTCTCTAATAAAGTGACAATCCACTTCTATGTGTTTTGTCCTTTCATGAAACACCGGATTCGATGCGATATGTCGAGCGGAATTATTATCGCAATACATCTTTATGGGTTGATCACATTCGATGCCCATGTCTTTAAGCAATTGCTTGATCCATATTAGTTCACTTGTGGTGGATGCCATAGCTCGATACTCCGCTTCCGCGCTTGATCGAGCTACGACATTTTGCTTCTTGCTTTTCCATGTGACTAAATTCCCGCCTACAAATGTGCAAAAACCGGTGGTGGATTTTCTATCAAAACTACCGGCCCAATCTGCATCGGAATAGCCACATAGTTCATTAGAATTATTATTCGTCATTTTTATACCATTTCCAGGATTTCTTTTTAAATATCTTAATATTCTATTTGTGGCCTCTAAATGAGGCGTTCTTGGTGTATGCATAAACTTACTAACTTGACTTACCGAAAAGGAAATGTCCGGACGTGTTACCGTAAGATAAATTAATTTCCCTACAAGTCTTTGAAATTGGGTTATGTCTTCTAACGGTTCACCATCCTCGGTATTTAATTTATATTTGGTATCAATTGGTGTAGAGGCCGGTTTACAACCTAGTTTACCGGTTTCTTTTAGCAAGTCTAATGTATATTTTCGTTGTGAAATAAAAAGACATTTACTTGAAAAGGCTACCTCTATACCTAAAAAATATTTTAAGTAACTTAGATCTTTAATGTCGAATTTTCCTTTCAATTGAGATTTAATTCTCCTAATTTCTTCTAAATTATTTCCGGTGATTATTAGGTCATCAACATATACCAACACAATTGTTATATTTTTTCCTTCAATTTTGGTAAACAATTAGTGGTCGGCACTACTAATTTTAAAATTACATAATAATAAATATGAGCTAAGTTTGCCATACCATACCCGTGGAGATTGCTTCAATCCGTAGATTGACTTATTTAGCCTACAAACTATATTAGAAATATTTTGCATTTTATGGCCCGGTGGTAATGTCATATACACCTCCTCTTCAAGTGTCCCTTGAAGAAAAGCATTTTTTACATCCATTTGATATAAATTCCAACCATTATTTATCGCAATCGAAAATAAAATTCTAACGGTATTCATCTTTGCCACCGGTGCAAAGGTTTCATTATAATCTATACCGTAGGTTTGGGTATATCCTTTGGCTACTAATCGTGCTTTATACCGTTCGATGGAACCATCGCTATTAAACTTGGTTTTGTATACCCATTTACAACCAACGGGTTTTTTATTTTTTGGTAATGGAACAATTACCCAAGTTTCATTTTTTTCAAGGGCTTTTAGTTCTTCTTCCATGGCTTTGCACCCTACCGGATTTGTGATCGCCTCTTGGTAACTATTTGGCTCACTTTCTTTCTCAATAGAAGCAAGAAATGCATGGTATTCGGGTGAGATATTTTGATATGATACAAAGTCTTGTATAGGATATTGTACCGCATTAGTTATATAGTCTCTAAGTTTGATAGGTGGTTGGCGCATTCTTATGGACCTTCGTACCATAATATTTTCTTCCTCCTCCTCATTATTATTATTATTATTATTATCATTATCATCATTAGTATTATCATTATCATTATCATTATCACTATCATTATTATTATCATTATTTATCTCTTCTTCATAGTTATCGGCTTCAATTTCATAATCCGTATTTGGTATGAAATCTAAGCTAGAAATTATTGGTCTAGATTGATTATTTTCATGTGGTTTTTCGGTTATCTCACTATTTTTAAAATATGGTTCATCTTCACAAAATATCACATCTCTAGATATAAATATTTTTCTATTAATTGGATCATAGCACTTGTAGCCTTTTTTAGAAGATGAATATCCTAAAAAAATAGTTTTTGTTGAAACAAAATCTAACTTATCATTTCTTTTAATTTTAACAAAGCATACACAACCAAAAACTCTCAAATAATCAAGATTCTTTTTTTGTTGGTAAAGAATTTTAGTTGGACTTTTATTTTTTAAAGTAACACTAGGTAGCCTATTAATTAGATGTGTAGCGCAAAGAATGGCATCCGACCAATATATTTTTGGAACATTATTTTGAAATAATAATGAACGTGTCATTTCTAATAAATGCCTATTTTTTCTTTCCGACACTCCATTTTGTTGGGGAGTATTTATGCATGTAGTTTGATGAATAATTCCTTTTTCTTTAAAAAGAGTTGTGAAATTTTTATTTACAAATTCTGTTCCATTATCGGATCTAAAAATTTTAAGTTTAGTATTAAATTGAGTTTCTATAAGGCATAGAAATTCTCGAAAACAATTAAATACTTCATCTTTTGATTTGAGTAAATATAACCATATAGCTTTAGAAAAGTCATCAATGAATATAACAAAATATTTAAATCCATTATAAGAATTAATTGGAGCCGGACCCCATACATCGGAGTGGACTAAATCAAACAAGACTTCACTTCTACTATTAGAAAGTGAGAAAGGAAGTCTCGTTTGTTTTGCCAACTTACATATATCACAATTAATACACTTGGAATTTGGAGAATCTAAAATACTATTTAAAATTTTATCGGAGGGATGCCCAAGTCTCTTGTGCCAAATGTCAAAATTTATAGATTTTGTAATAGCACAAAAAAATGATTTTTGATCTAAAAGATAATGCCCATTTTTAAGAAATCCTTCAAAAATCTTTTTTCCGGTTTTCCGTTCTTGAAATATAACATTTTTTGAAGAAAAAATTGCATTACAATTAAAATCTTGTGTTAATTGTCCTACCGATAGCAAATTTATGGAGAATGTTTTTACAAATAATACATTATTAATCTTTTTGTTGCAAATATCAATTTCGCCTATATAATTTATTTTTTCTTTCATACCATTTGCTACTTTCACATAATGGTTATTTTTGGTCAACCTCATATTAGTAAGAAATTTTTCATTTCCAAACATGTGATCGGTAGCACCACTATCTATAATTATTTGATCAAATAAATTAGAATTTTGAGAGTGAGATACAATACCACATGAGCTAGAACTTTGATTTTGATTAGCAAGCCACACAATGAGTTGTTGGAGAAATTGTAGCATTTGATCTCCCGACCCATTTGACCCGCTTGCACATCCATTAGACTCCTCCATTCTTTTTTTCTCCGCCACTTTCCAACCCCTCGGTCCGAGATGAGGATATAAGAACCAACACCGATCGCGGGTGTGATCCTCTTTTTTGCAATTAGTACATCTATCGGGGTGGTTTTGGCGATTTGTAAGATTACGAGACATTTTCAGATTTAGTGAGAAGAAAATGAAGGCTTAGAGGTTTATCGGGTTATTGGGTATTTTTATCGGAAGCTTGGAGCTTTATCGGATATTGTTATTGGATCATCAGAATTGCTCTGATACCATGTTGGATTTATCGGACAAAGGAGAAGAGATTATGTTTATTGGAAATATATGAATATTTTGTATATTGATACATTACATCTCATATGTTCCTATGATATTTATACTATTTTATTACAACGGCTCTATAGCCTTTAATTACAACGGCTATATGCCTTTTCAAATTGTAACGGCTCTAATAGCCGTTATTTTCAACAGACCCCTAGTACACTGCTGCTAAGCAACTAGGGTAAATAAAAGTGAACAAAATGAAACATTAATCAAACTAACACTATATACCAATTTAAAAACTGTTGTGCATGCAAAATGCTATTTAAAAACTGCCTGAAGAATGCTTGTGCAGTCGCAAGACCAAGAAATGCTGCCAAAAATACACACAGTGCCATGAAAACAATTGGGACTATGGCAAGAATTGCATTAACTTCAGCTAAATATGATAATTGAGAGATGCCTGCTTTCCCATTTGATGTCTCATACGCTTAGGGGTGAGTAAATCGCTTATAACTCGTGACTCGCTCATAACTCGCTCACTAACAACTCGTTAATAACTCGCTCATTAACGACTCGCTCGTTAACGACTCGCTCATTAACAACTCGCTAACTTAATGAGCGAGCATGGACATACCCCAACTCGCTCATAACTCGCTCATTAAGAATTTTCCACATCTAATCCCGCCACATTTAATCTCAATTTATTAAATTAAAATTAAATTGAATAAATAAAAAAATCAACTAACGTTACTAACCCAAATTGGTTTTTTTCTAGGACAGAAGCGTTAAGACTTGTTTAGTGACGTATAATTATGCTGTTTAATACTTGTTTTTTTTATTATTGTTTTGATTTTGTTAAATTTGCTTATGGATATTTTTTTGTTAAATTATGTAATATTTAATTCGTGACTCGCTCAGTTGCTCATAACTCGCTCATTAACAGCCCGCTCATTAACAACTCGCTCATTAATGACTCGCTCATTAACAACTTGCTAACTTAATGAGCGAGCATGAGCATACCCCAACTCGCTCATGCTCGCTCATTAATCAGCCCTACATACGCTATCCAATATTCGTTTGTCATGACAGAACATTGCAGCATAATAGTGACACCTATATAATAAAAACAAAATAGTTAAAAGTTAGTCTGGTGACCCGCAGCAGGTGTTGTCAGGAGCTGTTCCTGAAGGCCACTCCGCTTGACGGTTAGGATTATCCCTGATTTGATCTGCAAATTCGTATTTGTCGCTTTTTTTTTATACGGATTGATAGATCATGTATTGCCTTTTTGTTAGATTATGTTCTGGATGTGACACGGACTGTGATATTATATGTACGTGTATTTACTGATATGTGACTGATGTTTGGCTATTGATTTATATATTTATATTTCGCTTCCGCTGCTTACTGATGATTACTCTCAGTCTTGCGTGTTTAAATGATTAATAAACATGAGACGAGGTTGATCACACATTAATCCAGAAATTCTGGTTTGGGGTGTGACATTTTATTCATTTTCTTTATCGCTATTCCAAATATACAATCCAAACAATTTTTTTACTAATCCGAATAGTTCAAAGTTAGCACTATTCTCAAACCACTCGGATTAGCACTATTCTCAACCGCTAATCCAAAAATCGCTATTCTTGCACTAATCCTTGCACAATCCAAACACACCCTTAGTAAAGAACTGAGGGGTAAACTAGATACAAAAAAGTCAGGATAGTATGATAGGCAGCTTCCTTAGCCTTCACATTGCATGTCTAATATAAAAGGGAGTGACTAATAGTCCCCCCATTCTATCTCCTAAATGTCCTCCTAACTAACTTATCAATAAACCTAACTAACTTATCCATAAAGTACGATAGGGACCACTAACTAACTTGGATAAACAATAACTACTTTAGGGACCACTTAAATTTGAAAAAATTTACAACTAGCGTGAACATGTATGAAAACTTATACGCGCAAGTATTCTTAGATAATATATCAAGTATTCATGCCTAAGACATCAAGTATTTAAACAAAAAACTGGACATCAACTTTCTTTTCTCTCTAGTCACACACCCATCATTTACACATTTTTAGAAGTGGATTTTTTTTCTCCGTTTAATCTCGTCAATATTTCTAACAATCTATGAGGAATTTTGTAAATCTAAAATCACGAACATTTTCTATGTAATGTTCTCTTTCAAATAAGATCCATGATGAAATACTTTCGGGTTCTTAACTTCATTGTTTGCCAAAAAATTTAGTGGAACTTTTTTTTATCAGAGTAGGTGCTCCATTCCAAACATACCAAATCCCTTATCAATAATTTCCCAGTTTATAGGTGTAAACAAAGATCCATCAAATTGGTTTCTGAAGAATAAAAGAGCAGAATTGATACATCAATGGGCCGCACCAGCCCCACGTCTCAGTGATGTACATCATAGATCGCAAAATCGGCCGTTCCGGACCGAGTTACCCGGTAAGTATTGATTTCAGTCAAATTTCAATCCATTTTAGTCAAATTTCGGCCGGAACGGCCCAGTTTCAGTCAAATTTCGGCCATTTCAGTGAAATTTCGGCCAGAACGGCCAGTTTCAGTGGAATTAGGCGAAATGCAGCAAGAACTTAGAAAGCAAAAAAATTTGTCTACGGCGGGATTCGAACCCAAGCTGCCCCTCTAACCAAGAGCCAACACTACTACTAGACCATTGCATGTTTTATTACTTAAAGGCATACTTAGAGGTATATATGTTGTATTTGAGTCAGAAACAATTTTTTTTTCTAGCAGCGGGAAAGCAAAAAAAATTTGTCTCCAGCGGGATTCGAACCCAAGCCGCCCCTCTAACCAAGAGCCAACACTATTAGTGGATTAGTGAATTATTTAATTCTAATAATTTGTCTAAATTTCACAAATTATTTTTTTATCAATTTTTTTCCTATTTTTCTAGTGTAAAATGAACTTCTGGCAAAAAAGTCCGAGTTTCCGATCCGATTCGGCTGATTTTGACCGATTCATCCAATTCGGATCCCCCGACCAAAAGTCCGATTCCGATTTTTTCTTCTATGATGTACATCAGATATGTTTTGAAGCTAACATTGCCAGTTTCTCTTGCCTCCTCATTGATGAGCCAAGAAGAGGCCATGTCATTCTCTGTCTCATCACTTTCTGAAGTTGTGGATAGCTTTTCTGGGGATGAGAGTGTAGGAGTGCCATCTCGTGGGGTGCTTATAGAGTGTCCTATGAGCTTCATGGAGCTATCAAACGCGGTGACAAGAGCAGCAAAGTCAGTGCCTGGTTGAAGGAGCTGGCTGTATTTCCCTGATTGGATGATAATGCCATCCCTTATCACCTAAATATTTGATTGAAGTTAACTCGGTAGCTATAATGAATGTCTATATAATTCAAGGTTGTAAACTGAAGATCCTATAGTATTGTATCAAATGAAGATGACAATCAGGTTTACATTACACGGAGACCGCAAACCAATGATAATATTGTACCAACTGAAACTGAAATCCTTGATATATATGATGGATTTTAGGCAAGAGCCAACTACTCTAGTACAACATCTAAACAAACTACTCCACGGACCTCTTTTCTTTTCCTCCCTTTTGAAACTTTACTAGAGTAATTTTTAAAATATTTTAGAGAAAATGCAGCACTTACGAAGATTACTTCAGCATTGTGCAGGAAATCAACTTGATGGGTTACGAGAACTATGGTCTTATTCTTCAATGCACCTCTTATACATCTCTGGTAAAATGTAACACAGAAAGATAATAGTGAGTAAGAAAAAAGTTGTAGATCAGCTACTAGAGGAACTAGCCAGCAGCACGGACACAACGCAGGTCGTGAAGCTACTGTTGTCCTTGGCACAGGAAGGGGTCACCGAGGGAACTCAGGATTCTAGAAATGGCAGCCCAATGTCTGGAAAAGGGCAGGCTGATAATGATTCCATGGATTGGGATCTTTTAGACTAATTGGTTGTGTTGTAAATCTGCTTTAAATCTTTTGGTACTTAGTCGGACTTAGGGGATTTGTTTTGGTAATTAGCAATCATAGGCATATTGTTTTGAGGTTGTAGAACTGGATCCAACTCTGCTGCTTTTCTGAGAGCAAAGCAGGGTCCTGCTTTTCCGATCCCAACCATTCAAAATTTTCAATTTGCGTATCTCGATAAAAAAAAACTTTTTCATGCACAAATCTCAACAAATTTGAATAGTTGAGATCGAAAAAGCAGGATCCTACTTTTCTCTCAGAAAAGCAGCAGAGTTCGATTCTGTAGAACTTAGTGTAGAATCTTTTGGTGATTTGCAACATTATGTACGTTGTAATTGGTAGGTACTTATTTTAAGTACCTTACCTTTAACTCTCTGGTTTCAATACGAAATCGGTGGATCATTATTCCATTACTTATCAAAAAAAAAAATGTAGAAGATCATATGAACAAAAATAGAAGTGTATTATAAAACTTAGAGATTTATGTTGTTATGAATTATGTCATTTGTCTCTCTTGTTTTCAGCCTCCTCTTCTTCTTCGAAACCCCAACAACATTATTGTCTCTGTAGTAGAATACTGGACCACCAGATACTGGAATGTATACCACCGACTATTGTAGATGTATTATAGAAGTACCTTGTAAATGTCGGAGCTGGTGTGGGCATCAGTGGCACTGAACACATCATCAAGGAGGTACAAATCACAGTCTTGATAGACAGCACGTGCCAGCGAAATCCGTTGCTTTTGCCCTCCACTAAGGTTTATACCTGTAATTGAAGCAACCGTTATCTGTTGAATCATTTTGTTAGTCGCATATATATCCAGATGTTAAAAAGGTTTGGTCTTAATTTAGTTCAAGAATAGGCTAGTACTGATCTAAACCTAGCCCAACATTTAAGAGTATCTTCTCGACTATAGATTGTTGATGTAAGGTTGAGGACTTGAGGCCTTTACAAGATGCCTATTAGGGAGTAGACCAAAAAAATGTCTCATAGAACACCAAAACCTAAACAGAGTTACTCAATGACATTGGAGCATATATACGGAGACCACCGAAATTATGAAATTCAGAAATTATAATTCCATAAAATAATTGTTGTAACTTGTAAAGTTATACTGTATTTGCACCTCTTTCACCTATTTCAGTTTGATCCCCTAATTAAATCCATCATTTCCAGATCCTTCTCCAAGCAACACACACTGATATATAGCCTCCTTGTATCTCTCTCTGTTCATTGGCTTCCCAAATAAAATGTGGGCCTCTATTGTGCCGCTTTGGATCCATGCCGTTTGTGCCAGATAGGCCACACTCCCACAAACCTTAACCTGTATTATATATTATATGTGATTAGCTAGAGTCCCAGATTGTGTCAAATGCAAAGAAAGGATATGAGACCACTACAACACGTCTGTCCCCAGTTGAATTAAATTAACAAAATGGAATGTTTTTCAATCATAATTCTTGAAATGCATCAAATTTCAATTTCATTTCGAGTCCAATGAAAAATACAATACTTTGTTAGATCATCCTTTCCCTGATGCACTTTTCTATTTAATGTGCATGAATCATGTTGAGTTAATTCTTTGCAACTTTAAAAAAATTAACCGCTTTTCTGCTTTTATGATTTTCTTATATCAATTGTTTATTGACTTTACTCTTCACATTTAATATGAACCCTTATCTAAAAGTAAAATAGCTAGCTAACGTATAGAATGCAAATCACTAGTTGGACCCCACCTTTCCGGCAACTTTGCGCAGAGGGACACAGCTGAGGCAACCAAGGATGGATGACTTGCCCGAGCCAACCATCACAACAATTTATCAACTATACTTCAGCAGCTGGTTCAAGGGACACAGCTGAGGGATTTCATCTGGTTTTGATCCTATTTGTGAGTAAAACGTTGGAGGTTCTCTTGTTGCACCAGTACAATTTTCACAGTTAGAAGTTAATTAGGGATGTTGATTAGGAGCTCACTTATTACTGTGATGTATGATAAGGGGCTCAAATTGTCTTGTGTGTCACGACAGTTGCATGGTGTCGGATTAATCGTCAGCTACATGGATGTAGATGCACAACAATTGCAACTATTCGTGAGGGATTCTGTCGGTATACCCTCGCAGATACTACCGTTGCTAATTAAAAAAGTACATTTTTGTTAGTATACCGACAAAATTCGCGGATATAAAAAGTACACTATTCGCGGATAGAAAAGTATACCGATAGAATTCGCTAATAGAAAAAGTATACTATTCGCTAATAAAAGAGTACATTTTTGTCAGTATACCGACAGAATTCGCTAATAGAAAAGGTATACCGATAGAATTCGCGGATAGAAAAAGTATACCGACAGAATTCGCTAATAGAAAAAGTATACCGACATAATTCGCTAATAGAAAAAGTATACCGACATAATTCACTAATAAAAAGTACATTTTTTCAGTATACCGACAGAATTTGCTAATAGAAAAAGTACACTATTTGGGGATAGTTACTATTTATCCTCGCGAATATTCTATCATTCTTGTAGTTACTATTTACCCTCGTGGGATCACTGGAAGTCACAGTGATTCTGATCATAGCGGTTAAACTGAAAGATTATTGGGGATCACTTGTAGACCTTTGACAGGGACCACATATAGAATATATGTAATGATTTTCAAAAAAAGTAACTAACCGAAACCACTTTTAAACTCTTTAAACTCTTTCTTCGAATTTTGTAAACCGGTAATTTTTTTCAAATATTTATTTCAAATTAAATTATTTTGAATTCTGTAAATCTTATCACATAATGTTGTAAACAATTTCTATGAATACAAAAAACCGTTAAAAAAATTCATTTTTTTAAATTCTGCATCTAGATGCTAGCTTCTTCCAAATATTTTGAATTTTGTAAAATTTATACCATAACTCTATAAACCGTTTATTTGAATACTGTAAATTGGTAAATTTTATCAATTTTTTTTTTCAAATCTGTATCTAGATGTTATTTTCAATTATGTAAACTTTATCACATATCTATGTAAAATGAAGCTTTGAACTATCTAAACCTAAATTGTGGTCTCTATTTTTTGTGCTGCATCCATATAATTTCATGTTTTGAATTATGCATATTTTACTCTAAAACTCTGTAGCGTGGTACTCTAAATACTCTAAACATAAAAAGTAATATCAAAACACACCTACTATTATGTCTGACAATGACACATGATTCTTATCACTAAAATAAGACATAACAACATAAACAAAATAAATTGCAAATAAAAAAACATACATGTTTTCCACCAAACATGACATTTATTACAAATCAAAACAAACATAAAAAAGTCTAACATAACATTTCTTACAAGAAATCTTGTTATAACATCCTGCAAAAAATAAACAAGATTATTAATTGTAAAATAAATCAAGAATTATATAACCTAATGCATGAATTTTGTAAACCTCGATTAATAATTGTTGTAAATATAATGCAAGAATTATGTATACCAATGATAGATTTTTTTAGTAACAGATACAGGATGTGCTAATAATAAGATGCCTCAAAAATATTTTAATTTAATTTGATACCTATAAGTATACATTTACCTCAGTGTAAACCTAAATTCACATGATCAGGCTGTCATCGCTATTTTTCTTACCCAACTTCACCTGTCACTATTAGATATCAACATATATGACAAGTATACTATTTACCTCTCGAATAAACGTCCTCTCTTTAATGGATTTGTTGAGTTTTGTTTGCAATTTTGGTAGCTTTGCATATTTTAGAGCTTTTTCAACAGCCTTATTTCTTTATCGTTGTCTTATTTAATTTCCAGTAGAAGAGAGTCAAAAGTGCAACAGTTCAATTCGAATAACTTGTCATAAATGAAGCTGTAAAAGTAGTAAGTATTCAAATTTCGATAGAAAGAGTAAGGGAATTAGCTGAACATACTTTTCACAGAATTGAGCATAGGAGAGATGACTTTCGGAAATCTGGGCATTGGAGTGATATTAAGAAGAATATTATTGGTCTCTTGCAAGAGTTTTATGAGGGGAATTTGAATCTGGAACCTCTAAACACAGCTAATATAGTCATGATACCAAAGAAGGAGGATGCGGGGAAATTGGGGGATTATAGGCCTATCAGTATTATCAGCCTCATTCCCAAGATCATCTCTAAGTTACTTGCAACGAGACTATCTATATTCCTTCCAGAGCTTATCTCCATTAGCCAAACGGCTTTTGTTAGGGGTAGGCAGATTTACGAGAATTTCTTGGCTTTAAGAGAGGTATTACACCACATATCACAATCAGAGGAGAAAGCGGTTTTCCTAAAACTTGATTTTGCTAAGGCTTTTGACTCGATTAATTGGGATTTTCTATTTCGGGTTATGACAGCTAGAGGATTTCCACCTAGGTGGTTGGGTTGGATTCAACAGCTTCTTACTACCTCCTCCTCAAGAATTGTTTTAAATGGGCAGGTCTCTGATTATTTCAAGCACAAACAGGGTCTCCTTCAGGGAGACCCATTGTCTCCCATGTTATTTATCCTTGCTGCGGATGTCCTACAAAGGATGGTGGAAAAATCAGGTCAATTCCTAACTGGTGCCATATCAAGAAAATTACAAATGCCCATTCTAGCTTACCAGTATGCAGATGATACTGCTTTGGTAGCAAGAGCCGATCTAACTACAATGGTGACTCTCAAATTAATTCTTCGTCTTTTTGCTGAGGTTTCAGGGTTAAAAATTAACTATGACAAGAGTTCTTTTTTGCCTTTGAATCTGAACCATCGACAAGTTAGAAGGGCAGCTGTTGTGTTGGGTTGCTCCCAAGCCTCTTTACCTATGTCGTATCTCGGTATGCCCCTCACCCTGAAAAAGCCAAGTCGTCAGGCTTTTGTGCCTCTGTTGGAGAAGATAAAAATGAGAATTGAAGGATGGCAAGGAAAAGTTCTCTCGAGGGGAGGTCGCATTCAGCTCATTAAATCAGTCCTTGCTAGTGTACCGATCTATTTAATGACATCCTTCTCCATGCCTAAGTGGGTTCTGGCACGAATTGAGCAAATGTGTAGGAACTTCCTATGGGCAAAATTGGAGGGTCAAGGTAGAGGTATCCATTTACTCAATTGGGATATGTGCTGCATGCCGAAAGAATATGGTGGACTAGGGATACCGAATTTGTCCGTTCGAAATACGTCACTGTTACTGAGATGGTGGTGGAAGGTGTATTCGAATGAGCATAATTTGTGGTCGGTCACTATTAATTGCTTACGAGGCTTGCATAATCAATCAGGTCCTAAGATCTGGATGGCAACCGGATCCTTTTTTTGGAACCAATTAGTGCGCATTAAACCCGTGTTTCATTGGAGTGCTATTTGGAAAGTGGGAGACGGAGTCTCAGTATCCTACTGGTATGACTCCTGGGGCGTCCCACCTGTGAGATCTCTTACTGACAGGAAGCCCAAGCCTACCCATCAGGTGGCGTCACTCAAAGAGATGCTAACCCGCTGGCCAATCATTTTATCACATCCTATGAATGATATACCGGCTTTGAGTATGGATCCGGATGTGTTGTGGTGGAATTGGAACTCTACTAGATCTTACTCATCAGCTTCTGTATACCAGGTGTTGTTAACAGGAGGTAGGGAGAAATGGCAGTATTTTGGTCTTTGGCGCAGTTTCGCTCCAAGTAAGGTGAAATTCTTTACCTGCTTACTACTACACAAGAGAATTCTAACACATGATATGATGCTGCATCGCGGTTTGGAGTGTGATACCGGCTGTGTCATGTGCTCCGACTGTCAGCTGGAAACGGGATGGCATCTATTTTTTCAATGCACATATGCAAAGCAGGTATGGGCACTCACGGGTGGTTTGCTTCAAGAATCTGATACTGTTGGCTCCACTTGGGAGACATCCTGGACACGTTATAGGCAGCTCAGACGGGGGGCCAAAACAGGTTTGGTCAACAAGGGTAATGGCGGTCTTGTGGGGCATTTGGAGGCAGAGGAATGCACGCATTTTCCGACAGCAACGAAAACCGCCATGGTTGTTGGCACAGGAGGTAAATGAGGAGGCAGATTTATGGTTACATTGCTGTAGGCGTACTGTGCATCGGGGAGGAGAGTGAAGTATCAGACAAAGGATAGAATTTGTAGTTTTAGAGATCAGTAGTTGTAAACACATTTATTTCCTGTACTCCTGGTAGTCACTACCTGGCTTTCAAAAAAAAAAAAGATTAAGTATTTGTTATACTTTTCTTTTATTATATGTTAAACTCTTTTGTTGTTCACAGAATTGGGGTTCGGATTTTTGAAAAATCCAATTTAATATGAAAATTCCAATTTAATACTTCAGTTGGATCATTTATTTCTCTTCTTTCTTTGAAATTTTTTGATGAATTGTAATAAATAGTTTAATTAAAGTTGTGATTTTTGTAGTTCCGTGAAAGTCAATTATATCTCTGGTAAATTGGTCCGGTCTCTAGTAATTACTGCCAAAAAAATATATTGTTTTGACCGCCTACTGTTCAATTGAACTTTTGTTTGCGCCAGTAGTTTTTATTACATAGTTCAGCCCGAATTGTTGTCCACAGTTCAGCCCTGTTTAATTGAACCGGGCCTGTTCCGAATAGGGCTAAAGTCCGAACAGGGATCGGTTTTGAATTACATTTAATGGGCTGAATATAGACTGCTTAATTTGTTCTGACTTATCTGCTATGCATTTATCACAATCAATGTTGTAAAATGCGGTCCATGCGGCCGCATATGCGTATGTAGTCCGATTCCGCATAAAAATTTCCATACGGTCTCAAATATGCAATTTTGCATCTGCGGCCGCATATTGGGCCGCATATTTCCACATATTTCCACATATTGGTCTGCATATGTGCGATTGAGCCGCATATGTCCGCATATTGGTCCGCATATGTGCGAATTTATTGTTTGAATGATTCTAATGGGAATATATTGCATGTTTTGAGTGGAAATAAATTAATATATAGTTTAAAATCAGCATATATGAGTCCGCATGAAATTCCGCATATGCGGCCGCATACCGCATATGCAGTATACAGTGGCCTTCCCATGAATGAACAAAACCGCATTTTACAACATTGATCACAATATCTTTTGTTTGTGAGAAATGATGACCTTCCAATTAATACAGATTATTTCATTGGTCTATTTTTTTTATGAAAATATGTCAATTTATATGAGATTTTTTTTTAATTCTCTTAAAATAAGTTTCCGTTACAACACAGAGACGAGACTAGTTTAAAACTATGGGCATCATCTGAAAAGTAGTTAAAAGATACTTATAATGTATATGATTTATATATAAATTTTCATCCAATAAATTAGTTATCTCCATTCTTATATAATGCATGTAGTTGTTCTGATCCGTCAACGGCTAGGATTGAAGAATAAATTTTTGGATTTAATATCAGCCCTCCAATCACATAATCTGTCATCTTTTGATTAAATGCATCTATTTTATGTATAGAAGTTCAAATTTAGTTAAAAATATACTCGTCACACATATTACTATATAGTTTGTCATCATTAAAATTGAATGAATTCCTACCGATATGTTCCCTTATTTGTCCTTAAAGCTATATTTGATTCCTGCAATTAAATTATTTTCTTATTTCTTCATTTCTTTTGTTTTATTTCTCCTTTTTCTATATATTTTCGACAATAAAAATAGAAATTATTCAATTTTTTCAACTCTGTGGAGAGTAAGGACTCATAATTTAATATCTCCATTTTTATTAGGTCAACCTTGAGATGTGATCCATCAATACAATTAGAAATTAAAGCTCTAGCTTTTCTTTTTCTTCTCTTTTGTTTTTTTTTCTTTTTTGAGGAAAAACCAATGTTGGGAACAATGAAACAAAGGTCCATTATATTCGGATTTAAGTTGTAGTATTTATTTTTTCAGTTCGAATTATCTGATTATAAATAGGTATTTTAGATTAATTTGTTGATGTTATTGAAAATTCACTTCTATATAATTTCAGTGGATCAATTCCAGCGTATTCATTTTAAATTTCACACAGTTATAATATAAAAGATAAATTATAGAATCAAAAATACAAAATAAAGACAAATTTATATAGATTTTTCACTGCAGTAAGAGTCGATCTGGAGCATATCTAAAACCTTGGCAAGGGGTGCTTAGAAGTGCATTTTTGAACATATATTTTGAAATTTAATTGTATTTTTTTTTTACGTGCAGAAGTCTAAATTTAGTTAAAGATGTACTTGCTATCTGTATTGCCACACGTAATGCTAAAAATTAAAAAAATAAAATTAGCATTGCATTTTTGTTATTATATCTCTCTTCAACTTTGACTGGCTCATAAAGAGATTAATTTTTTATTTTGACAGATAACATATATAATTTTCAAATTGCCTACCTCTTATTTATTTTTGAAAGAGAACAAAAAGACATATTATTGATTTACTCCCTACCACATATCCACATTTAAGTTAATTGATTTTTTATAAGATTTAACTTAATTTTGACGTAAAGATTGAAGAAGGTATTTTTTCATTTTCATTGCAAAGAATGTTGTTAAAATTAAAACAATCATTTGTTGTTGTTTTTTACTGTTATTTATTATTTGTCTCTTTGTTCAATCTTAATGTTAAACCTTATAATATAATATCGTTGCAACGCACGGTCACGATACTAGTAATTAATTATGTAGTTCAATTTGTAAACAATATTATAAGTATGAAGCCACAATTTTTGTACTATAAAAAGTAAAAACCTTCTCTGCTACTCTGCGTCTTTTCATTTGTCCTGTCATGAGCAATCGGAAACCAATAATTAAAGACAATTCCCAACTTTGTTCCCATTTTCCTCCACTCAATGGTCTCCATTCGCTTGTGCCATCTCGTACCTACAATATGGCCATGATCCATGACCCCCTCGCCTTAAGTCTTGTTATACTTATTACAGATATGAGTCGGTCGGAAAGTATTGCTAGATGAATATTATAAAGATTAAAAAATATTTTGGAGAGAAATTAATGTGAAGGGGGTGGATTCATGCTCATATTGGTCGTGTTCAGGGTCAGGAGAGGACCAATAGTTCTCAGTTCAGTTGTCCTGGGTTTGAATATTCTATTGTAATACAAGAAGCATGCAAACTGCTAGTTTGGTTCTTATGGCTTCTCGTTGGCGGGTTTGTAGGGATTCATCTTTGATAACTTATTTTAATTATTTTGGTTAATGCAGAGAATTAAGGAGGAGATTAAAAATGAGTATGTGTTGGAGTCTTTTTTTTCGTTCATTTGGTGTCAACACACAACATCGTAGTGCACGTCGTATGCGTTACACTTGCAAAAGAGAAAAGAGACTTCAGATTCATTGTCTCCTGCATATTGTATTCACAAGCAAAGCAGGATTTTTATTGAGATTGCGAGCTCTTTACTCTTCTGGCAAGCGCAAGTCCTTGCCATTAATTACCTTGAGATTCTGAGATTTAGAGCCAGTGAATAGTACAAAATGATCATAAATACTCTCTTCCTTTCTATAAAAAAAATCATGAAATGCCTTAACTCACATGCATACTAGGAATACGACTCACTAATTAATTTGTTTAGACGTGTAAAATCTAAAGAAAAGGACTTGGAAAACTATGAATATAATTTTCTTAGTCAATCATGTCGTTTTCGTTTTGTCGAAGATTGGGAATTGGACTCCTTATTAGATCTTAATTCATATAAAATTTCGAGTGTCAAAGATCGGGAATTGAGCTCCTTAATGATATTCTTCGGATCATAAAGTTCAATTGCATTCAATTGCATTAAGATGGGTGAAATGATCTGTTCTAAGGACATTAAAATTTCGATGTTTCGATGGGTGAAATGATCATTCAATTGCATTAAGATCTGTTCTAAGGACATTAAAATTCGTGCAAGTCTGTTTCAATTTCCATGGGCACTAATTTTAGTGCTAATTGTACGGTGTTAGAGCTAATTGAACCTAAAAGTAGGTCCGATGCTCATTGGACCTACTCCTATCTCGTTATTAAAACATGCAATGCAGTTGGAATCTAAGTTGATACGCTATGTCAACTCAGGTTGTTGAGGTTCGATTTTGTTTTGTTTGTTTTAGTTTAATTTGGTTTAGATTGGTTTCACTATGTTTAGCTTGGTTTCACTTCGTTTAGTTTGGTTTGGTTTGGTTTAGTTTCAGTTTGGATTTGAATTGGGTTTGGCGTTTGATTTGGGTTTGGTTTGCATTTGTTTGGATTTGGGTTGGATTCAATTTGGGTTTGTTTAGTTTGATTTGGTTTTGGTTTGGATTGGTTAAATAGTAGGATGTATTGTTCGTCTTCGAATATCTCAATCCTCTGAGATATTTCAAACTTTGCGTGATTTTTTGGAGTATCTCAATCATTCAAATACGTTCTGCACGAATCTCAAAGCTAAAATACTACTGCTCCCTACGTTCTCCCGAATAGGCACCGGACACGTCGGTCACGTAAATTAAAATTGAGATATCAAAGAGGATACGCACCCCTTGTCTTGGCGGTTGATACTTGAATCCGAATGTATTATTATTTTCTTGACGTTTGGCATTTTAAAAGAATTTTAGACATTCCAATAACATTCAGAGATTTTCTGAAATCCAAAAATATCTTGTTTAACTTTCTGGCCTCTAAGATGATTCATATGAATTTTCTGAATCTCTAGATATATTGTATGAATTTTCTGGTCATTCAAATTAATAATATGAATTTCTGAGTCTTCGAATATTTTTTGTGAATTTTCCGAGTCTCTAGATATTTTATGTAAATTTTCTATACACTTATGTAATTTATATGAATTTTCTGAACTTTAACATTTTCTGGAATTTATTTGAATTTCTGAAACTCTTAGAAATTTCATGGACTTTGTACAAATTCCTGGGACTTGTATACAAGTCATAGAAAACAGCAAGGGGCACTCTGCAAATTCTTAAAGGCTGTGCTATTAATTCTTTCCTTTTATAAGGGTTCCTCTGCAAATCTGTCTCTTGACTTAGTGGGCTGGCGGGACTTCGGGCTGAATTGTCTCGTTGGGCTTCATTTTGTACAGAATTCTTAAAGGACTGTATCTTTTATTTCTTTGGGCTCTTGAGTCAATTCAGCTCCTTTTGCATTGATGGGCTTCTTTGGTAATCAACTAATGTTGCATGTGTTTTTGTAGATTTTTTTTGTTGAATAAAATCAGTTGTTTAGAAATAAAAATATTATTGAAAGTTAAAATTTCTAATTTTAAGACTAATTGTTTGTTATTATTTTTAAAAATGATAGAAGGGATCAAGTTACAACAAAATTACAATAATGGTTTTTTTCATTTGCAGGAAACATTTTACCGTCTGATTTTCAAGTGAGAAATCATAAATTAATCATCATTCTCCTCTCCGGTTTATGAAAATCAAAACTGGCAGGAATAGTTTTAATCGTCAGGAGAGACGAATAAACCCAAAACTTCCAAGTTTCCATTTTTTTAAGTTTTATCACTGATTCTTGATTCAAACAAAAAGAGTATTACTGATTAAATATTTTTGTTTGCTATAATGTTCAATACTTTTCATTTTTCATTTTTAAATGAAGATATTAAAAAAATTTGAGAATATAGTATAAAATTGAATATTTTTGTTTGTTATAAAATTGAACACCTTTTATTTTCCATTTTTAGATGAAAATATTAAGATCTAAAAAAAAATTGAGAACATAGTGTAAGATTGAACATTTTTGTTTATTATAAAATTAAATATTTTTCATTTTCTATTTTTAAATGAATATATTAAGATCTTAAAAAAAAGTTGAGAACATAGTGTAAGATTAAATATTTTTTTTTGTTATAAAATTGAACATTTTTAGATGAAAATATTAAGATTCTAAAAAAAAAATACTGTAGCAGTACAAAATCGGACCACAATGGGACTGTCTGCTAAAAAAAATCCTGAATAATAATAAAAAAATTGTAGCAGTATCAGACCTCCCCACAGTGGAGCGGTTTGGTTATTTTTAAAATTTAATTTAATTTTTGGGTATTTTTATTAAAAAAAAATTATGGTTATTAAAAAAAATCTCGGAATTTTTTTGTGTAACTTTTACGGAAATAAATCTGCTGTTATTCATTGGGATTAACAGTTCAAACTTTTCTGCGCGAATCGTAACAAAGATCGACGGTTGGTATCTGAGTAATAGATTCCTGTTATTCCCAAGTAATAACAGCAAATTATTTCCAACTTTTACTTGTGCTCTCTTCTCAGTTTCATCGCTCTGACCGCCGCCGCCGCCGAGAGGAACTCATGCGCGCATCTCCCCCTTGACCTCCGACCTCTTCTCCGTTAGAAACGAGTCATTTGACAAGTGAATTTATAAAAAGTAAGATATTTTCAAATTTCAACCAACCTCGTTGTTGAGCTAAAAATGGAGGCATCCATTGTGCAATCAAGCAAATTTGATGATCAGAGCAATTCAAAAGGTAAGGGATTTCTTATTGAAATTTATATAATTTTATAGATTCAAAAGGTAAGGGATTTCTTATTGAAATTTATATAATTTTATAGAGTTAGTTATTGGGGATCTGGTTCACAGCACGAAATTCCATACCATTACTGTACCAGTTTTGTGCCTTTAGCTAATGCTCATAACTTCACCATTTGGGTATATGTCCAAGACTCCAAATATATCTTTTAAGCACCATGAATGTAGCACTCTTTTCTTTGGTTATCAGACGCTGCATCTGCTTGTTACTAGAACTGAAAAGACACTATCTAATGCATCAATTTGTGGAGGATTCGCATAAGAGGTTTTATATTGAATTATATATATATATATATATATATAGAGAGAGAGAGAGAGAGAGAGAGGTTATCTAATATCAAAACATTTGCATCATGGCTCCTGTGCAACCAAGTCGTTTTTCAATTTTCAAAGTTCAAAAAGTCGATCCAAATCGCTAGATGTGATCTCTATATTAAAATGTGCTTGGAGACCAAATTTTACATTTTTTGGAACTTTTTTACTATCTATTAAGCCACTTTGAAAATCGCTGATCCAACGGTGGCTTCTAGTTTTACTGTTTGGTTAAGCTACCGTTGGATCAGCGATTTTCAAAGTGGCTTAATAAATAATAAAAAAGTTCCAAAATGCTCAAAGTGGCTTAATAAATAGTATGTGTATATATATAGTTAGTTATTCGGGATCTGGTTGACGGCATCGAAATTCTGTACCATTACTGCACCAGTTTTATGCCTATACTCTAATGCTAATGACTTCACCATTTGGGTATATGTCCAAATTTTTTTTTTTAGCACCATGAATGTACTTCTCTTCGGTTATTTCGGTTCAGGCAATGTACCAGCTTGTAACCAGAACTGAAAAGACACTATCTAATGCATCCGTTTGTAGAGGATTTGCATAAGAATTTACTGAAACAAACAGAATTTATTTGTTACCCATCAGTAACTCGAATAATGTAACTTATCATTCCTTTTTCGTAGTTCATACTGGTGAAGATAATCCTGAAGAAGAAATATGGGGTGATGACTCTGATAAAGACTCAAATCCTGGATCAAACCTTAGCCGAGAATGGAATTGGAGGCATGACCGCTTTCACACGGTATTTTCACAAATATTTTTTTATAGTTGTTTTCCATTTTTGTAAATAGCAACCACTATTTCTCTTACTTGGAACACCTGACATGTTGTTGACTTTTTGCCCCTAAATATAATTACCTCTATTTGTATCTATGTGTAAACTGATATGATAATTTAAGTCAAGCCGGCCTTTTTTAAGTTTGCATGTACCCTTTTTTCAAGTGATTTGATTATAAATGAAAATTTTAAAGTTATCTTTTCCACTTCACCTTGATTTAACAGTTGATTGTTAGTAGGTGATATTCAAAACTTCAAATTTCACTATACATTGAAATCATAATTTATTGGGTGCAACTTTGCAAAAAAAAAGTTTTTCTTAAATAACTATGGAACCTTTTTTTGTGAAGAGGGCAGAGCTATTTTTTTCAGTATACAAATAACTATCTTTCTGACTTTCTCATTTGTTCATTTTTTTATTTATATATTATATTTTTTTATTTCCAGAATTGAAATAATTGAGGTTCTAACATGATTTCAGATGGGTTATCGGGAGGGAATAACTGAAGGAAAGGAGGCTTTGGCACAAGAGGGCTTTACTGTTGGCTTTAGGCAATCTGTTCGAGTTGGTAAAAAGTGGGGTCTTGTCAGGGGAATTACTAGGTATATTTTAAACAATTAAAAATAAACAGTTCTCTCTTCTGATTTTTAACCTTTAGTTGAGTAAATGAAAGGCAAACTACTGTTTTTCAAGTTTATGTTATTTTATATTTTGGATTAAGTAAAAAGGGCATCAAGCAAAAGTCAACCAAAGAGGTATTTTTATGTTGGATTGTGACTTTTGTAATGCTTTAAAGGCAATTTGGTTAAGCTAAGATGAGAACAATCAATGCTAATCTGGTTGTCCTTTTATTACTTGAAAACTTTTGGTTTAACAGTAGGGTGTTATTTGCAAATATCTAAAAAGGGTGTCTGTTGCAGTAGCGAGAAAAGTTTGGTTTCAATGTCATGTTTGAAAAATGCTAAATAGTGGATTTAATTTGCAGAAAAGCCCTTTCAAATACTGTTGTTTGTGTTCCTTTGTTATGTATTGAAGTATGAGATTAAGTCGATTATTACCAAATTAAGAATTGTTCCTAATTTTCAACTCTTAACTGTTTCTTTTTTTCCTAACTTCACAGTGCAGTGGCATGCCTGCCAGAGAGTTCAGTCAAGGAATTGATACCTAACATTGAGAATAGAGAGAGGCTAAAAGAAATACAGAAGGCTGTCCAAGCTATTTCAAGTGACAATGCACAAAGAATTTATCATGAAACCATTCAAAAAGGTGATTTCTTAACTTCAGTGGATTCGAATGACCATTCTGAAGAGATTTATTGTTCTAAGGTGGATTCATCTTCAAACAAATTAGAGAGTCACTGTAAGGAACTACATCAACTTTTATGTGATAACCCCAAGATTAAAGTAGGTGAGAAATTAGGGATTGGAGATGATTAAATGAAGAATCACGTATCCAGGAAGAACTAGTTTTGGTCTCTGTGTTTGAGATCAAATAGGTCGTCACATCTATCATGCGAGAATCATTCAACTATTTTGCTGTTGTAATGTAAATTTATTTGGGTATTCTTTGTTTTGAGTTGTAAGCTTTCTATTTGTTTTTTTTAATATTTGTTAATTAAAGAGTAATTAATTACTGATTTTTTTAGTAACTTGGTCCTTGGTTGAAGCTAGGTGTTTGTTGATTTAGTAATTTTATCTTTAACCAAGCTCATGGGATTTTAGTATTCATATTCCATTATATTTTGATTGAACAGTTTTATTCCTAACTATGAAAAATTATGATATTATTATAGAAGCAAGCAAAACTGTAGTTTTCTAATGGCTCATCTTTCATTTTCATTTAATTTAGCCACAATTTGGCCTCAAAGTGGGTCATCAACTCATTTTTTTTTCTTTTGGAATGTTTATCCTTTTGCATTATTGTCACCAGTTAGTTGAGTTTGGGTAAAAGTTTTGGATTATACAAGAAGCTAATTTTGGATTCTAGCCACTTTGCTTGGTATTATCTAGTTTCAATATTCTAATATAATTTGATGACACGCACGAAATAGTTAGGAGTTCAAGATGTAGCTCTCAATTAAATCTATTTTATATATATAATGCTTGAAGGGATTTGCACTGTTCATTCAGTGCTGTCTCTTTTTCCACCATTTGATTTGTATCCTACGGTCTCTAATGATCCAAACCTCTCCCGTTTGACACCTGTTTCGATTTCATGCTCTCCCATTTGACACCTGTTCTCGGCTTCTTCAAAGACACTAGGAAAACGGTGAGCTTAGAGACTACGTACGTATCCACTTTCTCTCTCTCCTTCCCCGTCTCTTTGTTATTTATTTTTAACATATTTTACAAAATTGACAGGTTCAGTGTCTTCTCCTCGACTTAGCCATTGATATTATTACTGGTTTGTGCTCACCTCTTATCTCTAGGTAAGATTACCTTGCCTCTCATCGCTTTGATTAATTATTTTAATTGATTATATAATTATAATCACTCAGTAATTGTTCTGTGTGCACTGAGTTAGAAGATTTTTGGCTAAAATGTCTTATTCAAATGACAATTTCAAATTAATTTGAAGTTTGTGAGAAGGTGGCTTGCTTGCTTTTGTGATACAAGTTTTAATTGTTCAGAGATTCGATTCAGCTAATTTTTAATTTGCTTATTCAAATGTCTTATTGAACTTTGGATGAAATAAAAATTAATTAAACAACAAGTGCAGGGTTGTATTCTAAGCCTCCACTCACACCGCGTGCTTTGTGATCAGTCGGCGCTCCCATCATCTCCATGAGAGAAGCACTGATGCAAGTATGTTCTGTATGATTTAACTGTTTGTGCTCTGTAATTGAAGTTTTCTATTAATTATGTATTGTAGTGAATTAACTGTTTGCTTTTTATAGTTTTAACGTGATACAAGCCGGTATCAGTTGTGCTTAGTTATGTGTAATTAGAATTGAAGCATGTAATTAAAATATAATAAGAAGATTTTACTCTAATTAAGCTTCCATTATTTTCGTCTCAACAACAATCTATTTTAATTTGGTAACAACAGTTGATTAAATTAAAGGATGACAAAGTTAATGCAACTAAGCACTTCAATCTCTTCTACTTCTATCTCATAAGTATTAATAATGCTATTACTATTTATTATTTCCCATTTCTTTTCAAACACATGTATGTTATACGGAATCAATCATCAAATTAATAACATTCTCTATTACTTGCGCATCTTATCTTATATCGTCTTTCATTTTTTTCATTTTTCATTAGTCTTTTTTAATTTAATTTCATATATTACTTCTCAATTGGACAGGAAGAATTTTAAGTTGTTATAGTTGACTAAGACAATGTATTGAGAAAAGTGGACTGACTAATTAACCTTACGAGTAAGTGAAAACCTTAGACAAGTTGGAGCGAGAATGAGAGAAAAAGCGGAGAGCATGAATGACATTTCTCTTTTCAAATTCAATTCAATGTTTGCATACATGCAGGTGTGCACAATCCCGTTGGACAGAAAAACTGAGGTTGTAGCTGCACAAGAATTTTGCAGTGGGACCAGAAGCGGTGTTTCCCAAGTACATGGGCATGCTTGGCTCCGTTGCCACTATTGCCCAAGAGGGGAGGGTACTGCCGCTCTCTGGAAGGGCATCGTCTTTGCATTGCACCGCCAAAGCATCTACGGTGGCCTTTGAATTGGTTTATATGAACCTATCTCTACATTTACTCATCCTATAATTATTATTATTATCATATTATTATGCTTATCCTTTTTCATTTGTTTTCTTTTTTGTATGTACTGATTTGTGTTCAATGCCTAATTGACAGATCAAATCCTTCTCCGTTGGTCCCGACCATCATAGATATACTCTCCTCTCGAAGAAGATTTTGCTGGCCTCACAAGTATTACACACATCACATAGATGAGTCCTGTCTTTCATAAGCATTTTTTCTAGATGCCATCCAGTTAGGCTTTATTTTGGATCCTTAGAGCTATACTTTGTTCTGTATGAACTCATGGTTTCGTAATGAAACAGGTGGGTTATAACTTTTGCCCAAAAAAAAAATCCAGAGGTACAAGCTTGATGAAATGCTGATCTTGAGTCAGGTCCACAGTTTCATTTCCATATCTGAGATGCTATTGTGATTCTAACTTTAAGTATGTAGTGGCCCTTATTAGAACTATATTTTTAAAATTTGACACAAAGAAATGAGACAAGGTTGTTTACTGGATCATATGCTGTGTAGATATCATTCTATAGTCTTACTCTGTTACTGATCTGAATAATTAAATAGGAATAAGGTGCAATTGCAATAAACCAAACATAAACCCAGCATAAACCGAACAAAAACCAAAACAGGCTGGTAGAGTGCTGCCAACTGATATGTTCCTATTAGGCCCTCATTGGAATCTCCCATTTTCTTGCCATACCAAATTCAAATAACCAGTACAGTACCAAAACAATTACACTACAATAAAAACAACTTAGACTAATGCCCTTTAGAAATCATGTCATATTGAAAAAATATTGTCTTCTCAAATACCTTTCGACTCGCACAGTCGCACTCTATCGAAATCATTTCATGTAGAAACTCAAATACCTTCTCAATTTCACATTTTTTGCATGACCCTGATGTCGTAAACAGAAACTGATTCATATTAAAAAAATAAATGTGTGTAGCTTACAAACACAAAAATCACATACATTACATAAATTTATTTATATTGAATGCAAATACTACTAAGAGCGCTATTTGATTAAGAGTGATAATATTTGGAATAAGAATGTTATAGATTTCCATCAGACCAATACCCTTTCTCTTTCATTCTCTTTAATTTATAATGTTCCTTTCTCTATACATCCAGCTGATAGTACCAGTATGAAGATGATTGATTGGTTATATGCAAAGAAAAAAATCAGGTATGAGATTGTTAAGTTCTTTTCTCTTCAACAATAAGTTTCTACATATTAACCCCTCAAAATGTGAAATATGTAAAGTTGGTTTCAGTGTTAGCTCATCCACCTAAATTGCAAGGTGTGGTCAGAACTATAACTATTCATTCCTACCATCTATTAACTTGACCTTTGTTTCATAAGCTACTATATGACTTCCTTCTGGTTTCTATACTAGCCAGTACATACTGGTGTAATACCTCTATATTTGATGACTAATCAGTACAAATGTTGAGTAGTAATTAGTAATTACTAATAACTTCATTTGCTTATTTGTACCAGTCAGTATCATACAACCAATAGATAATGGTTTCAAAACTTCTATATGACTGATCAATAATAACTTTATTTATTATTTTCTCATATCTTTGTAATAAATTCAGGGAGAGAAACAGAAGAATGGGAAGCTTAGCGCGGTTTCAAGAACATCATATGAGGGCCTATTTATTTAATTCGAAATTATGATGAATTAATCAATTAACTGTTGATTCAAATGAAGATAATTATTATGGAGATGCAACTGCTAAAAAATTGTTTTCTCATGTTGATGAAGATAATGATGATATGTATTTGCAGCATGATGGTAATATTCTTTTCCTTTATTGCTGTGAAAGTGTGAATAATAAAGAGATTTTCACTATTTCATCATAAACCTAATTAGAAGTGAAATGAACACAAAGAAAGAACTGTCAAGATTTTATAATGGTGTATTATTTAATGAGTATGACAGACTGGAGATGTTAATGCTTCAAGCATTTGTCTTATAACATCATTGCACTTTGATACTCCTTCCACAGTTCTTATTTCAGGTGACCAGGCTTTGGGAGGTATGATGCCATCATATATTGAATGAAAAATTTGAAACTTCGTAGTATATCATTTATTTGCAATTTTTTCACATATTTGACAATGATCAGTCAGATATTTAGCCGAAGCAACGCGAGGCTATTTTCTAGTTTAATATAAGTTTGAAAGAGACTGCTTTGGGAACGGTGTGACTATATGATACACCACATGTTTTGGATTCATGTGTGAATTTTAAGTAGTTAAGCTATATAGTTATAGAGCTTGTAAGTCAATTGCCATATAGTGCCTCCTTTTAATTTAATGTCTAAGATTCTGCTTTGGTTTTAGCTTCTTCACATATCAATGTCACACTCTTTGTTTTAAATGTTTTCAAATTATATACATTTTTAATTGAGCCGTTCTTTTCTTTGAAAGCTTTGATTTATGAAAGGTAGATACAAACACAAAACCACTCTAATACTGTTATTTAATGCATCAAGCACCATTTATATCACTAAAAATATAGAGATAAAAACAGAAAAAAAAATGCCCGGTCTAAGCTGTTCGATCAATGTCAAGATTTGTGCGGACATTTTGGATTCATAAAGGTCCGAAATTTTTATTAATAAGAATATCAATAAAAAATATCGGTTTTGAGAAAAGATTTGCATAGAATTTGAAAAGTGGAAAAACTGTGATTGTGTAGAATGTCCTCTGGACGTGATTGTTTACAATGACCTGATTAGCAAAATATAATTAGCGCTAATTAACGCAAAAAAAAATACTATAGCTGGCCGTTATGGACGATAATGATCAGCTACAGTATTTTTTTTCAGTTCAGTTTAGTTCTATGAAGGAATGGGAAAAAAAATACTGTAGCTGACCGTTATCATTCATAACAGCCAACTACAGTGGTTTTTTTTTTACATTGATTAGCGCTAATCATATTTCGCTAATTAGGTCGTTGTAAACAATCACGTCCAGAGGACGTTCTAAACAATCATGATTTTCTCACCTTTCAAATTCTCTCCAAAACCTTTCTCAAAACTGATATTTTTTTTTATTTATATTCTTATGGATATTCTAAACAATCAGGATTTTCCCACTTTTCAAATTCTCTTCAAAATATTCCTCAAAACCGATATTTTTTTATTTATATTCTTATTAATAAAAATTTCGGCACTGAATTATTATATTCAATCCACTCGCACAGATGCCAATGCAGATAGGACATCTTTAAATCGGATAATGGATGGATATTTCGATGTCCGTTGGAAAATCCCCGCTCATAGAAACAAACGTTGTTTCCTACTGTATTTTTTTATTTTATATAGCCTAACTTCAAAATAATTTTTTGCAATGTCCTTGAAACAAGACTTGAACAATTCTCTCTCGAGAGAGAGAATACATAACAGACAAAATTTTCATACATAATTTAAGATATGCATATTTTTTTTTTATAGAAGGGATAATAATTTAATTCGTCCACAACCATCGTTAAATTACATGACATGTATTTACATTAGCAATAAGCCTGAACTAGTTGTTATTCCACTAAGCTCTCTCTTTTCCCTGTGCTGGTACCTGGCACTAAAACCGCAGCTACCAATTGGGTTATTTATTTGTAGATCAGTGTCAGGCATTAGCTGCATCACAAAAAGAAAAGAAAAGAAAAACAAGCTGGTCAGAATTCCGCAAGGAGAAAATATTTTTTAACCTCAAAACAGATGCTATTATAAAATCTTAGGGGGTATCAATATTGCACCAGGAAATAATTTACCATGCTTTAATTACAAAGTAAGAGTTCTTTGGTAATTTTGGCCATATAACTTCGTACAGCATCTTATTCAGAGACATCTGCTTTTTCAACTTTTAGCACTTTATGATATTTTAGTGAATTTCAGAAAGGTCAAGATACTTAATGCAATTGAAACTCAAAATGATGGATCACCATTTTTAAAAATATATTATGGACCATAAATCCATAATTTTCCGCCACATCATAAAATAAAACTAGATTTATTTTCTTCTTAATTTATATTTGATATCTTTTTGAAAACACATAAACATGAGTTTGTATTAAAAGGTGGCATACCTCTAAGAAGAACAACATCAACTACAAGTAACGCGCCCTCCTGATACTGGTACAACTGGCACAACCTTCTCAAAAGCTGCAACCAGCAGCTCAACCTTCTTCTTTCTTGCTGGCGCCAGTTGATTAACCGCCCTTCGAAGCGCATAATCAAGCAAATATTCCTCGGCATTCTTCCTGTCATCCATCATCTGGTGCCTCAGATCAACCTTCTCAGATTCCGGATCAGGTTCGGCCGGTAAGAACCGTGGAGCCCTTGGGTTGAACCCCCTCATGTACTCGTCTTCACCACTCATCGGCCGCCTCCTAGCTATGATCAGCCTGTTCTTCTGCTCGCATGTGGGGTCGAAGGAGTAGTCTTCTCCCTCTATGCGCATTTCACTGAACGCACCACAGAGTTGATCGATTTGAGAAGTCTCTGAACCAATTGTTTCTTCTTTTGGTTGACAAGGTTCGGGTTCTTCACTTTCATGGTCCATCTCAGTTTCAGCACAAGTGGGACTCTCAACTGCTTCTATTCTTGTACCTATTTCCTCCTCTTGTGGCTCTTTTGGGTTGGTTTGTTCTTCGCTTGCATGATCCGATTCAGTTCCTGATACCTCAGTTCCCTCCTCCTGTTGTTCTATAATGGAATCGGGTGTTTCAACTTCTAGTATTTTGCCATCTTTTTCTTCATCTTCATTTTCTTGACTACTATTTTCTAAAACTTGGGTTACAATTTCATTTTCGAAGAAATCAGATGCTTCAATTTCAGAGAGTTTCTCCTCTCCCCTTTCAGGAACCACTTTATACAAATCTACAATGGAATCTAACTTTTGATCACTAATATTTTCTAAAAGGTGGCTTGGAATTTCATTGTTTGAGGAATCAAATGGTTCAATTTCTGGGAATTTGTCATCTTTCCTTTCAGGAACCACCTCAGACTCGGTACAATCACCTCTCTCTTCCAAATCAACCGGGGAATTTAATTTTATATCCTCTTTGGCCTTTTCAATTCCTTCCTCTCTGGTACCACTCCCCATTTGATTCTGAATTTCACTCTCCGAGGCAACACTCAAATGCATCTCTTCAACAACTGATTCAGCTTTAAGCTCAAATGATTGGTCCTGTGATCGATCGGACCCACCATCAGTGTGCTCAGAGGAGAAACTCTCGCTGTCAGAGAAAACATCTTCATTCTCCATGAAATTCACATCAAATTCTTTAAAACTTTCAAATTTGTTACAGTTCTCATAAAAAACAGCAGGATTTTCCTCTTCAGCCTCTTCTACTACTAGATCAGAAATTTTCTCGCTAACCGCGCATACCTCCTGGTCACAATTCACATACTCAACAAGTTTTACTGTGGCATCCATCTCTTCTACTGAAAAATCACTTTTCAGGTCTGACGCTGTCGATACCGCCTCATCTGTTTTCGTTGGATCAATTATTTTCTCTTTAGTACTAGCATAAACCTCAACAATGAAATCATTAACCACCTCTTGGATCAAAGGAGAGACCTCCTTCTCGCTCCTCTTCGGTTCTCTTTTTCTAAAAGGAGAGAACCCTTTAAGCTTCATGCTCTGTTGGGTCTTGATCAATTTCCTTTTGGATGCTAAGAAGCTCTTTAATGGAGGCATCGGCTCATGCACATGGCCGTTTAGTGAACAATAGGTATAGGGGCAAACCCGTACTGCCGAATTACCAGCTGATTCGGTACCACCCCGGTTCAAATCGAGAAATTTGGGAAATTTTGAATCTTTCAGTGTTGATGAGCATGTTGCTCTGTTTAAGTTCAGTTTTTGAAACAGAACTTTGCTTTTATTTCTCTTTAAAAAAGGGGTTAAGGCTTTTCTCTTGGAGGTAACTGAAGGGGGGGAAGAAGAGCTCTTTGGGTTAGATTTTCTACTTGAATTAGTGATAGATGGGGAGTTACGGTGAGTTACCTGCAACTGATCTTTCTCTTTCCTTGCATCTGAGCTACTTGTGGGTTTCATGTAATTTGGCAAATACTTCATCGTTCTATTCTTGGTATTATCGGTGGAAGCTGTTTCTTTGCTTTTGGTTATGGTTATGGTGCTCTCATCGAGATCAAAAGAGTGTGGTTTTGATTTTGAAACTTGTTTGGTTTTGGATTTGAGCTTTGTGGGTTCTTTTCTTTGTACCATGGTAGAAGGAAGGAGAGAAACTTTAGAAGGTAAGATAGCAGAGAGGAGAGATATTGTACTTGAAATTTGGTTTGGTTTTGCTTTGTTTGGAAGGGGAAGGGTAGGCAGCTAGGCAGGACTAGTTTGAAAAGAGGTGGTGAGAGAAATTAAAGCCAAAGGAAATGAAAGAAAAAGAAAAGAAAAGAAATAGAGATTCTTCCGGTTTTTTGGATTTTACAGTGGATGGACGGCTGAGGTGGGTCATCTTTTTCCTAGACAAGTAGGATTGCGCATGGACATATAATTTGAACATTTTATGGATTCTCTGTGGCCAAGAAAAATGTGTCAAGTTTGAGCGAGTAATCCTATTCATAGTGACAAATCAATTATTCGGGTTCGGTTCGACGAGGTTAAAAATTTGTGATTTGAAAATAATTCTGGTATAATTCGGAAATAATTTGGTATTATTCGAATCAGATATCTCAGTTATGTAAGGGAGCAAAAAGAAAAAATAACCAAAAGATAAAATTCTAAAAAAAATTCAGAAATAATTCGTAAAATTCGCGAATTATTCGGAAATTATTGGGGCAAAGTTCGGTCAACCGAATAATTTGGCATTCGGTTCGGCATCACCAAAAAACCGAATAATTCACGAATAATTCGGGAATTATTCTCGAAACTTGTCACTATGATCCTATTTGCAAAGAAAAAGGTGGCATTTTGATGAGCATCTAAATTTCAAATTCGGTTTGATGTACGGTTGGAAATATTTGATTTGCGTCAAAATTAGTGTGTAAGATTCAGACTTATGAAGCATGTTTTAAAATAAATTGTTCGTACAAATTTTGAAGCAGATCAAATAACTCCGACCGACATAAATCATGTTGTATTTTTGTACATGATGAATATTTTCTTGTATAATAACCATTTCTTTTTATTAATACAGGAAAATATTTATATGAATAAAAAAAATGAAACTATGTCAACATAAAAATTTCCATGGAATTCATACGAATTCTGCAATCTCTGTTTTTTTGTTCATTTTATAGCATTGCATTTTTAGACATATTTTTTATGAATTAAATATATGTGTCACTATATTTAGAGACTAAATATTTTATCTGAAATAGATGTAGGTGTGTGTCATGGTTCATGTCTCAAAGGCTTAATTGTTGTACTTACATTGAATATAAATTCTCTTCACAGATATTTAAGGGAATATAATATAATGTCATTATATATATTTGATATGCTCCTTGTACTTTTAGTACATATATTTTTATGAATTAAAAATAGGGAAAATTTCCTATGTGCCCATCCAAACTTTCAAAATAGCCAATATCCCCATAAATACATCATAATATCCAATATCCCCATATAAATTTAATTTTCTTTCTTCTATGCCCTTTCATTTGTTTAACTATTTATTTAATTAATTAAAAGACAAAACTGACAAATTTACCCTTCTCTTTCAAATGGAGATATACCTTTAATTAAAGGATTGAGCAACAGACGAAAAAAAAAAGATGAGATGCTTTCGTACCTATCTAATTCTCTTCTCTCCTTGCAGCGGTAACAAATGTCTTTCCAGTATCACTCAACTCAAGCTGGTTTTGACGATTTGATTGACATCCACATGTGCTACTCCCTTTCCACTCTCTCCTTCTCCATTTGTGCATTTCTACTTCTCTTCTTGTTTGGACTGTGATGAAATAAACAAGTTGAAAGTCAAACAATTTACTAGACTGGAGGGTGAAGTTAGATAATTTCTGTGTGATCCATGATGCTGAGGAGAAACTAAAAGAATAAAAAAAAGAGGCACTTCGTGTTCTTTTTGTCCTTTTTGAGTTAATTTCTCTTTTAAATAAAATGATATAAAAAGTATACTATATTGGATTAAAGTGAAAAATAGATGATAGAAGAGTTCAAATTTTTGTGAGAGAATATTAGGTTCTAA
The DNA here is from genome assembly GCA_964058825.1 of Carex arenaria. Classification (NCBI taxonomy): domain Eukaryota; kingdom Viridiplantae; phylum Streptophyta; class Magnoliopsida; order Poales; family Cyperaceae; genus Carex; species Carex arenaria. Next base: position 699,064 of record CAXKVW010000006.1, on the reverse strand, counting down.
AATGAAAATGAAAAAAAGAGGAGAAAACTGAATACTGATAAATTAAAACTCTTCCAAGCTCTAAGGTCCTTGAAACGCTTCATCTGCTTATACTTTATTTCATCTTATGTACTCTTATTGCAAATAATTCCATTGTTCTTGCACTTGTTATAATAGGTCCCAGAAGCCTTTCTCTTCATCTCTAAACTTCATTACACACATCTTCTTCAAAACTACAAACAATCATGCATATTAGTTGCACCAGATCATCTAAAGAGTTACTTGGCACACCTAATGCCTCCATTGTGTTTTCTTAGAATACCATATTTTTTATATAAAAAAAGGCCCTAGGTATTGATTAACCAAATAGTACAAGTACTAGTACATTAAATTTAATGGTAAAAGAAAAACAGTACAAGTACTGGTACAGAAAATTTAAGAGAACAATTAGCGCTTCAGGGTTATACTTTTGTCTCCTATATTTGGTAGCTTATAAATCAGTGTTTTCGATTCAGTTTCCATCCAAATAGGATTTAAAAGAACAAAATGAGTCTTTTAGCAACCAAAGATTTTGACCATTTGTAGCAATCAAAGTATTGTGAAAATAGTGAAAATTCATGTTTAGCATTACCATGAGACACCCTGTCTAGCACTTTAATTTTTAGTAAAGGTTGGAGGTTTTTTAGCACTTCATTGTCGTTAGAATGAATAAAATACTCATTTAAGAACCATGAGACACTTTTTAGCAGTTTTACTTCCATGGTCAAAATCTTCGGACTTCAATTTGATCCAGTGTATTTAGAAGGGCCAAAGCTCATGCTTGTAGAAAATTGAAGGAGAAAAGGGGGTATAGAGCGAGAGAGACACGAGGGACAACTGGGACTAAAATACTTTCCCATGTGTGTTATTCCGAATAAAAGCAGGAGGAAGTCTCAAGCGTGAGGAACAGGAAGGAAAGGGAAGGAGATGATTTAAAGCACGGGACACTTCCATTTCAAATAGAAGGGTAAATTTGTCAGTTTGGCTTTTAAATTAATTAAATAAATAGTTAAACAAATGAAAGGGCATAGAAGAAAGAAAATTAAATTTATATGGGGATATTGGATATTATGATGTATTTATGGGGATATTGGCTATTTTGAAAGTTTGAATGGGCACATAGGAAATTTTCCCTTAAAAATAAGTGTCAATATTTATAGACTAAATTTTTATCTGGATTAGATGTAGATGCATGTCATGGTTCGTGTTTCAAAGGGTTAAAGATATTAAAAATGATATTCATTGTACTTGCATTGAATATAGAAATTCTCTTCAAAAATATTTAAGTGAATCTAATATGAAAGTCATCATTTTTTTTAATTCTAGAATAATGATTTGCATAAAAATAAAAAAATAAAAAGATTTGTTTTATAATAATTTGTATTATTAGTTAAAAACATGAATTGTGATCATTACAACGTATCAAAAACTTGGGAATTAGATTTTGTTTCCTGTTTATGATTTGATAGGATCATGTAACAATTGTTATCATGATAATCTTGATGATATCACTTTTCAAATTAACTAAAAAAAAAAACTAATAATGAACTATATAGCCATGTTGTTTCATTTATGCCTGACATGTTTTTTATCTAATTTGTGTATAATTTCATTAAATATTTTTTTATTTCATCAAATATCATTATATGTAGATTGTAGCTCACCAAAAATTTCAATATGTGCAATAAATGACAAATTAAATGAATAAGAAAATTAAATATATATTTTTTTCTTACATCCCCCCCCCCCCCCCCCCCCCCCAAAAAAAAAAAAATCATTTTCATAGAAATTCATTGCTAAAACATCTTACATAATGGTATTTCATAAAATGGAAAATCCACAAATATATGGCCACAGAAAATCAACCATCACTAAGTATATTGGAATTTGGAAATGCGAAGTTGATGCTGACTAGATGACATAAATTAATATTTGATCTGTTTTACCTTAATGGGACCTTAATGGATTGTGCTTTAGACGAGAAGCTTTTTCATCTGGGACCCACACCACAGGTCTAACATTTTGCTTTATGTCATGTTTTCTTCAAGGAGATAATTGCGTCGTGTCGTGTGAGAATTCTATATTGGAGCACTTTGGAGTTTGGAGTTTGAATCTTTATGCATGATTTTCAAATTGTTATTTCTAGTATACTTTTTTCCCAATAAATGGATGAACTAGAAATTTATTACGATCGACTGTGCATATAATATCTTCATATTATGAACCCATTTTTAAAAATATTAATATTTAGTATATTTATATGCATTAATAAAAAAACAAAGTATTTTCGAATTAACTTTACCCTTTGTTGAATTATTTTGGAATTGTAAAGTTTATATGGTACTAGCAAACAAGCAATCTGAATTATGCATTGTAATTTAAATATTAAAATCTAACTGGAAAATATATATAAAAAAAACAACATCACATACATATAATTAGTTAAAGATATTTTGAACTCTGTCAGAAACAAATTCGATTAGCATGCTTCCAACTATTAATGTTTTAATGCTAAAATTTAAATTTGTAATGTTTAGTAGATTTCCTTTTCTTTTGTTTTTTTTACCCAAGAAGGATTTTATTATATAGAAAGAAATTGTTTGCATTCAATATATAGATATGTTGAAAATGAAATGTGATAGAATTTTATTTTTCTGTTTTTTTTTACAAAATTAATGGCTATTATTATGAATGTAGACTAAAACATAATGTGTACAAAAATTTTAAGGTCACATGTTCGCAATTCAGATAAAAAATATTTATAAATATTAAAATTTTAAAAAACTAAACCTCCATTTTTTTTCTTAAAAGAAATTAGCGAAATGTTTGTTAGTCAAATACGAATTGAGAGTAGGTCCGATGCCCATCAGACCTATTTTGATTCAATGAGTGTAGTGATCATCAGATCTGCATCAAGATTCGTGCAAAGTATTTAATATCCGTGTGTACAGATTTAGATGATAATCGTACAGTGTTAGAGCTAATTTAACCTAAAAGTAGATCCGATGCCCATCAGACCTACTCCTATCTCGTCAAATACATATAAAAATTTCAATGTAATGGCATATTTTGTTATAATAAAGTTAACATGTACATATTTTGTTAGGTTTTGAATATGTATGCAAGTAGGCAACATAATGGAACAGCGCACCAGTCCCGGTTCTTTTGATGTCATTTCACGTGAGCATTTAATTTAATCTAATTAACACTTATTTATTTCCTAACTCCCCGCTCTTCTGTAATCGCACTTGCCAGTACAAGTTTCTCTCTTCCCTTCACGTGCCACCAAATAATAGCACAAATTTTCTTTGAGTGAGTCTATGGTACTATACATATTACGGGTTGATCTGTAATACAGCCATACAGATCAATATTTTTTATTTTCAAAATTTTAATGGTCGATTCAAACCGTTCAACATGATCTTCGTATGAATATCTATTTGCAGACCAGATTTTATATTTTTACTATTTTTTAAGATAGATAGAAAATCACTTGATTTGAAATTTTTGGACCATTTAAAAACAGTGATTTTCTACCTATCTTAAAAAATAGTAAAAAAAAATTCTTAAAAAATATAAAATTTAGTCTTCAAGTACATATTCATATGAAAATCATTTTGAACATTTTGGATCTACCGTTAGGATTTTGAAAATGAAAATATTGATCTGTATTACGGACTAAATCGTGATATGCATAGTACCATAGACTCACTCAATTTCTTTTTAATAAGATTTTTTTTTGAAAAAAAATGGGGTCAAAGCCATCCAAATGACAAATTATTCACGATAAATTCTTTTGTCCAGATTTCAAATATGGGATTTCTCACACAAAAAATATTATCTTTTGTCATTAGATAAAAAACTGATTTTTTAAATAAAATTTTGGTAGATAAAAGTAAACTGTGCAAAAAATAGAAATATATATTGAATGGAATTAAAATTGAATAAAAATATAAAAATGGTAAAATAAATTAAATTAAACTGGAAATTTGCAGTTAAATTTATTCTCTTTTCGTATATAGGCAAGGGTGAATTAAGTGTGCATCCGTTTATTTTTTAAATTTATGTGCTTATACATTATTTTCTATATAATTTTTCGGTAAGATATTATTAAAACTATAAATTGACTCTCATATCATCATATCTTAAAAGTTTGGCTCCGCTCCTGTATCTAAATCATTTCTATTCTATCAAAGTAGTATAATCTTATAAAGAAGATTGAATATTTGGAGAATGTTTTTTATAGACTGAAATAGATCTAATTTTAATATTTTCTAGTTGAATAAGATTGAAATAATTTAGGAACGAGAGACATTCGTCATTCTTTTGTAATTAGCAATTGAGGTGTGTACGGACAATATTTTCGTCATAGGTTGGTCCGTAATACGTATCAAAAATTTCGTTTTCAAAATTCTAACGGTCGATTCGAACCCGCTCAACATGATTTCATATGAATATATACTTGCAGATCAAATTATATATTTTTAATAATTATTTTTACTATTTTTTAAGATAAGTAGAAAATCACTTGATTTGAGAATTCTAGACCATGCAAAGACAGTGATTTTTTTACCTATCTTAAAAATAGTAAAAAAATAATATAATATTCATCTGCAAGTACATATTCATATGAAAATTATGTTGTACGGTTCCGATCAACCATTAAAATTTTAAAAATAAAATATTGATTCATATTACAGATTAAATTGTGCTATGCATAGACCATAGACTCACTCTTAGGGCATGTTCGGCGAGCCATTGGGAATGGACATGGGCACGGAAATTGAACTAAAAATAGTTGTTTCCGCGAAAACAGTGGAGCGGCCGAACAGGACCTTATAGCTTTGTAGAGACTAGACGATTTTTTTTTCCTAATTTGATAATTATATAATTGGTTGTCGTGGTTGTCAGATGGTACGGTTATGAATATAGTTCTTATCAAATTTCGAGATAGTCCCAAACTAGATCCGGAAATTTTTAGAGAATATTTTATGAACACTTCTTCAACAAAATATATAAGAAATTGTTTGCCACTTTGTCTTGCATTGTATCATTTTTTTTAGCAAAACTAAGGCGTGATGTGCTCATCAAGAGAGGTTTGTGAGTACACTTTCAAAAAGCTATCGGATTGAATTCGAACTATAAATTCAAACCGTTGAAATTCATGTACTTCATGAGTGATGCATGTACATGCAAAAATTATAAAGTTTCGAATTCGTTTAGTACATGATCAAGCGGTCAAAAAAATGATGAAAAATGAATACATAAAATAATTTAAAAATTACCTTATAAAATGTTTATTATTTTGACCGCTTGACCATGTGCTAAACGAATTCAAAACTTTAAAAATTTTGCATGTACATGCATTACTCATGAAGTACATGAATTTCAACGGTTTGAATTTGTAGTTCGAAGTCAATTCGATAAGTTTTTTTAGATATGCTCACCAACTTCTCTTGGTGAGCAGATCACACTCTAATTTTGCTATTTTTTTTCTTTATAATAATCGTCTACGCTGCATATCTAGTTGAAAACTGTGCTAATATTACTTTAGTACCACCCATATCAATTTTTTGTATAATCATTTATAAACACAAAAAATGCTAACAGTAATACTGTGATATTTTTGGAAAATAATAATACTAAAATGTCATTTTTCTAAAGAAATGAAGATTAAGTTTTACTGAAGAATTATATTTTTGGCTATACATAATTCATTTGTAGTCAATTCTCAAAATAATCCCAAAAAATAAACTATTGTTCATTATTAACTAACCTCTTGATCTTATGAATGCACCCAACAATTTATCATTTTTTGCAATCTCTTGACCTTATAAAAAAAATCAAATTATAAACACTTGATTCATCAAATAAATCAATATGAAGCAGCTCAGATGTGCTGTTTTAAGTTACATTCACAAATAATTTATTATATTTAAATTCATATCCACCCCAAATGATTGGGAAATGATGTTTTTGGAAATCTGGGTCAGTAATTTTTGAAAAATAATATGGGTTAATATATATAGTTAGTTGAAACACAAGTACAGAGAGAAACAGGAGGCAGACAACGACACAGAGCTTGTTTTGAATTTGTTTATTTATTTATTCTTGTGGAGTATTTCAAAAGGAGAAGATATGGCAACGGCTAGTCAATGAATTAATAGTGCCAGAAGTTGCGTCAGAGATTCATCGAGTCTAGCAGTACGATAAGATTTTGAATTTAATTGAAAATGTTGTCTGTTTGACAATTTGATATACTTCTCCAACTGAATGACTTACATTAGTTACATTACATACATAAAACTCCAAGCAGACAAAATTTAAATCAGAGTCTGTTTAGGCTGCAAATGAATCGAACCGAATCAAACTTAACTCAGTTTGAGTTTGGTTTAAATTAATTTCGAATCGAATTTTTTACGAACTCAATTTCAAATTTTTTACAACAAGGAAGAGTGATCGTAGTCGCCTAGAGTGAGAGGTGAAAATCGTCTAGAGTTTCATAACTGAGAGCGAGGGTTTGACTTATGAGTTATGACGTATGGCTAGACAGCCTTGTGTTTTAACTTTTAAGTCATCAGCGAACACAAGTCATTAGCAAAAATCAACGGTTCACGTTACTTTGAGATTTGAACTATAATAGTTTGAGAACTTATTTCGAACGAACCAGGTCCAGTTTGAGTTTAGTTTGAATTAATTTCGAGCTATTTCGAATCAAATTTTTTACAAACTTTTTCGAATCAAACTCGAATCGAATCACGAAATACGAATTTTTTGTGCAGCCCTAATCAAGTACCAACACATGTATGTTTTAAGCATGCTATTTTGAGTTATTGATTTTTTGTAGTTGATTTGTTGAGAGCATATACATCAATAAAATTAAAATAAATTCAAAATAATTGTCATAGAAAATTTAGTTTGCTAATGTGGGAATAAGAAAGTAGTTTTCTTTAAAAACAATTTGCTAATTATCAAATTTCATATATTTTATAATTGAAAAAAAAATATTGTCACGTTGAATTAAAGATTAGAATAAAATGTTCAATGTAGATATTCTGAGAGGTTAATCTTTATTTTTGGATAATTTAGTATGGATCTAGTAAAATATAAGAGGAAAAAAAGAAGATAGCAACATATACAACATACAACATACAACATAGTACCACAAAATCCAGGGAGAATTTCATGTATGCCCCTCAAAAACTTTAAAATTATGTACTCCCCCAATATCATATTTACCCCTCTAAATTTCAAAAAATAAAAAATTTACTCATTTATTGTCTTTTCTATTAAAACACATTTTAAATTTATGAAGTACCCATTTTACCCTTTGTTAGAAAATTAAAAAAATATTTAGCATGATTACGAAAAATATCATCCTTCTAATTGGTCGGTTTTCGAGAGTAAACGTGTCATTTCTCTACTTAAGCATGCTACATATTTTTTATTTTTTTAATAAAGAGTAAAATGGTACTTTATAAATTTAAAATGCATTTTAATAGAAAATACAATAAAATAGTTAAATTTGCGAGTTTTTAAAATTTAGAATGATAAATATGATATTAAGAACTTTAGAAAGGAAAATACGTTTTGAAGTTTTGAAGGGTATACAAGAAATTCTCCCTAAAAGCTATGACACCATGCTATAATTGTGCCGTATATAAATTGAATGTGCCGTACAATGATGCGGTTTGTGAAAAGGGTTCTTTAGAAGCGTGCGATGCAAATCACACGACTCAATCACATGTTATAATTGTGCCATAACAACAACTATGGCACTAGCAGTGGGAATCGTATACAGTGCGGAGTTATGCAGTTTTTTTAATCTAGTCTGTTCGTTTTGATAGGACGGACCAGATCAGATTTTGTCCGAATTGAAAAAAAAAAAATCCAATGAATTTTAAATTTGATTTGATCCGTCCGATCAAAACGAACAGACCAGATTAAAAAAACTGCAGAGGATACAATGCCATTAGCAGTGGGGTCCGGATCCTTTTAGAGTAACAAAAATGTTTAGTTTGGATCTGGACCGTCGGATTAAAATTTGCTTTAATTGTCCCCAATAAGTAAAATAATAAAACTCATTTTTCTCATAAAAAAATCAACATATTTCAATATAAATAAAACAATTTACTAAAATCATAATTATTTTTATCGAGATTGTTAGAACAATAAAAAAATAGAAATAACAAGCCATGTTAACTTTACGGGATGAGCTTGGGTCCGATGGGCACCATAACCGTCCGATTTACTTTAAGATTTGTGCGCACGTATGTTAAAGCGATCGTACACAGATATTAAAGCAATGCGTGCAGATCTTAAAGCAGATCGGATGGTGATGGAGCCCATTGGACTCAATTTGAGTTCGATGACCATCGAACCCAAGCTGCTCCCTAACTTTACATATCTGTTTGTCAGGATATATATAGTGTAAAAATCAGTACAGTTTAGATGTTTCATTTTATGATGCAAAATGTACATAATTTAATTAACAGTGTGTAAAGTTTCATTAATTAAAAGAAATTATCAGTATGTAAAGCGCCCAATTGAAAATGATTTATCAGCCTGTAAGATAAAATATTTCTTAATTATTTTTTTTAACTTAAATCGAAAGTAAATTTTGAATTCCAGGCTTGTAGGAACGGAATAATGCATGACAATTGCTTCACGCCTCAACATGAACATTTGGTAACTTGCATTGAGATGCAAAATACTTTCATATGCAATTTTGTAAGAGTGAGGATTCTTTGAATATTACAAAATAGAAAAATAATTAAACATGTTATCTTTCTTATAAATTAGTTGTGTATCAATATTTTTGCAATTTATATATTCTTTAATGTTTCATTGTAATTTTCATATCATTTGATGAACGGTGACACTTACAACATTTTTTTTTATGTATACGATATGTAAAGTAAGATAATATTTTTTTTTTGTGTCGAACATTAAAAATGTAGTTATTTTTTAACCGTTGTCAATTTTTTCAACCAATTTATTATTAATGAATCTCCGCCCAACTTTTATGAATGCGACTGATATTGCATTTGCAACTTTTTTGACTTGCATGAATTGCATCCCTTCTTCTAAGTTATCCAACCGTGTTGTCTTGTACCCTTCGGCGACAAGGCATAGACTTTATTTTCAACTTTCACGGTACGCCGAAATCAGTGTTGTAAAATGCAGTTGATGTTGTAAAATACGCTTCATGCAGTAGCATATACGACTGCATATGCATTTGCAGTTCGATTCTGTAGGAAAATCTTCATGCAGTCCCATATATGCGGTTTAAAGAGGCATATTGATTTTTAATCATGCAATTATTTGCATCTGGCATCATATGATTCTATCACTGAGTGTTAATTAATTAATTAATTGCATCTGGTTTAGAAAAAATTGTTTGCATTTGATTCATTTAGTGAGTTACTTTATAATCAATGCCCCTGCTTAGACCTAATTCTGGCATCATGAGAATATATTGCATGTTTTGAGTGGCAATAAATTAATATATAATTTAAAATCCACATATATAAGTCCGTATTAAAATTTACATATGCAGCCTCATACCGTATATGCAGTATGCAATGACCTTCGGCATGTATTAACAAAACATTATTTTACAACATTGGTCGAAATTAAGCACACAGATACTAAGAAAAATAAAAAAAGAAAGGAAAAAACAAAAACAAAACAAAACAAGCACACGAATGGTTCAGAGAATAGGACGGTTTAAGCGTGGCCCGTTTGGGCTCTTTTGAAAAGAAAATACAACAAATAATTCTGTTAGGGGTTTTGGGTCGGTGTAAAGTAGTGGATAATAGGCTACTAGGCCCCACATCTCAGCCGACCTATAACTGGTAAAGAATCTCATAGGCAAAGAAAGAAAGAGAGACAACGAAGTCATACTTTCCATCCAATTTGGTAGTCCACCTTTTGTTTGGTTTTTATTTTATTTTTCAATTCTTTAGGAATGCATTATTCTACATTTGTTCTCAATTCCCAAACTTGTCAGAATACAGCAAACTTTAGCATTGCACTGAGAGTGACATATTATTGGTATATGATTTGTTGCACTTGTGCCAACAAATCAATCAAATGCAACAGCAACAACTCCAAAACATCATTTTCAAGCAATTTGTTGTTTACTTTATAGCATAAATGATTTTCTTACAGCAATATATAATACAACCAACAAGGGTGAAACCAGAAATATAATGTAAGGTAAAATTGGGGTATCTCTATCCTCTTCCGGATCGGCTTTTGCTGATAGTATAACCTCTTTATTGTCAACAAACAAATCAAAGTACATCTCATACCCAGTTGTTCGCGAAAGATATGTAGATTTCACTTTCATAAACTCCATTGCCTAATTTGATGACCAAAAACAAACAGAAATAAATACAGAATGAAGAAAGCAAATGATTAAAGCAATAAAGGCTTTCTTTTTAAGTTAAGTGACGACAGCTACAATATGTCAGAGGTTGAGCTATATTGTAAGTTCTCAAACATTATTGGTCTATTGAGTATATGGAAAAGCCACCTAACATATCAGTATGATTTGAATTAAATTAGACTGGCCAATACTCATTAGAGAAATTTAAAAAAAACAAAAGATTGGCACGTCCTTTGCATAGTCTATTTAATCCAGTGATTCACAATGATGATAAATGATAACTTCAAATGTGTTTCCTAACCTTATTTTGTTGTTGTTGTTGTTGTTATTATTATTATCATATCAACTTCAGTTGTATCATGTAACTTTTCACGTCGCTATTCTAAATCCTCTCTGCTTACAGGCCATTTTCCAAAAAGAAAAAATCTTCTTGATGTAACAAATAACAAAGGTATAAGGATTAACTGAAGCATGTGAATAATTTTAATTTGAATTTCTCCAGCTAATGCTAAGCTGTTTGCAGATACTAGGAGTTAGGGGTCTTCTTGCAATTTTCTGATAATGCAGGGTTTTTTCAGCAATGTTTACCCAGTTCATATCAGAGCCTCAGTTATGCTGTTTCCCTTTAGCAAATGAGTTAAATCATAACACTAAAATTCTCTTACCTTAAAACTGTCATAAAAGTGTCTGGCCGTCGTGTTAACCTCAGAGTTTGGGTGATTTTTGAGCTTTTCATACATGACTTTCGCTTCACTTGACCTAAGAATATTGCAGATGGATATCAAACAGCAATCAAGAAAATTAAAGTACAAAGTTTATGCAAATTTTATATACATGTGCTTGGCAAATTTGGTCCAATTTTATATACATGCGACTTCAGTTACGTCCTAGTTAAGTGTTATATTCAAAGCCAAAAAATGTGAAGTCGCTAGCTTCAGTTCGTTGCTAGACAAATTGACTACCAATCTACCATGTTTCAATGTTCATTTTTGAGTGAGGCTATGTACTATGCATAGCACACTTTGGTCCATACTATGGATGCATATCTCCATTTTTGAAGTACAAACGATCGATCTGTACCGCTCAACACGATCTCCATATAAAAATGTGCTGGGATGCCAAATCTTACATTTTTTAGAATTTTTTTACTATTTTTTTAAATAGTTACATAATCACTTGATCTAAAGATTCTGGACAATCTGAAAGTAGTCATTTTATACCTATCTAAAAAAATAGTAATAAAATTCTAAAAAATGTAAAAGTTGGCCTCAAAATACATTTTCATATAGAGATCATGATGAACAGTTCGGATAGACTATCTAGACTTTGAAAATGAAGATATGGATCCATAGTACGGACCAAAATGCACTGCACATAGTACCGTAGCTTCACTCTTCATTTTTTGTTAGTCATGTTTGTGTGTCATGTGTGGGTATATGTGTGAATGAGAGAGAGAGAGAGAGCAACTTGGCAGCCGCTGCAAGGATTTTGGAGAGAGAGAGAGAGTGTGTACCTTTGAAGTGAATCTAGACAGATCGCCCATTTCAAGGCGGCCCTTCCATGGAGTTCACTCTGCAATGAGCAATAGTAGTAACATACAATTCAATTACAATGATAAAAAACAGCAATTCATTACACAGTCTCAAGCGAAAAGGCCAAGCATAACCATTGGTCAATTATAATGCCATAGCAAATTTTTTTTTTATAAATAATACTGAATTAGTAAAATTATCAATTTAAATGTCATTTAAACAATGAAGACCCAAAATTTAATCAAATTTGCAAACTAAAACGCTGCAATCTTTATATGGCAACCCAACACCAAACAGTTATCCCAAAGAGAGGACAAAGAATCCGGAAGTCTAATGATGATATCTTATCAAGCTAATAGGAAAATTTTAATCTAATTTTCTTATTTATAATTCAGCTGTTAGTACTAGATGTGAAAATCCAAAGAAAAATTGCTATAGATATAAGAGATACTGCCATACTGGGCACTTACATAGATACTGTAAAATGTTGGGTTTAGTTTGTTGAAAAACAGTTATTTTTAAAGATAATTCTAACAATTCTTGATAAGATACTATTGCTTTTACACCTATGGTAATAAGAGGATAATGCACACAACACTATCACATATTCAAATCTGAAAGCATAATAGTTGTGATTTTTTATTGCTAAAAGTAACACGTTCAAAGTTTAAACCTAACCATCAGCGTGAGAAGAGGTTTGATGTAGCTTCAGATTTAATCTATGCAGATTGAGAAAGTATATACCTCAAAGATCATGTCTTTCATTACATTCTCATAGAAAGGCAATGCTTGCTTTAGTCTTCCCCAGTCCATCAAATCATTGCCTTCTCTCAAAGACTTGATAAATGAAAAAGGATAAAGACAATCTAATCAACTGAAACAGAAGCTAAACATAAACTTGATAATTGCCAAAAAAATCATGTCTGCTTAAATAATATAAAATAAATACTGTCCCGGTGAGGAAAAAAACTAGTATCCTTGCAGTGTTTTAGACATATTTGCAAAATTCCCCTGTATTGTCACAAGTTGCAAGAAAGTTCCTGTTTTCAAAATTTGCAAATAATCCATACTATAGTAGACATTGAAAAAGATCAATGCTGTAATTTAAAGCCGTTATTATTTTTTTGCTAATGTACTTTCTGTAAATGAAATAATTCTTGTCAAAATAACTAATCTGTTGTTTTACAATTCCTCTACAATAATACCTTCTGACATTCAGCTATGAGTTTTGGATCAACATCCAATCCCGCCTTACTTCTATAGGCAGCGATCAGCTCTCTACTACGCTTCTCCTTTGCTTCCTTAGCTTCTTTCGTCTCAAGTTCGTCACCAGGCCGTATCACTTTCCCACCACCATACTGAAATGAGAACACATATACTATTATCTATGTTTTTCGACAAATAAAACTGTTAATGGGAAATAAATTACATCTAAACTCCCATGACCAATTTAGTTGCATGGTTACTCCTTAACTCTGTTTATTATAATAAACCAGTAATGCCAGTGCAATAGAAAAGGCGGACTTATTGCATATTATGATCTCTCTTTTCTTTCTGAGCACGAGGAAAGCTAAAATAAGCCGACTTTAATTAGATATTTCAAGAACCAGTTGTAAAACATTTCATTTGAGTTACCAAGGAATCCGATGGTAATTTGTTGAACCATTTGACTTGGACTTAATGGCTAGTGTTATCGGACAATACCCCCCACAATTTATCAAGCATATTAAAGGGATGATGAGTGATATCTGCAAAAAAGCAAAAAGGTTGAATTCTCTTTTCAAAAGAGAAAATAAAAAAGGGATAATCTTCCTAGCAACGCTTTTATGTACAACTTCTAAATGGCAGAGCAACTGCATCAAATAGCTTGTTATGCTGATTTATAACTGCAATAAATCTTTTCTGACCCGAAATTGCAATTAGGATTGGATAAATGAACCCATATATCAGAATCAAGGGAAGGCAATTATGATTAACAAAAATAAGATACTCAATTTTTCTTAATACCGTTTTAGATATATTGCTAGGCCTTGGGAAAACACCCCAAGTTTTAACTTTTGGTCGGTATGCTTCTGTTTCACCATCCTTCTCAAGCTCTTTGATTTTTGGTCGGGAAGCTTCTGTTTCACCATCCTTCTCAGGCTCTTTGATTTTTGGCCGGGAAGCTTCTGTTCCACCATCCTTCTCAGGCTCTTCAAACCTTCGCCTACGGTTTTCAAATTTGGTGGGGTCCCCAACAATAATCTCTGCCTCTGGCGGTTGTAAAACCCTAGAACCTTCATTAGCTTGACCAAAGTCATGCCAAAGAAAACAATAAAACTACAAAACATAAGGTTAATATTCAGGAAAAGGATATCCATATACTCTAAATGGAAAAGGAGGGGTAGGGGGGTTAGTTAGGCCAAAAAAAAAAAAAAAATCAAGAAAGACAGTGTGGGACAAACTTTTGGTTTCTTAGAGCTGTTATACCTGACCTCATAATTTGATTTTATACACATTTAGAAGGCAAAGCATTCATTGGAACTAGTAAAGCAATCGTTAACCATTTTATAAAAAAAATAATGAAAAATGAAAGAAAATCGTCTACTCATTTCATTTCATTTGGCACACACATGGTGTCCGGTAAAATGCTTTCCTGATTTTATTGTTTTTATCTGGCTCCTAACAGTTTCATGCCAGTATTTTAACATGCATCAAATTTCTATGACTAAGTAACACGTTTGCAAATTTGAAAAATGAATTAGTTGATTACAAGGTAAATGGGTTTGGTGTTCAGCGCCATGCTTTAGTACTCATATTTGAATTATTCAAAACGTGTTGCTCGTCAACCCACTACTGCAATTTCAAATGATAGCAGAATAAAGAGAAATTGAATGATCCGTACCAGAAAAAGGATTATCCACAATTGAACTCTTTCCTCCCTTGCCAGAAAGCGAGGCTTCTAGCTTCTCACCTTGGGCCTGAAGCTTCTGTTGCCTGTAAGCCTCAGCTCTTGAAAAGGCGAGCTTCACCGGGTCGGACATGTCCGGGTTATCTTCTCCGTCAAGAGGTAGATCCGAATTAGGAGAGGCGTCAAGAGGCTTGAAGCATTTGAATCTGGTGGTGAGGTTGCGAGAGGAGGGATTTGGGGCCAAGGGGCGGGAAGGTGGATAGCGTATTTGGAAGGAAGCCATTAATTTTTCTTTTCCTGTTTTGATTTTAAGTGCACGGTGCTCGCTGATCAGTGAGGAAGTAAAGATGATATCTTTGTGGAATAGTTACGAAAGGGTCCTTTTGTTTTTTCTATTTGTTTTAGTTAAAAAGTGACTGCTTGTTGGATGGCGTTTTAATCTGAACCGTTTCTAAGACAGATCCAGTCCCTCGGATCAGAATTAAATGGTCTCGAAATTCTCCGCTACTCCTGAATTTGAATTTTTTATTTTGATTCAGTACTAATTGTTCGATGTACCTATTTCTGATTTGATGTGGTGCTTATTTCTGGTTCGAGTTAGTTTGATTCTTGAACTCTTTTTTTTTTTCATTTTGGTTGATTCTGTGTATGTTGTTCTTTTTCATATATGCGATATTCTATTTAAATAGAATGAAAGAGAATAAGAGAACAAGAAAGATCTTACAGTAGAATCTATTATTACATTTCTAAGAAATGAGTTGGCCAAACTTTTTGTGTCTTTTATTATTCAACACTTATATTTCGGTTAATTTTTATCTAAACTTTGACTTCAATTTGCTAATTGGCTAAGAACAGTCTCACTTTAAATTGTGCCAAACAAATTTTTAATTAGCTTACTAAAAATATTTCAATACTGTGTTAATCAATTTTATAATTATAACATATTTTATAATAAATATAGTTATATACTTATATGGATTGACTTGTAATTATGTATCCGATAAGTTAATAGGTTTGAACCCGCTTAGATATTTGAATCTGATTAGTGTCCTATCCTGATAGAAATTTTGGATGCTCCCCTGAATATACTTCAACTATGTTTATGAGAGCTGGATACATTTTTTTTCTCGGAATATTCCCACTTTATAAAGAACTTTAATGAATATTTTTTATTTTGTAAAGGATAGCAAAATTATACGTAAAAATCTGAACTCATGCATCGATAGTGTTATGTGAATACATCCGTACAAATTTCAAACATGTTCTCTTATTTCATTTTCACAGCTGATTACTGTTTTTTTTTTGCATGGAAAAAATAGATTATTATATGTCCTATAAAATCCAAATGCGGATATTATCTACTTTTTATAGAAGCTGGAATATACAGCAAAATATAAGACAGAGATAAAGAATGCCCGAACGGATTTTTTTTTTATTTTTTTTTTGGAAAGACGAGTATCCTCTCCAATATGTGTAAAAGATTTCCTTCAATATACGGTTCGAGATTTATGCTCAGCCGCTTTGAGATCCGAGCTGGCGTAGGGGACAATATTATTTGGCCTTTTAGATTCGTTCAAAGTTAAAAGAACAGTCCGGATCCACTAATTCTAAAAGATTTCCTTTTATGGTACCGGGAGAGGATGTGAAATCTAGTCCGAGTCCGGATCTTCTGAGGGACCTCCAAATTTCAAATTATGAGGTTGGATCTGGATCGTCCGATCAGAATCCCGATCAATCCCAATCGTGGTGAAATGCACAAGGCTCCTTTAATATTAGTACCAAAACAGATCAGACAGCCTGGATCCAAACTCAAAATTTGAGTTACCTCAGTCTTATGAATTCATGCTAGTCCAAGGACAAAGTTCAGCTTTTCAATTCGAAGAACTTTGATGCTAGAATATAGCATTACTACTACATATTGGTACAGGTATCAAAATAGCTCAACAGAGCATGAGCATGCAATTTTTCCAATCTAGAAGCAGCATAAAACTTGGAAAAGAGAGTTTAAAATGGTTCTTATACAGAGAATTTGAAAAAAAAGAAAGAAAAAGGAGAGTTTCTTGAAGAACCCTTCCATTATCCATTGATATCTGCCATTTCATTATGACATTAAAAAATATAATTTTTTTGTTAAATTAAAGATACACCCTCTGAAATTCTCTCTATTCACCTCTCACTGCTCTTCTTCTCATTACTATCAGTCCCACAAAATAACTCGACATGTTTAGTCTCCACTCTCGATCCATCAAGGGTGTTTGAAGGAGCTGGTAACCTCCTCGACATTATTCTCAAGA
The DNA here is from genome assembly GCA_964058825.1 of Carex arenaria. Lineage (NCBI taxonomy): Eukaryota > Viridiplantae > Streptophyta > Magnoliopsida > Poales > Cyperaceae > Carex > Carex arenaria. Next base: position 681,937 of record CAXKVW010000006.1, on the reverse strand, counting down.
ATTCACAGAAAAACTTATCAACTTTAGCTCTACCTTTGATGCCGTACCAATTTGTGCTCCAATTTACAAAAAAGGAAGGTTCATCATCCTTCCGTTGACCCCCGATTGCTCAATTAGCTAGCCCCGGGTAGGTACAATATCCTGTTAATATATTCAAGTAAATCACATATGAAATCTGTTTTGTAGTGTTATAACAGTTAGATGTTGCTCTTTTCAAATAACACCAAACAGTAGCAGGATTTTATAGTACCCTAACCTCCCTCTTCAATTGCAGACCCAGTATCCCGAGATTAATTTTTTTCACTGCAATCATTATCTTATCTTATTGGAATTATATAACAATTGTGTTATCTTTTTATGTTGTAGTTAAAACTAATACAATCCTTCTGATTATCATGCATTAGCATTACAATTATTTTAAGTAAGATTACTAAAAACTTTATCCAACCAAAATTATCATCGAGTTTGAGCAGCATTCTTACCTTTCCTAGACCACGCATGCCAAAAATTGTACTCTGAAAGAATGAAAAAAAGGTGTTGGTTAGTCAATGATTGATTGATTTTGTAGGAGCAACTGCAATAACTAAAGTAAAATTAATGAGCAATAGTAAAAGTGGATCTTTGAATTGTGCTCGATTATGTTATCCATGTCTGATCGACCCCTCATGGGAATACCTTTCTCAGAAGGATTAGTGGAGAGGCCTTCTTTTTTCAAGAATTTCTTCCAGCTCCTTTATCAAGAATGCCTCCATCATCATTGCTATCAATTGAAGAATCAGAATGAGCTAACAAATAGTCATTCAATGCACCAACTTAATATCTAACCTGATGGAAAAGAACTTGATAAATATGAAGGAGAACTTACTTTCTGACAAAGAAGATCAGGCACTGCTCCTTGATTGAATGAACATTATCCGCCGGATCAAACCGCACGACCAAGTTACAACTTGGCACATCCAACCCTTCCTCTAAAACTTGGGTAGCAACAATAATATTAACCTACATACATATAAGATGAACAAGTCAATCATAATTTATTTTTTCTCTTTATTCTTTAACAAATCAAAACAATATTTTACTATACTTTCGACTAACACCAATACTGTGTTGGAGTTATTATTCAAGTATCACATGATGTTTAACACAACATATATATATGTAAACCAAAGACAACCAAATTACACCCCAAAAAGAAAGGAAAAAAATAGACAAAAAAAAACAATATTTTGATTGCCAAAGCTGCAACTCAACACCAAATACCAATATTTCTGGACTTGACACCTCTAAATTGGTCAAAATTTTAGAAGAGAACTGGACTGAGGGATGTTCTTTTGGCTCTTCCCCTCTATATAAGGCTCAGTTTCCATTTCACCATGGACTCCACATGGATATGGTTAAGAAAAGTTTTAAGTACCTTGTAATTGCTCCCAGCAAGCTTGCCAGAAAGCCTCACACGCTCATCCATTACCCAGCCATCAGGCAAACCTTCCAACCTTTTGCCTGTGTAAGCGGAGTAGCCGACCCTGGGCATCAAGATCCAACAGTGAAGAAAAAGTGAGAAAATTGTGTCACTTTTTATGTCAGTTTTTAAAACAGAAAAAGGGGACAATGTTTTTTTGTATGGTGAATATTTTCCTATCTACCAATACTGTACAACAGAAGTTTTGTAGTAAAAAAGAAATAAAAAATGTGTTCATTGTCAAAGCATAAAACTTATCTTAAACAAATTACCAAGAAGATATAATGAAACCCAAATTATGACCAATTTTGTTGAAGGATTTTTACCTTTCCTAGATCACTCATGCCAAATTGACGTGCAATAGCTATCACCAAAGCTACTCTTCGAGTTCTCAGTTTTTTCCTCTGGAAGAATTGCACAAAATAGAAAGATTAGTTTTACACGTGTTAACAAATGATTGATTGACTGCTTGCAGCTCATTAGGGTTATAGTTACAATATTCGTTAATTCAATATGATTTAAGTAAAATTAGAGCCAATATACAAGATAATGGTTGACAATAAAATACACTCAGGTCTGGAAATTTTGAAGCTTTATAAATATTCTTGGCGTTTTTAATAGTTATTCAATGAACAATAAACAGATCTCTGTTTGTTTTGTACATCTCTTTATAGAAGCAACTACATTCACTGGTGTTTATTTGTTAATTAGTTAATGTAGGGAAGTCACCTTCCAGACTATTCGTACAATATGTACAGTTGAATAAAAGCATTAGCAGGACTATCCGCAAATAGTAATTGCGGGACTATCCGCAAATAGTAATTGCATGACTATCCGAGAATAGTATTTGCAGGACTGGAGACGACAAATCTTTAGGTTCAAAGGTTAAGTTCCTCTTTAAATTTAGATTAAAGAGTTATAAAATAAATAAACAGATATACTTAGGCTTTACTTATTTGTACTGCGAATTTGGAAAATATCTATGCTCGCTAAAATGATCATATGACTTTGTAAATATTTGGCCCAAATATACCAAAATGAAATAAAAGCTGTAATCCTCTTGTCAAGGTTACACAATGCAACATTTGGACGGGGCAGAAACCAAATCTCTGAGAAAATGGGGGGAAAAATAAACCTTTTTGTCTCTCTTCTCGTCGAATCCCTTCATGGAGATCAGATACCGAATTTATTTCTTTCTGATCCCTTCTCGTCTAATCACTTCAAAGAGAAATAAAAGCATAAATTTTTCTATCTAGGAAACTCTACAATCACCGACGGACCGACCAGGAGAGGTGTGAGAGGTGGGGGGGGAGGGGGAGAAGCTAGGGTTTCGCAATATTGGCTGAGGGGGCGGCGGGGTGAGAGAGCCGGAGGTAGGGGAGGGTATTAAATAGCTTGAGAGAAAGGAAAATAAATCTGCTGTTATTCCAGGACCCTGTTATTCCGATCTCAACCATTTAAAGTTTTCCATCTGCTAATCTCAATGTAAAAAAAAAAATTACGCACGAATCTCAACAGAATTGAATTGTTGGAATCGAATAACTGGGTCCTGTTATTCCATTGGAATAACAGCAGATTTATTTCCGAGAGAATGGGGGTAGTGTAAGGGGAATTGGCATCCTCTGTGATATCTCAAACTTTGCGTGACTTTTTAGAATATCTTAATCGTTTAAATACGTTCTACACGAATCTCGAAGCTCAAATAATACAGCCCCCTACGTTTCTCCCGAATAGGCACCGGACACGTCGGTCACGCAAAAACTGAGATATCTCAGAGGATACGCACCCGTGTAAGGGTGTAACGGAGAGCGAATGTGCGCCACGCGGCTCAGAGAGATGACAGGTGCCACCGTGCCAGGTAGGGATGACAGGGGTCACGAATGCGGGTAATCCTCTCTGTTCCTCTGTGGAGGTGGAGCAATTAAACAAAGCCATGATAGGTGGGATCCACATGTTTCTTTTGAATTCGGATCACACCAGGTACCTGACTAAGCAAATTGGAAAGGGACAACCCAGGAACGTTCTTTTAACTAGGCACGAATCTCAAAGAACAAATAAACACCAGTGATTTTCTCACCGGTAACATTAGGCCCAGAACAGACATGTACCCTACAGTCAAGAATCATACCAGTCATTGGACCTTATTTTAATAAAGTTATAGGGCTCAGAGACGGAGAGGGTGGCAGCCTGGGCCAGGGCCCGGGCCTGCCTATGGTTGGAGAAAGTTTGGGTTTATACCCTTTACCTCGGATCCGTATTCTCTGCTGCAGTTTTAAAGTGCAGCAGGGTGCTGCATTTTTGGACGGCCCAGATTTAATCTCCAGCCGGTGAGTGCTAGGATGATGGAGGGGACAGTATTAATTTTGCTTTAAAATTCGTGCAAAAATTTTATTTCGTCCGTCCGATCAAAAATTAACGGACGATATTAAAGTGCAGCACTCTGCTGCACTTTAAAACTGCAGCAGAGGATGCGGTTCCCCTTTACCTCTTATCCTGTAATTTATTTTTCATCGTTGCTTTGTAAATTCAGCTGTCGCCTATAACGCAGGAGTTTTTTAATATTAGTGTATTTTTAGTTCGTACAGATCTTAAAACGGATTGGACGGTCCATATGCATTAACCAAAAGATTATTTTTTGAGTTAATGCTGAGGATACGAATTCGTTGTTTTCTCTAAGAAGACTTCTTATTGTGCCGTCATCATTTTTTTTTTATTTGAAAAATGAGAATGGTGTCTGATCTAGCATACGAAATTAGAAAATAAAAAAAATTATTTGCCTTTTAATTAAACATATCATACTTTATAGAATTAGAAACCGGCTTTCGTTTTCTTATCTATATATATATTTTTAGTGCAAACTTTTATAATAATCAATTTTTAATTTCATAACCCTCAATCATTATTTGTGGCACGTTACTTCTAATCATCTTCGTTGTATTTTAATCGACATGAATTCAAACAAAAAGATTAGTCTAATAATGCTAATTACTTGATACAAATTTACAACTTTGACCAACGCACCAAATTTATCAAATTCTATATCTATAGCTAGCTTAATACACCTGGTAGTAGTGTAAGTGTGTAACGGAAAGTCATCAGTAGGAATTGAGCGAATGTGCGCCACGCGGCACAGAGAGATGACAGACAGGTTTCAGGTAGGGATGACAACTTCAGAGTAGATCCGATGTCCATCGGACCTACTTTGGTTCGATTGATGAATTGGCCATTCGATTGTATCAAGATCCGTGCAATCTGTTTCAATTTCCGTGTACACCAATCTTAATTCTAATCGTACGGTGTTATGACAGGGGTCAAATGCGGGGAATTCGTATCGTCTGAGATATCTCAAACTTAACGTGACATTTTGGAATATCTCAATCGTTCAAATACGATCTGCACGATAGGTGGACTCCACCAGAGATAGGTCCCTTTTAAATAAAGCCACTGGTGGGCTCCACCAAATACAGATCTCTGGTGGGCTCCACCAAATACGCTATCTCAAACCTAAAAGAACGTTCCTGGGTTGTCTCTTTCCAATTAAATAAAGCCATGATAGGTGGGCTCCACATGTTTCTTTTCGCCTATAACGCACGAGTTCCTTAATATTAGTTTCTAGTTCGTACAGATCTTAAAGCGATTGGACGGTCCGGATGCATTAACCCAAAGATTGTTTTTTGAGTTAATGCCGAGGATACGAATTCGTTGTTTTCTCTAAGAAGACTTCTTATTGTGCCGTCATCATTTTTTTTTTATTTGAAAAGTGAGAATGGTGTCTGATCTAGTATACGAAATTAGAAAATAAAAAAAATTATTTGCTTTTTAATTAAACATATCATACTTTATAGAATTAGAAACCGGCTTTCGTTGTTTTATCTATATATATTTTTTTAGTGCAAACTTTTATAATAATCAATTTTTAATTTCATAACCCTCAATCATTATTTGCGGCACGTTACTTCTAATCATCTTCGTTGTATTTTAATCGACATGAATTCAAACAAAAAGATCAGTCTAATAATATTTTATCATTTTTTTGAACTATTAACAAAATTCTCCCATTTATTTGAAACTTTAAATTATACATAGCCACTGAAAATTCGAGGTTCTGAGAGATTGTGGGTACTTCAATTATACATGACCAAAACATAAACACAATTCACAAAAATAATTTATATGTATATTCTTTAAATGAAAGCGATACCTCATTCCCGATACATTCATTCATGCCCCCTGATACAAGAACTAAGCAGTACTGTAGAAAAAAAAAAGTTTCCCACTAAACAGACAAACCAATTATATCTTGTTCAAACCTAAACCTGAATACTGGCCTCCATATCCAAATCATCAGATCCCCTTCCTCCATCCAAATCATTCTAATTACTTGATACAAATTTACAACTTTGACCAACGCACCAAATTTATCAACTTCTATACCTATAGCTAACTTAATACACCTAGCGGTTTTATATATGAACTCAAACCTTTATAGCTTCACCAACAACCGCTGCCATGTCAGTGACTTCCGTGTATACCTTTATGTACCCGCCAACGAGTAGAGTAGCAAATGTTACACTTAGAGCAGCAATGACCAAAGTCTCGGCACGAATTGAGGCATTCTGTCCATTAGCTGGTGCGCTAATGCACAGGATTACGAGTGTGATGCCAAGCATGAACATGAAAAAACTTACAAATGACAACAGAAGATGAATTGGGATGTGGTGGGTAAGGGCATCGTAGTGATCTTTCTTGGAGACGGATAATATGAGATTTCCAGTAGAGATGCAAAGGACCAGTAAGGCCGGTACAAGGCCTCTACCGGTACGAAAACTAGAAACAAAAAATTTCATAAAAACAGAGGTAAATACTGTAACCAAGGCAAGACATACCATAGCCGCCCCAATTGCTGAATCAACACGCTCTTCCACAACTGCGGCATGAAATGAGAGAGGTGCGCTTAAGAGGAGAGTAGCGAAAGATACGGTATGAGCTGCTCGAGGTAAATGACTCCTTAAGAAAAAAGGGTCAGGCGCTTGTGGTGCATCGATATCGGCATGTGCCGAGACATGTAGGAGCAACAAGAGCATGTTGAGGTAAAAGCATAGTGGGTTTAACAAGAATAGATATGCATAGATTGGGAGGAAGATGGAGGTTTTGTCATGGCAATTTTGGCAAATAGTTAACAGGGGCTCCTGGAGCAGGACCCCTCCTGTCGAGAGGAGGAGGCCAGCGAGAGCAAGTAGGAATCGGCCTTTGTGGTGGCCAAAAGATTCTCCGTTTCTGGCCATTTTAAAAAGCGTAGGTTGCGAAGGGCCTAAAGAAGAGGCAAACTCAGGAGCCATCTTAATTTTTAATTCTGGATAAGTTGAATTTCTTTGTTACTACTAGCTGTCTTAATTTGTGTGTGGTCGGGTACGGGTGCTGTGAGGAAAGGAAGGCGGAGATATGATATTTATAGGCAGGAGGCAGGAGGCAGGAGGCAGGAGGCAGGTGGCAGGAGGTGCGTGTGTGCCTGTGTGGATTACTGGATTCATGCACCTAAAGAAGAGCCACTAATGGGTTGTTGACAACCCGTCCTATCCGATAGATTATTATTATTAAGTAAACTAAATATATATAACAAGGTCAACATTGATTGTTTGTGACACCCACCCCTTCAATTCGCTCCTTGACTTCAGGAGTAACCATAGTAACAAATCAATTATTCGGGTTCGGTTCGGCGAGGTCAAAAATTCGCGATTCGGGTATAATTCGAAAATGATTCGGTACAATAACGAGGCAAAAAAAAAAAAAAAAAGGCAGCAAAAGTAAAAACCTCACGAATGGCTTCACTGCCAAAGCCACACCCAAGCCAAGAGAAGCGTGACCCACCTGTTCCCATGGGTTTGCTTGAATTCAATGCTCACAGTACCTTTTTTTATTTGAAATGAGGAGCCCAGAGAAGCCGGCCCAATATTCAAAATTCGTTTTTTCGCGTTTTTTTCATTTTATTCGCGAATAATTCGTAATTCGCGTTTTATTCGCAAATTATTCGGTCAAATGTTCGGTCAATGTTTTATATGCGGTTCGGTGCGGCAAACCCTGAAAACCGTTTTATTCGCGAATTATACACGAATAAAACGCGAGTCTTGTCACTATAGGAGTAACTGCTCTGCTATTCCGGATGCCATTTGCCACGAGTGCCCGGCCAGCACACAAATATTAATTTTATTCCAAACAGAACCAGTGATATATCCAGATTTATCAGACCTGACCGATGCATGATTGAATGTTTACAATGTTAAGGAATAAAACACAATACATACCTGAAACCTGCCTTTATTAATCATGCATTAGGTAAATATAGTTTGTGTTGTTTGCTTATATTGGTAGGTATTTATAGAATATTTTATATGGTTTTGGAAAGAATGTTTTGTAGCTTGCATGTTGTTATCCTAAATATAAAGATTACCTTCTACCATAATTAAATTATCATTTGAATATAGCCATAATGTATATTTAAATCAACTTTGAACCTTTTGCAAGCTGACTTTTGAGAAAACAAAAAAAAATCCCTTTGTACTATTAACTCTAAAATTTATTGGATTAAATTCGAATGACGAATTCAAACTGTTGAAATCCTTCTACTTTACAAGTGATATGTCTACATGTGAAATTTTTTTTTTTTTTGAAGTTTGGCGGCGAAGGGCCGCCAATAGTTGTATTAATTAAGAAAATGATGTTATTTACACAGGGCCCCAATGTCCCTCATTGTACCATAAATAAACACTTAGCTACTAAAAAGAGCCTATAAAAGGGAACAAAAGGAGCCGTCATGCCCCCCCCGCCCCCCCCCCCCCCCCCCGACCCTAGCAGAAGGCTTCCCAAAAATGAATTTCCATCGTCGTATCATTAATTAAACCATGTACCAGCCTGCTCTTGTCTGAGAAAAGCCTTCTGTTCCTCTCCCTCCACAATGCCCAAGCGCCCACTGCCCACACCTCGTTCCTATGTCGTCTCTCTTTTTTGGAATAGTTCGGCTGCGCCATATTCCAGTTCTCCGTGAAATTTCCACCATCGTGATAGGGTATGTTGTAGTGGGCCAACAGTCCCCGCCAAAAATGTACCGCATATGTACAATGCCACATCAAGTGATCTCTTGTCTCAATCGCCGTCGAGGCACAGAGGTGACATCCCTGTTTACATCCCCTGTTGATTAGAACCTCCTGTGTTAGGATTTTATTTTCTCGCATTAATCAGAGAAAAAATATGACTTTTGTCGGAATGCGCATGGTCCAAAGATATGCCTGATTCTGGTGTCTAACTCCAGTATTGTGGATAAACCTGTACATGGATGCGCAAGTGAATTTATCATCCTTCGACCACCTCCACCTCTTCCCATTACTGTAATTACATGTGAAAATTTTAAAATTTCGAATTAATTTAGTATAAAATCAAGTAGGCAAAATTAGAAGGTTTCTAAATTAATTTTAATGCATTTATTTTTTTGGAAGTCTTTTGACCACTTGACTTTACACTAAATTAATTTATTTTTTGGATTCGTCGTTCGAAGTTAATCAGATAGATTTTAGAGTTAACGGTACAAAGGGGCTTGGTACTCTTAGAAGCACCCTAGTTCTACTCTTGAATATGTTATGTTATAGTAGTTTTTGTAGTAAAAACTTTTCATACTATAGCCAGTAAACTAGCTTGTTATTTCTTTGTTTTCATATTTAAAGATAATCGATTTTCAACAGTTGCTTTCTATTCTACTTTTACATTTTTTTTAGCTATCTCTAAAAATGTTTTCCTGAATTTTGTTAGCTAGAGAAGTTTGGCTAAATTGTTTAAATCATTTTTTTTAATCATTGAAAAATGAAATAAGTTAACATTTTTGCAAAAATTTTTAGTTACGTGAACTTGGTACACTTTTTTGTTTTCTTTTAAGAATAAAGTTCTTAACAAATCAATTTGTATCTTGTAAATTAGACTAATAGGCGCCATCAAATTGAATAAAGTATTTTCTGAAGCGACAAGTATCACCAAGCACCTAGTAGTTCATTATTTTGTCAATAAGAAATAGTTTATAAGTATTCCATTATTTATCATCTTATTAAAAAAAAATTGACAAGAAAACGATGACAAATATCCCGCACCTTTTCATAAAATTTTATGTTCGCTGTAATACAATTTTGTTATTATGTATTTTACAATTTGTACTTTCTAATAAAATTTATTGCAATGTAATTTTGTTATCAAATGTTTTTATTTATCTTTTACACTAAGGAAACAAATAAAAATACTCTTTCAATTTATTTTTAGAAGAAAAATAAATTGTCTTACTTCATAATTATCATCACAAAGTATGAAAATAAAAACCCTTATTCTCATTATTTTTTTAAATGAGAAATCTAAATTACTTTTATTTATCTCTTCGAATGACTATCCCATTCCTTGCTGGATTTTTTTACCATCTTTAAAAAAAAAACAATCAAATAACCACTTTTTTTTTTTAATTTCCATATTTACCATGTTCGTATGTTTAAACCGCGGAACCAACCTGCTGGTTCTGCAATTTAAACATGCTAACCTGGTAAATATAGAAACTTAAAAAAAAAAGTGATTGTTTGTTTATCTTTTTTTTTAAAGATGGTAAAAGAAAATTTTACAAAGTTGTTTGTTTCTCTTCCTAATGACTATTGAGAAAAGCGAAAAGAACAAGTTTCTTCAACTCAACAAAAGAAAATAATATCCAAACAATAATCCAAGTGCAAATCCCTGTGATATTTTACACACATTCTAGGCCAATCTTTTTTATCACATCACTGGTTTGTGCATTATTCATAGGGAAAATTAGGGAGACAGATATCAGTAATTATTTATTATTATTCATATTTCACGAACCCCGAGTTGGTGGAGTTGTGTACACAATACACAGGCTCTGGTGCAGATTAATAAATATCGGAGATCTGAAGGTACATCATAACAAGCAGCTTCATGGAAAGTTCCTTCCTCTGGGGTATCTACGTGTCCTGTGTCCGGTGCCTATTCGGGTGGCGCAGGGGCCAGTATTATTGTGCTTTGAGATTCGTTCAGAACGTATTTGAACGGTTGAGATTTTTCTGAAAAACACGCAAAAGTTGAGATATCTCATAGGAGAGATGATGCGAATTCACCTGTTACCTAGGTCCAACTTTTCTAATCCGTGTCCTCTGAGGTAACAGAATATTTCTGTTCGGATCACGGCCGTCCGATTGGAATATGGTCCAATCCGATACGAGATGAAAGCAGCATGTCACTTTAATAATCGTGCCGATTCTGATTTGACGGTCCAGAACTCCAGATCCAAACAGAAATAGTCTGTTACCTTAGTTGATACGAATTCCAACTTTTCGAGTTCATGTTTTGGGCCCAATGGATGCTGTTACTCACACGTGGCGCGTGTTGGATTATTTCGATATTTTTGTCAACTTATTTCTACGGCGTGTGAAAAGTGACAACAACGTTTGTTTTTGGTGGAATGGCATTGGAGATGCCGAGATGGAGTGATCCAGCAGCATACAGTGCTATATAATAATAACAAACGAAAGGCCTTAATTAGAAATTGATTATTATATTCATCTTCTTAGCAAGACCAAGACTACATGTGTGATTGTGTGAACGGGATTACATCGTCACAATCTTTTTTTTTTTGAATAAAAATAGAGATCTTGTCTCTATTTGCTTTATTAATTGTAGGCTTCAAGAAGAAGCCTATCAGAAGTTACAAAAAGTTCAATCTAGTTGAACATGTTCCTGTCACAATCTGACAGTTGTCTTTCTATTCTATGTCACATTTTCCCGATTTTTTTTATTAATAACCGCCAAAAATTTTTTTAATAAAAATAACCACAAAATTATCGGGCGGTTCTCGCTTCACACCAGACCGCACCCCGGTGGGGTGGTTCTTCCTTCACACCAAACCGGGGCGATTTGCTACAGTAATATTTTTTTATCTTAATTTTTATGTAAAAATGAAAAATGAAACATTTTCAGTTTTATAGCAACAAAAATGTTCAATCTTACTTATGTTCTCAATATTTTTTTAAGATCTTAATATTTTCATCTAAAAATGAAAAATGAAAAGTGTTCATTTTATAACAAATAAAAATATTCAATTTTACACTGTCCTCAATTTTATAGCAAGTAAAAATTAAAAATGTTTATTTATTGTATATGCATTTGACTAATTAAGTAAATATCAAGTCTTGAGAATGTCCGATAGGTAATAAATAAATTCATTTAAGCTCCGAAAAGTGATCATCTAAGTCGAACAATGTAATGTTTTCCTGCAAAATGACTGATAATGTCATCTAAGTCATTTAAGTAAATATCTGCATGTACTTTGATGATTTTAATTTTTAAAGTCTTACACTTTTATATGGTACTTTTTTTAGGAGAATTTAATGTGATGTTGAAATATAAAATAAGATCATAATTACAACAACTAGTTTATTTAATAGAATAGGAAATTGTGACTTGTAATTAATAACAATAGGGAATAGTGCATTCCAACGGCTAGTTTTTTGTTCTTTTGTAACTATAAATAGGGACACTTGTAAACTAGAAAATAAGATTACAAATACAATTTGTTTTCTTAATATCTTCTCTTCTGTCTTACAAAAAATAACATGGTATTAGAGCTAAAGACTCTGTGATCGAAAAAAACCACAAAACCGCAACACATTTCAGCAAAAGAAAAATGGCTCAAGAAGAAGCAATGAACTTCTCCAAGCTAATAAACATCTTGCTCAATGGCCAAAATTACTTGTCATGGGCAAGAGAAACATCCAGGACCCTGAGTGGTCGAGAGATGTTAGAATACATCACTAGTAAAAAGAAAAAAAACCAGAAGCTGCAGATTCGGCAAAACTAACTGATGAAGAAAAAAAGGCAGCAAAAGGGTTTGGAGCAGAGAAGTTTGGAGCTTTTGAAATATGTGTACAGGTGAATAAAAGGTAAAGTTTGGAGCACTGGTAAGGAAAGTTTGGAGCTTTGGATTTAGTTGGGACTGAATTGTCAGTTCATTCTGGACTAAAAAAACAGAAATTACATCAACAGTTATACAGTTTTTTCTGTAAAAACTGAAAAAAGAAATCAAGAACGAGTTGCCAACTCGTTCTGTGGGAAAAAAAATATTTAGAACGAGTTGACAACTCGGTTATTATAAAAAAACGAATCAATCATACCGGTTCCTTAAAATTAATTTTTTTATTTATGGTTTATAAAAAAATTCTTCGGATCACACCAGGTACCTGACTAAGCAAATTGGAAAGGGACAGCCCAGGAACGTTCTTTTAACTAGGCACGAATCTCAAAGAACAAATAATACTGCCCCCTGGCCCCTGCGCTGTTTTTATCAATGTTATCAGATAGGGTTTAGGGTTTGGACTCGCATCCTCTATGGAGATTTTCCCTGCTGCGCTGTGCGGTTCTTTTAATCTGGACCGTTCGTTTTGATCGGACGGTCCAGATTTAATCTCCAGCCGGTGAGTGCGCGATTTGATGGAGGGGGCAGTATTAATTTTGCTTTGAGATTCGTGTTATGATCTTATTTGATCCGTCCGATCAAAACGAACGGTCCAGATTAAAAGAACCGCACAGCTCCGCAGGGGATGCCATTTCTTAGGGTTTAGGGTTTGTTGTTTTTTTTAAATCATTGAATTTGATATTTAGCTCTTATCTTTTATCTTATTGAAATGTTAATTATATTTTTTTCAATTCAGAATGGTGCACACCGTTCTCTTTTTATAATTTATTATATAAATCGTCAAAATAATAATTTTCTTAATTTTTTTCGATTCGAATTGGTGCATGCCAGTATGACAGTGACATATCAAATCTTGTCAGCACAATATTTAAAATCAGTACTATACTTATTGCTTAGTGAAACAAAGTAAAACCCATAATACATTCACATAATCCACTTTTGTAATACAGCTCAAGGATATAAAAATTAAACAAACAAAAAATTTACATAATGATAAATATAAAAATGCTTGAGAATATACCTAGCATAATTTTGTTTTTGGCAATAATTAAGAATTTCTACATGATAGATTAAAACAGAAATATTAATATTTACTGAAATATAAGAAAAACAGCTTTCAGCTTTCTTTCTGTAATAAATTAATCACTTCTAAACAAAATTGTACAACAATCCACATTTATCTGGTCTTCAAATTCAAGAGTATTAAATTAATAGATTATTTCCTCGAGACTCGAGTCAATTGGGACATTAAAAGATTAAACAGTAACACCTTTAAATCAGTGGGTCCCACTGTCATATGCATCTTGTTCTCTTCGTCCCTTTCTCTTTTATATTTTTTATTTATTTCTCTAGACGATTTCGCTCAAATCTGAGAGCTCGAGTGAATCAGTTTTAAACCGAACTTTTCTTCAGTGTGGTTCAGCGATTTTTTCATAAAATCTGGCCGGTTAAACCGGTTTTTACCGGTCCATTAGCACAAACGATCTTTCAAAAGAACCAAACTGGATTGGTGATCGGGTCCGGTTTTTTTAGTTGTCTGATCCGGTTCTTTTTATTTGCTTGAGTCAAGTGATTCGGATTCGTTTCTTTTGGACTTATCTGTTATATTGCGGCCCAGAAATTACGATTTTGATATCCGAAAAAAAAATCGCTGTTGATTTTACTCAGATACCAAAAGGTCTTTTGATAAATGTTAATTAATTGAATGCCAGCCCAATGTGTGTTTGGACTTATGGACTTTGTTGAGCCCACGTAACACTGTAACAGATCTCAAGTCCGTAATTAGTATGACCTGGGCCCACATTCCAGCTTTCGAAATAAAAACACGTTCCTCCAGTCTTTACCTCCATACACAGCAAACATGGAATCATATCCTCTGCAGAGTTTTTACCTGCGGAGCTGTGCGGTTCTTTTAATCTGGTCCGTTCGTTTTGATCGGACGGACCAAATAAGATTATGGCACAAATCTCAAAGCAAAATTAATACTGCCCCTCCATCATCTCAAGCACTCACCGGATGAGATTAAATCTGAGCTGTCCGATCAACTCCGCAGGTAAAAAGCTCCGCAGAGAATACTGGTCCCAGCAAACATATGCACAGAAAAAACACAGCATTACTTGCATTGGTAATTAATATTCCGCATACTACATACTTAATACTAGAGCATGGAGCAACGAAATAGAACAAATTAACAAATTCATGACTATTAGTATTAGGCTATTGGCACATAGTCAACTTCTCCCATCTCTCATAAGTAAGGCCCCAAGGGAAAAGAACAAAAAAGAGTGAGGATTCACTATATCTCTGTTGAAGTTAGTCTTCAAGTTGAGCTATATTGTTTTTATCTCATCAGAAGTGCCATCAAAATTTAAAAACCAATACCAACCTATTCAAGTGGTATATAATCCTGGTTTGCTATCTCGATATATTCAAACGTTTCTCTACTATTTTCATCATGTGACTCCAGAGCAATGTAGTCTTCAACTACTTTGCTCTTCTGGCAAAACCAAAAAACATCCATTTCAAACTTATCAGCTTCAGGCTCAAGAGCAATGTAGTCTTCAACTAGATTACTCTTTTCATTATGCAAACACAGGCTGTTATCTTTGATTTCAATTATAGACTCTGTATCAGTAGGTTTTGGGTTGGATATGGATTTCTTTTCATCAGTCTTCTCACAAAATACTGGTAACTCTAGTTGACCTTCAGAAAAGTTTTCAATTTCTAAAACCTTTTCACCTTTATGATTACCTTGAAACCCCTCAAGTGGGGTATCTACTAATTCTACCTCAGTTTGAGCATCTACATCCATGGTATCAGTTATTACCATACTTTCTTCATCTAAAGCAGATGCAGTATTAACCGAGGAAGGCTTGATTAACCCCATTTTCTTCGTATCTCCTTTATTAGGTTCAATGCTTAACCTGTTACCCCCATTTCTCCTATTAAAATTCACAAAAGGTATTTGGGTTTCATCAGGCCCCACAGTCAAATTTGATACTGGGGCAGTGGGGATCACCTCCTCCTCCATTGTATCCACCACATCTAAATCTGAGCCTTCCTCCTCAGTGTCCGTATTTGAATTCATGGACTGGGTCCTGACTAACCTCCTTTTCTTTTTATCTCCTTTCAGTTCGATGCTCAACTTGCTACCCCCATTTCTTCTTTTGATATTTTTAACAATACGTATTTGGGTTTCAACTGGTGCAGTGGAGCCCAACTCAATTCCAATTCCATCCACCTCCACATATCTATCTGTATGGACTGGCTCTTGACCTTGAACAACCTGTTTTCTGTAAATGGGTCTGGGCTGTTTTGCTGCTCTACTATCATGACCTGGCTGATTCTTGGTGGTGTATACACCTATCTGACAAGGATCTGTCTCCCGGGCTGTTCTCTGCGGGTTTCGTGCTAGGCGCAAGAACACACTTTTTCTCCGCTTTACATCTGAAAAGAGGCTAGGGTTAGGACTTCGGATTTGTGTTTCAGTTCAGGGACAGATTTGGATTCAGGCTAAGGTTAGGACCAACGGTAGAGTAGAAATTTCTTGAAGCTAGTTTCCCAATTTAAGAAAGTAATACCTGTACGTTGACCATTCTATGGTTTTGATATGAAATAATGAACTGGTTTCATCTCTGAATTGAATTAAAACTATAAAGGTTTTGGAGAGACTTAATTGTAAATCTGACCTTCTAATTGTGATTCACTATTTAATAGTGATCCACTATAAAAGTCGGAACATGCACCAACCGTCATTTCAATATTTTCTGGAAAAGGAGGGTCTGGATCATAAAGTTGCACAGCTTGAGGAGAAGAAAGGTTCTGATGATTATAAGCTGACAGAGTAACTTGTTGGTCATCAGGGTTAACCTGTAATCCACATCACTTCAATTGTAAGCCATAATATCTGGTAGCATCTTCTGAGTACCTCACAATTACCCGTACTAGTACAATACCCAAATCGTTTCAGCTGTTGAGCGGGTTCATATATGGACTGGCACAAATTAGCATTACCAGTATGGCAAATTTGGGTCTGGGTTCTTACCACATCTGCGTCAATTCGGTGATGCAGATTCATGTCCGAGTTCATGAAATGCATAGCCACTTCAGCACTGGGATTAGGGTTTCTGACATGTCTATGTATGGTCTGGCTTAGGGTATTTGTGTTAGACATGCCATCGTATCTTTTCAAAGGTGAGTGTGTCGAGGAGCTCGGATGCCATCTGTCAGTGATTGACTGAGGTACTCCCCTAACTTTCTTTTCTTCAAATAGAACTAGAAGCCTTTGAACCTGAAATTTAGATAGAGAGTCAAAAAAATATATTATAGTCAAATCTTAGTATGATAAATCAGTGTCCAAGTCAGGGAGGGTTTCCATACAATTGAGTATGTGCCAGCACTTCAATGTACTAGGCAGGCAATGTAGTCACAAATAAATGGTAAGAAAAAAGGAGTATTACAGAAGGAATAGGTATAGTACAAAACAAGCAAATCTAAGGAAGGAAGGTACTTTTAGTTGAGGAATACCAATATGGGGAGGGAGCGAGAGAAGAAAACCTGATCAAAGTTGAGATCAAAGTTGAACTTTACATCAGTAAAGTACTTCTCCAGGATTGCAGGCTTGAACTCACGTTCTGTCAGTGGCTTACACTTTCTTATAATTCCGAATGGCACCTGCAGATAAGACAAAAAAAACCCCACAATTGTTACACTATTAAAGAATATAAATAAAACATCCTTCAGATGAGAAATACAGCGTGCATAACATGTCATTTTATTAGAACATAAAAAAAGGGGGAATTACACGTATACCCCTCAAAAACTTCAAAATTACATATTCCCCTCTCTAAATTTTGAAATTACATATTATCCCCTCTAAACTTCAAAAACTCACATATTTACCCATTTTATTGTCTTTTATATTAAAACACATTCTAAATCATAAAAGAGGAGGGTTCCAATACCTCATGTTTTTCATACCTCATTATACCTCATTTTTTATATCTTCGTTTTCAAAGTTCAAACTATCGATCCGAACCACTCAACATGACACAAATACTAAAATATGCTTTGGGATGAAATTTTAAAATTTTTGAAATTTTTTTACTATTTTTTGAGATAGGTTGAAAATCACTGTTATCAAACGGTTCAAAAATAGTAATATTGTATCTATCTTAAAAAATATTAAAAAAATTAAAAAAATTATAAAATTTCATCCCCGAGCATATTTTAGTATGAATATCACATTGAACGGTTCGGATCGATAGTTTTAACTTTGAAAGTGAAGATATAAAAATGAGGTATGAAGAGGTATGAAAGACATATTGGAACCCTCCTCATCATAAAATACCCATTTTTCCATTTTATTAAAAAGCATAAACGTCTATCTTACTCCAATTTGAATCTAAAAGGTCCTTCTACCGTCCGAATTTCTTTAAGATCCGTGTATGCTAGGTCAGCATGAATATTGAAGCAATGTGCACAGATCTTAATGCGACGCACACGGATCAAAATTGCCTTAAGATCCATGTGCACTAGATCGGCATGATTCTTGAAGCGAACACGCACAGAACTTGTTGTGATGCGTGCATATCAGACAGTAGAGGAACCCTTCAAATTCAAATTTAAGTTTGATGGGGCGTTATATACTTTTAATAAAGGGTAAAATGGGTATTTTATAAATTTAGAATGAGTTTTATTACAAAAGACAATAAAATGAGTAAATATGTAAGTTTTTGAAGTTTAGAAGGGAGAATACGTACTTTCAAAATTTAGAGGGGGAAATACGTAATTTTCAAGTTTTTGAGGGGTATACATGAAATCCCCCCCCCCCCCCCCCCCCCCCCCCCCCCAAAAAAAAAAAATTATATGATCCACTAAAGCAGTATCAAATAAGTACCCAAATGTAATTATTTTAAAAACATTTAAAATAAACTGTTCCAACTTTAATTTGTTGTACCTGAGCAGGATAGGTGGTGCCAGTGGAAGTGAATGCCTGAGGCACAATGTTCATGGCACCATTAGAGGTAGCCTTGAAGACACCATACATCTTTCTATTATCAGTATCAAATAGAAAAAGAAACATACTGTCCGTCACCTGTTAAATTGCATGGTGTGGATTGGGTATGGTTGCAATAAAAAAGCTAAGAGCTAAAAGAAAAATGTGTTTAGAATTTAGACTAGCTATTCTTTTATGTAAAAAATACCCTTCTCACAAAACGCTCTCTGCAAGCTGGTAGGCCAAATATTCTGCAACTGAAGCATTCTTTTCTTGTGTCATTGTTGCACATGAAGATAGCGCCAGCTAGTTCTGGAATGACTTTGTCTTGGCAGTGATAGTGTCGGCGTCCATGGTCACTGTTTCTCATTTTGCCTCTGTAACAAGGGAAAATTTAGAAGTTCACATTTCTCCATTTAGTCCCCTGCTTTAATATTTACTACAACATGTCCTTCTTCATAAAGTTAGAAATAGACCAAAAGATTAATATTTACACCATCAGTTTTGGAGCTTAAATTATTAATTACCGAATTGTCATATCACATTATACAGTATTGTAACATCCCTAGCAAGCTGGAGGCATAATTGAGCATCTAAAGGTTATATGCTAGGTTTCCCCTAGTTTCTGTACTGGTAACTTTTTCTTGTCATGTAAACTAATAGTAGGGAAAGCATACCTACTGTGAAATTTTTTTTAAGAAATAAAAAGTCATCTAAAGAAAAGCTTAATGTTCAAACAGAAAACACCAGAAGCAATTATTAAACAAAGGGTTCTACACAGCCAAATAATTCCGTAATCATACATAATAAATATAATTAGGTTCCAGAGAAGTATAAGCTCATGGAAGTGTCATCTCCAACATGTACCTTAGTGCCTAACAAGAAAAAAAAACACAATCACAGAAAGAGCATAGATCTAAGAGACTGAGATTAAAATAATGCAAAATCTAATAATGTACATATGGATACTGGGTTCAATGCGTATATTGGTCCTATGAAATATGATTAGACCTATTTTTGCAACTACTCTAACCAAAACAAAGAGCAACCTATAGCTAAAAAAAAAACCTCTGCATAAACATCCCAATTTTCCAAATTCGCTTACTAGCTGATGCTGGAGCATACTTATTCTACATTCCTACTATAGAACTGGCAATTCTCCATACAAGTAAACAATTAACTCAAAGCACTAAGGGTCTTCCATTGGTCCATCACTATTTGACTTTTAAGCTGCCTGTATTTTTCTTTTAAATTCTGGCACAAAGAATATGGTTTTGGTTGGGTAAAAGTCAAATAGTGATGGACCAATGGAAGACCTGGGATGATATCCTTACATTTGCTTACTCTCTCTCAGCTACCGATAGGACTGGTTTCTTAATTACCCTTAGTGCAGTCAGCTGGTCGGTTTGGAAACACCGTAATGAAGTTATATTTACTAACTGTCAGATCAAAACTGCTAGAACTCTTATTTTACAGATTAAAACTTGCTGCTTTTATTGGACAGGGGTGATGACAAAAAAAATCAAAACTGCTGTTGGCGACTGGCTCCCTGTCATAGAAGATGCTATACCACTTAACCAGATTGCTCCCATGGAACTGGTGCTCTACCAGCCCCCTGAAGAGGCTGACGGTTTCCACTCTGCGGGTGTCTGATCAGATAGATGCAGATGCCATCAAAATTTGACTACCTATATATAGTTAACCTTAGCCCATTGCTTAGCGGCTTAGTAGTGTCTAATCTAGATTACTTTTGGTGTTTATCTAGTTCTAAGATGTGGCTGATATATGGCTTTTGGTCTAAATGTTTGTTGGGTTTTTATTTTGCCTGGTTTTGCATTTTACTCATTCTGTCTTGGGGATGCATATGGCAAACTTTGAAACTGTGCTGTCTGTAATTGATCTTACCTAATTAATGCAAATGGGCATTTTGCCTCTTTTAAAAAAAAAAATACAGGCAGCTTAAATGTAAAACTAAACAGATCCAAAATCTAAAATTGTAATAACTGGCACACTAATAAATCAACACCAGAAGCTTCCCCCAAAACTAAATGGATATAAGCTACAGAGAAAGAGTAGCAGTACCGTGAAAGGAAGTAGGAAGGACGAAAGCGGATATGCCTCCTTGCGCTCTACTTGAGTCAGTCAGTGCTCAGTGCTTTTGATCTTGATCAATCGAGGGGATTGCGGTTTCGACTTCCGATGGTGGGGTTTTGGAAGAGACGAATAGAGAGCGGGGTTTATAATGAAGGGTTTTATGCGAATGAAAATGCGGTGCGGGAAGAGAAAGTATTAAACTCGGAACCGAATCCTCTGCACCGGGGCACACGTGTTACTAGCACAACTAAAAAATAATATTTAAATATTTAAGTTTATCTGAAATTTTCTAAGTTACATTCATTAAATTCATTATTGTTAATTTTAAGTATCCTGATAACTGTCTTGCAGTTCTACTTTTGCATTAGTTCAGCAGTTAACTTTCACAACTAATTTAGAAAAACCATCCTGTAGACACCCAAAATTGTGAAATCTTGAAAATAAATGATATACTTGCACCAAATGCAAATTGTGGATTAAGAAGATAATTTCCGAGCATCTGCAAAAAAAAAGATATGCTTTGCAATTAAATTCTTCGCTTAGTGTTATTTATTGCTTAATTTCAAGTTATATACGTACCCTACAAATTGAACATTATTTGGCATGAAATATATTTTTCAAATACGATTCTATCCATGATTACCGATGCATTCTATTTACATGATTATTTATTTTTGTTGCTTTAGTGATGACATCAGTTATCTATTTATCCACGATTTTCAATCATAGTAGCCTATATCATCTCATAAGAATTAAGATAAAATTTAAAAATATGATGAGCGAAATATATCTTTCTCAAATATATCATCTCACAAAATTAAAATAAAATATAAAAAACTATGATATAAACTAGTTCTTTTAATAAGTTAATCTTGATTTGAATTGAGAAATGCATAGTTCAAGTATCACACTACTTTTTGTGAAAGAGGAGTAAATATTCAACTCTCACTTTGATAAGTCATAAATATCTAAACATGTAGTATGATATTTTTTTTTTAACCTGAGATAAAGGTTAATTTAAGTCTTTGCATTTAGATAAATTATAACAAGACATTTTGTACTTGAAACTATGAATAACAATTTTATAAAATATGTTTCTTCCTTGTATTCTCTTTTAAAGTTAAACTAAATTAATATGTCAGGATAATGATCAACCAATTAATTTGGTCTTGATAATCTCAACGAGTTGGATTTAATGAAATATTATAGATGAATCTACTATGCATATTAATTGTCACGCATTCAAATTTTAGACAAACATTTGTCGTAAAATAAAATAAAGATCATATCGTTTTTCAAATATCGCCCTCATTACTCATTTCATGAATCAAATTTTAATGAGACTAATGCCAGTTTGCATCTAGCCATACTAGATAAACCGCGAATGCATCCTTATGAAGAATATATATCAAAATTATTTTCATAAAAAAATCATGAACCATTAGAATAATTTTAAGATGAGCAAGATTCATATTTTAATTTGCAACAAATTTCAATCATACATTATTTTCACATCCAAATTAAAACTTTTGTTAGATAAGTATTTCTTTATTCTCAATGGTCTAAACTTAGTAAACATCTTTCACAATGTTACCAAAATTCAGAAAATTATATTTCATGAGTTCTAAGCATGATTATACTCTCTTTTGAGGTCTAAAAATTTCAGAAAAAATATATGGACGAATTTAACAATTATATGACATGTTTTTATGATAAAATATACATTCAAACCACCTTTGCAAGTTGTAGGACCAGCCAAGAAACAAGTTGGTACTCATTTTCAGCTAGAATCTAGCTTTTCATGTCATTTAAAGTAAAAAAAGTTGATATACATCTAAAAATTCAGCAAGATTCTTGCATATTCCACATGATAATGGTCTTAGATATTGGTTAAATTAATTTTCCTTCTAAAAGTGATATATTATTGACTTATATGAGTATAAAACATGCTATCCATCTGCCCAAAAAATTTTATTTCACAAGAAAGAAGTTGTTGATCATATGTTTCTAATAAATTAGATAATGGAGTAATAGCTTAACCAAAACATCAAAAACATATGAAAAAATTATCATTTGAACCTAGAATTTAAAATCCTAAATTATATACTTATATCTACATATATTAATAGTGTTATATGATTTTATTTCAACTATAGAAAAAATTCCAGCAGCTGGAAAAATCAGCAACAGTACCATTTTTCTAGCAGCAAATTCAGCAGCAAAATATTAGATTTAAAGCATTATAATCAGCCCATTTATGCATAATAAAAATATATAGTATAGTCACATACTAGTTGTAAATTTTTAGCTTTTGTGCTATTGAAATTGACCTAAGAATGGTGCAAAATTCTGATTTTTCAGAAAAAATCAGCAACAAAACAGTTTTTCCAGCACCAAATTATGCTGCAAAAATTGAGATTTAAATCAATATAATTAGCCCATTTATGCATAATAAAAATATATAGTATAGTCACACTCTAGCTGTAAATTTTCAGCTTTTGTACTATTGAAATTGACCTAAAAATTGTGCAAAATTCTGATTCAACAAGGAAAATTCAGCAACAGTTTTTTTACCAGCAACAAATTCAGCAGGAAAAATGGGATTTAAAGCAATATAATTAGCTCATTTTATGCATATAAAAAATATATAGTCTAGTCATGTCTTTGCTGCAATTTTCCAGCTTTTTATCTCCTTGAAATTCACCTAAAAACAGTACAAAATTCTGAAATGAACAAAAAAGACAATAGGAATCCAGCTGCTGTGTTTCCACTTGTTCTTGGTGTTAAGCATGATTAAATTGTGTAAAATGGTTATTAAAATTAAGAAAAACCTGCTAAGTACCTGTGTACATTATTTGGATTTTATGGCTGTCTTAGAATCATTATATTTCAGTCCTTTTGACAGCCTTTTCCTAATTTTAGTCAAATATGTTCAAAACAGGTTTAGCAGTGGGGCAGGCCAATTAACAACAGTTTAAGCATGTTTTGGAGCAGCAAATGGCTTCAAACTTCACCTATAAATAGCCCTCTACATCCTCACTTCATCCCCATGGTTGGTTAGAGCATCCAAAGCACAAAAGAAAGCAAAAAACGTTGAGAATTCAGCCCACAGAAAAAATCCAGCAAGAAAAAAAAAATAGTTTTCCACCAATATTTCCCTAAAACTCCATTAAAATAAGCCTAAAAAAATTATGAGTGACAAGATTGTTATGCTATTACATTAGCCGAGTTCTCTAAATTCTAAAACCATCCATCTAAGCCACTGAAATGATCATCACAATGATCCGATAGCGAGAATGAAGAATTAGCGTGACTTGAAATTTTCGACCAATTTCCACTTTTTTTTAGTTGTTTATTTTTTATTGTTGGCTATGCTTCTTCTCCTTGTTGTTATGATTGTTCACCTCATTAGTGAATTTTATTATTAGTGAAATTAATTTTTGAAAGCTAGAATTAGTAGAGACCAACTTTTTCGGGTGAGTGTAGTGTCTAACACCTTCCACATTCATAACCAAGACACGAACCTTGCTATTATCCATGGGCAAAAACAAATAAAATTTTATATTTCCCGTAGCACTGCGGGTGGCGACTCCAAATCAAATTTAAAATAAAAAAGAAATTGAGTCGAGCGTCAATTTCGTAGCACAGCAGCTACACGTCCCCACATAATTTTCTTATATAATCCGTATTGTCTCTGCATAATTTTTAAAATATTAATATCTATGAATGAAAGTATCTATATCTATACACGGAAGTATTTATACCTATATACTAAAATATTTTAACATAAATAATTGTCTCCCAATTCAAATCTCTCAAACTGTTCCTGCACTATAAATACATGTGGGAGATCACTCAAACTAAATAGAGGAGACCAGGGGAGACCATACATATTCATAAAAATATCAATATTGCCTTAACTATATGGGGGACCACAATACTTAATATTTTTTTTACATATGGCTCTAGATAACGTTTAAAAGTACTAATATCAAGTATTGAAAGTATTTATATACATTGTACAAAGTTTAATCTTCAAGCATTTGATCATATTAAGTTACACATCAAAATATTAATATCTTATTTTACAAGTATTGATACATATGTACTAAAGTATTTATACATCTGAAGTCAACTATTTTTTTATTAAAAAGTTGATGCGAGGATACGAGGTCCTCACTATTTCATTAGATGCAGGTTGATGTGGGGATCATTGGAGAACTAAAAAGTAGGATCATCATATCAAGTTACGTATGCAGGTATTAATATTTTACTTTGCAAATTTTAATCTGTTATTTTTCAAGTATTTATGTCTATGAAGATTGACGTGGAGACAAGTACAGAAATTAAAAAAGAGGACCATATAATTAGTGGAGACCATAATACAACATTTCTCTACTGTGATTATAATTATATGAATGTGGAAATTTATATAATTTTTCTAATTTTAAAGAGAGGGTTCGACTCATTAAAATATTCCAGCTCAAAGAAATTTTAATGTGAAAGGCTGAAATATTTTAAAGCCCATTTTCAACCTTGACTTTTAATGATGTCAATTTTTTTAAGTTCAGTATGTTACATTGCCTCATATGTTTTTATTTTTTAAACTTTAATAACTTAAAAAATAAATGTTAAATGTTAAAATAAAATAATTAGCATGAACTATTTTATTTTCTCTCTAACATCCTCACATCAGTACATTTTGCATGTCCATTATATTGGATATGTTGGGTATGCATTTTGATAGAGCAGTTTTTAATTCTTGCAGAGCACACAATATATACATGTATATGACAATTTTTACTTTATTGTTTGTACTTTGTATAAATTAAAAATAATTAATTTCACTAGAGGTTACTAAAGTTTGTCATTTATTACGAATTGATCCCTCAAATATAATTTATTATTTTCTAATCACTTATCTTTATTATTTGTTCCAATCAAATCACTTTATACTTAATACTAACGGAATATGCTCATTCCATTAGTATTTTGGACGCTCTATATATCAATCAGAACGGAATAAGCTACTTAATATAAGCAATTCTCAGTTTTTTCCTCTGGATGAGTAGCAACAAAAAAAAATAGTGTTAATCATTTAAACAATAATTGATTGACTATTTGAAGCTCATTAGGGATACAATTACAATATTAACTGATTCAATTAAAATGAGAGCTAATATACAAGATAAGGGTCGACTATGACATACACTCAGGTCTGAAAATTTTCCACCTTAATAAATATTCTTGGCCTTTTCAACAGATTCTTTTTTGAAGAGCAACTTGGTCGAAATATTTTTTTAAAGCACTTTTCAACAGTTAATCAACACAATAAACAGAGCGATGATCTCTGATCGTTTTGTACAAAAAAGAAAGAAGGGTTACTCATTATAACAATAACTGATTAACTATTTGCAGCTCATTAGGGTTACAATCACAATATTCATTGATTCAACAATCGTTAGGGTTAAAATAAAAAGATAGCGGTCGACTATGACATACACTCAGGTCTGAAATTTTAAACCCATAAATACTCGGGTGCGTATCCTCTGAGATATCTCAATTTTTTGCGTGACCGACGTGTGCGGTGCCTATTCGGGGAAACATAGGGGGCAGTATTATTTAAGCTTTGAGATTCGTGCAGAATGTATTTGAACGATTGAGATATTCCATAAAAGTCACGCAAAGTTTGAGATATCTCAGACGATGCGAATTCTAAATACTCTTAGCCTTTCCAATAATTAATCAACGAATAATAAACAGAGTGATGATTTTTTGTTTGTTTTGGTACTTCCCATTATAGAAGTAACTACATTCATTCACTGAAGATTATATGGCCAGTCTTTAATTTAATTATAATTCGTCTCTTAATTAAATATTAGATGTGTACTTGACTCTTAATTAAATATTAAATGTGTACTTGACTCTTAATTAAATATTAAATGTGTACTTCAAATTTTGTGGTTAGAAATCTATATGTTTTTATCGTAAAGACTTAAATTCAAATCTCAACTATCACAAATTAAACATTTTTAAAATTTGGGTTTCAATGCCTCCGATTTAAATTTTCTAATTCCGTCTTTGTTTACGTCTTTCAGGACAAAAATGGCAACAGAGTATGAATATGCAATTTTTTCGATTGACCCTCAAACAGTATAGAAAATTTAGAAAAAACCAAGGTTCTAAATAGCGCACTATAGCACCGCTGTAGCGTTTTCAGACTATAAAAGCTATAACGCTATCGGCGCTATCCTACGCTGTTTTTTCAGCCATTACGCTATGACACTATAAACGCTATTTAAACCTTTGAAAAAAAACCTATCCATATAATAAGCAAAGAAGTACACATGTCAGAAGAACTGGTTTCTTCTACAGATAATGGAAAAGAAAAGAAAAAATGAGTTTTTTAAGAACCCTTCTATTATCCATTGACATCTGCTATTACATTATGAGTTTTAAAACTATAAATTCTTTCTTAAATGTATAATGCACCCTCTGAAATTCTTCTTTCCTTCCCATTAATTAAGCCTCACAAAATAACTCAACATGGCCAGTCTTCTCTCTTTTGATCCATGGAGGGTGTTCAAAGGAACTGGTACACTCCCCTTCCCTGATAATATTCTCAAGAGTTCCCATAAAACTTCAACTTTAGATCTCCCTTCAGCTTCGTACGGTCGTACCAATTTGTGCCCCATTTACAAATAGGAAGGTTCATCATCCTTCCATTGACCCTCGATTGCTCAATTAGTTTAGCCCCGGGTAGGTACAACATCCTGTTAACATATCTAAGTAAATCACATATGAAAACTGTTGTGGGGTATCATTTTCTTATCTATTGGGGTTATCCAACAGAAGTATTATCTTATATATTCGGATAAAATAATACATGTTCTGATTATCGTGCATTAAAATTATTTCAGGTAATTCACTGAAAATTTTAGCCAACCAATGTAATCACCAAGTTTAAGCAGCAATCTTACCTTTTCCTAGACCACTCATTCCAAATGGAGTCCTTGAAATTTTTACTCTGGAAGAATGGGATAAAAAAAGGTGTTAGTTAGATAATGATTGATTGATGATTTCAAGAGGAAATTTTTTCTGAAGATTGAGCTTTCATTTTTATAGAAGCAACTCCAATCATGAAAGTTTGTGTTTGAATATATTTCTATAACGAACCAGTCTTTCCAATGTTGTAATTTCCACCATAAGTTCCCTGTTTATAAGAAAATGAAAAATGCTATTACAAAAGTTGAAATTTATTTTTTGTAATAATAGAGTTAAAATTATAAATTATCACTACATACATGAAGAAGCGGTTGTTGTAGGACGCAACAGTCAGTGAAGCTTGTCAAGATCCTGACCTTTTCAGGATACTTGTTCTCATGAGCTTCAAATTCAACCTCTATTTCTTTCTTGCCAATTCCCTATATCTTTTATAAGACAAGCAAGAGAAGAAAGGAAAATTATGTTTAATACAGTAAAACCCAAGAATTAAATATCATCATTCCAATCAAACATTAGAAATTAATACAGTAATCCGAACACAAAAACTTATCACAAAATATAACTGTGAAAAGGTCCTAAGAAAGCACATAGAAGACCCACAATACTTATTCCTTCAACTCTATAGAAGATATCTAAACTATAAATGTTTCCTTGCTCTCCCTAGGAAACAGAGAGATAAAAGAAGGATACCTTTGAAGAAATTATCAGAATAGGCATATAGCTGTCAGTTTGGATCTTCCAAAGCGCTCATATTCTTGAACTCTGTAGCAAGGTTGTGATAATTTTATGGGTTTGCATTAATCTTATCTTATTACAGAACTAACAACAAAATTTCTTATAGAGATTGTATTCTTACGAGAGCAATGAATTGGACATTTTTGCCCACAAGATCAAGAAAGGCGGCGGCAAGAATGTCAGGGCCAATCTTCTCTTCAAGACAGCTGACGAGGATTACAATCATTATGTGTCTGGAAGGCAAGCACACAGTAATACAACTGTATCAATTTTCGGTACATGCACGCTAATGGACCCGCATTACAACCTTCCTAGATTACCAAATATCTAAGAATAACTGTTATACAAATGAACCATTAAGAACAATTATTTTAGGATATACATTAGTTCTAGCTATATTTTCATATTTGAATAATATAGGGAGTTACTTTGACAGTCTTTTTAATACTTAAGTTTGATGTGATCTACTTGGTCATTTGTACAAATGCCCTATTTGATTAATTTTAGGTCTTATTTTGGCTGTACTATGAGAGTTCCAAAGCAGAATGGCCAATCTGAATTTATATTTGGTGCAATCTGCATTGTTATTCGCTCAAATGTCATTTTTCAAATTAGTTAATTTGAGGATTAATTTTGGTAACACTTTGAGAACTTATAAACATAAGTGCAGGGAATCATGCTAAATTCATATTATGACCAATTTGAGCAGCATTCTTACCTTTCCTAGACCACTCATGCCAAATTGAAGTGCAACCTAAAGCAACTCTTCGAGTTTTCAGTTTTTTCCTCTGAAAGAATTGCACAAAAAAAAGAAAGAGTACTGTTACAGATTTGAACAATAATTGATTGACTGTTTGCAGCTCATTAGGGTTACAATTACAATATTCATTGTTTCAATATGATTAAATTAAAATCAGAGCTAATATACAAGATAACGGTCGACTATGACGTACTCCTTTATAAATGGAGCGATGATCTCTTTTTGTTCTGTACTCCTCTTTATAGAAGCAACCAAATTTGCTGATGTTTATTTGTTAATTAGTTACTGTAGGGAAGTCGTCTTTCAGACTATTCATACAATATGTACAGTTGAATATAAGCATTTGCAGAACAATGCACTAGTAGTATTGTGGGACAATTCGCCAATAGTATTTGCGGCAAACTCACGGGTATTTGCGGGGACAATTCGCTAATGGTATTTGCGGGACAATTTGCAAATAATATTTGCAGGAAATCTTCGAATAGTATTTGGTATTTGCGGGACAATTTACAAATAGTATTTGTGGGACAATACAAAGCAACAGAACCTTTTGAAATATACACACAGGTGAATAAAAACATTTTAAAAAGGCTTTAAGCCCTTTTGTTTTAGCTCATACTATTTTTGTTACAACAAGCACTAGTAAGGAAAGTTCGGAGTTTTGGCCTTAAGTTGGGGCTGGAGATACAGACAAAAGTTTAGCTTCAAAGGTAAAGTTCATCTGACTGGAGGAGGTTGCTAAAATGACCATATGACTTTGTAAATAATTTAAAAAATTAAAACGATACATTTGACAAAATGCAACATTTGGGCGTGAGAGAAATCAAATCTCTTAGAAAATGGAAAAAAAAAAAAACTCAAAAATGTTGAAAAAACAAAGATGAATAGAAACCGCGAAAAAAATCCCTGAGAAGGTGATGGAGCCATAGGAAACAAATAATAAGTCGCTCTTCTAGGCTGAAAGAGCTACTTAGGAAATAAATAAATCAAGAAATAGAGTATAACACACCTTTTTGTCTCTCTTCTCGTCGAATCCTTTCATAGAGATCAATTATCAAATTTCCTTCCGCTCTTCTCTCGTCTAATCATTCAAAGAGAATAAAAGGATCAATTTTCTATCTACCATACCCTGCGATTGTCCCGTTTGTTTGGATTATGTTTACAAAGATTTTGTTGTGAAACTACAGAACTGTAGATAGTACGTACCTAATCTAGTCAACTGCCAAAATTCCTAATCTAAATTCAATTAATAAAAAAACTTACCACCACGAACAGCATACAGTCAGAAAACCGAAAAGGAGAGGTGTGAGAGGTGGGGGAAAGGGGAGAAGGGTTTGCAATTAATCTTGGCTTAGGAGGCGGCGGCGGGGTGAGAGAGCCGGAGGTAGGGGAGGGGTTATTATATAGCGCGAGAATGGGGGTAGTGTAACGGGAACGTCACGAGTGAGGAGGGTGATTGTGCGCCACGCGGCACGGAGAGATGACAGGTGCCAAGTAAGAATGACAAATTCGGGTAAACTAACCTGTTCCTCTGTGGTGGAGGTGGAGCAATGAAACAAACCCATGACAGGTGGGCTCTACATGTTTCTTTTGGATTTATCTGCTATATTGGGTCAAGAAATTATGATTTGAATCAGTTTTGAACTTTTGATAAATGATAATTAATTGAATGCAAGCTCAATGTTTGTTTGGACTTTGGACTTCGTTGAGTTTTTTTTTTTTTTTATAAACCATAAATAAAAAAAAAATATTTTTAGGGTGATCTGAATTTGCGCCACACGGCACAGAGCGATGACAGGTGCCAGGTAGGAATGACAGGCGTCACGAATCCGGGCTGTCTGTTTCGCTTTGACGTTTTCTATTAGTGGGAGAAAATGCTTGTCATAAGTAACTGTTCCTCTGTGGTGGTGGACAGGTGGAGCAATGAAACAAGCCCATGACAGGTGGTTCCACGTGTTTCTTTTGAACTAAAACCTGTTATATTGGTCTAAGAAATTACGATTTTGATATGCGAAAAGAAAAAAAAGAAAATTTCCTGTTGATTTTACTTTACCAAAACAGTTTTGATAAATGTTAATTAATTGAATGCAAGCCCAATGTGTGTTTGGACTTCGTTGAGCCCATGTAACATTTCTCAAGTCCGTAATTAATATGACCCGGGCCCATATTTTGCCCTATGATGAATTCCATAATTTCCATTCCAGCTTTCGAAATAAAAAAATGTTCCGCACGGGTGCAAACAGATGGCACACGGATGGGACCGATTTTTTTATTAATCGAAATTAAATTAAATAAATATCAAAAAGGAGGAACGATATCGGTTTTTTTCAAAATCTAATAAGGACGGTAACATTATTAACGTCCCTAGAGATGGAGATAAAAAAAACGTCCCTATTAATGATAATCAGACCTCCCTTCCGGCTTAATCCGAAAGCCAAAATTAATCCGAACGCCAAAAAAAATAATAATAACGGACGCACGCATCGTCAACGTCCATCAGGGACGGAGTTTAAATCAAAGTCCCTTAGAGTCTGCTCCAATTAGGGTTACGCGGAGGGAGAGGAAGGAAAATACACTGTGCAGAGGTGAACGGTGCCTCAGCCCGCAGCTGCCCGAAAGTTTCACCTGCTCCAGAACCGGAAAAACGGAGGTGAAGCAGAGAGGAAACGGAGGTTAAGACGTACTGTGCAGAGGTGAACGCTATTGATTTTTGGCGAAAATCTTCATCCCCGATTTGAGGTGTAACAATCACTGTTCGGGGTGAACTTCACCTCCGACAGTTTCCTTCCCCTTCCATTAATGAGGGTATGTGGAGCAGACTCTTAGGGACGGAAATTAAATCAAAGTCCCTAGTTCCATTTAGCAGCCGACCCATCTTCGCTCTCCGCTCTCCACGGAGCTACTCTCCATCGCTCTCCATCGCAAAGCACGCGAAGGACCCTCTGTGTGCTTCGAATGAAAAATGATTTACGAAAGTGATGGGGAGAGTGTTATATGTGCATGGACGCTGATTTTGTTATCGTCCCTCAGGGACTCTGATTTTATTATCATCCCTAGGGACTCTGATTTTATTATCATCCCTAGGGACTCTGATTTTATTATCATCCCTAAGGACGTTTACATAGAAACCGTCCGTTATTATTATTAGGGACTCCATCGTTTGGATTAAGCTGGAGTGGGGGTATGATTATGATTAAGAGGGACGCTTTTTGTGTCTCCGTCCCTAGGGACGTTAATAATGTCACCGTCCTTATTAGATTTCGAAAAAAACCGATATCGTTCCTCCTTTTCGATATTTATTTAATTTAATTTCGATTAATAAAAAAATCAGCGGATGGGATGGTGGTAAAATTATATCTGCATCTGTTTTTGTTTTTGTTTTTCAAATACAAATACAGATTAAATATATGTAAATATGTACATAATACATATTAAACTATATGATATATATTATTATTAAAAAATATTAATATTGTATCCTTATCTGAAAAATAAAAGGAGATACATGAGCAAAAATTACAGTGTGATGTGCTCATCAATAGATGTTGGTAAGCACATCTTTAAAAAGTTATCAGATTGATTTCGAATTACGAATCCAAACTGTTGAAATCCATGTATTTCGTGAGTGATGCATGTACATGCAAAATTTTTAAAGTTTTGAATTTATTCAGTACATGATCAAGCAGTCAAGAAATGATGAAAAATGAATACATAAAACAATTAAAAAATTAACTTAAAAAATTCATTTTTATAGTTTGGATTTCACTTCTGCATGATTTTATGGGTTGCTAAAATAAAATTGTGGTTGGCAAATAAATTTTTGAGCTCCATGAGTAGACAAAAATAAAATTATAGTGTGGTTAAAAGCGGATTGGAGAAAAAAAATTAATTAACTGAGTCAGGAACTCTTTCTTTCTAGATAAGAAAAAAAATTCTTTGATTGAAATTCACTTTTAACAAATTTATATTTTAGCTAGCTCAATTTAACTCATATCATTTCATGACATTTGCAATAATCTGCACCATCAGAGAGAAACGCAATAAAAGAGTTCAGGTTTTTAATTCAAAAAATTTATTTGATAAAATATTACTTTATCATATTCGTTTTATTTTCAAGAATTATTTCTCATATCATAAATTTGTAATGCATATACTATTTAATTCCAAAATAAATAATTTATTTTATCAAGCTCTGAATCTGATCGCACCAACACCACTGTTCACGGAGTCAGAGATAGTTGCTGTAGAGCAGCTCCTCCAACTGAGCGAGAGCAGTTGCACTATCGGTGCCTCCGATTGAAACTTGAAAACCTCGGCCTCCTCCTCAACACGCTCTGTTAACGCCCCATTCAATTATGTAGTAGAGGATGATGAAGCCTTGTGGAGAAGGAACAAATGGTATCGTCTGATTTGTAAACTCGATGATCTAGCTCGTAAGCTGGAAGATGTGGTAAAAAGGAGAAGATGAGGAAGAAAAGAGAGAAGATCATGAGAAAATGCACTTGGCTTTTATTGATTTGAACATGTTGTATTTTGCTAGTTATGGTGAGAGATCTATGCGATATGAGTTTAGTATTTTTTTTTCCTCTATTTTGTTAGATTCTTTTATTATACATAAGATATAATTAATTTATAAGTAATCTACAAGTATTGTGAGATCTAGAGATGAAAAAAGAACTATTTACATAACTTTTACTTTGTATGCTAAAATATTTCTAATTTGATTATATATTTATTTGAATTTGAATTAAAAAATATATCATACGGTTTTGGCCTTGTACTTAATATATTATAGAATCAATGACATTTTTAAATACTAAAATTTTGTTTTACCTTTGAAATTATGATATTTATTTAATTGTGTGAAATATTATTGATTTTCTCTGATATTTTATTTTAATACTTAATTAAAAAAATATAAAACAGAAACACAATACTTTCACGATATTTCACGATATTTTCACGATTTCTTTTTTACTTTTACTTTACTTTGTCATCGCTTTACTTGTATATGTAATATGACTAAATGTCATATTACAATAACAAGTCCTTATATGAAAATTGCATTGTTTGGCATCTTTTGAAGATATTGAAAGAAGAAGAAGAAGTACAAATGAAATATTGCATCTTTTGAAGAAGAAGAAGAAGAAAAAGACCATGACAGTGGCAGTCACAGTGAAGAAGAAGAAGAAAACAACTCAGCTGAAGGCTACTGAGAAAAGGTTGGAGGCGTTCTGCAGGGTGCCTCCTGATTTTGACTTTAAACCGTCTCATTCGTGTCATCGTCTCATTCAAGAGGATCACACTTTTGATCATTGGAGGGTCATTGTCATATGCATGTTACTTAATATGACCACTGGAAAACAGGTATATACATATACTCTCATCCCATAAAAATCATATGCTCATTTTGCTTTTTGGCATTTCATCGAACACCTTGATTGCATTATATATTTTTTCATCCCAAATGTCCTGAACCAATTTGGAGAAATCCATTATCAAACCTATATTAGACAAAATGAAATAATTGTAACATCGATTAGTCAAACTAATAATTCTATAAATTGATAAATAGGTTTAAAAAAGTACTAGAAGACTTCTTTGTTCTATGTCCTGATGCTGAGACTACAACAAAAGTTGATGTACAGAAAATTCAGAATGTGATTTCCACTTTGGGATTGCATAATAAACGCGCTCGCATAATTAAATGTCTCACAGAAGAGTATTTAAGATCTTATTGGACTCACATTACTTCTCTCCATGGCATTGGAAAGTAAAATATATCATACTGTTTTGGCCTTGTACCTTAATATATTATAGAATCAATGACATTTTTAAATACTAAAGTTTTGTTTTACCTTTGAAATTATGATATTTATTTAATTGTGTGAAATATTGTTGATTTTCTCTGATATTTTATTTTAATATTTAATTAAAAAAATATAAAATAGAAACACAATACTTCCACGATATTCTTATGAAACCATCTCTTTATATCAAAGGGGATATTTTTGTATGCTAAACAAATTCATATTTTTATTGTGAATTGAATGGTATCGTTCACATTATTTTGATGTTATGTATATTATCTAGACTCACTCAACACATAGATAGATCATGTAAAATCCCTCATTCCAATAATTGTCAAAGACTATCAATTTAAATACAAAATTATACTAATGATTTCCTTGATATCACAATATACATAAAACTTGTGCTATCTACTCAAGTTTTCCAATTTTCCGTTAATCTATTTGTCCATCCATTTATACGTACGGTAATCGTAATCATCTATCTATTAAGTAAATTTACATAATTGTTATGAATTGAAGTTTTAATTTTTGTATATATTTATGTAAATTTTGTAACACTTGTCATTAATAATATTTTTTTTACATAACATAATAAGAATTCTTGTTAATTGATAAGTAGGTGGTCCATTAACTAAATAGACACTCGGCATTGCATAATACATACAATAGAACAGAGGACCTCCGTCCCTGCTTTATAAGTGTGCGTATCCTCTGAGATATCTCAATTTTACGTGACCGACGTGTCCGGTGCCTATTCGGGGAACGTAGGGGGGCAGTATTATTTGAGCTTTGAGATTCGTGCGGAACGTATTTGAACGATTGAGATATTCCAAAAAGTCACGCAAAGTTTGAGATATCTCAGAGGATGCGAATTCGCTTTATAACACCTAGCTATTAGGTTCCGCACACAAATTGAACTCCTTAGTAAATCAAAACTGATGTTTCTTTGTATACGAGGCAGAGACAGTGAATGAGTTAAAAATATATTTCATTCTTAATTCTAACTTGTTATATAATTCGGTACTACGCTACAGAACAGTAACTTACTAAAAATGTACATGAGAGGGAGTTGCTTTTTATTCAATAATTAGTAATTCTCTTATTTACATCTAAGCTAAATAATGAATAATCTTTAACGGATTATTGGATCCTGTTTTTCTCTTTTCTCAAAAATTAAATTAAATTGAATTATTAATTACGAAGCACCAGCTTGCCACAATTTCAAAACATGATAAGTTGAAAATGGTGCAAACAAGCAACGGGCCGACATTTACACGAGAGAGAGAGAGGTTTTATGGAGTCCATTATGGATTTGTAATGGGCCGAGTCCATTATGGATGGTGACGGTAATGGTCTGCATTAGAGTTAAGTATCACTGGGCATTAATAGCTAGATATTGCTCTAAATTTGAAATTGAAAAAGATATCTAATTAATGTGTCCTTCACAAAACAAGACTTCGACAAATATGAACAATTTTGCTTTATTTGTACAATTTTTTTGTGAATGTTTCCTGGTAAAAAAAAAAACAGTTTTGTAAACTTCAGGAAGCATTTAAAACTGAAAAGTTTTATTAATGATATAATGCCAGTTTCTTGAGATGTGTGTATGCGAATTTTAAAACTGGGCATTTAAAACAGAAGTTTTGCATCAATCTTTACATGAGAATGAGAATTTAAAATTTTAAAATTCTTTATATATTCTGTATTAAATTCAGTCCACCATAGGTGACCTATTACTTCAAGTTTTAATGCTTGGTTGTAAACATCTGGCATAGGGGACGAGAGCTTGGGTCTGATGGTTTCCATATCCGTCCGATCCACTTTATGATCCGTGCGCACATATATTAAAGCAAACTCACACGGAGGTAATACCCCGCTTAATAAAATAAAATAAAAATAAAAAAGACATTCATTTGATCCCAGTATTGATAACAAAAATATACATTAACAAATAAATTTCTTTATCTATGGAAAAAAAAAATTCAAGACGTATATGAAAAATTGGTACAAAAATGCTCTGAAAGCGAAGAGCCTTCAACAAAAAGCAAAAACTACAACATATTGTATTAATCAGCCTTGTATGTACCCTGGTATTTAGAATTAGTTCTTCAATTGGCTAGTAATAAATGACAGTTGCCTAAGATATACTGATTAAATTTGTGACGGATGGCAAGCGTGCGCCTTCTTCAGATGCTACCTTGTGTTGTGGAGAAGCTCTGTCTAGGGTTATCCTCAACTCGGGAAGATTATTTACCTGACAAATTACCTTTTCCGGACTTAGCAAATTGGAGGAAATTGTCCCTGGTTGTTCTGACAAGGCACTGGAAGCAGTGCATCCATTCTGTTCTTCAAACTCTCAGGGGATCACTATCTACTGGGCCCACGCAACTCCTCTTCGCCCTTGAAATCTGGAATTGATATCATTAGGGATGCAAACGGATCAATGAGTGTGTGATTTAATTTTTTAATGTTTGGTACATGCTAAGGGACAGCTAAGATTAAACAATACTGCAATACAAATGAACGATATTTTATGCAAAATGTGGCTGGTAATTCAGTACACACAAAATTTATTAACATTTCAAGAATAATAATAATACATTAGTTCTAGCTATATTTTCATATTTGAATAATCAAGGGAGTTACTGTGACAGAGTACTTGTAAATTCAAGTGCATAATTCATCTCATATTAAAGTTTGATGCGATCTACATAGTCATTTGTACAGATGGCCTAGTAGATTAATTCAATGTCTTATTTTGGTAATACTTCGAGAGTTTCATAGCAGAAATGTTATATTTCAAATTAGTTAATTTGAGGGTTAATTTTGGTAACACTTAAAGAACTTGTTACACAAGGGCAGGAAATCATATGCTAAATTAAAATTATGACCAATTTGAGAATTAATTCTTACCTTTCCTAGACCAATCATGCCAAATTGAAGTGCAATAGCCATCCCTAGAGCTACTCCAGGTGTTCTCAGTTTTTTTCTCTGGAAGAATTGAACAAAAAAAAAATAGTGTTACTAATTTTAATAATAATCGATTGACTACTTGCAGATCATTAGGGTTACAATTACAATAATTTGTTACTGTAGGGAAGTCGTCTTCCATACTATTCATACAATATGTACGGTTCGATAAAAGCATTTGCGGTACAATTCGCTAGTAGTATTCGCGGGACGATACAAGCAGCAGAACCTTTTGAAATATATGTACAGGTGAATAAAAGCATTAATAACGTATTTATGCTCTTTTTTATTTTAGCTCATTCTTTTTTTGTTACCAATAAGCACTTGTAAGGAAAGTTTGGAGCTTGGGCTTAGAAAAATAACAGATATGAGCTGAACCGGGAGAAAATCTCTGAGAAGGAGATGGTCCCAAAGGAAACAAATATATTGCTCTTAGGCCATTATTAACCTCTACGCTGACTGAGCTACTAAAGAAAAAACGAAGGAAAATAGAGAAATAATAGCAAACCTGTTTGGCTCTCTTCTCGTCGAATTCGCTCTTTCGGCTCTCTCTTCGTCGAATCATTTCAAAGAGAAATAAAAAGATCAATTGTTCTATCTTATCTACCTCCGATTACAATTCTTTGAGCCATTTGAGGAGGGTATAAATAACCTTTCAGTCAAACAAAAATGGAATATGACTCCCAAGGGAGGCGGGAATGCGGCAGTCATATTTTAACCTAGAAATACTTTGCTACTTGCTAGGGCCTTGTTTTTATCATGGCCGTTGTTTGCTTAATTCTATGTTCTTTGCGCCGTTGGATTTTACTCTTTTATTCCCCCGATATTTGCCCTAATTAAAAAAGGATGCCCGTAATCATACAAACAAGTAACGGGCCGTAATTTACATGAGAAAGAGATGGATTCTGGACTCCATTATGTATTTGTAATGTAATGGATCGACTTCACCCAATATTATTGGGCCAACAGTGTTTGGGTTTTCTGAACTCCACAACTTTCCGTATGTAGCTTTTTCAAAAATAAAACCTCGTATAACAAAGTTAGTAAGTGAAAAATCGGTGAAATTTTTTTTTTGGATTATACATGATTTTTAATGTAGGATTAGTGTTTTTATACACGATTCGAAAATCGTGTTAAATTTAGCGACTTCTTGTACATGATTTCTGTAGACATATGTATAAAGGCTCATTTTTTAAAGTAGTTAGAACATTAAATTGAACTCCTCAATAAGATTAGGACATCAAATGAAACTGGATTATTAATTACGAAGCACCAACCTGCCCCAGTTTGAAACATCGTAACTTTGAAATGATGCAAACAAGCAACGAGTTGACATGAGAAAGAGATGGGTTTCGTGGAGTCCATGCATTATGTACTTTGTTTTTAAATTAAGGTCGTATGACTGCATATGCGGTTGTATACAGTTGTTGCGTAAAAAATATCATACAATTCCTCTTGTATGGATTTAAACATGCGACCTATGCGGTCATGCGATCTTATGCGGATTTAAATATGCGGCTACATATGTGGTTCATACGGTCTTATGCAGATTTAAATATGCGGCTACATATGCGATTCATGCTGTCTTATACGGATTTGAATATGTGGTTCATGCGGTTCATGCATTCTTATGCTAATTTAAATGTGCGGCTGCATATGCAGTCCATGTGGATATTTCACTAGTTGCTTCGAAGTCCGAAAAATATCTAGAAAAAAATTGCATCGGGAGAGACTTAGACTCATTATCTATAAAAGTGTGGTAAAAAGTACAAACAACTAGGTTATAATACTCTTATGTTATAAATTAGTTTTATTTTATATATATATATACAGAGAGAGAGAGAGAGAGAGAGGGGGGGATCAAGTTACAACAACAGTTTTTTTTTATTTTCAAAGTCCAAATCGTCGATCCAAACCGTTCAACATAATTATCTAAATAAAATATACTTCCATATCAAATTTTATATTTTTGTGAATTTTTTTACTATTTATTAAGATGGGTACAAAATTCAATGGTCTGAATTTGACTAGTTTTTGTAAAATACTTAATAAATAGTAAAAAAATTCAAAAAAATGTAAAAATTTGATCTGGAAGCACATTTTATTTAGATAGTCATGTTGAACGGTTTGGATCGACGATTTGGACTTTGAAAATGAAAAAAACCGTTGTTGTAACTTTGTTGTAACTCAAAATTGTTGTAACTTGATCTCTCTCTTTATATATATATATATATATATATATATATATATATATATATATATAGAGTTGGGCTAACTTGCTTTGGGAAGTAAAGAGAGTTCTTTACTTCCCGCTCGTATCGACATTTTCAAAGTTCAAATGGCCGATCCGAACCGCTCAACATGTTCTCCATATTGAAATGTGCCTGGAGACCAAATTTTACATTTTTTGGAATTTTTTTAGTATTTATTAAGCCACTTTGAAAATCGCTGATCCAACGGTTTCACTGTTCAAACAGTGAAACCGTTGGATCAGCGATTTTCAAAGTGGCTTAATAAATACTAAAAAAATTCCAAAAAATGTAAAATTTGGTCTCCAGGCACATTTCAATATGGAGATCACATCTAACGGTTCGGATCGGCTATTTGAACTTTGAAAATATCGATACGAGCGGGAAGTAAAGAACCCGCTTTACTTCCCAAAGCAAGTTAGCCCAACTCTATATATATATATATATGAGTAAATCTAGGGTGTGACGTGCTCACCAAGAGGGTTTGGTGAGCACAACTCCAAAAATACATCGGATCGGCTTCAAATGATGAATCCAAACCGTTGAAATCCATGTACTTCGTGAGTGATGCATGTACATGCAAAATTTTGGAAGTTTCGAATTATTTTGCTACGAGGTCAAGCGGTCAAAATAATGATGAAAAATGAATATATAAAACAACTAATAGAATAACTTATTAAAATATTCATTACTTTGACCGCTTGACCTCGTAGCAAATGAATTCGAAACTTCCAAAATTTTGCATGTACATGCATCACTCACGAAGTACATGGATTTCAACGGTTTGGATTTGTCATTTGAAGACGATCTGATGTATTTTTGGAGTTGTGCTCACCAAACTCTCTTAGTGAGCACGTCACACCCTAGATTTACTCTATATATATATATATATACACACACTTTTAACAACACAGTAAAACCGCATATGTACTTCTACATTATAATCTACATATACGTCCACATACTGCAAATATACAATGGCTTTCCTCATACATGAATAAAACTGCATTTAAAAATACTAATTATATATTTGTATGTAACGGGTCGGATTCAGACCACAGTGATTGAGTTTTCTGAACTCATCTTTTCATATTTTCATATGTATGTACCAATTTTATAACACAAAAACCACATAAACAAAGCATTCACAGAGAGGAAGGGAGTCATTTGATGTTATCGGCAGCCCCTAATCAACGAACCAACTTATTTGGGCCTATCAGGTATAATTCGGCCTCATTTGTTGTGAGCATTTCTGGGCCTAGAAGCAACTGAACCTATTTTTGGGCCTAGAAGCAACTGAACCTATTTTTTTTTTCAAAAAAAAAAAAACAAAGTTAAAATGAACCTATTTTGCACCGTTTCGCCCTGCATAAACTCAACTTTTTAGGATTTTTTTCGTATTATTAAAAAAAATTAATGTATTTTTTTTCTTATTTAGATAAATTTATTAATAATCAAATACTCCTATGACTTTATAACAAAATTTAGAATATTTATATATTAAAAATTAAGCTTCCTATTTTATATTAATGACTATATACTTTAATTGAATAATATGATTATATATTAAGCTATTTCAAATCAAGTTCAAGCTAGCCAGCTAAAATTTCAAACTCTCTCGAGCGTAGTGGCCAAGTTAGAATTTGAAAATAATTCGAGAAGATTACAAGTTTGTAATTTGAATATAGTACGGATTTAAAATGAATATGAAAGACACCTTTTTAGAGAAAGATGGAAAACCTTAAGGGGTGTAAATTATCCGTAGATAATTCGCTTTGAATCCGTATCTGGATTAAACAAATACGGATAATTTTAGTATATGGAAATAATTCCATGAGGATATAATCGGAGCGGATATCTGTATATATCTGGATCCAAAATTTATTCTTTCAGCAGCTTTCAATTCATTTCACTCTTGTGAAGTTCCCAAAAAACATACATATTCGTTTAAATTCAAGAATTTTGGTAGGAAAATCATATAATCTATTGGGATAATGGATTGGTTCTCTGAACCAATAAGCAATTAATCATGCATAATTGTCGTGCAAACTTAAAAAGTCTATTAAATTTTTGTCAATTTAGGTAATCAAATTAGATAATTTAAAATTATGAAATTTAGTATAATTACTCAATATCCGATAATTATCTGCTCCATATTCGTATTCGAATCCGTATCCGTGGATTATCCGTTCCCTATCTGTGTCCGTTTAAGACGGATATAGTTTTCAATTTTTATCAGTATCCGTATTCGTATCCGCTCGTTGAAAAACGGATACGGATATGATATTAGCATTATTCGCTCCGAATCTGCTCCGTTTACACCCCTAAAAACCTTGCCTTTCAACTTTAATATTCATAAAAAGAATTTCCATTCGGATTTTGAACTCACGTTTTTTTTTTTAAAGAATATTGACTTTTGTCAATTTCAAAAGCTAATTTATTAGCACTAATGAGTTTTCTTTTCTTTTCTTTTCTTTTTTGCGTGCATGAGAGTTAGTTGAAGTCAACTGGATAAAACAATTCTGAACATTATTTTCCAGAGCGGACTTTATAATAATTTTTTAAATTGGGAATTAGAACTTAATTAAAAAAGAATAAAAGAACACCTGGAGTAGTTTTTTATTTTAGAAAATATGAACGATGTAGTTTTTTTATTTTAGAAAATAAAAAATCAAATCTACAAAAAAAGAAATTGATTGGTTTTTTTTAAAATAAATGGATACCAAACTAATGATACAAATTGACTGATAAAAAACACAAATGGTATAGTTCTAACCATTTCTTTTTTTGACAAATTTATGATTAAGTTGAGGTTTAACGTCTAAAAAATATTAGAACAACAGTACAACACTACGGTCTCATAAACATGCATCCGATAGAATCGAATCACTTGCATAGTTCCATCTATGTTTAAAAAATAAAAATCAATATTTTTTTCCAAAGATTTTAAATTTTAAATTTCTATAAAAAAATCAACGATGTATAACAGTAAAATATCTGGTGCAATTATTATTATTTTTTTAATTTCTATAAAGAAATCAACGATGTATAACAGTAAAATATTTGGTGCAATTATTAATTATTTTTTTTAAAAGATAGTGCAGAATACAGCTAAATGGACAGAACAGAGACCCCACCAGGCACCGAACACGTATCCTCTGCATTAACTCAAAAGGAACTATTTTGAGTTAATTCATCTTGACCGTCTAATTTTAAAAGAAACTAATCAGCCCGTCTAATTTTAACACAGGGTCTATTATTATCGGCACGGATCTAATCCGCACGGATCTTAACTCATATCGATGTTCCAGATATATTAACCCAAAAGATTCCCTTTTGAGTTAATGCAGAGGATACGAATTGCCAGGCACCCAGCTCATTCCCCATGGACCCCATGGCCCCATGTAACATCCATTCATCATGAACTGTGATTTATACATTTATTTAATTTCCCGCGGTTCGGCGACATAAAGCTGCCCAACCTTTCCCCTTCCTTCACGCATCAGACGTGACCCTCACTAAAATTTTCCGTGCTCAGCTCCTCTGCAATCCTACGGACTTCATTACATTGTCCAACTAGATATAGACCGTCAAATTCAGATCATACGGTAATAATTTACAGGCCAGAGGCCCAGAGCTGGAGAGGATCCAAACATTGAAATACCTGACCAAGAAAACAAAATCTGCATTCGTAACCGTCTTTTCTGTCACTATTAGTAACTTTTAATGTCTTAATAAATCGTATTATTTACGGAATTATTTTGTTGCCAGAAGACAACAGCTTGGAGCTTTGATTGGGCCGCGTTGCCCCTAGGTCACGCAACGGCATCACTCAGTCACGGGACCTCCATGGACCAGTCAGGTCGTCCTGTGGGCCTGTGGCTGTTTTGATGACAAGTCAGGTGGGCCACGTTGTACAGTCCTTTAACCGGTCACCACTTGACCGTTAACTGCTAGAGACACTTTCCTCCGCGTTTTTTTTTTCATAGCCATAAAATTTTTTTTAATAAAAATAACCAGTATACCAATTTAATTTCAAAAGTAAATAGACTGCTTCACTGAGAGGTGGTATTCCCTGAACACCAAACCGTCCCACAGTGGGGCGGTCATTTTCGCCTAAAAAAACGAACATCATAAACAACAGATAAATAATAATACAATCTATAACATCCAGATAATAATATAGTCTACAATATCCAAGCAATAATATATTCTGCAACACAAAGTCGAACAATACAGCAGAACATAAAATATTACAAATCCAGTCTTTTAACACAAAATACTTCAAATACATCCCTAAAATAACAAACTAAAATCCAGACTATGAATTGGAAGTTCTGGAACTCTCTCCCTTCGTCTTCGTAGGTCGACTGATACACATAACACACTCACATTCTTCAAAACAATAGTCATTTGCCAGATCTACATCCTTATCGAGCATTTCGGGTGAATTCTGATGCCAAAAATATGACACCATAATATGTCATCAATGTCTCGCTTGACACGATATGCGGCGCACATTTCTCATTCAAGTGAAGGGTCGATATCGGAAAACATATTCTCAAACACTTCTCCAGTCTTCGGATCATCGGTGTTCATGATGTCTTCAACATCTTCGGGTGGAAGCCCCATACGAACTAAATGCCTCCTATAACGGACGTCACTCGTCCAAAATTGATCGACTAAGGTTCTGCGAGCATTACGTTTGGACTGATTTGCTTCATACCGGAGTTCAGCTTTTGGTGCCATAGTGAGAGCTAGGGTTTCAAATTAGCACGATGGATTAAACAATTTCTAACATTT
Organism: Carex arenaria; assembly: GCA_964058825.1. Lineage (NCBI taxonomy): Eukaryota > Viridiplantae > Streptophyta > Magnoliopsida > Poales > Cyperaceae > Carex > Carex arenaria. Next base: position 637,046 of record CAXKVW010000006.1, on the reverse strand, counting down.
TTGGACAATTTGTGACTTTTTTAAATATAACATAAAATTAATTAATTAAAAAATAAAATACCTCAGTCACTGTTGAAGAAATCGTCTCAAAATCGCCTGAAAAATCACCTCGGAGCACTGTTTGAGAGCTGAGTTCAGTTTGGGAGAAGAAGAAGTGAATTGTGGTGAGGCAAGACAGAAAAAAAAACTCAATTGTTAGGACAAATAGTGAACCTCTCCACTGGAGAGGCGTTTTGTGTCAAGGGACACTGTTGGGCAGCACACCTATGCTTCCTGCATCCTAGGAATTCACCTGGTGTTCAGAGAGGACTGCTCCTCGGTGGGACGATTTGGTTACTTTTGAAATTAAATTGATATACTTGTTATTTTATTAATTTTTTTTAATGGTTATGAAAAAAAAAACACAGCACTTTCCTTCTTGTAGAATGTGCTAGCGGCACCTTTTGGTTCGTCTGTGGAGATTAAAATATTGTTTATAATGACAAGTCAGTAAAATGTACAGATATTAGGTAAAATTTAAACTCAGATATTTATAATTATAAAGTGAAATTTTAACTATCAAATTATGAGTGCATATTTAGCATTTTATAAGAAGACTAAATCTTACAAAAAATTATAAAAAAAATAATTAGTTGAATTTGAATATATATAACTAAAAATTTTAAAATTATAGGAGCGGCTAAGTACCTCTATGATCGGTTATGGATCCGCTACTAGTGTTAAGACCATTAGATTGAGTATCGAAATGTCAGACGTTGTACATATCGGTTGAGCACGCTCGTATGATCAAGACAACTAATAATAATTTGTCAAATGTAGTAGTTAATTATTTATATCATAAACTTAAACTATAACTAAGAAATTTGGTGGATTATTAAGGATAAAATGGTATTTTTTTTTTAAATCTTTAGTAAAATATTTTTAGATTTGCTGATCTCCTATTTTATACAAAAAAAATACAAATAATCAATTTCTTAATACAAATTCTTTTGTCTTTTTACTTTCTAGCTTGTGTACATTATCAATACATAATACTACTACAAATAAATTACAAAATATAGAAAGAATATAAAATGAAATAAAGCTAAAATTTATAAAATCGTTATCCTTAGTTTACATCCGTGATATTTCATAAATGTGCGAGAGTTTCTTATTAAGAAAACTATTTACAAATTCTACGCTGATCAAATTGTTGGCTTAAATTATTTCTTTTTTTTATTATTGACGTGTATTAATAGAAACTGTAAAATTAATTTCAAGGATGTGAAAGTACAGAAACTTAGAGATTTTAGTTTCTAAAAGGTGGTTAATAGTTATTTAGAAACTCATTTGAGTTGTTGAGATGAAGATGCTTTAAGTCTAACAGTTTTAATGACATGTTTTCGATTTGCAATTCTAATGTAAAAATAAAAAATTCAATAGCCAACACAAAAATATATTATTCGATGTGCAATTCTAATAGCGCGCTTTTGTAATTCTCAGAATCAAGAAATACAATTACAATTATAGAACAACAGTGTTAAAAAAAAAACACTTTATAACAAATTATAGTATCTCTAAAAGCCCAATTTTAGAACCAATTATTTACCATTGGTTTCTCAAAAAAAAAAAATATATATATATATATATATATTGGCCGTCTTTATATTTAATAGATGTTTATAAAGAAACTATAAACGGTGAATAAATTTTAGTGGTACCTCAGCTGTATTGAGCTATCAATCAATTCCCATGGAATATCTCCAATCTGGCATAGCACTCATGTCTTAGTGGCGATGAGCACCTTCCTAGCTCCTTCATACATGCTCTTTTGCTAAACTACCCCTGCTATAATTGATTATATACATTATAGTTCATTCATTTGTTCCTTAACATAGTAACAAGATTCGCGAATTATTCATTTTTTTTGTGATGCAGAACTGAACGCCGAATTATTCGGTTGACTAAACTTTGACCGAATAATTCGTGAATTTTACGAATTTTTCTCGAATTTTACGAATTTTTCCTGAATTATTCCCGAATTTTTCCCATAATTTTTATTTTTTGGTTATTTTTTGTTTTTGCTACCTTACAGAACTGAGATCTCTGATTCGAATAATACTAAATCATTCCCGAATTATACCCGAATTAATTCCGCCTCAAAAATAATTTGTTGTGATGGAAATTATTACATTATTTTGCATCAGAGAAACCAAAAAACTTGATAAATGTAAGTGAGATTACTTTCTATAGTCTATAATCTAAATAATGACCTGTATTTTGAACTTGAGAAAGAGAAAAATATCAATCAATAATCCAAATAATTCCTTGCACCATAAAAACATGTTTAAACATCAATTCGAATTTTTCTGAAAAACATTTTGATCGTGTATTATTATTCAATCAGTCTAAATAAGTAATATAATTTCTTGCTATTATAAAAAAAAATTACTTCGCATTGTAAAAACTATTAGTTGAATCTTAAGCAGGAGAGCTTCAACAGTACGGTGTAATGATCAAATTAAAATTATCACTTGGTTTTAATGGAAATTATTATTTGTGCCCATCACAATCAATTAATCTCCTTAAGGAATATTGAAACTATCAATTGGTGTTATAGATACTACTAATTAGTTGTCATATAATCAGTCTTATATATTGTTTATCAATTGTTTTTTATTTATTTTTTCAAGAACTTGCAGCGTACGTAGGGGTGTAAACGGAGCGGATAATGCTAATATCGTATCCGCATCCATTTTGCAACGAGCGGATACGAATACGGATACAGATAGTAAACGGATATCAAAATTTAAAACCATATCCGTCTTAAACGGATACGGATACAGAACGGATAATCCACGGATACGGATTCAAATACGAATATGGAGCTGATAATTGTCGGATATTGAGTAATTCTACTAAATTTCATAATTTTAAATTACCTAATTTGATTATCTAAATTGATAAAAATCTAATGGACTTTTGAAGTTTGCACAGTGACAATTATGCATGATTAATTGCTTATTGGTTCAGAGAACCAATCCATTATTCTAATAGATTATATGATTTTCCTACCAAAATTCTTGGACTTAAACGAATATCTATGTTTTTTGGGAACTTCGCAAGGGTGAAATTAATTTAAAGCTGTTGAAAGATTAAATTTCGGATCCGGATATATACGGATATCCGCTCCGTTTATATCCTCACGGAATTATCCGTATCCGGATCATTTTTCCATATACTAAAAATATTTGTATCTGTTTAATTCGGATACGGATAATAAGCGGATTCGGAGCAAATCATCCGCGTATAATCCGAATTCGTTTACATCCCTAAGCGTACGTGCATATATATGCCATGCTGCATGGAAGAAACTGAATGTTTAGAGAATGAATGCAAGAACTTTCATGAAATTGATTTTTTTAAGTAAAAGTTGAAGATTAAGTTATCCAACTACTTAATATCCATAAAGAATTCCATTTTAAATTTAGAACTTTTATAAAATTGACGTTATTGTTAACGATAATGGAAACTTTATTAAAAATAGTGTTGTATATCTATCAAACATTATTATGGATTTATAGTATGATAAAAATTGAATTTGAAAAATTGCAGTATTATATATATTTTTTAACATAAGAGTTCGTGTCAATCACGTAATGTTTCTTACAAAGGCGGATCTACATTATTTGAATGGATAGTATGAAATTGACACCCATTCGTAATAGGAAAATTTTACGTACTTGACCCACATTTACGTTTGACTCCCATAGTCTGAAAATCTGACTCCGCCACTGATTTCTTACATGAACTTAACATGCGCCTTTGAGCTACAAATTTGTTTAACATGGATTATGTACTTTATTTACTCTTGCCGAATAATGTGCTAATGTTTCTCGAGTGATTATATCTGTTGAATTTTTCTATTGTGTTGTTATTTTCAAAGTATGTTGCTGAATTATAACTTGTAGCCTGTTTAGTTTCACTTTGACTATTGTTCCTTTTCCTCAAAAAAAAAAACTATTGTTCCTTAATATAAATTTTTTTTAAAACTTTGATGTAATAAATAGCTTGAAGATCCTAGTTCTTTATTTGAGGTGCGCATTTTCCGATTTTCCTCATTTAAAGTGAGGATATTTAAAGAGAAAAAAATATTCCATCCTTGCACATTTTCTAAAAATTTACTCCTGACTACGCGCTAAAACAATTAAAAAAAGAAACAATATGTTAAAATATAAATTTAGACGAGGGGTAATGCATAAATTTCCTCTCTCAAATGATTTATAAACTCGGAGCACGACCAATGTCGCTGACATCTGGCCCTCACAAACACCAAATCTTAACGGAGCAAAATTAACTGGATGATTTGACTGCTCCTCCTCCTAGCAGAGAGAGAATACGTACCTGATCCCAGTCCACAACTTCCTAGAAACTGTCTTGTGGACCCCCCCAAATTCTGGAAACTTGCACCCGTCGCACGAGTTAGCGGGGCCACAGTACCTTCCCAATCTCAGCATTCCGCGTTGCTCTCGTACAATTATGTAGTCTCTATCGGCTAATACTATGCTGATCTTACCGTTTATTTCCAATTGAACGTCTGTATAATGCACCTTGGATGATCAAACAATAATGGAGAGGATCCGATGGGACCACCTGGATTCAAGCGAACGCAACTTCCTCCGGGGTGCGTATCCTCTGAGATATCTCAATTTTTGCTTGACCGACGTGTCTGATTTCTATTCGGGAAACCGTAGGGGGCCAGTATTATTTGAGCTTTGAGATTCGTGCAGAACGTGTTTGAACGATTGAGATATTCACAAAAGTCACGCAAAGGTTGAGATATCTCAGAGGATGCGAATTCCTTCCTCTGTAGGTACGACGGGATTTGTTATAAAGAAGCCAATATATAAATCTAACTAATTACGAACTAAATCTCAACGCCTACTTATCACCTTCCCAAACTCGCTGTACACCTCCTATAAATCTTCTCGACCTCTCCTCTCTCTCCTTCCTAATTCGATCCACATATTTGAAGTTCTTCCAATTTTCCTAATTCCGACATTACCAAACCTTAAAAGCCTCTTCTGATCCCGATAATTTTCATGGGAAAGATCCGTTCTTTCTTTAGCCGACGCATCCGGTCGAAGCGCCAAAACCACCAAGACCACCAAGACCAGGATCTGGCCATCACCAGCCCGGCCTCCTCCGCCACCTCCGCTACCTCTCCCACTGCATCTGACACTGCCGCCACCGTGACCATCTCTAGTGAGAAGGAACTCGAGCGTGTCTTTAACAAGTTCGACAGGAACGGTGATGGCCGCATCAGCCGTTCTGAGATGGGTGAAATTTTTGAAAGCCTTGGTCAGACCGCCTCTGACGAAGAGCTCGATCACATGATGCGAGAGGTTGACGCTGATGGTGACGGCTTCATCTCCGTTGAGGAGTTTGCCGATCTGATGTCTGGTGATGGGGATCAGGCGGCTGAGGAAGAAGAACTGAGGCATGCATTTGCGGTTTACGATTTAGATCGTAATGGTGCAATCTCGGCCGAGGAGATCGCAAGGGTAATGCGGAGTCTCGGAGAGGCGGCATCGATCGCACAATGTAAGAAGATGATCGATGGAGTCGATCAAGACGGGGATGGTATGGTTTCGTTCGAGGAATTCAAGGTCATGATGGCAAATGGAGGCAAGGTCCGCGTTGCCAAGAACAGTTGATCCGGTTTGATCCTTGTTTAATTAATTTAATTTTCTCTTTCTTTTGTAGCTTTTCTTTTGATCTCTTTTTGGTGCATCGTTTTAGTCTGTTTCCCAATTTTTAGGGAGTTGATGACGAGGAAAGAATGAGTGGTTAAATGTATATATTTGGGTCGGGATTATAGTTTTATAATATAATTTTTTTTTTTCATTCGATTTGGATGTTTTTCTATGCTAATTATATATATGAATAAACAATAATAGAAACAAGAAATAATGTTGAATTGGGTGAATTGGTAACTTTTCCTCCATTGTTTGAGCCTCTCTAATCTTTCTTTATTTTAATTAATTAAATTTTGGCGGGTAATGTTGTTTGTAGGGACCATTTTGTGTTGAATTAAACAGAGCTAGGTAACTTTAAAATTAAGACAAAAAATATATTTTTTTTAAGTTAGAATTTGTATCCAAGAATAGACTTCAAGATACAAGAAGACATCATAATTTTTTGGAAAAATTGATTATTTGTCACTTCAAAATCTTCAAATCTAAAAAATACCATTACAAAATTATAAATCTGAAATGCCACTCTAAACTTAGTTAATTCTTAAATTTGCCACAAATACACAATTTTTATACTTTTTTTTATTAAAAATTAACTGAAAAATACAGTTTTGAGATAAATATTTCTGTATTTTCCTATATACCATTCAGACTCCTCATTATACTTATCACAAAACTATATTTTTCAGTTAATTTTTAATAAAAAAATGTATAAAAATTGTGTATTTGTGGCAAATTTAAAAATTAACTGAGTTTAGAGTGGTATATTTCATATTTATCTTTTTGTGATGGTATTTTTTAGATTTGAAGGTTTTGGAGTGACAAATAACCAATTTTTCCTAATTTTTTTTAAGCAATTTGTTTTTTTGTTTTTTGTTTTTATCTTTTCACTAAATTTTGGCGTAAAATTCTAAAGTGGTCCAGATCCACGGATTATTTTAGGAATGAATTTGATGGTTGTTTCTGATAGAGAATATGTAAAAATAGCACAAAATAGAAAAGAATTCCAAAATCTTGAGATTTTAAAACTCTTCCTCAATTAAGAAAAATACGCGTTTTAATTAATTACAATGTAGGCGTGTTTAGATGGCTACAGCTACACCAACCAACCGGTAAAGATTTTAACATATCAGTTTTGACTTCAAACTACGCACATATATAGAATCTAAACACCGCTACATGTAATTTGTGTATTGTACAAAGTCAAAACTGCACTGTTAAAATATTTATACCCCAAAAACATCAGTGCATGTGTGCATCACCATCTTTCCATTTTCTTCTTTTCTTCTAAGTAAAAAACTGCAATACGATCTAAGAGGCCGATGCATTATTTGCCCTTAATAATAACATAAAATTATCTGAAATTGAAGCGCGTTCTTTTCTTCTATCTTTATTAAATAACTATGATAATTATAATTATTATAATATAAAGCTGGAACATGCATGATAGAATCGGATGATGAGCTTGGGTTGAGCCTACGCATACATAAATGCACAATAGACAAACCTCGTGACTCCGAAATTAAAGTCTCCTTGCAGTTGCTGATCCACGGAACCGAAGATTTTCCTGCTCTGAGTCACTGATACGTGGATCTGCAGCAAAAGTAAAACTAATATTTAAATGTTTAAATTCGTCTGGACCACTTTAGGGCGTGCTTGGGTCCGATGGATTTCATAACTGTCTGATTCGCTTTATGATTCGTGTGCACGTAAATTAAAGCAAACTCGCACGGATATTAAAACTATGTGCGTGGATCATAAAGCAGATCGGACAGTGATGGAATCCATCGAACCCTGTTTGAGTCCGATGGGTATCGAACCCTGTTTGAGTCCGATGGGTATCGAACCCATGCTGCTCCCCTGATTCACATGGTTCTTTTCTTCTATTTTTTAGGACATTGTTATCGGGGGTGAACCCAAATAAAGTGAATGGTGTCGAACTGGAGAGCAGCCTGGGTCTGATGCCCATCAAACTTAAATTGAGTTCGATAGGCTCCAGAGCCATCCTATTCGCTTTAAAATCTCTGTGCGATTGCTTTAATATATATGTGCACGGATCCTAAAGAAGATTGGGCGGTTGAGGAACCTATCGGACCCAAATTTTCAAATTTGTCCTGTCGAATTGACCCCATTTTTTTTGTATTTTTTGTATTTAGGTAAAAATGCTATGGTATTGTAAAATTAATCTCATTCTTTATAAGAAAATTATATATGATTGATCTATATTGTGTGTTTGATATTCATAGTTCAAAAGTCTCACTCTGCTCCTGATTATCATCTCACAGTTATTTCAGAACGGGGTGAAGAACCGCCACAAAAAAGGTTGCATGTATGGAAATATTCCTCAAAATAAGCGCAACCAACACGGAGCACAGAAAGGATCTGGACCGTCTGATCTGCATTCACATGAATATTAAAGAGTTTCCATGAATTTCTAACTTGTGCTGAATTAATTAGGATTCTGATTCCAAACTTAAATTTTTAAGGTACTGTAGAAGATACGAATTCGGAGCATTATTGGTAGGTGTTCGACTAACATAGTTTAACCAGAAAAATTGTAAAAAAAAGGTTTAACAGACAAAAACTACCGAAATAGATCTGATTTACTATTATCAGTATTGATTAAGATCAAACATGTCCATAATATTTCTACATCTTATTCCATTAAGCCTAAGCTATACTTGAAACATTATTAATGTTTGATATTTAAAATACAAAAAAAAATAACTTTTTTCAAAAACCATCTTCTATTACTCGTAGGCTTGTTTGGCACCTGATATAATATTAGAGAGAATGAGAAATATACTCGCAAATTTAATCATTTTCATTGTATTAATTGTGTTCGGTTATTGAAATAGTAGAGACCTAGTGCTGCAAACGAATTGAACCAAATCGAACTTGTTCCAGTTTGAGTTTGGTTTGAATTAATTTCAAATCGAATTTTTTATGAACTCAATTTCAAATTTTTTACGAACTTTTTTATGACAAGGAAGAGTGATTGTAGTCGCCAAGAGCGAAAGGCAAAAGTCATCTAAAATTTCAGAACTGAGAGCGAAAGTTATGACTTACGAATTATAACTTATGGTTGAATGGCTTTATGTTTTAACTTTTAAGTCATCAGCGGAAATTAACAATTCACGTTACTTTGAGATTTGAACTAGAATAGCTCGCGAACCTATTTCGAACGAACCAGATCCCGTTTGAATTTGATTTGAATTAATTTCAAACTATTTCGAATCAAACTCAAATCAAATCACGAACTACAACATTTTTGTACAGCCCTATAGAAACCTACGAATGAGAAATACAGTACTCGCAAATTTAATCATTTTCATAGTATTAATTGTGTTCGGCGTGCGCTAATGAAATAGTAGGTAATGGTTGAGCCCACTTGCGGCTCCAATTTGCTCCCAGTCACAAGGGCAATTAATTTTTTTCACATAAATTCTATTTTGGGTCGAACAGCAGCAGGACAGTACCTGAGGAGATTGGCCTCACTTTATGTTTGATGAGTCATTCATTTATGATGTGCAACGGCCTGCTAGAAAAATATAATTAACAGAGCAAATGCAAAAAAGTAATAAAACCTGCTCATTAATTACCAATTTCTCAAATTGTTTGGAAGAAAATATAAAATAAGAGAGCAGCAACTCCTGCTCTCCACACTCCTAACTACTGAGTACTGACGAGTCACCAGAATTAAACAATACTACTCATAATAAGCAAAATGTAATATAATATAATTACTATTCTTAACTTTTGCTAGAAATTATAAAATTTACATAAGCGAATCTGTCAACCAAAAAATCAAACTCCCTATTTTATTTTTCAACTCTTGCAACCTAACAATGCTACTAAGAGCTACTCCAGATCAGCTTGAAAATGTTTCTGCTTGCACCAGCGCCAACAGCCTTGCATTTGTTCTTCAACATCTCTTCTTGTGCAAGCACATCCCCTTCCTGCAAATATAAAATGTTTTAAGATTTTAATTGTGAGCCCTTTATTTGCATTTGTGATACTTCATCACTTGGCCTTTGGAATGGAATCAAATCTGCTGCGATTCTTAAGAATAGCAGGGACCCTGCTTTTCCAAATCCAACCATTAACTTTTCAGACTGCACGAATATCAAAGACAGTTAATATTTATGTACGAATCTCAAAACAAATGAACAGTTGGATTTGGAAAAGCAAGGTCCCTGCGATTCCAAAGAATCGCAGCAGATTTATTTTCCTTTGGAATATATTGACACAAGATAAACAAAAAAAGAGTGCTTGTGTTGACAGCTTATATTGCATCAGAAGAAGGCATATAAAGGTAATAATCATGATCAAAGAAATATCTAACCTTATCATATTTAATGTAATAAGCCAAATAGGGTTGATGAATTCAAGATCAATTCCTATTCTGGTACGAGAAGCTATATCAGGAAAAAAAAAAAAGTGATTGCTTACGAGCAGAGAGTATCCTTTGGCAAGGGAGAGAAGAGTTGGGTACACTTCAACAACAGCAAGGGCAACCTCTTCAGTTACTTGGGGAACCTGCGAATAAAGCACATCATACATCTCCTATTAGTGGTAATTATTAAAAAGTACTTAAACAAGAAGGTTTCAGATCCCATATCTAAGTTTATATCACAGCTTAAGATCTAACAAACTCTCACTAAACGCAGAAACATCTCCTCTTAGATACTTCCAAATAATACAGTAGAACAAATGAGATTTCCCAAATTTGTTATTTGTAAAAAAGCAAAAAAAGTGTAGGTTATTGCTAATACAAACCCTAAAAGCAGGATGCATCTTAAATCAAGAACAGATTCTAATAGTCACCTGCATAAGTTGTAGTGCAAAAACATCACTCACAGTCATCTTTTCCAGGTCCTGACACCTTCTGACAAACTCTTGGAAGGAGGGACAAAGCCTAGAGTCACTTCTAGTAAAATTATTACGATCACCAGAGAAATTATCACTGTAGTACTCTATAATTGATTTTGTGAGGTGGCCATACTTCCTTACAGTATCAGCAAATCCGGTTGTTCTTTGTACATCAAATCCCTCCAAAATCTCTGTCGTGAAACAACTGAGCAACAAGAAATAGATATAGAAAAAATGAAAATAAAATAATCTAAAACATATTGGGGTTTGACAAAAAACAAATGATCTTATACTTTTTTTGGAATAAAATGGAGGAACACATGTTCCGATTCCAAAGCACGTGCTCATGGGGGCACATGCCAAATATTTTTGGTTTTGTAGGAACATGAATTTTTTTTACGTTTGCAAAACAGAAATTTTGTGTAGCAAATGCCATCAGCCATTATAGATAGCAACACAAGATGTATTCCATTAAAATGACAATTTTGTTAACAACTTCAATTGACAAAAACCATTTATAAACACATGCAAGCAGGTCCAAAATGTTGGGCTCCAATATATGTGGAAATGTAAAGATGTTATTTACTTGAAGTAAGACCTAGGCAATTTGCCAATTCGTGCTCAACTTACCATCAGTTCTGACAGCAGGCAATCCAAATGACATTAAAAAGTCTTTCACAAAGCAAGACCATACAAATTTCAAAACCCCTTTATATATCATCTCAAATATGCACATAAAGGAAAGATAAATCCTACACATACGCTGTTTTAATGCTTTCTGCTGCTTCTATTGTATTTGGGTCACCTTCTACCAGATAAATCAACTTTCTCAACCCACATCTCTACAAGAAATGTACAAACAAGAGGAAAGAACAGTTAACCAGAGCATGCCGTACCACATTTTAGAGTTCAAAATTCAGATTGTGAAGTATGTACCTGTAACCTTAATTTCTGATCTCTGTATCTATTATCCCTAATAGAGCCTCTCAAGTCATCTACATTTTTCCTTTCTACAATAAAATCAAGCACATATTCCTTCTTACTCTGCTTGTGGCGCGCAATCCAAAGCCCGTCTCCAACCGGCAACCGTCTAACCTGAGAAAATGATACCAATGAAACTTTGGAAAAAAAAAATTCAGTTGTTGGAAACTTGGAATCACTGAGATTCTTCATATGGGAATAACAACATCCTTACCTCTACAGGTATGTGAAATTGAGAGCTAATGTTGTCAACCACCTTTCTAAAACGGGACCTACAACAGAACCACGGATTACAAAATATTGTTAAATAATAAAATTTTACAGGATATTCAAGATTTGACATGGTGAGATTTAAATCAGCAAACCCAAAATTCTCCCGCTCATCCAATATCAAAATCACGTCATAAGTTTCACAAAATCTCTCTCCTGGTCGGTATGGCGGCATGGCAAGCATATTGATGATGTCCCGATTTGTTAAATCCTTTTTAGATATCCTAAGCTCAGAATCCTGAAATTGAGACGAAACCAGGATATCTGCTTAAAGTAAAAAAAAAAAATCACGCAGGTCCCCCAAAAATGAGAAACCAACAAAAAGTGGCTAAAGTTTGCTTGTAAAGGATAAAATAGCAAAAAAGTGGAACATACAGAAGTACTGCAAGCCCTCAGATCAGACGAGTTTCTAATTGAATTGACTGAGACCAATGAAGGTTCAGTTGGAGCAAGATGAAAACTCAATCTCTCAACTGCATTGCAAACACTATATGTTAAGCAACTATACCAAGAAAATATAGCATTGTTGCAAAAATGTAACATTACAAAAAAAAATGCATGTACCAGAACTGTCAGAAAATATAGCATTGTTGCAAATCGGGTCATAAAAAAAATGCAGGTACCAGAACTGTAAGTGGTGCTTGTGGCCAACATAGTAGAAGATGTCCTTGCAGCTATTTCAGGAGGATCAGAACCAGAATCAGAATCAGAATCAGAGTTTAAAATATCAACCTGAGTAATCTGCATGTTCTGCAAATTTTAAACATGAAGTTAATTAAGTTTTTTTTCAGCTAGAGTTCATAAAAAGAGTAGAAGTAGGGTGTTCTTAAACTCACCAAGCCTCTTGGTGAGCTTAACTCCAACATCTATCAGATTGGCTTCAAACGATGAATCCAAATTGTTGCAACTGATCTACTTTATGAGTGATGTGTTTACATGCAAAATTTATAAATTTTCGAATTGATTTAGTATAAAGTCAAGAGGTCAAAAAAAGGTTTATAAGTAATTTTAATGCATTTTAATCATGACTTCATACTAAATTAATTCGAAAATTTATAATTTTTGCATTCAAACGTATCACTCATGAAGTAGATCGGTTTCAGTGGTTTGGAATTGTTGTTTGCAATCTATATATAGGTGTTGAATTTAAGTTCAGCAAAGACTTGGTGAACTTAAGTACACCCTAGTTCTAGTATTTTGATGGATGAGTTTCACACCTATAGAATAAGCCACTAACAGAAGAAGAAAATGTGGTAATTACCTTAGCGACATTTTTGGATTGGTTCGATGCCAGCATAGATTCAGTATTAGTTGGTATGGAGTCCAAGTCAGAGTTATTCATTCCATGAAGAGAATTCCCGACTGCTAAATTTATGGGTTGTTTGTTGGGAAGGTCTAATCCAGACCTTGAGAGACAGTCTCGAGCAGCTTCTGTCCCTTCATCAGTTAGCATGAACCTACAATTAATTATCTTGGAAATCATGCAAGAAATTAATTTATGGTTTTAAAGTAAATTATGTATATATTTCCCAAGTTATTTCAACATCTTGCCATACAGATAAAAGGCTTTAAATGAGACTTCCTCCAGAGTTCACATTAAAACTTGAAATACCCTAGTAACGCACAGTAGAGCAAATAGAGTAAAAAGATTTGATCATTTTAACTCCGTGACATTAATGTCAGCACTATAATCCATTTTACTAAGCCTTTTCTCCTTATAAACTTCATGGGAGAGAGCAAATGTCAAGTATCTACCCAAGACACCCTTTGAATCAAATTTTATCTTCTCAATAATCAGGGTTCAGTAGCCACCCCCCCAACCCAAAAAAAAATTGTCTGAAAATACCTGAGAAAATGTTTAAAGAAGAGGGAAAAAAACTCATGGAGGAGAAATTACTTGGCAGGGCAGCTAGATTTGATAACTAAGCCTTTCAAAATCAATGTCTTCATGCAGCTCCATCCAGTATACCAGTCCCTTGCTGTACTCCCAAATTGTCCAGGTCTCCCTTTAGCTTTGTCTGGCCTGTTTACTTTAAATGCAGTTAGTTTATTGCTCCAATGAGTGCACTTGGGTACAAATGTGCAAAAATTAAAACTGAATATATGATAACCATGCTTGAAATTAAATTATTTTGTTATGACAAACAAATATGATATTTCCACCATGCTTGGTTGAGGCCTAAACCATGGAATTAGGGATTCAGACCTTAATTATTCCACCAAACAAGCATTATATAGGCTGGCCTAAACTGGCCTAAACTAAACCACCTCCCCAGGTGTCTTAATTTTGTGCTGCATCCTGGACGTCAGTGACTATTTGCAAATTTTACTCATCTCTCTTCTTTAGACCTCCACCAAACATAAATAATTTAGGCCCGGACTAAATTGGAATAACCAACTTAGGCTTCCTTAACTTTAATGTTCAACCAAACATCATCGGATCAGGATTAAGTGAACATCATAATTCTGTTAAATACAATTAAAACCAGGCTGTTGGAAGCACATGGTATGATGACTTTCTTCAGAACTTTAAAAAATAAAGCTGAAAGTCTATAATTACGGGTAAATAACTGCAAAGGTACAGTATTGAATCTAAGAGCTGGTAAAAAATGAAAACGGATACTATACTTGGGGAAAAAATGGGTATTTACCCGGTAAAAGAACACTTACCCAATTGATGTTCGTGATAGCCCACTGGCTTCGGCAGCATCAATCAGCTCCTGCTTTTTCATAAAGGTGTTCCCATTTACCATTTCCCTATTTTTTCAAAAGTAAATTGAAAAAGGAGAGGTAGTTATTCAAGAAACAAATACGAGCAGACCACTAGGTAAAATTTCACTTTACCCTAACACAACCTCAAAACATTTCCGCGTACACTGTAAAACTAGAAATATTGTGAAAACCCTCAAAACCACCTAATTATCATAGCTGCTGACATTATTCTATCTCTAAAACATTTTTTATTTAATGTTATGTGCAACCAGTTAGCAGAAGGAGAAGCACAGGATCTTAAAAATGAAAACTGCAGACATACTTTTTATCCACATAAGTTTTCTTATTATTTACATTAATTTGTAAACAAATATAACGTTGTATTTACAAAGATTAAATTAAAAGAGCTTGTTGCCTAGTCTTAGAAGAGGAGGGGGGTGGTGATATTTTCTGTGAGGGCACCCCGTAATATTTTTCTTTGTACAGGTATCCGTGATTCACTTCAAGGAGTTTCAAGATAATTTGTGCCAATGCAAGATAGAAGTTACAAAATAATTCAACCTATAAAGCGTGATTAGTAGAGCATATGGCACTGAATTCTTCTGTGGTACATATCTCTTTGGTCCTTTTGACTTCTTTCCTATTTACAAATTAAAACAAATCAAACTCCCATCAGTTTTAAATAGTAACAACTGTCGTGCAAACAATTTAGCAGATATCAGTAAAAAAACCTTTTTGTGGAGGTAGATCTTTTGAAGGAGAATCACTGGCAGGGCTAGCTTCCTCTGCAAAGAATCCTTTCATCAGTGTCAGGATCCATTTTCCAACTCCCCTAAAGAAAAAAAAAATGAATCAGCCAAATTTCTTCAAAATAGTTCAGACAAACTTTAAACCTGACACCTGAATTTGATAAGGAAGTAAGTTCATCTGTTGCTTAGAAGAATGGATGTCATTATGGCCAAAAAAAAAACTGTCAACATCTAATGGTCCTTTTTTCCCTTTACATCAGGCTGTTGTTCATGGGTGTGATTCCCTACTACCACAAGATATAACAGCAGTTAATTGAAAATACGACAAAATGTTGCACGTTATTGGCATGTGTGACGATATATGTGCTCTCAGCCAAAATTGTACTTTAATTTGACATCACCCAGTATGAAAATAGCAACAATTAGACTTTCAATCGCAGTATACAAAATTCAGACATCATTGGAGATTTATAAATACAATATGGTGCAGATTTTTCAAGGAAAAAGAAGTAAGAAAAGCCCCAAAGAAGGGTAAAAATTCATTGGATGTGAGAACCAATTACATCAGACTGAGAAATAGCACCAGCGAATTGCAAATATGACACAATGTTGCGCGTTTTTGGCATGTGTGAGGAAACATGTGCTCTCAGCCATAATCGACTTCAAATTGACATCACCCAATAATGGAAATAGCAAAATTAAGACTTTCCGATTACAGTATACAAAATTTAGCCACTATTGGAGATTTATAAATACAATAGAGTGCATATTAGATTTGAGAACCCAAAGAAGGCTAAGTTTATTGGATTTGAGAACCAATTACATCAAACGAGCCCCAAACTGAGAATTATTTATTTATTTTTTATAAAAGACCTAGGCCCGTTTCATTAATATGAAGCTTGCATAATTACATATAAGAAATTGTCAGTAGTGCCAAAGGGGTTGACCCCTTTTCTCCACACTAACTATAGTGGAGGCTGGCCTAATAAAATAAAATAAAACAGAGGTCCTAATCCTCTGACAACCCAACAGGACCCAAACTGAGAAATAACAGCAGTTATTGTATTTCAAAATTGTACAAAATTGTATTTCAAATTGACATCACCCAATATGAAAATAGCAAACATTAGACTTCCATTTACAGTGTACAAAGTTTAGCCGTTATTGGAGATTTATAAATACAATAGGAAGCAAATTTTTGCAAGGACAGAGAAGTAAGAAAAGCCCCCAAAAAGGGTAAAAGTTCATTAAATTTCAGAACCAATTAAATCAAACAAGCCCCAACATGAGAAAATGTATTCAGGCATGAAATTACTTGATCTGAGATAGGTCTTTTAGGGTTTTAATGGGGTTTTTTGCGCCACAGATACTTCCGTACGCCTTGGAGAGAGTCATGTCTAGGTTCTCGGACATGCCATTCAACCGTGCCGCCATTTCCTGCCTCTTGTCGAATAGATAGAGCGCCACCGCCTCGTTCGCCGAGCACCGCACCGGACGCGTCGTGTCCATCGGAGCGAGATCGATTCGTATGGGAGAAGGAATCGAACCAGCCGAGGGTTTGATTTTTGTTTATCAGCCCGCCAATTCTTGGTTTCTTTTTTTTTTTATATTTTGACAGATTTATTGGGAAAATTTCACGGTACCCCTAAAAAAAATTCAAATTGTGTATGTCCTCTTCTAAAATTTGTAATATTATATTTACCCTTGTAAATTTTGCAGACTCACAAGTTTACTCAGTTTATTATCTTTTATGTTAAAACTCATTTTAAATTTATAAAGTTTTTTTTATTTTTGTTTTATTAAAAAAATAAAAACTATGTAGGTTGTGTAATAATATTCTAATTTGTCGGTTGTAAGAGCAAATTATTCATGTTTCCACTTCTGACACACACAAGCATATGCTTGAATATCATCGTATATTTGTTATAAGTAGAGAAATGAATCATTTGTCCTCACAAACTAACCAATTAAAAAACTGTACATTCTTTTTCACGTGCTACATATTTTATTTTTATTTTTTCCAATAAAGATTAAAATGTGAACTTTATAAATTTCAATTATTGTAAATAGAAAAGACAATAAATTGGGTAATTCTTGAGTTTCTAAAATTTGATATTATGATTTTCAGATCAGAGGATATGGACTCATAATGGGGTGGGTACAATATATGATTGGAACTTTGGAATGAAATCAATTGTAAACAAAAACAAGCTATGAAAATGCTGATCAAACAAAGCATTCACAAACAGAGGTTCATATGCTAAAACATCAATAAACAAAGGAAAGGGTTTAAAAAAAAAATAGAAAGTTGATGCACATGTCTACCATTTATAACAACTGGGCTTTTGCTAATATGTTTGATTTGTTAATTATAACAGTGTTAATTAAGGACTCTTAAGGGCACTTGGGTCCTCCCCTTTTGGTCTTCCAGTTATTGTAACAGGGACATGATTGTTTGTTTCCGTAAGTGCCGAAAGGCACGCATAGGCATGTCGAGCAGCATTTCTGGCAAAAGAACATGCATGGCTTCTTGTATGCCGTGGCTGAGCATCTCGTCACACATCGACCAGGACAATCTGCATTTATCCAGCAATTAACGGTTGCGGGTGTAGATTAATTTGTTTCTCGCTAATCGACTTGCTTCGAATCCATGATCTAGTTTTGGTCTTAGATAATTGAATTTGCAAGCTTGTTACTACTTCATAATCATCTTTTATTTTTAATTTTTAATTTTTAATCAAGTCTGGTAAAATTGACAAGGAAAAAACTAGTGCCCATAAGTTAAGTTAGCCACAAATTGATAAGATATGTGCTGATATTCTATTTTCTAATTAAATTTCAAAAGTGAGGGGATTTACCTGATACCTTAATAAAAAGGAATATAGAAAAAGAATTCCAAGTTAGTAGTTACCTTGTGGATGTAGGCTTCCTGTTCCTGGGGTCATTCCATACTGCACATAAATTTATATGAAACAAAAAATATTATTTGTAGAAAAAAAAATTCACACAAAATTATTGCCAACATATCTTTGAAGGATAGCATTTACAGAAAAATCTGACTATATATTTGCTTGATTTTAAAAGAAAAGAAAAGAAAAACACCGTTTTTCTGTTACTGTTATGCGTAAATGACTGGTTTTGCTGAATTAGCAAACAACATAAATTTCTAATTAACAATTGAGATAAGGGTTGTGAATGTTTATTGCTTAATTACCAGTGGAACAGGCTGAGGAGCTGGTACAGAGGCATGCTCTGGTTGAGCTGTGGGGCCTGGAGAGTACTTAGCCTACAGAACAGTTTATCTCATCAAATAAATGAATTTTTGTTCCCAGAAAAAATAAAAGAAAATGACAAAGAAGATATCATTCTGTGTAATCTGAATGCATGTATAGATGTAGAACTTATCTCTCAATTTTGATATAAAGAGAATTAATTCATGGGGTCTTCAAAATCAAATAATTTGTATATAAAACTCAAATTAATTAAACTTTAGAAACCTTAATTAGTAAGACCTCGCCTTCATGCCCTTCACCACAGACAAGTAAAAGCATTATGGAAAGATTCAAAATTACAGCTCTCAGTTGGCATCTCTCCATTGCTGCTGCTCTCAATCTCCCTCACTCGGAAAAATTTAGTTAAGATTTAAGAATGACATCCTTGCTTGGCACTTCTATATATACATAACATAGCCAGCTTTTTGGGGACCAATATTTTCCAAATATTTTTTTGAATAAAAACCGAAGCATAAATGGATGTTAATCTTACTTCTGTGTACGAATCGTATACCGGGTCATCAGACCCAAAATCAAAAAATATTTCTCCAGCTAGCAGTTGACAAGCAGCAACACATTTGGCCACGTAGCCAAGTGCCAAAGCAGATCCAAACATAGAATGGGGTGTAGATTTATCATTATGTGAGATTAAATTTTAAATAATATTTTTAAAACATTCAAATAGCTAAATTACTTAATTGGATATGTCAAGCCTATCACACGTTATATGCCCAAAACAAGTATATCATTTTTAATGTATTTTGGCATCCATAAAAAACTAAAATAAACCACGGCTCAAATTTTCATACATTTTTTACTCAACATTTAATATCAAAATAAAATCAATATTTCGTAATTTTCTGATATACATATAATTAAGTTGACAAAAAAACATATCAACCTATTTAAATTTATAAATTTAAGTATAGGTGTTATTTTAGTAGTGATATTTCCTTCAAAATTTATTATATAGGCTTCAATCAACAAATTCAAATCATTCAAACTATTCTACTTTACGAGTGATACATTTACATGCAAACATTATAAATTTTCTAATACATTTAGTATGAAATCAAGTGGTAAAAAAATGATGAAAAATAAATTTGAAAATTAACTTTAAAACCTTCTTTTTTTGACTGCTTGACTACATACGAAATGAATTCTAAAATTTATAAATTTTTCATGTAAATGCATTACTCATAAGACAAATCAATTTGAACAGTTTAAATTCGTTATTTGAAATCTATTTGATGAATTTTAAAGTTAATATCACTACGACTAAAAATAGCATCATCGATGTCATAGTAGTCACTCTTAAAAAATAATAATATCCTTGAGATAGGAGTAGGTCATTGGACTTACTTTTAGGTTCAATTAGCTCTAACACCGTATGATTAGCATTAAAAGTTATGCGTACAGAATTGAAACAAATATACACAAATTTTAATATAGTTAGCACGGATCTTAATGTATTTAACTGGTCATTTCAACCCATCAAATCAAAGTAGATCCGATGAGCATCGGACCTACTTGAATTCACATTGTAGTGGCAGTTGGTAGCTTTTGGCGCGTGGCAATTGAACCCATATATATATATATGAGGAGAGTTCAAATGCACCCAAATTTCTATGCTCCCATTTGCTCCCAATTTTTTTATCTCCTTTATCTTCATTTTCAAAGTCCGAATAGTCGATCCGAACTGTTCAACATGATCATCATAATAAAATATGCTTGGAGACCAAATTTTATATTTTTTGAAATTTTTTTACTATTTTTTAAGATAGGTACAAAATTATTGTTTTAAGGAGATTCTGGACCATCCGATGAAGTGATTTTGTACATATATTAAAAAAAGTAAAAAAATTCCAAAAAATATAAAATTTGGTCTCCAAGCATATTTTATTATGATGATCATGTTGAACGGTTCGGATCGACTATTCGGACTTTGAAAATGAAGATAAAGAGTTGGGAGCATATAGGAGCATGAAATTTTGAGTGCATTGGAACCCTCCTTTATATATATATATATATTAACACCCATACGGCCATACACACACTTAAAGGCTCATGTGTTCTAGAGATGCTTTGGTATAGCCTGGATTTGTTGTTCGCTAGTGCACTGCACCATAATGCCATAATGGCCTTATTCTAATTTTGCATTATGATGGATTAATTTGTTTGTTGGATGCCACTTGGGACAGTGAGTTGTTTGGTGCCTTCCCTTCAATAACACATCCAAAATTTCAACCCTTTTTTAACTTTTTATCTCTTTTTTTTTATTAATTTTGTATAAGTGGCAATGGTTTTTTTTTTTTTTTGTTCTAAAAAGTGAAGAATAGGAAAGGGGAGTAACCAACTAAGTTAGGTATTAAGGTTGTCATGAATTGTTTGTGCAATGTATAATTGTTAAAAAATGCATCATATTCATGGTCCCACCTGTCAGCAAGAAAATAGAAAATAATATAATTAATGCAGCTAAACATTTTAATTGTATTGGTAGTCATTAATTAAATACAACTTTTCGCATTTTTTATTTATTTTTTGGATTAGAGGGATGTGGACAGGTTCTTTAATAAAAATAAAAAATAAAAATAAACAACAAGAAGAAGGATATGAAGTTATGAAAACAAGAATCAGCTTTTTAATTTGGTGATAAACGATAACGTTTTACGTGTAGGAGGTCGTAGGTTTAAAATTGAGATGGAAAACCCTTTATAGATATTGGAATTTGAAATATTAGAATTTTGGTTTTCTCTCTAAAAAAAGGAGGCAAATCCAGAATTATAATTTAAGGTACGAGCTTAGTTAAGGCCTTGTTCAATTGAAAATTTTTGTAAAATTACAGGTCAGTTTTAAAGTTTGTAAAATAAAAAATTTGTAGAAAAACATAGTTTGTAAATTATGGCTTTATTCTACAAATAATAATAAAAATGAAAAGAATAAAAATATAAAGGACAAGGCGAGATAGTCTCTTGATGCAAGAACAAATGAAAGATGAATATATATATATGTATGTATGTATGTATGTATGTATGTATGTTTTCTAGACTATCGAAAAATCAAATCAAATTGATTTTTTTTAACCTGACCTTGTGTTAGTTTTCCTCGGTTTTTGACCTAATTTATATTTTAAAGTCGACTGTCTAAAAAACACCCAAGTAAATTTTCAGAAGTTGTAAGCGTGTTAAAAATCTTGACTCCGCTTCTATTTTTCAGAACATAAAATTTAGAAGTTTATCTTGAATCTTTATTCTGTGACATTCAATATGAAAAATAATTTTTGTCAAATGTTGATTCTTTTCTTATATTTTTAATAATATAACTTTAAGGATCCGACTAATTGTACTCAAGTGTACAAACCCATTTTTTACCCAAACCAACTGTCATTTGACTACTGGGAATACTGTAATAATAAAATCTAATACTGTAACAGACAGTATTGAATCATGTAAAAGATGCGATCAATTTTTTTAAAAACGCAAAACTTGCAACTTCCAACCTCTTTGTACTTGATGTACTTTGTACTTTCAATCTTGTTGTACTTCGACAGTTAACGACAGTTAACTGTACTTATTGTACATTAAAAACTGTTAACTTGTATACTTTTCCCCTTCTAGAAGTTTTTAATTTTTTTTTAGTTTTTCTACAAAGTTTTCAATATTAAATTTTTTTCATATTTTTTTATTAAATTTCTCATTTTTTTTCAATTTTTTTTGCAAATAATATGTAAAAATAACATATTCAAAATATCGAAAATGAATACTGTAAAAAATAGCTATGTAAAATGCAAAAATAACGACAAAATCTATAGAAAATGAATACTGTAATAATTAACTACGAATACTATAAAAATGACGATCAAAACTATAAAACATCAAAAATATAAAAATATAAAAATATTATAAACAAACATAACTTTGTCCAAAGTACAGTCATATTCACACTGATAAACTAACTACAAAAATATTATCTTTGTCCAGCAAACAGATTTATAAATTTTCTACAATAAACAACCTTATAAACTTTGTCCAAATAACATACTTGTAAAAACAGTTCCAACAAACACAAATTTTGAAATAAAATCCTTAGACCATAGATATTTAATGTTCATTGTGGGATGTGTAAGAAGTTTCATTGTGAGAATCAGACACTCTTTTGAGATATCTTCCAATTAAAACTACAAATATTAGTATTACAAAGAAAATAATACTGTAAAAACCAATACTGTAACTAGTGTATTACAAAAGGTCCGGGCAGATCGGGCTGGGTCAAACCCGGGCGGGGACACGGGCACCTCGGGCACGGGCATCACGGGCAGGGCGGATAGAACAGTCCGGGTTGGGGCGGTCCGGGTTTGACTCGACCGGTTTTTTTTTTCTGTTTTTTTTCTTTATTTTTTTTCCTATTTTTTATACCATCTATATTTTTAGTGCTTATTTTTTCGCGTGCCGTGCCTTATCAATTTTCGGCTGAAAAATGATCACATCACGCGCGAATAATCACTAACAAAACACACAAATTACAACACTTGACTGATACATGTATCGTGCTGTGATGAAACCGTGAAATATCGTGGTGTACGTATCCAGTCAATATGTGACTTTTTTACCTCCCTAGAATTTAAGAACAAGATATAAGCAACTCAGAGCCTCAATCTTTGGCTGTTAAAATTGAACTCTGTTCTTCTCATTGAGGTTTGATCTTTAGTGTCTCGGGTAGATTGGACTGTAAAAAAAATATTGTATTGGTACCATGATTGAACCAATCAAGGGTTCACATGCAGTCATGCACCAGTTATAAATGAAGGCATGTCGCACATAATGGCTAGATGTCACAAGAATTTAATGCGAATATACTGTAGAAGCTATGGACCTCTATGGTAATTAAGGTATCCCAATGCCAATCCAAACACCTGGGCTTCCAACTAATGGATTTATGTATTTATTTTTTCGAATTTTTGTCAGCACATATATAGCATGTAGTTACTAGATTACAACGTGACTACGTGAGGATTTTCACAAGCATAACATTTGAATCGGTGTGTTAATTAACAATTGTTTTTTAGTATATTTGAAAAAAAAAAATACATTAACTATGAAATTTTTTAGATTTCTAGTGTGCCTTCCTAGATAAATAATTATTTATGTTTCAATGTTAACATAACTAAATTAGTAAATTTGCATAGTATGACTCACACCATACTATACTAGCCCCATCAACATTTAGATATATGTTATGATGACGGGGTTAACAAAATTTTAATATTAAATTAATTATGTATAATTTCTAATAAAATTTTAATATGACTCGCACCATACTAAATAACTTTTTTTTTCACGGGTAGGGCGGGTTCAAACCCGGTCCGGGCATGGGCGATCCGGGTTCAAACCGGCGGGCATGGGTACGGGTCAAACGGGTTTTTTTCAAAATTTTGTGTCCAGTCCGGATTTTTGCCCGTCCCGGTCTACCCTTGACCCAGGCCAAACCTGTGCACGGTCCGGTCCGAGCAGGCACGGGTCAAGGGTAGACCGGTCCGGGTCACGGGTCAAGGGTCCGAATTAGAACACTAACTGTAACATAATGATCCAATATTGTAAAAAATTGTAAACCAAGACTATATATCAATGATTATCCAATACTATAACAAATGTAAATCAATACTGTAATATAATGATCCAATACTGTAATAATTGCAAACCAAGACTTTACATCAATGATTATCCAATATTATAACAAATGTAAACCAATACTGTAACATAATGATCCAATACTGTAATATAATGATTCAGTACTTAGAAATAAAAACAGTAACAAATGCAAACCAATACTGTAACAAATCTAAACCAATACTGTAACAAATGCAAACCAATACTGTAATAATTGAAAACCAATAATGTAATAAATCTAAACCAATACTGTAACAAATCTAAATCAATACTGTAACAAATCTAAACCAATACTGTAACAAATATAAACCAATAATGTAATTCAATCATGTAAAATAAGATGCATAACAAATACAAATAACTGAGGAATAGTGTAAAATAACTCACATATGCTGTAATAACCTCATCTATATACTGTAACAATAAGTTTAAATAACATGATATATGATAACCATAACAGCATAATAATCATGTAAAATAATTCATATATCATGTAAAAATCCTAAAAATATCCTATAACGATTTACATTTATATATCCAATTATGTAATTCAAAAAATATAAATGACTGAGGAATACAGTAAAAAAGCTCACATATGCTGTAATAATCTCATTTATATACTGTAAAAATAAGCTACATAATATGATATATATTTTCTCACAGAATTTAGATCAGTAAATAAAATTAAATCAGTAAATAACTCATAGAATTTAGATCTCGATGCTGATCATCAATCCAATCGAAAATACGATGAATATCATCTGACAAAACAAAATAGAAATTCAAAACAAAATTCAAATAAAAAAGTTCATAACCAATACAATCCTGTAAAATAATACATATATCATGTAAACATTTAAGCTATATAATGTAAATTAAACATAACAACAACGAGATCTAAATTAAAAGCATATCTACTAGAACTGATATCTATATCATGTAAAATACTCTACACAACATATAAACACGATTAAAAAAGTAAATAACTCACTGAATCTAAATCTAAACTCTGATCTTCAATGAGAATCATGATGAGTAGCACTTGTATGTAGCAGTGAGGCAGTTCCACGAATTAACCTCCAGCGGTTTCATCCTTGTGAAAATCAAGCTATTAATGTATGAATCAATTGATTTTCTGTTAAGTTTTTTCACGAAGAATCATCTAGTGCTAAGAACTTTTTTTTCTAAAAAAAATGATTTGTTGCTGCATCAATCAATGATTTCAGCGGAGAATCAATTGATCTAGCTATTAAAGTTTGCGAGACGCTAAACTTTCTAAAAAAATCAATTGATTTCAGCGGAGAATGCTAGACGCCAAACCTTCTTAAAGATTGCGGAGAAAAAAAGAGAACACGGGCACATAAACAAACAGATCTGTTTCATTGAACCGTTAGCAAGAATGATGACGATGACGATCTAACTGGGCGGAGATGGCCTGATCGGAGCGTTGGTTGATCTGATGATAACAATCAGTTTTGGAGGGGAGGAAATGGATACTAAGGTGGTGACGGTGCTGGATTTTAGGGAGGAATAGATAATAGGTGTTTTAGAGAGAAGGAAATCTGGAATTAGATATGGAGAAAAATTCTTAAATAAGCAAAACTTGTAGGTCGACGGTTAAAAACAGTTGAAATCTTATCTGAAATGTCTGAGTACAAACTGGATACAAAGAAATGAGTGTAAAAACCTTTTCTCTAACTTTAAAGGGCTCTTGCATTTTTTTCGTTGCGGTTCACATGTATTTGACACTCTTCTCCATTCGTACTAACAACGGGATTTCATCAAAGCAAATAAATAAAAAATAATAATCATTAAAAAGCTTGTGAACTCGTAGAAAGTTGAAATCGAACAAGAACAAAAAGGCTGTCATGTAAACCAGGACTTGCTAATTATTTCTCGTCTCTTAGCCTGAGACTATTTTTTTCTCGGGACCAAATAGAACAATGAATCTGTGGTACCAAAATTAACATGTACAAAATTCTTTGATCATTATTTGTCATAGTCTCATAGAATGATAGAATGGATCAAAGACAGATTTGTTTCTCATTTGCCATTCAAGGAAAATTGGTTATTTGCCACTCCAAAAATTTTAAATTTGAAAAATGCCATCACAAAACTATAAATCTGGAAAATGTCACTCTAAACTTAGTTAATTCTTAAATCTGCCACAAATACACAATTTTTATATTTTTTTTATTAAAAATTAACTGAAAAATACAGTTTTGAGATACGTATAATGAGGGGTATATATAGGGAAATACAGAAATACGTATCTCAAAACTGTATTTTTTAGTTAATTTTTAATAAAAAAAAGTATAAAAATTGTGTATTTGTGGCAAATTTAAGAATTAACTAAGTTTAGAGTGGCATTTTTCATATTTATAGTTCCGTGATGTCATTTTTCAGATTTGAAAATTTTGCAGTGGCAAATAACCAATTTTTCCTTATTTAAAATATCAAGTTCTTATTAACTGCAATTTATTTATATAATATAGTATGATGTTTTATTAATTATACCTATTACATGTACATTTTTTTTCCCTTTTGTTTTGTGTTAACAATGAAAATACTAAAATTACATTAACAAAATAAAAACAAATCCCGTTACTTCTATTAGCATCTAAATGCATCTAAATTCCGTTACTTCTCGATATTATTTCTATTTTTTAGCACTTAAAAAATAAATTTATAGAATGAATTGATGAAATCTCGAATCTTAGCACGAACTCTGCTAATGTTGTCCCAGTTGGTTCACTTCAGCAGAAAATCAACATTTTATTTCAAAAAAAATTGAAGTGATGTGTTGTTTAAGGGTAACCGTAGTCATATATAATTGATATGGTTTCTCCAGTAATAAAATGCTATGAATGATGTCGTTTAACCTCAACACAGAAACGATATTTATTAATTTATTTCCAAGTGATATTTAGTCAGGACAAAGCGTTATTATATATCCTTGATATCATTTTATTAGGAATGAATGATCATCACTTTTGAAATGGTTGCAAGTGTGCACATCATATTCTGGGAATAACATGCTATTCTCACCGTTCTGAACGGATCCAAATCTGCTGCGATTCTTCACATGTCAACCGTATCCTAAAATTTCTATTTTTTTAAATTCATCCGTCCAATATGTTTTGTGCACGTATCTCAAAACAACTGATTATTCTGTGCACGAATCTCAAAATAATTCAACAATTGAATTTGAAAAAACAGAGATTGCGTCCAATATTTTCTATGCACATATCTGAAAACAACTGATTATTCTGTACACGAATCTCAAAATAATTCAACAATTGAATTTGAAAAAACAGAAATTTTAAGGTACTATTCACATGTGAAGGATCGCAGCAGAATTGAATCCTCTGGCAACAGAGATCAAGGAAGCACACAAATAATTAGCTATTCGGGGAAAAATTAAAGTATTATACTAAGCTGCGCAGTTGTACTTCAGATAATTAGTTTTTCTTATTATATCGAGTAATATTAAATATATGCATGCACAATTTGTTCCAACTTTGATAAGAAATCAAAGTTTATGAAAATTCTTAGATGCGACTAAAAAACACCCATTACTCTTTTTTGCAATTAATGAATAATATAAAATTAGAAACAGCCATTTCAATAAGAAAAAAAAGTGCCATATATGTTGATCACGCCTCACAAAACTAACTAAAAAAAGTGGCCTGCTATCATTTCAACAAATCAGTCTGACACAATTATTCATGGGGTTCTACCAAAGGCATGACTTCACACAAGCCCCCTGAAAGAATCCATCTCAAGAGAGGTGCATTTAACAGCCTACACAAAAGTGTTTAACCAAATAATAAAAATGCAAAACAAACACTATAAAACACAGTGTGCTTCTCATGTCACATGTGAAAAATGCATAAAACTCTTCATATAATCTCATTTTGCCTGGGGATGAGAAGCGATGAAATCAACTGCTACTTTAATAGAGTCGATCTTGTCAGCCTCATTGTCAGGAATTTCAAACCCGAATTCTTCCTCCAGAGCCATCACAATCTCTACTGTATCCAGACTGTCCAGGCCGAGATCCTTTTGGAAGTGCGCACTTGGTGTTACCTGGTCAAGCATTCACAAAAAGGACAGTTTGGTCAATTCCATACACATTTCATTGGTCCTGAACACATTTTCTTTCAGAGTTTATTAAAAGTTGCACACATGCTACAAAACCTTTGGCATTAGACATGCTCAATAAAAAGATGGAATTATTCAAGTAGAGAAAGATACATGCTGGTGTTAGGCCATGCTTTTGAGTCTTAAAAACAGCACAGTAGCATCAAATGCATATTTCAAAAGCCTTTAAATAAAAAATATCCTTGTCTTATAGCTATATATCTTTTCTTAAGCCTGAAGGTCCTCTATAGCTACATATCATACTAATTAAAACACATTTTAATTGGATAACTTGGTCTCAGTATTTCTACTTCAGTTATGTATTCTTTTGGTTTAGTATTCTCTCTCTGAAAAGTACAACTAACTCCAGTACTGACAACAAGCAGCTCATTTCAACAAAAGAACTGAACAATGTGAAGGTAATATTTGATTTAAAACCAAATAGTAGAGAGAGATGAAAGAAGTTAGTTCTAAAGTTGTTTCACAAAGAACATCATTGAATGAATAAATTAAAAGTACTTGCATTAACCCTTTTATTCAAGTTATTTATAGAAACCGAAGTTTTTTTCTTTTTAATAGCATCCAATCCATCATAACATTTGTTCATGTCATATTACATCTTGCTCGGCATTTAGAATACTAAATATATAAGCAATAAAAAAAACTTTGATTCTTTTATGCAGGAGATGTGACTAATTAGTGTTTACAATCTTTGGATTATGGATAGATGAACCAATCATTTATTCCCTATCCCAAAGCTCCAAAATTAGCAACCTACCTAGCAATGGTTTCTTCCAGATTAACTTATGCCAATATTAGAAGATTCGCATATTGAATTAAAATGGCAATGAAGATGCACAAAGAAGCTAAAGATTTAGATTATATAGAGTGGAAAATCAAATTGAAAACTTGCATAACAATGTACTGTCAAATTAGATATCAACATCTCTAGTTGGAACTAAAACCTCACTAAAGGAAGTGAGGACAGCTGCCAGAACATCATGAATATCGACTAAACCAGGGGCAATTATATGTATTAGTCACAACACCAGTAAATGAATTGTATCACAGCAATCCAATATCATTATTAAACTAAAACCCTAAATAGTTAAGGTGGAATACATCAGTGCTAAATACATATCTACAATCAGTAATCGACAGAAAAAAGAGCAATAAACCCCATATTTAAAAGACAAGTAAGAAATAAATAACAAAAAATGTACGCCTACGTCACCAACAGATGCATCCATGACGGAACTAAAACCCTGGATCAAGCTAGGTATAAATGTGTTGAAATCTGGGATTCATTCATACCTTACTGGGCTCGACCTTCTGAAAATTCTTAACGACGGTGACGACGCGATCGGCGACCTCGCCTTTGTCAAGGAAGGATCCCTTAACCTCGTCGGAGAAACCGCGTCTAGAGACGATGAATCCGGCGGACATCGAAGACGATGCCGACGGAGCTTTCACCGCTACTTTTAGATGCCTCAGGAGAGCGTTTCTCACCGCCGCCACCGCCATTGCTGGATTCAGAGAGAGAGAGAGTGTGTTGAGAAAATGCGTAGGCCGGATACGAGATGGGGAAAGGAGAGAGTCTGACGTAACACAGACGAAGAGATAAACGGGCTAAGATTAATTGAATTGGGCTTACTAATCAGGACCAGTAGTCGGTGCAGTCCAGTACTGGAAATTCATATCACCTGAGGTAACATAAATTTCGGAGAGCAGTTTGGGTCTGATTCCCATCGGACTCAATTGGGTTCGATGGGCTCCATAACCGTCCGATCTTCTTTAATATCCGTGCGCACGTATATTAAAGCTACTTACACGGATCTTAAAGCAGATCAGATGGTTATGGAGTCCATCAAGTAGTTTGAGTCCGATGGGCATCGGACCCAACCTGCTCTCTAAATTTTGACCTTAGAACTTCTGAATTTGAATCTGGTCCGTTCTTTATATACTGAGCACGATCTTAAAGGGGCACCAATCTTAAAGGTTCCCCGACATTAATAGGAGCAAAACTTTGACACGAAATAAAATCCAACACCTCCATGCCGATTTTTGTGAAACTTCCGACCATGATACGAGTCAAATGCATATTAAAATTCTCAAGATTTACGAGTTGGATATATTTAGCATGAGTGATTGTGTCAATAATATTTCTCGATATTTTATTGAAGAATTTAAGCAAAAATATATCACTTACATTTTATTGCTCTTCTCTCTTATTTAGTCCAAATTTCATTCACTTAATACCGTCAAAATTCTAATTCTAAGAGTGTACTCCACAAATTCAAAGGGAAGGAAAAAAGGAGGAGAGATGATAGGAGTAAAGGGAAGAACTATTCTCCAAATCAGAGTGTATAAATTGAAAAAAAATTATATTCATTTTGTATCTTGATTCTTCTTCTTTTCTTTTAGCTCCTCTTTAAATATACTTGGACAATTCGGTCATCTCTTCTCTCTTCTTCCCTCCTCTCCTCTCCCTGTTTCTGAAGTACACCCTAAATTGAACATACAACGCTTCTCGCTCCACTTTCTTTCCACTCTTTCCTCTCCTGAAAGGCTAGAAGGTATTTTTCTTTCTATTTTTTTGTTATTGAAAGTTTGTTCCACGTGTGTAATAACAATAATCTAATTGATCTTTTTTTTTATTTCTCTTTTCAATAGTTGATTTTTAATTTAATCTGAATAATAATAAGAAATTTTTGTTTCAATTTGAATACAGAGAAAAACAAAAAAAGCGTGTATTTGTTTGTGACGCGAGAACTCTATAGCAAACTTAAGTAAACAATACTCTTTTCTATAGAAAATAAGTCAATTTGGAGAAAGATTTTTCAATACTCTTTTTTTTTGTGCGTAAAAGTTGGAGGTCAAGTCACACAACTATTTAATATTCACAGAGGATTGTCCCTTACAAGTTTCGAACCTGCGATTTTTTTTAGGTCGGTAATTGATACTATATTTTTAATAGAGCTAAATACGAATTGAATTTTACTAAAAGACTTCCTGATTTTAACTTCTAAAATTATCAGATCAAGAGGCAAGCACTTCCGATTGGGGACGAGCTTGGGTCCGATGCCCATCGGACTCAAACTAGGTCCGATGGGTTCCATCACCATTCGATTCGCTTTAAGATTTGTGCACACATATATTAAAACGAACGTGCACGGATCTTAAAGCAAATCGGACGGTGATAGAACCAATCGGACACAGTTTGAGTCCGATGGACATCGGACCCAGTTTGAGTCCGATGAGCATCGGACCCAAGCTGCTCCCTTCCGATTGATGTACCTCAGAATCAAGCTTCAAATTTTTTATTTATTTGTATAATATCAAAAGGCAAAAATATATTAGAAATTATTTAAAAATAACGCAACTAAAAATAATTTCAACATTTTGGTCATTTACAAAACAAACTATAACAAATTTGCAAGTTTGGGATGTGAAAACTTAGCTTGGGAAGTAAATTAAGGTGTATCCGTCATTTAAAACAACATAATTATTTTGAAATTAAGCTATGTCGATTAAGGGCATAGTTTGGATCCAGGGCAGATACCTGACCGTGTAGAATGGTACATGAGTCGTCCGTTTCAATCTAGCACAAATTATAAAATATGACCACTTCCTCTCATATTCTAAATAAGCACTGAATTGATTTTAATTCGACTGTAAGTATTGTACACTCTACTAGGTTAGATACTGCAGGGCTGCTATCTCTTTACCGAAATTTGTAATATAAAAAATAAATAAATTATAGAACACGACATCAGTTTTTGAAAAAAAAATTCAAATATAATATTTCTACTAAATAATCCAGCAAAATTAACCTAATGTCATGAGAAATATTTCAGCGAAACAAACAATTTAATACAATTCAACTGTATCATCTAGTAACTTTTATAATAAAATATTCATTTCAACAAACTTTTTTAATATTTGATAGAAAATAAACAAAAGGTCATGATGATTTTTATATTAACGTTTCAAAATTGTGAACGATTATAACATTTTAATATAAAAACAAAAAAGTCAAACGATTGTTGAATTGTTTGTTCCGCTAGATAATTCAGCGGAATTTGACTTATTCTGTTGAATAATTCAACAGAATTGACTATACATTTCGTTAGATTATTCAGTGGAAAATGTTATTTCTAAATTTTTTAAAAAAGACATGTCATTTTCTTTAATATTTTTTTAATGTTAGTAATAAAAATTTCGACACTTTTTAGGGCAAACCAAGGCTTTGAAGTTTTGTGGATCTTTAGTTCATCAATTTATCAAATTTGGATTTAATTTGTGAACTCAAAGATACATCGATATAATTTATAATTGCGTAATTTCTACTCCTAAATTAAAACTTACGTTCTTTCTACTCCTAAATTAAAAAAAAACGATAAATTGACGAAAGAGATAAAAAAAAAATATATTGAATTATTACTATTATATGAATGCAAAATTATTAGAGCATCTACAACGCCTGTTGCTTTTTAATTTGTAATCTGACCTGGCTTATTGTATATGAATTGCTGGGATGTGTACTGATTTGTAAATTAACAAATTTGCTTTAAAAGCAATCGTTTGTTTAATGACACATCATCAGATTGATTGGCTGAAATTAATCAGCGCTCTCTCTCTCCAAAAACAAATTCGTCTTCCCGTTCTATAGCGCTCTCCCAAAAACGGAATCTTTTTCATTCGAATTTCTCCACATTTCGCCCAGATTTCTTCATTTTTCTTGTTGCTTTCTCTGATTAATTCTCCCCCTTTTTTTTATCTTCATTTAGACATCCCTCTTGCTCGGGACTTTTTTTATCTCCGAATCGCGGTCTCCATCTATGTGCGTGGGAGCCAGAGAGAGAGCAGAAATGGAGGAGTCGATGGTGGCAGTATCTCGGAGGTTGTTCCAGCGACTCTAGACTGACAAGGAGGAGATCCGGCTGTGGTCCAAGGGTCCCTCTTTCTGCTTACGCAGCCCCCACGAGCAGCCCCTCTTTCTTTTGTTCTTCGACACAAATGCAGGTGAGGGTCGTTCTCCACTTTCTTGGTATCTTAATTTTAATTGATAGTTTTGGTTTTCAGCGAGAGAAGAGGAGAGAGAGAGATGGACAGAGAGAATGGGACAAAACCATGAAGAACGGAGAATAATAGAAAGGTTTTTAATTTTTCTTCGGTAAAATTTCAATACGGCAGAGAAACGGACGGAATTTTTAAATTTTGTCTGACGTGGCGCTAATTGCAATTTAACATTAATTGCTGGGATGGAGTGGTTTAGAAATTATGAGTCCAATAATTGCTAAATTGAGTGACATGGCTAATTTTAATTGCTAAACTATTTGTGGATTGGAGATGCTCTTAGATTTCATATTGGTTCGGTGAGAGTATCGAGACATGAAAACTATTATTTTCATTTTAGAATTTTTTTAATGTATATTAATATTAAACTGCATTGATAATTTGCTATCCGCACGCGCATGCAGTGATTGTTATGTATATGCATAGCATAGAATTATCATTGTTAATTTGAAAGTTTGGAAATAGTTATTTGAGAATTCATTTTACTTGTTTATTTTTGACAAAGATATGTAGATCCTTCTTTCTGATATTTTTTAAGTACCCTATAAAAAAATATCAAATCTATCCTCCGAATAGATTTTTTTTTTAAATGATTAAACCGTCATGGGATGGGGCGGTCAGCTGTCAGTACCAAACCGTTCTAGAATGAGGCGGTCAGTTCTATACCAAACTGCCTCCCAGTGAGACGGTTTAGAAATTACCTATATATTGGAGGGTAAACCTTCCGTTTTTTACTTTCTCATTTCAATTTTGCATGTAAGTCCCTCAATTTTTTTTATGTTTTTAGTAAAAAATTATTTAGAAATTGTTAGCGATTAATATAGATTGTTAGGAATTAATATAAATTGTCCCAAAGTGTTTAAAAATTCTAGAACTAGTTAAATTGTTTAGAATTAATATAAATAGTCCAAAATTGTGTAGAGATTGTTAGAAATTATTTAGAAATTGTCCAAAAATATTTATAAATTGTAGAACTTGTTAGATATTTTTTTAGGAATTTCCAAAATTGTTTAGAATTAATATAAATTGTCAAAGTTATTTAGAAATTGCCCAAAATTGTTTAGAAGTTGTAGAACTTGTTAGAACTTGTTTAAAAATTGCCCAATTTTTTTTTCCAATTAATCAAAATTATTTCCAATTAATACAAATGTGTACAAATATTTTAAAATGTAGTCTCTAACTGGTCGTCGCCTTCCTGGTCGTCGCCTTCGTTAGTTTATTTTAAGTTATGCTATAGTTTTAGTTAAACTGAATTTGTAGTATTTCTATGTTTGGATAGTTATATTTCAGAGTTTTTTTTATAAACCATAATTAAAAAAAAAAAGTTCGGATTTCAGCATGATTAGCCGAGTTTTTACAAAAACCATAAGAAACGGACTGCCAAACCGTTCCCTATATCCTCCAGAACGGATTGCCAAACTGTTCTTGACTTTTTTTCAGTTTTACCCCCAAAAATGGGTTGCCAAACCGTTCTTGACTTTTGCTACAGTTTTTTTTTTTTTTTACAGTTTGATTATAAAATAAATCATATAATTTGTTTGATTTTGTATATTAACAATAAGATTAATGGAACAATTTGAACATATTTTTTTTGGTGTATTTTGACCATTTTATCATTTTAACAAATCAATTGATTGGTTTTTTATGTAAAAAAATCAATAAATATTTCCGTGAAGAAAATTAAAAGAAAATGTAAAAGTGAATTACAATAACAATACTAAAAATTTGTATATCTGGATGCTTTTTTTCTAGAATATAATGTCTCTGAATGATTAATGGACATATTTTTCATAATCTAACATCTTTTATGGCAAAAATCGACTCTATTTTAATTTTTTTTCAAAACTTATGGTTACAGAAACTTTTAAATCCTCCATGTAGTAGACCAATGTATCATTATTTTAAAAAATCGACCAATTAGAATACTAACATATTTTTTCATAAATAAAACACTTATTTTATATTTTGTATATTAACAATAAGATTAATGGAACAATTTGAATATATTTTTTTATATAAAAAACCAATCAATTGATTTGTTAAAATGATAAAATGATAAAATGGTCAAAATACACAAAAAAAATATATTCAAATTGTTCCATTAATCTTATTGTTAATATACAAAATCAAACAAATTATATGATTTATTTTATAATCAAACTGTAAAAAAAAAAAAAAAAAAAAAATTACTGTGGCGAATGTCAAGAACGGTTTGGCAACCCGTTTTTGAGATAAAACTGAAAAAAAGTCAAAAACGGTTTGGCAATCCGTTCTGGAGGATATAGGGAACGGTTTGGCAATCCGTTTCTTATGGTTTTTGTAAAAACTTGGCTAATTATACTGAAATCCGAACTTTTTTTTTTTAATTATGGTTTATAAAAAAAACTCTATATTTCATGTTTTGTTTGTAGTGTTTATGTTGTGGACTTAGCATTTTATTATTTTTATTTTATTGTTTCTTTAGTCGAACAAAACCAATTTATAACATTGCAAAAAAAATTGGATAACAAATAAATTATAACAAAAGTAAAACAAATTATAAAACATTACAACAAATAAAACTGTCACTCTAATTAGAAGTAATTCAAATAAATTATAAAACCCTACACAACAAAATAATATAATACATCGTTTAAAAAAATTAATAAAACAACATATCTTATATTAATTCTAAAACTTTAACATAAATACATCATCGTTTGAAAAAAATATAAACCAAACAGTCTCACTAAGGGACGGTTTGGTATGGAGTGTAGTTTGGTCAATAAGAGGGCTCAATCCCACTTCCTTTAGCTCCTTTGGCCGCTTAATTCCGCCAAATACCAGTTCCTCAGCACGAATTAAGATCACCTCCTTTTGTTCGGATCTTATTCCTCTACTGGATCTTAAGGCACCTCTGCCTTTTTCTTTAGCTTCCTTAACTTTCATCCACAAATTAAGAGAACCGAACATCAGTTCCTTAGCGCTATGTTAAGGGTGTGCTCCAGAAAGAGGAGAAGGGAGAGACGAGGTGATCGGATTGTCCGAAGAGTGTTTACTTGCTCCATAATATTAAATTTTGGAGGGAAGTCAAAAAAAGAGAAGGAGAGAGAAAGACAATCAAAATACAAAACTAAATAGAATTCTCTTCCATTCTCTACTCCGATTTAGAGAGAGTAGCTCTCTCTCTTGCTCCTTCCATTCCTTATTTTCTCTTCCCTTCTATTTGAAATTTACGGAACGCATCTTTAAGCTCTTAATTTATAATCACCGAACAGCCTCATAGAATCCGGACTCCTCTAGCCAGTGCCTAGAGAATTCGCATCCTCTGAGATATCTCAAACTTTGCGTGACTTTTTGGAATATTTCAATCGTTCAAATACATTATGCACGAATCTCAAAGCACAAATTATACTGGCTCTCTACGTTCCCCCGAATAGGCACCGGACACGTCGGTCACGCAAAAATTGATATATCTCAGAGGATACGCACCGTGCCCAGAGGCTTAAGCAAAGCAAAAAGGAGGGACGCACTCAAGAAGAACTTTATGATTTTGTCAGTAACTCGACACACACACGACACAACTGCGGAAATATCCGTAACAGAGGAGCCGCCCGAGAATTCACCTAGTATCTCATATTTTGCGTGACTTTTTGGAGAATCTTAACCGTTAAAATATGTTCTACACGAATCTCAAAATAAAATAATACTGGCCCCCGCGCTTTCCTCGAATAGGCACCGGACACGTCGGTCACGCAAAATATGAGATATCGCAGAGGATACGCACTCGCCGCGCGACCGCTCTACTTCCACTTTCGGCTTTCTCCATTTCGATTTCCCGCTCTCCAAATTTGGCCCCATTCAAAAAATCAAGCCCCTTTTTCTTCCTCTCAAACGCAGCTCTTCTAAATTATAATTTCAGAAATCAAGTGTGATCGACATCTCGTAGAGAAATGGTGGGAACGGAGACCTCTAGCCTCTCTACTTTTTCCGTCGGTAAACCTTAAACCCCGAGCGCTAAAGAAAAACCCCTCGAGAAATTTCTCCATGTTTTACGCAATCGGACTTTATTAATGTTTCTAACCAATTGTTGCAGGAAACTGCAAAGTTGAGATCCAAGGGGAGTGTTTAGTTGACGAGAAAAAAGGGAAAGATCTCGTCATATCAGTCCCTAAAGATGCAAGGATTGGGATTTCAGGTAAGTTCTCTTACTAATTTCTAGTACTATTTCCTTCCCTTGAATGTTTTTAGCTTTCTTTCTACCTTTTATTCCACTGATAGACTTTCTTTTATCAGTTGATACTTCCAAGAAAGGCCGGAGAGGGAGACCTAAGAATAGCATAAAATCAATTGATATCAAGAGTTAGTTCTTTTGTACTTGTTTTGTTAATTGATTAGGTGAAAAAATGACAATTTGTCATATTGTTTAGTTTGTGTTTTTTTTCAATTTGTTATTATTAATTATAGAGATTGAAGATGATAAGTGCCTAGAAATCAAGAATTATTCTTTTTGCCTTCTCCATCCAAAAGACATCGATAGCCCAAACACATCCTTGCTTCAGGTAAACTAGTATCTTTACTGGAAACATTTATTTTGGTAAAAAATAATGCTATAGAAAACAAATTAAGGACAATTTAGCTACAATACAAACACAAATAGTACTGTTCTGATGCTGCCTGAACCTCGTATTTTCTTGCTTGCCATCATCAAGTAAGTATTATAGTATTTTTTTTATAGTGGGAATGCTTATTGAAAAAGATAGAGAGTATTCTTTGTTTTTTCTTAAAGAAGCTAGTGTACATGTCAGACACATTTTAATGAATTTGTTTTAAAAAATCTTTAAAATTTGTATTATCATTTTCCTTCTCTAATGTTTTAGGAAGTGCTGGAGCTTTATTCTCAAGAGCTTCCTACAATGACCTATGCAGCAAATACTGGAAAAAACTCGGACTTTCTAAAAAAATGCATCTTTAACGGGTAAAATATTGTCCTTAACTCCATACATCAGGTGTGTAGCTAGCTACCTAACTTTTTATTCTATTTCTTTTCAAAACAGGAAATACAAGACGCTAATTATAAGGTCCACCAGTAATGGACTTGGAGAGGTAATTTTCTATTAAGATCCTTCACTAAATTAATTGTCTTAGCAAAGCTTTGCAGCCTTGGTTCCTTGTATTGTTTGGCAATTGATGTGACAGGCCCTGGTTGCTTTGTGGGATTCTTTTCTTTGGATTGTTATTTGGTTGTACTAAATTGGGCTTTTATAGCTAAAATAGGGAATAATGCAGATAATTTACAAATGGTACAAAGTGGTTCACACTGGTCGGTTCGTTTAAGACAATCTTGCTTATCCTCTATTTTTAATAATGATATTTGACTAAGCTCTTTTTTAAATTTGCAGGTAATAGCTGCACTATCGTATCAAATTATTCCTACTGATACGCAATATGCTGAGATACCACTTGCAGTTGTCAGATTGTGTTATCAGAAGAAGGTAACATGTTACAAAATACAAATTCCTTTTTTTGTTATTCCCAAGCAGATCATAGTTATTCATAGGCTCAAGTTATATACTTATATCTACTTATACTTTCTCAAGGAACACAAATATGAAAAATAAAAAAAGCAAAACAATAAACACCCTCAGACCTCAGACCATTTATTTTGTTCACTTGTTAGGGGTTTGGTCAGATTATGTACAGAGAACTAAGCAGGAGGCTTCAAAGTGTTGGTGTTGTCAGTATATTTTGTTGGGCAGATGACGTGTCTGAAGGTTTTTGGCTTAAACAGGTAGCACCACATTTTTTCAAAAGGCTTTTGTCTTTTTAAGCCTAACTTATTTTCTACAATGTGGATCTGTTTATACATGAATACAAAAATGCAGGGTTATGTGTTGGTAGGAGAGGTTGACTCCAAGGGAAAAGCTCATAAATTGTCAGTAAAAGCAGATATTAAAAAGATGCTGTGTTTTCCTGGTGCCTCTAAACTTATGGTGTCCCATCTCAAGAAAGATTTGTTGAATTGTATAAATTCATCATTAGATGCTCGGATCCCAAATTCTGATGCTAAATTTCCAAGCACCATCCCAGATAGTAAGTCTATTTGAATACTTTGTGCAGAATTTACACAAAAACCCTTATGTCAACATATTGCTGCCAATGCTGCTATTTCATTTATCTGTAAAATGTTTTTGACTGGCTTGTTAGTGCTTTTGGCGCTCTTCTCTTTTTCCTTGGAAACATTGATTTGATTACAAAATGACAATACTTTCCCCTAGGAAGCATGCATTATGATGAAATGCATTATTTCACTTTACGAATGATCAACCTGTTCAATATTTCTATCAAATTCTACCATGAATATTGAACAATAGTCGGGTTAAAATTTTAAAGATATACATCGGCAGGATTTTTGAACATAGGAGAGAACGTTTGCTGGTAAAGATGAGAAGGATTTTTTCTAAATTTTCAGATACTAAAAGGGACTTTACAAACCAATATCTCTGACATAAATAAGAGACACCAAGTTGTGTCCTTCAATAGTAGGTACTTAACACCTTGCAGTTATTGAGTTTTCGCCTTTACTGTTTTTATTTATTTTTTATTTTCCTCAGGCATTGCTTATGATAGTTATGATATCATTGAAAAAGACACTGCTGCTCCTGAGAAGGGTATAAAGAGACAAATGTGGGAAGGCTCATCAACCTCACTTAGGTCAAAAAGGGTGCGAGGTGACC
The DNA here is from genome assembly GCA_964058825.1 of Carex arenaria. Classification (NCBI taxonomy): domain Eukaryota; kingdom Viridiplantae; phylum Streptophyta; class Magnoliopsida; order Poales; family Cyperaceae; genus Carex; species Carex arenaria. The sequence goes on along the minus strand of CAXKVW010000006.1, from coordinate 596,851 downwards.
ACGCTACAAACAACTCTCAGAATTTAAAAGGCGATATCAATAATCATTCTTTGAAGGAGATTTCTCACAAGATAATGTTCATGAATATGGCTGACGATGCCAAGAAAGCTTGCCTTACTAAGGTAAATTTTTTCTTCAATGGTTGTTACACAACGCACAGGTAATAGTACTTAAAGTCTTAAAAAAGAATATATGAAAAAAACAAAGAAAATCAAATAACAAACATTAGATGATTCAATAGTTGACTATATCTCTGATTTTCTGATTTTGCAAATTATGTATATCTATTTACTATTGGACAAAATCTTTTTCTATAATACAATAGTTGGCAACTGGATAATTAAAAATTTGATTGTACCAATTAATCCAAAACTGTGATGGTCAGGAGTGGAAATCTGTAGCATGAAATACAGGGGGTCAAAAGGGGTACACTTATGAGAACTACCTGCAAAGCAAAAAAGCTAATTGGCCACCATTCTTTATATTTTAGATCCACTTATGGTATAGACAGCAAATCTAAAACAAAAATGAAACAATGTAATTGAATGTTTTCAGAAAAACATGAATATATTTGTATCAGAAAAAAGATCTCTTTTCACGCTTTCCAACTTTTATGTGATCTGTTGAAGAAAATTTGCTTTCATATTATAGATAGTTGATGATCTTGGTGGAACTGTTACTTCTGATGGCAGTATCTGCACACATGTTATTACAGGAAAAGCAAGGAGAACCATGAATTTTTGTGTTGCTTTATCCTCAGGGTTAGCTATGTTTTATATTTCTGTGTAATATCAATTTGTAAATTTGAGACTTTTGAACTTATATTTCCCCGTGACATGTAGTGCATGGGTAGTTTCTTCCAGCTGGTTGAAAGCAAGCTTCAAAGAAGGATGTTTTGTGGGTAATACAAAAGGAGCTTTTAAATAATCTTACTGCTCAGATTTTAGTTTACTTTCTCTAATCTTTTATTATGTTTAATTTTATTCTTGTGCTCGTTTAGATGAAGCTAACTACATATTAGAAGATGAGGATTACTTAACGAAGTACAAGTGTGAACTAAGGGATGCTGTTGCAAGAGCAAGAGAAAATCCATGTGCTTTGTTCTCGGGTTACAGTTTTTGCTTCACCAAGCATATCCAACCTTCCATTGACAATCTCTCATCCATCATCAAATCATGTGGTGGAAATGTAAGGGTCATATCTCTCTCTCTCTAATAGTTGTTTGCATTTGAATCTAGTAAAGCTGGTAATGTTATTATATGCCAAAGAATCAAAAGAGGAAAATAATGTAAAATAATTCATGGGAAGATTATATTTAGCATACCCAAGTTAATAAACTAATACAAATTGGAATCCAATTCGATCATCCTCAACTTGAGGCATATGATACATCTATGATTATCGTTTTGGGGTACACCAGCTGTTATAATTGTCATCAACGGTTCATTACAGGTAATCGGCAGGTTTGATGAGTCAGAAAATACAGAAAAGACTATATATATGGCATCTGAGGAGGACATGAAAGATGCTTTGGATGCTTCCAAGAAGGGCATGAGAGTATTCAGCAGTGAGTGGTTGATGAACTGTGTTATGAAGCAGGAGCTTGATCTTGAAGCACCTCAATTTGCCGAGTCTCTCTAATTGAAAGAATATTTCGGTTCGGTTTGTGGAAGTTTTGTATATAGTTAAAGTATATCACTTTTGTTGTTGTTCAGTTAAATGTCAACTGTAACTGGCAAGGATCATCATATAATCTTATTTGTAGTCTGTCGATGCAAGCAATGCATTAATTAAGATTCTCTAATGGAAGGATTGCCAATTGAATTAAAAAATTAGAACTAATTATAAGATATGTTCCCTGAGGCTGAACTGAATCAGATTTTTATTGGTTACTTTAAGCCCAATCTTTCCAAAAATGGATTGAGTTCTCTTTTCTGATTTATTTTTTGAAAAGAAATCAGAGGTTGGCGTCAGCATTAGCAATAAGCACAGCAACTGCTTGCTCTTGCAAAGAGAAACGAAACAAGTGGAAGGCAAAAAATCAAAATAATAAGTTATTTAGTTTCTTTCAACCTGGAAATTAAAAAAAGTTCACTAAGAATATATTAAAACAATTTTTGGCAAACTTTGTAATAAGTTTTGAACTTAGGATTGTGCATTTGAAATTTTGAAATATGATATATAATGTAGAGAAAAAATAATAAAATTTATTTACATATTCTTCAGTAAATAACTTAATTTTTAAAAGCTATAAATCATCTAAAATTTATAACGATCAAATATTTAACTATTTTTAGTATAATTTCAGATAACATTCAAATAATTTTTAATTAATACAATTAATCTAGATAACAATTAACAATATATTTACAATTTCTAAATTAAAAAAATTGCAAAATTAATTCTCTCAACGAATTTCAGTCCCATTCCAAATTAGGAGAAATAATTTTCTAGAATTCCAGCACTCCCCAAAGAGAATATGCACGCCTACGGTCTATTTATTACTCCAAAAAAAAAAAAATACGGATCCCCTAAAGTTACTCAAATTTTGAGTTCGGATCCAGCGTTGAATCCGCTCTGACAAGAATATGAGTTGGAGAATCCTGACCCCTACAAATTTGATCAGACAGTTTGGCAAACGATGCGTTGCTGCAGAGAATGTGGACGAGGAGCCGGTTGATCCGAGTTCTGATCGGACGGTCCAGATCAAACTCAAATTTGAGTTCCTTTGATTCGAACCCACAGAAAAGCGCATGTCCGCCGCCTAGCCAGAGAAGCGCAAGCACTCGGATCAATATCCTTCCAGGTACTGCACAAGATTTCCATCATTTTACGGTTTGAGATTTACTATCAGTCCATTTGGATTCGGGCTAGCGCAATTATTTGGATTTAAGATTCGTGCCGATTAAAAATAACGGTCTAGATCCACTAGTTGTAAAAGATTCTCTTTTCAGGTACCTGGCCACCTGAGAGGATGTGAATTCCAAGCACTCCCCACTCCACACAAAAAAAGCGAGCTTAGACTGAACTTGTTAGCCACAAGCCCACAACCACAAGTGAAGCTCATCTCCTCTTTCATTCAACGCAACACTTCTGAGCTCCTCTACTCTAATGGCGACAACGCCGAGGTCACTGCCTTTCACCAAGGCTTCTCTCGTTCGCTCCCAATGGCTCGTTTCGAGACGACTCCGCTTTTACATTCGCGCCTCCCGGTATAACGATGGTAGGAACAGAAAGAACCGCGTGTACAAAGAGCTAGGTTGGTTTCACTTCTTCTTTATCTCTCTTTAGGGTTTCTTATGCCAAGCCTTTATTTTTCCTTTAATTTTAGTGAAATTCATCCTGAAGTTAATATTGCTCGAATTACGAAATAGCAGAAGTATCAATTCAATTTAAATCAAACAGTCTTACAATGTGTATTGCTCAAATTTTGAAACTGCAGTTGCAATTAGCTGGTAAATGTAATTGTTAATTAACTCGCACTCAATTCATCCCTGCTATTAATTTAATCATCTCAACTCGAGCCTCTATTCTTCTCAGTTGTTTAGTAGTTTCACAAGCTGGGAAAAGAGTTCTTCTTAGGTAAAGCAGGTAAGAGCACTCGGTATTCTTATATATGAGTTCAATTCTCTGCTTAGGTAGGCCGCCGTATAAGTGGAATCTAGCTAATTCGGGGTTAGTATTTTGAGAGAAAAAGGCAAAGCGTAGTGTACGATATCTACCCAGGAATGACTAAAGGACTTTTTCCTTACCTTAGTAAATCTGTCCCCAAAAGAATCTCTGGTTTCGAAAGAAAAATATTAGTGTGAAAGCAGGCATCAGGCATGCAAAAGCCCTAACGCAGCAAGAAAGGCTCTACTTTGATGCCACTAGTTGATCGATTACGTCATACCCTCTCTCTATGAAACCCATACGCCGCAGAATCTTTTAGATAAACCAATCATTTCTTTCTCGCCTCCTATTCCTGCTAAACGAAGTGAGACTAAGCTTGTTGCGAGCGAAATTTCCAAGCATCACCTTCGAGAAAGTCACGAGGGCGTCTAATGGCAAGGCTGATGCGCTCACCAGGGTGGATTTCCAGATATAAATAATACTTGGCCATTTTGTCATATATTTCAACTTACACTTGCCATTTTGATGTCCATAGAAATAATATTTGGTCATAGAAGTCTTAACATTAAAGTTGAGCAAAAAAGTGACTAATCAGCCATACCCTTTTCATATTAAATGAAGAAAATATTTCCTAATTAAGTATTATCTTTTATTTAAACCTGAACACAAAAAATGATACTTGCCTTGCTTGATTTGAGTTCATTTTGTGTATAGGGAAAGAAAGAGCTAACTAAAGCCAGGGATAATTTTGTCATTAAGAGTATAATGTCTGGGGAAGCTAGGAACACAATGTTAGGTATACTTGAAATATCTGAGAAATGCTAAGTGGCTAGGCGTCCTGCTGGCATGAAGAGTTATCTACTTCTCTCCTAATTTTAGCAAATTTAACCATTTCTCCTATACATCTCCAGGTTCTTTAAGAAGAAACATAGAAGAAATTGTGAGTCGTGTTGTTGATGTGGCACCGGAAGCACTGAAGTTTGAACAAGAGAGAAAAATCAAGCAAGAAGAAATGCTGGGTCAAAGCAATTTATGGGATGATCTAAATATCTCTGACGATTCTCTTTCTGCTTTAGCAGATACAGCCAAAGTGGTCGAAAGCCTCAGGGACCTTCAATATAAGGTGCTGTGCTAGAAAAAAAATATATCATGTGAGTTTCCATTTTTGTTTCTATTTTACACCAAATTTGGCATATTTACTATGCAAATAAGAAAATCGAACACATTGTTTTCTGAATAAAAGTTATTCACTATTTGTGAAATAGATCAAGTGCATAGAATATAGAAACACACACTATCTGTACTAAATTTTTTTTTGCAATTCCACCCACTGTTTGTCATACTCACTACTAAAACTTTGGCAAACTTTTAGTCTGTTGCATCCCAACCGAGCTTTTGAAAACTTTTGACAGCATTTAATGTTTGAGTTAGTTTAATGGGCGAGTTGTCTTTGGATAATTTTAACGCCACAATGTCCAAAAATCATCAATCGGTTTTAATTGCATGTTTAATTGTGTTTTCTAAAACTTTGATCCCAACTATTATTTTTTTTGGCAGAAGTCCTTGTTAATACTTAATATGCTCCGATTGAATAAAAACGAAGCCAATTGGACTCTGATATTAGGTGTCAAAATTTATATGTTGGTAATGACTGATTTGGTTTAGTCAGGGATTGTAAGAGCCCGCTGTCTAATTTTTTCTTTTCCTTGAGTTGAACTTTCATCAATAGTCATGCAAAATATGGGAAATATTTTTTTACATGCAAATATGGTAAATATTGAGCATTGTTTGAAAATAATCTTCTTATTTCTTTATTATTTTCATTTATGTCCACAGGCTGAAGATGCAGACTTGATAAACCAATTAGCTGAGACAGATGTTGTAAACTATAATTTACTTGAGCAAGCTTACAAAGCTTCTTTGGATGCATGCAAACTTTTAGATAATTATGAGATTTCTAGACATCTTACCGGGCAACATGATAAGCAAGGGGCATGTGTTATACTGCAAGCAGGCACAGAAGGACCTGCTTCCCAGGTTTGTTTTGCTTCCGTATTTACAATTTACACATAATCAATATATGATCTCAAGAAAGTTGGCATCTCAGATAATCAGCGGAAATAACGATCTAATAAAGGAAGGAGAAATGTAAAAAGCAAATCACGGTTTCAACAAGATTACAAGAGAAATTTATGTTGCAAAGAAATATGATTATGAAAAAGAAATGATAATCATAATGATTTACGAAAATTGATCACTATCAGTATGAACAAATTCAAATGATAAAGGAAAAACATAGTATTTGCAATACAAATAATCAGTTATTAATATTCCAATGAGCATCTTTATTGTTTTATTTTTGCATTTTATGAAATTGTTGACTTTGACTGAAACAGGTATGGACAGGGAGGATACTGTCCATGTACACTAGATGGGCTGAGAAGCATGGCTGGAATAACAGAGTGGTAGAAAAGTATATGTCAGAGAATGGTGGGGTCCACTTGGCCACACTAGAGATTGAATCCGAGTACATATATGGCTACCTTTCTGGTGAGAAGGGTACACATGTCATGACTGACCGTGCTCTAGATAGTTTTGGAGCTCTCTCTCATGAGGTGGTAAGTGTATTTTCCTCTGGTTTTTCCTGAGGAAGTAGTGGTATAGATTGGGTTGGGTTTGGTTCGAGCAAACCCAACCCATTAATGAGGAAAACCTAGGACCCAGCCCAGTTATCCAGTTGCTCACATTGACTTGACCTGACCAATTGGGATGTCGAATTATTGACATATTAATTGATGGCGGGTTTACATGATATACTGGCTCTTTAATTATTTTTATTTTTTCAAAATAAGAAGTTTTTGGATTTAGCTGCTTAGGACTTTTGGCTTTATTTACATTAATAGATGAGTTTAAATAATGTACTGAATGGGTTTTGTCATGGCCAGACGACCAGGTTAATGAAAACCAGGTCGGGTGCAGGTCGGTTCAATCCAGTTTGGGTTCATCCAACTGCTTCATTTACCAGCGAATATTGACATCCTAGTTATCATTCGTAACTGCGACAATATTTTTTTCATTTATTGGATTTACTTCTTTTGTCTTTCTTTATGATTACAGAAATGCTCGGCCAGGGTTGATGTGATACCACTTTTCCTCGATAAAATTACTGCCCTGGAACTAGGTGAAACTGAAATTGAAATTTTGCCCCCGTCTTTGGAATATGAGAATACTATGAGGAAGAGTTCCGCTGTTAAAATACGTCACATCCCAACTGGCGTGACTTTACAAAGTGCAGGTATGTATAACATCAGTTAAATTTAGGAGTGAGGCTATGGTACTATGCATAGCGTGGATTGGTCCGTACTATGGATCAATATTTTCGTTTTCAAAGTTTAGATAGTCGATCTGAACCGTTCAATGTGATGTCCATATGAAAATGTACTTGCAGACTAAATTTTTACATTTTTTTAGAATTTTTTTACTATTTTTTAGATAGACAGACAATCACTACTTTTGAATGGTCTAGTATTTTTAGATTAACTTTCTACCTATCTAAAAAATTGTAAAAAATGTAAAATTTGATCTACATGTACATTTTCATACGGTGATCATGTTGAATCATTCAGATCGATTGTTAGGACTTGAAAAAGGAGATATTGATTCATAGTACGGACGAATCTGCGCTATGCATAGCACCATAGCATCGCTCTAAATTTAGAATATTTCATTTTAAGTCAAAGTTGACTTTAGTTGTCTGATGTTGTTCTCTGTGGTTTATTTGTCCTTTATTATTGGTTCATTGTCCAATACAGGATATATAAAGTACGATTTGATACTTTAAAAGTTGTTAGGTCATGTGTCCTAGTTCCCACTTTTGTTACATTTTGCTAATTTCTTCACAGGGAAGTAACTTTTAACTTAAGTTTAAGCATCAGCAACAGCAATGCAATGCCAAACTAACCCCCCTCAACCTTTCTGGTCTGGACGTTTGTTGATTCAATTATTATACCTGTTTTTATGAGCAATTGACCCATACTGTGGATCAATATTTTCGTTTTCAAAGTCCAAAAAGTCGATCTGAACCATTCAATATGACCTCCATTGAAAAATGTAATTGTAGATCAAATTTTACATTTTTATAATTTTTTTAGATCTGAAAATTCTAGACCATTAAAAAATAGTGATTTTCGACTTATCTAAAAAATAGTAAAAAAAATGTAAAAAAATGTAAAATTTAGTCTGCAAGTACATTTTCATATGGAGATCATGTTTAATGGTTCATTTTGACTATTTGAACTTTAAAAATGAAGATATTGATCCATAGTACAAACTAATCCGTTCTATGTATAGTACCATAGTGTCACTCTTGTTTGTTGTTATCTGCCCTCTTGTATATTCATTTTGCCTGGACCCTTTTTCAGGAGAAAGAAGTCATTTTGCGAACAAAATCAAGGCGCTCAACCGGCTGAAAGCAAAACTCCTTGTTCTCGCTGAAGAGCTCGGAGTATCTGATATAAAGGAAATTAATAGTGCCTTTGTGGAAAATGAATTGAATGTTACAAGATATTACATGTTCAGGCCGCAAAACTTTGTTCGTGATCTAAAAACCGGTTTGCACCTGCCTGACTTGAACTCGGTTCTTGATGGAGATATTGAGCCACTCATAAGATATCATGTTGAATCAAGGCATGAAGGTAGGTAGACTGGGAACATAATTGTCATAATGATTTGTTAATATATTATTTGGGGACTTCACATCTCGTGGTCAAAAGTCTTGAAATTATTTTTCAAAAGCTTGACAAAAGAAATAGAAATAATTTCTGTCTTTTTTTTTTCCCCCTTTCTTCTTCTGATGTCAGAAAGACAAGCCTGTTAATACAAGGATATTTAAAAATGATTTCTCCTTTAGGGGAGGCTCTGGTAGAGGATGCGATGGCTGGTATAATCTTTATATTCGTCAAAATTAACTAATTAAGAATATTTAAACTTAGGTGTTTTTAAGCTCATCAAGTTTTTGATTAGGTTAACTTCAAAACTTATTGAAATGGCTTTAAATGATGAATCCAATCCATTAAAATTGATCTTCTTCAGAGTAATGCGTTTATACGTAAAATTGATCTTATGGGTGTTTTTTTGAAGATGTTCGGCAAGTTGGATAGGATTAAATTAAGGTTCACTAAGGAAGAGATGTTTGGTAACAAAAGTTAAAAGTGGATTGGGTAGGATTAAATTAAGGTTCACTAAGAAAGAGTTGTTTGGTAACAAAAGTGAAGAAAGTGGATGTTTGGTTCAACTGCTTAAGTCATATATAACTCCTTAATTTTTTTGGCAAGTTTAGAAATATGAACAAAATGAAGTTTATGAAAGTAATTTTAAGCTTTATAAAGAAGCAAATGTTTGATAAACTTAAGCCTTCTTAATCTCCTACTTCATGTTTGGTTGTGGACTAAAGCTAAGGTGGCCTAAGTTGGTTATTCCAACTTAGGCCAATCAAAATAATTTATGTTTGGTTGTGCCTAAAGTTATGTTATGATTTAAACTATTCCTTGTTTGGTATGAATTTGATGGCTTAAAGCATGATATTGTTTATTTTTGTTTGTTTAAATTTAGTTATTGTTGCTAGCTTTGTAATATATTATTTTGTACAGTATTTTTTTATTTTGTGAACCATTATATACATTAATTACTGTAAAACCCATTATTTACTTTGTAATATGACAACAAATTACAACAAAAAAAACATCATAATACATCCTAATACTTGTAAAACCCATTGAAGCTGACAAATAAACTAGAGGACTACATCAAATTTTACAGAACCCCCCAAAAAAAATTGTGAAATTACAACATCCAAAAACCCCTTATAAACAAATCTGATTTTAATAATTGAAGCAATCCAATAATAAAGCTAACATTACTAATCAAATTATCTACCGAATCACATAGACAAAAACATAAATAAGATCAAACATAATTAAATATCTTACAAAAGTTTCACAATAGGATAAGTTCATACATAGTAAAATACTAAACAAGATCAGACATAATTAAAATAACAACCGAAATTTAATGCAAAGAGTTGAATAAATTCATAGGTAAAACAGGAAGCTAAATAAGTTCATAAGCAAACAAACAAAAAACACCCCATTTGTCTGTTAAGAAAATCTAATTTCCACGCCTCCTTTGTCTCCATAAAGCATTTTTAATATCATTGCGTATAATTTCTCCAGCAGTCATCTCAGTAGAACCAGGCACCTCATTTGAATCAACCGAATATGTATTATCATTTGGGAATTCCATATTTGTGGAGGCATGAAAATAAAGATCCGGCGCATTTTGCATTTTTATGAAGTTGTGAATTATGCAACAAGCCAAAACAACCCAAGTTTGTTTTCTGTACTTGTAACGGGGCATTTGTTGTAGAATTTTGAACCGCATTTTTAAAACCCCAAATGTTCTCTCTATGGTATTTCGAAGTTGGGTATGACGATGGTTATACAAATCTTCAGGGACAGCATAACGACGGGACCTATTTTGACGACTGAATTGCGCAAGATGATATTGGTGATTCCGATACGGACAAATAAACTTAGATGTGTTTGCATAACCTAAGTCTGCGAGATAGTACCTGCCATTAGGGACTGTAAAACCACCATTCTCCATAGCCCAACGCAACACTTTCATGTCTGAAGCAGACCCTTCCCATCCAACTGCAACATATAGAAACATCATATCAAAGGAGCATGCAGCTAGAACGTTTTGTGATAGAGTTCCTTTACGATTGCGATATCGTTCTCTATTTTTCCTTTTAACAATAGCCGGTATATGAGTTCCATCAATTGCACCTAAGGCATCCTACAATAGATACTGAAATTATTATGGCAGGTTTTAAAAATTTATTATTGAGATAAACATAACTATCAATATAACTACCTTGAACAGATAATTTTGACTGTTTGGACCAACAGACATATGCACATCTGCACTAGCATCAGGTAGTTTAATGTAATCATTATGCAGAGACAAAATGGCCTTCAAAACATCTTTAAAAATTCTGTAGATAGACTCAGTGGAGTGTTGATAGTATTCTCCCATTTTTCGCATGGATTCACCATGACCGATGCAATCCAGAAAAATTGCCAACTGTTCTTGGACGGTTGTTCTGCTAGTATTGAGCTTGTGGGATATTCTTTGGCAAAGCACATGAAAATTTGTTGTCGACATCCGATAACTGTTGTAGCATCGTACTGGATGACCATTTAAAATATCATTCACACAATATAACCCCGAAAAAGATCTGTTGTTCTGAATTCTCCTTGTATGTAACACCGCACTCGCATCTTCAAGCATGTCAGAAATTAGAACGTCAACTGCACTTGAAAATAACATCTCATCCTCCATCATATATTCCAGTGATAACTCCATTAATTTCTGCAGCAAATCAAAGCATTACTGTCAGATTTTTATAAAGAAAATCCAGAATAAAAAAAGTACATATTTTACATAAAGCAGTTGCCATTTCAAATAAACCAAGCATCAGATTTTACAAGTGGAAGAATAAATAAGGTACCAGCATAAACAAGCATACTAATACAAAAGGGGCTCTTCATAACATAACAGAATCACATAATACATAATACATAATACATAATACAACTATTTTAAACAAGCATAATATAATAACAGAATCACATAATTTTAAACAAAGACTCAAGATAACATTGTATAATTAAAGCATCTTACAATAACATAGTACAAAAGAGCTCTTCAGCGAGCATGGTTCATAACTTCATATATAATAAGGACATGCATAATTAAATTAAAAGTTAAAACATAATGCAAACATCTAATAGGCTCACAGTTAGTACAAAATGTCAAATTAGATAAATTGCATGACAAAAATTAGGCATGGATTCTAAAGAGAAATTAAGGCTTTGCAAGGCTCTGATAAGTAATCATTTCATTTATCCACTCGATAAGATCATCACCCTCATATGCCATGAAAATCTCCTTACTCAGATCATCTTTTAGTATCTCTTGCAAGATATAAAATTTATGACTGCTTAACCCTTGATCCCTTTTCACTTTGATTAATTTCTCAACAATTTTCTTTCCCTTATTCTTCATTTCCTCCATAAGTATACGCCGCTCCCTTGACTCCTCAATAAGCAGAAGAATAGATGCATTGTTATCATTGTTGTTATTACTATGGCTAGGCTCCCCCTTCGACTTCTTACCCTTAGAAGAGACCTCATTCCCCTTTCCAATGGAATCCTCTCTAACTCTCTTACCAGATGAAGTACCCGATGCAGCACCTGCAGAATGCTCTACAGGCGCATCACCAACAGAATTTTCAACCGAGAAATTGTGATTCGCATCCATGCTGTTTCTAAAAGCACGAATATCAAAATCTGACAACTCTTTCACCGCATCAGCATTAGTATCTGAGTCAGAGCTATCGGATTTGCTAATATTATCTTCAAGTTGTTCGTAAGCAACACCACTCATTGCATAGTATCCAGTGGCAATATTGGAGCCACACAGTTCATTCATCACATTGTACCATGGAAAAGACTTGGACTTGCACTTATACAACTTCGGATTGAACTACAAGAGAAAATAAGTTGGTTCAGTTTAATATTCATATAATTGAATTTGAAGCAAAAATTATTCATTGAATTGAGAAGTTATTTATACCTTTTTTAACTCCTCCCAACAACTTTCATCAGGAGCAATGGGTATACGCAGTACTGCATCCCAACCCCAGCCACTCTTTTCAGCACAAGACTTGTAATCATAAAATTCTGCTTTGAGAGTTTTCCAACGACGTTGTAATTCATTACCGGTACGATTTGGCTCTGATTGTGAGCTCAATATTGGTGCCAACCTATTCCAAACCTGCTTCGTAAAGGATCCTTGACTGGTAACCCTTTGTGTAACTTGTTCTTCCCTCAGTAGATTCAACATAATTGTTGTTTGGTCAGCGCTCCAGTTGTGGCCTCGGATCCTTTGTGTTCCTTTTTTAGATTGGCTTGCCAAATTACTCTCTGAGGGATCCATGCCTAATTTAATATAGATTCACATATACTTTGAAGAATTTAATTGATACTATCTAAAATTCAACATAATAATTTTCATATCTAAAATTAAACATAATTATTTTCAAACTTATAAGATCCCTTTTAAAAAAATCAGATAGTTTGATATCACACAATAAATAAGAAAATCGTACCAGTCAAAGAAATAGGAAAAAGTCATTCATACTTTAGCATTTATGCATCAGATACAAACAAACAAGCCTAAGAAATAAATAAAAAAATGATGCGTTAATGAATGGGATTGGACTTTGCTATATCTCTCATACCACACAAGAAAGAAAATTCATACTAGTTAAAATAAAAAGATGTTGCGAGCCTGCGACATAAGAAAATGTTTTCTCATAGAAAAATTACAAAAAAATTATAAAATTCAACTCTTGCATCGCATCAGCATTAATATTGAGGAAAAAGTCGGCGAGAGAGAACGTAACGTACCTATGCAAGACAGAGGAGAAGGAAGTCGGAGAAGAGAGAGAGGGTTGTGCGTCTAGGTGGAAGTGAGAGAGGCGGCTAGGTTTTCATTCTCTCTTTCTTTCTTTCTTCTGCGTGAGACACAAATGAGAAGATGGAAAGTGAGTAAATGACAGTGGACCCCCCACTGGCATAAAATTGGAGCAAAATTTAAGTCATCTCCTGAGGTGGTTTAGTTTAGGTCTCTTTAGGCCGGACTAAAAATAAACCTATTCCATGTTAGGCCTGTTGGTTTAAACCATGTTTGGTGGAATAGCAGTGGACTAAAGGCTTTATTCCACCTTTAGTCCACAACCAAACATGGGGCTAAAAAGTTCTAAGGAGGTCTAAAGAAGGTGTGCAGACAGAGTGAAATAAAAGACTTAGAAAAAATAAATACATAATAAGTGAGTTCTTACTTCTTAGACAAACAAAAAGGAATAAAAAGGAAAAATGTCTTCTGAAAATGCCAGTTTTTTTATTCATAGTAATGATAAAATAAAATATTAAACCCATAGCAATACTTTTTAAAAATGATATTTCGTAGTTATTTTATTAAAAGTAGACTGAAAAGGTAATAAATAATAAAAGAGTAAGAACCTTTGTATTCCCAATGACTTCCTTTCCTTGAAATGCTCAACAAGGTAAGGGTTCTCCGCCACTCACCCGGAATCAAATAAATAATCAAGCCACCAAACTGACATTTATTCCGAATATTCCGAATCACTTGTTACTTGTCACGTTGTTATTTAAATTATTCATCTCCAAGTAGTCTTTTATTCATTTTTTTTTAAAAATCTATAAGAGCATTTTTAAGAATTGCAATGGTATTTTTTTTTTCAATCTCTACAATATTAATAATTTTCTTCACATTAATTTTAGAATACTTTCAAATTAGTACTTGTAAAATCTGATCTGAATAAAATATAATATTTAAATAAATTTACTAATTTTAATAAAACTATAGAATTAACAATTGTTCTATATTCTTAAAATTAAAATTTTATTTTAAATGAGATGGTGGAGATGCTTTAATCAACCTTTAAAAATGTTGTTTGTGTGATACTAATTAAGCATTCAATGCATATCTTAGGACACACATGTGTGTGCACACCTTGAGTTTGGATCAGTGAAATATCGCACTCCATGAAGAGAGATCCGAACTGTCCATTTTAATCTGACACAAAATTTTAATAAAACCCTAAAAATTTTAAGCATATCAATTCGGAGCTGAGTTTAAATAACTCCACGAAATGAAGTATCATTGAGAAGGGGAGGTAGCACAATTAGCTAGGAAAAAGTTCTAGAATTGTTGTACCTAAAGATCAAGAGTTTGATTCTCCCTCACGACTTCGCAGCCTCTGCGAAAGTTTCAAAAAAAGAAAAAGAAATGAAGTATCATTGAGGTTACTCAATCTACAATTCTGCACGCACCTTCCACCGGATGCGTATCCTATGAGATATCTCAATTTTTGTGTGACCGACGTGTCCGGTGCCTATTCGGGAAACCGTAGGGGGCCAGTATTATTTAAGCTTTGAGATTCGTGCAGAATGTATTTGAACGATTGAGATATTCCAAAAAGTCACGCAAAATTTGAGATATCTCAGCGGATACGAATTCCCTTCCACCAAATCCACCCCCACCACCCCACCGAATCTATATTCTCTGAGGTAACATAATATTTCTGTTTATACTTGGACCGTCCGATCCGAATTCGGGGCCTTTAGTATTCGTGTAGATTCTGTTTCAACGGTTTACATCCAAAATGAAATATTTTGTTACTTTAGGGGAGACGAATTCCCACCCCCACCAACTCCCAATTCCCGAGGTGGCACCTTGCTCTGGTCAGTTACTATTCACTAATGGGGGGATGCGTAGGATATTCTGAATAAATCTGAATCATTCGATTTAGATCAAACGGAAAGAAGCTGACAGGATCCTTTTTTACAGATTGGAGCCGCATTCAATCGGATTAGATCTGAACCATACATATATAATAATGAACGGCTGTATACAAGTTGGACTATATAAGGAAATCAACTGGTTTGGTAGGAGAGCCTGCCCAGCCATAACGGAACCACTTTGGAAAAGAATTCGCATCCTCTGAGATATCTCAAACTTTGCGTGACTTTATGGAAAATCGTAACCGTTTAAAGAGTTTTGCGCGAATCTCAAAGTACAAATAATACTGGGCCCCCGCGCTATCCCCGAATAGACACCGAACACGTCGGTCACGTAAAAATTGAGGTATCTCAGAGGATACGCACTCCTTTGGAATACAGGGTACAGCTTGTGACGAATCTTTGACTAGAGAAATATATTATAGTACAGAAATAAGGCAGTTTCATGACCTCCTCGACGATAGGGAGTTGGTTGCTCTCAAGTTGGACTTGATTTCATGACCTCTTCGTCGGCTGTTGAATGGTTCTGAATTTCGAAGCTGTTTATTAAAATTTAGAGAAATTATTTGGTTCTCCGGATCTCAATCTCTCAAACAATCTCTCTCAACTTTTAAGTAACCAGTAATTTTATGACGTTTTTTTCCTAACTAATTATGCTACCTCTCTTTTTTCACCTCTCAAACAATCTCTTAAATCCAGTTAAGTTGGATCTCAATTTCAATACAACTTGTAACAAAATAAATTTTCACTTAATAAAAAAAGACATACACAAAATTGTAATAACTGGTTTTTTTTTTCTCTCTCAACGTGTTCTGACATGTATTTTTTTTGTTTCTTTTTCCACCTTCAAGAAAAAATATTTCAGCACTTAGAAATAATGTTCTTTTGTTAAAGAAACTCTAGCATGCTTGAGTAATTCATTTAATTTGATTGTAAACATTTTTTTTTCTACGCATAATTCAATTTGTACTCATACAGACATACTAATAAAAAAAGAACAATCCCAGATTCTATATATTTTAGAGATATATATGTTTATTTCTATATCAACATATTTGTTTGTTAAAAGAATAATAGTAAATATTTTTTTAATATAAAAAATGGTCACATATTTGTTGATTAATTGTGCATCTATGGAGAAAAACCACATAAGAGCTTATTCCTTAGCTGTGGTCTTTATAGAATTAAACAAATTCTTCCATTTTTTTCATTGCATTAAATATTTCTGTTAATACTAATAATAATAATATAATCATTATTGAATAAAGATATGATAGTATTTACTGAGGATAAATTTGGTAGAAATGCAAACAAATGAATCAGAATTGAAAATTAAAATTTGTGCACTGAATATTAATTAACTTCCTCCCTTTGTGTTGTCACACAGCTATAATAAAAAAGAAAAACCGGACTTTCACTTTTTATATAAACAAAAAAAATAGAAATTTTCAAAAGTGATAATCTGCTTCATCTTTTTTTATTACAATAATATTTTTGATATTGCACTTATGTAAAAATAGGCTAAGATAAAAATAAATAATCTTGCATAAATTTTGCAACTTTTATCGGCACCTGATCTAAATATTTTTATTACTTATTTGTATCAGAATTCACAAGTGTTAACTCCTAAAATGCAGACTATTCATTATTTCTTTCTAAATATTCATTATAAAGTTCAAGTTAAAAAGTAAATGTAAAACTTTCAGGATTACAATTCAAGTAACATACGTTACATATAAATTTATCATAAAATAAAACAAAATTCATTAAAAACTAAAAAGGGAGCACCATGCTATCCCCGTAACCTTCCACAGTCATTAACTACTAACTACCTAGGGACCACTTAATATATGAGGACCGCCTAATATTTGAAAGATTTTACAATTGTCGGACGCAAGTATTCATATATAATATATCAAGTATTCATACCTAAGATATCAAGTATTTTAAAAAAAAACTAGACACATAACTCACCCATTTTTTACACATTTTTAGGGATGATTTATTTAATCTAACCAATATTTGTGACGATCTGTGAGAAATTTTGCAAATCTAAAACAACGAACGTCTTCTACATAATTTTCTTTTTTCAAATGAGATTCATGATGAGATACTTTCGAGTGGTCCGTTACACAAGTATTCATACCTCGTCGTGCAAGTGTAAATAGTTCATGTATCAAGAGTATTACAAGCATATGTGCATACCTCGATTAATTTTACAAGAGCAACCGAATAATATTGAACATTGCTTTATTGCTTTCTAGTTTAATTTTATTTTTTGGAAATAAAAAATAGTTGCCACATGTTTCACTGTCGAAAAAAAAATAACCTATCAAAATTTACAGATCATATAATTGAAATGTTACAACAAAAAAACCAAAAATAATATTTAAAAGAAACAAAACATACTTCATTGAAGTATTCATAGTTCATACATAAGATATAAAGTATTCATTTGTACACGTTGAAGTATTCATTCATACACATTGAAGTATTCATACCCGGTGGAGGCATGCTTGATTAGGATGGAGTGACGGAGAATGTCTGCTGGAGCAGGAGCAACATGCAGAGATGGAAAAGCGGAGGCAGAGGTGGAGGTGGGAGAGGGAGGGAGCTTATCGATGAAAAAGCAGAGGCAGAGGTGGAGGTGGGAGGCAGAGCGGGGGCAGAGCTGAGAAGCATGGGAGGTTAGATGGGGGAAGATAGTTAGTTGGGAGAAGAAATAGAAAAAAGCTAGTTTGTTGCTTAATTATTGCTAAAAAGGAAAGCTAGTTAGTTAGAGGAAGAAATAGGGAAAGGTTAGATAAGAAAAATTATAATTACCCTAAAAATTATAAGCACATATGGAGTGAAAATAATAAATGCAGATAAGTTAATACAATTAGAGGCATAACTTAAAATTACTACAACGTGGATGAATTTGATAAAAAATAATACTCAACAAAATATAGTTTAAAACAATCAACAAAATATAGTTTAAAACAAGACATATTTATTGTTTTAATTAATCAAATATTTCACTAATAAGGTCGACAAATTATAAACTTTTATTAAATTAACAAAAATTACACAAACTTACAAGCTTTGAACCATAAATGGCGTAGCAGTCAAATTCATATCGTTTGAAGTAACTCGAATTAATTTGAGTTTAAATCCGGACTATCATATTTGTTTTGGCACAAATATTAAAGAAGCCCCGTTCATTCGAAATGGTATTCTCTGCGGAGTTTTTACCTGCGGAGTTCCTGCGGTGCTTTTAATATGGTCCATTCGTTTTGATCGGACGGACCAAATAAGATTTTAGCACGAATCTCAAAGCAAAATTAATACTGCCCCTCCATCATCTCGAGTACTCACCGGCTGAGAGTAAATCTGAGCCGTCCAATCAGCTCCGCAAGTAAAAGCTCCGCAGAGAATACTCCGAAATTTTTATAAATATACAAAACTCAAAATTAATTTAACAATCTATACATTTTTTATATTAATTTCCAAAATTATCCAAACCGCTGACAGGGTCAGCGGTTTCAGAAGCCAGAACCGCTGACTCTGTGAGCGGTTTCAGAATGCTAGAACCGCTGCCTCTGCCAGCGGTTTAAGCTAAGCACGGTTTTTGATGCTTTCTGCACACTTTTTGAAACAACGAACGACTCAGATTAAAACAACGAACGACTCAGATTCAAACAAAAAATATAATCATTACAAAGTTTTGGCAATTCATCCGAATTATTATTAAAATAATTTTTCATTTAATTATTTTATTTAATTAGAAAATATTAAAATTTATTTATTTATTTTATTAAAATATTAGAAATATTTTTATATATTTTTTTAAATTAGATAGAATACCATATAATTTAATTTATTAGAAAGACTTAAACAAATAACCCGGATCAATATTTTTCAGATCGGATTTTTCATGGCTATAAGAAAAATTAAAATATTTCTTTGTGTGTTATTAGAAAAAAATAAAAAATACTTTGAATCTGAATTATTGATCCCGGTTCAAAAATCACTTCTAGGTAAATACAGAAAATATTATTGTCTTTCTATTTTTGAAAAAATCAAAATTTGAGAAAAATATCTAACATTTGAGAAAAGTCAATAGTTGCGGCAAAATTTTCAAATATTTTGATTTTTTCAAAAATAGAAAGACAATAATATTTTCTGTATTTACCTAGAAGTGACTTTTGAACCGGGATCAATAATTCAGATTCAAAGTATTTTTATTTTTTTCTAATAACACACAAAGAAATATTTTAATTTTTCTTATAGCCATAAAAAATCCGATCTGAAAAATATTGATCCGGGTTATTTGTTTAAGTCTTTCTAATAAATTAAATTATATGGTATTCTATCTAATTTTAAAAAATATATAAAAATATTTCTAATATTTTAATAAAATAAATAAATAAATAATAATATTTTCTAATTAAATAAAAAAATTAAATGAAAAATTATTTTAATAATAATTCGGATGAATTCCGCAACTTTGTAATGATTACATTTTTTATTTGAATCTGAGTCGTTCGTTGTTTTAATCTGAGTCGTTCGTTGTTTCAAAAAGTGTGCAGAAAACATCAAAAACCGTGCCTGGCTTAAACCGCTGACAGGGGCAGCGGTTCCAGCATTCTGAAACCGCTCACAGAGTCAGCGGTTCTGGCTTCTGAAACCGCTGACCCTGTCAGCGGTTTGGATAGATTTGGAAATTAATATAAAAAATGTATAGATTGTTAAATTAATTTTGAGTTTTGTATATTTATAAAAATTTCGGGAGAATACTGGTCCCGTTCATTCTGCCTTGGACTGAATTGATTTATATTTTGATCAGACAGTCCGAATCTAAACTCAAAATTTGAGTTATTTCAGAGGATCCGGACTCTCCCTGATCTGACCCTTAATACAATTATCACTGAAGACTTTGTACTCTCGTTTGGCCAAATTTCGTTAATCCAATCCATACAGTCAGGGGTAGAATTACCTGGAGATGTTTAGCAGCGGTGTCGTGAGAAACCCTGGGAGAGGAGGGTGTCCGATGCCCATCGGACCAGAGTCTGTTCGATGGGTGTCCGATACCGTCCGATTCACTTCAAGATTTGTGCGCATGACTTTAATGCCGTTTGCTTTAATATACGTGCGCACGGATCTTGAAGTGAATCGGACTGTATCGGACACCCATCGAACACTGTTCTGGTCCGATGGGCATCGGACACCCCCTCCCTCTTCTCCCTCCACCATCAGAGCTTTCAAACATTTCCTACCCACTTTTATACTTTAACCACAATAATTCAGCAAAAAAAATATATATTTCCCGAATTATCTCCCATTTCATCCTTCTCGTCTTATTTCTTTCGGTTGCACGATTAATTGCGGCTGAGGCTTTCATCCCATTCTTAAAACAGGATCCCGTTAGGTTTTCTGGTACGTTTTTTCTAATTTCGCTTTATTTTACAAATTAAGGCACCTTTTCTTGCTACTGTAGTTTCTTGTCTCTTGTTTCTTGTGCTGTTTCATAGGATATATCATTGTCCATGCTGTCGATAACAATTGGTGAATAATATTACTACTTTTCTGTGTTGCATCAATCAGCACAATCCTTATAAGCTAATATTTACTTTGATCCTATTTTTTAATGCAAAAGAATGGCTTGTAATACTTCCAAGCTTATTGGATTCTGCAAAAGGATTTAACAAAGGGTCTGGAATATAAAAAGTAAACATATGGTAGCTGTCATGTACCAAAATATACAAAAGTTGCTAATATAAACTGAAATAAAATTTTACCAGAACTTTAGCTAGTCAAAAAAGTGGTGTAGTATTTTTAAAAGATATATCTATCAGTATGGTATTCTAGTTCAAAAGGAGCGCAATAAATTAAAATTGTTTGAATTTTACTGAAAGAGCATGTCAGCCAGTAGTGGAATATTTCTAAATTCTTATGGGGGTAAAATTGGTAACTTTAATAAATTGTCCTTTAGAACAGAAAAATACAATGTAAAGGGCTTTTAGGGAAAAAAAGTAGGGGTCAGCGAGCCTGTATCGTTGGATACTGAATTGAAGGTCTTCTTGCTGTGATAACTTTGCAGTGGTTCTTATTAGGTTTATTTCAGGTCAGAATTTTTATTTGACAACTAAATGGGTTGGGTTTCTGTCAGATTTACCAGAAGGTAAAGTTTGGGTTGGTTTTGGAATTAGGATACATGTTGTATTTTTGTTATTCTTGTATATATATAAAACAATTAGCCATTTAGGTCATGTTAAGAAAATCATTAACCAATGTGTCAGTTTTTTTGTTGACCTCCATAATACCAGTAATTCATACTGGAATTCTTCTTGTTATCTCCCTCAACATAACAATTTATATAACAAATACCATCGCCGGTTGGTTTTTCTTGTGAAACAGTAATTTTAGAGTAGAAATGGAGGATCAAAGCATCACACAAGATTTGGCTGCTACGTCTTCGTATGAAGCAGCGATGGAGGCACTATCCTCCCTGATAGGCCAGCATAAGAGGCCAAATGCTGTAGCCAGGGATGGTACAAATTTTCCATTAATGCTTAAATACATAAAGGTTAGGTTAAATTTATTTCCCAGTTTTGATATGAATTAGCAATTGTCTCCAGTAAAAGTGCAAGCAATGTATTGGCTGGAACTTTTATTTGGAGGTGCAACTTAGCTTTGAAACCTGGCATAAAGACTCAATTAAGTCCCATAATTTCATAAAAAAAGACCAAGAAAAGTTCAAACTGTAGAAGCCGATATACTGTTGTGGTTGGTATGCTCAACTCTGGAATTAAATTCAGTGAATTCAAGACCAAAGATTTTAATTCCCAGGGATTGTAAATTTAGGATTCTTGTACAGTGCAGAGGCGGAGGTAAAGAAAAAGTATGGGGGTCAATGGACCCCTATTTTTTTAATTACGTGTGATTTTCTATATAATTTAGAGTAAAATATCAAGAAACTCTAAAATTGACCTCCATTCTCCACACGAAAATTTTATTTGATTGACTCTCACATATATTTGACCCTCATAGTTTGAAAATCTGGCTCTACCTTGGTCCAGTGTAATAGTTTGCTTAAAGAAATTATATATAATAGTTATATTTCTTTTGCTGTGGGAATATACAGATGTTAGGTTTGGAGCAAAGCATCGCTGAACTTAAAATCATACATGTTGCAGGAACTAAAGGCAAGGTAAAAGAACTGTGTAAATCTTTGACCTAGATCGGATTGCATAAATGTTTCATCTATAGCTTGATCTAGTTTGATGCCTTCTTATGAACTTATAAATTAGGTGCCAATGTTGCTATGTAATTGATAATTCCAGGGTTCAACTTGCACATTTTCTGAAGCAATTTTACGTGAATGTGGTCTACGAACTGGATTGTTTACATCCCCCCACTTGATTGATGTAAGAGAAAGGATTCGAATTAACGGGTATGTAATAACTTATTGGGGAATATGATAATTATTATTTTTTTTTATGCGGAGTCTTTTTTACCTCATTCTTAGTCACATGAACAACGAGGCAATAATAAATTGCATAATGTCTTAACTCGTGATTTTCTAAGACATCTTTTCTTCTGTACTTGTATGCAAATTATGTCTGATATTTATGTGCAAATTCTTGCAGGTTGGAACTATCCAGGGAAAAGTTCTTACATTATTTCTGGGATTTGTGGAACCAGCTGAAGGTGCTCTTCTTTATAATATTATCACACACAGATACGGTCTCTCTTCTGATATTTAGTTTCTTAATAAAAAACTAACAACTGTGATATTCATTTCATTTTGCTTTGCAGATCAAATTGTCTGAGGAATTGTTGATGCCTGGTCTATTCCAGTTTCTTACTCTCTTAGCTTTTAAGATATTCTTGTGTGAGAAGGTATGAATCAATCTCTTTTCTGCTAGAAAATGTGCCAAACCCTAATAATATATGCATTTTTCTATGCTTAATGACATGAAGCACGTAATCTAGGTTGATGTTGCCATTATTGAAGTTGGAATCGGAGGTAAATGGGACTCAACTAATGTGGTAACTCCTTTTTCTTCTGTTTGTTATCTTTGTTTTATCTTAATATGCAGCTTTGTTTAATTGTTATGAATTTTCTTGAACGCGCAGATTAAGGAGCCTGTCGTGTGTGGTATAACTTCACTTGGGATGGATCATATGGAGATTCTAGGTTGGTTTCTTCTCTTATATTGTAGTTGTTATTATTTTTTCTTGTTATAGATATTAGATTAAAAAATGCTAGTACAGAAACTGAGGTCTGAGATATTCCCAAGTTTTAGAGAATCTCCAGCTTGACTCATAACCTTTTTAACATCCATTATATTGGTAGGAAATACAATTGACAAGATTGCTTCACAAAAAGCGGGAATTTTCAAGGTATGCATATAGTGCCCTAATACTGGTACTGAGTCCTTCACGAATAGGGAAAAAAAATATAATGAACTACATATTACAATGTTTTCCATTTGATTATCCATGAATGCAGTTTTGTTTTCAAGATTTAACAAAAAATATTGCTTGTATGAATGAAGCCTCATGTCCCCGGGTTCACAGTGCCCCAGCTGCCTGAGGCCATGTTGGTTCTTCAAGAGACTGCATCTCAGTTGATGGTATATTCGCAATTTTACTACTACTTATGCGGTGCTTTTTTTTTTATGTAATTTAGGCCTCAATGTACTGCCCTTCTTTGTGCAATTAACACACAATAATTTTTTCCGTAGAAGAAATGAACATCCAAACATTTTTCATCTGCAAAGGACTAGGTTACCCCATCCATATCTCTTCATGGGCTTTTAGGCAGGTCATATGAGGTTTGAACTCGTTGTCATTCAGTTGACTTGATTTTAGTTCAATTTGGCTTTAGAAAAATAAAAAGTAACAACTCGAATAAGGGCAAATATTTCAATTTTAACTGGTTTCTTTCTTCTGCAACCTTAATCTAAATTTTTGGTTGACAACTGGAAGCATCTTAAGACATGATGGTTGTCTTATTATTTGCACATTTGAGAAATGTTGGTCTATTATTTTAATGACAAAAATAGGTATTAGGGATTTATTTGCAAAAACCTACTTTCCAATTTACTGTTTTGTGTCCTTTTGGTGCAAGGAATTTTATTCCTCATGCTCCTAGTTTGTTGCATATTTATAGATTCCCTTGGAAGTGGCATCGCCTCTTAATTCAAAATGGTTGAAGGGTCTGAAGCTTGGATTAGATGGGGACCACCAACTCATCAATGCTGGTCTTGCTGTAGCGCTTTGTAAATGCTGGCTTGAGAGAACCGGGCATTCATCCCTTGCTTCCAATGTCAGTTCAATCTTATCAACTCAAAACTTTTGGTAAATTTTGCACAATAAGTTCTTCAGAATTGCATAACAGGCTCTTATGGAAATAAACATAATTTTTTTTTAACTGAGAATAATGGGAGTTACTTCTGTAAAACTGGCATTTTTCGTCATTTCCTGAAAAGTGAGGTTATTTTGTTAAATTTTGTTGGACTAGATAATTGAAATAGTCTGTTCCAACAGATTTCTAAGAGGATTAAGTACGAAATTTTGGAATTTTTATAATTTATATTTAAGACTTCTCCGGAATAATGGTAGGGAGTTCTTTTTAGCATTCACAAAGCAGGGACCTTTTTTTTTGTGCAAATTTTCTAACTGATAAATTTGGCCATTTCATTTTTTTGCCTCATTCTTTCTTTCTGCTGGTGCTATGCAGAATTCATTAAATATTTTTGTTGTAAAATCTAATTTATTATCTGGTAAGCATTGTTAGGTTGCCATGGATAAAGATTTGCCAGAAGCTTTTCGAAGAGGCCTATCTTCAGCAAACTTGTCAGGCCGAGCACAAATTGTGAAGGATATCGATTCAGAAAATTCAAGTGGTAGGGGCAATTTGGTCTTTTACTTGGATGGTGCTCATACACCAGAGTCTCTTAATGTCTGTGCTAGATGG
The DNA here is from genome assembly GCA_964058825.1 of Carex arenaria. Lineage (NCBI taxonomy): Eukaryota > Viridiplantae > Streptophyta > Magnoliopsida > Poales > Cyperaceae > Carex > Carex arenaria. The sequence goes on along the minus strand of CAXKVW010000006.1, from coordinate 571,822 downwards.
TTCTGCAGTGCCACATTTAGAGAGAACTCTCCTTTTGTGAATGGAGATTTAGATTCACTTCATGGGAATTCCCATGGTTACGAGTATTGTAATGGAAATGGCAACCGGTCTTGGATAAGTTTAAAAAAGGTGAGTTACAACCTATGCTATCAACACTATGTTTGGGTAGCAGGAGGTGAAGCTAAGGGATGTTAGAGAAGAGGTAAATCAAATGTTGAGTTTAGATCCGGACTGTCCAATCAGAATCCGGATCAATTCGACCCGAGTTGGAATCCACGGGCCCCTTTAACATTCGTGCCAAAACAGATCTGACGGTTCAGATCTGAACTCAAAATTTGAGTTACTTGGTGATATGAATTCTAATGGAAGGGGGTGGTTTTGTTCCTCTTGTTTGGTTAGTCTCTCAATTCTTTCTTTTTTCTTTCTAATCACCACAATATGGAGAGTAAGAAATTTAAGTGAAGATGTTCTTTTGAAGGTTTATAGCTTTATTAATTTAACACTCTGAATAATTCCAGTAAACAAGATACACAGAAATTTTCTTTCCCTCCTGTTCAATTTCTTACCTCCCATTACCCTCTAGGGGATGGCATTGCATTGTTACCAGTAGTGTAGTTTTGTGCATTGAAAGACATGAACAATGCTAAAATTGGCAAATTCTAACATTTCAAGTGGACAAAAGAAAAAGATTTGAGTACTTTCAAGTGTACACATACTAAGTCACATATCTTTTGAACTCCTTTCAGTCCCTTTACTTTAGGAACTTTCAGGATCTATTATTAGAGATGGCATTACCTATGAACTTTTTTTCTGTAGATTCTGTTGTTTAATTGCATGGAGAAAAGAGATCCACATCTATTGCTTCCACAACTTATCAAGACTTGTGCAGCAAATGGTATCTACTCTTTTGCGAACTTATCATATTTGCTACTTGTTGTTCTTTTACCTTTAGGATATTTTTGACTGCATTCGTACCCACTTATTTAGCAAACTCCAAAATTATAGCATGCTGGAATTGTGAATTATATGTACAGTTTGTGAAGTTACTCATATTATATTCATAGATCCAGAGGTTTGACAAATTATGAGAAGGTATTTAAGAAATTCTAAGATGATAGGAGTGAGAACTAAGATTGAGATTGGGGCTCATTTTTGTTTTTTCAGATGTGCATTTCTCGAAAGCCATTTTTGTGCGTGGCTTATCATCTCACAGTAAGGTTGCCTCCCCAACATCTATTGTGACATCTGACACTTCCGTCAATCTGTCATGGCAGTCGACCCTTCAGAGAACTTGGGAGAACTACATCCATGGAACAGGTAATATAAATGTACTATTTTTTAAATAGCATTGAAAATTTAATTTAGTTCAAAATTGCGCTGAACATGTTTAAGAAAATTCAAATTATACCCAGCTGTAAAGTTGTAATGAAAAATTTATGTTAATCTAATATTGACAATCTTGCCCCTTGCCTGGTACATGTTGTGCTAAGCTCAGACTGAACTAACGGTAAGCCAATTAGTTTTCTGTCAGTTTCCAACTTTATATGCACAAGTTAAGCCTAGTTTTGATCAAGATTTTCATAGGGGCAATTTAGTCATTGTTTGCAAACAAAGTGAAACTCTGGTGTTATTTGCAAATATTTTCTAGAAATTCACTTAGATGTTATTTTAATCAATTATTATGTCTCACTTTTTTTTATTGCACATTTTATTTTGTGTCAACTACAGTAGCCAATGTTAAAAATGGCAAGTGTCTGAGCACCATCAATTCATCTTCGAATGGATTTAGTGAAGAAAATGCAGTAGAAAGCTGTGATCCTTCCTCTAATTTACATTATTGTAGTTCTGTCATGTTGTCTTTACCCTCGGCAATTCATTGGCTGAGAGAATGTGCCGGAAGAAACCCTATGATCCAGTATCAGGTAAAGCTATACATACAACTTTTTTTTTTTTTAATAAGTTAGTCCAACTCCTTTGTTACATGTTCTCTGGCACAAAGTTCACTTAAAGCCACTGATGAGGGGTCCCCACCTGCACCTACTGGCTCTGTGGATAATAGAATCCCATGGGGATGCCTACTCGAGACGGTTCATGTATACCTTTTTTTTTTAATTCTAAAATTTATTGAATAATGTAGGTTTTGGTGACTGGATCTTTGCATCTTGTTGGAGACGTCTTGAAGCTCCTCAGAAGATGATTTCATTTTTTTTTCGGAATTCCCGGAATTTATCTTTGAATTTTTTTCTCTGAGTTTCAAACTAAACTTGTATTGTGCTCTTCCTACAAAATATGTTGTTTCCACCAGTCTTCATTCATTGCTGGCCTGAAGTAGATGATGCAGAACTAAATCGATGGCTGTCATTGTTCCCCGATAATTTTTACCTATTGGAAATTGCATTGGAAATTTTAGTCATGTAATATTAGTACTTAAAGCCAGATGGGTGGCAAAACCAGTTCGATTTTGTGCAATTTGTGAATGTAGTTAGAAGCAGGAATCCAATGGTAAATGTAATAATGTTGTAATTTTGATTAATCACTTGCTGTGAAATAAGTTATTAGTGTGACTCCAGTGGGATGCATCCCATACATTTTATAAAAAAAAAATAGTTATTAGTGTGAGTAGTTTTGGTCAACTAAGCATGTTAAATCAATTCTCTTATTTATGTAAGCATTTTTTGGCTACAAGTAAAGGATTTGAAGATTGTATGTCACTTGCTATTTCAAAAGTTATAGTCCAAGTGCTCTTTAGTTTTTTAAATTGCTTGAAAGCTACTTAATGTACTATTCTAGTTCTTTGTAGCATAATTTCCTTTTTTTTTTCCTTGTATAAAAATACACAAAAACCAACTTTAGTTAAAGAAAATGCCATAAAGTTTGGCGCTGGGGGTTTAATTATCAATAGATATTATACCAAATTTTGTTATGAAATATTGTCGTCAAGAGCTACATTGATATGTAAAGTATCAGCTTGATTTCTTCAAATGTTAATTGGCTACCATAACATAAGTCAAGTGCTTGCATCTTTTTATTTGTCAAGCACTTTATCATGAATAATGACAATCTATGTATTTATTTATTCGATGTAAAACACCTCATCAAGTCATGCAACAGTCTATGGCAGTTTGGAAAATGTGGTCAAGTTAGAGCAGGTTATCAGCCTTGCACATCAGGCTGGTTGTCACAACCTCCTGATTTGGGCTGTGTACATGAAGATGATGAACACCTTTGTACCATGCTATAAAACGTCCGCGCCTTGTACAAAGTGTCCACCTACGGTTCGGCTTTCGGCTGAGGTGATCAATAATTGTCATTGGCTTCACACGCTACTCCATCCTTTGAAGAAGCCATGCCCATATATCTTCCCTTTCAAAATTTGCCCAGTATTCAACATTTACAAAGTCCTAAGTTAATGAGACAAGAAGCACTAACAAACACTAGCTACTCAAATCAAACATAGACAACATCACATACATCACAAAATAAGGCTGAATCTCATTATATACATATCTAATATAAAATAGGCTTTAAGTAGCAACTAGTAAAGTACAAAAACACTCTAAATTATAAACAAAATACGGAGAAAAAAGATAGTTTTCACATAATAATCTAGTATACCCTACATACAATAAATGTCTATCAATTGAAACTGAATATCATTATAACTCGAAGACTTCATCATAAAATCAAGGGAGGGTGTTTTTTCAAACAGAGGATCAGAATATGTTGCACTTCCTCTGCATCACCAATAGTGTGGATCAATCGTCCTAACGTGTTATCATTTCTCCAATACTTGATCTCAAACTCCTATGAGGGTTATATTATTATACCAAAACAAATCTACAACCAATAACTAATAAATAATAACTAATGATATCTCTATTTAATCATGTAAGTTGTAAGTAATTAGATCTCTTTACAGCTTACTAATGAGTGTAATTAGCTTCATGTAGTCTAAAACTGGACCTGGCTATGGTTGGAAAATTAAATTCCTTTTTTATTTTTCATTCAAAAAGAATTCACAGTGCCACAGATTTTCTCAACTTGGTCTTTTATCTATTTATCATGCAACTTCGGATTAATATCCCATGAGATCTCACACCCAATAGTTTAATGAGTGGAGATCCATTGTGATTGATTAACAATGGATTAATTTGACAATCCTGAGAATAATAAAAAAATTAGTTTTGAAATTAAGCAATTGAAATGAAATTTATAATTTATACACATAATATACATGAAAAATGATAAAGTTCGATGAAAATTTTGACACTTCATCAAATGACATTAAATATAGAGAGGTCCATATTTGTTTACGAGGTATGCTAGGGGTTGAATGGAAAAACTGCAAATACTACTATAACTCTGTAAGTATGTATAATTTTAAAGGTTTTAAATTGCGATTATCGTGTCCTCGCGAAAAGGCTAAAAAACAACCGATAATAGCAATGCTATAGTTTTTGAGGTTGAAAAAGCTATATATAGCGCAGCTATATATTTAGAACAATGATAAATTTATTGGATTCTCAAAAGTATAAAAGTATGTATAAATATCCCTTTGATCAGCAGTACTTGTTACGGTGCTTTATTTATTAATAAATATTTCTATTTTTTATTTAGAAAAAAATTTGTGACAATATCCTGCTCCCAAGAAAAACTTGAAACAAAAATGCCTAAATAATATTTTTATGAAGGAGGTGTGCTGACAATTTGAGAGTACATTATATGGTGTATAATGTTATATTTAGTGTCATATGCCAATTCGTCTAGATCTAAAAAGATAAAATGAACTGATATTTAAAGTACCACATAAAATAGGTAAGAACGAAAAAGTACCCACTTTGACAAATATAGGAGATAGGAAGTATTTACACATTTTTTAGCCTCCCTAAATGAAAAAAGAGTTCAATCGAGTATTTCTTGATTTTGCAGTTAATTTATAATTAAAGTAAAGAAGGCGGTGGACATAAATATTTTTTTAAAATGGAAATTCGTTTAAAATTGGACTTCAAAAGATGGCCAAAATAGGCACATAGTCTCCAATTTCTATTTTTAAAGTAGTTTCTATTTTCTGAGAAGTACCTCTTCCCTCTTATATATACATACTGCTCAAAGAGGAGTTATGCAATTCATTACCACAACACGCAGAAAAAGAGAGACATATAGAAAGAGATTTGAAGAACAAAGCGAGAGAGATAGATAGAGAGAATTGATAGAGAAGGAAACATATATGGCTCTTCACCAAGCAGGGCCTAGCCAGGCAGCACAGATGCGAACTGTTTTCCAGCATAATCTTGCAGTGGAGTTTGCAATCATAAATCAGGTTGCAAAATTATATCGGTATGTGACGATCGATATCGAATTCCCCGGGTTGGTGTACCAAATCAAAGAACACCCTAGGAACCTCTCCCCTGAGCAACGCTATTCTCTTGTCAAGGCAAATGTTGATAACCTCAAATTGATACAACTAGGGATTACTCTTTCCAACATAGACAACAATGATTCGATGACTTGGGAATTTAATTTCCGAGGATTTGACCCCGAGGTTGATTCACAGGATCCGAGCTCAATTGAGTTATTAAAATTGCAAGGAATTGACTTTTTAAAGAACAAAAATGAGGGTGTTGACCCATATATGTTTGCGGAGCTATTTTGGGAATGTGGGCTACTTTCCATGTCCGGTAAAATATGGTTAACCTTTCATGGCGCATATGATCTTGCATTTTTAATAAAGATCATGTCTGGACAAGAGCTGCCGGATGATATGCGAAGTTTCCTATACCGCGTCACTGTCTATTTTGGTCATGATGTATTTGATGTAAAACACCTTATCAAGTCATGCAATGGTTTATATGGCGGTTTGGAAAATGTGGCGAAGATCCTTAAGGTAGAACGGGCTATCGGCCTTGCTCACCATGCTGGTTCTGACAGCCTTTTGATTTGGGCTGTGTTCAACAAAATGATGAACCTCTTCTTCAAAAAAGGCATTGAATTCCGCCACGCGCGCATTATATGTGGAGTGCAAGATTTGTAATTAGCTTATAATTTTTGTGATTGTTTTCTTTAGCAGTGATTTTGATACTTTGATCATGTCAATTATATAACTTGGTGAAGTTGCACAGATGCTTGTACCTTTTTCTTCCTTTAACGGACATTGAGGCCGTTCTTTATTCTTTAATTGGATATCAAATTTTTTTTAGGACTAATGATGCACTGTGTATCTATTAATGAACAATTATCCATTAATACACTTTTTTTTTTTACCTTACTTAGATAACCCAATTTGGAATGGGCAATTCGGGATTATTGCTGATTTTTTTTTGGAAATTTAATTGAAAATAGAATGAAACGTAACTGAGTTTGATGGGAATCAAACAACACTATGTAGTTGCAAACACAAAAAAAAAAAACTGAGTTTGATGGGAATCAACTCCTCGATGGATAACAAAAAAAAAAACTGGACTGTGCTCCTATATATTGCGGATGGTTGCATTTGTGCGTTTTTGGCAATAAATATTGTTGGATGTTTCAAACACCATGCATATATATTATATATATATTTTTTGTTAATTTACACTATGTATTTGCATAAAGTCTGTCTTACACATGATACACATGATGCATGTGTAGCAGAAATAAAAAAAAAAAAATAATACTGAATCTTTGAAAAGGCAGCTGACTGATATAAATAAAAAGGATTAGAAAGATATAATTAATTATTTAATACATAAGGATAATTCTAAACATCCACTTTTTATGATATATTAAACTTTTACGGTACATCCGAAACTTGTTTATACAACACCTTAATACTGGTTCAAAAACTGTTTCGATTCTAGATGCTAGCTCCTCCAATTAAAATTTCTCTAATCAGGAGAGTTGCATACACCATATACGTATCTTGTTCATACAATATCTTCATTGATGCCTTGCTATCTCTTCGGGCAAATGGACAATTGGAGTTTGAGTTCACCAAAAAGCACATGAAAGCATTTTTCTTGGTAGTTAATCTATAAATAATAACTAATTTTTTTACTATACTAAACACATCCTTATTGTTTTATTGCACAACTAAAACCTTCAGTCTGGAACATTCATACGATTTTTCATAAAAATATGATGTGTTTTCCGTTTTATTTTTACTCATATATGTTTGCGGAGCTATTTTGGGAATCTGGGCTACTTTCCATGTTGGATAAAACATGGCTAACCTTTCATGGTGCATATGATCTTGCATTTTTAATGAAGATCATGTCTGGACAAGATCTGCTGGATGATATACACAGGTCCTTATACCGCATCACAGTCTATTTTAATTTTGCCAAGACTTATTTGATGTAAAAAACCTTATCTAGTCAAACAACGGTCTACTTGGCATCAATTATATTTCCATCTACTATAATCATATTGATTTTCTCTAATATTTTATTTAATAGATTTATTTGGTTGAATACAATATTTACTTCTCAATTATGTACCGAATGGTTTGACATAGTTGATAACTTATATTAAAACGAAAGCATAATGAAAGTATGATTGATCTTTTGTAGTAGTTTAATCACAAGGATTTGCTTCCTTGGTTATTCACACAATTAGTGACAAATTGCCACATGTATGTTTTTTTTTTTGGAAATAATTGTCAATATATATGTTACATTATATTATACTATACGGACACTGGCATAATGAAGTACAGTAATTTCATGTGTCTTTCCGTGAATATTTTTCTTTTGAGAGAAGTAATTCCAAAGGTACCGGCTTTCATTACAAAAGTCACTGGCATAAAACAGAGTTATAATTCAAAAGTACATAAACAAAGCAAGTTGAGAACGAAGTAGGTCTGACGGACTCCAAGACTGTCTGATCTGCTTTAAGATCGGTGTGCACAAAAATTAAAGCAAACCTGTGCACACATTTTAAAGATTATTGGCTTGTATATACTTTTTATTTCAATTTAATTTTCATTCTTGATTGCTGGAATCAGTAAAGTACTTTAGCTACTGTTGTTGGTATTGGATCTGTTATTTGGTATATGAGAACCTTTATGCAAACTTTATGAACTTATGTTCATTTTGTGAAATTGCCATTCTTTCTTGTAAGGATCTAGACATAAAATTATAAGTTGTGATTGTTTTACAAAAAATCATTAATTGAACCAGTTGAACCGCTAGTCTAACTAGTGAACTGTTGACCCGAGTTCTACCAGGTTGATGTCTGGTCCGGTTTTGATAACATTGCTTCCAGGCCATTAAAAATCTCACACACTCAAATCTATTTTCCTATATCATTTACTAATAATTTTCAAAAATAAAAATTCTCACTAAGGCTACGAGATTTTGCTTTATTAAATGTCCAAAATTTACTTTTTCATTTATAACTCAAACTGCACATAAAATTTGTTGTATTGAAACTCTCTTCTAGATAACTTACTTTTTTTTCATAAAGAGAATATCCTGTGGTATCTTTTAATAAATGTATTTTTTATTTATATTCATTATAATAATTATCCTCTAGATATTGGTATTATTAATTATTTATATTATTATATAACTGATAGAAGCATTTCCTAAATTTGAAAAATAAAATCACAAGGTTAGTATAAACTAAAGTTAAGCATATTGAATTTACCTTTCCATTAAATTGCATACCTGGTGCTCTCTGCACTTAAAATGTAGTTCAAGATGCCCAACATCAGTCTTCAAGGAAGTTTTCGTCGAAATATCACAAGATATGCTGAAGAATAGTAAAGAGGTCCAGAGGTGCTCTCCCCTCTTTGACAACACACACTTCCACACCTCGAGCAACTATAAGTTAGGCCAAATATCAAGTCGAGCAAGTTGCTTATGAAGTCTCCATCAACCATTGTTACCTTTGAACTTATTTTACATTGGCGGTTTCAAAGTGGTGAGTGAAACTCTAGGTTGGGTTCGAGAGAGAAAAAGGAAGATATTTGACAGATTCTCAAAGAAGAGAGAAAAACATCATTTGATAAGACGAAACCTAAGAGAGAGTGAAGGGAGAAGAGAGAGAAAGAAGTGAAAGAAAAAAAATGCTTAGGAGACGGTCTATTCAAACACGTACGGTTCCTAATAAAAATTGTGTATAATTTACAAAACAGGCCGGGCGCCAAAAAACGGAAACTCTAATTCAAATGGATTATACAAGGTTTTAAAAAAAAACTGTTTAATTATGTCTATATTTGGTAGCCATTTAAAAGATTCATAAAATAAACTTCATACAAATTGGGAAAAAAATACATACATATTTAAAGGATTATTAATAAATCAAATTTTTATACACATACATTTAGGGCCTGTTCGGCTGTAGCCCGGGAACGGGAATGGGCACAAGAACGGGTGAATAGTAAACAGCGGGTTATTGTTCACGCGGGAAAAAAAAAATTCAGTTCAACTGAATTTTTTTTTTCCCGCATGAACAGTAACAGGGGGGATTGCAGCCAAACAAGCCCTTAAAAACTTAAACAAATTTAACAAACAACAAACATGCATTTTGCTAGAGAATTTAACTTCTCCATATACAAAGAAAAAAAGTTGGAATTTATGAGGAAGAAAACTATAACAGCTATAACTACGTAAAGTAAATATATATTTTGGGAGGCATAAAGTTGTTTCAAAAATTTATAAGATGATGTTTTGTCTCTAATTAATGCTGGGGTGTGGAGATTAACCTTGAAACAGAGCCTGAAATTCCATGCTTGATTTTTCTCTATTTTCTCTGCACTGTATATCTGCAAGAGAAAACCTCAAGCTTCCAAAATAATAACAATGATGGTGATGATGTTGATTAAATACACTGTGCTAACTAATCTGGAGAAAATAAATACTTGAATTAAAACATTAAAGCGTGTTTGGGTATGTTCGAATATATTGGAATATATAGTTCAAACTATAAATACTGACCTTATTCTCATTTAGATGAAATTCAAACAATACAAGTACGCTGTGTAATTTGCTTCATGTAGTCTAAAACTGGACCTGGCTATGGTTGGAAAATTAAATTCCTTTTTTCATTTTTTCAATAAAAAAGAATTCACAGTATACCACAGATTTTCTGAACTTGGTCTTTTATCTATTTATCAACTTCGAATTAATATCCCATGAGATCTCACACCCAATAGTTTAATGAGTGGAGATCCATTGCGATTGATTATAACAATGGATCAATTTAACAATCCTGAGAATAATAAAAAAAAAGTTTTGAAATGGTGGCAATTGAAATGTAATTTATAATATATATGAAAAATGATAAAGTTTGATGAAAAGTTTGACACTTCATCAAGTCACATTAAATATACAGAGGTCCATAGTTGTTTACGAGGTATGCTAGGGTTGCACGAAAAAACTTCAAATACTACTATAACTCTATAAGTATGTATAATTTTAAAGGTTTTAAATTGCGATTATAGTGTCCTCGCAAAAAGGCTAAAAAAACAACTATAGTATAAAAAACAACTGATAATGGCAATGCTATAGTTTTTAAGATTGAAAAAGCTATATATAGCGCAGCTATATATTTAGAACAATGATAAATTTATTGGATTCCCAAAAGTATAGAAGTATATATAAATATCCTTTTGACCAGTAGTTATGGTGGCGATTTATTTATTAATAAAGATTTCTATTTTTTTATTTAGAAAAATAATTGTGACACTATCCTGCTCCCAAGAAAAACTAGAAACAAAAATGGCTAAATGATATTTTTATAAAGGAGGGGTGTTGACAATTTGAGAGAACATAATATGGTGTATAATGTTATATTTAGTGTCATAGACCAATTCGTCTGGATCTAAAAAGATAAAATGAACTGATATTTAAAGTACCACATAAAATAGGTAAGAACGAAAAAGTACCCACTTTGACAAATATAGGATATAGGAAGTATTTACACATTTTTTAGCCTCCCTCAATGAAAAAGAGTTCAATCGAGTATTTCTTGATTTGCAGTTTATTTATAATTAAAATAAAGAAGGCGGTGGACATAAATATTTTTTAAAATGGAAATTTGTTTAAAATGGGACTTCAAAAGATGGCCAAAATAGGCGCATAGTCTCCAATTTCTATTTTTAAAGTACTTGCTATTTGCTGAGAAGTACCTCTTCCCTCTTATATATACATACTGCTCAAAGAGGAGTTGTGCAATTCATTACCACAACACGTAGAAAAAGAGAGACAGATAGAAAGAGAATTGAAGAACAAAGCAAGAGAGATAGATAGAGATAATTGATAGAGAAGGAAACATATATGGCTCTTCACCAAGCAAGGCCTAGCTAGTCGGGCAGCACAGATGCGAACTGTTTTTCAGCATAATCTTGCAATGAAGTTTGCAATCATAAATCAGGTTGCAAATTCATACCGGTATGTGACGATCGATACCGAATTCCCCGGATTGGTGTACCAAATCAAAGAACACCCTAGGAACCTCTCCCTTGAGCAACGCTATTCTCTTGTGAAGGCAAATGTTGATAACCTCAAATTGATACAACTAGGGATTACTCTTTCCAACATAGACAACAATGATTCGATGACTTGGGAATTTAATTTCCAAGGATTTGACCCCGAGGTTGATTCACAGGATCCGAGCTCAATTGAGTTATTAAAATTGCAAGGAATTGACTTTTTAAAGAACAAAAATGAGGGTGTTGACCCATATATGTTTGCGGAGCTATTTTGGGAATGTGGGCTACTTTCCATGTCTGGTAAAATATGGTTAACCTTTCATGGAGCATATGATCTTGCATTTTTAATAAAGATCATGTCTGGACAAAAGCTGCCGAATGATATGCGAAGTTTCCTATACCGTGTCACTGTCTATTTTGGTCATGATGTATTTGATGTAAAACACCTTATCAAATCATGCAATGGTTTATATGGCGGTTTGGAAAATGTGGCGAAGATCCTTAAGGTAGAACGGGCTATCGGCCTTGCTCACAAGGCTGGTTCTGACAGCCTTTTAATTTGGGCTGTGTTCAACAAAATGATGAACTTCTTCTTCAAAAAAGGCATTGAATTCCGCCACGCGCGCATTATATGTGGAGTGCAAGATTTGTAATTAGCTTATAATTTTTGTGATTGATTTCTTTAGCAGTGATTTTGATACTTTGATCATGTCAATTATATAACTTGGTGAAGTTGCACAGATGCTTGTACCTTTTTCTTCCTTTAACGGACATTGAGGCCGTTCTTTATTCTTTAATTGGATATCAAATTTTTTTTAGGACTAATGATGCACTGTGTATCTATTAATGAACAATTATCCATTACTACACTTTTTTTTTACCTTACTTAGATAACCCAATTTGGAATGGGTAATTCGGGAGTATTGCTGATTTTTATTTTTTTGGAAATTTACTTGAAAATAGAATTAAACTGAGTTTGACGGGAATCAATCAACACTATGGAGTTGCAAACACAAAGCATTAAATTCTTCAAGTTGACATATTCAACTCCTCGATGAATAACTAAAAAAAAAAAAAAAAAAAAAAAAAAAAAACTGGACTTTGCTACTATTGATTGCGGATGGTTGCAATTGTGCGTTTTTGGCAATATATATTGTTGGATGTTTCAAACACCATGCATAAATATTATATATATATTTTTGTTAATTTACGCTATGTATTTGCATAAAGTCTGTCTCACACATGAGACACATGATCCATGTGTAGCGGAAATTTAAAAAACTAATACTGAATCTTTGAAAAGGCAGCGGACTGATATAAATAAAAAGGATCATTAGAAAGATATAAATAATAATTTAATACATAAGGATAATTCTAAACATCCACAAATTGTTCATACACTATGTATCTTGTTCATACAATAACTTAGTGTCATAAATTTCTCTATTCTGTATAGTTGAATAACATTGTTGCGGGCCTCACTGCCGATATTTTTTAATATTCAACATTAAATAAAAAATAACAAATATATCCAGGTTTTTTGGGTATTTTTAAAAATGCCCATTTTTTGGCAGACTGGATTAAAAATTTGGACCGGCCAAAAAATCGCCTGTCTGGTATTTTTTTTTGAAAAGTTTGATAGATTAACATTTTGATAGCCTAATTATACTAAAATAAGCTAAATTACACTAATTATGTTAAATTATGCTAAAATATGCTAACTTACGCTAATTATACTAAAATATGCTGACTTACGCTAATTATACTAAAATATGCTAAATTACGCTAATTACGCTAAAATACACTATATTATGTTAAATTACGCTAATCATACTAAAATACGCTAAATACACTAATTATGCTAAATTACGCTAAATATACTAAAATATGTTAAATAAAGCTAATTTCGCTAATTTACACTAATTACGCTAAGTAATCTAAATGACACTAAAATATGTTAAATTACGCCAATTATACTAAAATACGCTAAATTATGGTAAGTTATTCTAATTTATGCTAATTTAACGTAATTTAGAGTAATTTAACATAATTTAGTATAGTTAGCAGAATTTAGTGTAATTTAGCATTTTTTAGTATAATTATGCTAATTATAACTCTATAAGTATGTATAATTTTAAAGGTTTTAAGTTGCGAATATCGTGTCCTCGAGAAAAGACTAAAAAAACTACTATAGTATCAAAAACAATTGATAATGATAATGCTATAGTTTTTAAGGTTGAAAAGGCTATATATAGCGCATCTATATATTTAGAACAATGATAAATTTATTGGATTCTCAAAAGTATAAAAGCATGTATAAATATCCCTTTTGACCAGTAGTTATGGTGGCGATTTATTTATTAATAAAGATTTCTATTTTTTTATTTAGAAAAATAATTGTGACAATATTCTGCTCCCATGCAAAACTAGAAAAAAATATGACTAAATAATATTGTCATAAAGGTATGGGGTTGACAATTTGAGTGAACATTGTATGGTGTATCAAATGTAAGTATATATTTAGTGTCATATACCCACTTTGACAAATATAGGATATAGAAAGTATTTACAGTATATATTTAGTGTATCAAATGTAAGTATATATTTAGTGTCATACACCCACATTTTTTAGCCTCCCTAAATGAAAAAGAGTTCAATTGAGTATTTTTTGATTTGCAGTTTATTTATAATTAAAGTAAAGAAGGCGGTGGACATAAATATTTTTTTAAAATGGAAACTCGTCTAAAATTGGACTTTAAAAGATGGCCAAAATAGGCACACATTCTCAAATTTCTATTTTTAAAGTCGTTTCTATTTTCTGAGAAGTACCTCTTCCCTCTTATATATACATACTGCTCAAAGAGGAGTTATGCAATTCATTACCACAACACGTAGAAAAAGAGAGACAGATAGAAAGAGATTTGAAGAACAAAGCGAGAGAGATAGATAGAGAGAATTGATAGAGAAGGAAACATATATGGCTCTTCACCAAGCAGGGACTAGCCGGGCAGCACAGATGCGAACTGTTTTTCAGCATAATCTTGCAATGGAGTTTGCAATCATAAATCAAGTTGCAAATTCATACCGGTATGTGACGATCGATACCGAATTCCCCGGATTGGTGTACCAAATCAAAGAACACCCTAGGAACCTCTCCCCTGAGCAACGCTATTCTCTTGTGAAGGCAAATGTTGATAACCTCAAATTGATACAACTAGGGATTACTCTTTCCAACATAGACAACAATGATTCGATGACTTGGGAATTTAATTTCCGAGGATTTGACCTCGAGGTAGATTCACAGGATCCGAGCTCAATTGAGTTATTAAAATTGCAAGGAATTGACTTTTTAAAGAACAAAAATGAGGGTGTTGACCCATATATGTTTGCGGAGCTATTTTGGGAATGTGGGCTACTTTCCATGTCTGGTAAAATATGGTTAACCTTTCATGGCGCATATGATCTTGCATTTTTAATAAAGATCATGTCTGGACAAAAGCTACCGGATGATATGCGAAGTTTCCTATAGCGTGTCACTGTGTATTTTGGTCATGATGTATTTGATGTAAAACACCTTATCAAATCATGCAATGGTTTATATGGCGGTTTGGAAAATGTGGCGAAGATCCTTAAGGTAGAACGGGCTATCGGCCTTGCTCACCAGGCTGGTTCTGACAGCCTTTTAATTTGGGCTGTGTTCAACAAAATGATGAACTTCTTCTTCAAAAAAGGCATTGAATTCCGCCACGCGCGCATTATATGTGGAGTGCAAGACTTGTAATTAGCTTATAATTTTTGTGATTGATTTTCTTAGCAGTGATTTTGATAGTTTGATCAGGTTAATTATTTAACTTGGTGGTGTTGCACAGATGCTTGTACCTTTTTCTTCCTTTAACGGGCATTCAGGCCCTTTTTTTTTAATTTGATATCTAATTTTTTTTAGGACTAATATTGCACTTTGTATCTATTAATGAGAAATTATTCTTTAATACACTTTTTTTTTACCTTACTTAGATAACCCAATTTGGAATGGGTAATTCGGGATTGTTGCTGATTTTTTTTGGAAATTTAATTGAAAATAGAATGAAACTGAGTTTGATGGGAATCAAACAACACAAAGCATTAATTTCTTGAACTTGACATATTCAACTCCTCGATGAATAACAAAAAAAAACTGGACTTTGCTACTAAATAAAGATTGGAAGGTTGCAATTGCGCGTTTTTGGCAATATATATTGTTGGATGTTTCAAACACCATGCATATATATTATATATATATTTTTTTGTTAATTTACACTATGTATTTGCATAAAGTCTGTCTTGCACATGATACACATGATGCATGTGTAGCAGAAATTTAAAAAAATATTACTGAATCTTTGAAAAGGCAGCTGACTGATATAAATAAAAAGGATTAGAAAGATATAATTAATAATTTAATACATAAGGATAATTCTAAACATCCACTTTTTATGATATATTAAACTTGTTCATACAATAACTTCATTGATGCCTTGCTATCTCTTCGGGCAAATGGACAATTGGAGTTTGAGCTCACCAAAGAGCACATGAAAGCATTTTTCTTGGTAGTTAATCTATAAATAATAACTAATTTTTTTTACTATACTAACCACATTATTATTGTTTTATTGCACAACTAAAACCTTCAGTTTGGAACATCCATATGATTTTTCATGAAAATATGATGTGTTTTCCGTTTTATTTTTACCCATATATGTTTGCGGAGCTATTTTGGGAATCTGGGCTACTTTCCATGTCGGATAAAACATGGTTATCCTTTCATGGTGCATATGATATGATCTTGCATTTTTAATGAAGATCATGTCTGGACAAGATCTGCTGGATGATATACATAGGTCCCTATACCGCATCACAGTCTATTTTAATTTTGCCAAGACTTATTTGATATAAAACACCTCATCTATTTAAACAACGGTCTACTTGATATCAATTATATTTCCATCTACTGTAACCATATTGATTTTCTCTAATATTTTATTTAATAGATTTATTTGGTTGAATACAATATTTGCTTCTCAATTATGTACCGAATGGTTTGACATAGTTGATAACTTATATTAAAACGAAAGCATAATGAAAGTATGATTGATCTTTTGTAGTAGTTTAGTCACAAGGATTTGCTTCCTTGGTTATTCACGCAATTAGTGACAAATTGCCACATGTATGTTTTTTTTTTTTTGGAAATACATTATATTTTACTATACGGACACTGGCATAATGAAGTACAGTAATTTCATGTGTCTTTCCGTGAATATTTTTCTTTTGAGAGAAGTAATTCCAAAGGTACCGGCTTTCATTACAAAAGTCACTGGCATAAAACAGAGTTATAATTCAAAAATACATAAACAAAGCAAGTTGAGAACGAAGTAGGTCTGACGGACTCCAACACTGTTCGATCTGCTTTAAGATCGGTGCTCACAAAAATTAAAACAAACCTGCACACATTTTAAAGCGGAGTGCACAAATATGAAGCAAGTTAAAACCTTATATATCCATCCGAAGTCCCTTCTTTTTGAAATTTTTTTTTCTTACCATCCAAAAAATCCGAATTAATTAAATACCGCCCTATGCTGAAGATTTGAAAAAAATACCACTCTCGCACACTCATGGTGCGTCTGCCTAGTGCACGCACCCACTGGTGCATCTCCTCAGTTCGCACATCTGGATTTTTTGATGCACAAATCCAGTGCGTGAGTGTCATTTTTTGAGTTCACAAAGATGCTTGGTGAACTTAAGAGCACCCTAGTTTTACTCAATAATGAGATAAAGTAATTTTTAATCGAGAAATTCATAAAGATGAATGACAAAGTAGAATAGGAAAGTAGAAAACTAATACACACTACTATAGAAAATACGACTATACACAATTCGAAAAGCTAATGACACATGGTTCCACGACTGTGTTCGCGAATGTATGAAAATGTTGATACATTGTACACGGTTTTAGAACTGTGTCTATAAAGTGGTACCATACATAGTTTCTACAAGTGAACCATGTCAAATCTCCAAAATAAAGGTGCTGAAACTGATGATTTATACACGATCATAGAAGCCATGGACAATAAATATGCACGGTTTCTACAAGAGATCCTTGTAAGATTTTTGAAAACAATACACGACCGTTTAATACAAACCCGTATATTTTACTCGTTGTACACTGTTTGTTTTTATGAAACGTGTATGATTTCTATTTTTATAATTTGATTTATAATTTGCTAACATTCGTATTTGCTAGCCATTAATCGTACAATATTACACATTCAAAATTCAATAAATATTCAACATTCACAACATACAAATATCAATATTCATTTATTCAACATGTCAACACACGTAAAAGAGTATTAAGGATTCAACATTTAACATTCAACATATGTATACATTCATAATTCAACATACATATATATACACATACATGTCCATAACTTATTTTCAACATACATATTTGCTTGAAGTGAAAGTTAAAGATATATAAACAAGCAATTAGGAGAAAATAGAAATCCCAGAAACATGATTTGCTTGTTCACCCAAAATATAAAGTAAAAAAAAAAATCCCAAAAACAGAACCTGACACCTTTTCCATCTCCAGCTCCTTACATAGAGAGAGTAAGCAAAGGTGACGAGGCGTTAATTAGTTGGCAAATTTGTACCATTCTATAAAACGTCCACGCCTTGTACAAAGTGTCCACCTCCGGTTCGGCTTTCGGCTGAGGTGATCAAGAATTGTCATTGGCTTCACAAGCTACTCCATCCTTTGAAGAAGCCACGCCCATACATCTTCCCTTTCAGAATTTGCAAAGTATTCAACATTTACAAAGTCCTAAGTTAATGAGACAAGAAGCACTAACAAGCACTAGCTATTCAAATCAAACATAGACAACATCACATACATCACAAAATAAGGCTGAATCTCATTATATACATATCTAATATAAAATAGGCTTTAAGTAGCAACTAGTAAAGTACAAAAACACTCTAAATTATAAACAAAACACATTAACACATTTACAATTATACGGAGAAAAAGATAGTTTTCACATAATAATCTAGTATACCATACATACAATAAATGTCTATCATTATAACTCGAAGACTTCATCATAAAATCAAGGGAGGGTGTTTTTTGAAATAGAGGATCAAAGTATGGTGCACTTCCTCTGCATCACCAATAGTGTGGATCAATCGTCCTAACGTGTCATCATTTCTCCAATACTTGATCTCAACCTCCTATGAGGGTTGAATTATTATACCCAAACAAATCTACAACCAATAAGTAAATAATAACTAATGATATCTCTATTTAATCATGTAAGTAATTAGATTTTTTTTACAGCTTACTAATGAGTGTAATCTGTGTTATTTCAGCCTTTATTGTTAGTATGAAGAAAAGTAGTACCATCTAGTAAAAAACTTGCACATATTTCTTGTTGTATTATTGTAAGCTTCTTCAAGTTTGGCAAACTCCTCATGACTTATTCTACCATTTGATTACATGAAGACATACATAGAGGTAAAACAATGACATCCTCTAGCTTATGAAATATCCACTGTAAGCAATATAACTGATAGAAGCATTTCCTAAATTTGAAAAATATAAACAGAAGGTTAGAATAAACTAAAGTTAAGCATATTGAATTTACCTTTCAATTAAATTGCATACCTGGTGCTCTCTGCACTTAAAATGTAGTTCCAGACGCCCAACATCAATAAGTCTACCCAGAAAAGTAGCCATCCCCTTCAAGGAAGTTTTCGTCGAAATATCACAAGATATTAATAGGGGTGGCTAAAAATTAAAATGCACAAATTATAACTAGTGGGAATTGAACCCATGCTCTACACAATCACAACATAAGTTCTTACTACTAGACTACAAGCAAACATGTGATATTTATGAGAGAGGCTGGACTATATATATAAACTAATCCAAAAAAAATAAAATTCAATTAGATTTTAGTATACATAACTAAAATTTTAAAATCATAGGGGTGGCTTAGCCACCTTTTGAATGATTTTAGATCTGCCCTGACAAGATATGCTGAAGAATAGTAAAGAGGTCCAGAGGTGCTCTCACCTCTTTGACAACACACACTTCCGCACCTCGAGCAACTATAAGTTAGGCCAAATATCAAGTCGAGCAAGTTGCTTATGAAGTCTCCATCAATCATTGTTACCTTTGAACTTATTTTACATTGGCGGTTTCAAAGTGGTGAGTGAAACTGTAGGTTGGGTTCGAGAGAGAGAAAAAGGAAGAGATTTGACAGAGTTCTCAAAGAAGAGAGAAAAACATCATTTGGTAAGACAAAACCTAAGAGAGAGTGAAGGGAGAAGAGAGAGAACGAAGTGAAAGAAAAAATTGCTTAGGAGACAGTCTATTCAAACACGTACGGTTCCTAATAAAAATTGTGTATAATTTACAAAACAGGTGCCAAAAAACGGAAACCCTAATTCAATTGGATTATACAAGGTTTGTTCTAAAGAACAGTGTATGATTTGTATTATTTTTTTTTTTTTCAAAAAACTGTTTAATTATGTCGATATTTGATAGCCATTTGAAAAGAATCATAAAATAAACTTCATACAAATTGGAAAAAAAATACATACATATTTAAAGGATCGATTATTAATAAATCAAATTTGTATACACAGACATTTAAAAACTTAAACAAATTTAACAAACAACAAACTTGCATTTTGCTAGAGAATTTAACTTTTCCATACAAAGAAAAAAGGTTGGAAATTATGAGGAAGAAAACTATAACAGCTATAACTACGTAGAGAAAATATATATTTTGGGAGGCATAAAGTTGTTTCAAAAAGTTATAAGATGGCGTTTTGTCTCTAATTAATGCTGGGTGTGGATAACCGAAATTTTTCTTAATAAGAAAATTAATAAAAAATATCGGCTTTGAGGAAGATTTTGCGTAGAATTTGAAAAGTGAAAAAAACGTGATTATTTATAACGGCCAGATTAGCGAAATATGATTAGCGCTAATTAAAGCCAAAAAAAGTCTGGACGTTATGGACGATAACGGCTAGCTACAGTGTTTTTATTTATTTTTAAGTTCAGTTCAATTCTATGATGGTATGGTCGAAAAAAATCACTGTAGCTGGCCGTTATCATCCAAAGCGGCCAGATTTTTTTTAAATGCATTAATTAGCGATAATCTAATTTTGCTAATCAGGCCGTTGTAGACAATCACGTCTAAAGGACGTTATAAACAATCACATTTTTTTCACTTTTCAAATTCTACGCAAAACCTTCCTCAAAACTGATATTTTTTATTTATATTCTTATTATTAAAAATTTCGGGTGGATATTAATTAACCTTGAAACAGAGCCTGAAATTCCATGCTAGATTTTTCTCTATTTTCTCTGCACTGTATATCTGCAAGAGAAAACCTCAAGCTTCCAAAATAATAATGATGATGATGATGATGTTGATTAAACACACTGTGCTAACTAATCTGGAGAAAATAAATACATGAATTAAAACATTAAAGCGTGTTTGGGTATATTCGAATATATTGGAATATATAGTTCAAACTATAAATATTGACCTTATTCTCATTTAGATGAAATTCAAACAATACAAGTACCAATTTAATTTGTGTAATTTGCTTCATGTAGTCTAAAACTGGACCTGACTATGGTTGGAAAATTAAATTCCTTTTTTATTTTTCATTCAAAAAGAATTCACAGGGCCACAGATTTTCTGAACTAATTGGTCTTTTATCTATTTATCAACTTCGAATTAATATCCCATGAGATCTCACACCCAATAGTTTAATGAGTGGAGATCCATTGTGATTGATTAACAATTAATGGATTAATTTGACAATCCTGAGAATAATAAAAAAAATACTTTTGAAATTAAGAAGTTGAAATGTAATTTATAATTTATACACATAATATACATGAAAAATGATAAAGTTTGATGAAAATTTTGACACTTCATCAAATGACATGAATATACAGAGGTCCATATTTGTTTACGAGATATGCTAGGGGTTGCATGGAAAAACTGCAAATACTACTACTAGATCTATAAGTATGTATAATTTTAAAGGTTTTAAATTGCCATTATCGTGTTCTCGTGAAAAAGCTAAAAAAACAACTATAGTATTAAAAACAACTGATAATAGCAATGCTATAGTTTTTAAGGTTGGAAAAGCTATATATAGCGCAGCTATATATTTAGAACAATGATAAATTTATTGGGTTCTCAAAAGTTTAAAAGTATGTATAAATATCCCTTTGACCAGTAGTACTTGTGGCGGCGCTTTATTTATTAATAAATATTTCTATTTTTTTATTTAGAAAAAAAATTGTGACACTATCCTGCTCCCAAGAAAAACTAGAAACAAAAATGGCTAAATAATATTTTTATAAAGGAGGGTTGTTGACAATTTGAGAGAACATTATATGGTGTATAATGTTATATTTAGTGCCATATACCAATTCGTCTGGATCTAAAAAGATAAAATGAATTGATATTTAAAGTACCACATAAAATAGGTAAGAACGAAAAAGTACCAACTTTGACAAATATAGGATATAGGAAGTATTTACACATTTTTTAGCCTCCCTAAATGAAAAAGAGTTCAATTGCGAGTATTTCTTGATTCACAGTTTATTTATAATTAAAGTAAAGAAGGCGGTGGACATAAATATTTTTTTAAAATGGAAATTCGTTTAAAATTGGACTTCAAAAGATGGCCAAAATAGGCGCATAGTCTCCAATTTCTATTTTTTATAGTACTTGCTATTTTGTGAGAAGTACATCTTCCCTTTTATATATACATACTGCTCAAAGAGGAGTTGTGCAATTCATTACCACAACACGCAGAAAAAGAGAGACAGATAGAAAGAGAATTGAAGAACAAAGCGAGAGAGATAGATAGAGAGAATTGATAGAGAAGGAAACATATATGGCTCTTCACCAAGCAGGGCCTAGCCGGGTAGCACAGATGCGAACTGTTTTTCAGCATAATCTTGCAATGGAGTTTGCAATCATAAATCAGGTTGCAAATTCATACCGGTATGTGACGATCGATACCGAATTCCCCGGGTTGGTGTACCAAATCAAAGAACACCCTAGGAACCTCTCCCCTGAGCAACGCTATTCTCTTGTGAAGGCAAATGTTGATAGCCTCAAATTGATACAACTAGGGATTACTCTTTCCAACATAGACAACAATGATTCGATGACTTGGGAATTTAATTTCCGAGGATTTGACCCCGAGGTTGATTCACAGGATCCCAGCTCAATTGAGTTATTAAAATTGCAAGGAATTGACTTTTTAAAGAACAAAAATGAGGGTGTTGACCCATATATGTTTGCGGAGCTATTTTGGGAAAGTGGGCTACTTTCCATGTCCGGTAAAATATGGTTAACCTTTCATGGAGCATATGATCTTGCATTTTTAAAAAAGATTATGTCTGGACAAGAACTGCCGGATGATATGCGAAGTTTTCTATACCGCGTCACTGTCTATTTTGGTCATGATGTATTTGATGTAAAACACCTTATCAAGTCATGCAATGGTTTATATGGCGGTTTGGAAAATGTGGCAAAGATCCTTAAGGTAGAACGGGCTATTGGCCTTGCTCACCAGGCTAGTTCTGACAGCCTTTTGATTTGGGCAGTGTTCAACAAAATGATGAACCTCTTCTTCAAAAAAGGCATCGAATTCCGCCACGCGCGCATTATATGTGGAGTGCAAGATTTGTAATTAGCTTATAATTTTTGTGATTGATTTCTTTAGCAGTGATTTTGATACTTTGATCATGTCAATTATTTAACTTGGTGAAGTTGCACAGATGCTTGTACCTTTTTCTTCCTTTAACGGACATTGAGGCTGTTCTTTTTTCTTTAATTGGATATCTAATTTTTTTAGGACTAATGATGCACTGTGTATCTATTAATGAACAATTATCCATTAATACACTTTTTTTTACCTTACTTAGGTAACCCAATTTGGAATGGGTAATTCGGTAGCATTGCTGATTTTTTTTTTTTGGAAATTTAAATGAAAATAGAATGAAACTGAGTTTGATGGGAATGAATCAACAGTATGGAGTTGCAAACACAAAGCATTAATTTCTTCAACTTGACATATTCAACTCCTCGATGAATAAAAAGGATTAGAAAGATATAATTAATAATTTAATACACAAGGATAATTCTAAACATCCACTTTTTATGATATATTAAACTTTTACGGTACATCCGAAACTTGTTTATACAACACCTTAATACTGGTTCAGAAAGCTGTTTTGATTCTAGATGCTAGCTCCTCCAATTAAAATTTCTCTAATCTGGAGAGTTACATAACATTGTTGAGGGCCACAAATTGTTCATACATGCACTATGTATCTTGTTCATACAATAACTTAGTTCAAAAACTGTTTCGATTCTAGATGCTAGCTCCGCCAATTAAAACTTCTCTAATCTGGAGAGTTGCATAACATTGTTGAGGGCCACAAATTGTTCATACACTATGTATCTTGTTCATACAATAACTTCATTGATGCCTTGCTATCTCTTCGGGCAAATGGACAATTGGAGTTTGAGTTCACCAAAGAGTACATGAAAGCATTTTTCTTGGTAGTTAATCTATAAATAATAACTAATTTTTTTACTATACTAAACACATCCTTATTGTTTTATTGCACAACTAAAACCTTCAGTCTGGAACATCCATACGATTTTTAATGAAAATATGATGTGTTTTCCTTTTTATTTTGTAACAGGACATGTTTGGGGTGGGGGTTCATACGAATGGGCCATGGCAGAGCTAATACGAGATCACAAAACTATGAAAAAGATACAAGAGGAAGTTCGAAAAAATATCATTTGCAAGAAAAATTATCACAATTGAGGATTTAAAAGACATGCAACTTTAAAAGCAGTAATAAAAGAAACATTACGTTTACACCCTCCAGCACCTGTTGCAGTGCCCCATCAATCAATCCAAGAAAGCGACATTAACGACTACACAATTCCAAAAGGAACAAGGGTCTTAATGAACATCTGGAGCATCAATAGAGACCCAAAGTATTGGGAAAACCCAGATGAATTTTATCTGGGGAGGTTCATGGGGCAAGTATCCTCTGCGGAGCTGATCGGACGGCCTAGATTTACTCTCAGCCGGTGATTACTCGGGATGATGGAGGGAGCAGTATTAATTTTGCTCATGCCAAAATCTAATTTGGTCCGTCCGAAATCTAATTTTGCTCATTTTGCTCATGCCAAAATCTAATTTTGCTCATGCCAAAATAGAGGGAAACTCCGCAGAGGATACCATTTCGAGGTTCATGAGCAATACTGTGAATTTCTGGGGGAATAACTTCCACCTTATTCCATTTGGTGCCGGAAGAAGAATATGTCCTGGTAATGGTATTCACTTTGCAATGTGTAATATAGAAGTCCTGCTTGCGAATATTTTGTATCATTTTGATTGGGAATTACCTAATGGAATGAAAACAGAGGAGTTAGACAAGGGATATGCTCCTAGACTTACAGTGCTCAGAAACAAGAGCCTTTGTCTCATTCCAAAATAGCTTATGTTCGAAATATTAAGCATAATTAGTTGTTTGGTAGTTTGATGTAATAATTAAGGCAAATGCTTCTATGGACATAAGGACCTATTTGTAAAATGAATATATTTTTATTTTCAAAGTTCAAACAGTCGATCCGAACCTATTTTTTCCCCACGCGCACACTAAAATTTAGTTCAATATCTACATCCACACCCATTCTTAATTGTTATTTTTTCTTTGGTAACAATTGAGCAACTTTTTAACCTACATTTTTTTTTAATAATTCAGCAATTATATGAAGTTCAATTCCTCTAGGCCGCCACTTAGCCTCCATAAATAATTTTGATCTTTTGGGATTTCTGTGACATCTCGTGTATAAAATCTTGTATTTCTTCCTGTAATTAATCCAGTCTCAATACTCAACAAACACAATTGACTTCATTAAAAACAAATAAAGGAACAGAATTATTAGTGATGTTTGCCAGCCAACACAATTGACTTCAAACAGAAAGTGATGTTTGACCAGTCAAAAGCACCCCAACTTGATAGACTACAAAAATATAGTAACAGACGGCTAATACTATTCATTTATTACGATATTCGTACATAAAATTAATTACTTTCGAACATTTAAAAAAAATAAATAGTTTAATATGAACAAGCAGAGATACTGTAATTCCAAAGAATCGCAGCAGATTTATTTCCCACATCAAAGGTCCACAATAAAGGAAACATATAAGGTCCACCCCCAACACACACACAATAAGGTCCTTTAATGTATACTATCATTCTATCAAATATATAAATCTCTTAATAGGAAACACCTTCAACTATTAATACATATGAGAAAGGAGATGTAGCACAGTTGGCTTAAAAAAAGTCCTAAAACTGTTGTATTTAAAGTCCTCATAACTTCAGTACAGCTTCTATGAAGATTTAAAAAATATATATTAATACATACAAGCAAAAGTGTTGGTACTTATTATAGACACGCAAAAGTGTTAGTACCTATTCTAGAACTGAAGCTATAGGGTATTTTTGATTGAGTTAAAAATAAGTTAATTTTAAAATTAGACTATTTAGAATAGCCTATTTCATATTTCATTGGGTTTTAATAAAACAAATACCAAAAAAGTTTTCTAACTATTTTTATTCTACAATCAAACATATCCTTGTTACCTTATCTATCCAATTTGACATAGTTTGAAGTAAACCTACTTTCCAAATTAAGCCGCCTCTTTTTTTACAAAAGTCTTCCTCTAAATCAGTCGCTTACTCACCAGAAACACTACAATCGAATGGTTTGTTTGACCAATCAAACTTCATTGGATTTTATTCCATTGATGATGAGTCAAACCGAACTATCATTGTGTTTTTGAGATATGTTCTAAACAATGTTCACAAAGTATTAGTCAAAAAGTTATGCACTATGTATAAGCATTTATTAGCATTAGTGTTTTAAAATCCGGTCTATTTGGCCGAATATTCGTATTTAGTTGGAATCCGAATAGAAAATAAGTATTCGGTCCAATATTCAGTTTTGAATATTCGGCCACATATTCGGTATCCGGTTCCGCATATTCGGCCGCATATCTGCATATTCGGTAGCATATTCGGCCTATGATGTAAAATATTAGATACTTTATTAATTTGCATACAAATTAATATGAATTCTCATTTTAAAATCCGTATATATAAATCTGAATAAAAATCTGCATATGAGATATGCGGTCGTCTTTCAAATAACGAATGAGAACCGAATTTCAAAACATTGATGGCTCATGTGTACTATGTCCATCCAAAAGAAGTGGGGTTTCTCTGACTTAAATGAGTCCACTACTAAATTATAGAAATTACTGACTCGTGGGATCCACTGGGATAATAAGCATCTAATAGTTGTGGGATCCGCCTTCTTTAAATCTGAACCACACGGTTTGATATATTGATCCAGTCTCAGAAAATCCTGTAACCATTAATGAAGGAACCAGCTGTTAACTATTAATCCGGATCCTCTGCATTAACTCAATTAATGCATCTAGGTCCGATCAGATCGGGTTTGAGATAGAATACACGGTGTTTCTTTAATATTTATCTCAATGCAGATCGGACGATCCTAATTCATTTTATATGAACTCAAATTCAGCCTGATTTTTTTTTAACGATCGCTCTATATATCTCTAAAAAAAAAATTGTACGAATAAAAAATCCTTGGTGTTTAAACTCTGAACTGATGGCGGCGTTCTATCATTATTAAGTTCATCGACGACTTGATAGTTTTGACCAATGTAAAATCATTATTGTGCATGTCAAACAATCAAACTAATTAACGAGCAGCGTCTAAATCAATCAAGCTATCTAATAAATGTGATCATCCGAAAAATTCAAGATATCATAATAAGAACTTGAAGGATCCGAATCTGCTATGATTCTTTACTCATAAACAATATCCTACAATTTCTGCTTTTTCAAATTCAAGTGTTGAATTGTTTTGAGATTCGTGCAAAGAAAAAACAGCTATTTTGAGATACGTGCACAAAAATTATTAGACGGCTAGATTTAAAAAAAACAGGAATTTTAGAATTACTGTGTATCTTTTTAGGATCACAGTAGATGTGAATCCGAACTTGAAAGACATTCTGCTTCTCTATATATGAACTGGGGCTTTTGAAAAACTGTGTCAAATTGCTTTATTTGTTATAATTCTCACTGCAAATTACTAACCTTGATCACATTTGGTTTCATTTTATACTTTGTTTAAATGTTTAATTTAGGATGAGGCATCTTTCCTTTTTTTTACTGGACATAATTATGTGACCTTAGCTTAGAAGCAACAGATTATGTGGTATGATATTTAATTCTCCCTGTTTGGATTTTGTACCTCATTTTTTCCCTCAACTATATGGAACTCTATATCTGAAATAAATTAAATATTTTAGCATATCATGATATTCTTTATTACTGTCATGTTTCATTTTTTTGGAGTAACAGAATAAATCTAATATTGATCATGTTTTGCTGATGTTTAGAAAATATGTTTTGTACTTTTTTTTAAAGCAAAAATAGACCACTATCTACGAGAGTAAAACAGTGTAAATGAAGATTGTAAACATTGAACTAGTTAGCTCATTTTGAAATATGATTTCCTGATTCAAAATCCACAGACAAAATTGCTGACCATCCCCATAACAATTCTAGTTTGAAAGATTTCTGGCTATAAAAGCAGTCCCATAACAAATTCAGAGATCCACAATATAAGAGAGTAAAATGCTTCCTTTAGCCTTTCTCAGTTTCTTTATCTCAGTCATAATAATTATAATAATAGTAATACTAGGAAAAAAATCCCAAAAATCAAATTTACCTCCATCTCCACCTAGGCTTCCTTTGATAGGCAACTTACACCAAGTTGGTCTTCTCACCCAACAATCTCTCCATGTTCTCTCAAGGAAACATGGAGACCTCATGCTCTTGCACCTCGGGTGCGTCCAGACGCTCGTAGTCTCATCTCCTGAGGGGGCTGACGAGATACTGAAAAAACAAGATGATGTTTTTGCATCTAGGCCCTCGACTAAAGCGTGGAATTTGCTTCTTTATGGGAGCAGGAATGTCGGCTTTGCACCGTATGGGAAGTATTGGAAACAAGCAAAAAAACTCTACGTCATTCATTTGTTAGGTATTGGAAAGAAACTAATACTCATTACATGCTAGCTTGAATTCTGAATTTTTAAGAAAAAAACGATCGAGACAAGTTTTATTTGAGGTTTAAATCTATGATATCTCTGTTAGCTCCTGCAAAAGTGAAGTCATTTGATCGAGCTAGAGAGGAAGAAGTATCAAAAGCGATTGAAAAGATCCGGCTCGCTCATGAACTTTCGAATCCAATTGATTTGTGTGAGGTGTTTAGCTCCTTCACCCTAGACGTAATTTGCAGGTTAAAAGATGCATAATTCTTCTACTTTGCTCAATTAATTTTACTGCCATTGGATATATATGTCACCAAATATTCTCAAAGAGAAAAAGGTAGAATTTCAACTAGCAGGATAACAATGGGAACAGTACTTGATCTATATACTACATAAATAAGTAATTAAGCGTTGATTAAGACTATATATATATTGTTTCAGTAATTATTCTATATATTGTTTCAGAATTGTATCTAAAAGTTTCTCCAAAAGGCATTTGCTTCGAGAGCTTATAGAGGAGGGCACGGCTATGTTCACCGAGTTCAATTTTGAAGACTATTTCCCGACCTTACGTTTCCTTGATATGTTAACGGGTTTTAACTCAAAGGCAATTAAAATCTTCAAACGATGGGACGAGTTGCTGGATGAAGTGATCAAAGAGCACATGAATAGACACCAGGATGGCGAGAAAGATGAAGACTTGTTAGATGTGTTGTTGACTCTTGAAGCAACCAACAAAGATGATTGTGAGCTCACAAAAGATCATCTCAAGGCAATTCTAATAGTAATGTTCCGTTTTATAGTTGTCAACCAATTATCTTGATAGATATTCTATTTTGGTAGATAGTATATTTATATAATTTTTATTTTTTGAACAGGAAATGTTTGCTGGAGGAAGCCATACTACCTTTATTACCATAGAATGGGCCATGGCGGAGCTAGTACAGAACCGCAAGGTCATGAAAAAATTACAACAAGAATTTCGAAAAATACGCAATGTGAAAGATATTCTCACAATCAAGGACATCAAAGAAATAACATATCTCACATGTGTTATAAAAGAAACTTTGCGGTTACACCCTCCTGCCCCACTTTTAGTACCAAGGGAATCAATGCAAGATAGCAATGTAAAAGGATATAGGATTCCTAAAGGAACAAAGGTGGTGATAAATGCATGGACTATTAACAGAGACCCAAATTACTGGGAAAATCCAGACGAGTTCTATCCGGAGAGGTTTATGGAGAATACAGTAGATTTCAGGGGGAATAACTTGGAATATATTCCATTTGGTGCAGGAAAAAGAATTTGTCCCGGGATTAACTTTGCCCAATCTAACATTGAGATTATTCTTGCAAACATCTTGTACCATTTTGATTGGGATCTGCCACATGGTGAGGAGTTGGATATGAGTGAGGCTGCTGGACTTTCGGCACGCAGGGCCAAGAATCTTCGTCTCATCCCGCGAAAGATAGATATATAGATAGATTGATTATGAATTGGGGGAAAATTTGTTTTTACTTTGAATTTGACTTTGTAAATGTGTATCTTAAGCCAACTTGAGAAAACTTACCATTATGGGTGCGTTTGGATGAATCAAGAATAGTGAAGGATAGTAGCTATTCTAATTTGAATTCCAACATTTTGTAGAATTAGTAGAATAGTGAACAATTCCACAAAAAACAAACAAAGAATAGTGGCTATTCGCTAATCCAAACACACCCAAACGTAGATTAGTAGCTCGGAATAGTGCTAATCTGGAATAGTAGCTATTCTTCACCCACCCAAATGCACCTATGGGAATAAGTTGACATGTGCGTCACAGCTGTAATATTTAAAATGACTTCAACCCAGTTCAAAGTTCAAACCAATTTCACATGTAACTCACTACTTTCCTGTTTCCTCTGTTGCCAATTATCTAAACTCTCACATTGGTACATCCAATGTTTAGATATATATAAAAAAAAAAGCATGTTGAATTGACCATGGAAAATGTTAAATAAATGTTAAACCAAATTAATCTAAGCAACCATGGCCTCACACTCGTAATATACATGACCACGCCATTACAGTAATGGAAAGCAACTCTTTTAAAAACAAAAAATAAAATAAAAGACCTGGATTGAATAAAAAGGAGACTTTTGAATATTTTAAGAACTTGCTGTTTTATCAAACATATCAAATCAACAAGATTCAATTAATAAATAGAATGCTTCCATACTAATTAAGCGTTTTCAAAGAAAACACTCAACAGGCCGAGCCTTTCCAAACCAATTTGACCTAGCTAGGATTAGTTATTCAGCTATAAAACACATTATTTATAACAGAATATATATATATATATAGTTGTCATATTAACAAAATTAAGAATGCTTCCATAAGCATTTGTGTCCCTCTTCTTTGTCCTAGTACTGCTACTAATTACAAAGAAATTAGTGTGTAATGCAAAACACCTGAAATTACTATCTCCATCTCCACCTAAACTACCCTTCATTGACAACCTACATCAATTGGGCTCTATCTCTCAAGACTCTCTACATGTTCTTTCTATGAAATATGGACCTCTCATGCTCTTACACCTTGGTCAAGTTCCAACACTCATAGTCTCGTCGCCAGAAATGGCAGAGGAGATCATGAAAAATCAAGATGATGTCTTTGCATCTAGGCCGTCCACCAAGGCATCTAATTTGCTACTTAACGGAGGAAAGACTGTCGGTATTGAGCCATATGGCCAGAGTACTGGAAACATGCAAAAAAACTCTACTCAGTTCATATGTTAGGTATCAGAAATAATTAATTGAAAAAGATGACATGGCTCAAAGCTGCCATAAAAGAAGATTTGATTTGGCAGATGCTGTTATGCAATTACAACCCTCCAATGATGAGGAATGGCGTGCTACCTCAAGAAAACTTTGAATTATGGTCTCTGTTCACGCAAAATACTTCTCTGTTTTGTTCTCATGTACTTAGATGCCACAATGAAATGGTAAATTGGTAAGATAACTCGGGGGTGGATCCACATAGGTCTGGACTGACTTTGCCCTTCCCCCTTCGTTAGAATTTTTTTTGCCCCCCTTTGGAATCGTAATTTGTAATTTAGGTTAAATTTAGGATTAAATTATAATAATATTTTTGAATTAATTATGATTGATAATTAGAATTAGAAGTTAGAACATTGGAAATTACAAGTTAGACTATTGTTTTTATCTAGTATCATATTAGCTAATAGGTTTGAATCCAATTAGTTATTTAAAACTGATCTGTTATTTTTTTTGCCTCCTCCTAACAAAAATGATCCGCCCCTGATTGCTATCGCAACATGAAATAATTTTGTTG
This sequence comes from Carex arenaria, assembly GCA_964058825.1. Taxonomy (NCBI): domain Eukaryota; kingdom Viridiplantae; phylum Streptophyta; class Magnoliopsida; order Poales; family Cyperaceae; genus Carex; species Carex arenaria. The sequence goes on along the minus strand of CAXKVW010000006.1, from coordinate 539,810 downwards.
TATTGAATTTGAGATCAGCCCAAATGAACTGAAGACGATCCTTCGAAGCAAATTAATGGATGTCACCTTTTATAAAGGCCCAATAGCGGCCCAACATAGAGAGTCAAATGCATACAGCTCCACCTATAGCCAAGTCAAGCTCAGAAAAGACATAATATCCTTTTCTCAGGAACAAATTGGTTGGACAAGAAGTACTCTTGACTGGCGTTAGCCAAATCTGACTTGAAGCCAGCATTTATTTAATTTAACATTTAATCCATAACTTTACTCTTTTGTCAATGATCTAAACTGACATGCCTGACTAAATCTAATGTTCAGATATTTTTGATAATTAGTCTAAGCAATTAATCATCGCCCACGCAGTCATAATATGAATGACCCACCACACTATATGTATAAAGGAAAGCAACAGTTTCAAAGAAAAAGTAAAAGATCTCTAGACTTGGGGACTTTTGAAAATTTGAAGAAGTTGACAATGTCTTTACAGACAAAGTTCTTCATGAAAATTAAAGAATTAACTCGTTGTATTATATATATATCAATTGAACAAGCTAGAACGCTTCCATATTAATGAAGGGAGACCTCTAAAGGGATTACCAATTTGTACTACAATTAGTTATTCCCATTTAGCACAGCACAACAGAGAGATTTCTCATGCCATATTCACAATAAAAAATCCACAACGGCAACATAACAAAAAAATGCTTCCATTAGCATTTCTGACCCTCTTCTTTGTCCTAGTACTGCTACTAATAACAAAGAAATTAGTGTGTAATGCAAAACACCTGAAATTACTACCTCCATCTCCACCTAAACTACCCTTCGTAGGCAACCTACATCAATTGGGTTCTATCTCTCAAGACTCTCTACATGCTCTTTCTATGAAATATGGGCCCCTCATGCTCTTACACCTTGGCCAAATTCCAACACTCATAGTCTCGTCACCAGAAATGGCAGAGGAGATCATGAAAAATCAAGATGATGTTTTTGCATCTAGGCCATCGACAAAGGCATCTAATTTGCTACTTTACGGAGGAAAGACTGTTGGTATTGCGCCATATGGCGAGTACTGGAAACATGCAAAAAAGCTTTACACAGTTCATATGTTAGGTATCATAAATAATTAATTTCAAGGATTATATTATGATTTTTTCAAATCTCAATTGAACTCAAATATCTGTGTCAAATATACATATAATGGCATACGTTTTAATTTACTCATAAGTATTTATCTGTACATGATGATTTCAGGTGCCTCAAAAGTGAAATCATTTGAGCTAGTTAGACAGGAGGAAGTATGCTTGGTGCTTGACAAGATACGACATGCTCAGCGTCTGTCAAATAGTATTGATTTGAGCGAGGTGTTTAGTTCCTTTACACTCGACATTCTTTGCAGGTTAGGGTTTCTGTACGAGAAAAAAAATTAGATACTTTTTGCTTCTACAATGTTATATTTTATGAGATGTACTTCAGCAAATGCAGAAAAGAGCTAAATAAAACAAGGCATGTATAACAATTGTATTTTTTTTTTTTTTCAGAGTGGTCTCCAGAAATTTCTATAGGTTGCATGGACAAATACAATTTTGTGATCTAAAACTTCTTTTAAAAATTCAATTAATAGTGTTTTTATTTTGAAATAGCACTTGATCTCAAACAAATATTATTCTTCCGTATGAATGATTTCTGATTTTTTTTAACAGGATATGTTCGGGGCAGGAACTCACACAACCTTTGTTACTCTAGAATGGGTTATGGCTGAGCTTGTAAAAGACCAGAAAACCATGCAAAAGCTACAACAACAAGTCCGAAAGGTGTCCGGTAATAAACAAATCATCACTGAAGAGGATTTGAAAAATATTACATGGCTGAAAGCTGTCATAAAAGAAACGCTTCGTATACACCCTCCTGCCCCGCTTTTAGTTCCGCGCGAATCATTGCAAGAAAGCCATGTAAAAGGCTATCACATACCAAAAGGAACAAAAATTCTGATTAATGCATGGACTATCAATAGAGATCCAAAATTTTGGCGAAACCCTGAGAAATTCTTTCCTGAAAGATTTATGGAAGATACTGGTGTGGATTTCAGGGGGAATGATTTCCAGCTGATTCCATTTGGCGCTGGAAGGAGAATTTGCCCCGGAATAAATTTTGCAATATCTAACATTGAACTGATGATTGCAAATATGTTGTTGCATTTCGATTGGGAATTGCCATGTGGTGTGACAAGAGATGAGTTTGATATGAGTCATGCTCCTGGCCTTTCGGTGCGCAGGAATGAGAAACTATGTCTTGTTCCAAGAGAAGTGTATTCTACTCTCTAAATTGATTATTATCAACAATTCATTAAGTATACTACAAATTGTACCTATTGAATTTTACAGTGCACATGAATTTTACAGTGCATGACTATTTCTCATTTACATACACTGAGATGTTTACCAGTAGCAAAACACGCGCCTGACACTTCTATTAGCCAGGAAGCTAGCATTAGGCGACAGAAACAGGGCAAGAAGAAAAAACATCAAATCTCTTAATTTATGTATATCAATAGCACTGGTAAAATCTCTCTCAAAAAAGTCGTCAATACATTGATCAGGATTGCTTTTATCATCACCATCCATTCTTCGAAGGGGTTAATGTAGGGAGTAGATATTGAGCACATGAGAATGGATTTACAAGACATTCTTCTATCTTAGTTTTCATCTTCAGTGTTATTTTTTGTAAGACAAGTGAAGAGATTTAAGGAATTACAATCTTATTTTTCTAATTACAAGTGTTCCTATTTAATTATTTATACTAAAAGGTATTCAAAAACTAGCCGATACATGCACTGTTCCTTATTTTATTTAACTACAAGACACTATTTCCTATTTTATTAAGGACAACACTATTTCCTACAAACTAGCCATTATCTTTCTATAATACAAAATAAATTTGAATCTATTTATATATTTTAACATTCAGCCTTCAGCAAGAATTAGCCATGGGAGTTGTGCAAGTGGGGGATATCGATTTTCTTGGCTACTGAGCGCCATGTCCAGTAAACAGAAGCAGAAAAATATGTCAATAAAGGGAAGAATCCAAGCTGGTAAAGAGTCTAAGCATGTCAAAAGCCAGTTCTGATCAATTAGCCATCTTGTTGATCTTGTCCTTCCCAGTTGTTTCTTATTTTTAAAGGCAAGTGATTGAGAAAAACGAATTTCAGATGGAATTAAGAACTTTGGAAATTGAATTATGAATTTGACTTTTATCAATAAAAACTTTTTACGACTTCTCTTTTCGCTGTCAGGAGCGGATCCAGGATTTTCGTCAGGGTGAGGCAAAAAAATATCGAATCGGGTTTAAATAGCTAATCAGATTTAAACCTATTAACTAATTAGGTATTTGATAAACAAATAATGCTTTAACTTATACTTTATAATATTCTGACTTGTAATTTATGATATTCTGACTTATAATTATAATTACCAATCATATTTCAAGAAAATTATTTTAATTTTAACTATAAATTTAACCCGAATTTTCAATTAAACATTCAGAGGGGGGCAAAAAAAATTTAAGAGGGGGGGCCAATCGGAACCGATAAATCTCTACTAAAACTCAAAATTCAAGGAAAGCGTCTGTGCCCCCCCTTCCCGGACTACACTGGGTCCGCCCCTGTTCGCTGTCATGGCGCGCGATGTCAGAGTTCCAGAATCGGACTTATAATATATGATATTCTGACTAATAATTATAATTACCAATCATATTTTAAGAAATTTATTTTAATTTTAACTATAAATTTAATCCGAATTTCCAATTAAACATTCAGAGGGGGGCAAAAAAAATTTCAGGATGAGGCAAAGCCAATTGGAACCGATAAATCTCCACTAAAACTCAAAATTCAAGGGAGGCGTCTGCGCACCCCGCCCCCCCCCCCCCCCCCCCCCCCCCCCCCCCCGCGGACTACACTGGGTCCGTCCCTGTTCGCTATCATGGCGCGCGATGTCAGAGTTCCAGAATCTGGATATTTCCTCTTCTTTTGGGGGAAATACAGCATGTCTTGATCAAGAGAATCAGAGGCTCTTAGCCCATGCATGGGCCTTTATTACGTACAAGCATCAAGTTTGTCTCAGATCACTCTTTGCCAAAGATATTTCTTTAAAAAGAAAAAGATTTTATCCATGTCACTCTCTGCAATAAGAAAAAAAAACCAGATTAAAACTACTACTACATGGAAATGGAGAGGTAGGAAAACAAGCTACGCAACAGCTATCTCCAATCAAAGAAAAGCATCAAGCCGGTTCCTCGTTTGTTTTCACATCTAAACTGCATCTTAATTACTATATTTACTAGGGCTCGGCGACACTGGAGGCCCACTAACATCACGCCTCTATTTTCAAATCCATGATATGAAAATAAATAATTTTTAATGTCTATCATTCAAAAGGCGGTATAATAATCAAGATTGAGTCGGTTGTTTATGTGTGGTGTGAACGAGAACTACCCGAAATACATCTCTAGTGCTTTGATTGATTTTGCATAAAATTATTCGGTTTTCTTGCAAAATTTCTAGACTTTGTGTTTTAACATTTTTTTGTTTCAAGATATCTATGGTAAATTAGATTAATTTGACACCGGCCATGAACTTCTAGTATTGTTTTGCTTGAGGATAAATAATGATTTAAACTTGAGGAAGTGAGATAAGCGATAATTTTACCTATATATTATTTGATACATGTTTACAACTAAAACCTGTCTCAAGTTTCATGTTTTCTTGCATTTTATTTATTTTAATTTACTTTTATTTGATATTGGTCAAGAGATATCCGCAATTAATTCCTTTGTTGCATATTTAAAGTGCAAATGATAAGAATTCATGTGCACAAAGAATCTTGTAGGAATGCGAGGAAAGTAAAAGAGGATGACGGCTTGCAGACCGCATAAATGATACATAATAAGCGAAATGCAAGTCACTTTTAATTATAAAATAAATTAATTCACGGGACACCTAAGACCGCAATTACATACATCATGCATACATTCATTACATCATTTCACACAAGGCAACATGATCATACTATTCAAATATCCCGTAACTGCAAAACAAAGTTAGTAATATAATTCAATTCTAAATATGGGCTCATGTATAAGACGATACGAAAAGGGGGTTACTCGCCCCGATTAGCAACTGCGGCGGTCCCGTATTGACTCTGCAATACTATATTACTAGAAACAATTTTCCTTCGGATTTCATAAAATAATCATATAACAGAACCAGTATTCTAAATAGCTAGCTATAGCGGTTTTGGACCTCATAAGCTAAGCTACGGACTAAAACTGCAATAATCGAGCTACGGCCGCTATAGCGGTAATAGTGGTCCGCTATAGCGCGTAGCTCGTAGCGGAATAGCGGAATAGCGGTCCGCTATGCTACATGGACTTATTATTCTATTTTTTTTCAATTTAAATGAGCTTTAAAGTTCAAACCGAAATTAAATTACGTGAGCTTTTTGTTGGGTTTCGTCAGTTCAAACCCATTGATTAAGACTGTTGGGTTTTGACTATTCAAATCCATTTATTTGCTTAAGATGCGGAAAGAACGTAAAACAAAAATTTTACTTCTAACTTAAGCCAAGGATTAAACGAGGTATGTCAGGAAACTTTCCAAGACAGTCCACCTTCAGTATTCCTTTGACATTAAAACCTAATTTAATCATTTTACAGATCTACTCCTTGATTGATTTCTAAAACTTTAATCTATTTACAAATTAAATAGATTAATATAACATATTTATACCTTGTCTCCAAATTCTAATTGGAATGCAGCAGATCGAGAAGATCAAATCTGACGAACGTCTCGCCTCGAAGTATCAGACGTCTGATACCTCTATCGGTTATCCACCAGGACTAACCAGAGAGCGGTTTATTTCTTTTGTCAGAAATACTGTAAACCGCGGAATTTATGCAGAGACACGAAAACCGAGAAAAGGACAAAATAGGTATATTTACGACCCGCAGTTATTCAAATAGAAATACCGCAACTTTCGCAAATATAATATTTCCGAATCTCGTATATAACCGTAACCGAGAAAGAGACAAAATAGACTTATCGATTCGATCAGTCAGATTAGATACGATATAAGTGAATTGGTAAATTTTTCTTTAGCCCTGCTTTCTATTTATAGAAAAATCAAGCAGGTTGACCGATTACTGAAATAACCTTAAAATTTGAGCTATTTACAATTATGCTGTTCTCAATGGCGGTTCGATCAAATGGTAAAATCAAATACCATTTGATATTGCCGACATGAATAAACCATTTGAGAATTCCATTTGATAATAATCAATGATTTTTGTTTCAGCCGACATGAATTAATTGGAAAGATATCTATTTGATTTTTGGATTCCTTAATTTTAATCAAGGTCCCGATATGAAACAAAATTATATATATATATATATCTGACTTTTGGATTTTTAATTTTAATCAAGATTTTAATTTACTAATATTTAAAATCATAATTAATATTTAAAATCATAATTAATATTTAAAATCTAAATCAAATATATATAGTTGTTCTAAACAATTATATTTCTTAGGGTTCAGTTTCGGTTCGGTTTCGATACAGTTTTATACAACGCATCGAATACGCTTATAAATTAACCGTTGTTTCTGCTTGTCATCTTATATGACATATATAATTTAATTATATCACGTATAATTAATTATAACCATCTTAATATTAATTATAACCAATTTATAATTAATCAGTAAGATTCTCTGACTAGCTCCTATACGGTGTGACCCAATAGGATCTGTGTTATGTTGGTAAATAGAATTAAAACTATTTTAACTTCTCTAATCATAGGAGGCATCTGATATCTGCACTATGACCATCCAATTACATAGATGATGTTGTACTGTACAATATCACGATCCAGTAAACTTTTTACTCGTGTTAATTCTTATGTCTCACAGTATCAGATCAATTTTAAGGTAGGTGTGTGTCATCCTTATAAAATTAATCTTTTCTTGATCTTGAGCAAATTATCAAATATAATTACTCTTGTAATTATACCGCTAGCAGATAATCTTACTCTATCAAGGGGCCCAGTGATACTGTAACTCGTATAGAGATACGAGGGACAATAGTACTTTTGGTAAACCATCACTACCTCAGCTAAGCTATGTATACCGAAGAGCTACCGTTATAACTGTGTTTTATCGACAGCGTTAGATAACAATCATACATATACATCTCTTAGTAGGAAAGATGAATACCTCATACTTTAGAACTTAATACTGAATGAAAATATTAATGACACGTACACAATTCCATTTAATATTTCATTCGGGGTCTGTCAAATACCATGTTTCTGGAACATGTATCTATGTGATTAAAATGACATCTCTTGTCAGTGGTCTGCAAAACTTGACCATCTTTTAATCCACATACCAACCTTGTAACGGTAATTAGTGCTCCTGCTAATTATCTCGGTTAGAGACTTTTAAGAGTATATATCATCTATATTATGAAGTTTCACAATTTCAGTTATTGACTCTAGTCAGATAAAGGAATGATTCATAAATTCAATAATACTCAAGGCAACAAAATGACAGTTTATTAATCACTCAATTCATGAACAAAACTTTATGATAATTTATCTTATTACTGACTTCTAGATTATTACAAACTAACAATCTCACTTAAGCTAGGAGCCAATCATTGTAGGCCCCACTTATACAAATCTCTAATTTTTCTAAAAATCACGTAGATCTAAAGAAAAGCCTCAGAGCCAATATCCTATGTGTCTCAAACCCACAGAAGCTGTATGCAACTGGTGCTTGGCTTGAGGAAGAGGTTTTGTGAGTGGATCAGCTGTGTTGCTGACTGTGTTAACTCTACATATCTTTATGTCACCTCTATTTACGATTTCTCGTATCAAGTGATAACGTCGCAGAACATGTTTGGATCTCGAGTGTGATCTTGGTTCCTTGGCCTGAGCTATAGCTCCATTGTTGTCACAGTAAAGGTCCACAGGACCTTGAATACTGGAAACCACTCCTAGTTCGCTAAGGAACTTCTTGATCCAGAAACCTTCTTTAGCTGCCTCAAATGCAGCTATATACTCAGCTTCGGTTAGTTTGGAAGCTTGCATCGGTATAACCATTTATAACGAGTTTAGAATCACCGCCATAGACGAGAAAAATATCCTTAGTTCTTCTTAAGTACTTAAGGATATTCTTGACAGCATTCCAATGCTCCATGCCAGGACTAGCCTGATATCTGCTCGTCATACTCAAAGCGTACGAGACATCAGGGCGAGTGCACAATATGGCATACATGATAGACCCAATAGCCGAAGCATATGGTACTTTATCCATCATTCTTCGCTCATTAGTTGTCGAAGGACACTGAGTCTTGCTAAGTTGTATACCATGATTCATTGGCAGGAATTCCTTCTTGGAATCCTGCATGCTGAACCGATTCAGCACTTTATCAATGTATGTGCTTTGACTCAATCCTATGAGTCGTTTTGATCTATCTCGGTAGATCTTTATGCCTAGTATATAGACAGCCTCGCCCAAGTCCTTCATTGAAAAAGCTTTCTTTAATGAAGACTTGGCTAATTCTAGTAAAGAAATATCATTTCCGATTAGGAGTATGTCATCGACGTATAAGACTAGAAAAGCGATTGCACTCCCACTAGTTTTCTTGTATACACAAGGTTCATCTTCGCATTTGACGAAGTCAAACTTTTTGACTTCTTCGTCAAATCGAATATTCCAATTCCGTGATACTTGCTTCAATCCATAAATGGATTTGAGAAGCTTGCACACCTTTCCAGCATTCTTTGGATCTTCAAAACCCAAAGGTTGCATCATATACACGTCTTCTTCTAATTCTCCATTTAAGAAGGCGGTTTTGACATCCATTTGCCATATTTCATAATCATAAAATGCGGCAATTGCGAGAAGTATCCGTATTGACTTAAACAGGAGTTTAATTGTAACACTTTTAATTTAAACGCTTGAACGTAGTAATTTAAATGGTAGATATTAGAGGTTTAAATGGTTGAGAAGGTGCGTTCCAAGAGGCTGACCTTTCAGAAGGTCATCGTGGTCAAAAGTGCTAGCTGTATTAAATAAAAATAAATTAACTTAGATTTGATGTTTAAACGCTTGAACGTAGTAGTTTAAATGGTAGATGTCAGAGGTTTAAATGGTTGAGAAGCTACCTTCCAAGAGGCGTACTAATATTCTAGAAGGTCGATGTGATCAAAATTGTCGGCTGTAAAAGAAATTAACTTAGATTTGAAGTTTAAACACTTGAACATAGTAATTTAAATGATAATCATTAGAGATTTAAATGGTTGAGAAGTTGTGTTCCAAAAGACTCAAGTGCCAACTGTAAAAAATATTTTTTGTAACTGAGGTAAGATGTTTAAATGTTTGAACGTAGTAGTTTAAATGGTATATATTGGAGGATGAATTGCCAGCAGTAAAAGAATTAAAAATCTATAAGTTTGATATGAGATTTAAATTCTTGTCTATAGCATGAATTACTTTAAATAGTTGTTGTGTCAGGTTTAAAAGGTTGTAGCCTGAGATTTCAAAGTTTGAGAATTTAAATTTATCATGAACTTTACTTTAAAAAAATAGCAACGACTTGAAAATAACTCAAAATTATTTCTTCATGGATCTCATTTTAAAGAAAAAATCAAGTAGAAAATTTTCATATTTTTAAATTAGCAAAATTAATCACGGATCGTCGGAAAAATTGACGAAAATAATCAAAGAAAAAAAAGAGTGGGTGAAAGTAATATTTCTTATTTTGGCTTGACGACAAAATTAGTTAGGAGTAAAACTATCCAGATTTAGGAATTAAATATTTCCAGATAGGTTTAAAAGCTTGCGAGTAACATTGTAAAAGGTTATAAATAAAGGTTTCAAATCTTGAATATGAACACTGAAAATAGAAGTTAGACATTAAATACTTAGGGGACACATCGTTCGGGAATTTGTTTGGAGGAGGGGGGATTTATCATGCTCTAAATTTATTACTACTTTGAATGAACAAAGGCACGTACATAGTACCAATATTGCATATAGATCATGTTTGGTTATGAATAAGAAGTGAGTTAATCTAAAGTAAATTATTTTCTCTCTTGAAACGAATTAACTTATTCTGCACTTTTTCAGTCATAGCTTAAGTTATCAAATGAGATATAAAATATGAGAAGTAAGATGGACTAAGAAAATTAATCTTGAACTTAATTAGAAAATGGGAACTAAACATGGCCATAGCTAATCATGTCGTTGCTATCAACATGAAATAATTTTGTTTGTATTGAATTTGACATCAGCCCAAATGAACTGATCCTTCGAAGCTAATTAATGGATGCCATTTTTATAAAGGCCCAATGGCGGCCCAACAGAGAGAGTAAAATGTATACAGCTCCACCTACAGGCAAGTCAAGCTCAAGAAGTCTTGACCGGCGTTATCCAAATCCTGACTTGAGGCCAGCGTCAATATAATTTCACATTTAATCCAATACTTTTACTCTTTTGTCAATGATCTAAACTTACATACATATATGACTAAATCCAATGTTCAGATATTTTAGATATTTAGTCTATATAAGCAATTAACCATCGCCACGCACTCAAAGTACTTCCTCGTTGTATTATACTTATCAATTGAATAATATTCAATTAATAAATACACAACGCTTCATATTAGCAAAAGCTAGCCTTTTCAAAGCCCACACTCAACAAGAGGGGAGCGGGGGGTGTCCGATGCCCATTGGACCGAACTGGGTTCGATGAGCTGTTTACACCGTTTGATTCTAAATTTCTGTCATTCGCTCGATTAACGGGTTTCTAGTCGAATCTGAATTAAACCCGCTGTCGTACCTCCAATAACCTCCGTCTCAGCCAATTTATTTTCATTCTCGCGCTATGCTAGAGAAGAAAGGGAAAAGCTCAAATCGAACTATCAAAGGCATCCGCTCCGCTGCCCTCCCGGAACCCACCGACCGTGCCTTCTTCGTGCTCTCCTCAACTATCCTCCGGCCGCGCCCTCTTTGTGCTCTCCCTCCGCGCCTTCTCTTAAACATCTGGCTTCTCCTGCTCTGACACTGATGTTCGCGCCCTCTCCTAAGCCTTCGCCTTCACCTGCTCTGACACCTCCGATGTGCGCCCTCTTTCGTTCTTTACCTCCTCGACTCCATCTTTCTCACCATCCTCACAAGGTCCACTCTCATTTTCTGACCGCAACTGCCACAGGTTATAGACCGTATGCTGGCTCAATTTACCTTATGTTGATTATTGATAACCTTACACTGCACCTGGTGGCTGGTGCACCAAGTGCGATTAAACACTCTAATACTACATCAGGAGACCCTCCACTGTATTGTTTTGATAGAGAAAAGTGGATATACTGAGATGCAATATACTTTGGATCTGAGCCTATACTGGCTCAAGTTGTAATTTTTTCATCCAAACTTCTAACAGAAATTCGTATTTCATATCAGATTTATCAATATGGGCTTCTTTGCAATCAGGCCTAATGTTTGTCTAACTGGCAAGTGAATGTTTCATTATTTATCAGTATGAGGTTCTTTACTTCTTTTTACAAATGAAGATCAACCGAAAGATCAGGATCAATATTTTTACTTCCTTTTCCGTAGTATTTGATAACATGTATCAGAAACTATGTGTATGTCAAAGATAGAGTGTAATTGGGATATAGGTTATGCAACTATTGTAATTTTGATATAGATTGCTTTGATCAGTATGTGGGTTGTTGTTTTGACTTGTTATCAATTTTGTTGATCTGTTTGGCTTTCTATTTGTTAAGTATGTAAATAATTTTTCCATTACGCCATCAGTTCAGGTTTTCTCTATTGTAAGAGAGCAATTATGGTGTTGATAACATGCCCTTCTAATTTGTAAAGCCAGACAGATATATCCACTAAGTCATGAGAGAAGTTCTTGGGCATATTGCACATACCAGTACAGGAACAACTGGAGATGTTAAATAGGAGAAGTAAAAGGACCGATGTCTATGCAGAAAATGAGACCAAAGCTTAATTGGGAAAGCCAATTTTGTGTACATGTGACAAATGCTCTTGTTTTTAAGTCATGAAAATGTCACGATTCAGATTTACATTAAAGCTCAATTTATTAGGTTATCTAGGCAGGACCAGATCTGAACTCTATTTCTTTTTGTCGTAGTTGTAATTCACTAATTTATTTCTAAAGTTTGTAACTTTCTGAAGAAAAATAATTCTGTTAAATAATTCTAAAATTTGTATGATAAATTCTTTACATCGTGAGAATTTTTTTAGATTACTCTACTTTAGAGATTCTTTTTTTGTTTTCCAACAATTGGCATAGCACCTTCATTTTTATTGATCAGTCGAAATGTTACATCTTAATTATGTACAAAGTAATCCTACCCTTGCAACTTCCAGTTACACCCACATCAATCATCAATGCTACTGTTGGTGTTTATATGTTATAGTAAGTTATTCTTTGCCCTGCATAATGTTACAAAGTTTTATCACTCCAACTGCTTGTATCAGAGTTTAAGAAACAAATTAATATTGTTGCATGTGTGAAACAAAACATTTGAACTGCTTTCTGTATCAAATGCCACAAATTAAATTCTTGCAATATAATCTCACAGTAAAATGTCATATGTATTTATAATAAATGCTAAAATGACACAAACTAAGTTGCACACACATATGTTATTTAAAAAAAAAAATGAAAGTGTTGCACTTATTATAGTTTTACAATCATATTAGTAACTGGTACATGCACTCTAACAATATAGAAAACTGAAAAATGCCTTCAATCTTCATACCATGGAAAATAAAATAAACTTGACTATATAAGTAAGTAATTATAATTGTATAACAAATTAGGACCCATTTGGTACCATTATTAAAACATAAAAAACAAAAACAGATTGTCTACTTCAACAACTGATACACACTCTAATTTTGTAGGGTATAGTTTTTGATAAATCAAAATGTACCCAATTGCACTCTCTTACCTACACATAGCTACTGATGCATATTATCAAAAGCTACATAAAAGAAAGAAAAATATAATCTTATTTCGCTTCCGATCTTCTTGTTGATCCTCATTTGTTGATCTTCAGGAAACCCTCTCTGTTTTCTTCAATACACCAACCAACCTACATTTTAAAATTTGAGTAAAAGAGTTGGCTAGAATTCGCATAAACATAAAAAGGTTACACTAATCTCAGAAAAAGAAAACACACATACTTGTACTGGTACCCATCAGTATATGCTACTTCTAGATATTACCCAATAAATGCGTCTATTTGTTATTTCCCTTGCTAAATCTGAAAGAGTGATTACTTAATTCATCTAGAACTCTCCAAATTGAACATGCCACTCATATTTAAGGATAATAAGGATTCTTGTATGGAAATGCTACTTATTATATGCTAAACTCATTTGTAATAACACAGATATAAACTATAGTCAATTGTATACCTCATCAGTGCATTTTGCACATGCAAGAAATAAATTGACAAGTAATAATAGTAGATTACCAGTACTTCCTTTAACATTGTTTATGTAATGCATTAGTAATAGGAATTTAATTCAATATTTTTGTCTTTTGGGAGGACTAGGGAGACTTACTATGGCGATACCGAGCTTCATGTAAGAGCTTAAAACAATAATTTATTAGAAGAGAAGCAAGACTAAGCATTGAGAAGCCTCCAATTTCATATTTCAGTAATCGAGCTTAGAAGTTAGAACAACAATCGAAAACTCAAAATTCGTAGGGGTGACGGTACGGACGCCGTTGCGGTAAAAAAAGTAGAGGTTGTTTTTTTTTTTTAAAAAGGCATGAGTGCCCATCCATTAATAAAAGAGTCTTACAACAGCAGAACCAAATGTAAAAAAACCAACAAAAAGGAGAGCTACCCCATAAAACACCGATTACCTATTGGTCTCAGCGACTCCTCCAGCATCATCAACCAGATACTGAACTCTGAAATGAGCAATATCAAAGTTTCAGCTACTTTATTAAAGCATCATTGACCAGGTAAAAAAAGTAGAGATTGTAGCAGGGTCAGTGGGTTCGAGGGGGCTGCAGTGAGAATCGAAGAGATATAAGGGGGCGACATCCTCCTGTAGCGGAGCAGGATTGAAGAAGATGGGGGAGAAGAGACATAAAGGGTCAACGAGGGCAGCTCTTCGTTTCTCATTTGTATTTGGGGCCAGCAAGACAAAGAGAAAAAGAGAGAAAGAGGTTTTAGCGGGTTTAATTGGATTTTCATCAAGCGATCCGTTAATCATAGCGTACAACTCAAAATTAAAATCGGACGGTGGAGACCGTCCATCGAACTGAATTTGGCCTGATGGGCGTCGGACAGCCCCCTCTCCCCAACAAGAGACCTTTAAAGGGATTACCAATTTGTATTAGGATTAGTTATTCCTCTATAAAGCATAGCACCACACAGAAATTTCCATGCCATATTCACAATCAAAATTCCACGACCGCTACACAACAAAAGAATGCTTCCATTAGCATTCCTCTCCCTGTTCTTTCTCCTAGTACTGTTATACTAACCAAGAAATTAGTGTGCAATGCAAAACACCTGAAATTACTTCCTCCGTCTCCACCTAAACTGCCCTTCATAGGCAACCTACATCAAGTGGGTTCTATCTCTCAAGACTCTCTACATGCTCTTTCTATGAAATATGGGCCCCTCGTGTTCTTACACCTTGGCCAAATCCCAACACTCGTAGTCTTGTCGCCAGAAATGGCACAGGAGATTATGAAAAATCAAGATGATGTTTTTGGATCTAGGCCGTCGACCATGGCATCTAAGTTGCTACTTTACGGAGGCAAGACAGTCGGTTTTGCACCATACGGAGAGTACCGGAAACATGCAAAAAAGCTCTGTACAGTTCATTTGTTAGGTACATGGTTCCGAAAATCGGTCGATTCCGATTTGAATCGGAATCGGACGGGACCGAGTCGATTTTTGCCCGATTTCCTCGGTTGTGCGATTTTCTGAGAGAAATCGGATGAACAGTGGAGGAATCGGCCGATTTTCCGATTTGTCACACCGATTCAAGCCGATTCAAGCCGATTTCCATCGAGAAACACCGATTTAAAGCAAAAAATTTCATACAAAACTAACCTGGACTGTGCTGTGCTATAGGAGTAGTCTCAATCGAATTTTCCGGCCATACAATCGGATGAACTGCTGTGCGATTCGAAGAAAGGCGGAGGAGAAGAAAGGCCATCGGAAAATCGCGCAGAGAAGGCGGAGGAGAAGGCGGAGGAGAAGCTTCACCGAGATCGCGCAGGAGAAGCTTCACCAGGAGATCGCGCAGGAGCTCAGGAAATCGCGCAGAGAAGAAGGAGATCGGAATAAATGTTTATTTTACAATCCAGCCCTTATTAATTTTACTATTTTCAAACGAATAAATGGTTCATTTGTTTTTTTCAATCCAGCCCCTATTTTTTTAGTGAAAGGTCCTCAAACGAATAAATGGTTCATTTGTTTTTTTCTTGCATGTGATTGTAGGCTTTGTAGACTACGCAGTACGCACTAAAAAATGTTTCTATTAGCATGTCACGAGTAAATGATTTTATTAGCATGTGGCCCTCATGCATGTGACTACCCACTAATAAATGTTTTTTCGTACATCTCTTTTTAAATGGTTCTATTAGAAGCCACTGCCAATACATCAAACACAAAATATCTTTATAAACTAGCAACATCAATTCCACCCGCAGTCTTTCGCTACTAATTCAACTGCCAATATCTTTTGCTACTAATTCAGGTGCTCTCATATTTTTTTTCTCTATAATTTAATTACACATTAAATATAGTACATTTTTCTTATTATAGATAGTTAATGTTAGATTTTAGTTAAAAATTTTTCATTCTATGTTATTTTCTTAGTATAAATTTAATGTTAGAATAGGACATAATTTTTTCCATAATTTTCTCCATAATTTTTAGTGTTAGATTTAAATTTAATGTTAGATTATAATTTTCTCCATAATTTTTCCATAATGTTAGATTTAATTTTTAGTGTTAGATTTAAATTTTCTCCATAATTTTCTCCATATTAAATTTAATGTTAGATTTTAGTTAATGTTATTTTCTCCATAATTTTTTTCGACACTAAGATCATAGACATAATAATTAATTTATAATATATTGTTACTTAATTTAGATATGGCTGGTAGAGGCAAATCGACATTTAAAGTATAAGATGTTGGTTGGGAACACTTTGAAGCAGTTGATGCTAAAAAAAACACAGTAAAATGTAAGTGGTGTAATAGAATCATCTCAGGTGGAATTTATAGAGGAAAACAACATTTGGGTGGGATAAAGGGTGATGTTACGATATGTACTCGAGGACGATGAGGATATTAATAATTGGGTGGGATATGAGGATATTAATAATTGTTCATTTGACACTACATTAATGTCTTCCTTTTTTGGTTATGTACAACAATATCCCCATTTGTATTTAAATACAGAGGACGATGAGATTATCCAGCCAGCTCGGCATAGCTTCTGGCAATAAAGAGCGTGTTTAATTTTTATTTCTTTGTATTCATTATATAATCAGTGAATTATTTGAGTGTAATATTTTGTATTAACATAGTTTTATTACAAATAATTTTTATACCAATTATTTCCTATGTTTTTAGGCTTTTGGCTACAAAACAGGCTTTCTGCCAAAAAAATCTGATTTTCCGAGTCAAATCGGCCGATTCCGGCCGATTCCGGCCGATTCATCTGATTCCGATTCGATGGTCAAGAATCCGAATCCGATTCCGATTCCGATTCCGATTCCGATTTTCAGAACCATGGTTAGGTATTGGAAATAATTGATTTTCGAGGAATATTATGATTTTCAGATCTCAATTGGAATTAATCTGTCAAACATACGTACAATTATTTCAGGTGCCTCAAAAGTGAAATCATTTGTGCTAGTTAGAGAGGAGGAAATACGCTTGGTGCTTGAGAAGATTCGGCATGCTCAGATTCTGTCAAATGCTATTCATTTGAGCGAGGTGTTTAGTTGTTTTACTCTGGACATTCTTTGCAGGTTAGTTGTTGTAATTCTTATTGAAAATTATATATATATATATATATATATATAAATATATAGGACGTGGCTACTGTGCTACGCATAGCATAGAGGACCTCCGTGCAACGGCTCAAAATTTGTGTTTTCAAAATTCTAATGGTCGATCCGAATCGTTAGATGTGTTCTACATATTGAAATGTGCTTGGAGACCAAATTTTATATTTTTTGGAATTTTTTTACTATTTATTAAGCCACTTTGAAAATCGCTGATCCAATGGTGGCTTAACCAAACAGTGAAACCGTTGGATCAGCGATTTTCAAAGTTGCTTAATAAATAGTAAAAAAAATCCAAAAAAAATATAAAATTTGGTCTCCAAGCACATTTCAATATGTAGAACACATCTAACCGTTTGGATAGACCGTTAGGATTTTGAAAATTCAAATTTTGAGCTGTTGCACGGAGGTCTCTATGCTACGCGTAGCATATATTAGCCAAAACCTATATATATATATATATATATATATATATAGAGGTTGGCTAAGCTCAAAACGTTTGTTCCTAGCCTCAGGAACAAACGATTCGGTTCTCTAGTTTTCAAAGTTCAAACGGTCGATCCAAACCGACAGATATTTAATCTATATTAAAATGTGCTTGGAGACCAAATTTTACAGTTTTTGAAATTTTTTTACTATTTATTAAGATGGTTTGAAAATCGCTGTTTTTCAATGATGCAGAATTTTAATAAAAACAACGATTTTCAAACCATCTTAATAAATAGCAAAAAAATTCCAAAAAATATAAAATTTGGTCTCCAAGCACATTTTAATATAGATTAAACATCTGTCGGTTTGAATTGATCGTTTAGACTTTGAAAATCGGAGAACCGAATCGTTTGTTCCTGAGGCTAGGAACAAACGTTTTGAGCTTAGCCAACCTCATATATATATATATATGAGAAGGGATCAAGTTACACCTTTTTTTTGACACATTTTGACACCTACCATTTTTAAAGTCCAAATAGTCGATCTAAACCGTTCAACATGATTGATATACTAAAATGTTAATGGAGATCAAATTTTACATTTTTTTGAATTTTTTTACTATTTATTAAGATGGTTACAAAATCGTTGTTTTCGGACTATTGAAAAACAGCGATTTTGTAACCATCTTAATAAATAGTAAAAAAATTCAAAAAAATATAAAATTTGATCTCCAAGCACATTTTAATATATCAATCATGTTGAACGGTTTGGATCGACTATTTGGATTTTCAAATCACAAAATTAACCTATAAAAAAATAATGTCATAATGTGTCAAAAAAAGGGTGTAATTGGATCCCTCCTCTATATATATATATATATATATATATATTAAGTTACTAACTACGAGATCCTTTGGAAAGAACATATGATGACATTTAAGTGTTAATTATCCCATAGATTGATTCGTACTATTAAAAAAAATAGATATCCTTTGCTTCTTGAACGTAATTTTTTTTTATCAGAAATGTACATCAACAAATGCAGAAAATAGTTGAATAAAAACAACAATAATTGTACGTGCTTGCACTTTTGCAGAATTGTCTCCAAAAATTTGTCAAACAAATATTTACTTCGAGGACTTATTGAAGAGGGTATTGCTCTATTTAGAGAGTTCAACTTTGAAGACTATTTCCCAAGTTTGCGCATCTTGGACATCTTCTTCAAGTTTGATTTAAAAATAAACATGGTGTCGAGGAAATGGGATGACTTCTTGGAGCAACTAATCACAGAGCACTTGAACAGAGATGAGAAAAATAAAGACTTCGTTGATATCTTGTTGTCTCTTGAACCAAACAAGCAAGCTGACTTCGAGCACACCAAAGACCACACCAAAGCAATTTTAACGGTAGCTAGCTTATTGTTATTTTATTAATTAAAATTTTAATTTAGTTGTTGTGTTTAGGCCAGGGGTGTTCATCGGGTCTTGTTATATCGGTTTTACACAACATGGAGAATTTGGATTAAACGGTTCAGTTCTTCCGATTAAATGGATCGGTTCAGTTCATATTTAAAACCCAGTTTAATTGTTCGGTTCTGTTCAATTCGGCATAGAAATTTTTAAAACCAATTGGACTGAACCGACCAAAAATTTTAAACCTATTCCCCGTCAGAACCAAACATTTCAAAAAAGTACGACATAATGTATATTGCTTAGTTCAGTTTAAATACGGTTAGACCAAATCAAACAAAATTTCTAAATCCATCTTAACAAAATAAATATTTATATTTACGTTTAATCTTCTTATTTCGGTTCAACTGAACAAATAAAAATTAGTTCAGTTTGTTCGATTTGGTTTTAATTCGGTTGATAAGTTTATTTTGGTCAAAACGGTTGTATTTTTTAAAACCAAATAAAATTTTAGTTTTCCTATTTTATTTCGTTTTAACCAAACCAAAACTATAAACACCCCTAGTTATGTTATGCTATACCTGTGTGGTTTTATTTTTATTTTTTTGAAGGTTAGTGGCTTTAAGTACCAACTAACAATTTCATCGATAAGAAAAACAAACTTACAACGAGTCAAATGACTCTCCAATACAAAATATAAATTTTTATTCTCACAAAATTCTCCAAATTACTCTAAATAACTTTAATCTTCTAATTTCACTTATATATATACACTCATAACCTGTGTGGTTGTACAACTAAAATTCCCTCTTCCACATGCTTGGACAAATGCCATTTTGTGATACTAAAAGAGGGCATAAAAGTTTTCTAATATCATAATAGTTCTTGTTGTCAAAGAAATATTTTTCTTCCCTGTGAATGATTTCTGATGCTTTGGACAGGATATGATCGGAGCAGGAAGTCACACAACCTTCATTACTCTAGAATGGGTGATGGCTGAGCTCGTAAAAGACCCGAAAACCATGCAAAAGTTGCAACAAGAAGTCCGAAAGGTGTCCGGTAATAAACAAATCATCACTGAAGATGATTTGAAAAAGATGACATGGTTAAAAGCTGTAATAAAAGAAACACTTCGTTTACACCCTCCTGCCCCGCTTTTAGTTCCACGCGAATCCTTGCAAGAAACCCTGGTAAACGGCTATCACATACCAAAAGGAACAAAAATCTTTATTAATGAATGTACTATCAATAGAGACTCAAAAGTTTGGCAAAACCCTGAGGAATTCTTTCCTGAAAGATTTGTGGAAGATACTGGTGTGGATTTCAGGGGTAATAGCTTCCAACTGATTCCGTTTGGTGCTGGAAGGAGAATTTGCCCCGGGATAAATTTTGCGATATCTAATATTGAACTGATGATTGCAAATACGTTGTTGCATTTCGATTGGGAATTGCCATGTGGTATGACAAGAGATTAGTTTGATATGAGTCATGATCGTGGCCTTTCGGTGCGCAGGAATGAGAAACTATGTCTTGTTCCAAGAGAAGTGTATTCTACTCTCTAAACTAATTATTATCAACAATTCATTAAGTATACTACAAATTGTACTTAAAAATAATTTAGATAGGATTAGATTTTTTCCCATTGATAGAATGAATCAGCTAATATTTTTGTACATAGGTAATGTTTGGAAAAATAAAAAGATGGATGGGATAAAGTGCTTGTATATATTCATGTAAATGAGTATATAAATGTGATAAATGTGTATATAAATGTGTTCATTACTGTTAAGAAATAAGGGTTTAAAGGAATTAATAATAGGCTTAGACCCGTTAGGGTGTTCTCCATCACAGCCTATATTTAGAAAAATAAAGAGTCCACTGTACAGGGACTTCAATTTATTATTTCTTTATTTTAGGGACTGTACCGTTACAGACATGTACGGACAGAGATTATCGTTATATCTCTTGGCTATATAAGCCTTGTAACAGTGATGTAAATTATCAGTTCAATAAGAAAAAAGAAACTGTTCATCACATTTATTTCTCAAATTCCTCAATTTCTCAAACAATATTTGTGACATGGTATCAGAGCAAATCTGATCAAAAGAAGGCTTCCGCAACAATCTCTTCAACCAGAAAAATTCGGAAAACACTGTCAAAATGGCAGCTGATATTCCAGACCCAACTGGTGAAGTTCATAATCAAACCAATAACCAACAAACCAACAACCAACAAACCAATAACCAACAAACCACCACAATACTGAGGAACTATGCCGATTTCAATTCATCCCAAAAATTAACCAATATGCCTCTGAATGGAAGAAACTATATACAATGGGCCAAAGGGGCCAAAGTTACTCTCAAAGCAAAAGGCTTGCTCGGCTACATTAATGGCAACAAGAAAAGACCCGAAGAAGGGACAGATGCTCAAGAGGAGTGGGATATGACAGACAGTCAAGCGATGACGTTAATCACCAACTCCATTGAGCCACAGCTATCAACCTCTTTTTGGGCATGTGAAACATCGGCTGAGCTGTGGCGAGCAATCGAGAAACAGTACAGCGATCAACAAAGCCATTCTCAAAATTTATCAACTCAAAACCGAAATAATCAAAATCACACAAGAATCGAGAGAAATACCCGAGTTAATCGGGCATGTAATAGCCAAATACGAAGAGCTCAAATTATATAGACCATTAACGACTGACCTGAGTGTGCTTCAAGAAAGGGAAGAAATGGATAAAATCTACACCTTTCTAGCAGCTCTTGATTCGAGTTATGAGGCTATTAGAGCTCAGATCCTCCTCTCCAAAGAAAAATTGACATTTGACGATGTCACAGCCCGGATCCGACAAGAGGCAACAAGGCGAGTTGCTATGAAAACCGCCGACTTGAACCCGAAGTCGGAGGCCCATGCCTTCTCAGCCCAGCTCTCCAACGCCAACAAGGGACGAGGTAAGGGGGAGGTTGATAAATGCTCGCACTGTAAGAGAGACGGACACACCCAGGACAAGTGCTGGGTACTCCATCCTCACCTCCGACCCAAGAAAAATGATCAGGCGGCGAAGAAGAAGGGGTTCTCAAAAACCCTAGAAGTGAAAGAAGGAGATATAAGGGGGCTGGTTGCAGCGAAAGAGGAGAACGGAGAAGAAAAAGAAAAATTCTCCTGCGCAGGAAATGGGACTGGACCGAGTCGGGGTGAAACAGATAGACTCGACAGGCTTGAGTCCATGCTGGCTGCGCTGCTAGACCAAAAAACGGGCCAAGGTTTAACTCAAACTCAAACTAAAAAACCGGGCCAAGGTGCAATTCAGACCAAATTGAACTGTGAATTTAAAACCAGCCAAGAAAAACCAGTATTCAATCAGAAAATGAATTTTAAAAATAAATGTCTAACGATAGGTCTCTCAACCAAAAATGCTCCAAAAAATTGTACTAAATGGGTTCTTGACTCCGGTGCTACTGATCATATGATCGGATGCCAAAGTTTGTTAAAAAGTTATTATCCAATTAATGATGAACAATATTTTACGGTTGCTAATAATGAAAAAAATTAAAATTAAAGGATGGGGTATGGTTAGTATCTTTCCTAAGAAATTTCTTCAAGATGTTTTTTATGTTGAAAATTGTTCCGTGAATTTATTATCGATTAGTAAGCTTGCTAAAGAATTAAATTGCGAAATTGTTTTTAAAGAAAAAAATGTCGTTTTTTAGGATCTATTCACCAAGGAGAAGATTGGTGAAGGTTTTTTAGAAAATGGATTATATTTTTTGGATAGCAACAAGATTATTTTGTGTACTAGGAAAAATGAAGATCTAGGCAAACTATGGCACAAGCGAGTGGGACATCCTTCCGACAAGATACTTAAATTTATGTTTAATTTTAAGGATTTTGATTGTAGTAAGTGTGAAGCTTGTAAGCTAGCTAAGCATACAAAACTTTCATTTTGTAATTCAAATACTAAGAGTAATGAAAATTTTGAGCTAATTCACTCCGATGTGTGGGGACCCGCTCCCGTAAATTCTTATAATGGTTTTAAATATTATGTTATATTTATTGATGATTTTTCAAGAACCACTTGGATGTATTTAATGAAAAATAAGAGTGAAGTTTTCTCTCATTTTCAAACATTTGTAAATTTTGTGGAAACTCAATTTGACAAAAAAATTAAAACTCTTAGAACGGACAATGGGACGGAGTTTGTAAATCAAAATTTCTCAAATTTTGTAAAACAAAAAGGTATCATTCATCAAACTTCTTGCATTTATACCCCTCAACAAAATGGAATTTCCGAAAGAAAAAACCGTCATTTGCTTGAGATGACTAGAACACTTTTATTTCAAAATAATGTTCCAAGAATTTTTTGGTCGGAAGCCGTTCTCACCGCAACCTATTTGATAAATAGGTTACCTAGTGCCATTCTAGATTTTAAAAACCCTATTGAAATACTTTATGGAAAAAAGGCTAATATTGATCATTTAAAGGTTTTTGGTTGTACTTGTTTTGTTCATAAGGATAAAATAGATAAATTAGATTTTACTTCAATAAAAACCTTTTTTTTGGGATACTCACTTGAAAAGAAAGGATATAAGTGCTATGATCCGAAAACAAAAAAACTTTACATCTCAAGAGACGTAACCTTTTTCGAGAATGAACCCTTCTATAACAAAATTGAAGAAGATCATTTTGATCAATTATTGTCAAACGAAGTTGTTATACCTTGTATTACTAACCTAGAAAGGAGAGAAGTTTCTCTTGAAAATAATGTTGAGACAGGTAATCAAGAATCCGAAGAAAACGAGCAACCATTGGAAGAAACCGAAAGAAATGATAACCATGGAGAGGCACAAGAAGAAGAAAGAAATGAAAGTCATGAAGAAACTCAAGAGGAGAAAATACCCTTGAGAAGATCGAGCCGACAAACTCGACCACCCACAAGATTAAAGGATTATGTCATGTATTTGGTACAATACCCCATACAAGATTATGTCTCCTATAATAACATTTCTATTGATCATTATACATTCTTAAATTCCTTATCAAGGGTAGAAGAACCAACCAATTATGAGATTGCAAAATTGGATCCAAAATGGAGCAAAGCATTGTGGCACGATCAAGTGCAGAAGTCGAGTATCGTGCTATGGCGTCAACCGCAAGTGAATTGACGTGGATTAAACAAGTGCTAGCTGATTTGAATATCCAGATTAAAGAACCAATGCCAATGTATTGCGACAATCAAGCGGCGAGACATATTGCGGCAAATCCAATCTTTCATGAGCGGACCAAACATATTGAAGTGGATTGCCATTACATCCGAGAAAAAATCCAAACTAAAGAAATAGAAACTCCATTTGTCAAGAGTGAAGATCAATTGGCGGACATATTTACAAAAGGATTAAGCGCCAAGGTCTTTGAGAATATTTCATGCAAGCTAGGATTATACGATCTCTATAATCCTAACTTGAGGAGGAGTGTTAAGAAATAAGTGTTTAAAGGAATTAATAATAGGCTCAGACCCGTTAGGGTGTTCTCTATCATAGCCTATATTTAGAAAAATAAAGAGTCCACTGTACAGGGACTTCAATTTATTATTTCTTTATTTTAGGAACTGTACTGTTACAGACATGTACGGACAGAGATTACCGTTATATCTCTTGGCTATATAAGCCTTGTAACAGTGATGTAAATGATCAGTTCAATAAGAAAAAAGAAACCGTTCATCACATTTATTTCTCAAATTCCTCAAACAATATTTGTGACAATTACATTCATGTAAATAGATTATCAAAGAAAGAATTTATTTGAGATGCACCAGTAATGATCGGTATCTGCAATTCATTCAGTGAATTATCTACTGCTCAAGATAACAAAAATAAGAAAGAAAAACATATAAAATCTCTTGCTCCTTTTCAAGAAGAGCAATTCTGTTCACCACACTGATTTAACTGCAATGCAACATTGTTTAATTGAGTTAGATTTTCTTGCAGGATCAGAGCAGCAAATTGATTTTAAGTATTAATCTATAAATTATTGACTAATGAAGCATATTTTAAGACCAACAGTTCATTATGTTGCATTATTGGATTACAACATGGCTAAATCGCAAGTTTAAAGCTTGGTTAGAGTCTTGGACTGGCTTGAGTAGATTGCAAAGCCAAGTAAATGCATTTGATTCCATAGCAAGACTATTTCAATATATACACGGAAAATTTATGATCAATATGGCTTAAAATGAATTGCTGATGAGACGGTCTTGAACAAATAAAAGACATGAAGAGAAATATAAGGTTAAATGACAACTTTGAAAGGATTAATTACTACAAGAAAAAAAAAAAAATTGAGCACCTATTGAATGTAGTATTACTATTACAGAACTACAGAGCACATGAATTTTACTGTGCATGACTATCTCTTAACATCAAATCTCTTAACTTATGTATATCAATAGCACTAGTAAAATCTCCCTCAAAAAAATCGGCAATACATTGATCAGGATTGCTTTTATCAACACCATCCATTCTTTGAAGGGGTTAATGTAGGGAGTAGATATCGAGCACGTGAGAATGGATCATTTACAAGACCTTCTTCTATCTTTGTTTTCATCTTCAGCCTTCAGCAAGAATTAGCCACAGGAGTTATGCAAGTGGGGGATATCGATTTTCTTGTTACTAAATGCCATGTCCAGTAAACAGAAGCCGAAAAATGGATGTCAATAAGAGGAAGAATCCAAGCTGGTAAAGAGTCTAAGCATGTCAAGAGCCAGTTCTGATCGACCAGTTACATCTTGTTGATCTTGTCCTTCCCAGTTGTTTCTTATTTTTAAAGGCAGGTGATTGAGAAAAACGAATTTCAGACGGAGTTAAGAGCCCCGTCATTTCTTTTTCTAGAAATAGAGCTTTGGAAATTGAATTTTGAATTTGACTTTTACCAATAAATACTTCTTACGACTTCTCTTTTCGTTGTCATGGCGCGCGATGTCAGAGTTCCGGAATCTGGATATATATTTCCTTTCTTTTGGGGGAAATACAGCATGTCTTGATCAAGAGAATCAGAGGCTCTTAGCCCTTGGGCCTTTATTTAAATACTTGCGTTCTACAAATCTTTCAGGCTTTTTCTCCGGGACACTAGTGGTCCTTATTTTGACAACTTAAATTGTCAGGCATATATATGTGAATAAACAATGCACAAATAAATCATATTTAGAGTGGAAATAACGTTCCGTGTTGTGACTAATATGTCATGACAATTAGTCTTGTGCCGTGTCGTACTATACCGTGATCAAATCAATTTTTTACGTATTGTATCGTGTTGTGACCAAAATATCGAGGGGTGGTCACAGTGTGCAAACAGTCATACTACGTGAGTTACGCCGTGATCAAACGTGTCGTGTCCAAACTTGACTGATCACATTTGTCACATTTTACCAGTGTTGTAAATAACGGTATGCGGTCGTCAGACAGATAGGGTACCACCAAGCGATTAATCGGGAATAATCGGTCATAATCAGAAATAATCAGTCGATTAATTTGGAAAAATCCATGACGATTTAGTCACTGCCAACGACTAATCGGTCGATTAATCGGCCTAAACGGACATTTTTTACAACATAGCATTTTCCTATTTTTTCATAATTTAGGTTAGTTTATTCAAGATTCATCATATTATCAAGATCTAATGGTTCTAATTAGACGTGACTCGTGTGACCATGTGTTGTGTCGTGCCATACCAAATTTTAAAAAGATAGTCATGACACGTAAATGATCACAACACGAAATACGTAAATCACAACATAACTGATATATATACGTGTCGTGCCATTCTGTGATGGAACCTGCTCTACCGTACCATTTTTCGCATTCTACTCCTTTTGGTTAATTACAAGCATCAAGTTTGTCTCAGATCACTCTTTGCCAAAGATGTTTGTTTAAAAAAAAAAAAAAAGATTTTATCCATGCCAATGTCTGCAACAAGAAAAAAAAAACAGATTAAACAACTACTACATGGAAATGGAGAGGTAGGAAAACAATGGCAACAGCTATCTCCAATCAAACAAAAGCATCAATGATGCCGGTTCCTCGTAGCTCTAAACTGCGTCTTAATTACTATTTACTAGGGCTCGGCGACACTGGAGGCCCACTAACATCACGCCTCTATTTTCAAATCCATGATATGAAAATAAATAATTTTTAATGTCTATCATTCAAAACGCGGTATAATAATCAAGATTGAGTCGGTTTGTTTATGTGTGGTGTGAAAGAGAACTACCCGAAATACATCTCTTGTGCTTTGATTGATTTTGCATAAAATTATTCGGTTTTCTTGCAAAATTTCTAGACTAATTTGTGTTTTAACATTTTTTTGTTTCAAGAAATCTATGGTAAATTAGATTAATTAGACACCGGCCATGAACTTCTAGTATTGTTTTGCTTGAGGATAAATAATGATTTAAACTTGAGGAAGTGAGATAAGCGATAATTTTACCTATATATTATTTGATACATGTTTACAACTAAAACCTGTCTCAAGTTTCATGTTTTGTTGCATTTTATTTATTTTAATTTAATTTTATTATATTTTGGTCAAGAGATATGCGCAATTAATTCCTTTGTTGCAGATTTAAAGTGCAAATGATAAGAATTGATGTGCACAAAAAATCTTGTAGGAATGCGAGGAAAGTAAAAGAGGATGACACGTCAAAATCTCTCTCCGATTAATTTGACTCTTATTAAATCACCCAGATTTCATTCTTGACTACCAGATTGCATTCTCTCATTAAATTCTTCAGCTCCCTTCTTTTTCTTACGCGTGAAAAGCAAATCACTGAAAAAAATTCCTAAAGTATTTTCCACTAGCTAGAGTAGAAACATTGCAGATATATCCTGTCTCTGATTTTATGTCATTTTAAACTGAAAGTCATTTTTAAATGAAATAATGTGACAACGGCAGCTAGCACTAAGTTAAAAGAGTAGGTAACATGCACCCTATATATATATTATTCACAATAAAAGAGAGAGCAAATAAACATTGAAAAAGACATGGCGCCTTCCGCACCTAAGATCATAGAATCCTGCCAAGTCTCTCCACCTGCCGGATCAGTGCCGGAGACCTCTATCCCATTAACCTTCTTCGATGTGAGGTGGTTGAACTTTCCGCCGGTGGAGCGCCTCTTCTTCTACTCTTTCCATCATTCCACCTCACATTTCACATCCTCATGTCTTCCTGCTCTCAAATCCTCTCTCTCCCTCGTTCTCCAATCTTTTTTCCCTTTAGCCGGCAACATCCGATTGGCACCTGAAACAACCAACAAGTATGAGATCCACTATGTTGATTGTGATTACGTTTTGTTTACCGTGGTCGAATCTGATCTATTTGATGAGCTTTTTGGTGAACATCCAAGGGATATATCCAAGCTCAAGGAGTTGGTGCCTCGTTTGAACAAGAATGAATCCGATGAGCAACAACCAGTCTTTGCAATACAGGTTACCTTGTTTCCCTATCATGGGCTGGTAATTGGGACTTCAGTGCACCACTCGGCATGTGACGGGAGTGGCTTTGTAAATTTCATGTGCACGTGGGCCACGATTTGTTGCACGAGCAATTCCAAGGTGATACCGGCACCAACTCCTGTCAGGGTTGAGTTTGATCGGTCAATTATTCATGTCCCCGATTCAATATATACAACTGCGTTGAATGATACTTCAACGAATTTCAATTTGAATAATTCACAACCTGACCATCAAATGCTTATTGCCTCCTATAAACTAAACCGAGAGCGTATACAGTTGCTTCGACAAGTGCTACTACGTGAAGCAAAGAAGAGAAATGTGACGGTGCGCTGTTCAACAGTGGTCGTCACCTATGCCTTTGTATGGGTTGGGTATGTAAAAGTCAAATCAATTATATCTGAAAATGAAGATGCATATTGTGTGTTTGCAATTGACCATCGACAATGGTTTCAACCACCGGTTCCAGAGAACTACTTTGGAAATTGCATTGGACCGAGCATTGTACGAGCCAAAGTTAAAGATCTTGTTGGTCCGAACGGGTTTTTTCACGCATGTCAGGCTATTGGTAAGGTCTTTGATGAAGCGAAGAGAGTCGGTATACAAAATGCAAAAGATTGGAGGAAGTCTGTTTTGGAGATCGTAAGTAAGAAGCCATTTGGATGTTCGGGCTCACACAGGTTTAAGGTTTATGATGTCAATTTCGGATGGGGGAAGCCGTCAAAGGTTGATATTGTATCGATTTCATACTCAGGTGCTATGGCTGTAGCACAAAGCAGAGAAGAAGAAGGTGGTGTTGAGATTGGACTGTACTTCACACAACATGAGACAGATATGTTTACAAATTATTTTGAGGAAGGCCTTCGTTATATGTCTACATTAAGTAATTGATTACATTAGTGATTTTAGTTGAAGTTCATACAATTTATATGATTGAAAAAAAAAAATTCCATCTTGAATATATTATTGTTTTCTTCTTTTAAGACCTTGTATCAGTTGAGTTTTTGGAAGCATGAAATAACTAAGGGCCGGATAATCTTTAACATACCCTTACAATTATATGAAATTTCTTATTTTTTTTCTAAAGACTTAAATTTATTATATTCACCTCTCACCTCTCACCTCTTACAATCTTAATTTTATCCCTCGTGTAATTAGTTTTTATGTTAACTCTAATTAAATTATTAACAAAATTATTAGTTTATCTCTAATAAATAATTATAAAGT
This sequence comes from Carex arenaria, assembly GCA_964058825.1. Lineage (NCBI taxonomy): Eukaryota > Viridiplantae > Streptophyta > Magnoliopsida > Poales > Cyperaceae > Carex > Carex arenaria. The sequence goes on along the minus strand of CAXKVW010000006.1, from coordinate 510,090 downwards.
CAAAATTATCCTTGACTCTCAACAAAATATTATGATTATGGATTCCTTTACAGTTGAAAATGGGACGTACACCCTGTTAACCCCTAAATTGGTCACATAAAATCCCAGACGCAAATTTGATCATGTAAGATTAATATTAATGAAAATTATCTAGAGTAGCTACTACCAAGCTTTCAAAAAAAAAAATTATCTAGAGTAGGTTTTTCGTGAATTTAATTTTATGATTAGTTATGTACTTTTAATACTAAGAAAATAATAGAAATAAAAAATAAAGGAAAATAAAGAGTCCGTTTCGTATAATAAAGAATCATTTTTCCGCTGTTATTTATGTTATCATGTACTGAAAAGTCGGCTTCATTTTCTTTTTTTCGAGTTGAACTAGGCAAGTTATAACTTATCAGTTTCGTTTGAATGAAATGGGCAATCTTGTATTTTATTATAAAAACAAAAAGATACACCATGTATTGAAAGCGGATCACAGGCCCTGAGCCCATGGGCCTTTATTAAAATAACTTGCGGATTCAAATCTCAATTGGTACCTTTCAGGCTTTTTTTTTTCCGGGACCCTATGGACTTATTTTCACAATTGGTCCGTCAGGGGGTAAAGATTTTAATAGAGAAGTTTTGGCTTCATGCAGTGCACAAACTCTAGAATCAAAACAGCACTGCATAAGGTTCAAGCCAAACCTACTCTATTAAAATCTGTATCCCCTGTCAGGTTTAAATGTTATAAACAATGCACAAATAAATCGTATTGGTTACAACTTACAGGCACCAAGTTGTCTCAGATCACTCTTTGCCCCAGATATTTATTTTAAGGCAAATTATGGAGTGGATAAAAAAAAAATTGAACCGTCCCTCTTGTCAATTGAATGGTTCAGATATTTTATAACTCCAAAGCTCTCTATTACAAATTGAGCGCTTAATCAATTAATGGCTCTAATGCATCAAAAAAAAATTGAGTGCTTTTTATTTTGATCCATAACATCACTCTTATTTTAATAGAGATTTCATCCATGTCACTCTCACACTCTGCAATAAGATTAAAATCAGATTAAAAATAAATAAAAAATAAAAAAAGCTCCAACATGGAAACGGAGAGGCGGGAAAACAATGGCAACGGCCATCTCCAAGCAAACAAAAGCATCAAGCGGTTTCTCATAGCTCTAAACTGTGTCTTACTAGGGCTCGGAGACACCGGGGGCCCACTAACATCCCGTCTCTATTTTCGTCACGGAGGCCATCGAAATTGGCTCTCCAGTTTCCTCGAAACCGCAGGTTTTCCCATTCTTTTGCTTCCTCTGTTCCTCAATTACCTATACCGCTGGCGCCGCTCTCATTCAGCGCCAGTATTTTTCATTACTCCATGCCTCTTCTTAGCGTGTATCGGGCTTGGACTTTTAACGGGTATCGATGACTATTTATATGCATACGGGCTCTCGTTTCTGCCGGTCTCCACCTCCGCCATATTGCTCTCGACGCATCTTTCTTTCACCGCCTTCTTCGCTTTTTTCATCGTCAAACAACGGTTCACTGTCTTCACCATAAACTCCATAGCTTTGCTAACTACTGGTACTATAATTAACCAACAATTGATCCTCTTATATATGCCATATATACATGTATGCATCATTTGCATGTGGTGCATAATTTTTATCCCAGACTGATGATCAAATAATTACAGCAACCAATTACCTTGATCATCAAAATTATCACTTTAATTTGAAAAATTACAGGAGCTGTGATCCTGGGTCTCCATGGCAGCTCAGACAGGCCAAAGGGGATTACTGACAAGCAGTACTACATGGGGTTCTTTCTCACGGTTGCTACGGCCGCGCTATACGGGCTAGTTCTGCCGCTTGTAGAGCTCACTTACAGGAAGTCGAGCCGTGAGGTCACTTATACACTTGTCATGGAGATGCAATTTGTCATGGCTGCATCAGCCACTATGTTTTGTGTAATCGGCATGGCTATCAACAAGGATTTTCAGGTAAAGATTGACACCTTGGGGTGTTTCATTTGATTTAATTATGATCATATTTCTATCTTAACCGGGCCCCTCTTTTGTGTTATGATATATTTTTGTCCATCGGATATAAAAACTTTTTTCTCAAAAAAAAAATTATGACAATTAGTGAATGTAGGAGCACTAAGCCACTAATCACTTGCCCTTTCTTCAATTAATAATAGTATAATACGCCTTTTAAGATGATAATCTATTGATAAACAGAAAATCCTAAATATGCAATTTTTATCTGTATTGCTTAAAATCTTTTAACAAATAGAAAATCATAAATATGCAACTTTCATCTGTATTGCTTAAAATCTATTAACAAAGAGAAAAATATCCACTTGCCGTTTGTGATAAATTCCTAGCTAGTGTAGTGCCTATATAGAAAAAGCTAGTTAAGAGGATATATACGCCATGCATATTTTGGATAAGGCCAAAAGAGCAACTTTTATTGACAACAAATTAAAACAAGTCAAAGCGGCCAGTAATATTGTTCCTGTTATAGTCTTAGCTTTTTTTTCTTTTGTACCTTTTCCATTTTCATGCTATAGAGAATATTATCTTTGACTATATCACTATTGAAAGGGAAAAACTTGTTTTATATGCTTGTACTGGTACTTGTTACATTTTTCCATACATTTTCCAATTGAGAGTGACATGAATTAATTTTCTGCTAGAAAGTAGAAACCCACCAAAAATGTTGACAATTTATTTAAGACCCAAAAAAAAAAGGAAGGTTAAATTCCAATAAAAAAAAATTCATTTCAACAATATTAATTACATCATACATGAAATAATGCTAAATTATACTTGGATCGGGCAATACCAAAAGAAGCAAAGAACTTTGGTCTAGGAGAGACGCTGTACTACACGGTGCTCATTTGGAACGCCATCTTCTGGCAGCTGTTTTTCTTGGGGACAGTAGGTGTGATCTTTTGTGCCAATACCCTTCTAGCTGCGATAATCGTCGCCGTCTTCATCCCCGTGATCGAAATTCTCGGAGTCATTTTTCTTCACGAGGGATTCAGTAGCGAAAAAGGAGTCGCTCTCGTGCTCGCATTATGGGGGCTTGCCTCTTACTTGTATGGAGAACACAAGCAAGCTAAGAAGAAGACATCTTCAATTGATCAGCCTTGAAATTTATTTCTTTAATAGACTGCATTAAACAAAGCAATTTAATATAATTGAAGAAGCAATTTAATATAATTTAATATAATTTAGTATATGCCTATTTAGGCTATTATTTTCTCTTTGTGGGTCCCTGGATTGTGAAAATGATAATTGAAGAAGCTTTTCACTCAAAAAAAAAAAAAGATAATTGAAGAAGCCAATTTATTACATTAGGCTTACTTCTGTTTCACACAGGTGTTAATTAAGAGGGATCCACATCTGCTGCGATTCTTCACTCATGAACAGTGGCCTGCGATTTCTACTTTTCCAAATCCAACTGTTGAATTGTTTCAAAATTCGTGCAAAAAAATATCAGCTACTTTGAAATACGTGTACGGAATTATTGAACGGTCAGATTTGGAAAAGCAGAAATTTTAGAGTCACTGTTTATCTTTTTAGGATCGCAGCAGATGTGAATCCTAGTTAAGAGATGGTTCGGTTACCAGCAAGCACATGCATTGGGATGCTGGTAGCTCACTCCTCAGCATTTAATAGGGCACATGGTTTGTTAAGGACAATAGTCAATAGATGGATCTTCGTTTTTTTTTTAAATTTAGTTATATTTTTCTTAGACGCCTCTTCGTTATTTTTTTGGTTTCTGTCTCTTCGTTTTCTAAAAATATCGGGATCGAGTTCAGCTTGCACTTTACAAAAAAAGTTAGGAACATCACCTTTCCTGTGTATTGTTCTTCTTGAAGTTTTACTGTTTGCTTACACATCTTGTTTATCATAATAGGAGCATGTCTATGTATAGTGCAGGAGTGTTTTGCTAACGTCGTTTATAATTACAATCATATATATTGAAATTTAATAGTATTTTTTATTAAGTATTTATATTATTTCTTTCCTTGTAAAATATCATATGTGTTATAGCAAAGTGGTTTAGAATTCCAATTTATTATCATAAAGATATGGATTTAAGTCTTAATCTGCATAATAAATTTTAACACCGTCTATCTAGTATTTGTAATCCCCCCATATCTACTCCATGTTGCGTGTCATATACTATGAACATTAATTGCAAAATTCTTCAGCAAAGTAGGCCTTCTAGAAGGTCTAGTCCATCTTGTGCGGCATATTTGATGCCGCACGTGACACCACATGGCAAGGCCTATGCCACACGGACTTCGTACTTAACATATTTTCTTCATAATATATTCATTTCGCATGTTGTACACTTCGTGTGAGGCGTTGTATGTTTCATGTAATGTTCTATTTTGACATTTTTTCAATAATCACCTAAGTATGATTTTTTTTCTCTGTTTGTGACTTAAATACTCAACTTTCTCCAAAACCTGCTAAAAAGATTCAAAAACACGTTTGCAGTAAATAAATCGGAAAAGTGCTACTTTGCATTCGTTTTTCGTCATTTTTCGGAAGAAAAAATAGTGATTTTCACTATATATTTTGGCCTTATCATGAATATTAAAGATATTTGGGGAGTTTTAACTTGAGCCAAATTGAATCAATTGTGATTAGACAGTCCGAATCCAAACTCAAATTTTAAATCACTTTATTGGATCCTGACCCGCGCGCTAAAGTTGAGCCAAATCTGGGGTCGGGGTTGTTTGTAGATACTGAATTTTCAGGAATATTCTTCTTTGCTTAAAAAAAAAAATGGTTCTTCAGTCAAGGATAAAGCATATGGTTTGGAACTTGCTGAATAAAATGCTTCGGTCAAAAATAAAGCATCTGGTCTGGAATTTGCGGAATATTATCTGCTGCTTTTCTTTTTAAAAAGTGGGAATTTGCTTTTTCTTATTAATTGTTGATTTTTTGTCGAAATTGGTACATAAAAATATTTAAACAGTTGGATGAAAAAAAAACAAGTTTCTACTTTAAAAAAAAATAGCAGATATGGACTCAGAATTTGCAGCCCTGACCTTTTCAATTTTCAGATTTCTCCTTTAGATTTCTTAAAATTTTAAATTTTAAAAAATTAGCACATAAAAAATTTAAACGGTTGGATGATGAAAAATACATTTCTACTATTTTTTTTAAAAAATAGCATATTTGGACCCGGGATTTGCAGCCCCGACCTTTTCAGTTTTTCAAATTTCTCCTTTAGATTTCTTAAAAATTTCAATTTTTGTGTAGACTGTATTGCCATAAGACTATTTTTTAATACGAGCTTGAAAATTAACTTTTCAAAATATTTTCTGTTTATTATTATATTCTGCTTTGATTTATTTATTTTCATGGACGCATTGAAAGGAAGCTCAGGTGTGACTTTGTCACCCCATAAATACATATTAGCAATTTGACCTTTATATTTTAAATTTATTTAAAAGTGTTTAGATGTTTCAGTTTCTTATATTCATGTCTTATATTCTTATTTTCATTTTTAAAATCCAAATAATCAATTCAAATCGCTCAACATAATTTCTATATTAAAATGTGCTTGGTGACCAAATTTTATATATTGTGGAAACTCTTTACTATCTGTTAGATGAATAAAAAAATCATCCTTTTGGGTGGTCCAAAATCTTATACTAAACAATTATTTTGATACATTTATAAAAATAATAATAATAACTCTTACAAAAAAAATGAAATTTGATATCCAAACACATTTTAATAAGGACATCATATTGAGCGGTTCGGATCAACTGTTTGGAATTTGAAAACAATGATAAAATGCAAGGTACGAATGAAATATGAAAAATATTTGAACCCTACTCTTTAACTAAAGTCAAGATCAAAACTTCAATTTTAAACTTTCATATTGACTCACAAATTGTAAACTTGCAGAAAAAACTGATATATATAAGTTCTTGGCAAAACAGACAAACTGGTATCTTTAAGAAAGCAAAAGTAAATATTAACCAAAGAGAGGAAATCTCTAGACCAGCAGTTGCATCAGAAAAGCACCCCTTGAAAAATTCTAAAAATAAGTAGTTGCATCAGAAAAGAATCCCCTGAAACCCCCTGTGAAAGAGAATCTCTAATAAATGAAATAGAAAACGATGATGATCAACTTAATTTGCCACATGTCTCGCTTTCTTTGATAAAGGTGGCTCCATGTCCCTAATAAAAAAAATTGACAAGCCTTCCATTCATAATGGTGGTGTTTGGTTGTAGACTAAAACTAAATATGACTAAATTGATTATTTCAACTTAGGCATATCTAAACTATTCATGTTTGATTGAGATCTAAAGTTAGATCATGACCTAAGATATTCTTTGTTTGGTTAGAATTGATAGATGACTAAAGTTTTGTAAGCCTAAGTTAGACAATTATTAATAATAAGATACTAATTATACAATATTAATAGACTAGAACTATGGTGCTCCTAGGAGTATCAAGCTTCTTTGTACTCGTAACTCTAAAACCTATGGGATTAACTTCGAACGACGAATCCAAACCGTTGAAATCCTTCTACCTTACGAGTGATGCGTCTACATGTGAAAATTTTAAAGTTTCGAATTAGTTTAGTATAAAGTCAAGTGGTCAAAAATCTTCCAAAAATGAATGCATTAAAATTAATTTAGAAACCTTCTAATTTTGACCACTTGACTTTATACTAAATTAATTCAAAACTTTAAAATTTTCACATGTAAACGCATCACTCGTAAGGTAGAAGGATTTCAACGGTTTGGATTCGTCGTTCGAAGTTAATCCAATATGTTTTAGAGTTAAAAGTATAAAGGAACTTGTACTCCTAGGAGCACCCTAGTTCTACTCATATTAATATATTAATAATAACTATAATATATTATAATATTATTATGATAATTATTTAATATTTTAATTATATAATTATATATTAATAATAAGATACTAATAATATAATATTAATATAATATAACATATTAATAATAACTATAAGATATTATAATATTATTATAATAATTATTTAATATATTAACAACATAACATATTAACTATATAATTACATATTAAGAATAAGATACTAATTATATAATATTTATATATTTATAATATTATTATAATAATTTTTAATACATTAACAATATAACACATTAATTATATATTAATAATAATTATTAGTAAAAATATATTAATTTTTAATAATTTTTAATATATTAACAATATAAGAAATTAATTATATAATTATATACTAATAATAATAAATAACAATATACTAATTATATACTAGTAATATATTATTATAATCATTCGAATTAAGCCACGACGTGCATTTAAATTAAATTACCATATGAAGTGGTTTAATTTAAACCGACTTAAAAATTAAATATCATCTTAGTCCAATTCAATTAATACCCGATTGATAGAATAACAGAACTAAACCCTTGTTCCACCTTGGGCCACAGCCTAATACTGGAAATGAGACATGCATTGAATTAAAAAATTAAATAAAAAATATATATGTATTTTGCCGGCGAGGTAATCTGTATATTTGAAAGGATCGTAGAAATCAAAAGACGAGTTGTCACATCTAGATTCATTGAATCTTATCCATGACAATCGGCCTATAACTGAAAAGGTATAAAGAAGAATATTCTTCTTTATCCATAACAAGTTTATGTAAATAGAACAGCCATATGCATAATTAGTATCTAACTACTAAAATGCATGTATTTACAGAGAACAGTATTGTACAGTGCTCGGTCAAACCAAGCGCCTCTACCATTTAATTAACTGGGTTAAGTGTTTGACCTTGATTAAAAGATACAACAGGTGGCACATATTCAAATAGTATTATAATTCAAAATTCATTGCAATAAACTAAACAGACCCTGCCCTATTATTGTGCTAACTTGGACGTGCATTTATCTGATTTTCTATCAAAACGAGTTGATCTTATTTGCAGCTTAACTTGTACATCTGCTAACCATTGTCATTAGAAAAGGACTAATAAATAATAATTTTCACACAACAAATATCTCACTCACTTTTCCCATTAAATCTTATTTCACAAGATATTGTAACCTTTTGCCTAAAAGTAGAAACCAAAACCTCATAAGATGGAAACTATCTTTTCATCTTTTACGTCCTGTACATCTGCCTCTTCCCTCCCAAAAGGGCCGCATTCCTTCTACTAAGCCACGCTTTTGCTCTGAAATACCAGATCACCTGAAAAGCGCTTAGAGAAGTTAATCAAACATCACTAAAAAAAAGTAGCAAAGGAAAAGGAGAAAGAAGAGAAGTAGACTGCCCCTCATTTCAGATTGACTCTCTCTCTCTTTCTTTGTTTTTATTATTGAAGAAAGTAGCTAAGCTATCAGTTTTATTAAAGAAGATAACAGTCTTAAAATTACAAAGCCGAAAGCATTTACAGTTTCAATTTTCCTATTACAATGAATTGCATTTGGTTTTACCAGTGGCCTGACCTATAAATCCTAACAAGTGTTTATTTATCGCCATTTTAGTGCTCAAGGAAGGTTATTACACAAAAATGACTAGGATTACCTGACAAATGCAAAAACACAACTGGTTTTCTACCATACAGATTCACTCAACCTGGTAAGATTGCAATCTGGTAATACCACCTATATACATACCTTAGTGTAGATGTGTCACACAAATTGCTCTGAAATCCTGTGAAAACATTTGAATAAGACTTCGTCAAGTATGTGAAATTAGAGACAGCTGGCAATGCAGGGACCTGCTCCCCTTGTGTAACCATTTCAGAGAGGTTGATCCTCTCCAGTGCAAGCACTGCTTTAGATTCCCTCCACACAAAAGCAAGCAACCCATTACACAGAGAAAACAATGAACCGGGTTTGGAACCTGGGTACCGAAACCCGTAACCGCTTGAAATTCCCTCCCCTGAGAAGGTGCAACTAACCCTCATCTCCATTTCCCAAGGGAAGGTGTCAGTGGAAGGCTCCTCCATTTTAGCAATAAACATAGACGATCCATTTGGGTGTAATACATAGTGAGTTCCTTCTAAAACCTTTGTACCAACTAAAACCAAACCCGCATCACTTTCTTCATAGGAGAGGAGCAACAAAAACAGGGCTTTACCGGGTTTCTCTTGACCCAGTAAGGCGGGGGGCCAGCCGAAAGAACCACCCCATAGACCCGAGAATTCCTTGCCAGATTCAGGTCCGTTTAGAGGCAGCTTGTACAATGCAAAACGGTTCTCATGCATGTTAGGCCATGACCGGTACGATGTAACACGTGTATGGATAGCTCTGAGACTTAGCCCTATCGAATCCCCACTGCCCAGTTTTAAAAATTCATTCAACAGCAAATGCTTGTTTTCTCCATTAGTGTTGCTCCTGGAGGGAATGCTTCTTCCGATGAGTTGCTTGATCCCATCTTTCACGTATGAAGAGAGTGTTTTTTTCTTTCCATCCCCATCAAAAGATCTATTGCGACTCAGACTTGAAGAACAAGGAGATGATTCAACAATGGCACAATCTATCATACCGCCTCTTATTGCCTTATGCATCGAGATTAGCTCTTCTCTCCTTCTGGATAGAATGTTGAAGTCATCATCAGATCGAGGGAAAACTGGGGCAGATTCTAGATCGAAAGGGAGTTTCATTGCTGATTTTGAAGACAAAAAATCAAGCAACCTCCTCCTATCACCGAATGCCAATTTCCCAAATAAGCTTGATTCTAGGCCTGTTTTATGTAAAATTTAAAGAGTCTAAATGATGGAGAACTACTCTATAAATCTTCTAATGGGGAAATCAGGCATGTAACAAACCATACTAAATATAAAATTACTGGAATTATAAACAACATACTGAAATTAGAAACGAAGGCTTACTGGAATTAGGGGAGAAATCAGCTTCGAGCAAGAGAACAGTAGGATCAGAAGGAATGACAGAGAAAACCGATCCAGCGTGAATCAAACCAGCCTGTCCATGTAAAAAGAACAGAGAAGGCGCGCCATCTCCATCACAGTGAATCTCCATCACTGGAGAGAAAGCCAGATTCTTCGACACCTCCTGTGGTATGATCCTTACGAAAACAAGAGACACAAAGCCCCAAATTGGGAAGACGAGATTGCCTAACTCGGGATTCTGGTGGGCCCAGAGCGAGAGAAGGCGAGAGGCGGTGAAAACGAAGCGACAGAGGGAGGGGTAGGAGAGTAAGGAGAGGGAGTGCCATGAGTGGAGCTTCGAGGGAGAGATGGAACCTGGGTTAGACGAGGTGAGGGAGAGCCACGTGGAAGGGGACGAGAGGAGGGGGTGGTAGAGGCGACGCGAGGAGAGAGAGAGGGCTAAGAGGTGGCGCGGGTGGCCCAGGTGCGCCGCGATGAGAGCAAGAGCGTCGTCTGGTAGAGAGAGAAAGAGATCCGCTCCATCCTCCATGGTCGTCTCTCTCTCTCTCTCTCTCTCTCTCTCTCTCTCTCTCTGTGCGTGTCTGCAATACACAGAGCGAAGAAGTGTTTTGTGTGTGTTGCTTGACTTGCTTCTGGGAGAAGATGATGGCACTATGCCACATTTGGAAGGACAGAACATTTGGTTTGGGTACGGATTTCCTAAAGTAATCTAAAATTTATGTTTGGATCCGCACCGTTCGATCAGAAATTTTTGGAATGGACGTGCCCTCGCAGGGAAGATCGTAAGGTCCGTACCAGAATTCAAATTTTAGGTCACTTTAGGGGATCTGAACTCTTTTGGGTATTCCTGTTCGGCGAGATGCATTGACTCGGTGACCTCATGTGGGGCCCACTTTGGGTGGACGTCAGTTTCCTTTCTCCCTCAGATCCGTAATTTCCGTTTAGTTACAAATTCTGTGATAATTTATGTAGCGAGTCACAGTCGGATAGTCACCGTGAAACTGTATTTAGTAATCTGCTACATACTGAGAAATGAAAATATGGATACAATACAGGTGACATGAGATCTCCGAGATATTAATTCATTCTAGAAGAGAGGCTTCAGAGCAGATCGCAGTTTCTCTCTCTTTATATTCGGATTTCCGACGACGCCATTGAGTGTAATTCTCATATCACATTAGGCTGACAGGCTCCTTCGAGATTTTATGTGGCAGTTTTAATCAAACTTTTCCTATAATCATTGCGACTAAACTTCTACACATGTTACAAAAGGGGAAATAAATCTGCTGTGATTACCACCAAATCCACCCCTTCTTTTTTTTGGCATGCAAAATTTCGAAACAGTTATTTTCTTTACACGAATTTCAAAACAAATAAATGGATAGTTTTAGAATAACAGTTATATCCTACAAAAGGGTGTTGTCTGAATAACTGAATTCATATATGTTAAAAAAATTCGTATCAAAAGTGACTCAATTATATCTAATTAGTTAAAGAAATCAAAGTTCACTTCCACATGTAGAAAAATTATAGGAAGAATAATATAAAAAGTTCACAAGTTGAGTACCAGTAACAACAAACCGGCTGAATAACAACTAACTTAAAAAAAGACCAAAAACAACACAGGAAAGAATTGAAAACATCGATTGCCAGCTACTTACATGCCAGCACCTCCAGTCCTACACCCTCTCTTCCTCTCCCTCTCTGGATCAGTATCCTCTGTGGAGCTGATCGGACGATTCAAATTTACTCTCAGCTGGTGAGTACTCGGGATGATGGAGGGGCAGTATTAATTTTGCTTTGAGATTCGTGCTAAAATCTTATTTGGTCTGTCCGATTAAAATGAACGGACCAGATTAAAAGCACCGCAGGTAAAAACTCTGCAAAGAATGTGAATTCCTCCTCTCTCTCTCTCTCTCTGTATATATATATATATATATATGAGTAGAACTAGGGTGCTCCTAAGTTCACCAAACCTCTTGTGAACTTGATTCTAAAATATATCGAATCGACTTTAAACGATGAATCCAAACCGTCGAAACCCTTCTACCTAATGAGTGATGCGTCTACATGTGAAAATTTTAAAGTTTCGAATTAATTTAATATAGAGTCAAGTGGTCAAAAGTTTAAGGTTTATAAATTAATTTTAATGCATTCATTTTTTGGACTCCTTTGACCACTTGACTCTATATTAAATTAATTCGAAACTTTAAAATTTTCACATGTAGACGCATCAATCATTAGGTAGAAGGATTTCAACAGTTTGGATTCATCGTTTAAAGTCGATTCGATATATTTTAGAGTCAAGTTCACAAGAAGTTGGGTGAACTTAGGAGCACCCTAGTTCTACTCTATATATATATATATACATATGGAATCATTTAAGTCTTGAGTAGCAATAGAAATGATAATGACTCAGACTAGAGGAAATGCATTAACATGAGAAATGATAAATAGAAAGGAAAAAAAAAATAGGCTCACTTCAAGTCTGATTGTGTGTGGCCCAAAATTTTAAATTATCTTTCCTTTTCTTTTTTTGGGCTCACTTTTGTGGCCCAAAATTTCAAATGAGGCTCCTGCCTTCATTTAAACGGATCTGTTTATAAGAAAAGAGTTTCCCTGGTAAATCGGTATTTCGATAAATAAAAAAAATCCAGCAAAATCAAATTTATCATTTTGACTTTGATTTCTTTATTTGATCATCATATATATCACCTACAAAACTGGAATTTCTTGATTTTCAAGAAAATCCGAAAGTAGATATTTACGTGTTTCCAAATTCTCGTTTTGGAGCCGCGTTAATTAATTGGAAAAGTAAGAGAAAACTTTTTATTTCGGAGTTTCTCTTTGATGCATGGTCCTTTCCAGCCAATAGAAATGATTTCCTCAGTTGGATCATGAATGCAACTGCTTGAATTGAAACTAAAATTAAAAAAGAAATGCACAGACTTGTCAAATCTTGAAAAGAAAGCTAATGATTCAAAACATATTTATTGTATTTGATGTAAAGATTTAATTTTGGGGAGAATTTCACTTATACCCCTTAAAAAACTTCAAAACTACGTATTTCTTCCTCTAAATTTTGAAATTACATATTCCTCCTCTCAAAATTTCAATAACTCACATATTTACCCATTTTTATTGTATTTTGTAATAAAACTCATTCTAAAATATCCATTTTACCCTTTATTAAAAGTATAAAATGCTCCATCAAACTCAAATTTGAATTTGAAGGGTTTCTCTACTGTCCGATTCACACGCATCACAATATGATCTGTGCGTATTCGCTCCAAGATTCGTGTTGATCTAGTGTGCACGGATTTTAAAGCAATTTGATCAGTGTACATCGCATTAATATTCGTGTGTTCTCTCTTCAAGATTCGTGCTAACCTAGCACACACAGATCTTAAAGCAAATTGGAAGGTAGAGGAATCTTTCATATTCAAATTGAAGTGAGATGGATGTTTTATGCTTTTTAATAAAAAGAGTAAAATGGGTATTTTATGAATTTAAAATGTGTTTTAATATAAAATACAATAAAATGAGTAAATATGTGAGTTTTTAAAGTTTAGAGGAGAAAATACGTAATTCTAAAATTTAGAGGGAGATATATGTAATTTTGAAGTTTTTAAGGGGTATACGTGAAATTGCCCCTTAATTTTGCTTAGACAGAGTCCAACTGCAATTAAGGCTGCTTGCCTGACGAGTTGTTCAGAATATTTTATGGCCGAAAAGATATGCATGTTATGTGTGGCTGCTTAATATTGACCCGTTCAATAAGGTCTAATGTTTAAGTAATCTCTTCTTCACCACACTAGTAGTAATAAAATGTAGATGATTGGCATTAATTGTGATATTAATTATGGATTACTTGGTCACACCAAAACCCAGAAATGGTATCTTCCCAGTTCTCACGTGATACTGTTGTGCTCTTAATTTGATATAGTCGACCTATATAGGACTTATTATTTTAATTTGTCTCATTTCTTAATCAACATATCCACATAGATTTTGACAGTATTAATTAATCTCTCTGTATAATTAACTTTAATTTCACAACATTAAAGAAAATTATATATATTGTTCTCTTAACTGCTACCTAAAGTTTATTAATTAACTGCATGCCCTAAAATTATGCTGTTATCTTTACATGAATATTTATAAAATTTATACTATGTAAATGAATACATTATGTAAATTAAATATCGATGCACTACAATTATTCAAATATGAAAAAAACAAGATCCTCGATGAGGTGGTTTAATCAAAACCTAATAAAACTTGAGCTTTTATATATACACGCAATTCCTTTGAATATGACGTAATTAATAAAGCATAAAAATTGACGCCACTCGTGATATCATCAATAAATCTTATTTACATTTGAAGAAAAAATTGGATTCAAACTACTAGATTGGCATGTGAATAATTTTACCTTTATACAAGCTCTACTTAATTGATTTGACCTCGCCCATTGTTTAATATATATAATTAAAATGTACCTTGAACCACTTGACCTTTGTCATTATTTCAAAACGCCAAAAATCTCTGACTTTTTTCCAGAGGAATAGGTGGCTGAGTCGTCCTAGGTAAAACCTTGCACTCGTATACTTTTCAAACTAGCTAGAGATATGGCATGTAATTCTTAGTCTATGCACCGCGTATGAAAGAAGCGTAATAGAATAGGTATAAGAAAGGCTGCATGCATTACCCCTGCATGGCCTCTCTTATAAATACCTTAGCATATATGCTCTTCAATCTATCCAAAAATTATATAATATCTCTACCTACAGCAACTTCAGAAAAGAGAAGAAAAAAATAATAATCAAATCAGTACATAGCAAGTACATACCACTACTAGAATTCTCAATAATGGCAAGGACAGGAATTGGTTTGTTGCAACAGCTTGACCTTGCTACAAGCCTAAAAAACCCCATTTGCAAGCGCCACGCTTGCAAATACTACCGTTGTATAAAGCCTCATTGCAAATAGTCATTTTCAGACTTGTTGCAAGGACTCACGCTTGCTAATAATTTTCTCTAGACTTTTGCATGAGCCGCCCTTGCAACAAGTACGCTTGCAAATATTTTTAGAGTTGACATCCAACAAGAGTATTTGCAAGGATGTCAAGTGTGGGTCCCATCTGAGTATTTGTAAGGTTAACGAATGTGGGCCCCATCTGGTTATTTGCAAGGTTAGCAAACGTGGGTCTCACTTGACTATTTGCAACGTTAGTGAATGTAGACCCCACCTAACTATTTGCAAGGTTAGTGAACGTAGGTCCAGTGGATTATTTGCAATGATATCATTAATACTTTTTACATGCTCCAATTCTACTACAATCCTCCCCCTGGTACCATCCCAGTACCAACCCAATAATCTGTTACAATTCCATTGAAACAAATTTACATAAACACATTAAAATATAGAGATAACATTTAATAAGCATTAATCAACATAGTACAATTATCATACATTGTATCAAAATACCTAAAAACATTACAACATCAGTGTTAAAATGAACTTGTAAATATACCCAAAATATATCCACCACCCATTAACAGAAATTTACAAAATAAGTTATAGTTAAGAAATTAGTTGCATAATTCTGAAATCTGCCATTAGCACCAATCATCAGATGCAACATTTAAGCACGTTCAAGATAGCCTTCGTAATTAGATACCTAATTAAATAAACAATTAAAATATTAAATAATAAGTATTTGAGAGAACAATATTGAGGCAAAATATTTTGGATACTTTACCCATCTCGGGGAATTCACTTAGATAAAATTTTGATCCTACAACACCTGATAAATCTAGAATAGAAAAAATCTAATTTGCCCAAGGACCAGTACAGTAGGGTATTCCTCTAATTTAGGATTTCTCTAAATTATCAAAAAAAAAAATTCAAAGCCTTACAGTTAAGTATTTCTCTGATTTACTAGAAAAAAGTACGAAGCATCACAAAGCGATGTCTTTTGTGGCTAGTGTGAGTACATCTTAATCCTTCCCACTTTCTTGTCTGTCCATTCTTGTCACTAATTACCTGTAACTCATATTTCAGAAAAAGTTAGTACGGTGTTGCCTTGCTCCATTCTTACTTTATAGAATATAATATCAACATCTAATTGGCAGCCAATTATTGATAATATCTCCAAGTCCAATAATCAGGTTTTAGACAATGAATTGACCATGTATTTGTTAGGATTTTTTTTTTTTACCTAAGTAGACCCTCAGGATCAAAAGGTGCTTAACAAAATGATAGAGCATCCACTGGAAGGGGACAGTTCTGCTGTGATCTCGTGCTGTATTGCTAGATTGAAAAAAATAACTTAAATTTATCATGATATATACAAAAATAATTACATCAACACAAAAATGACCAGAAAAAAGGGAAGGGATGGCAAACATTTTTATAAAAAAAATCCACAAACCTCTGTTTGCATATAAACAGCTTTCTGGTACAAATGTTGCAACCCTAGAATTTTACGGTCTATCATGGCAACATCATTGCATCCTGGTTCTGTGTGTCCCCAAACAATAGGAAATACAACAAATAGCATACGTTATAATATAAAATGAAATATAAAATGAATATAGCACAACGTTTAGAAAAAAAACTAACCAGAGAAATATAAAATGAAAATTTTGAAACCTAGTGCTATGAGTTATTCAAATTGGCACAACATTTTTCTGTTACAAATTTATAATCTATAGCACAATATACCTTGACTGATAACTTTCTAGCCTCCTCTTGTATCTTTGTTTTTTTTCTTTTCAGTCCTTTGATTAATCTCTAATAAAAAGGAAAAAAACAGGTTTGTTAGTATACCATAATCAGTCTAAAAATTAACCAATAAGTTTAGGATTAACTATTGCTAGCATACATCTCAAACACTAATTGTAGATTTTCACTGGCTTTTGGTTCTGCCTAAATTGCTAGCATACATCTCAAACACTAATTGAGAGCATATTAATTTTGCTTGGAATCGCCCAACTAGGTTCACTTGGTACCTAGTTCTGATTTGGATCTTTCATGAAATAGTTGACATGAATTAGCTGACCGAGAACCAGCTCTTCCTCTGGCATCTGTCAAATTAGAGTGGAAAACAACATAAACAGAAAATTACATGACTATTGGTGCGTGTGACCTTGTCTTTGTAGCCAACAAATGCAAAAGATAAAGACCCTAGATATTCACAGTTCAATTTCGAAATAACTCAAAAAGGTCAAAATTATAGGGTTACCCGAATCTAGCAATTAATTACTGCCTTGTTGGGAATGAGAAGTGACTTCACGAGAAGCAAGATAGTTTGCCAGTTGGTGAATACCACTCCATAAAACGCTCTCCTTCACTGTTTCTGAGGATACCACCTTCACCATGGGATCCTAGAAGCAAATTTCATAGAGCAAAAGAAAAGGAGAATTGTAAGACACTAGTATTATAATGTTACCAAAACATCTAACTCTTCTGTTAATTTAAGCGAAAGCTTTTTTAGGCAACTAATTACTTAAAGAAAAGACCATGAGGTCTTGAGTTGAAACCCAGACATCTTAGGCAACCAATTTGTTCCTTGTAAGATTTGCAAATTATTATAGACACTTGTTTCTCTTATTGCTACTTAGGAGTACCAATTGGGTGGGGCATTACCTGGCATCACATACCCCATTTCACATAGCTATACGATTCAGGTACCAAACACCTGTGTGATAAAGAAAAATGTTTCGATTTTATAACAAATGACTCCCAAAATTGCAATTCATCTTACACAATTCCACAACAATTATACAGAAATTATTATCTTGAAAGGTAAATTATTAACTCACTAATTGTCATTTGTGCCAAGCCCGGAGAGAGGACGAGCGCCGATCAGAGATAGACCGAGCTCCGAGCGGAGACAGACAACGGAGAGAGGCCGAGCGCTGTATCGCGTCCAGACTTCAGAAAGAGGCAACAGAGAGTTTTTATTGTTTTGGTGTCGTGTACACAGCAGCGAAGATAGTGGCTAGGATTTGGTGACGAGGTGCGGCTGAGAGGAGGAGATTAAACCCTGGGTGAAGGTGGTGGCTAGGGTTTAGTGACAGGGTGCAGCTGAGAGGAGGAGGGGATTAAACCCTGCGCGAAGGTGGTGGCTAGGGTTTTAGTGAGGAAGAGGGAGGAAGAGGGAGAACGACTTCTCTTTTAAGTAAAATTTATGTTTTTTTTAGAACTTGGTTGTACCTCTCTGGAGAGAAGAGAGGAGTCTGTATCGCATTTACTGGAGACACCCACCCAAATTCATTTAATATGAGGTAACGTAATATTTGTGTTTAGATCGGACCGTCTGATTATCATTACACACGAATATTAAAGGATCCTGTGCAACATCTAGGGCCAGATCTAAATAGAAATATTATGCTACCTTAGAGAGTATAGACTCCTTACTTACAACCTCTTAAATGAAGACATCAAGACCATTCATTATCTATCGGACGGCTGAGAAATTGATATTTACTTATTATATAATACATGTACAGTAATACATATGAAAAAAATTCAAAATTTTTATTTTTAATTTTTTTACATCTTATATGGACGAATAATACCTGCACATGTTATTTTTAAAGACTTTCATTATTATATGCCTTTCAAATTAAAAAAAAAAACATCTCCAGACCGTCCATTTTCACACGGGAAATCAACGGTTGATCTGTAATGAAATCAATCCAAATTTCTTTTAAAATGATCAAGGAAGAACATTGAACGTAACAAGTATAAAAGTTCGAAACTTTTGTTATGTATGGGCTTCGATCCGGCACAAAGTATTTATGGTCATACGATGCTTTAATTTTCGGTCAACTAGATGGATAGGTGAATAAAAACAAAATTTGATCAAACTTGGGTGCAAGACAATAAATGCAGTGCTCTTTAATTTAAACGGTTCCGATCGACCAACGGACGACAGATTCCCATGTGTCTTCATTAACTCACGAAACAAGAGTTTGTGTTTCTTGTTCATGTAGAGAAGATGTGAGTTATATATGCAACATACATGTAATGTTATGTAATTTAATATATCATAATAATTTAGTTAAGCAATAGACATACTTTAATGCATGTAATGCTATGTAATTTTAGTTTTGACTTTACAATTTTGATTTTACAAAAGATCACTCAAATTAATTTATTTTATGAAGTATAAATTTTTTTTAGAAAACATTAAGGATTTAGAAATCCCCCAAGTATAAACTTTTTCATATCATATCCTATGTGCATGAAAATTTTGCCAATAAATATAAACTAGTATTGTGCCCGTGCGTTGCAACGGGTACATATTATAAGATTGAATAGAATATGAAGAGATCATTTTGTTTGACATTCACACAAAATTAAGAAAAAATATATTTAAATGAATATTAAAGATAAATGAAAAAATAGAAATTCAAATAATAAATAACAATAAAAGAAACAACAATAAATGAAAACAACATATCAAATATAACATGAATTTTTTTCTTAAAATATCATTGCTAGTGTAATCTTATTCGATGTCGTCCAACATTTATGGAAATGAACAAACAAAATATGAAAATTAGATTATAATTCCTCAAGTTGAAAATATATAATAAAATAATAAAATTAGAAATGTTAAATTAATATGGTTCATACCTTATTTCATCAATTCACAAAGATACAGTAGCCTTAATAAAATTATTTTTCTCCTTGACACAATGAATATAGCATATCAAAAAAAATATTTTCTCTATAGATTCCGAAAGATTGAATAATTTTTATTTTCACTGTCGAAAATGAAAATACAGAGGAAGAAGAGAAATGAAACAGAGAAAATGAAAAAATAAAAATAAATTAATTAATTACAGGAATCAGAGATAGAGAACGCTATATTGAAAGCAAGAATTATATTATTGAGAGCTAAGAATTTTTTTCTCTCTTTTCTATCAACTTTGCCCTCAATAATTTTTTTTTTCCAATCTTTATTTGAAATTAAATTACTATAATAAAAGAAACATTTGATTTGGAATTGTTTCTCAATCTATTATTCTCAATCAAATTGTAATTCATTTGAATTGCAACCTGAAAATCGAGACAAGTCCAAATCTGATTTTATGTCGTCACATATATTCACCAAATAAGCACCAGAGATAGTCTCTTGCCATGTTATTTACAAAAAAATTCAAATGTTTAACAGTACAAATGACAGATCTTGTATATATATGAAAATTATAAATAAGAAATACAAATATTTTTTACTTTTATCCATATGATCATGATTACAATATAAACCAAGTTACTTTATCTTATTAAAGATTAATATTTTAGCACAAAATACAATAAACGATTTTTCCAAAATGAAACTATATATTTTAATTCACAAATGAAATACTTAGAAAATTACGAAATGTTTGTTAAATTTTAAATATTAGTCAACGACTCCTCAATTGAAAATGATCCAAATTTTAACATGTTATATTTTTTTTTCATAATTTTAATTGCACATATTGGAACTATCAAACTTTGACCCTCTTTTTTAATTCAAATAATTTTCGTTGGACCAATCTCAATGAATTACCCCCATCAATTCATTATTCAAAAAAAATATTTCTAACAGTTCTAAATTCTTAGAAATGAGAGATTGGATTTGGAAGCATTTGGAAATGAGAGATTAGATTCGGCACAGTTAGCAAACAGATGTGTACAGGATATGAGACAGTGGCTGAAATGTTGTTGAGAATGCCGCACTAATTTTTAGGGTGGCATTAGGCTGAGCTACTATGTAAAAACTTGTTCTTGCGCTAATAAAATTCAACTGGCAGCTACTGCTAGTTTTAAAAAAAAAAAAAAACAGTTCTAAATTCTAATCAATTTGGAGTTGCAAAATTCTATACTTTCTTATTTCAATCTATTACAATGAGCAACTTTGTTATACAGGAATTATTTAAATAAAAAAAATTATAGGT
Source organism: Carex arenaria (assembly GCA_964058825.1). Taxonomy (NCBI): domain Eukaryota; kingdom Viridiplantae; phylum Streptophyta; class Magnoliopsida; order Poales; family Cyperaceae; genus Carex; species Carex arenaria. Next base: position 489,223 of record CAXKVW010000006.1, on the reverse strand, counting down.
ATGAATTTTCCTTCCATAATTAATAGCAGAAATTAATTAGAAACAAAATAAGAAAATATTTATAACACTTTCCACAAGAGATAGCTTTAAGGAGAAATAAGAAAACAAATCGCTAGGATTCATTCAATTTTAATTGTGACAAACCATATAGCAGTATGTGTGGCGAATATGTTTTTAACTAAAGTTAGACTTCTACACATAAAATAAATGCATTTAATCAAAAAATGACAGATTAAGTGATTAGAGGGCTGATATTAAATCCAAAAATTTATCCTTCAATCTCAGCCATTGACTGATCAAGACAACTACGTGCATTATATAAGAATGGAGATACAGTACCCCTCTCAAGCAATTTCAACGTCCTTCCTTAATATATATTTCAATTAATTGCTTTTTGTTTTACACATTAGCATTCTTCTTCTGCAAGAAAATTAATAAATAATCCTTGTTAGTGTATAGAAATTGTTTAATATGAACTAATAATTAAAAAATGATGCGAATAATTTTTTTACAAACTCCAGATGTGAATAGAATCACATTTGCTAATTTTATTTCCATATTTGAGTTTAAGATACCGTGTTATTTAAGATTTGCCAATAAAAACTTTCCTCTAAATTTTCGCCAGCTTCCCTCCAAATATCATGTCCAAGTATCAATTTATTAGATTCCCTCTAAATTCTGGCTAGTCGTCCACAATTTTTTAGTTGCCGCCAAATTTTTGGCCACAAATTGCACTAAGAAAAATTATGATCTTCGCTGCATTCAAATTTAACAAACTATCGTGCAACAAATCACGTTGTTCCATTATATAAGTTTTTGAGTATGTTACACAAAAGATCGTACTACTCTGTTCACAATAAGTCCGTGAAAGCCACAAATCATCCAGGACCAGAAGAAGAGAATCGCTAATAGAGTGGGTTTGTTTCATTCGTGTAACGAATGAATTCGGAACAATACATAAGCTTTTCTATCTATTATACAAAGAAAATATATATTTGTTCGTAATAAATCCTCTGAAGCCACAAATTTCTTTTTCTCTCCTTATCGGTATAGAATCTTCCCTCCCGGGTGCGTATCCTCTGAGATATCTCAATTTTTGCGTGACCACGTGTCCGGTGACTATTCGGGTGAATGTAGAGGGCCAATATTATTTGAGCTTTGAGATTCGCGCAGAACTTATTTGAACAATTGAGATATTCCAAAAAGTCACGCAAAGTTTGAGATATCTCAGAGGATGCGAATCCCTCCTTCCCTTTCTGGCGGAGGAGTTTATGGAACTCAAAATTTTGATTCCCTCCTCTCAAAGTTGACTTCTCCCTCTCTGAATTTTTGTCAAATTTTGATTCCCTCTCAATTTTTCACTAGACATTTCTCTCCCCGCCAAGCCCTAAATCTCCACCATCAGGGGCGAATCCATAAAGGCCCAAGGGTAGACAAGTGCTCTATCCTGAATTTGATTTTTTTTTCAGACCCATTGTAAATTTATCCAAGTGCCTATCCCTGGCCCAACTTGGTGCCTACCTCTGGCCCGTAAAATATTAAACAACGGAGGTCCAATAAATAATTTAATTGTCTGCTTCTTTAGAATACTTACCCATCCGCAGATCCGCTCCGAATTAAATGTGCTGCACTGCTGCTACCCTACCCAATCCAAAAAAAAAATTGACTCGCTTCGCTAGGCAGTAAGAAACCCGAAAAAGAAAGACTTCGCTATTCCAGTCTTTCTACGCAGTCAGAAAAATAAAACAGATTCCATCGCCAGAGAGTAGAGAGCAAAACGAACGGATTTCCTTTCTAATCATTTTCAAGGCGCCACTACATTTGCTGGTAAGAAAAGGAGAAGCTATCAGAAAAATGGGGAGAAAAATGCAGATAGATCCCCACTTTTTTATTTTTTACAAAAATGGAAAGGAAGGATAGGCAGGTGTCATTTCTTTTTAAATTAGGAACTTGATGTTTTAAGTGGGTTGTTGTTATTTTTTTTTTTGTAGAACTTTTTCTTTTAAGACAATCTAATTTTTTAGGCTTCTTTCAGTTAATATATTATGCCTACAGATTTTTTCCTAAAAAAGAAAAACAAAACAAAACAAAAGGCGTGCAAGATAAGTTAATGGGTTTAAAACTCTTTGCAGATTTTTAAATAACAGATTTACTCAAAGTTTTGACACTGACAGTATACAACCTCAGAATAATACCTCTAATAACACATTTTCCTGTCTCAGGTAAACAACTTCTCACTTAATTGGTACTAAAATCATGCTATTAATGTTGATTATTTTTTTTATCTAGTACCCGATTAGTTAATGGTTTTGAATCCGATTAGCTATTTCAATCCGATTAGTGCCCTATCCTGACGGAAATCCTAGATCCGCCCCTGCCCACCATACCTCCCTCGGTAATATTTTTCACATTTCTGAATTTGTAGCACTGGCTTCTCAGCAGCCCCGATAATTCATTCAAAGAAGCCTTCCCTCTTCAGGCCACCCTCCCCTCTTCAGGTTGCGGAGCCCAGAGAAGATCTGAGCTCAGTCCCCTTTGTTCCTCCTGCTAAGAATACACAAAATGGTGAGTAGTAAATTCAAGATCAACTAAAATATTTTGGTTACACTTCCACTACTGATGAAGATTAATTAGTGCAATTAGCTGTCCAAATTAGCTTCTGCAATTAGTTAATTGAATTTTGTTGGTATCCTTGTTGTTAATTTGGTTACACTTTCACTATTTTCACGAGGTGTTTGATGAAATGCCCCGCTGAATCACGTGCATTCTTAAGTTTGAGTAAATTTTGTTGCATTGATGCATGTATTTAAAGTGTTCGACAAAATGCCCGAACCAAAAAGAAATTGATGAACTAATCTCAAGCAATGACCTTGATGAATTAAACTATGATAGTATTTTGTTTTAAGCATGTCTAGTGTTTGGCAAATAGGGTATGTTTGTATTGTTTGGTTGACACTTGACCATGGCTGGTTGATGAGGTTATAATGGGTTCTAATTTCACTATTTATGCTTTTGTATATGACAATTACATTGAGTATTATGAGTATATATAGAACTTTGTTTAAATCTAAACTCGAGATATATAGACTCAAGATAAACCAGCCTAGTTAAGTATATTTGAGTTTGGTTAATCTTCACTGGAGGGCTCTTGTGAAATTGCAGTCAAAGTTCACAATACTGAGTCCAACCAAGGGATTCGTGAGTTCATAAATGCTCCAAAATTTGAGAAGGTAATAGGAAGTTTGCACTAGAAACTTTTGTTCTGAAAACCAGCTTTCACATATGCTCCAAAATTACAAAAACTATTGAAATTTTAAGTTCTTGTATGCTGCTCTAAGCTTATGGTTAAATGAACTTTTTGGCCCGACCTCTGTGGTAAGTAACTAGATAGTAATTAGATGGGTCATGAGGATTTTGATGGAGCAAGTCGTCGTAATGAATAATTTTACTAAAAATGGAAATTAATATATATGGTAGTTAATTACTAAATGAAAATTAGAAATTTATCCTAATAACATTAAAACTTATTGTTTCTTTCTATACAATTTAAGTCAATTGTATTTTTTTTGTATGTTTGCAGTTTGAGAGCACATGAAAAAAGCACACTCATGCACCATTTATATGGCTGTTCATTCTAAGTTTTTTTATAGCTACTAATTTTTTTTGTTTGATATTTTTGTTTGATAAAAAAAAATATCAATGTGTATCTTTTGTGATGTAAATGTGTATTATAGCTTTTGTTGCTATAATTTATATTTATATTCACCATTCAAATATTAAAGTCTCTCTGTCTAGGAATTAAAAAACATTTGCAACAGTGCCCCTTGCAAATATTAAGGGCTTTCACAATAGAATAATATAAATTGATAACTCTAAACAACTGCAACGGTGCCCCTTGCAAATAATGAGGGCTTTCACAATAAAATAATATAAACTCAAACTTGAAAACAATTGCAACGGTTCTCTTTGCAAATAATAAGAGCTTTCACAATAAAATAATACAAACATGAACTTAAAAATAATTGCAACGGTGCCCTTTGCAAATAGTAATGGCTTCCACAATAAAAAAAATATAAACAGAATTTTATGAAATCATTTGCAACGGTGACCTTTGCAAATGATGTGTCTCACTCGCCTGGACTTATTTGCAAGCGCAAGGTAACGGGTAATTGCAACGGGTTGTAATAAAATATAATATTTGGCGTTTTTGGGTGGGGTTTGATTACTTGCAAGGGTCAATAGGAGTCATTAGCAAGCGTCACTGTGAGACAATAGCAAGCGTGACTAGTAGCAACGGCCTACCGTTGTCATTATATTATTTTAATCAGAAAACTAAATTTTTTTGCAAGGGCCCTTCTACGCTTGCAACTACTACTTGCTACCGTTGCTAATATTGGAGATTCTAGTAGTGTACTGACGTTTACAAGAAATTAGTTTTGCGTTGCTGTACTTATTGTCATCTGATCTAGCTCCTCGTTATATATATACTAGAGTGTCATTAATTTTCGCTTCATTTTTCTCCAAGGGCAATTACCGAGTGAAATAAGATGGAATTACGCAGTGCTAATTATCAGCTGCTCAAATTCATATATGTTCTTATTCTATTCGGTGTCTTTGCTCCTCCTGCCTTGGCCAAGATCCATCACCACACTTTCATTGTAAGTATCATATATATTTTTACGCAATATGTTTTTGGAAACAATATATTAAAGGGATACGTACAAGCTGGCATATTGTAGGTAGTATCAGTATATGGATGCATGAAATGTATAATGAATAGTTGAATACATAGGCACAGCTTGAGTAAAACATTCCAAGATTTGATGCATATAATTAATTAATCTTATGTTGAAAAGTCAACGTACCTTTAAAGAAGGAAAATTTCAACTATGCTCGTCTCATCCAACTATCCAAGCACGCGTCATCTTCATATCTCTGCATGACAATCATTTGTGTGAACTGAAATATATCTCATTAACAGTACTTCGACCAGTTGAGGACTAATTCAATTATAAACCACCACTCGTAATTAAATACTAGCTAATTTGTAATTTATTTGCAGATACAAGAAACTCCATGCACCAGGCTCTGCAGCACCAAGAACATCCTTACTGTCAACGGCCAGTACCCGGGCCCCACCATCTATGCACGCAAAGGCGATGTTGTTATTGTCAAGGTCATCAATCAAGGAAACAAGAACATCACCCTTCACTGGTATATACAATGATCATATCTTATTTAGTTTATCTGATCCCCAATTGAAGAAACAATCGACTTAGTTTTATATACATTTCTGTGTCAGGCATGGCGTTGATCAACCTAAAAACCCATGGTCAGATGGACCAGAGTACATCACGCAATGCCCGATCAAACCAGGAGCCAACTTCACACAACGCATTCAGTTCACAGAAGAAGAAGGCACACTTTGGTGGCATGCACACTCCGATTTCGATCGTGCCACTGTTCACGGCGCAATTGTTATTCACCCGAGAAAAGGAAGCACCTTCCCCTTCCCCAAGCCCGACAAGGAGGTCACACTCATTTTGGGAGAGTGGTGGAATGCGGATGTCAATGAAGTGCTACAAAAGGCACTAGCGACAGGCGGCGACGTTGATCCTTCGGATGCCAACACCATCAATGGCCAGCCGGGTGACTTTCGTCCATGCTCAAAGAATGGTATGTTGGTTTTCTAGGTCTAATTAAAGATATTTGAATTGCACTATGAAGAGAGCTGAGTAAATACTATAGTAGGACTCAACGATTTAGATTTCAAATTCAAAGCTAACACAAAATCTCAATTTGTTGCAGACACATTCAAGGTTCAAGTGCAGCAAGGCAACACCTACCTACTACGTGTGATAAATGCAGCGTTGAGCAACGAATATTTCTTCGCCATTGCCAATCACAAACTCACTGTTGTTGGGACCGATGGTAGTTACACCAAGCCCTACTCAACCGACTATATTATGATCACCCCAGGTCAAACAATGGACCTTCTTTTAAAGGCTGATCATCTAAAGGACTCCTCTTCGCCTTCTCGGTATTACATGGCAACCCGTCCTTACAATGGTAACACAGTTGTTCCATTCGACAGTTTTGTCGCCACTGCCATTCTAGAATACAAAACAAATGAACACACTTTCGCAACATTTCCCCTTTTAGCCTCTTTACCAGAAATCAATGACACAAATGCGGCAACTGCATTTACTGATGGAATACGCTCTCTGGCAAGCTGGGACCACCCAGCTAATGTGCCAAAAACAATTGATGAACACATGTATATCTCAATAGCGGTGAATGTTGTCCCTTGCTCCGGAAACTCTAACTGCACTGGTCCAATGGGCGACAGGCTTGTTGCTAGCCTAAATAATGCTTGTTTTCAAAACCCGCCAATTGACGTGCTAGATGCATATTATTACTCTATTCCTGATGTCTACACACCGGACTTCCCAAACAAGCCGCCGATTTTCTTTAACTTCACTAAAGACACCATTCCACCAGAGCTTTTTCTTACACAAAAGTCCACAAAAGTGAAGGTGCTAGAGTACAATACAACTGTGGTGATTGTTTTTCAGGGGACTAATATTCTCGGTGGCGAGAACCATCCGATGCATTTGCATGGCCACAGCTTCTATGTTGTTGGCAAAGGATTTGGTATTTTTGACATGGAAAAAGATCCTTTGTCTTACAACTTGGTCGATCCACCTTATGAGAATACGATTGGCGTGCCAAAGAATGGTTGGGCTGCAATTCAATTTAGGGCGGCAAATCCCGGTGTTTGGTTCATGCATTGCCACTTCGAACGTCACACTGTCTGGGGAATGGATATGGTCTTCATAACAAAAAATGGTAACAGTACAAATGCTAAAATGTTACCTCGGCCTCACAACATGCCACGCTGCTGAAGTACCAAATAACTTCATATTTCAAATTTTGTATTTGTAATTAAAAGTTTAGTTTGTTCATAGATGACAATTGTAGTCATGATAGGAAATTTGATTCATTTTTTATTCTTTCAAGGAAATTAAGTTGTAGATAAATTAATGCTGCAATTAATATATTTTTTTCCTCAATTAATTTCCAATTTCAAACTTCAACTTTGAATCTCATATTCAATGATGTGGTAAATTGATTCTGATCCGTAGAAAAGAAACAGCATTTTATCGAAGATAAATCAGATAAATAGAGTATGCATATGTACAATTAAGAAATTCTATCCCAGTCCCTTGTCTGTTTATACATTTTCATTTTATGAAACAACGGGCGAGTTCAAGGCGAGTTCAAGGCACCAAGTTTGTGTTAGAGATTTTTCAGCTTTGTACATGTTTTGTCCAATTTTTGTTGTGCAAGGTTAAATTATTGGACCGACTAACTATCCTCTAGTTAATTTCTCTCATTCATTCCTCAGTCATTAACTACTTGAGGTACCGCTAATTAAGTGGGAGCCACTAATTATTGGGGACCATCTAATATTTGATAGATTTTTGTTGGTCTCAAAGGCACTTAGAGGGAGTTGAATAGAGTTTTTTTAATTTTTAAACAAAGTTACAAGTTCTTAACGTGTCATAAAGTTATTCTTAGCGAAAACTCGAATAACTTAGTCCTAAACTAAAATATAAAATAATAAAGTAAAGAGTAGAGTTTAGAGACACTTGACACGAGAGTTGTTTACGGAGTTCGGCACTAACGCTTACATCTTCAGGGCTCACGACCTTCGAGATCGTGCGCCTTTCTTTACCCAATGAGAAAGAAAGTACAATGTGGAACCAGTGAGCACTTACAATCTTCTGGGAAGTCACACGGCCCGAGCACGGAATTAGCTCACGAGAACTAAAGACTCAAGATTAACAAAGCGACCAACTAAGGCTCAAAGGTAAAGAGTTGATAATCTTACGTGATCACTCTAAGAGTTTGTGTATTGATTGATAAACTTGAGATTGATTGTGAATATTAAAGTTGAAGTGTACAAGCAACAATAGTTTTTTTTTTCTAAATTTGAGAATTTGAAATATTGAAGTTGGCAGCGGCTAGAGTGATGATCCAAACCTTGATATTGCTTCTATTTATAGAGAGCTAATAAAAAGAAAGTAATTTGACCCTACCGTTATAATGGTTGGTCAACTTGTTGTTTGGATGCTGTTAACCCTAACGCTAGACTACCATTGTAACGGTTGCTATAACGGGAGTCTCTGGAAATCCTACCATTCGGTGACGGTTCCAACCGAATTAATCTATCACTTGCTGGTAGATGATTTATTTAATCTGTTACAATGGTTCCTGAACCGTTGTAACAGTAGATCTCACTTAATTCATTCTCAAGCTTATTTTACTAATTTTTACATATTAGTTATCCTAATCTTGAGATGATGCTTCTACTGTCAAATATCTTATACTTCATGACTAATCCTTAATAGTGTATAGTAATTTATTATTTCATCCTTGATGTATAATTCTTGAATCGTCTATTGTCATGAACCTGCGCAATATCTCAATACAAGAAAACTGTAAAATTCAATTTATATATGTTTTGCAAATCTAAATACTAATATAGAATAAACTTGTGATATCTCTCCTCCTTCTTGGAAATGTTCAAAAAGGTTGAAATAAAATATAGTTATGCTCAAAATGAAGAGAGGGCTCCCCCTCAATTCATGCACTCTCCCGTAATTTGGTAAAATTGTACACTAAGGCCTAAAAGTAACATATCAATAAAAATTAAAATTAAAGCACGCATAATTGCGCTAAACAATTGAATTTTTGAAGTTTATAAAGTGAAATATGTGGCAATTCGACTCCTTTTAGTCATGATATTATTGAATTTTATATTTTTGTTCCTAAATATCAATTTAGAAATGACTTGATCATTCTATTCTTCAAAATTTAGAAAATATTGAAATTTAATATAGATCAAGTGTATTTGGCTCTTATTTTAGGCTAGCTATTGAAATTATTGCGCGAAGGTTTCAAATATTGGATTTTTTTTATTTTTAATTTGATAATTTATTTCTTCTAATCAAGGGAATTTTGAAATTCATTAACGATCAATTAAGACAGCCTCTAGGTTAGGCCGAATTTTGAAGTTTTAAATTTGAATTTGATCATATTTATTCTTCTAAGTTAAGGATATATTGAAATTTTATTTATGATCAAATATGCTTGCCTCTGAATTCGATCATATTTATTCTTCAAATGTGCTTGGAGATCAAACTTTTATAATTTTTATTAAAATATGCTATTTTTTTAGTTATCTAGAATTGTCTAAAAACCACAGTTTTGTAAAACACTTAATAAATAGTAAAAAAAAAATTCAAAAAAATATAAAATCTGATTTCCAAGCACTGTTTAATATAGATATCATTTTGAACAGTTTGGATCGATTGTTTGAACTTTAAAATTCTTAAAACCGAATTATTATAATATATTGTAACTTATAAATATTGTAAGTGAATCCCTCCTCATATATACACACACCATTTCTAGTTCTTGGTGTGACTAGGAATCCATAATAATTAATATAACAATTAATGCCAATCATCTAAATTTTGTTACTAGGTTTTACAAGAAGGGGTTAATTAATTAGCTAGACCTTTGGCCCAAAAGTTTTCTTGGAGCTCAATTGAACGGGTCAATATTAAGCAGCCACACATAGCGTGCATCTCTTTTCGGCCACAGGATTTTTTTTGAGTAATTCGTTAGGCAGCTTGTTTTTACTTTTTTAGTTTTTACCATATAAAAGAACAGTTTAATTTTCTCCAAATTAAGGAGAGTTGAAATTTTCCTTGGTCATTAAACTTTCTCGTATTAATTGCAGTTGGACTGTGTCTAAGATAAATTGAATCTTTAGATTAAGTTATATATATATAGGAGCAGCGTCAAAATATTGAGATTGAAAAAACTAAATAATTCAGTATAGTATAATTTCATATTATGAAGAAGCTGAACGTTACAAATGTAGCGCTGAACGTAAAAATTACAAGATTTAGTAACAAAATTATTAATTATTAATTTTGAATGAGTTCAACACTTATCCCTCAGCCCATGCATGCATCAAATGTCAACAAATATGTTTTAAATTCTTTAGATTTTTTAGAACTAACTTTTAATCTAGTAGCAAAAGACTGTTTTGTGTGTGTAAAAAGTCGTACATTTGGAACCCGACTGAAAGATTCTTTCTAAATATTAGAATGTTGGAATGCTTGATTCAACTGATCTCGTCAAAAAAAAAAATTACTATCTTTCTTTTGAAGATTTGACAAGTTTAATTGTGCAATTTTTTTTCGTAAAAAAAAGTTATAGATTCAATTAAAGCAGCTGTTTTTTTGGTCCAACTGCTATAGAGGAAATCAATTTCTATTGGCTGAAAAGTACCTCGGATTGATGCATATATGCATTCAATTTATTTAGTCTTGTCTTTATTATCCAAAAAAAAAGGTCAATTTTGTCTCTTACATATATTTACAACTAACTAACGCGGCCCCAAAACGAGAATTTCCTACTTCCAGATTTTGTTGAAAGTCAAGTAATTCCAGTTATGTAGATGATATATATGATGAACAAATAAAGAAATTTTAGTCGAGTTTGTTGAAAGTCAAAATGATAAATGAGGAGGGATCACTTGTATTTTTTTTTTGTGACATCATATTTATTTTACATTTTCAAAATTTAAACAGTTGATTATAACCATTCAATATTATAGATATATTAAAATATACTTGCAGATCAAATTTTACATTTTAATTGTTTTTTTTACTATTTATTAAGATGGCCAGGTGCAAAAATTCAATGGTCTAAAAACAACAATTTGGCAAAATACTTAATAAATAGTAGAAAATTCAAAAAAATGTAAAATTGATCTAGATAGGTTTGGATCGTATTGAACGTAAAATTAAAAAAAAAAAAGATGATTGGCATTAATTGTGATATTAATTATGGATTACTTGGTCATACCAAAACCCAGAAATGGTATCTTCCCAGTTCTCACGTGATATTATTGTTGTGCTCTTGATTTGATATAGTCAACCAATGACTTATTATTTTAAGGGAGTGACTAATAGTCCCCCCATTCTATCCCCTAAATGTCCCCCTAACTAACTTATCCATAAATCTAACTAACTTATCAATAAAGTACGATGGGGACCACTAACTAACTTGGATAAACAATAACTACTTTGGAGGCCACTTAAATTTGAAAAAAATTTACAACTAGCGTGAATATGTATGAACACTTATGCACGCAAGTATTATTAGATAATATATCAAGTATTTATACCTAAGACGTCAAGTATTTAAACAAAAAACTGGACATCAACTTTTTTTTTTCTCTCTAGCCACACACCCATCCTTTACACATTTTTAGAGGTGGGTTTTTTTTTTCTCCATTTAATCTCGTCAATATTTCTAACAATCTATGAGGAATTTTGTAAATCTAAAATTACGAATATTTTCTACGTAATTTTCTCTTTCAAATGAGATCCATGATGAAGTACTTTCGGGTTCTTTATTGTTCAAGTACTCATACCTCGACGTACAAGTATTCATACTAAATTTAGAAAGTATTCATACTAAAACATATAAAGTACTCATTCTATAACTTTGAAAGTATCATTATTAGTAAATATACAAACTACAACGTATTCATATTAAAACATGTAAATATTCACACTAAAACATTACATGTATACACATACATATCAGCAAATATTCAACATATAACATATTCAAACTACAAAGTTACTATAAAATATTCAAACTATAAAGTATTCATACTAAAACATATAAAATATTCATACTAGAACATTAAAATATTCATACTTACGCATTTAAGTGTGAATTTTTATGTTGTAAAATATTCCCGAGAAATTCCTAAATGATTTATACCTCGTCGAGCAAGTATTTACATCTCGTAATGCAAGTATTCATACCTAAAATACCAAATATTTCTAAAAAAACTGTGCACAAGTACGAATGCCTATGCACGCAATTATTAATATATAAGATATCAAGTATTTATAACTAAGATATAAATTATTTTTAATAAAAATATTAACATCAAGTATTCATACTTACGCATTGAAGTGTAAATTGTTATGTTGTAAAATAACTTTAATTAGTTAATTTGTTTGATGCTTGAACGTATTGATATATACTGAGGAAAGTATTCATACTTATACAATGCACAAATACGAATGCATATAAATGCAAGTATTAATATATAATATATCAAGTATTCATACCTAAAATATCAAGTATTTCTAATAAAAATATTAACATCAAGTATTCATACCTAAACATTGAAGTTTTAGTAAAAATATTAATATCTAAAATTTTTAAGTATTCATACTTACGCATTGAAGTGTGAATTGTTATGGTGATAAATCAGTTAATCTATTTGGTGCTTGAATGTATTGATAGGTACTGGAGAAAGTATTCATACCTATAACTAAAGTATGAATGTATTTGGTGCTTGAAGTATGAATTGAAAATATTATAGTCCAGCAATTATACAGATCAAAATTTTCTTGAGATTCGTGTGAATCAATTCAGCATTCTCTACATGAACGCACCGTTTGTGTTTAGATACAGACCGTCCGATCATAATCCGGACCACTCAGGTAATGCACGAGATCTTTAATATATGTGCAAATATAATGTAAGTATTCACACTATAAGATTGAAAGTATTCACACTACAAAGTATGAATACTTGCTCGACGAGGTATGAATACTTACATGTCGAGGGATGAGTACTTGAACGACGAAGAACTCGAAAGTACTTCGTCATGGATCTCATTTGAAAGAGAAAATTACGTAGAAAATATTCGTGGTTTTAGATTTGCAAAATTCCTCGCGGATCGTTAGAATTATTGATTAGATTAAACGGAGAAAAAAAAACCCACTTCTAAAAACATGTAAAAGATGGGTGTGTGACTATGGAAAAAAAGAAAGTTTATGTCCAGTTTTTTGTTTAAATACTTAATATCTTACGTATGAATACTTGATATATTATATAGGAATACTTACACGCATAAGTGTTCATACATGTGCACACCAGTTGTAATTTTTTTCAAATTTAAGTGGTTTCAAGTAATTATTGTTTTTCTCAATTAGTTAGTGGTCCCCATTATACTTTATGGATAAGTTAGTTAGGGGGACATTTAGGGGACTAAATGGAGGGGTACAAAATCTTTACTCTTATTTTAATTTGTCCCCTTCCTTAATCAACATATCCACATAGATTTTGACAGTATTAATTAATCTCTCTGTATAATTAACTTTAATTTCACAACATTAAAGAAAATTATATTGTTCCCTTAACTGCTACCTAAAGTTTATTAACTGCATGCCCTAAAATTATGCTGTTATCTTTACATGAATATTTCTTATAAAATTTATATTATGTAAATGAATACATTATATAAATTAAATATCGATGCACTACAATTATTCAAATTTGAAAAAAAAAAAAAAAGATCCTCGATGAGGTGGTTTGCTAAAAAACCTAATAAAACTTTGAGCTTTTATATATTACAAGCAATTAATTCCTTTGAATATGACGTAATAAATCATAAAAATTGACGCCACTCGTGATATCATCAATAAATCTTATTTTGTTTTGTTGGCAACACTTGAAGAAAAAATGGGATTCAAACTACTAGATTGGCATGCGAATAATTTTACCTTTATACAAGTTCTACTTAATTAATTTGACCTCGCCCATTGTTTAATATATATAATTAAAATGTACCTTGAACCACTTGACCTTTGTCATTATTTCAAAATGCCAAAAATCTCTGACTTTTTTCCAGAGGAATAGGTGGCTGAGTCGTCCTAGGTAAAACCTTGCACTCGTATACTTTTCAAACTAGCTAGAGATATGGCATGTAATTCTTAGTCTATGCACCGCGTATGAAAGAAGCGTAATAGAATAGGTAAGAGAAAGGCTGCATGCATTAATTACCCCTGCATGGCCTCTCTTATAAATACCTTAGCATATATGCTCTTCAATCTATCCAAAAATTATATAATATCTCTACCTACAGCTAGCTACTTCAGAAAAGAGAAGAAAAAAAATCAAATCAAATCTGTACATAGCAAGTACATACTGACGTTTAAAAGAGATTAGTTTTGCGTTGCTGTACTTGTTGTCATCTGATCTAGCTCCTCGTTATATATATACCAGTGTCATTATTTTTCGCTTCATTTTTCTCCAAGGGTAATTACCGAGAGAAATAAGATGGAATTAGGCAGTGTTAATTATCAGCTGCTCAAATTCATGTATGCTATTATGCTATTCGGTGTCTTTGCTCCTTCTGCCTTGGCCAAGATCCATCACCACACTTTCATTGTAAGTACCATATTTTTTTTTTTATGGTTAGTGGTTAATTAAGTACCATATTTTTACGCAATATGTTTTTGGAAACAATATATTAAAGGGGTACAAGCTGGCATAATATTGTAGGTAGTATCAGTATATGGAGGCTGAAATGTATAATGAACAGTTGAATACATAGGTACAGCTTTAGTAAAACATTCCAATATTTGATGCATATAATTAATCTTATGTTGAAAAGTCAACGTACCTTTAAAGAAGGAAAATTTCAACTATGCTCGTCTCATCCAACTATCCAAGCACGCGTCATCTTCATATCTCTGCATGACAATCATTTGTGTGAACTGAAATATATCTCATTAACAGTACTTCAACCAGTTGAGGACTAATTCAATTATAAACCACCACTCGTAATTAAATACTAGCTAATTTGTAATTTATTTGCAGATACAAGAAACTCCATGCACCAGACTCTGCAGCACCAAGAACATCCTTACTGTCAACGGCCAGTACCCGGGCCCCACCATCTATGCACGCAAAGGCGATGCTGTTATTGTCAAGGTCATCAACCAAGGAAACAAGAACATCACCCTTCACTGGTATATACATTGATCATACCTTATTTAGTTTATCAGATCCCCAATGAAGAAACAATCGACTTAGTTTTATATACATTTCTGTGTCAGGCATGGCGTTGATCAACCGAAAAACCCATGGTCAGATGGACCAGAGTACATTACGCAATGCCCAATCAAACCAGGAGCCAACTTCACACAACGGATTCAGTTCACAGAAGAAGAAGGCACACTTTGGTGGCATGCACACTCCGATTTTGATCGTGCCACTGTTCACGGAGCAATGGTCATTCACCCGAGAAAAGGAAGCACCTTCCCCTTCCCCAAGCCAGACAAGGAGGTCACACTCATTTTGGGAGAGTGGTGGAATGCGGACATCAATGAAGTGCTACAAAAGGCACTAACGACAGGCGGCGACGTTGATCCTTCGGATGCCAACACCATCAATGGCCAACCCGGCGACTTCCTTCCATGCTCACATAATGGTATGTTGGTTTTCCAGGTCTAATTAAAGATATTTGAATTGCACTACGAAGAAAGCTGAGTAAATAGTATACTATAGTAGGACCCAACGATTTAGATTTCAAATTCAAAGCTAACACAAAATCTCAATTTGTTGCAGACACATTCAAGGTTCAAGTGCAGCAAGGCAACACCTACCTACTACGTGTGATAAATGCAGCGTTGAGCAACGAATATTTCTTCGCCATTGCCAATCACAAACTCACTGTTGTGGGGACCGATGGTAGTTACACCAAGCCCTACTCAACCGACTATATTATGATCACCCCAGGTCAAACAATGGACCTTCTTTTAAAGGCTGATCAGCTAAAGGACTCATCTTCGCCTTCTCGGTATTACATGGCAACCCGTCCTTACAATGGTAACACAGCTGTCAGATTTGACAGTTTTGTCGCCACTGCCATTCTAGAATACAAAACAAATGAAAACACTTTCGCAACATTTCCCCTTTTAGCCTCTTTACCAGAAATCAATGACACAAATGCAGCAACCGCATTTACTGACGGGATACGCTCTCTGGCAAGCTGGGACCACCCAACTAATGTGCCAAAAACAATTGATGAACACATGTATATCTCAATAGCGGTGAATGTTGTCCCTTGCTCCGGAAACTCTAACTGCACTGGTCCAATGGGTGACAGGCTTGCTGCTAGCCTAAACAATGCTAGTTTTCAAAACCCACCCATTGACGTGCTAGATGCATACTATTACTCTATTCCTGATGTCTACACACCGGACTTCCCTAACAAGCCGCCGGTTTTCTTTAACTTCACTGAAGACACCATTCCACCAGAGCTTTTCCTTACGCAAAAGTCCACAAAAGTGAAGGTTCTAGAGTACAATACAACTGTGGAGATCGTTTTTCAAGGAACTAATATTCTCGGTGGCGAGAACCATCCAATGCATTTGCATGGCCACAGCTTCTATGTTGTTGGCAAAGGATTTGGTATTTTTGACAAAGAAAAAGATCCTTTGTCTTACAACTTGGTCGATCC
This sequence comes from Carex arenaria, assembly GCA_964058825.1. NCBI lineage: Eukaryota > Viridiplantae > Streptophyta > Magnoliopsida > Poales > Cyperaceae > Carex > Carex arenaria. The sequence continues at coordinate 472,803 of CAXKVW010000006.1, read as the reverse complement.
ACCTTATGAGAACACGATTGGCGTGCCGAAGAATGGTTGGGCCGCAATTCGTTTTAGAGCGGCAAATCCTGGTGTTTGGTTCATGCATTGCCACTTTGAACGCCACACAGTCTGGGGAATGGATATGGTCTTCATAACCAAAAACGGGAACGGTACAGATGCTAAAATGTTACCTCGGCCTCACGACATGCCACACTGCTGAAGTACCAGATAGCTTCATATTTCAATTTTTATATTTGTAATTAAAAATTCAATTTGTTCATAGATGACAATAGTAGTAATGACACAGGAAATTTGATTCATTTTTTAATTAATTCTTACAAAGAATGTAATTGTGAATAAATTAATGCTGCAGTTGGTATATTTTCTTCAATTTTAAGATTTACCTTTGATTCTCATATGCAATGTGGTAGTAAAATGATCTATTGTAATAAACAAAAAGATTTTTTTTTATTTGAAAAAAGAAGAAGAGAAATTTGCAATTTGCAATTTGTTTTTTTTTATTTATTTATTTAATGAAATCTCTGAAGAATTGGAATGGTATTTTTTTTTTATTAAAAAGGCCTTAGCCCATTTCATTTAAGAAATAGTTAACCTACAATCAGTAGCATCTAAAACTTAATAGTTCACCTTATCAGTCTCTAACAAATCACCACAAACTATCAGCAACAACAAACTAGGTGATCAATACTACAAAACACAGAATATCAACCACATAACAACATCATAAAACAACAAAACACACATAACAACATATGATAACCGAGTTCTAATTAAGCCACTTATAGGGGCTAGGATAATATTGTTAACTGCAAAGTTTGACTTGAAAGCTAGAAACCAGCTTCCAAGGTTCTTTATCTTCATATTGCAAGCCCTTGTCTCCTCCACCACAGTTGGTTCTTTTGCTGCATTATCCGGGTGCCAGCTAGCTAGTGGTAGAACATTTGTGTCCACTGGGAGCCATAAGGCTGTGGCTTCAATCACCTTCGGTTTCACCTTACTTGTCCAATAATGTACAAGAGAGATTAGTTGTTTTCTTCTTACCATTGGAATGGTGTTTTACAAAAGATAAATGGTATTAATCGATGAAAACCGAGAAAATCTAATTTATCGTTTTGACGTCTTTCCACAAAACTTGACTTTCATTTCTTTATTTGATCATCATACATATCATCTTTATAACAGGAACAACTTGACTTTCAACAAAATCCAAAACTAGACGCTAACATGTTTCCAAATTCTCGTTTTGGAGCCGCGTTAATTAGTTTGAAATCTAAGAGAAAAAGATAGAAGATACGTATGCATCAATGCATGGTCCTTTCCAGCCAATAATGCAGCTCCTTGAATTGACAATAAATTTAAAACAAAATGGACATACTTGTCAAATCTTGAAAAGAAAGCTAATGATTCAATACATATTTATTGGCATTTGGTGTAAAGATTTAATTTAGCTTAAGACAGAGTCCAACTGCAATTAATACGAGAAAGTTGAATAACAGAGGAAAAATTCCACTGCAATTAAAGTTGCCTGACGAATTATTCAGAATTTTCTGTGGCCGAAAAAGAGAGAAAGAGAGACACGTTATGTGTGGTTGCTTAATATTGACCCGTTGAATTGAACTTCTCAAGTGAATTTTGGTCCTTTGTATCATATACAAGGTCTAATAATTAAGTAACCTCTTCTTCTAAACAGTAGTGACAATATTTAGATGGTTGTCATTAATTATTCTGACATTACTTATATATGGATTCCCTGGTCACACCAAAAACCAGAAACGGTCTCTTCACAGTTCTCTCGTGATATTGCTGTGCCTTAATTTGATAAAGTCAACCTATGACTTATATATTATTTTAATTTGTCCCCACTGTCTTAATCAACATAGATTTTGACAGTATTAACCTGTCTGTATAATTATTAAACTTCAACTACACAACATTAAAGAAAATTATATATATTGTTCTCTTAAATGCTACCTAAACTTCCCTAAATTTATATATATTGTTCTCTTCACATGAATAATCTTTTGAAATTTAGATGATGTAAATAAATATATGCACACTAGAATTATCCATGTAAAAATATGAAAAAAGAAAATTAAAAGTTCTCTATGAGGTGGTTATAGCTCAACACCTAAATTTTTTTGAGCCATTATATTGAACATAATAATGAAGAGGATCCGACCCAATAAGAAGATCAAGATCAGACCCATTAGGAATAGGAAGATCTCTGTAAATTCTGTAATTTAGGAATGTATTGCTGTAATTTATATTTTATTATATGTGATTAGATTATAGCTAAATTAGCTCAAACAGCTATATGATAATCAAATCTTGTAATTATTAGGAAAGTTTGCTATTAGAAATGTATAACGGCTAATTGGCCAATTAGCCTATATAATGACCTGTAAACATTGTACAGAGATAATGGATACAATACAAACAACTTCATCTCTTTTTGTCTCTAAAAATAACACATTATATATTGCACAGTTATATTGAATATGACGTAATAAATCATAAAGAAGGACGCCACTGGTGATATCATTCATAAATCCTGCTTTTGTGTTAGCAACTTTCCAAGCCCCTTTCAAATTAAAGAACTTTCCAAGAACAAATGGGATTTCTTTCTACTATTCTATATATACTTGAATGGCAAGTTAATAATCTTACCTTTATACAATAAAAATTGAACAATCCGAAGAATCTTTTTTTTTTGACCTCGCCCGTTGTTTAATTAATACCTAGAACCACTTGACCTTTGTCATTATCTCAAAACACCCAAAATCTTTGACTTTTTCCAGAGGAATAGGTGATGAATCCCATATAAAACTATTTTTTAATTTTTGTCTCTTCTGAAATTCCTCAGATACTTTTCAAACTGGGGATATCGTATGTAATTCTGGTCTACGCACCGCGTATGTAAGAAGCGTACGTAATAGAATAGGTAAGAGAAAGCTGCATGCATGGCCCTGGCCTCTCTTATAAATACCTTAGCATATGTTCTCTTCATTCTATCCAAAAATTAAATAAAAAATCTTTACAGCTACGTACTTCAGAAAAAAAATCAAATCAAATCTGTACATAGCAAGTACATACTGATACAGGAGTTTAAGAAATTAGTTTTGGCGTTGTTGTACTTGTTGTCATCTGATATAGCTCCTCGTGTCATTAATTTTCGCCTCATTTTTCTCGGAGTGCAGTTACCGACTGAAATAAGATGGGATTAAGCAGTAATTACCTGCTTAAATTCATATATGTTCTTATTCTATTCGGTGTCTTTGCTCCTCCTGCCTTGGCTAAAATCCATCACCACACTTTCATTGTAAGTGCCCTTTATATACTAAATATGCATTAATTTGGTAATTATGGTTTATGGAAGCATATTGAAATGATATACAAGCTAGATATGGCAAATTCTAGGTAGTATATTTCAGTACGGATCCATGAAATGTATAATGAATTGAATACAAAGGAACGTAGGCACAGTTTTGAGTACAAAATTCATTCCCAGATTTGATACATGTCATTAGTCTTATGTTGAAAAGTCAACACACCTTTATAAAAAGAAAAAATTCAACTATGGTTGTCTAATCCAGCCATGCATAATCTTGACATCTTTGCATGACATGTAATCAATTAATAATCATATATCTAAGAATTAATATTATCTTCCTACACAGGGAATATATAAATCTAATTAGCAGTACTTCAACCAGTTGAAGACTAATTCAATTATAAGCAACCACTCCTAATTAAACACTAGCTAATTTGTAATTTATTTGCAGATACAAGAAACTCCATGCACCCGGCTCTGCAACACCAAGAACATCCTTACTGTCAACGGCCAGTACCCAGGCCCCACCATCTATGCTCGCAAGGGCGATACTGTGATTGTCAAGGTCATCAACCAAGGAAACAAGAACATCACCCTTCACTGGTATATATATTAATTGATCATACCTTATTAAGTTATTATATCTGATCCCTAATAAAAGAAACAATCGACTAACTACCAAATACATTTTTATGTCAGGCATGGCGTTGACCAACCAAGAAACCCATGGTCTGATGGGCCAGAGTACATCACACAATGTCCGATCAAACCGGGAGCCAACTTCACACAACGGATTCAGTTTACAGAAGAAGAAGGCACGCTCTGGTGGCATGCGCACTCTGATTTCGATCGTGCCACTGTTCACGGCGCAATTGTTATTCACCCGAGGAAAGGAAGCACCTTCCCCTTCCCCAAGCCCGACAAGGAGGTCACCCTCATTTTGGGAGAGTGGTGGAATGCTGACGTAAATGAAGTGCTACAAAAGGCACTAGCAACAGGCGGCGACGTTGATCCTTCGGATGCCAACACCATCAATGGCCAGCCAGGTGACTTTCGTCCATGCTCAAAGAATGGTATGTTGGTTTTCTATAAAAAGTCTAATAATTAAAGATATTTTAATTGCACTTGATAGAAATTTGCTTACAGAGAGTAGGATATTCCAATGATTTCGATTTCAAACTGACTGTTTCGAAACTTCGAAGCTAACTTACACAAAATCTCAATTTGTTGCAGACACTTTCAAGTTTCAAGTGCAGCAAGGCAACACATACCTACTCCGTGTGATCAATGCAGCTTTGAGCAATGAATATTTCTTCGCCATTGCCAATCACCAACTCACTGTTGTTGGGACCGATGGTAGTTACACCAAGCCGTACTCAACCGATTATATTATGATCACCCCAGGTCAAACAATGGACCTTCTTTTAAAGGCTGATCAGCTAAAGGACTCCTCTTCACCTTCTCGGTATTACATGGCAACCCGTCCTTACAATGGTAACACAGCTGTCAGATTCGACAGTTTTGTCGCCAGTGCCATTCTAGAATACAAAACAAATGAAAACACTTTCGCAACATTTCCCCTTTTAGCATCTTTACCAGAAATCAATGACACAAATGCGGCAACCGCATTTACTGACGGGATACGCTCTCTAGCAAGCTGGAACCACCCAGTTGATGTGCCAAAAATAATTGACGAACACATGTATATCTCAATAGCGGTGAATGTTGTCCCTTGCTCCGAAAACGATAACTGCACTGGTCCAATATTGGGCGACAGGCTTGCTGCTAGCCTAAACAATGCTAGTTTTCAAAACCCGCCAATTGACGTGCTAGATGCATACTATTACTCTATTCCTGATGTCTACACAGCGGACTTCCCGAACAAGCCACCGGTTTTCTTTAACTTCACTGAAGACACCATTCCACCAGAGCTTTTCCTTACACAAAAGTCCACAAAAGTGAAGGTTCTGGAGTACAATACAACTGTGGAGATTGTTTTTCAGGGGACTAATATTCTCGGTGGCGAGAACCATCCGATGCATTTGCATGGCCACAGCTTCTATGTTGTTGGCAAAGGATTTGGTATTTTTGACAAAGAAAAAGATCCTTTGTCTTACAACTTGGTCGATCCACCTTATGAGAACACGATTGGTGTGCCGAAGAATGGTTGGGCCGCAATTCGTTTTAGAGCAGCAAATCCTGGTGTTTGGTTCATGCACTGCCACTTTGACCGCCACACAGTCTGGGGAATGGATATGGTCTTCATAACTAAAAACGGGAACAACACAGATGCTAAAATGTTACCTCGGCCTCATGACATGCCACGCTGTTGAGGTACAAGATAGCTTCATATTTCAAATTTTATTATGTAAATAAAAATTCAATTTGTTCATAAATGACAATTGTAGTCATAGTAGGAAATTTTATTGATTATTTAATTCTTACAAGGAAATGTAATTGTGAATAAATTAATGCTGCAGTTGGTATTAATTTTTTCTTCATTTTTAAGATTTCACCTTTGATTCTCATATGCAATGAAGTAGTAAAATGATCTACTGTAATAAAAAAATAAAAAAAAAACTGGATTTGAAAAAAGAAGAAGATAACTTTGAATTTTCGATTTGTTTTTTTTTATTTATTTAATGAAATATCCGACGAATTGGAATGGTATTTTACAAAATATAAATGGTATTAATCGATGAAAACCGAGAAAAATCTAATTTATCGTTTTGACTTTCAACAAAACTTGACTTTCATTTATTTATTTGATCATCATACATATCATCTATATAACAGGAACAACTTGACTTCCAACAAAATCTGCTTTAATTAGATGGAAATGTAAGAGAGAACAATAGAAATTGATTTCCTCTGTTGCAGTTGGATCATGAATGCAGCTCCTTTAATTGACACTAAATTTAAAACAAAATGCACATACTTGTCAAATCTTGAAAATTAAGAAAGCTAATATAATGATTCAACACATATTTATTGGCATTTGGTGTAAAGATTTAATTTAGCTTAGACAGAGTCCAACTGCAATTAATACGAGAAAGTTGAATAACAGAGGAAAAATTCCACTGCAATTAATGTTGCCTGACGAATTATGCAGAATTTTCTGTGGCCGAAAAGAGATGCACGTCACGTGTGGTTGCTTAATATTGACCCGTTCAATTGAGCTTCTCAAATGAATTTTGATCCTTTGTATCATAAGGTCTAATAATTAATTAGTAACCTCTTCTAGTAAACAGTAGTAACACTTAATATTTAGATGATTGACATTAATTTTGACATTACTTATGGATTGATATTGTTGTTATGTCCTTAATTTAATAAAGTCAACCTATGACTTAATTATTACTTTAATTTGTCCCCTCTGTCTTAATCAACATATATAGATTTTGACAGTATTAACCTATATATCTGTATAATTAAACTTCAACTACACAACACTAAAGAAAATTATATATATTGTTCTCTTAATTAACTGCTACCAAAACTTCCCTAAAATTATATTATTCTCTTCACATAATAATTCTTTTCAAATTTAGATAACGTAAATAAACACACACACACACATGATGTAAATTAATAGATGCATTAGAATTATTCATGTTAAATATGAAAAAAGAAAAGTAAAAGTTCTCCATGAGGTGGTTAGCTCAACACCTAATTTTTTTTAGCTATTATATATTACACAGTTATATTGAATATGATGTAATAAATCAGAAAGAAGGACGCCACTGGTGATATCATTCATATATCCTGCTTTTGTGTTAGCAACTTTTCAAGAACAATCTGGACAGCCACTGTCAAGCCCCTTTCAAAAAAACTTTCTAAGAACAAATGGGATTTCTTTCTATATATACTTGAATGGCAAGTTAATGATCTTAACTTTATTATACAATAAAAATTGAACAAGCCTAAGAAGGGTTGGCATATTGACACCACACACATTTTAAAAAAAATTTAATGTATGGACAATTTTAACCCTCTTTAAATGTTTTGCAAATTATCATATTTTTTCACAATATAATTAATATAGTGATCATTTATTAAATTATTTGATTTCTATAATTGCTAGATTTTTTTTTCCCTTTTTTATTTTATTTTACATTGAGGTAATCTTTTTCTGCTTCATTTTTTTTCTCATAGATATAAATATAACTACAAATTTTACACGAATATCATCAATTAAATGAAAGATGATCGATTGTAAACAGTCTAGAAGAATAGTACTATTTGAGCTCGTTCAAGGACACTCAATGTTTCACTAACATGTTTCTTTTTTAGCGGTATATCATTAGGTACTAAACAAAAAACTAAAGAGCAATTTCAGATCAAAATTTAGCGTTGCAAAGACCTTTGCTGTGTCAGTGATCAGCAGCTCAGTACCAGCTGGGTTAGAATCATAGTACTCACCAGCCTCAAAAAATTAGAAATCCCAATTCGAGTCTTGCAAATTGGAAGAGAGTGTCATTATGCTTTTATTAATCACTCTATATATGTATCCCATTTTTCGCAGGAACATTTGAAACAAAATGCAGTGGAACCTTTATGGTTATCATGGGTCTTCCATTTTCATGGGACTGCCGTTGAAAATAGTTAAATATGTCAGCAAATCAGATTTTATTTCCAAGGGCCCTTCCTCCCTTTGGAAATAAAGTATGATCTCCATGGAAAAAGTGAGAATTATAGTAGTGGAAAGATGATAGCCCTAGAAATAATAAACAAGCAATGGAGGATAAATTTAAGGTCACTTCCTACCGACAATGGAGAATATAAATGTTAAGTGACAAAACAATTTTTTTTATAGTAGATTGTTAGAAAAATTGTATAAAAAAATTGTGAAGTTGAATAAACAAATTTTTTTTTATAGTAGATTGTTAAAAAAAATTGTGAAGTTGAATAAAATAAATCGATATATACAATGATGATATATTATAATAATATAATACAATTATTCACTGTTGTAGTTCTCCTAAAAAATATTTATTATGTTAATCTAATTTCTAAAGAAATAAATCATATAATAACATATGACAGAGAAACATATTTTGATCAAATAACATACTTTATAAAATATAACTTTTATGGAAAAAAAATTATGTGATAATAGAAAGATAATCAGTTTTTAAAGGAAACACTTATGAAAGATAAAATTGTCTATATTGTAAAATATTTTGATAATGTTATGTTAATAAATTTTTGTTGTTGTTTTAATATCATCAACCCCTAAGAATCCCTAAACCAAACTCTTATTTGACCTCACCCATTGTTTAATAAAAGTAAAATGTACTTAGAATCACTTTACCTTTGTCATTATCTCAAAACACCCAAAGTCTTTGACTTTTGAAGAGGAATAGATGGCTGAATCCCAGATAAAACTTTATTTTTTGTCTCTTGTGAAATTCCTCAGATACTTTTCAAACTGGGGATGTCGTATGTAATTCTGGTCTATGCACCGCGTATGAAAGAAGCGTACGTACGTAATAGAATAAGTAAGAGAAAGCTGCATGCATGCATGTATGGCCTCTCTTATAAATACCTTAATTAGCCTAAGATCTCTTCAATCTAACCAAAAATTAAATCAAAAATATCTACAGCTACTTCAGAAAAGAATTAATATTATCTTGTAAGATTTTTGTTTGATATAAAATTGAACATTATTTTCTATTTTCTATTTTTAGATGAAAATATTAAGATCTTAAAAGAAAAATTGAGGGCATAGTGTAAGATTGAACATTAATTTTTGTTTGCTATAATATTCAACACTTTTCAATATTTCCCATTATTAAATGAAGATATAAAAAAAAAATTGAGAACATAGTGTAAGATTGAATATTTTTGTTTGTTATAAAATAGAACACTTTTTATTTTTTATTTTTAAATTAATATATTAAGATCTTAAACAAAAATTGAGAACATAGTGTAAGATTGAATATTTTTGTTTGTTATAAAATTGAACACATTTCATTTTCTGTTTTTAAATGAATATATTAATATCTTAAAAAAAAATTGATAACATATTATAAGATTGAATATTTTTGTGTGCTATAAAATTAAATATTTTTAGATGAAAATATTAAGATCCTAAAAAAAATTACTGTAGCAGTACTAAACCGCCCCACAATGAGACAGTCTTCTAAAAAAAATCTGAATAATAATAAAAAATGTAGCAGTACCAAACCGCCCCACAGTGGGGCGGATGGGGCAGTTTGGTTATTTTGAATTTTTTTTTATTTCTAGTTATTATTATTAATTTTTTTATTTTATGGTTATTAAAAAATCTCGGGATAAATAGCGTGTGCATATATACAATTAAGAAATTCTATCCCAGTTACATCTCCCTTATCTGTTTATACATTTTCATTTTATGAAACAACGGGCGAGTTCAAGGCACCGAGTTTGTGTTAGAGATTTTTCGGCTTTGTACAGGTTTTGTTCAATTTAATTTTGTTGTGCTGCAAAGTTAAATTATTGGACCGACTAACTATCCCCTAGTTAATTTTTCTCATTCATCCCTCAGTCATTAACTACTTAGAGAACTGCTAATTAAGTGGGGGACCATCTAATATTTGATAGATTTTTGTTAGTTCCAAAGACATTTAGAGGGGGTTGAATAGAGTTTTTTTAAAAATTTTAAACAAAGTTACGAGCTCCTAACATGTCTTAAAGTTATTTTTGGCGAAAAATCGAATAATTTAGTCCTAAACTAAAATATAAAATAATAAAGCAAATAGTAGAGTTTAGAGACACTTGACACGAGAGTTGTTTACAAGTTTGGCACTAATGCTTATGTCATCGGGGCTCATGACCTTCGAGATGGCGCGTCTTTCTTTATCCAATGAGAAAGAAAATACAAGGTGAAACCGGTGAACCTTTACAATCTTCTAGGAAGTCACATGGCCCGAGCACAAAATTAGCTCACGAGTACTAAAGGCTCAAGAATAACAAAGCGAGCAACTAAGACTCAAAGGTAAAGAGTTGATAATCTTACAGGATCACTCTAAGAGTTTGTGTATTGGTTGAATAAACTTGAGATTGATTGTGAATATTGAAGTTGAAGTGTACAAGCAACAACGGTTTTTTTTAGATCTGAGAATTTGAAATATTGAAGTTGGAGGCTGCTAGAGTGATGATCCAAACCTTGATATTGCTTCTATTTATAGAGAGCTAATAAAAAAAGTAATTATAACGGTTGGTCATATTATGCTAGACTACCGTTGTAACGGTTGCTATAGCGGGAGTCTCTGAAAATCCTACCGTTCGGTGACGGTTCCAACCGAATTAATCCGTCACTCGCTGGTAGATGATTTATTTAATATGTTACAACAGTTCCTAAACCGTTGTAACGGTAGGTCTCACTTAATTCATTCTCAAACTTATTTTACCAATTTTTACAGATTAGTTATCCTAATCTTGAGATGATGCTTCTGCTGTCAAGTGTCTTATGCTTCATGACTACATCCTTGATAGTGTATAGCAATTTATTATTTCATTATTGATGTATAATTCTTGAATCTTCTATTGTCCTGAACCTACACAATATCTCAAGACAATAAAATTATCAAATTCAATTTATATATGTTTTGCAAATCTAGTCAAACAGGCAAGTAGATTATGACACAATCTAACAATTTTTTCCTTTTGACGATTTGCAAAACATATATATCAAGTGAGTGCATAAATTGGTTGTTTCCCAAAGTTCATAATTTTTAAATTTGTTTTCCCTTTTTCTTGTGTTTGTGTGTGTGGTGTCATGGAATACTAATATAGAATGAACTTGTGATATCTCTGCTCCTTCTTGGAAATGTTCAAAAGGGTTGAAATAAAATATAGTTATGCTCAAAACGAAGAGAGGGCTACCCCTCAATTCATGCACTCCTCCTTAATTTGATAAAATTGTACACTAAGACCTAAAAATAACATATCAATAAAATTTAAAATTAAAGCACGCATAATTGCACTAAACAATTGAATTTTTGAAGTTTATAAAGTGCAATATGTGGCAATTCAACTCCTTTTAGTCATGATATTATTGAATTTTATATTTTTGTTCCTAAATATCAATTTAGAAATTACTTGATCATTCTATTCTTCTAAATTTAGAAAGTATTGAAATTTAATATAGATCAAGTGTATTTGGCTCTTATTTTAGGCTAGCTATTGAAATTATTGCGCGAAGGTTTCAAATATTGGAATTTTTTATTTTTAATTTTATCATTTATTTCATCTAATCAAGGTAATTTTGAATTCATTAATGATAAATTAAGACAGCCTCTAGGTTAGGCGAAATTTTGAAATTTTAAATTTGAATTTGATCATATTTATTCTTCTAAGTTAAGGATATATTGAAATTTAGTTTATGATCAAATATGCTTGCCTCTGAATTTGATCATATTTATTCTTCAAATGTGCTTGGGGATCAAATTTTTACAATTTTTATTTTTATTAAAATATGCTATTTTTTAGTGGTCCAGAATTGTCTAAAAACCATATTTTTGTAAAATACTTAATAAATAGTAAAAAAAAATTTCAAAAAAATATATAATATGATTTCCAAGCACATTTTTAATATAAATAGCATTTTGAACGATTTGGATCGACTATTTGGACTTTAAAATTCTCAAAACCGAATTATTATAAGTTATTGTAACTTATAAATGTTGTAAGTGGATCCCTCCTCATATATACACACACACCATTTCTGGTTCTTGGTGAAACCAGGAATCCATAATAATTAATATAACAATTAATGCCAAGCATCTAAATTTTGTTACTGGGTTTTATAAGAAGAGGTTAATAAATTAGTTAGACCTTTGGTCCAAAAGTTTTCTTGGAGCTCAATTGAACGGGTCAATATTAAGCAGCCACACATAGCGTGCATCTCTTTTCGGCCACAGGATTTTTTTTGAGTAATTCGATAGGTAGCCTGTTTTTACTTTTTAGTTTTTACCATATAAAAGAACAGTTTAATTTTTCTTCAGTAATTAAACTTTCTCGTATTAATTGCAGTTGGACTCTGTCTAAGATAAATTGAATCTTTAGATTAAGTCAGGAGCAGCGTCAAAATATTGAGATTGAAAAAAACTAAATAATTCAGTATAGTATAATTCCATATTATGAAGAAGCTGAACATAAAAATTACAAGATTTAGTAAACAAAATTATTAATTATTAATTTTGAATGAGTTCAACACTTATTCCTCAGCCCATGTATCAAATGTCAACAAATATGTTTTAAATTCTTTAAATTTTTTAGAACCAATTTTTAATCTAGTAGCAAAAGACAGTGTTTTGTGTATGTAAAAAGTCGTAGATTTGAAACCCAACTGAAAGATTCTTTCTAAATATTAGAATGTTGGAATGCTTGATTCAACTCTCTCGTCAAGAAAAAAAAAATAATAACTAGCTTTCTTTTGAAGATTTGACAAGTTTGTGCAAAAAAATTTCATAAAAAAAAACTTATAGATTCAATTAAAGCAGCTGTTTTTATGGTCCAACTGCTATAGAGGAAATCAATTTCTATTGGCTGAAAAGTACCTCGGATTGATGCATATATGCATTCAATTTATTTAGTCTTGTCTTTACATACATCCACAAAAAAATAAAGGTCAATTTTGTCTTTTACATATTTTTACAATTAACTAACGCGGCTCCAAAACGAGAATTGGAAATTCGTACGTGTCTACTTTCGGATTTTGTTGAAAGTCAAGTAATCCCAGTTATGTAGATGATATATATGATGAACAAATAAAGAAATTTTAGTCAAGTTTGTTGAAAGTCAAAATGATAAATGAGGAGGGATAACATGTACTTTTTTTGGTGACATCATATTTATTTATATTTTCAAAATTTAGATAGTGGATTAATATCGTTCAGTATGATAGATATATTAAAATGTGCATGCAAATTAAATTTTACATTTTATGAATTTTTTTTACTATTTATTAAGATGGGTACAAAAATTCAATAGTCTGAAAACAACAATTTGATAAATACTTAATAAATAGTAGAAAATTCAAAAAAAATGTAAAATTGTTCTTGATAGGTTTGGATCGTATTGAACGTTTTGTAAAATTCAAAAAAATCGCAAGTATATTTTAATACATCCATCATATTGAATAGTTTAGATCAACTATTTGGACTTTAAAAAAATTTTAAAAATAAAGTGTAATCCGGTGTCAATAAAAATAAAATGTAAGTGGACAAATTTTATTTTCTTGGTTTTTATGGAAATAGCGATACACCACGGAAACTCTTTTCTTATAACAGATCCGTTTAAACGGAGACAGGATCCTCATTTAGAGCCTCGGTGTGTCTTCATTATTATTGGGCCACAAAAGTGAGCCCAAAATAACCGAAATGAAAGAAAATTTGAAATTTTTATTTCTGATACGCTGTATAGCACAATTAGACATTTAGACAAGTTGTACAATGTTAGCTACTTAGCTCTCCATATTTTATTCCTGCTTTTTAAGCACCAAATAATGTTCACTGTCAGTTTTCTTCAAGTTAAATCTTGGTTGTCCGATTGGTTGGGTATGTCATTTATTGCATCTGATGTGAAGAATATTACATTTGTACCATTTGAGTCAATTATATATAATTACATCAACCAATCCAATTTTATTTTCTATATCTGATAATTTTTATGGAGGGTGTGATTTAAAGCACTAAATTTACAACATTGAGCTTAGGATCTTATTTTCTTCTCAACCACAACTTGGTAAAACCGTTTGAGACTTTCAAGATTGAAAGCTAGCTAGCGAGGCGAGGTGCAAGGGTGAAGAAAGTGCAGTCAAGTCATTTCTCACTCTATTATTGATTGGAGATGTATGAGATCTAAAACTCTATGTTCGCTCATACATGTGGCACGGATTATACTACGTGAATGATTGCATATTTATTAGTAAGGTCATACTCACGATGCTAGAAAATTTTAAAAAAATTGTACTTGCTAGCATCTAGTATTCCTACAGTCAGGCCTTATCTGTGAAGTATTTTCAGGAATGTTGTTCCTAAATTTCGTGAATTGGCACGCTTATATTAGTGTTGTGATCTAAAAGTCAATTCTTAAATGATTATATACTAAGTTTTGTTCATATATTAAATAATTTAAATTATTTGTGTTCCCAAAAGTTTTATCATTTATGGATCAAATAGGTGTTAAGCTCTGTAAATGTTGGTTACGAGTAGAACTAGGGTGTTCTTAAGCTCACCGATTTTTTGGTGAACATAACTCTATCAGAATGACTTCTGCTAATGAATTCAAACCATTATAAGTGATGTTTTTCGCGAGCGATGCATTTACATATCAATTTTTTTAATTTTTCAATTAATTTAGTATATAGTCAAACGGTAAAAAAAATATATATATAAGTTAATTTAAATCTATTAAATTAATTTTAAATTATTAATTTGACATGTAAATTCATCATTCATAAACTAAATTAATTTCAACTGTTTGAATTCAGTATTTGAGATCATCCTGATATATATTTAGGTTAAGTCCATTAAAGACCTCAAGCTTAGAAACACTCTTAATTCTACTCTGTTTGATTAGTCTAAATAGTTCCTAACTTTGACAATTAGCGTGCCATATTGACTCATCACTACAAAACTACCATTTTTATTAAATAATAGATATAATTTACGAGTAGGTTAAAATGTATCATTGGTTTTGTACCCAACTATATTCCATATATCTATCTCTGTTCTCAAAGTTCAAACAGTCTATCCAAACCGCTCAACATGATCTCAATATTAAAATGTGATTAGAAACAAATCTTTATATTTTTGGAAAAAAAATCCGATTTTTTTAAGATTGGTACAAAATTACTGTTTCTTGATTATTCAAAAGCATTGATTTTGTATATATATCTAAAAATAGTAACAAGTTCCAAAAAATAAAAAATTTGGTCTCTAAGCACATTATAATACAGAGATCATGTTAAACGGTTCAGATTGCCTATTTGAATTTTGAGAATAAAAATAAAAATCTAGAATATAATTGAAATATAAAACTAATAATGTATTTTAAACCTACTCATATTTTACCCACCATAAATAAACTAATAATGTATTTCAGATCTACATTAATCCCATAAATGTAAATGTGTGCTGAAAAAATGATATTTAGAAAAAAAAAAAAAAAAAAAAAAAAGTGGGCCCAAATATATCCAGTAGGAAAGCTCGATGATACCTATTGATCTACTATATTTTTTTTTTTTGAAGAAAACAGAGGTTGGCCCCTATTTAATTAAAGAATGATACGTTACATGAGTCATGTTACACATCATTAGTGTATGGAACTATGAACGAAGGTATGAGAGAAAAACATATTGACTAATAAATGATTGTGAGGCGGAAATGCAAAATAAAATAAACCTTCAATTAAAAAGGATTGCTTTAGGTAAGCCTTCCTTTTTGTGAGTTCAGAAAGTAGTCAAGTAAAAGGAAAAGCATGTCACTAACTTTCAAAAAAAAAGAAAAGGAAAAGCAAGTAAAAGAAGTAAAGCTTCCAGAGTGTGATCAATGGTTTCGTCTCCGACAGTCCCGAGCTGTAGCTCCACTGATTCATGAGGTCTTCTGTCCCTCTTTCCGAGTCTCTGAAGCCATCTCATATATTTTCGTGAATTTTTTTTGGAGTTTTTATTTTTTTTGCTTTCTAGTTGTGGTACTGAATTATTTCCGAATCAGCAGGAATTTTAATTTAGTCCTGCTAAATCAAACTCCAACTATTAGTTTGTCACTACTCAAAGGACTCTTAGAGTATTCAAAGATATATCAAATATATGAGATGGCTTCAATAGTTCTTGCGTGAGGTACTTGACAATAGATTTTCCCAAATAATTCGTGATTCGTATTCTATTAGCGAATAAAGTAAAAAAAAAAAAAAAAAAAAAAAAAAAAAAACACAAATTATTTGCGAATTTATCGCAAATTATGTTACTATGCTATGAGTCATGCATGCTCTTTTTCCTTGCCACATACAAGTCAAACCCCATAAAAAGCTGACATTCTGTAATGTGTAACAATAACATTAACAATTGGTGTGTGGAATGTGTATGTCTGAACCAATCATAGCACGTGTATTATACAAACTTCTTAAGCATAGCACGTGCAGTGTGCACATGTATCCAGTACCTTAGACTGAAATTATTTGCAACAAAAATTAAGAAAAAAAAAAAACAGCTACGTGCCCTAAAAATATAATTTGTCAAATAAAAACTTAATTGATGTAAAAAATGATTGCTTAATTAGGTCGATTAATCGGCCAATTAATCGTTGGTAGTGATCAAAATGTTATGATTTTTTTTAACTAATTGATTGATTATTCTCAATTATACATAACTGATTATTTCCGATTAATTGCTTAGCAATATCCCATCCGTCCGACGAGCGCATACCGTTATTTACAACACTGTCTTGATCTAGTCAAACCATTTAAACCAATTACATGTTTAGGAGATTTCCAAACTGAATTTAAGCATCTTTATCACAAACTACTAACTTAGCTGTCTAATTAATTCTACTTTTAAATTAAGAGAGGGTTTAAATACTTCCATATATCATGTCTCTACTTAATTTTCTAATAACTAAAGTTCTAAAATGTATATGTCAAAATAAATTGAATTATTTATATCATTTTTGTTTCTTGAAACGTTATCATTTGTAGATCATTTTAAGTTGGAAACTTAAATTGTAAAACTCTGTAATGTGAATGATAATTGCTCTAAATAATTTCTATTTTTGATAATTAACATGAAATACAAATCGATCATTACAAAATTAGTATGTGAATTAAATAATAACCATATTTTGTAAACTATAGATAAGAAGTTATAAATACGTGTTGGAAAACATGACATCTGAAAAGAATGTTGAGCCAAATATATGTAGTTAAAAAAGCTCAAATTTACCGACGATCTACTCGTAGATAGGATACTTTTCAGACATCTCATGAAGGAAGGGAGCAGCTTGGGTTCCGATACCTATCGGACTCAGTTTGAGTCCGATGGGATTCATAACCATCTGATCCACTTTAAGATTCATGTGCACGAATATTAAAGCATACACGTATGGATATTAAAACGGGTCGGACGGTTATGTCACTGGTACTAACTAATTATTGGTTTTTCATGCATGGAAAGTAGACAAATCACCCAAGGTTTGTGGGGGAGAATTTGGAGAAGAACAAACATTTGTTTTTTCGGCTTGAGAGCCTAGCGAAGAGGCACAAATGCACAACTGCTCAACTAGCTCTGGCATGGGTTCTTCATCAAGGGGATGATGTGGTTCCCATCCCAGGTTTGCTTGATTTATTTTCTATCACATTCCTTCTGAAATGGGTATTTTTAGAAACCAAACATATTCCTTCTCAAGTTGTAGAAAATATATGCTTGTAAATATTGACTTTTTCATGTGTTGGTTATTTGAAATGGTGATATAAATTAGTGAAGGAAAAATTAATCAATAATAACCAGACAACTACTATAATATCTAAAATGATACACAAAAGTGGGTTATCAATTATATCTATAAAAAAAAAACAATGAGGCTATGGTACACTATGCATAGAGCATGGTTTGTACTTTGGATCAATATCTCCATTGACAATGTCCAAATAGTCAACGTGAATTGTTCAACGTGATCTCCATATGAACATGTACTTGCAGACTAGATTTTACATTTTTAAAGAATTTTTTTACTATTTTTTGAAATAGATTACTACTTTTTGAATGATCTAGAATCTTTAGATCAAGTGATTTTCAAACTAATAATTTTCTCTGTGTACGTTATATCAGGAACAGGCAAAATTAAGAACTTGGATAGCAACATAACACAGTGAAAGTGAAACTCTCAGTCTCTCAGATGAAGACATCAAAGAGTTAAGTAGTAAATGCAAATGATGTGGCAGGTGATAGAACATGAACATACAGTGGATATGAGCACGTACACAAGCTGGAAATATGCAAATACACCACTTCTCAATCTGTGAGAATAAGATTATACAATATGGTTCAAGAGATAAAAGATGAACATCTGGGGCATTAGAGCGATGTTGGTACGGTTTCTACAAATGGGTGTGTTTTTTTTTCGCATTTGCAATTTTTCAACACTTCATTCATTCATATTTATAGGGTGTTTTTATCGCATTTTGCAATTTCTCAACACTTCATTCATTTATATTCTATGGAGATGGAGGGGATCGATACCAGCAAATCTACTTTCATCAGTAACATAGTGGCCCTGTATGATCGATGGGCAGCAGTTTTGGTACCTTTATTATAAACTTGGATAGGCCTTCTTTTAATATTTAAGCAAGGAAAAAGAATCCAAATTAGAAATCTAAAATAAGGCTTTTTGTTACTTTTGACTTGTAAGGATAATGCTGACGTTCATAATTTTTTATGGATGCTGGCAACTATCAACTTTTCAGAAAAATTAGAAACATTAGAACATTGCAATTATTATCACCCATTTACAGAATCTCCAAAAGACAAAATAAATATGTAGCGAATTATAGTTAGTTTTGTTTCTACTTGTAGAGAATAAATATGTTTATATTTATTTGAGCTGCAGAAATTTTGTTTATATTTACAAAAAGGATGAGCCTTCAGTTCGTTGTGCTCAAATTGGAAAATAGTGAGTCTGTATGATTATCCGTACTCGTGCTATAAATTGAAAAATTCCAGTTTTATTCTTTAAAATTTTTAATTTCTACAAAAAATTATAACATTGCACCCTCTTGTAAAAATAAAATTACATAATACTTATTTATCTAGCCTCTCCTATTTCAATTTTCTGATTCCGTCCTTCAAGAAAGAAAAGGGTCAATAACAAACTAAAAAATAAAATTAGGGGTTACTTTGTCTTTTAAAGAAAAAATACCCGCCAAATTCCAAACAAACTTTCTTTCGTTCAGTCAAAATTTGTCAAAACTAAAAAAATACCACTACTCTCGTTCAATAATGCTAACTTAAAGTCTAATTAAAACCCCTTTCTTGTTCAAACAAAACTTCCAACAAACATTCTCTCTAACCTCAAAACCCAAAATTAGGTGCAAACCAAAACCTTCTAATCCCTCTCTCCCTTGACTAATTAACCACATTTTTCAGACCCTAACTCGTCTACAAATTCCCTGCCCCTCCTCCCATTTAATCAGAATCTTAAGCCAAATCAAACATTAACCTTAAATATAGCACATACAATTTAATTATTTTTGAGTTATGATTAGAAGAACAGGCCTCATTGGTGGTGTGAGTAAAGGAAATGGTGTGGTGGCTGTGGCCGTAGATGGCAACAGGAATAGCCAATATGCACTTAAATGGGCTGGGGACCACCTTCTGACACATGGCCAGATCTTCTACCTGTTACACATTCGCCGAAAGATTACTTCGGTTTCTACACATGGTGAGATTTGTTTTGTATTTGATTCTTGAGTGAGGCTAGCTATGGTAATATGCGTAGCGCACTTTGGTCTGTACGATAGATGCATATCTTTATTTTCAAAGTATAAATAGTCGATACATTCCGCTCAACATGATCTCCATATGACAATGTTGGATGCCAAATTTATCATTTTTCAAGAACTTTTTTACTATTTTTGTAAATAGGTACAAAATCAGTTGATCTAAAGATTCCAGACCATTCAAAAGTAATGATTTTCTACCTATCTAGAAAAATAGTAAAAAATATTCTAGAAAAATAAAATGTGATCTCCAAGTACATTTTCATCATGATAAATGGTTCGGATCGACTATTTAGACTTTGAAAATAAAGATATGGATCTATAGTACTTACCAATATAGCCTCACTCTTGATTCTTTATATTATTTACTCTTACTGGACTAACATTTCTGAAGTAGGTTAAAAGTTATCTATTACAAAAAATGGAGGGACAAAATAGGAATTTAAAAACTTTGGTTCTTATTCAAAGTTTAATTTCTAAAATGACCATTCAATGGAGTTTATGACAAATACAGTTAAATTAAATTTCTTCAAAAATGACCCTTCAATGATTTATATTTCAATTTTTGCCAGTATCTTTCTCATACTTAACAAGAATTTTTAAACAAATTGATTCTATAGATGACTATCTCCCGATATCGAATGGGGATGATGAGGTGCCATCACAATTTCTAGAGCAGTGTGACCTCCAGACAAGAGAACTTCTTCTTCCTTTTCAGTATTTCTGCAACCGTAGAGGAGTATGTACCGTACCTTTATTGTTAGCGTCAGTCTGGTCATACCTCCTAATTATCTGCTGTGTTAATTAGACACCGCCAAGTAACAAGCTGATATCATACTTACTCCTTAGCAATTGAGAATCCTACCTCTATTGGAAAGGATGATCGAAAGTGTAATCATATTTAACCTGATGAGCAACCTCGAATTAGGAAAAATCTGAATAGCTATAAAAAAAAATTCACCTGCACCCTACAAATGTGGAAACAAAAGAAGATATGAAGTACATTCCATGTACTTCTGTACTGTGTCAATAATGAGCAAAAAAACTTGATAGTTTCCAAGTTTGGGGCAATCTTTTTTTTTTTTAAGGACAATCTTCTTATAAATGGAATGCGAGGGGTGTGTGTGTATATATATATATATATAATAGTATATACTTCTCACTTTTGAAAGGTATTGATGTAATTAAATGTAAATTATCATTGATGAATTTATCTGACAAAAAAAAAGTCTATCTTGCAGATTTTGAAAAGGAGGGACTTTTTTTTGTAACTTAGTAATATACATTGGCTCTTTGCTGATTTCTTCTAATATCTTGAACTTTCTTTTTGGTATGTTCACATGTGTGGTTTGCACTTTGCAGTTACAATGCAAGGAAATAATATTGGATGAAATAGATGTCGCAAAGGGAATCGTGGATTTTGTGATGCACCGCTCAGTTGACAAGCTTGTTGTGGGAGCATCAAACCATGGTGCAATTGCTGGTGCATTTATGAGGTCCTTTTTATTTTGTGTTTTCTAATCATAGTTTGTGGAATTTGTTGTTTTATAGAATTTACTAAAGACTCTCTGTAGTAATTGCTTAGATGGGGGATTTCCTGAAAACATGGAAGATATCTTTGTAATGATTGCTTCAATAATATTTCTCTAAATAAATGAAGGAGAAGTCAGGGGATGATTTCCTGGGGGATAGAGAGGAGTGTACTCAAATCTTTTTGACAATTTTCAGGGTGCAAATGAAAATTTTATGTATTCATTCTCATTGATTGGCTGATAGAAACTGAAATCATATTTAATTTTTCTTTTTCTTGGATCACAGAGCATTTGCAAAGCCAGATGTGTCAACTGCTGTTTGTAGAGCTGCACCTGATTTTTGTAGCGTCTATGTAATTGCAAAGGGCAGTAAAATAGTATCAGTTCGGCCAGCTTTATGCCCAAACAAATCCAGCAATTGGCGAAATATAAGATTCAGTGGAGAGATTGAATCAACTGCAAAAACCTCCTTCCAGTCAGTTAAAAGTTAGTATTTACATATTACAACTGGAAAATTTTAATTTTTGTTGGCTCTTTTTCTAAGTTTAAAATGACCATAAATTCTTCAGTTGCAGGCGACCCATGCACTCATGAAATTGAACGAACTCCAAGGTTGTTGTTGACATTTTTTCTTTTAAATATATTATTTTAAGTTTTTTTTTGTATATCTTTATTATCATATTTTATATGCTTAGATGTAACTTTAGGTGGCATACTGGCATGTCAGGTATTTTTTTTTGTATTTAGGCGGTAAAGTTTGTCTACCTGTTCTGGACCTATCTGGATCGGACAAAAAACAAATTTTGCAATTAATGTTCCTGAAGCTTAAATCTTAGCATCTAGTTCATTAAAGTCGATATCTGTCGGTACCAGCAAATGTCCCATGTAATACCAACTTAGTCCCATTTAGACTATTTTTTCTTACAACTTCAATATTTCATTTGTCTTTTGTCAGGCAATCATTTGAACAATCATCCATAGCAACATCTTTGTATAACGATAGAATCGGAGATAAAATTAAATGTATTCATGAGGATGAAAGTGTAAACTGCCACGAGAGTTTCATTTCATGCCGCAGCCCGTCTCGTGCTAGCCTTGACCTGACCCCACCGGCTGAGTATATCAGTCAAGATTTAATAAACAAAAATGGCAGAAAACTACCTTCTCCATTATCCAGTTCAGGTCACCACGAAGATAGTGTTTATCAGGATGGACCTCTACGCCTCGTTTCAAAGGATCAAATGGTAAGAGATTCTAATAATGGAATGGCAGTACTGGTACCGGCTATGGTACTAGATCAACTAATTTTTTGAACTTCCATTTATTGGTAATAGCATAAATTTTATTGCCTCAATAAATTATTTTTCTAAGAACCTCAATTAAAAATGTTTTCAGTACTGCACCTGTGAGGCTCCTGCATACTGCGTTGAAACTTGAACGAGTGACAACTTTATTTTGGTAGCTCAGTGTTATAGATACTTCTAGTAAAATCACAATTAGTTTAGAATGTATTTCCACATAATTTGGAAGCAGAGTTGGAATTGTTAAAGCATGAGCTGAAAAGGAAAGTTGAAATATCACTTGAGGAGACTCGAACAATTATTTGGAGTTAAACTCCAAATAATACAATTTTACCTCATACTTTGTCTTGCAATACATAATTCAAGGAGGGATGTTTTACTATGCTTTTTATCCTCACAGGAATTCAAGAAGTACAGTACAGAATCATCAGGATCTGATCTGACAGAGGAGGATGAAATGGTGACTACACCTTTAAAGCAGAGAACACCAACCCCGGCACCAGAGACAAGGGAGAAAAGGATGCTAATAGAAGGTTTTGTATCAGATGTCAGTTACCGTCGTTACAGCATGGATGAAATCGATCTTGCGACCGATTATTTCTCCGATCGGCTCAAGATAGGAGAGGGTGGATATGGACCTGTGTACCAGGCAACTCTTGACCACACACTTGTTGCAATCAAAGCTCTTCGTTCCGATATATCTACAACTCAGGGATTGAAACAATTCCAACAGGAGGTATACTATAGATGTAAATTTTACAGTTACATCTGGTGGTGTCAAAACAATCCCAATGCCATATCAACCTTTTGCCTAACATTATTTTAACCAACCAAGTCTAATGACAACTAGTTCGCCAAAACTGTCCCAAATGTCTTTTTATATCTTTCATCTTAGATATAATTATTTTGTTCTGTATAGAGGTGTTCTGGTACATGTCGTACTTATTATTTTTCTGGTTAAGTTTCTCAAAAACTTCCACAAAATGTAGGATTGCACACAAATTATAAAATAATTTAAGAATTACTGCTTAGGATTTTGCATCGCCTTATACTTGATATATCGTACCAAATGAGTGTAATAGCCTTTGTCAAGTCAATCTGAGCTAACATCCCTCCGTAATGTGTCTTTCAGTTGGAAGTATTAAGCTCTATCAAGCACCCAAACATGGTTAACCTCTTGGGTGCATGTCCCGAGTACGGGTGTTTAGTATACGAGTACATGTCAAACAGGAGTCTTGAAGACCGCTTATCATGTCAATCAGGCACACCTCCTCTCCCATGGCAGCTTCGCTTCAAAATTGCATTTGATATTGCAACAGGCCTACTGTTTCTCCACCAACAGTGCCCCGAGCCGCTTGTTCACCGGGACCTCAAGCCAGGAAATATTCTTCTTGATCATAACCTAGTGGCGAAGATTTCAGATGTTGGTCTTGCTAGGTTGATCCCTTTGTTGCCTGGTTGCTCCAACTCAACTTTGTACCACATGACAGCTGCCGCAGGTATATATCTTGTAAATAATAAAACAAAAGAAAGTATATATTGATGTGTAGATGGATCTAGTTACCAATTAGAAGACAGAGTTCTAATATGTAACTGACACATAATCTGATATTATTATGTTGATTCAATTATTGTAAACACCAATATAAATATATAATTCCATATTGAATATAGGATTAGTTTTACTGATACATACCGGCATGTACCAGGCCATGACCCATGACTGTGACTTGGTTGTACTTTTAGTACAGAGAGTTTAATTGTACCTAAAGAAACATATGGATACCTGTATAGTTCCTAACCAAAGAAGCATATATGGCAGGTACATTCTGCTACATAGACCCGGAATACCAGAAGACTGGCATGGTTGGCACCAAATCGGATGTTTACGCACTTGGCATAATATTCCTCCAACTAGTAACAGGACGGGGCCCCATGGGCCTCACCTATAGTGCCATGACTGCTCTAGAGAAGGGTAATCTGCGCGACACTCTGGACCCGAAGGTGCCAGATTGGCCATTGGATGAGACAAAGAGACTTGTAGAGCTGGCACTCAAATGCTCTGAGCTCAGGCGAAAAGACCGCCCCGATTTGGGATTGGTGATCTGGCCCGAGCTGAGTCGCTTGGCTGCTTTCACTGAGTCTAGGCATGATAGTTAGTTCTTCATGCGACATCACGGCTGCCAGAGCTTTTAAGGTGAGAACTTTTGAATTGTTAGTCATTAAAATTACACCAAGGTTACAAAACTTTTTAAGATATTGAGCAATATTAGTTGAAAAAAGTCATTTCTCTGGACTCTTTGGCCGATTTAGTGGGTAAAGATTTTAACAGAGCAGTCTTGACTTCATGCAACACACAGACTATAGAATCAAAACATGGCATGAAACCAAAAAACTACTCTGTTAAAATCTTTACCCAATTTTAGTTGCAAATCTTATATGTAAGTTGCGGGTGTTTAGTATGTCATTTTATATAATTTAATTTTAAAGCTTGATGTATTTCTATTTTTGTAGAATATGCCTAAGGTGGCAATGGATAGTTTTGCTACGACAAGTACTATCAAGAGAGCATCTTGTGTGCTGTTAAATTATAGCATACGCGTTGTGATGAAGATTGCGATCATTTTATTTTTCTCTCATGTAAAAATGTGCAACTAATTGCTCTGTTTTCTTAACGCTTGATTGCGGGACATTAGCACGTAAGTGAAAGTGCTTTCACAACTTTACTTGTAGATATATTTTTGGAACTTGCAACTGTTTATTTTCGTAGTTACAAAACTTGATGTAATTAGCTTTTGAAAATGATTGAGGAGAATTTACAAACTCGAATTAATACTGTACCCTGCACCTGTGAATCATCTGAGCAATCCAATTCGGCCAATCTTAATCCGACGTCCAGAAATCTCACCTTTTTTTGGCTTTTTCTAACAATCACCTTTTTTTTTGGCTTTTTTTATGTAAATAATTGTCTCTGCAATCAAATCTCCCAAAGGTCACAACACCATAAAAATCTATGGAGGACCACTTACACTAAATGGGGAGACTATACACGTTCCTAAAAATATTAATATTGCCATAGTAAAGCAGTTCCTGTGGTTCTTTCATGTGTATCTGATGTTTGGGTGTGACAGTTATAACTATCTGCAGAATTGCAAAACTTGATATTTTTTTAACATATGACCATAGATTGCAAAATCGGCCGTTCCGGCGCGGAATCAGCCGTTCCGGACCAGAATCGGCCGAAGCCGATACGATTTCAGTCCGAGTTACACGGTATGTGTTGATTCCAGTCAAATTTCTGCTGGAACGGTCCAATTTTAGTCAAATTACAGTCGGAACGGTGAAATTTCTGTAAGTTTCGTCCGGAACGGTAAAATTTCAGCAGGAGCGCCCCATAGACCGAGCATACACCAGCTTCAACCTATGCACCGCCCATGCACCTGTGGATCACACAACATGACTCTTGACCACTACACTACTTTTCATTTGTTGTTAAAAGATGGTAGCTATTATAGTTAATGTATACTTAGTCTATTGTATTGCATTTAAAATTTTTTATATTTACTGTATATTTGAATTCCAAAATTATTGTTAATGTATACATGTGTTTTAATAATATAATTAAAATAATAAAAATATATATAATAGGCGTATCATATATTTGATTTTTGAAAATTGCTATATCATCGTATCTATATCGTATCCGATACAATACCTGTGCCCGTATCCATGCAACATAGGTTATATACCATCCAACACAACTACCACTACACCATACAATATTTTGTTACTAGAAAATATAATTACATGTATATATATTGTAATGGGAAAATTTCTAGTGTACCCATTCAAACTTTCAAAATAGCCAATTTCCCCATGAAAACACCATAATATCCAATATCCCCTTTTCTTCATTG
This sequence comes from Carex arenaria, assembly GCA_964058825.1. Taxonomy (NCBI): domain Eukaryota; kingdom Viridiplantae; phylum Streptophyta; class Magnoliopsida; order Poales; family Cyperaceae; genus Carex; species Carex arenaria. Next base: position 446,240 of record CAXKVW010000006.1, on the reverse strand, counting down.
AACTTCTTATTTAATTATTTTAAAAATAAAATTGACATATATACCCTCCTTTCTCCTCTCTCCCATTTCCTTCCTCTTCTGTACAAATTTTCAAAGGTGACGGAAATGTACAAACTTTTATTCTTTATAATTTCTGAATACAATGTAATAACTCCTTTGCTCATCGTCAGTATCATGAGACATTCATCCCATCTTTTCTTGGATCCCAATATTTTACACTAATTAGGCACTAGTTACCAGTTCTCTGTTTTTTAATTATTAACTAATTGATTTCATTGTTGACAGAAAGTGGTAATACAGAAATACAGAACCCTTGCTTATGGAATAAGTCGAATAGACCTTTGCTACTTGTTTGCTCACAAGGTTTATCCTGAGGCCCTTGACACTATGCTTAATCTCTTTTCCAATTACACGGCATGAGGCTTCAAAACAGTACTTCAGATTTTTTTTTCTTTTTTCTTTTTTCTTGCTCCAAAGTTAAGTAAGCTCCGAAATAAAGAAGAGCTTTTCAATTGGGTACTCGAGAAATAGAATAATCCCAAATGCCGTTTATGGGACTTTGGGTGATTCCTGTGATGTAATATATTCTTATTATTTTTTTTTTCTAATTGACTTCAATCTCTTCTTTGCTTTATTTTTCTAGAAGCAAATTTGTGAACAGTAATAGATTTTTGTTAAGCCTATCAAACTGCTTCGAAATAACGAGTTATTTTATTGCTTTGTTTTTTTTCATGGCTTCTATATGGATATACACGGAGAAATGAAAAGGCTTGTATACAGTGAAAGATAAGGAGAGAAGAGAAAGGAGAAATGAGGTTATATTTGTCAATTTCATTTTTAAATTTACTAAATAAGAAGTTAAATGAATAGAAGGGGATAAGAGAAATAATGTGAAGTTTTCATGGGGATATTGGATATTATGGTGTTTTTATGGGGAAATTGGCTATTTTGAAAGTTTGAATGGGCACACTAGAAATTTTCCCTATTGTAATTTGTACTATATTCAATCCATCCAATACATGTATATATGTTGTAATGCTTGTATTATATTGTATTAGTGGATTATTTAATTGTAATCATTTATTTAAACAGAAATTATTGACAAATTATTTTTTATCAATTTTTTTTCTAATTTTTTAGTATAAAACAAGTTTCTGGCAAAAAAGTATGAGTTTCCGATCCGATTCGGCCGATTTTGACCGATTCATCCAATTCGGATCCCCCGGTCAAAAGTCCGATCCCGATTCCGATTCCAATTTTTCCTTCTATGCATATGACACTGGAGAAGCAACCATGCCAATTCATTAGGGGTCTGTCAATTTCACCAATCATATATGTAATTCGAGAGATTAGATATGCTGATAAAATGGGAACCTCCTCATGTCAATTATGTCTACCGGAATACGAGAACCGGTGATGTGGAGATAGATCAGATGTTCTAATGTGCCTAGGAAAGTGATAATTGCACCCCCATGAAGATGATTGGTGGTTAAAACTTCTTTTTTTTAAACTGATAGCGTCTATTAGAGTATTGTACAACCCAATGATCTTAGAGATCAAACAACCTATTTACAATGTGCTAACAACAACCACAACTGAAGTTGGTAAGCACAAGAACAAGAGAAAATTAAAGTGGTTGATAAGCACAAGAACAACAACAAATGAGCTTGCTAAGAATAAAAACAATTACCAATGAGGTTTATAAGCACATGAACTAATACAAATGATATTGCTAATCACACGAACAAGAGAAATTAGTTTGCTAAGCACAAGAACAAGGGTAAATGAGGTTACTTAGCACATGAACTAATAAAAATGATCTTACTAATCACAAGAACAATAACAAATGAAGTTGCTAAGCACAAGAATAAGGCTAAATGATGTTCCTAAGCACAATTACAGGAACAAAGAGGTTGGTATGTCCAAGAACAAATGCAAATGATATTGCTAAGTACAAAAACAACTAAAAATGAAGATGCTAAGCAAGAGAATGAAGACAATTGAGGTTCCTATGCACAAGAACAAGGACAAATGATATTGTTAAGCGCAAGAACAAGGACAAATGAGTTTGCTAAGCCCATGAACTAATAAAAATGATGTTGCTAATCACAAGAACAACAACAAATGAGTTTGCTAAGCACAAGAATAAGGCTAAATGATGTTCCTAAGCGCAATAACAAGCAAAAATGAGGTTGTTAAGTCCAAGAACAAATGCAAATCATATTGTTAAGCACAAAAATGACTAGAAATAAAGTTGTTAAGGACAAGAACGAAGGAAAATTAGGTTCCTATGCACAAGACAAGGACAAATGATGTTGTTAAATACAAAAAAAACCACAAATGAGGTTGCAAAGTACAACAACAAGGGCAAATGAGGTTTCTTTGCACAAGAACATTGGCAAATGCGCTTGCTAAGCACATAAACCCTCAAAAGAGGGCAACAAGCACAAGAATAACAACAAATTTGGTTCCTAAGCATAAGAACAATGACAAATGCTGTTGTTAAGCACAAGAATTAATGGAAATGATGTCGCTTAGCCTAAGAATAAGGGCAAATGAGGTTGTTAAGCACAAGAACTAATGTAAATTATGTTGATAATGATAAGAACAAGGGTAAATTAGGTTCCTAAGCTAAAGGACAAGGGCAAATGAGGTTGATAAGCACAAGATCAAGGGCAAATGATGTTCCTAAGCACGAGAACAACCGTAAATGAGGTTACTATGCTCAACAACAAGGGCAAATGAGCATTCTTTACACAAGAACATTGGCAAATGCACCTACTTAGCACAAGAATAATGGAAAAAGTGGTAGATAAGCATAAGAATATCAACAAATGAGGTTGCTAAGTATAAAAACAATGGCAAATTAGGTTGCTATGCACATCAACTATTGCGAATGATATTGATAATCACAAGAACAATGACAAATGAGGTTTTAAGTACAAGAACAAGGTCAAATGTGGTTCCTAAGCACAAAAATAAAGGCAAATGATGTTGATAAGTGCTAGATCAAGAGAAAATGATGTTGCTAACATAACAACAACTACAAATGAGATTACTAAGCACATGAACAAGAGCAAATTAAAGTAGTTGATAAGCACAACAACAATAAATGAGCTTGTTAAGAATAAAAATAATGACAAATGAGGTTGTTAAGCACATTAACTAATGCAAATGATGTTGCTAATCACAAGAACAAGAGAAATTAGGTTGCTAAGCACAAGAACAAGGGCAAATGAGATTGATAAGCACATTAACTAATGAACATGATGTTGCTAATCATAAGAACAATGACAAATGAGGTTGCTAAGCATAAGAATAAGGCTAAATGATGTTCCTAAGCACAGTTACAGGGAACAAAGAGGTTGGTATGCCCAAGAACAAATGCAAATGATATTGCAAGCACAAAAACAACTAGAAATGAAGATAATAAGCACAAGAATGAAGGCAATTGAGGTTCCTATGCACAAGAACAAGGGCAAATAATGTTGGTAAGCACAAAACAACCATAAATGAGGTTGCTAAGCACAACAACAATGACAAAAGAGGTTGATAAGCACAATAACAACAACAAATGAGGTTGCTAAGCATAAGAACAATAGCAAATGAGGTTGTTAAGCACAAGAACTAATGGAAATGATGTTACTTAGCCCTAGAACAAGGGAAAATGAGGTTGTTAAGCACAAAATCTAATGCAAATAACGTTGATCATGATAAGATTAAGGGCAAATTAAGTTGTTAAGCACAATAAAAAGGACAAATGAGGTTCCTAAGCACAAAAACAAATGCAAAAAAAGTTTATGAGCACAAGATCACGGGCAAATGATGTTGCGAAGAACAACAACAACCGCAAATGATGTTGGTAAACATAAGAACATAGGCAAATAACCTTTCTTTGCACAAGAACATTGACAAATGCGCCTACTAAGCACAAGAACATGGGAAAAAATGGTTAATAAGCACAAGAACAACAACAAATGAGGTTGCTATGCATACGTTCTTGTGCTTAGGGACCTCATTTTCCCTTGTTTGTGTGCTTAACAACCTCAATTATTATTCTTCGTGTGCTTAACAACCTCTTTGGCCCTTGATCTTGTGCTTATGAACCTCATTTGCATTTGTTCTTGTTCTTAGAAACCTCATTTGCCCTTGTTCGTGTGCTTCACAACCTCAATTGTCGTTGTTCTTATGCTTCTTAACATCTTTTTCCATTGTTCTTGTGCTTAGCGACATCAATTACACTTGTTCTTGTGCTTAATAACCTCGTATGTCATTGTTCTTATGCTTAGGAACCTCATTTTCCCTTATTTGTGTACTTAACAACCTCAATTGGCGTTGTTCTTATGCTTATTAACCTCTTTTGCCCTTGTTCTTGTGCTTAGCAACATGATTTAAACTTGTTCTTGTGCTTAACAACCTCATTTGTCATTGTTCATGCGCTTTGCAACATAATTTGCCCTTGATCTTGTGCTTATGAACTTCATTTGCAATTGTTCTTGTGCTTAGAAATCTCATTTTCTCTTGTTTGTGTGCTTAATAACCTCAATTGGCGTTGTTCGTGTGCTTAACAACTTCTTTTGCCCTTGATATTGTGCTTATGAACCTCATTTGTAATTGTTCTTGTGCTTAGGAACCTCATTTGCCCTTTTCGTGTGCTTAACAACCTCAATTGTCGTTGTTCGTATGTATCTTAACCTCTTTTGCCATTGTTCTTGTGCTGAGCAACATAATACACTTGTTCTTATTCTTAACAACCTCATTTGTCGTTGTTCTTGCGCTTTGCGACATAATTTTTCCTTGATCTTGTGCTTATGACGCTCATTTGTATTTGTTATTGTACATAGGAACCACATTTTCCTTTGTTTGTGTGCTTAACAATCTCAATTGGCGTTGTTCGTGTGCTCTTTGGCCCTTGATATTGTGCTTACGAACCTCATTTTCATTTGTTCTTGTTTATAGGAACCTCATTTGCCCTTGTTCGTGTGCTTAACAACCTCAATTGCCGTTGTTCTTATGCTTCTTAACCTCTTTTGACATTTTTTCTTATGTTTAGCGACATCATTTACACTTGTTCTTGTGCTTAATAACCTCGTTTGTCGTTGTTCTTGCGCTGCGTAACATAAATCTGCCCTTGATCTTGTGCCTATGATGCTCATTTTCATTTGTTCTTATGCTTAGCAACATCATTTACACTTGTTCTTGTGCTTATCAACCCCATTTGTCGTTGTTCTTGAGCTTTGTAACATAATTTGCCATTGATCTTGTGCTTATCATGCTCATTTGCAATTGTTCTTGTGCTTAAGTACCTCATTTTCCCTATTTTGTGTGCCTAACCACCTCAATTGGCGTTGAACGTGTGCTTAACAACTACATTTGCCATTGATCTTGTGCTTATGAACCTCATTTGCATTTGTTCTTGTGCTTACGAACCTCATTTGCCCTTGTTTGTGTACTTAACAACCTCAATTGGCGTTGTTCATATGTTTCTTAACCTCTTTTGCCTTTGTTCTTGTGCTTTGCAACATCATTTACACTTGTTCTTGTACTTAACAACCTCATGTGTTGTTGTTCTTGTGTTTTGCAACATAATTTACCCTTGATCTTGTGGTTATGAACTTCATTTGCATTTCTTCTTGTGGTTAGGAACCTCATTTGCCCTCGTTTGTGTGCTTAACAACCGCAATTGGCGTTGTTCGTGTGCTCAACAACCTCTTTTGCCCATGATCTTGTGCATAGGAACCTCATTTGCCCTTGTTTGAGTGATTAACAATGTCAATTGCCGTTGTTCATATGCTTCTTAACATCTTTTGCCCTTGTTCTTGTACTTAGCAACATCATTTACACTTGTTCTTGTGCTTAACAACCTCATTTGTCGTTGCTCTTGCGTTTTTCAACATAATTTGCCCTTGATCTTGTGCTTATGAAGTTCATTTGCAATTGTTCTTGTGCTAAGGAACCTCATTTTCCATTGTTTGTGTGGTTAACAACCTCAATTGTCGTTGTTCGTGTGCTTAACAACTTGCCCTTGATCTTGTGCTTATGAACCTCATTTGCATTTGTTCTTGCTCTTAGGAACCTCATTTGCCCTTGTTCGTGTGCTTAAATACCACAATTGTCGTTGTTCATATGTTTCTTAGCCTCTTTTGCCCTTGTTCTTGTGCTTAGCAACATCATTTACACTTGTTCTTGTGCTTAACAGCCTGATTTGTCATTGTTCTTGCACTTTGCAACATAATTTGTCATTGATCTTGTGCTTATGATCCTCATTTGCATTTGTTCTTGTGCTTAAGAACCTCATTTTCCATTGTTTGTGTGCCTAACAACCTCAATTGGGGTTGTTCATGTGATTAACAACCACTTTTGCCCTTGATCTTGTCCATATGAACCTCAATTGCTTTTGTTCTTGTGCTTAAGAACCTCATTTGCCCTTGTTTGTGTGATTAACAATGTCAATTGTCGTTGTTCTTATGTATCTTAACCTCTTTTGCCATTGTTCTAGTGCTTAGCGACATCATTTATACTTGTTCTTGTACTTAATAACCTCATTTGTCGTTGTTCTTGTGCTTTGCAACATAATTTGCCCACGACCTTGTGCTTATGATGCTCATTTGCAATTGTTCTTATGCTTAAGTACCTCATTTTCCCTATTTTGTGTGCTTAACAACCTCAATTGGCGTTGTTCGTGTGCTTAACAACCACTTTTACCTTTGATCTTGTGCTTATGAATCTCATTTGCATTTGTTCTTGTGCTTAGGAACCTCATTTTCCCTTGTTTGGGTACTTAACAACCTCAATTGGCATTGTTCTTATGCTTCTTAACCACTTTTGCCCTTGTTCTTGTGATTTGCAACATTATTTACACTTGTTCTTATGCTTAACAACCTCATCTGTTGTTGTTCTTGCACTTTACAACATAATTTGCCCGTGATCTTGTGCTTATGAACTTCATTTGCTTTTGTTCTTGTGGTTAGGAACCTCATTTGCCCTCGTTTGTGCGCTTAACAATCTCAATTGGCGTTGTTCGTGTGCTTAACAACATCTTTTGCCCTTGATCTTGTGCTTATGAACCTCATTTTCATTTGCTCTTGTGCTCAGGAACCTCATTTGCCCTTGTTTGTGTACTTAACAACGTCAATTGTCGTTGTTCATATGCTTGTTAACCTCTCTTGCCCTTGTTCTTGTGCTTAGGAACATTATTTACACTTGTTCTTTTGCTTAACAACCCCATTTGTCGTTGTTCTTGTGCTTTGCAACATAACTTGCAACTGTGTGCTTAACAACCTCAATTGGCGTTGTTCTTGTGCTTATAAACTTCATTTGCAATTGTTCTTGTGCTTAGGAACCTCATTTTCCCTTGTTTGTGCGCTTAACAACCTCAATTGGCGTTGTTCTTGTCCTTAACAAACTATTTTGCCCTTAACATTGTGCTTATGAACCTCATTTGTAATTGTTCTTGTGCTTAGGAACCTCATTTGCCCTTGTTCGTGCGCTTAACAACCTCAATTGGCGTTGTTCTTGTCCTTAACAAACTATTTTGCCCTTAACATTGTGCTTATGAACCTCATTTGTAATTGTTCTTGTGCTTAGGAACCTCATTTGCCCTTGTTCGTGCGCTTAACAACCTCAATTGTCGTTGTTCGTATGTATCTTAACCTCTTCTGCCATTGTTCTTGTGCTTAGCAACATCATTTACACTTGTTCTTGTTCTTAACAACCTCATTTGTCGTTGTTCTTGCGCTTTGCGACAAAATTTGTCCTTCATCTTCTGCTTATGATGCCCATTTCTATTTGTTCTTGTACTTAGGAACCTCATTTTCCCTTGTTTGTGTGCTTAACAACCTCAATTGGCGTTGTTCGTGTGCTTAGCAACTCTTTGGCCCATGATCTTGTGCTTATGAACCTCATTTGTGTTTGTTCTTGTTCTTAGGATCCTCATTTACCTTTGTTCGTGTGCTTAACAACCTCAATTGTCGTTGTTTTTATGCTTCTTAACCTCTTTCGACATTATTCTTCTGTTTAGCGACATCATTTACACATGTTCTTGTGCTTAATAACCTCATTTGTCGTTGTTCTTGCGCTGTGCAACATAATTTGCCCTTGATCTTGTGCTTATGATGCTCATTTTCATTTGTTCTTATGCTTAGCAACATCATTTACACTTGTTTTTGTGCTTAACAACCTCATTTGTCGTTGTTCTTAAGCTTTGCAACATAATTTTCCCTTGATCTTGTGCTTATGATGCTCATTTGCATTTGTTCTTGTGCTTAAGAACCCTTGTTTGTGTGCCTAGCAACCTCAATTGGCGTTGTTCGTGTGCTTAACAACCACTTTTGCCCTTGATCTTGTCCTTCTGAACCTCATTTGCATTTGTTCTTGTGCTTAAGAACCTCATTTACCCTTGTTTGTGTACTTAACAACCTCAATTGGCGTTGTTATGATGTTTCTTAACTTCTTTTGCCCTTGTTCTTGTGCTTTGCAACATCATTTACACTTGTTCTTGTGCTTAACAACCTCATTTGTTGTTGTTCTTATGTTTGCCACATAATTTGCCCTTGATCTTGTGCTTATGAACTTCATTTCCATTTGTTCTTGTGGTTAGAAACCTCATTTGCCCTCGTTTGTGTGCTTAACAACCTCGATTGGCGTTGTTCGTGTGCTCAACAACCTCTTTTGCTCTTGGTCTTATGCTTATGAACCTCATTTGCATTGTTCTTGTGCTTAGGAATCTCGTTTGCCCTTGTTTGTGTGATTAACAATGTCAATTGTCGTAGTTCATATGCTTCTTAACCTCTTTTGCCCTTGTTCTTGTGCTTAACAATATCATTTACACTTGTTCCTGTGCTTAACAACCTCATTTGTCGTTGCTCTTGCGTTTTGCAACATAATTTTTCCTTGATCTTGTGCTTATGAACTTCATTTGCAATTGTTCTTGTGCTTAGGAACCTCATTCCCTTGTTTGTGTGCTTAACAACCTCAATTGTCGTTGTTTGTCCGCTTAACAACATCTTTGGCCCATGATCTTGTGCTTATGAACCTCATTTGCATTTGTTTTTGTTCTTAGGAACCTCATTTGCCCTTGTTCGTGTGTTTAACAACCTCAATTGTCGTTGTTCTTATGCTTCTTAATCTCTTTTGCCATTGTTCTTGTGCTTTGTGGCATCATTTACACTTGTTCTTGTGCTTAATAACCTCATTTGTCATTGTTCTTGCGCTTTGCAACATAATTTTCTCTTGATCTTGTGCTTATGATGCTCATTTGCATTTGTTCTTGTGCTTAGGAACCTCATTTTCCCTTGTTTGTGTGCCTAACAAAATCAATTGGCGTTGTTCGTGTGCTTAACAACCACTTTTTCCCCTGATCTTCTACTTATGAATCTCATTTGCATTTGTTCTTGTACTTAGGAACCTCAATTGCCATTGTTTGTGTACTTAACAAACTCAATTGGCGTTGTTCTTATGCTTATTAACCTCTTTTGCCATTGTTCTTGTGCTTAGCAACATCATTTACACTTGTTCTTGTGCTTAACAACCTCATTTGTCGTTGTTCTTGCGCTTTGCAACATAATTTGTCCTTGATCTTGTGCTTATGAACTTCATTTGCAATTGTTCTTGTGCTTAGGAATCTCATTTGCCCTTATTTTTGTACTTAACAACCTCAATTGGCATTTCATATGTTTCTTAACCACTTTTGCCATTGTTCTTGTGCGTAGCAACATCATTTACACTTGTTCTTGTTCTTAACAACCTCATTTGTCGTTGTTCTTGCGCTTTGCGACATAATTTGTCCTTGATCTTGTGCTTATGATGCTCATTTGTATTTGTTCTTGTACTTAGGAACCTCATTTTCCCTTGTTTGTGCGCTTAACAACCTCAATTGGCATTGTTCGTGTGCTTAACAAACTCTTTTGCCCTTGATATTGTGCTTATGAACCTCATTTGTAATTGTTCTTGTGCTTAGGAACCTCATTTGTCCTTGTTCGTGTGCTTAACAACCTCAATTGTTATTCTTCGTATATATCTTAACCTCTTTTGTCATTGTTCTTGTGCTCAGCAACATCATTTACACTTGTTCTTGTTCTTAGCAACCTCATTTGTCGTTGTTCTTGTGTTTTGCGACATAATTTGTCCTTGATCTTGTGCTTATCATACTCATTTGTATTTGTTCTTGTACTTAGGAACCTCATTTTCCCTTGTTTGTGTGCTTAACAACCTCAATTGTCATTATTCTTATGCTTCTTAACCTCTTTTGACATTGTTCTTGTGTTTAGCGACATCATTTAGTTCTTGTGCTTAATAACCTCATTTGTCGTTGTTCTTGCACTTTGCAACATAATTTGCCCTTGATCATGTGCATATCAATCTTATTTGCATTTGTTCTTATGCTTAGCAACCTCATTTACAGTTGTTCTTGTGCTTAACAACCTCATTTGTCATTGTTCTTGCACTTTGCAACATAATTTGCCCTTGATCTTGTGCTTATGATGCTCATTTGCATTTGTTCTTGAGCTTAAGAACCTCATTTGCCCTTGTTTGTGTGCCTAACAACCTCAATTGGCGTTGAACGTGTGCTTAACAACCACTTTTGCCCTTGATCTTGTCCTTATGAACCTCATTTACATTTGTTCTTGTGCTTAGGAACCTCATTTGCTCTTGTTTGTGTACTTAACAACCTCAATTGGCGTTGTTCGTGTGCTTCTTAACCTCTTTTGCCCTTGTTCTTGTGCTTTGCAACATCATTTACACCTGTTCTTGTGCTTAACAACCTCATTTGTTGTTGTTATTGCGCTGTGCAACAAAATTTGCTCTTGATCTTGTGCTTATGAACTTCATTTGCATTTGTTCTTGTACTTAACAACCTCAATTGGCGTTGTTCATGTGCACAACAACCTCTTTTGACCTTGATCTTGTACTTATGAACATCATTTGCATTTGTTCTTGTGCTTAGGAACCTCATTGTTTGTGTGATTAAATGTCAATTGTCATTGTTCATATGCTTCTTAACATCTTTTCCCCTTGTTCTTGTGCTTAGCGACATCATTTACACTTGTTCTTGTGCTTAACAACCTCATTTGTCGTTGTTCTTGCGCTTTGCAACATAATTTGCCCTTGATCTTGTGCGTATGAACTTCATCTGCAATTGTTATTGTACTTAGGAACCTCATTTGCCCTTGTTTTTGTACTTGACGTCCTCAATTGGCGTTGTTCGTGTGCTTAAGAACCTCTTTTGCCCTTAATATTGTGCTTATCAACCTCATTTGTATCTGTTCTTGTGCGTCGGAAACTTATTTGCCCTTGTTCGTGTGCTTAAATACCACAATTGTCGTTGTTCATATGTTTCTTGGCCTCTTTTGCCCTTGTTCTTGTGCTTAGCAACATCATTTACACTTGTTCTTGTGCTTAACAGCCTGGTTTGTCATTGTTCTTGCGCTTTGCAACATAATTTGCCCTTGATCTTGTGCTTATGTGCTCATTCGCATTTGTTCTTGTGCTTAGGAACCTCATTTTCCCTTGTTTGTGTGCTTAACAACCACAACTGGCGTTGTTCGTGTGCTTAACAACCTCTTTGGCCCTTGATCTTGTGCTTATAAACCTCATTTGCATTTGTTCTTGTTCTTAGAAACCTCATTTGCCCTTGTTCGTGTGCTTAGCAACCTCAATTGTCGTTGTTCTTATGCTTCTTACCCTTTTTTGCCCATGTTCTTGTACTTAGCGACATCATTTACTCTTGTTCTTGTGCTTAACAACCTCATTTGTCGTTGTTCTTGCGCTTTGCAACATAATTTGCCATTGATCTTGAGCTTATGATGGTCAGTTGCATTTGTTCTTGTCCTTAGGAACCTCATTTTCCATTGTTTGTGTGCTTAACAACCTTAGTTGACGTTGTTCGTGTGCTTAACAACCACTTTTGGCCATGATCTTGTGCTTATGAATAAGTTTTGCATTTGTTCTTGTGCTGAGGAAACTCATTTGCCCTTGTTCGTGTACTTAACAACCTCACTTGGCGTTGTTCTTATGCTTATTAACCTCTTTTGCCCTTGTTCTTGTGCTTAGCAACATCATTTACACTTGTTCTTGTGCTTAACAACCTCATTTGTCGTTGTTCTTGCACTTTGCAACATAATTCGCCCTTGATCTTATCCTTATGAACTTCATTTACAATTGTTCGTGCTTAGGAACCTCATTTGCCCTTGTTTGTGTGCTGAAGAACCTCAACTGGCGTTGTTCGTGTGCTTAACAAACTCTTTTGCCCATGATATTGTGCTTATGAGCCTCATTTGTAATTATTCTTGTGCTTAGGAACCTCATTTGCCCTTGTTCGTTTGCTTAACAACCTCAATTGTCAGTGTTCATATATATCTTAACCACTTTTGCCATTGTTCTTGTGCGTAGCAACATCATTTACACTTGTTCTTGTTCTTAACAACCTCATTTGTCGTTGTTCTTGCGCTTTGCGACATAATTTGTCCTTGATCTTGTGCTTATGATGTTCATTTGTATTTGTTCTTGTACTTAGGAACCTCATTTTCCCTTGTTTGTGCGCTTAACAACCTCAATTGGCGTTGTTCGTGTGCTTAACAAACTCTTTTGCCCTTGATATTGTGCTTATGAACCTCATTTGTAATTGTTCTTGTGCTTAGGAACCTCATTTGTCCTTGTTCGTGTGCTTAACAACCTCAATTGTTATTCTTCGTATTTATCTTAACCTCTTTTGTCATTGTTCTTGTGCTCAGCAACATCATTTACACTTGTTCTTGTTCTTAGCAACCTCATTTGTCGTTGTTCTTGCGCTTTGCGACATAATTTGTCCTTGATCTTGTGCTTATGATACTCATTTGTATTTGTTCTTCTACTTAGGAACCTCATTTTCCCTTGTTTGTGTGCTTAACAACCTCAATTGGCGTTGTTCTTGTGCTTAGCAACCTCTTTGGCCCTTGATCTTGTGCTTATGAACCTCATTTGCATTTGTTCTTGTTCCTAGGAACCTCATTTGCCCTTGTTCGTGTGCTTAGCAACCTCAATTGTCGTTGTTCTTATGCTTCTTACCCTTTTTTGCCCTTGTTCTTGTGCTTTGCGACATCATTTACACTTGTTCTTGTGCTTAACAACCTCATTTGTCATTGTTCTTGCGCTTTGCAACATAATTTGCCCTTGATCTTGTGCTTATGATGGTCAGTTGCATTTGTTCTTGTGCTTAGGAACCTCATTTTCCATTGTTTGTGTGCTTAACAACCTCAGTTGGCGTTGTTCGTGTGCTTAACAACCACTTTTGGCCATGATCTTGTGCTTATGAATCAGTTTTGCATTTGTTCTTGTGCTAGGAACCTCATTTGCCCTTGTTCGTGTACTTAACAACCTCAATTGGAGTTGTTCTTATGCTTATTAACCTCTTTTGCCCTTGTTCTTGTGCTTAGCAACATCATTTACACTTGTTCTTGTGCTTAACAACCTCATTTGTCGTTGTTCTTGCACTTTGCAACATAATTTTCCCTTGATCTTATGCTTATGAATTTCATTTACAATTGTTCATGCTTAGGAACCTCATTTGCGCTTGTTTGTGTGCTTAACAACCTCAATTGGAATTGTTCGTGTGCTTAACAAACTCTTTTGCCCATGATATTTTGCTTATGAACCTCATTTGTAATTGTTCTTGAGCTTAGGAACCTCATTTGCCCTTGATTGTGTGCTTAACAACCTCAATTGTCGGTGTTCGTATATATCTTAACCTCTTTGGCCATTGTTCTTGGGCTTAGCAACATCATTTACACTTGTTCTTGTTCTTAACAGCCTCATTTGTCGTTGTTCTTGCGCTTTGCGACATAATTTGTCCTTGATCATGTGCTTATGATGCATATTTGTATTTGTTCTTCTACTTAGAAACCTCATTTTCCCTTGTTTGTGTGCTTAACAACCTCAATTGGCGTTGTTCTTGTGCTTAGCAACCTCTTTGGCCCATGATCTTGTGCTTATGAACATCATTTGCATTTGTTCTTGTTCTTAGGAACCTCATTTGCCCTTGTTCGTGTGTTTAACAACCTCAATTATCGTTGTTCTTATGCTTCTTAACCTCTTTTGACATTGTTCTTTTGTTTAGCGACATCATTTAGTTCTTGTGCTTAATAACCTCATTTGTCGTTGTTCTGGCGCTTTGCAACATAATTTTCCCTTAATCATGTGCTTACCATTCTTATTTGCATTTGTTCTTATGCTTAGCAACATCATTACACTTGTTCTTGTGCTTAACAATCTCATTTGTCGTTGTTCTTGCACTTTGCAACATAACTTGCCCTCGATCTTGTGCTTATGATGCTCATTTGCATTTGTTCTTGTGCTTAAGAATCTCATTTGCCCTTGTTTGTGTGCCTAACAACCTCAATTGGCATTGAACGTGTGCTTAACAACAACTTTTGCCCTTGATCTTGTGCTTATGAACCTCATTTGCATTTGTTCTTGTGCTTAGGAATCTTATTTGCCCTTGTTTGTGTACTTAACAACCTCAATTGGCGTTGTTCGTGTGCTTCTTGACCTCTTTTGCCCTTGTTCTTGTGCTCATTTGTTGTTGTTCTTGCGCTGTGCAACCTAATTTACCCTTGATATTGTGCTTATGAACTTCATTTGCATTTGTTCTTGTGGTTAGGAACCTCATTTCCCCTCGTTTGTGTACTTAACGACCTCAATTGGCATTGTTCGTGTGCTCAACAACCTCTTTTGCCCTTGATCTTGTGCTTATGAATCTCATTTGCATTTGTTCTTGTTCTTAGGAACCTCATTTTTTATACTTAACAACCTCAATTTGATCTTGTTTGATCTTGTTTGTATACTTAACAACCTCAATTGTCATTGTTCTTATGCTTCTTAACCTCTTTTTTTATTGTTGTTGTGCTTAGCGACATCATTTACACTTGTTCTTGTACTTAATAACCTCAATTGTCGTTGTTCTTGCGCTTTGCAACAAAATTTTGCCTTGATCTTGTGCTGATGAACTTCATTTGCAATTGTTCTTGTGCTTAGGAACCTCATTTCCCCCTGTTTGTGTGATTAACAACCTCAATTGTCGTTGCTCGTGTGCTTAACAACCTCTTTGGATCTTGATCTTGTGCTTATGAACCTCATTTGCATTTGTTCTTGTTCTTAGAAACCTCATTTGCTCTTTTTAGCGTGCTTAACAACCTCAATTGCCGTTGTTCTGATGCTTTTTAACCTCTATTTTGCCATTATTCTTGTGCTTAGCGACATCATTTACACTTGTTCTTGTGCTTAATAACCTCAGTTGTCATTGTTCTTGTGCTTATGATGCTTGTGCTTATGATGCTCATTTGCATTTGTTCTTGTGCTTAGGAACCTCATTTTCCCTTGATCTTGTGCTTGATCTTGTGCTTATGATGCTCATTTGCATTTGTTCTTGTGCTTAGGAACCTCATTTTCCCTTGTTTGTGTGCCTAACAACCTCAATTGGCGTTGTTCGTGTGCTTAACAACCACTTTTGCCCTTGATCTTGTGCTTATGAATCTCATTTGCATTTGTTCTTGTGCTTAGGAACCTCATTTTCCCTTGTTTGTATACTTAACAATCTCAATTGTCGTTGTTCATATGCTTCTTAACCTCTTTTGCCATTGTTGTTGTGCTTAGCGACATCATTTACACATGTTCTTGTGCTTAATAACCTCAGTTGTCGTTGTTCTTGCGCTTTGCAACATAATTTGCCATTGTTCTTGTGCTTAGGAACCTCATTTTCCCTTGTTTGTGTGCCTAACAACCTTATTTGGCGTTGTTCGTGTGCTTAACAACCACTTTTGCCCTTGATCTTGTGCATATGAATCTCATTTGCATTTGTTCTTGTTTTTAGGAACCTCATTTGCCATTGTTTGTATACTTAACAACCTCACCCTTGTTCGTATACTTAACAAGCTCATTTCCCTTGTGCTTGGAACCTCATTTCCCTTGTTTGTGTGCCTAACAAGCTCAATTGGCGTTGTTCGTGTGCTTCACAACCACTTTTGCCCTTGATCTTGTGCTTATGAACATCATTGGCAATTGTTCTTATGCTTAGGAATGTCAATTGGCGTTGTTCGTGTGCTTAACAGCTTCTTTTGCCCTTGATATTGTACTTATGAACCTCATTTGTATTTGTTCTTGTGCTTCAGAACATCATTTCCCCTTGTTCGTGTGCTTAACAACCTCAATTGTCGTTGTTCATTTGTTACTTAACATCTTTTGCCCTTGTTCTTGTGCTTAGCCACATCATTTACACTTGTTCTTGTGCTTAACAACCTCATTTGTCCTTGTTCTTGCGCTTTGCAACATAATTTGCCCTTGATCTTGTGCTTATGAACTTCATTTGCAATTGTTCTTGTGCTTAGGAACCTCATTTGCCCTTGTTTGTGTGCCTAACAATCTCAATTGTCATTGTTCTTGCGCTTTGCAACATAATTTGCCCTTGATCTTGTGCATATGATGCTCATTTGCATTTGTTCTTGTGCTCAGGAACCTAATTTTCCCTTGGTTGTGTGTTTAACAACCTCAATTGGTGTTGTTCGTGTGCTTAACAACCTCTTTTGCCTATGATATTGTGCTCATGAACATCATTTGTATTTGTTCTTGTGCTGAGGAACCTCATTTGCCCTTGTTCGTATACTTAGCAACCTCAATTGTCGTTGTTCATATGTTTTTTAACGTATTTTGCCCTTGTTATTGTGCTTAGCAACATCATTCACACTTGTTCTTGTGCTTAATAACCTCATTTTTCATTGTTCTTGCGCTTTGCAACATAATTTGCCATTGATCTTGTGCTTATGATCCTCATTTGCATTTGTCCTTGTGCTCTGGAACCTCAATTTTCCTTGTTTGTGTGGTTAACAACCTCAATTGGCGTTGTTCGTGTGCTTAAACGACCTCTTTGGCCCTTGACCTATTGCTTATGAACCTCATTTGCATTTGTTCTTGTTCTTCGGAACCTCATTTGCCCTTGTTCGTGTGCTTAACAACCTCAATTGTCGTTGTTCTTATGCTTCTTAACCTCTTTTGCCATTGTTCTTGTGCTTAGCGACATCATTTACACTTGTTCTTGTGCTTAATCACTTCATTTGTCATCGTTATTGCATTTTGCAACATAATTTGCCGTTGATCTTGTGCTAATGATGCTAATTTGCTTTTGTTCTTGTGCTTAGCGACATCATTTATACTTGTTCTTGTGCTTAACAACCTCATTCGTAGTTGTTCTTGCGCTTTGCAACATAATTTGGCCTTGATCTTGTGCTGATGATGCTCATTAGCATTTCTTCTTGTGCTTAAGAACCTCATTTTCCCTTGTTTGTGTGCCTAACAACCTCAATTGTCGTTGTTCATGTGCTTAACAACCACTTTTGCCATTGATCTTGTGCTTATGAACCTCAGTTGTATTTGTTCTTGTGCTTAGGAACTTTATTTCCCTTGTTTGTGTAGTTAACAACCTCAATTAGCGTGGTTCGTGTGCTGAACAACCTCTTTTGCCCTTGATATTGTGCTTATGAACCTCATTTGTATTTGTTCTTAGGCTTAAGAACCTCATTTTTACTTGTGCTTAACAACCTCATTTGTTGTTGTTCTTGCGCTTTGCAAAATAATTTTCCCTTGATCTTGTGCTGGTGAACTTCATTTCCATTTGTTCTTGTGGTTAGGAACCTCATTTGCCCTCGTTTGTGTGCTTAATAACTTCAATTGACGTTGTTCGTGTGCTCAACAACCTCTTTTGCCGTTGATCTTGTGTTGATGAACCTCATTTACCCTTGATTGTGTGATTAACAAGCTCATTTGTCATTGTTCTTGTGCTTTCCAACATAATTTTGCCTTGATCTTATGCTTATGAATTTCATTTGCAATTGTTCTTGTCCTTATGAATCTCATTTTCCAATGTTTGTGTGCTTAACAACCTCTATTGGGGTTGTTCGTGTGCTTAACAACCACTTTTGCCCTTGATCTTGTGCATATGAATCTCATTTGCATTTGTTTTTGTGCTTAGGAACCTCATTTGCCCTTGTTCGTGCACTTAACAATCTTAATTGCCGTTGTTCTTATGCTTCTTAACCTCTTTTGACATTGTTCTTGTGTTTAGAGACAATTTACACTAGTTCTTGTGCTTAATAACCTCATTTGTCATTGTTCTTGCACTTTGCAACATAATTTGCCCTTGATCTTGTGCTTATGATGCTCATTTGCATTTGTTCTTATGTTTAAGAACCTCATTTTCCCTTGTTTGAGTGCTTAACGACCTCAATTGGCGTTGTTCGTGTGCTTAACAACCACTTTTGCCCTTGATCGTGTGCTTATGAATCTCATTTGCATTTGTTCTTGTGCTTAGGAACCTCATTTGTCCTTGTTCGTGTGCTTAACAACCTCAATTGTTGTTGTTCATATGTTTCTTAACCTCTTTTGCCCTTGTTCAAAATGCTTAGCAACATCATTTACACTTGTTCTTGTGCTTAACAACCTCATTTGTCGTTGTTCTTGCGCTTTGCAACATAATTTACCCTTGATCTTGTGCTTATGATGCTCATTTGCATTTGTTCTTGTACTTAGGAACCTAATTTTTCCTTGTTTGTGTGCTTAACAACCTCAATTGGCGTTGTCTGTGTGCCTAACAACCTCTTTGGCCCTTGATCTTGTGCTTATGAACCTCATTTGCATTTGTTTTTGTTCTTAGGAACCTCCTTTGCCCTTGTTCGTGTACTTAACAACCTCAATTGTCATTGTTCTTATGCTTATTACCCTCTTTTACCTTTTTCTTGTGCATTGCGACATCAGTTACACTTGTTCTTGTGCTTAACAACCTGATATGTCGTTGTTCTTGCACTTTCCAACATAATTTGCCCTTGATCTTGTGCTTATGATTGTCATTTGCATTTGTTCTTGTGCTTAAGAACCTCATTTTCCATTATTTGTGTGCTTAACAACCACAATTGGCGTTGTTCGTGTGCTTAACAACCACTTTTGCCCTTGATCTTCTGCTTATGAATCTCATTTACAATTGTTCTTGTGCTTAGGAACCTCATTTGCCCTTGTTTGTGTACTTAAAAACCACAATTGGCATTGTTTTTATGCTTATTAACCTCTTTTGCCCTTGTTCGTGATCTTAGCAACCTCATTTACACTTGTTCTTGTGCTTAAACAACCTTATTTGTCGTTGTTCTCGCACTTTGCAACATAATTTACCCTTGATCTTGTGCTTATGAACTTCATCAGCAATTGTTCTAGTGCTTAGGAACTTCATTTGCCCTTGTTTGTGTACTTGACAACCTCAATTGGCGTTGTTTGTGTGCTTAACAACCTCTTTTGCAATTGATATTGTGCTTGTGAATCTCATTTGTATTTGTTCTTGCGCTTAGGAACCTCATTTGCTCTTGTTCGTGTGCTTAACTACCCCAATTGTCGTTGTTCATATGTTTCTTTACCTCTTTTGCCGTTGTTCTTGTATTTAGCAACATCATTTACACTTGTTCTTGTGCTTAACAACCTGATTTGTCATTGTTCTTGCGGTTTGCAACATAATTTGCACTTGATGTTGCACTTATGATGCTTATTTGCATTTGTTCAAGTGCTTAGGAACCTCATTTTCCCTTGTTTGTGTGCTTAACAACCTCAATTGGCGTGGTTCGTGTGCTTAAGAACCTCTTTGGCCCTTGATCTTGTGCTTATGAACCTCATTTGTATTTTTTCTTATTCTTAGGAACCTCATTTGCCCTTGTTCGTTTGCTTAACAAACTCAAGTGTCGTTGTTCCAATGCTTCTTACCCTCTTTTGATCTTTTTTCTTGTGCTTAGCGACATCATTTACACTTTTTCTTGTGCTTAACAACCTCATTTGTCGTTGTTCTTGCGCTTTGCAACATAATTTGCCCTTGATCTTGTGCTTATGATGGTCATTTGCATTTGTTCTTGTGCTTAGGAACCTCATTTTTCATTGTTTGTGTGCTTAAAAACCTCAATTGGCGTTGTTCGTGTGCTTAACAACCACTTTAGCCCTTGATCTTGTGCTTATGAATCTCATTTGCGTTTGTTCTTGTTCTTAGGAATCTCATTTGCCCTTGTTCGTGTGCTTAACAAACTCAATTGTCGTTGTTCTTATGTTTCTTACCCTCTTTTGCCCTTGTTCTTGTGCTTAACGACATCATTTACACTTGTTCTTATGCTTCCCAACCTGATTTGTCGTTGTTCTTGCGCTTTGCAACATAATTTGCCCTTGATCTTGTGCTTATGATGGTCATTTGCATATGTTCTTGTGCTTAGGAACCTCATTTTCCATTGTTTGTGTGCTTAACAACCTCAATTGGCGTTGTTCGTGTGCTAACAACCACTTTTGCCCTTGATCTTGTGCTTATGAATCTCATTTACATTTGTTCTTGTGCTTAGGGACCTCATTTGCCCTTGTTTGTGTACTTAACAATCTCAATTGGCTTTGTTCTTATGCTTATTAACCTCTTTTGCCCTTATTCGTGTGCTTAGCAACATCATTTATACTTGTTCTTGTGCTAAACAACCTCATTTGTCGTTGTTATTGCGCTTTGCAACATAATTTTCCCTTGATCTTGTGCTTATGAACTTCATTAGCAATTGTTCTTGTGCTTAGGAACCTCATTTGCCCTTTTTTGTGTACTTGACAACCTCAATTGGCATTGTTCGTGTGCCTGACAACCTCTTTTGCAATTGATATTGTGCTTATGAATCTCATTTGTATTTTTTTCTTGTGCTTAGGAACCTCATTTGCCATTGTTCGTGTGCTTAACAACCTCAATTGTCGTTGTTCATATATTTCTTAACCTCTTTTGCAATTAATATTGTGCTTATGAATCTCATTTGTATTTTTTCTTGTGCTTAGGAACCTCATTTGCCATTGTTCGTGTGCTTAACAACCTCAATTGTCGTTGTTCATATATTTCTTAACCTCTTTTTTCCTTCTTCTTGTGCTTAACAACCTGATTTGTCATGGTTCTTGCACTTTGCAATATAATTTGCCCTTGATCTTGTGGTTATGATGCTCATTTGCATTTGTTCTTGTGCTTAGGAACCTCATTTTCCCTTGTTTGTGTCCTTGACAACCTCAATTGGCGTTGTTCGTGAGCTTAAGAAACTCTTTGGACCTTGATCTTGTGCTTATGAACCTCATTTGTATTTCTCTTATTCTTAGGAACCTCATTTGGCCTTGTTAGTGTGCTTAACAATCTCAATTGTCGTTGTTCTTATTCTTCTTACCCTCTTTTGCTCTTTTTATTGTGCTTAGCGACACCATTTACACTTGTGCTTGTGCTTAACAACCTCATTTGTCGTTGTTCTTGCGCTTTGCAACATAATTTGCCCTTGATCTTGGGATTCTGATGGTCATTTGCATTTGTTCTTGTGCTTAGGAACCTCATTTTCCATTGTTTGTGTCCTTAACAATCTCAATTGGCGTTGTTCGTGTGCTTAACAACTACTTTTGCCCGTAATCAAGTGCTTATGAATCTCATTTGCGTTTGTTCTTGTTGTTAGAAACCTCATTTGCCCTTGTTCGTGTGCTAAACAACCTCAATTGTCGTTGTTCTTATGTTTCTTACCCTCTTTTGCTCTTGTTCTTGTGCTTAGCAACATCATTTACACTTGTTATGCTTAACAACCTGATTTGCCGTTGTTCTTGAGTTTTGCAACATAATTTGCCCTTGATTTTGTGCTTATGATGGTCATTTGCATTTGTTCTTGTGCTTAGGAACCTCATTTTCCATTGTTTGTGTTCTTAACAACCTCAATTGGCGTTGTTCGTGTGCTTAACAAACTATTTTTCCCTTGATCTTGTGCTTATGAATCTCATTTGCATTTGTTCTTGTGCTTAGGGACCTCATTTGCCCTTGTTTGTGTACTTTACAATCTCAATTGGCGTTGTTCTATTGCTTATTAACCTCATTTGCCCTTGTTCTTGTGTTTTGCAACATCATTTACACTTGTTCTTGTGCTTAACAACCTCATTTGTCGTTGTTCTTGCGCTTTGCAACATAATTTGCCCTTGATTTTGTGCTTGTGAACTTCATTTGCATTTGTTCTTTAGGTTAGGAACCTCATTTGCCCTTGAATTGGCGTTGTTCGATTGCTCAACAACTTCTTTTGCCTTTCACCTTGTGCTGATGAACCTCATTTGAATTTGTTCTTTTGCTTAGGAACCTCATTTGCCCTTGTTTGTGTGATTAACAATATCAATTGTCGTTGTTCATCTGCTTCTTAACCACTTTTACCCTTGTTCATGTGCTTAACAACATCATTTACACTTGTTCTTGTGCTTAACAACCTCATTTGTCGTTGTTCTTGCGCTTTGCAACGTAATTTTTCCTTGATCTTGTTCTTATGAATTTCATTTGTAATTATTCTTGTGCTTAGGAACCTCATTTTCCATTGTTTGTGTGCTTACCAACATCAATTGGCGTTGTTCTTGCGCTTTGCAACATAATTTGCCCTTAATCTTGTGCTTATGAACTTCATTAGCGATTGATCTTGTGCTTAGAAACCTCATTTTCCCTTGTTTGTGTACTTAACAACCTCAATTGGTGTTGTTCGTCTGCTTAACAACCTCTTTGGCCCTTGATCTTGTGCTTATGAACCACATTTGCATTTGGTCTTGTGCTTAGGAACCTTATTTGCCCTTGTTTGTGTACTTAACAACCTCAATTGGCGTTGTTCTTATGCTTATTAAAATCTTTTGCCCTTGTTCTTGTGCTTAGCAACATCATTTACACTTGTTCTTGTGCTTAGCAACATCATTTACACTTGTTCTTGTGCTTATGATTTGTCGTTGTTCTTGCGCTTTGCAACATAATTTACCCTTGATCTTGTGCTTATGATGCTCATTTGCATTTGTTCTTGTGCTTAGGAACCTCATTTTCCCTTTTTGTGTGCTTAACAACATCAATTGGCATTGTTCGTGTGCTTAGCAACCTCTTTGGCACGTAATCTTGTGCTTATGAACATCATTTGCATTTGTTCTTGTTCTTAGGAACCTCATTTGCCCTTGTTCGTGTGCTTAGCAACCTCAATTGTCATTGTTCTTATGCTTCTTAACCTCTTTTGCCCTTGTTCTTGTGCTTAGCGACGTCATTTACACTTGTTCTTATGCTTAATAACCTCATTTGTCGTTTTTCTTGCGCTTTGCAACATAATTTGCCCTTGATCTTGTGATTATGATGGTCATTTGCTTTTGTTCTCGTGCTTAGGAACCTTATTTTCCATTGTTTGCGTGCTTAACAACCTCAATTAGAATTGTTTGTGTGCTTAACAACCACTTTTTCCCTTGATCTTGTGCTTTTGAATCATTTGCATTTGTTCTTGTGCGTAGAACCTCATTTGCCCTTGGTTGTGTACTTAACAACCTCAATTGGCGTTGTTCTTATGGTTATTAACCTCTTTTGCCCTTGTCCGTGTGCTTAGCAACATCATTTACACTTATTCTTGTGCTTAACAACCTCATTTGTCGTTGTTCTTGCGCTTTGCAACATAATTTTCCTTTGATCTTGTGCTTATGAACTTCATTAGCATTTGTTCTTGTTCTTAGGAACCTCATTTGCCCTTGTTCGTGTGCTTAACAACCTCAATTGTCGTTGTTCTTACGCTTCTTACCCTCTTTTGCCCTTTTTCTTGTGCTTAGCGATGTCATTTACAGTTGTTCTTGTGCTTAACAACCTCATTTCTCGTTGTTCTTGCGCTTTGCAACATAATTTGCCCTTGATCTTGTGCTTATGATAGTCATTTGCATTTTTTTCTTGTGCTTAAGAACCTCATTTTCCATTGTTTGTGTCTTAACAACCTCAATTGGCGTTGTTTGTGTGCTTAACAACCACTTTTTCGCTTGACCTTGTGCTAATGAATATCATTTGCTTTTGTTCTTGTGCTTAGGAACCTCATTTGCCCTTGTTTGTGTACTTAAAAACCTCAATTGGCGTTGTTCGTGTGCTTAACAACCTATTTTGCCAGTGATATTGTGCTTATGAACCTCTTTTGTATTTATTATTGTGCTTAGGAACCTCATTTACCCTTGTTCGTCTGCTTAACTACCTCCATTGTCGTTGTTAATATGTTTTCTTAATCTCTTTTGCCCTTGTTCTTGTGGTTAGCAATATCATTTACACTAGTTCTTGTGCTGAACAATCTTATTTGTCGTCGTTCTTGCGCTTTGCAAGATAATTTGCCCTTGATCTTATGCTTATGAACATTATTTGCATTTATTCTTGTACTTAGGAACCTCATTTTACCTTTTTTTGTGCTTAATGACCTCAATTGGCGTTGTTCGAGTGCTTAACAACCTCTTTTGCCTTTGATATTTTGCTTATGAATCTCATTTGCTTTTTTTCCTGTGCTTAAGAACCTAATTTTCTCTTGTTTGTGTGCTTAACACCTCAATTGTCGTTGTTCATATGTTTATTAACCTTTTTTGCCCTTATTCTTGTACTTAGCAACATAATTTACACTTGTTCTTTGTGCATAACAACCTCATTTGTCGTTGTTCTTGCACTTTGCAACATAATTTACCCTTGATCTTGTGCTTATGATGCTCATTTGCACTTGGTCTTGTGCTCAGAAACCTCATTTTTCCTTGTTTGTGTGCTTAACAACCTCAATTGGCGTTGTTCGTGTGCTTAACAACCTCTTTGGCCCTTGATCTTGTTCTTATTAACTTCATTTGCATTTGTTCTTGTTCTTAGGAACCTCATCTACCCTTGTTCTTGTGCTTTTTAACCTCTTTTGCCATTCTTCTTGTGCTTAGCGACATCATTTATACTTGTTCTTGCGCTTTGCAACATAATTTGCCCTTTATCTTGTGCTTACGATGCTCATTTGCATTTGTTCTTGTGCTTAGCAACATCATTTACACTTCTTCTTGTGCTTAACAACCTCATTTGTCGTTGTTCTTGCGCTTTGCAATACAATTTGCCCTTGATCTGGTGCTTATGATGCTCATTTGCATTTGTTATTGTGCTTAAGAACGTCATTTTCCCTTGTTTGTGTGCCTAACAACCTCAATTAGCGTTGGTCGCGTGCTTAACAACCTCTTTTGCCCTTGATCTTGTGCTTATGAACCTCATTTGCATTTGTTCTTGTGCTTAGGAACCTCATTTGCCTTTGTTTGAATACTTAACAACCTCAATTGGCGTTGATCTTATGCTTCCGAACCTCTTTTGCCATTGTTCTTGTGCTTTGCAACATCATTTACACTTGTTCTTGTGCTTAACAACCTCAATTGTCGTTGTTCTTGAGTTTTGCAACTTAATTTGCTCTTGATCTTGTGCTTATGAACCTCATTTGTCCTTGTTTGTGTACTTAACAACCTCAATTGGCGTTGTTCGTGTGCTTAACAATCTATTTTGCCCTTGATATTGTGCTTATGAACCTCATTTGTATTTGTTCTTGCGCTTAGGAACCTCATTTGTCCTTGTTCGTGTGCTTAACAACCTCAATTGTCGTTGTTCATACGTTTCTTAACCTCTTTTTTCCTTGTTCTTGTTCTTTGCAACATCATTTACACTAGTTGTTGTGCTTAACAACCTCATTTGTCGTTGTTCTTACGCTTTGCAATATCATTTGCCCTTGATCTTGTGCTTATGAACATTATTTGCATTTGTTCTTGTGCTTAGGAACCTCATTTTCCCTTTTTTGTGTGCTTAGCGACTTGAATTGGCGTTGTTCGTGTGCCTAACAACCTCTTTTGCCCTTGATATTGTGCTTATGAATCTCATTTTCTTTTGTTGTTGTGCTTAAGAACTTCATTTGGCCTTGTTTGTGTGTTTACCACCTCAATTGTCGTTGTTTATGTGTTTATTGACCTCTTTTGGCGTTGTCTTCTGCTTAGCCACATCATTTACACTTGTTCTTGTGCTTAACAACCTCATTTGTTGTTGTTATTGTGCTTTGCAACATAACTTGCCCTTCATCTTGTGCTTATGAACTTCATTTGCATTTGTTCTTGTGGTTAGGAACCTCATTTGCCCTCGTTTGTGTGCTTAACAACCTCAATTGGCATTGTTCGTGTGCTCAACAACCTCTTTTGCCGTTGATCTTGTGCTTACGAACCTCATTTGAATTTGTTCTTGTGCTTAGGAACCTCATTTGCCCTTGTTTGTGTGATTAACAATGTCAATTGTCGTTGTTCATATGCTTCTTAACCTCTTTTGCCCTTGTTCTTATGCTTAGCAACATCATTTACACTTGTTCTTGTGCTTAACAACATCATTTGTCGTTGTTCTTGCGCTTTGCAACATAATTTGCCCTTGATCTTGTGCTTATTATAGTCATTTGCATTTGTTCTTGTGCTTAGGAACCTCATTTTCTATTGTTTGTGTGCTTAACAACCTCAATTGGTGTTGTCTATGTACTTAACAAACAATTTTGCCCTTGGCCTTGTGCTTAGGAACCTCGTTTGCCCTTGTTTGTGTACTTAACAATCTCAATTGGCGTTGTTCGTGTGCTTAACAACCTCTTTTGCCTGTGATATTGTGCTTATGAGCCTCTTTTGTATTTGTTCTTGTGCTTAGGAACCACATTTGCCCTTGTTCATATGCTTAACAACCTCAATTGTCGTTGTTCATATATTTCTTAACCTCTTTTGCCCTTGTTCTTGTGCTTAGCAATATCATTTACACTTGTTCTTGTGCTGAACAACCTTATTTGTCGTTGTTCTTGCGCTTTGCAAGATAATTTGCCCTTGATCTTATGCTTATGAACATTATTTGCATTTGTTCTAGTGCTTACGAACGTCATTTTCCCTTTTTTTGTCCTTAACGACCTAAATTGGCGTTGTTCGTGTGCTTAACAACCTCTTTTGCCTTGATATTGTGCTTATGAATCTCATTTGCTTTTGTTCTTGTGCTTAAAAACCTCATTTTTCCTTGTTTGTGTGCTTAACACCTCAATTGTCGTTGTTCATATATTTCTTAATCTCTTTTGCCTTTATTTTTGTGCTTAGCAACATCATTTACACTTGTTCTTGTGCTTAACAACCTCATTTGTCGTTGTTCTTGCACTTTGCATCATAATATGCCCTTCATCTTGTGCTTATGATGCTCATTTGCATTTGTTATTGTGCTTAGGAACCTAATTTTCTCTTGTTTGTGTGCTGAACAACCTCAATTCGCGTTGTTCGTGTGCTTAACAACCTCTTTAGCCCTTGATATTGTGCTTATGAACCTCATTTGCATTTGTTCTTGTTCTTAGGAACCTCATCTGCCCTTGTTCTTGTGCTTTTTAACCTCTTTTGCCATTGTCCTTGTGCTTAGCGACATCATTTACACTTGTTCTTGTGGTTAATATCCTCATTTGTCGTTGTTCTTGCGCTTTGCAACATAATTTGCCCTTCATCTTGTGCTTTTGATGCTCATTTGCATTTGACTTGTGCTTAGCAACCTCATTTGCCCTCGTTTGTGTGCTTAACAACCTCAATTGGCTTTGTTCGTGTCCTCAACAATCTCTTTTGCCCTTAATCTTGTGCTTATGAACCTCAATTGCATTTGTTCTTGTGCTTAGGTACCTCAATTGCCCTTGTTCTTGTGCTTCTTAACCTCTTTGCCCTTGTTCTTATGCTTAGCAACATCATTTACAGTTGTTCTTATGCTTAACAACCTCATTTGCTGTTGTTCTTGCGCTTTGCAACATAATATGCCCTTGATCATGTGCTTATGAATTTCATTTACATTTGTTCTTGTGGTTAGGAACCTCATTTGCCATTGTTTGTGTGCTTAACAACCTCAATTGGCGTTGTTCGTGTACTCAACAACCTCTTTTGCCCTTGATCTTGTGCTTATGAACCTTAATTGTATTTGTTCTTGTGCTTTGGAACCTTATTTGCCCTTGTTTGTGTGATTAACAATGTCAATTGTCGTTGTTCATATGCTTCTTAACATCTTTTGCCCTTGTTCTTGTGCTTAGTAACATCATTTACACTTCTTCTTGTGCTTAACAACCTCATTTGTCATTGTTCTTGCCCTTTGCAACATAATTTGCCCTTGATCTTGTGCTTATGAACTTCATTTACAATTGTTCTTGTGCTTAGGAAACTCATTTGCCCTTGTTTGTGTACTCAACAACCTCAATTGGCATTGTTCATATGCTTAACAACAACTTTTGCCCATGATATTGTGCTGATGAACCTCATTTGTATTTGTTCTTGTGCTTATGAACCTCATTTGCCCTTGTTCGTGTGCTTAACAACCACAATTATCGTTGTCCATTTGTTTCTTAACCTCTTTTGCCCTTGTTCTTGCACTTAGCAACATCATTTACAGTTGTTCTTGTGCTTAACAACCTGATTTTTTGTTGTTCTTGCGATTTGCAACATAATTTGCCCTTGATCTTGTGTTTATAATGCTCATTTATATTTGTTCTTGTGCTTAGGAACCTCATTTTTCCTTGTTTGTGTGCTTAACAACCTCAATTGGCGTTGTTCGTGTGCTTAACAACCTCTTTGGCAATTGATCTTGTACTTATGAACATCATTTGCATTTGTTCTTGTTCTTAGGAACCTCATTTGCCCTTGTTCGTGTGCTTAACAACCTCAATTGTCGTTCTTCTTATGCTTCTTACACTATTTTGCCCTTGTTCTTGTGCTTAGCGACATCATTTACACTTGTTCTTATGCTTAATAACCTCATTTGTTCTTGTGCTTAAGAACCTCATTTTCTCTTGTTTGTTTGCCTTACAACCTCAATTGGCGTTGTTCGTGTGCTTAACAACCACTTTTGCCATTGATCTTGTGCTTATGAACCTCGATGGCATTTGTTCTTATGCTTAGGTACTTCATTTGCCCTTGTTTTTGTACTTAACAACCTCGATTGGCGTTGTTCTTATGTTACTTAACCTCTTTGCCCTTGTTCTTGTGCTTTGCAACATCATTTACACTTGTTCTTGTGCTTAACAACCTCATTTGTTGTTGTTCTTGCGCTTTGCAACATATTTTGCCCTTGATCTTGTGCTGATGAACTTCATTTGCATTTGTTCTTGTGGTTAGGAACCTCATTTGCCCTCTTTTGTGTGCTTAACAACCTCAATTGGCGTTGTTCGTGTACTCAACAACCTCTTTTGCCCTTGATCTTGTGCTTATGAACCTCAATTGCATTTTTTCTTGTGCTTAGGAACCTTATTTGCCCTTGTTTGTGTGATTAACAATGTTAATTGTCGTTGTTCATATGCTTCTTAACCATTTTTGCCCTTGTTCTTGTGCTTAGCAACATCATTTACACTTGTTCTTTTGCTTAACAACCTCATTTGTCATTGTTCTTGCGCTTTGCAACATAATTTGCCCTTGATATTGTGCTTATGAACTTCATTTACAATTGTTCTTGTGCTTAGGAAACTCATTTGCCCTTGTTTGTGTACTTAACAACCTCAATTGGCGTTGTTTGTGTGCTTAACAATCCCTTTTGCCCTTGATATTGTGCTTATCAACCTCATTTGTATTTGTTCTTGCACTTAGGAACCTCATTTGCCCTTGTTCGTGTGCTTAACAACCTCAATTGTCGTTGTTCATACGTTTCTTAACCTCTTTTGCCCTTGTTCTTGTTCCTTGCAACATCATTTACACTTGTTCTTGTGCTTAACAACATCATTTGTCGTTGTTCATGCGCTTTACAATATTATTTGCCCTTGATCTTGTGCTTATGAATATTATTTGCATTTGTTCTTATGCTTAAGAACCTCATTTTTCCTTTTTTGTGTGCTAAACAACCTCAATTGGCGTTGTTCGTGTGCTTAACAACCTCTTTGGCCCTTGATCTTGTACTTATGAACATCATTTGCATTTGTTCTTGTTCTTAGGAACCTCATTTGCCCATGTTCGCGTGCTTAACAACCTCAATTGTCGTTGTTCTTATGCTCCTTACCCTCTTTTGCCGTTGTTCTTGTGCTTAGCGACATCATTTACACTTGTTATTGTGCTTAACAACCTCATTTGTCGTTGTTCTTGATCTTTGCAACATAATTTGCCCTTGATCTTGTGCTTATGATGGTCACTTGCATTTGTTCTTGTGCTTAGGAATCTCATTTTCCATTGTTTGTGTGCTTAACAACCTCAATTGGCGTTGTTCCTGTGCTTAACAACCACTTTTTCCCTTCATCTTGTGCTTATGAATCTCATTTGCATTTGTTCTTGTGCTTAGGAACCTCATTTGCATTTGTTCTTGTGCTTAACAACCTCAATTGGCGTTGTTCTTATGCTTATTAACATCTTTTGCCATTGTTCTTGAGCTTTGCAACATCATTTACACTTGTTCTTGTTCTTAACAACCTTATTTGTCGTTATTCTTGCGCTTTGCAATATAATTTATCCTTGATCGTGTGCTTATGAAATTTATTTTCAATTGTTCTTGTGCTTCGAAACCTCATTTTCCCTTGTTTGTGTGATTAACAACCTCAATTGGCGTTCATCGTGTGCTTAACAACCTCTTTTGCCCATGATATTGTGCTTATGATTCTCATTTGTATTTGTTTTTGTGCTTAGGAACCTCATTTGCCCATGTTCTTATGCTTAACAACCTCAATTGTTGTTGTTCATATGTTTTTTTAACCTCTTTTGCCTTTGTTCTTGTGCTTAGCAATATCATTTACACTTGTTCTTGTGCTGAACAACCTCATTTGTCGTTGTTCTTGCGTTTTGCAAGATAGTTTGCCCTTGATCTTGTGCTTATGAACATTATTTGCATTTGTTCTTGTGCTTAGGAACCTCATTTTCCCTTTTTTGTGTGCTTAGCGACCTCAATTGTCGTTGTTCGTGAACTTAACAACCTCTTTTGCCCTTGATATTGTGCTTATGAACCTCATTTGCTTTTGTTCTTGTGCTTAAGAACCTCATTTGCCATTGTTTCTGTGCTTAACAACTCAATTGTAGTTGTTCATATGTTTCTTAACCTCTTTTGCCGTTGTTCTTCTACTTAGCAACATCATTTATACTTGTTCTTGTGCTTAACAACCTCATTTGTCGTTGTTCTTGCGCTTTGTAACACAATTTGCCTTTGATCTTGTGCTTATGATACTCATTTGCATTTGTTCTTGTGCTTAGGAACATCATTTTCCCTTGTTTGTGTGCTTAACAACTTCAATTGGCATTGTTCGTGTGCTTAACAACCTCTTTGACCCTTGATCTTGTGCTTATGAACCCCATTTGCATTTGTTCTTGTTCTTAGGAACCTCATTTGCCCTTGTTCGTGTGCTTAACAACCTCAATTGTTGTTGTTCTTATGCTTTTTAACCTCGTTTGCCATTGTTCTTGTGCTTAGCGACATCATTTACACTTGTTCTTGTGCTTAATAACCTCAATTGTCGTTGTTATTGCGCTTTGCAACATAATTTGCCCTTGATCTTGTGCTTATGATACTCATTTGCATTTGTTGTTGTGCTTAGGAACCTCATTTTCCCTTGTTTGTGTGCTTAACAACTTCAATTGGCGTGGTTCGTGTGCTTAAGAACCTCTTTGGCCCTTGATCTTGTGCTTATCAACCTCATTTGCATTTGTTCTTGTGCTTAGGAACCTCATTTGCCCTTGTTTGTGTACTTAACAACCTCACTTGGCGTTGTTCTTATGCTTATTAACATCTTTTGCCATTGTTCTTGAGCTTTGCAACATCATTTACACTTGTTCTTGTTCTTAACAATCTTATTTGTCATTATTCTTGCGCTTTGCAATATAATTTATCCTTGATCGTGTGCTTATGAACTTCATTTTCAATTGTTCTTGTGCTTCGGAACCTCATTTTTCCTTGTTTGTGTGATTAACAACCTCAATTGGCGTTCATCGTGTGCTTAACAACCTCTTTTGCCCATGATATTGTGCTTATGATTCTCATTTGTATTTGTTTTTGTACTTAGGAACCTCATTTGTCCATGTTCTTATGCTTAACAACCTCAATTGTCGTTGTTCATATGTTTTTAACCTCTTTTGCCTTTGTTCTTGTACTTAGAAATATAATTTACACTTGTTCTTGTGCTGAACAACCTCATTTGTCGTTGTTCTTGCGTTTTGCAAGATAGTTTGCCCTTGATCTTGTGCTTATGAATAATATTTGTATTTGTTCTTGTGCTTAGGAACCTCATTTTCCCTTTTTTGTGTGCTTAGCGACCTCAATTGTCGTTGTTCGTGTACTTAACAACCTCTTTTGCCCATAATATTGTGCTTATGAACCTCATTTGCTTTTGTTCTTGTGCTTAAGAACCTCATTTGCCCTTGTTTCTGTGCTTAACAACTCAATTGCCGTTGTTCATATGTTTCTTAACCTCTTTTGCCGTTGTTCTTCTACTTAGCAACATCAGTTACACTTATTCTTGTGCTTAACAACCTCATTTGTCATTGTTCTTGCGCTTTGTAACATAATTTGCCATTGATCTTGTGCTTATGATACTCATTTGCATTTGTTCTTGTGCTTAGGAACATCATTTTCCCTTGTTTGTGTGCTTAACAACTTCAATTGGCATTGTTCGTGTGCTTAACAACCTCTTTGACTCTTGATCTTGTGCTTATGAACCCCATTTGCATTTGTTCTTGTTCTTAGGAACCTCATTTGCCCTTGTTCGTGTGCTTAACAACCTCAATTGTCGTTGTTCTTATGCTTTTTAACCTCGTTTGCCATTGTTCTTGTGCTTAGCGACATCATTTACACTTGTTCTTGTGCTTAATAAACTCAATTGTCGTTGTTATTGCGCTTTGCAACATAATTTGCCCTTGATCTTGTGCTTATGATACTCATTTGCATTTGTTGTTGTGCTTAGGTACCTCATTTTTCCTTGTTTGTGTGCTTACCAACTTCAATTGGCGTTGTTCGTGTGCTTAACAACCTCTTTGGCCCTTGATCTTGTGCTTATGAACATCATTTACATTTGTTCTTGTTCTTAGGAACCTCATTTGCCCATGTTCGTGTGCTTAACAACCTCAATTGTCGTTGTTCTTATGCTTCTTACCCTCTTTTGCCCTTGTTCTTGTGCTTGGCGACATCATTTACACTTGTTCTTGTGCTTAACAACATCATTTGTCGTTGTTCTTGCGCTTTGCCACATAATTTGTCCTTGATCTTGTGCTTAGGAATCTCATTTTCCATTGTTTGTGTGCTTAACAACCTCAATTGGCGTTGTTCGTGTGCTTAACAACCACTTTTTCCCTTGATCTTATGCTTATGAATCTCATTTGCATTTGTTCTTGTACTTAGGAACCTCATTTGCCCTTGTTTGTGTACTTAACAACCTCAATTGGCGTTGTTTTTATGCTTATTAACATCTTTTGTCATTGTTCTTGAGCTTTGCAACATCATTTACACTTGTTCTTGTACTTAATAACCTTATTTGTCGTTGTTCTTGCGCTTTGCAATATAATTTACCCTTGATCATGTGCTTATGAACTTCATTTTCAATTGTTCTTGTGCTTCGGAACCTCATTTTCCCTTGTTTGTGTGATTAACAACCTCAATTGGCATTGTTCGTGTGCTTAACAACCTCTTTTGCCCATGATATTGTGCTTATGATTCTCATTTGTATTTGTTTTTGTGCTTAGGAACCTCATTTGCCCTTGTTCTTATGCTTAATAACCTCAATTGTCGTTGTTCATATGTTTTTTAACATCTTTTGCCCTTGTTCTTGTGCTTAGCAATATCATTTACACTTGTTTTTGTGCTGAACAACCTCATTTGTCGTTGTTCTTGCATTTTGCAAGATAATTTGCCCTTGATCTTATGCTTATGAACATTATTTGTGTGCTTAGGAACCTCATTTTTCCTGTGCTTAGGAACATTATTTGCATTTGTTCTTGTGCTTAGGAACCTCATTTTTCCTTTTTTGTGTGCTTAGCGACCTCAATTGTCGTTGTTCGTGTGCTTAACAACCTCTTTTGCCCTTGATATTGTGCTTATGAACCTCATTTGCTTTTGTTTTTGTGCTTAAGAACCTCATTTGCCCTTGTTTGTGTGCTTAACACCTCAATTGTCGTTGTTCATATGTTTCTTAACCTCTTTTGCCGTTGTTCTTCTACTTAGCAACATCATTTACACTTGTTTTTGTGCTTAACAACCTCATTTGTCGTTGTTCTTGCGCTTTGCAACATAATTTGCCCTTGATCTTGTTCTTATGATACTCATTTGCATTTGTTCTTGTGCTTAGGAACATCATTTTTCCTTGTTTGTTGCGCTTAACAACTTCAATTGGCATTGTTCGTGTGCTTAACAACCTCTTTGGCCCTTGATCTTGTGCTTATGAACCTCATTTGCATTTGTTCTTGTTCTTAGGAACCTCATTTGCCCTTGTTCGTGTGCTTAACAACCTCAATTGTCGTTGTTCTTATGCTTCTTAAACTCGTTTGCCATTGTTCTTGTGCTTAGCGACATCATTTACACTTATTCTTGTGCTTAATAACCTCAATTGTCGTTGTTCTTGCGCTTTGCAACATAATTTGCCATTGATCTTGTACTTATGATACTCATTTGCATTTGTTCTTGTGCTTAGGAACCTCATTTTCCCTTGTTTGTGTGCTTAACAACTTCAATTGGCGTTGTTCGTGTGCTTAACAACCTTATTTGTATAACTACATTATTTTTTTCAATCTTTTGTGTATTTTGCGCACTATGTCATTCACCTTCATTATGTTTTAATGTATTGTTGTTCTAATATTTGTAATTTATGTTATAATGTATACCGTATTGTTCAATTAATATTTTTCTGTATTTATGTTGTTCTAATATTTGTAATTAATTATTTTATAATGCAGAAGCACTTGTACCAATGAACGTAGCACTTGCTATTGTTCATTCGGTGTGTATATATAAAGGGAGATCACACCAATTTTGAGATCGAATCATTGTTTGGTGTAAAGGCAACTCAGCTCTATCCTGATCTCAAATTAATACATTACTGTGAAAGAGTACTATTTATTTATCTTGAAGAGTAAGAATACATAAATGATCTCTCATTCATTACTTAATGTGTGTTTTAAGTCTAGTGATTTACACCTGAGCCACTGTTAATGAAGCAATCATATTTAATGTATCAGCTCATCCGGGTAATATTAAATCCTGACTAATGCTTTTTTTTTTAAATAAGACACTTAAGACCCGTTTCATTACCATAAAACTTAATTTACAAGACCCAATTTCATCCGGTATATATATAGTTCCCAATTATATATAGGCATATAGCATTATTTTGTAGTTTTCTTATTGGTTTGTTTTTCAGATTTTGTTATCTTTAGGTGCTATGTAATGGATGAGTACTTGATTTAAGTACCTTATCCTATAAACTACATGGTTTCAATATGAAATCGGTGGATCTTTCTACTTCTTATCAAAAAAGCTAACTCAGGCTAACATCAGTACATAGCATAAGAACACTGGACGCAGCCCGCCAGAAGTTGACAAACATGAAACTAAAGTTTGTTAAAGCTGAAATAGGGCTTCATTCAAGATGGTCATCTCCCAGTACTGCTCCATCTTCTCTTCTGGTGTCCTGACATAAGCAAAATATTGTCTCTATTCCATGATTTATAATAAGACGTAAAATGGAGATATTATAGAAATAGAGGAAGGATCCACTTACACTATTTTTTAGTGACACGTAATTGATCTCGAGTGCTTTTGTAGTCCAATTTAACTATTATAGATGTTCGCTAAACTCTAGACATAATAAATGTTCACTATTTTTTTAGATCTCATTGTTTCAATTGTATGTTTACTACTGTTTCAATTAACTGCTTATTTAGATATCGAATCTTTCACTAGATAATGGCCAAAGCAAAAAAAAATTCTAACCGGACGTGATAGACTATCTCATCTATTACTATTATTTTGTAAGCTTTCTAGTTAATTAGTCAGAGTAGAGTTTACAATTAAATTAGCTGAACGTGATGATTTATAATGATTTATAATGTCCAACAAATATAATAAATCTTTACGTTCTTCTTATATTTCCAAATTTCATGAAATCCTACCCAATTTCGATATTTGCTAATTTTGTTCCTATTAATAAAAAAAATCGGTCCATTTAAATATTTAGTGGGTCTTCGGTTTATAAAATCCGTGACCCCTTTGCACCACAACATATCTGCCAAAACGTAAACCACCGTAGGACTTACAGGTGAAAATTATTTTGCAAGCTCCCACAGTCTCGACCCCACCCCAACGGCCAAACCGCTTCTACCGCTCTCCACTTCTCCGTTTCAAAGTAATTCTCGACTCTACTTCCCATCGTAGTTCGTACCAACGGTCGAGATCATCCGACGATGGCATCGTTAGAACCGAAGAGCAAGGTGCTGGTGATCGGAGCGTTGGAACACTTCGGCATGTACATAGCGGCCAAGAGCGTGCAGTTAGGTCATTTCACCTTAGTTATGGTGCCAAGTACTACCGATTATGTTCAAGATCAGATTATTCAAAAATTTGTAAATATAGGCGTTGCTTTATTCAGGGTGAAAATCTTTTCACTTCTTTTAATTTGTTTCTTTCTTTCTTTCCTTCTCTGTTTTGTCATTTTTTTTTAAATTACGGGTTAATTTGTATAGTAAATCCTCATATGTGGTTCTTGCAATTCTATTTTTCCGGATTGTAATTTTCTTCAATGTTTCTTTTCTTTTCTATTTTCTTGAATTTCTTTTATTTTCTCCTTTTTTTTAATTGATTTCTGAAACGCAAAAAATAACTGAAGTCATTAGCTGTTGGTTGCATAAAATTTTCAGCTGCTGCCGGGCAGTAATGAAAAGTAACCTCATTAATTTGCATATCAGTTGGAACAAAATCACCTAATCAAGTATTGTACTTCAAAACAAAGTAATCATTAAGTGTTTTGTATTAATGCTCTTCAATACTGTGTTAAAACAGTGATATGTTTTTCTTTAAATAATAAAATACTATGCAATTGTACTTTTTGTTAATGCCTTGGTAATATGTAACAATTCTGGGGGATATATACAACCATTCGAGGTTGGTACGAACAATCCGAGGCGTCGATGTCGTGATATCTTCTGCTTGTGGGGAATCAATGTTGTTGGATCTATCCCTCATTTTGACAGCAATCAATGAAGCCGGCAATATTACAGTTTGGACTTTATTTTGAACTTTATAACTAGCAATGATTAATAGTTTCTATAATATGAGGAACAAAAACAATTGTTTGAACTTTCAACAAA
This sequence comes from Carex arenaria, assembly GCA_964058825.1. Lineage (NCBI taxonomy): Eukaryota > Viridiplantae > Streptophyta > Magnoliopsida > Poales > Cyperaceae > Carex > Carex arenaria. Next base: position 409,118 of record CAXKVW010000006.1, on the reverse strand, counting down.
CAAAAAACTAAAACTTGAGGGTATTTCAGTTAATGCTTAACAGTTTCCTGTTTTCTGGTAATTTAGCTCAACAGTGTTGAACTGATACAAAGTAAATTTGGCTCTCTGTTTTCTGTTTGTGCTCTTATTATAATTATTAAATAAAGGCTCATATATAGGTACAACATTACATCATTGACCTTCTCTTATTTCTAACAAATGGCAATGTTGGATCAAACTTGCAGAGGTTTATCTCGTTGGTATCAGCATTTGATGTGGACCAGGCCCATGTGCTCCCGGCGGCAAGGATGGAACTTGAAATGTACGGTCAGAAGAGGCGGTTAATAGAGCAATCCGGTGTACCATACACCCACATTGTTAGAGGTTTATTTCCAAGATACTTTTTGGGGCGTTTTAATAGTCAACAATCACCGTTTTCTCTCCCAATCAAGATTCCCTTATATGGTGATGGAAACACAAAAGGTACTCCTAAATCTCTCTTAAAGATTTAAGTATTTATATGATTGCCTCAGATTTTGTGATTTTACATAATGAGGTCCTCGGTTGAGTTCTGACTGGAAAGTAAATAAACCTCTGTATAGTTCATGGTTGCTAGAAATAGATTGGGATCGGACAACTTCACTAAAACAAAATTCCAAACCATCTATAGTTTTCGGATGTTCTATTTCGTATTTGCATTCCATTGTTTCTAATTCATTTTTTTTTTTGTGGGGGGGGGGGGGGGGGGGGGGGGGGGGTGGTCATTGGAATCAGTTGTCTTTTTACTTGAAAAAGATGCAGCGCATTACACAATCTTAGCAGCAGATGATCCGAGAACTTTGAACAAGACTTTATACATTATGCCTCCTGGAAATGTATTATCGCTGAATGATATAGTATCGCTTTGGGAGGGAAAGATCAATAGATCCTGTGACAGGGTCTATATTCCTTTAGAAGCATTTCTGAAGCTGTACAATGGTTAGTTTTTTCAATCATTGAAGGACACCAAGAAATTAAATAGCATAAGCAGTTGTAATCAAGCATTTGTCAAGATATATGCTTATATTTTTTTTGTCACATGTAATATAGAAGCACAGTCCGAAACAGAGAAGACTTATCTTGTAATCTTGTACTCAGCTTTCATCAGGGGAGACCAAACTAATTTTGAGATTAACTCGGCATTTGGTGTGGAGGCAAACCAGCTCTTTTCTGATGTTAATTACACTACAATAGACAAGTACCTGAACAGATTCCTTCCACATTAACAAAAAAGTTAGAAGAAACGGTTATTTGCTTGAATAAACTTCTAATTTAATCATGCTGTTGATATTGCTCTGTGAATAGTGGTCGATAATCATTTTGTTGCCGAGTTATGACCCAAGTTTGATTCTAATTCTTATACTGAACTTGTAGTTTTCTCTTCTTATATAGAAAAATTGTTTTCTGCATGTAGCTGCTTACTTGGATCAGGTGAAAATGATATAGAAATTTATGTGCTCTGGATTAGTGCATGGTTGGCTTCAACATAATTCAAGCTCTGGTTTAGTGGTTAATTGGCTTCGATTGAAATTTTTCCATTTTTTTCTCTATTCTACTCTTACTGAAATTTTCCATTTTTTAATACTTCACTTAAACAACATAATTAGCTCATGGCAGGACAATTACCAAAATACCCTTCAGAATTACAAAATAAATTTTGCACTAAAGAAGCTCATGATATTGGACTTTCGTTGTGTCCAAAGGGTGGTTAGAATGTTCCTAAGGGCATTCATGAAAATTTGAACGAGCACTTGCACAACGAAATTAGCATGTTTCTGAAATGTGTAAAGCATTAAATGAATAAATAAAAATAATATCTCTGCGCAAGATTTTCTAAGAAACTCTCTGCAGTTTCTTTGACTTTCTTCCAATATTCTCACCTATTTTATCAAATCCGAAATGACTGGAGATGATGGTATAACTGGAACTGGAGACGATGTTGACTAAAAGAACCGGTGAGTGGTGCGCCGGTGCTTCTCTGCATCCGAGCTTGATTGGAACCCAAATTTTTCGCAGTGGACGGTTAGATTCGAATCCATCATTTTGGTCATGAGCCCGACTCTTAAGTCATGATGCCAATCAATCCAAGCGCAGGCGCGAGCGGTCATCCTCTCCCGCGCCCGACGCGTGCGGATCCTTGCTATGAATTTGTAAGAACTTTTTTAAGATTGAATTAGTACGAATTTGAAATAAATTAACGGGTGGGATCTAAGTAGGACGCCTCGTGTGCTGGAGGTGATTTCATAAAAAAACTTGTGCCAAAAAAAATGCTCCTCACTGCCTCACTGGCCGGGATTCGCATCCTCTGACATATCTCAAACTTTGCGTGACTTCGTTGAAAATCTTAACTGTTCAAATACGTTCTGCACGAATCTCAAAGCACAAACAATATTGTCCCTGCACTATCTCCGAATAGGCACCGGACGCATCGGTCATGCAAAATTTGAGATATCTCATAGGATACACACTCGGCCGGCCGCTGGCCGCCGAATTTAGATCCAGTCTTTTACAGGGATCTGGCTGATGCGAATTCATATCCATCATCGTGCAATAGTTGACAGTAGAATGAGATCTGAGTCGTTAGTTTCAGTCTTGAGACAAATTTCCAAATGAAACATTTATATTTTAAATAGGCTTCAATTGGTTTTGATGTACTCAGTATCTTATTCAATCCGTATTCGAAAAACTAAATGTGGATACGAATATCAATAAAATTTTACGTTTTATGTTCAATTATCTGTATCTAAATAATAGATATTATATCATATAGTTAATAATTTAATATATATTATTCATTATTATAATTAGATAAATATTATGAACTTTGATGTTTTTTTAATAAATATACGATCCAGTATGTATATGTTTCCATTTAATATATGATCCGTATCCATATTCAAAAAATAAAAAACAGATATAAATATGATTTTATCACTGTTTGCTCTGTATCTGATCCATTTCACTGCTGACTCAGTAAGATAGCTGAGGGTTACGCGGTTGGATCAATATCCTCCCAAGTACCGTAGAAGATTGTCCTAACTTTACGGTTTGAGATTTATTTTCAGCCAGTATGGAATTCGGGCTAGCGTAGGGGCAGTATTTTGGGCTTGGAGATTTGTGCCAAGTTAAAAAGAACAGTTCGGATCCACTAATTGTAAAATATTCATTTTTCAGGTACCTGAGGATGTGAATTCTACTCGACTACTAGTAGAATCTAACGCCGTAGATTATTTAATAAATTGGTACAATGCTTTAATTAAACATGATAAAATTTCTGATAATGTTTGTCACATAAGTCATATCTAATTCTATAATTATATGTTGATTTTGACGTTGAAATAATTATTTAGTTTCAATGTTACATTATTTTAGCATAGACTATTATGTAAAATCCTACAATTTAAAATAAAATAATTTTGATAAATTTATTGTGGTCAAATGATTGCTTTATGAAAAATCGTACAAATTTTCTTCCGAAACTAATTGATGTTGCGTTAGTTTGTTAATTAAACTAGCTTATATTTTTATGTTTAAATTATCAGAAATTGTTGCCGTATAAATTTAATGAAATGACAATGCATGAGCTCTTCTTTGTTTGACATGTAAATATTTGACCTGATTGATTGCGCATTAGTAATCATTTTTTTTTCGATAAAGTGGGTGAAACTCACCGATTTCATTAGAACTATATTGTTCAAGTGCTAAGAAGCTTCAAACAGCTAATAAAAGTTAAACACATACAAAATAGTTCCTGGAAGGTATAAAACAGCAAACACATAAGTGCCACAAGACAAGACCTGCCAATCAACACATCCTAAAAATTAAAAACATGAAAATTAATATGTACTATGTATCATAGGTTAAACCAAGCATGCGGATTGTAGCGTCTATGGCCTGAGGGATGGTTTCCCCTACCTGATCCTCTTCCTCTGCCTCGGTCAAGTGATCCTCTTACTCTGACTGAAGAGGTATTAAGTCCTGAGAATATAAGTCATCAGTATCTAAAGACAAGATTAAAGATAGAGGAAGTAAAGAGCCATAATTGAGAATATTGCACCAAAAAATAGTAAGAGAGATAATTTTAAAACCGACGGATTTCAAAAAAGGAGCAGCAGTGTCTTACATCCATACAAGACCCATTAAAATCAAAATTATTATGCAAAGCGATCCACCTCCAAATAAAATTAACTTTATTTAGCTGTCAAAACTACCACTTAAAATTAAGGTGTTTTTTAAGATTTTTGAAAGGGATAAGATTTTGATCAAGGATAATCCTATTAAATGAGGTTGATTAGGTGATCCCGCTTACTTTTTTCTGTGGGACACTTGAAACCACCGATCATTAGTAGTTATCATCATGCACGTAATATTCTTCTAATTGACAGTCAGGCAAGAGAGAGCAATTAAATATTAATTATTAAATCCGACTATGTTAAAAATTCAGCGGTTGTGAATTGATTAATGATTCGTCAGTTTAATCAACTAGTAAACCGTAGACTCGAAATTTTATTAGCGAATCAGTGTGCAGTTCGATTCTGATAAAATAAGTCATGAGTTCATGCACCTCGACAGTGTTGACGTTAATATTGGAAATATTTTTTTTAAGCTAACAGCAGTGAGCACGCTACTAAAACGGGTCTCGATCCCCTAATGTAACTCAATTTTTGAATTATGGATTGAGACTGTCCGGTTAGAATTTGACGTTCCATCTCGCGCAATTCGTCTTGAGATGTGTGCTCCATCTTGAATCCGACGCTCATCTCAAATCGAACGGTCCTCATTTAAAACTCAAAAATTATGTTACCTTACTGGATCTCGATTCTATTATAAAACCCCAACTAACTAACAACTCTCTCTCTCCAGTTGACATTTCTACTCCCGCCATGGCCACATCCCATCTCCTTCTCTCTCTCCTCCTCCTCCTCCTCTCCCCCCTCTCCAGTCCCGCCACCTCACTCCCCACCTCAATTTGCGTCATAGGCAGCGGGATCGCTGGCTCCTCCCTCACCTTCTTCCTCCAAAACCAAACCGCTATCCCTACCGCCAATCTCTCCATTCGCGTATTCGAACGGAGAGGTCAGGTTGGTGGTCGCACAGCCCCGATCAACATCTCCGGTGATTTGTTCAACGCTGGGGCGTCGATTATACATGGGCAGAATCTACACATGGTCCGGTTCGCTGAGCTCCTTGGGCTGGACCGGGCCGACCCTGACGGTACGGATTGGCTTGGGATCTGGGACGGGTCGGGTTTTGTTTTTAAAACCTTAAAACCACCACCTGAGAGCAGTTCGGCAGCTTACAAGTGGTGGTACGATATCGCTGATGCTTTGTTGCTGTTGAAGAGATATGGCTTTTCTCTGTATCGAATGCAGCGATTTGTTAATGTAAGCAATATTCTGCAATTTTCTTTTTCTTTTTTTTCCGTAATATTTGTTATAGAGGTGATAAGGTTTGGAATGAGTGATGTTTGAATTTGATGTTAACAGTAATTAATTGCATTATTGTGGCTTAATTGAGCTTAAAAATTAAGTTCTGGCTACACAAATGAGTTTATTAAAGAATAAATTAAATAAGACACATAATTGTGAAAATGTTGCTAACATGCTTTTTTTTCTTGGTTTTAGAAATTATTGGAGAAGTTCTTACTATTCTACAAGGAACCAGAAGAGAGGCCGATTTTTGAGACAGTTGAAGAAATGCTAAAGTGGAATGACCTTTATGCCCTTACTCAGAGAACACTTGAACAGGAGCTAATTGATGCCGGTTTGAGTGCCCGCTTAATCTCTGAGCTTGTAACTGTAAGCATTTCCTTGTGAAATTTTCTTTTTTGAATTTCATTTTTCCTGAATTACATTAAAATGTTATTATATTTTCAATTATGATGGACGTTTCTCAAAATTGTGACTGACACCCAACAGTCTCTAGGTTGGTTGCAAATATCATGTAATATTATGATCCAACCAAAAATGACTAATTTACTACTAATTCTGTCCCTTCAAATTTACTTGACCAGTGCGTGGCACGATCACTTAGAAATTAGATTTAAATCCTCCGTGTTTGATTGTAGTTCAATTTGGTTTAGTAAAGCAAGAGCTGGTTTGTGATAGGTAAAATTTGTCGATCAGTCTAACAATATGCAGTAGTTGTGACTTGTGACTAGTGACTTGTGAGTACTCCACAAAAACAAAGAACAAGTTTTGGTTTAGGGCCTTATTATTTGGGATTTAACAACCCAAAACACATAGCATGATAGCTGAAAATATAGTAAAATTGTTATGTGATGCACAGACCCAAAAAAACACTAAACTTTATTATTTGCAAGGACTGACTGTTTATCTGTATTTCATGAAAGGTGATAACAAGGATCAACTACGGCCAGAGCGTGGCCATGAGCGGGTTAGCAGGTGCAGTTGCCTTAGCAGGTTCAAATGCCAATCTCTGGTCTGTTAAGGGAGGTAACCATTTGTTAGCCAAGGGATTACTTGAATTAACAAATCCTACTCTACACCTCCATGAAGGGATAGAATCAATCTCAGATAAAGGTGACCATTATGTGCTTGCATCTGATAAAGGAAAGGAGTATGAATGTGATGTAACTGTTATTGCTACGCCCCTGGATGAGGTCAATATTACATTTGTGCCCCCAATTCCGCTTCCTTTTAGAAGGACGCAGCATACTTATACTACCTTCATTAGGGGACTTCTAAATCCTGTAAGTGCGTAATAACTCACATTGTTGTTAGTTGTTTTCACGAGTGTTCCCTTTTTAATACAATTACTAGTGCTCATTAACCTCAATAGGAACAAATTTAATAATATGAACAGCATATATGGTACTTTTCTGTAGAAATATTTTGGCCTCAGCTCGGTTGAGGATATACCAGATCTAGTTGGTACGCTCGAGACTCCTGATGTACCATTTTCAAGCGTAAGTATCTTGAAGAAGTATGGTGAAGGAGACTTCACTTACAAGATTTTTTCCCGTGCTAAGCTGGACGACAGCTTACTCGATCAACTCTTTAGGTAAACAGAAATTACTATTAAAAGATAATGGCACGTTATCTTGATGTTTACATGTATACCTTTATCCTTGTCTATAATTTTGTCTACTTTCTATGTATTTGATATTCATTGTTTAGCTCCTTTGTTTCTAATTTAATTTCAGTGCAAGGAAGGAGACAGTTCGAATAAATTGGCCAGCTTATCCCCATTACAAAGCCCCTGAAAAGTTTGCGCCCATTTTATTAGATCAAAGACATCTATATTACATTAATACGTTTGAAAGTGCCGCTAGTTGCATTGAAACTAGTGCTGTTGCAGCCGAGAACGTGGCAAGACTTATCATATCTAGGCTATTGCAATCTGCAGTTGATCAGAATATAAAACCATTGCCTAGTTCTGAAGAATTCCTTCACACTGATCTTTGAATGGTTAATGAGTTGTTCTCCATTGTAATTTTCAAGAGTATGTTTTTATGTACAATTTTGTAATTTTTTAGGACCCTTTTCCGCTATTATTTTGTAAATGCACTCTCTAGACTCTAGAGTGGGAGTAAGGTGGAGAGGAAGAAAACTGTTTATCTTGTTTTTGAATTTTAATTTCAGTAGGTGAATAAATTTAGTTTCAAAATTTATATTCTTTCAATTTGAAGCGTAACACAGTTAACTCTCTTCATTTATTTCCTTTATTTCTTTTTCCTCCTCAAGTCCGAAGCAGATTAGAAGTTGATTCCTTTGTATATTTAAATAATGGAGCTCAAACAAATAAAATACTATAAAATTAGGGTTTAGGGTTTAGAATTAAAATTTAAACATTTATTTCTAACTCTTATCCCGAATTTTTCATTCATAGAATTAAAAAGAAATAAAAAGAAATATAGATTCATTAAAATCTCGTTTCGTAAAATTGCAATGTCCCAAAAATACAAAAAAATAAAATAAAAGTGAAAAAACAGAAGCAATAGTTTATAATGGAGTCTGGCCAGGGGTGGAGCTCCAGTACTTCAGGAGTAGGCAGTTGCCTACTCCTGGAAAAAAAAAATTTGGACTAGGATTTTTAATAGATTTTGCCTACTCCTGGATTTGATTCTGCCTACTTCTGGATTGAATTTGACATAGCTATTGCTAGTCAGAGATAGATGTGTGAGTCATTTAATCAAATTAGGGAAGAAAGGTATTTTTAAATGTTTGTTCATTTAAAAACTGCAGACTGGTACCATTGTTGGTACTGATAGAGGTGGCGGAGACAGGAAGGGATCTTATAGAAGTGATTCGAATCTGAACCCGTTTAGAAAAAAAAAATCTGAATCCGATTTCTGCCTACCCCTGACTCAAATCCTGGCCACGCCACTGTCCGGCTAATATAACATCAGTATCATTTCAGCTTATATAACACCAGCTCCAAAATCTACTGAATCGACTTCTAACAGTGAATCCAAACCGTTCAAATCGATCTACTTCATTAGTTGTGCGTTACATGCAAATTTTATAATTTTTCGAATTTATTTAGTAAGTCAAGCGGTCAAATTTGTGAGTTTTTAAGTTAATTTGAATGCATTCATTTTTCAACATGTTTGACCGCTTGATTTGATATTAAAATAATTCAAAAATATAAAAAAAAAAAAAAAAAATTACATGTAAATGCATCACTCATAAAGTAAATCGGTTTGAACAGTTTAAATTAATCATGTGAACTATATCCAATCAATTTTGAAATTAGTGTCATATGACACCGATATCATACTAACCAAAATCTTTATAATGTCCCAAAAAGATCGGATTATTATCAATGACGCGCATTGCTTTAGTTTACAAGTGATCCAATATCGGCCCGTTGAGGCCGAAAAGATCGAAGTTCGGCCCGTTAATTTATATTTTGGGCATATTGAGGCCTAAAAAATGAGGAAAGCAGGCCGATAATCAGCCCGTAAAAGATCAAATTTCCCCGCATCCCCCGCCGATTATTATCAAAAGAAACAATGCATTTATATTTATCCCCACTTTTATAATAACATTTTCTTTTCTTTTTTCCGCAGAGGCTGCGAAGCTTTTAAAAAAAAAAAACATTTTTTTCTTTTTCATGGGGACTTTCCCCTTCCCCTTCCTGCAAATAATTATTAAAAAAAAAACTATACTTATCATCCCCACTTAATAATTAATTAATATTTTTCCCCTCACCTCCCTATCTCCTCAAAAGACGACCACAAGCAAATAGAGATAAAAACATTAGGCAAATAAATGCCTATAAAAACCCAGACAAATAAGCATAATTAGACAAACGAATCCTGACACAGCAAAGTTCGTTAGGAACTGCAACAAACATTGATTATAATAAGTTATCTCATATCAAGAGAATTTTCAATTACACCCTCCCATTCTCAAATATCATTAATAGATCCAAAGCATGTATCTAATGGTTAAAAAATATAAGAACAATTCAAACTAAATATATATATTTGTCAATCAAATGAATATTACAAATAAACAAATTGAACCAGAAATTATGGTTTTTTTTTTAATTTAAGTTTCAAAGCGCACAACCCAAAAGAAAAGAAAGAAATCATTAAACTATTTAGGCTTTAGAAAGTTAACTAATATGATATGCCGAGTATAAATTAAATAGCTGGCACTGTTGTTTGGTTAGCAGGAGGCACAATCCTGACTCGCTTTCTTACAACAGACACGAAGGCGACTGATCTGAAAAGCGCCTTTATCTTCACTTTTCTACGCAGTGTCAGTGGTGGTCCCACATCCCCACTGTTTAAAAAGCTTGATATGAATTCTTGAACCCACACCTCATCCATGTCAAGGCCAAAACTGTCACTTTTTGATTGACTTCGAAAAATGTTATCAGAGGTTGATTCAGTATTTGCCAAGTTGGCAGTGTCAAGTTGAGCCAATCCTGGAAGATGCATTCGCACAATTAATTTTATGTGTTGATTGTACTGATAAATCTTTACCATTAATTAAGATATGACCAAACAACATAATACAAATATTACAAAAAAGTAGAGCTGGAAAAAATATATATGTAAAAAAAAAGACAACACAAGGGTTTGGCTAACCAGGGTTCTCGCCAGGAAAATATGAATATACGGCACCTTCAATTGTATCGTTCTCATGAGGGTTTGGCTCTGATGAACCCGAACCGACAACAGGAGGTCCACCATTTATAGAGAGAGACGTGTTGTTTTTCATCGGATGAACTAAAGCCTGAAATCAAAAGATAACATTAATTTAGATACAGAAAGCAAAAAATGTTGAATGGGTAGTGACATGAAGAATAATCGTACAATTCTGAGCTAACAAAAGAAAGTTTTATTTGTTGGTATGCATCTCTGCACAAATCAAGAGTTAATGGAACAACGGTTGATATTTTAATAAAGCTTGATTGCACATTGAGAGGAGATAGTTGATTTCCATTGTTGTCAATTACAAAAGGAATTGGGTTACAATTTGGGTTCAAAATGTTGATTTGTTTTTCCACTAAAACCGGGAACGAAACAGGTGTAGTCATTTTAATAAAAACAAAACAGTACTACAACAGAGAACCATACGTCATACTAGCTGGTACAGGAAATATTATTATAATAATGCACCTCTTGAGCCTGACTAGTGTTATTGAAGCCATTGTTAGAAGCCCAAAATTCATTGTTACACTCCTTTGCATGCTCAACTACAGTAATCCAACCTTTGTCGGAATCTGACTTGATGTCAAGTATCTGAAAGAATTTGTGTGAGAGGGAGGGGGCAGAAAACATGTATTACCTTCCATGCCATAAAAACAATATTTATTAATAAATTCTTAGCAGAAAAAATATCATCCCAGGATAACAATCCAAATCCTGGTGCCAGTACTAGTAAATTGTGGTAGGCACCAGAGCTGTCATTGTCACTACCAAGATCAGTCTGTCCTGAAACCAATATGACCTAGTATGCATTAGTTCAATCCTAACTGTACCTATATTATTTGGGGATTAGTGGGTACGGGAATCATAAAATTGTGTATCAATCTGGGTCTGTGCAGATCCTGGTACTAGAATTATTCTGAGATTACAAATGTAGCATAAATAAATAACGACAGGCTAGTATCCTTACTTTGCGAAGTTCGGCTTCATTATGATAATACAACCAGAGGAAGTCTCTCACTGTTTTGATGTTATTAATTTCAAGGAGAGAAGCGCGTTTGTCACCAATGTTCTTGAGACTTCGTACTTTGTGTTCAAGCTGCAGCCGGATGGGTTTTTGAGACGCTACACAAAAAGCAGCATCAAATCAGCAAGGGTAATAAATACAAGGATTTGATTTGCACACCAGTATCAACACATACTGGGTATTAAAATCTCTACGTGTGTGAATTTTACAAATCAAATGAAAAATGGAGCTTACGTGTACCTTAGAACATTGCTTACTAGTCTCATACAGGCACGGGTACACAGTACAAGTCTAAAGGACATAACCAGTGAAAAATGTAAACTTTAACCATTGTACAAAAATTAAATTTATACCTTTCCCTCGGCGGTCTTTTACCCGAAAAGGTTCGCTCACACCCTCTCGAACTCTTTCCCCATTCAAGTAACCCTCTTCTCCTTCACCCTCGACCATAACCCCTAGCCGAAACCCTCTCTTTGTCCAGCTTGAATTATCATTAAAATCAATATTTTCAAAAATACCCACCCCATTTTCAAGCCGAATAGTAAGACTACCACCTTTCAAAATTGGCCCCTTCCCTTCCCTTTCCCTTAACACGCTATCATTAAACTCACTCCTGCTCCAAGTTTCTCCTTTGTTTTCCCAGGATTCGGCATTAAGCACTGTGAGTCTGACTTTGGCAGAAGAGAGAAAGCAATTGGGAGAAATGATTGACTGAGTGGACGTGTCGTATAATGCTACTTTTATGGGGTCTTCACTATCGTCTCTTACTAGCTCGGTTGTGAAGGTGGGGTTTTTGACCTTATTGAGGAAGACTAGCCAGTACCGAGCTCCAATGGCTTGATCTGGCAGTGGCCTGTAACAGAAATATGAAACAATAATTACTTAGAGATTCTCGAAGTAGAAGGGGAACATCTTGTAGCATGTGGTGGTGGTTTTTACGGGCAAATGTTTGAAACCAATAACCTAGTACTCAATCTAAGGTTGGAAATGAACAAATTTGATTCAATGATTAACAAAAACATTAAAGCTGAGATTCTCTTTTTAAAATTGCACAATTTAAGGGTTCATAAAGTCAAAATTGTTGAATTGCACAATTGGGGAGGAATAAACTCCCAATTGGCCTAATTGGTGCTTATTCTAAAATTGGGGGTTGCAGTATGCAGTAAATTATCGCTCACTGTGGAGGTAAATTCAAGTAGTGAAGCATCTTAGGTAGCTCTTCTCTTAGCTGTTAAATGAAAATTAAATTGATGTTAAAAAAATACTCAATAGACACGTGTAAATTTAAGGAAAAAGAAGAAGGATCCTTACAACTTTCCGAAACGTATCTTCAAGTTGCACGTGAAACAAGCGAAGAAAAATGTCTCCGCCGGCGCCGGTGTGAAGACGACGAAGCAACAAATGTAGCAAGCTCCTATCCTTCCTTATCTCCCTAAAAAAATTAAAAGATTGTCAAATGTCAAGAAGAAGAGAAAATGTAAAGAGAGAAGCAAAGGGGAATTTAAGGTTTTAAGCAAGAAACACACAGTAAAGTCCTCTGCCAGCGGCGAATAGGCAGCGAGAGGTGAGTGGCACCGGTGAGAGTGAGAGTACGAGGGAGGCGATGGCGATCACCCTTCCACTTGTTGATGTGGGGATGCATCTTCATCTCTTAGTTTCTTCTTGTTGTAGATGATTGAGTACAGAGTACACTTTGCTTGGAGAAATCGTCGCTGGAGGAGAGTTCAGAGTTTAGATTAGAGTAGACAAGAGAGTTCGTATTCAATAGCATCTATAGAAGCATTTGCAATAATATTAGAAGTTTCCGTGTGGCACTGTATGTAGGATTGTAGGAAAAGGGAAAATTCCGGGAGATGTTCCCTTCCTTTTTTGGAATCCATTCCTCTGAGGTAACAAAATATTTATGTTTATATTTACACCGTCCGATCGGAATTCGGCTCAACCCAGCCCGAGGTGAGACGTACGGGGTGCCTTTAATATTTGTGTAGATTCTGTTTAGACGGTTTGGATCCCAAAACAAAATATTATGTGACCTTGTGTGATACGAATTCAAGCTTACGCCGGGTGAGGTAATTCCAGTGCGACCTGCCTTCCTGTTCTGTACGCGGGATAATGGATAAATCTACAAATTAGAATTCCTTCGAGTTATAAAGTAACTCAAATTTAAGTTTGTATCCAACCGTCCGATCGCCACAGGCACGAAAATGTAGCCCATCCTAATTTTGATCGGACGGTCTGGATCCAAACTCAAATTTTGAGGATTACTTTAGAGGATTTGGTTCCCAACATCAACACCGCCATTTCATTCGGATTGGCTTCATGTTTTATCACCAAGCACGCAATCACGCTACTCAATAATAATATATGCATGTAAATATCATTATCCCTCTCAGAATTTTCACGAATGGAAATTTCCTCAGCTTTCTAATTCTACATACATTCCAATTGCTGAGTTTCTAGAATGATATTGATTTTGACAGGCCCAAAATTTGGAGCTAACTATTTTAGAAAGCAATCGCTGCACGAAAAATTATTTTAAAAAATAGTAAGTTGATTAATTAATTATCTAAAAAAAATAGTAACTAGTAAGTTGACTTTATTTTGTTTTGCAACGAACTGAATATGCTGTGGTTTATTTAATTAATGAAGTTTTAGATTTCTTTTTATTTTTTTGGTATCTAAGTTTTAGATTTTCAAAATCAAAATAGCTGTCCATGGTACCGTATGACCGTAGCCTCATTCTCTCATTAATTACTGATTCTCACCAATCTAAATAGCCGATATTTTTCGAGTGCAATGGAGATGTTCACACTATTTGTCTTTAAATTTATGATAGGAGTAAGGCTTGGGTGCTATCCATAGCACCGGGGCCTCTATGCAATGGCTCAAAATTTGAGTTTTCAAAATCCTAACGGCCAATCCGAACCGTTCAATATTTAATCTGTACTAAAATGTACTTGCATACCAAATTTTACATTTTTTTGAATTTTTTTACTATTTATTAAGTATGTTACAAAACCGCTGTTTTTGAATAATTCTGGATCACTGAAAACAGCAGTTTTGTAACATACTTAATAAATAGTAAAAAAATTCAAAAAAATGTAAAATTTGGTATGCAAGTACATTTTAGTACAGATTAAATATTGAACGACTCAGATCGGCCGTTAGAATTTTAAAAACTCAAATTTTGAGCCGTTGCGTAGAGACTCCGGTGTTATGGATAACACCGAAGCCTTACTCTTTATGATAGATCATATCTATCTTATAGTTTAATTTTGGATGGCCGAGTGAACAGTACTCTCTACAGTAACCGAGCTGTTTTTGTCCGTCCGATCTACATCTACTCTGTATCTAGCACTTCTTGACAATCTCTGGTTCCTACCATTGACACCTGTCTTCCTTTCCTCAACGCCTGTCTTCACCTAAACTCCTTCCATTTCCCTCCTGAGAATTCTACCATCTTTGCGCTCTCTGCTCTCTATCTCGCGCGACAGACCAAACTCTGCAGCGATTTCCACCCTCTAAAGCGTTGTCGGTTCTCCGCGCAATAAGAATTTCAACCACAGACAGGTCGAGGTAACAATTAAAACCGATTTTATTTACATTTTTGGTTGCTCTGGATTTCTTCTCGGGCAATGGTTCTAAAACAATGGTTGATTTCACATTGGGAAGATTTTGGGTTTAGTGTTTCAAGTTGTTTTAAGTTTTTAGCTGTACGATTTTGACAAGAGGTGGCCAATTTTAAATTTTAAGGTTTAGGGTTTTGCAAAATTGGAGCTTTAGGCTACTTTAGGTGTTGTTTGATTGTTGATTCGAACTTTAAACTTGCTTAATAGGTAGGTGATAATTGAGATATTCAATTCATTAATTTATGTCTCTGTGTCCCTTATTGCTTTTGAATCCCATATCCATTGTTTTATTTTAACGAAACGTAAAACACAATCTTCTTTATATGATTTTTTAATAATTGAGAAGCTTAAGACTGTTTCAATTATTTTCTTCAATTGATTTGCAAGGGTAATTAGCTAAATTTTTTAAGACAAAAATTGCCACTGATAGATTTACCGGCTAAGGCAGAAGGCTCTATGCCAAGTAACAAAATTTTGAGTAATAGTTAACAGTAAAGAGTGGTTGAGTTGTTTGTTTATATTTTCAATTTCTTTTCTTTTTTTAAATACAAGGGGAAATACATTTCATAGAAGTAGTGTGCTTGCATCAGGTTCATCCGTGCAAAAGAGGTAAAATTGAGAAACCAACAATTTTTAACTGGTGTCCCCCATCTCTAAATCAATATCTTCCACAGTATTGTACAACATCTCCTCACTGATAAGTTTTGACATAGAAACATACAAAGCCTTTCTCTTCGTTTTCTTTCATTTAAAATATTGATACATACCTGTCCTTACATAAAATCTGGCCAGTTCCAGGGGCTTATTTACAAGAAATAATATATAAAGGGTAAAATTTACAAAATTCCCCAGGTTGAGAATTTGAACTAGTCAGAGGACTATGGTGCAAAGTCGCATGCATAATAAAAAGGGTTTTGCAAAAATAAAGAATATAATATTAGGTACAACTCAACTTTAAAAAAATGGTCTTTTATATGCTATTTTCACAAAAACTGTGATAATTTATTAAGGTTACAAAAGCAACTTAATCATTTATGTTATATTTCTAGGAAATTTTGGAAATGATATGAAAAATGTGTATACAAATTAGATTTTGTTTTCAATCTTTTAACAGTTTTATTAACTGAAATAGACAAGATATGGTGGTTCTATATGCTATTGGTTTATTAATCTTTAATAGTTTCGTGTATATATGCTGCTATGGCCTATTCTTTTAGATCATTTGTCTCAATATCAAGGCATGAGTATTGCTACTTCTAATTCCTTATAAGTGTAAAGACATCTCTTATAATGTAATTTTTTCTCTTCATTAATTTGGTCATTAGAATTTTTATTTGCAATATAATTTTCAGCTGAAGAACTACTTTCCTTTTTGTTGTTTCAGTTGAAAAACTTAATCAACTACACTAACCATATAGGAAAATCGGGATCCTTCGTGTAAAATTATTATAACCTATTACGCTATTAGAGAAATAACAATAACAGCTTCTCCTTTTATGTAATATGTTTGGAATAAAATCTATTTAGGTACGTACTTAACTATAGGGGGATACAGATTAATGTAATAGGATTAATAGTTCTTCTCTAATAGTTCTAAAGAAGGATACCGGTAAACAGTAATGACCTACTGGTTTGTTTTGAAT
The DNA here is from genome assembly GCA_964058825.1 of Carex arenaria. Classification (NCBI taxonomy): domain Eukaryota; kingdom Viridiplantae; phylum Streptophyta; class Magnoliopsida; order Poales; family Cyperaceae; genus Carex; species Carex arenaria. The sequence continues at coordinate 392,675 of CAXKVW010000006.1, read as the reverse complement.
AAAGAAAGAAATAAACAATAACAAGTCCTATTTTTTATATATAAAGCCAAATCAACATAATGTTCTTTTTTTTCTTCTTTTTTTTTGAAAAAAAAAAATATTTATGTTGCAGGGAAGTGAAGGATACACGGAAACAATTATATGTGGAGCATCCAACCAAAAAAACCACAAACAAGGTAAAATAAACAAAATTTATAGAGAATAAAATACATTTCTCAAGAGATTGATTTCTAGCATGAGCTTTCTTTAGAGTCTAGGAGTGCATATTGTCATACCAATAAGGATTGGTGGGAGTTATAGTTATTAGTGAATACATAACTGCTAATTGTAAATAAAAAGATGTAGTCTGGTACCATAATTAACATAATGGGGCCTAATCTGAGGTACAACTAATGTAGCATGAGAGACACTCCATCATAGCATATTTAACACTACCCATCTCTATGGAGAAGTTTTATACATAAGAAAAAAGTTATGAACTGGAAAAGTGAATGAAAGAAAAATCAGCATCAATCCAATCAACATAAATCATATTTTGTTCATTTTTGCAGTGGTGATTGGTGATGACAACAAGGCAAAAAATAAGAAAGAGTGAGTGCACCTCCAGTCCGTTCCCCTAGAAACACTTAGAATGACTGTGTTTGATACCACTTTGACGTATGGATAATACAAAATTATAACCCCGCTTATACCTCCGCCAAACATAATATTTCTTTGCTTAACAAAAAAAATCTAAAACTATGAAACTACGATATGTACTATGTTTTATTTTTTATGATCATCTTATTACATTTTAATTATATGCTTTGTTTTATGATATGCACTATGTTTTCTTTTCTATACTTTATTTTTATTATCCATGCCGAAGCAAAGCGAGGCTTTTTGCTAGTTTTATATAATTTGAGTATCATTACTATTTCATAAAAATATTATCAAATATGAAGTGTTACAAATTTTAGGTCTTCTAATTGGGAAAGGAGGGTGTCCGATGCCCATCGGACCAGAGTCTGTTCGATGGGTGTCCGATACCGTCCGATTTACTTCGAGATCTGTGTGTATCACTTTAATATCCATGCTGTTTGCTTTAATATACGTGTGCACATATCTTGAAGTAGATCGGACGGTATCGGACACCCATCGAATACTGTTCTGGTCCGATGGGCATCGGACACCCCCTCTCTCCTTCTAATTAACTACAAAAACTCGCATCAATTTGAAGATTTTTGCGGAAGGTAGAAAATAATTTTGGACTATATTCAGCATAATTGTGATAACCCATAATTTTATATTAACGATTGACAGTAATTAATTAGTAATAAATTAACAAAAACATAATTTGTGGTTAGTTAAAATTTTAAAACTAATTAAGACATTTACATAAAAAAAACCGTCAATAGTTAAACAAAAAATTTAATAAAAAATAAATTCTAAGCAAATTAATAGATAGCATAAACTTAAACAAATAATTTGAACTTTTGAACTAAACGAAATTATCATAGACAATCATAATAAAATAAACTTTTATTGATTAACGGTTATAAATAGATATGAAATTTGCTGAGCTAGTTGACATGTGGGGTCCCATGTCAAACTCACACCCCACAAATAGCCGCACTAACATTCTTCTTTTTCAACAGAATCACTCTTCTATAGGCATGCTAATGAGCTTGGTTCGGCTCAGACTCAATAAGAGAAGCATAACAGTTTGGCTCAGACTCAACTCGGTTTTGAGAGAAAAAGCTCGGCTTGACTCGGCTCATATAAATTCTTGGCTCGGCCCGATTTAGCTCAGTTCATGAGCAGGTCCGGCTCATTAGCACTTGATCTCATGTAATCCGCTAGTGCTGATAAGGATCTACCGCCAACTAGGGCTGCTAACGAGTCGAGCCGGCTCGTGAATCAATGAGTTGAGCGGCTCAATATTTCATAACGAATCAGACTCAAATCTGAAAAAAGCCCAAACTCGACTCGGCTCGCTTTTGAAGAAAAAAGGTCGACTCAGCTCGGCTCAACTTGTGAGCTCGTGAGCCAGCTCATATTTTTACTTTATTATTAACAAACATTGAGAAATTTTGTTGCAATACATAAACATCATTTACGTTACTATTCAACAGTGAGGTCTTCTTATTATACAAATATTAAAAAAAAGTTAACAATAAATTAATAAATAAGATAATAAACTAACTATATCACGTAATAACATTCATATCAAATATAGAATATAATAGACATTTTTTTCACCGATTTTAAATTTCAAATATTTCAAATTTCATTTTTTTTCAAATTTCAAATTTTTTGCAAATTTCAAATTTCAAAATTGAAATTTGAAAAAATGAAATTTGAAAAAATAAAATTTCAAAAAATGAAATTTCAAAAAATGAAATTTCAAAAAATGAAATTTCAAAAAATGAAATTTCAAAAAATTGAAAATTGAAAATTGATAGAAATTTGAAATTTGAAATAATTTGAAATAAAAAAACAACGAATCCAATAGTATACTTAGCAATTTCCGTTCTCTTTTCACATGATGAATAATTGTTACATAGTTATGAATAATCCAATAATATATACCGGTTCACGGCTCAAGTAAAAATATGAGCCGGCTTATGAGCTCGCGAGTCGAGTCGAGCAGAGCATTTACATGAGCCGAGCCGGATTTGAGCCGAACCTTAATCATTAGCAGCCGTGTTTTCAGGTCTCCTACCGAGGTACAACGAACAGGACCAACTACTATTCCATTCGACACAAGGAACAAGGAATAGCTGATTACTGGGAATAGTAGATATTTCATATAGCAAGTTCTTTGTTTGAATACCCACAGCTGTTTAAAAATCACTATTTTACCTATTCTTGCTGATTCGACCAATTTAATCACCCGTTCTCCCATGATCTATTTATTTTTTGCGGTTTGCTTGTACTAGTGCTATATACAACAAAGAAAAGAGAGATGAAAGTTTGAAATAAAGAATATTTTTGTCAATTTAACTTTTCAAATAATTAAATAAAAGGAGATGTTAGATCAAATGTTAAATTATGGTGTTGTTCATGTTTGATTGTGGACTAATAAGTGAAATAAGGATTTTCGACTGCGGTTATTCTATCAGACATAATTTAATTGGATCGGACTAAAAAAAAATAAGCTGATTTTTAGGCTGACCTAAACTAACCCACTGCCAGTGATATATATACATGTATTGTTTATTTTCTCTCTCTTGACCTAAATCTATTTTTCCTTTTTTTTTTTACGCACAAGTACCCATACCCAATTTAATATAAATTTAGGGCATGTTCGGCTGTAGCCCGGAAACGAGTGAATAGTAAACAGCGGGTTACTGTTCATGTGGGAAGAAAAAAATTCAATTGACTAAATTTTTTTCTTCCCGCGTGAACAGTAACACGCGGGATTGCAGCCAAACAGGCCTTAACATCACTTTCCGATTAAGGGTGATTTTTTCTTCTGATTACATTATGATACTTTACTTTCTTGAGAATTTCATTAAGATTGCTTATTTTCTTATGATTCCTGTTGTACTGTGTTTAAAAAACATAGGTTATGTTAACTAATTAATTCATTTGATTGATCGAATTTATAAGGATAAGGTAAACCCACTAATTATTTCTGTTGCAAATTAAATAATTAATTAATTTTCTGTGCAGCTGCTGATTGTGAAGTTAATTGACTGTCATGTGAATCTGCAAGAAATAAATTAATTTGTTTTTAATATGTATTTCTATTTAATTTGTTGTGTTTACTGCAAATTAATAGTGTATTTGGATTAATCAAAATTAAATTAGTTATATTTTGAAATTGGATGTTGATAATATGAGTTGTGAAGTGAGTTCATTTTCTTTGAATTACGTTTTACAAAATTTTGTAAAACTTGTAATCTGCTACTGGAGCTTCTTGCTGGATTTGCTATTATCATGTCTTCCATTTAATAAAAACAAATTAAGTCATGTATCAGGCCAATAAATTCCTAACAAACGTGGAATAGCTTAAGTCATGATATATTTTTGGATCTCAATCAAACATTAATAATTTACACCGGCTTAATTAGGTTGAAATAACTAACTAAGGTCTCCTAAACTTTCGTCCGCAATCAAACATCACATTTATGAATAAAATTTGTTATTTTAAAAGTTTACATAGACACACAAAAAATTATCCCTTGAAAAATATTATTAATTTAGTAAAATTGTTAAATTATTGCATGAGCATGTTAGAAATTGACACCAGCCGGCCACAGAGATTCACCAGAACACTAGCTAGTTTCGGCCATGGAGATTCACAAGGATAGTTCAACTAAACATCACTCAAGAAGAGTAAAGCTCAACCCAATAGAGGATAAGATGAGATAAACTCAACTCAGACAGAACAAAATTTGTAATATTTCATAAACTCATTTACAAAATAAGCATGGCTTCTCTTATAGCTTTACAATGATCTCCAAAAATCACCTAAATATTGATACAACTTTAACTACTTTTTATCCTCCCAAAATACTCTTAATTATCTTCCTAGAAACTCTAAAAAGACTCTCCTAGAAACTCCCAAAACACAATTAGATAATATGGAAATAAATACTCTTTGATCATACTTAAAACATATTCAAAACTCACACCTAATCAATTAATATCACACAGTCCAAAACTGACTACTTATCTTAACAAGCCTTTTTGACCATGATGCATTATTATTATGGAAAATATCAAAATATCAAAGTTGTAGAATATTTTGTAAGCTTTCTACAAAATTTTGAATCACCTTAATCCGAGTTCGTATGAGCCATAAATGACAAAAATACTGAAGCGTGTCAAACAATTACTGATCTGGACACTAAAACAGACACTGGTGGATTAAATTCTCTTTTCTCTTTGCATCTGGATATTCTCTATATCAGTTGAAGTGTCTCATATGACATGTAACTAAATGATAAGGTCTATATGCTTCATGAGTATAAGAACGGTGCAATTTGGACGGTGTCAGAAATTGCAAATGACACGACAACAGTTGTAATTATTGATGCATCGATCCCATTTGAAGATTGTTTGCTAGTTGAATTGATAGAGGAACTGTCATATGATGCATATGGTTAGAAAAAAACAATATGATTTCCAAAGAAACTATCTCTGTATCCTTGCAAGCTTTAGGAAATAAAATAATTTCTCTTGAATCTTGATGCCTTCTGGTGCAAGCTTTAGTAGTAGTTTGATTGTAGTTCTGTTTTACGCAATACTGATATGTCGATATATTTTTCAGATACTCTCGTGCATAAATTTTGACACTACTATTAGTCAAAAAAAAAAAAAATCAAGTGGAATGGATATATTCTTATAGACACTATTTGTCTTGTCTTTAAATTAATGATAGTTCAAATTTTAAATAATATAAGTATTTTTAATATTTGATAAAAATTATCAAATGCGGAGTTTTAAACATAAATAAATAATTTCTCCGTACTATCCTATCAAATATTAATTCCACTTAATAATATAAATACAAAATAAAATACTTATTACTCTATGTTATTCCATCAAACTTTATTTCTTTTTACTTGACAACATAAATAAATGATTTCTCTATACTATTTTTACCAAACTTTCTTTTATTACTATAATTTCATCAAACATTAATTCTGTTTGAATTAACAAACAAACAAGAGCCGACACACAGAGTAATTTGCCGAATTCGTTTTTGTTTCCAACGAGTTTCTTGTCAAATTTTTTTTTTTTTGCCGAATTCGTTTCACCAAAGATAACAAAATTTTTCTTTTTTGGATCTGAACCGTCTAATCAGAATCCGCACGACTATTAAAGCGGACCCGTGCGTTTTACCTCGGATCGCATTGGCCCTGATTCTGATCGGACGGCTGTGATATAAAGATAAATATTATGCTACCTCAGAGAATATGATGCCTACGAGGCTACGAGTTCCGAGGAACTGCTCGTGTACTTCTATTTTATATATATTTACTGCCCATTCTGAAAGTTCTCCACTGCCTTTACCCTTTCTCTCTCTTATTCAATTTTGAAAATTAGAACTTAAAACCCAAAATCTAGAGCGGAAAAATATCCATTCCCCCCCTTCCGTCTCACTGACAGTCGCCATGGATGATCGACCTGAAAACGAAATCCCTAATTGTAGCCCGGAACCGATGAGTCTGAACCAGCGCTTACACCATCAGCTCTCTAGGAATCGACGTCCAGTTCTAGCCCCAAATCCAAACCCTAACCCTATCCCTATCCCAGGTACTCTCCCGATCACTGCTCAAAGTGTACCTTTGATTTTGTAAGAGGTTCTACATTTTAGCACACTTTGAAAACTTATTAGTGATTTGGCCTCTCTACCGTGAACAACAATCAGATGTTTTGTTTTCAAAATTTGATGAACAACGAGTTTTCTCATTTCGTCTTTTATCTACATTGCAAAGTTTACGTTTTAATTAGAAAAATGCTTACACACATTGGTCGAATTTTGCCCTGTAGAGTCGGTTTTACATTGTAAGTGCATCTGTATTCAATCTTATGACTAATCTACCCTTTTCTAGATAATTAAAATACAATTTTTTTGCTGAAGGTTTTTCTCATTTCTGTACTGAAATTATTAAATGTAAAATTCAATTTTGTATACTTACCTGAAATATATGCACTTCCCTTTGTTTGTAGAAAATATTCGGGTAAAACAAAAAGACCAGCTGCCTGGCAGGCGTCGTCTCTGCAAAACTAATGAGGGGGCCAGCCCACAAAATAAAGAAGAAGACAAAGAAGAGAATATAAGTGACATTTTAGATGAATTTAGTTTTAGGCTCGAGTCACTCTCTCTACACAAAGAGAAGCCTTCAAAGGACGAGCGAGAAAAAGAGAGATCACCAGTTGAAGCTTACTTTAGTAGTAAAGAGGGAGAAGAGGAAGGAGAATTAGATGATAATTCTGATGAAGTTGATGAATATAGTTTTAAAGTAGTGCCACGCAATATGAAAAATCGCTATTTTAGTGATGAAGATAGTGAGGTGATAGATGAAGGTGAAGAGGTTGCACATAAGAAAAGTACAGTGACTGAGTATTTTAGTGATGAAGAGGAAGTAGTAGAAGTGGAAGAATTTACAAAGGGAGAGGGAGAAGTAGGGACCGCAGAAAATGATTCTATAAAGTCTAGAAATCAAGGGTTAGAAGTTGAACCTAGTGTTTATAGATCCATGGGGCGCACCACAAAAAGAAGCTATTTCAGTGATGATGATGAGTTCGAGGAAATAGAGAATATTACCTGTGTAACAGGCTTACCAGTAAATGAGTTGGACCCAGAAGAAGCAGAGGAGGAGGATGAGGGTGATTTTACTCTACCACTATTGCAAGAGGGGAAAGTGAGAGTTTACAAGCTGTCAAATTGGGTTTACAGTAAACTCTACCCACACCAAAAAGAGGGCATCAACTGGCTTTGGGGGTTGCATTGCAAAGGCACCGGAGGAATTTTGGGTGATGACATGGGTCTGGGAAAGACCATGCAGGTATCCAATTTCTTTTGTTTTAAAAGATTTTAGGTGCTGCGTGTATTGCTAATTGCAATTTCATTCAAAGTGTGAAAATAAATTTGGGTTTCCTGGAAAGAGTGGAAGAGCGCTAGTTCAGTACTTGTCTGGTATTGCAGTTGTGGATCCATCTATTTTACAAATTTGATTGCTCACTCTTGCTCCACTTTCAAGCAATACTAAAGTGTATTAGTTGCCTGTCTAATGATTTCTAACTTGCTGTCTTTTCTATCTCCATTTCAGATTTCAGCATTCCTGGCTGGTCTTTTCCACTCAGGTCTGATTAAAAGGGCAATGATTGTAGCTCCTAAGACACTTATAAGTCACTGGTTTAAAGAGCTCTCTGTTGTCGGTCTGAGTGAGAAGGCTAGAGAGTAAGTGTTATCCTGTTTTGGCTGAAATTTGTTTCTCTTAGAATCCACAAATCGTTACATATGCCCCTTTCCTTTCCAAAATTGCTCACTTACCTCTCCACACTCGTCTCTAATTCATGCATAAAGAAACTAAAGGGGGTAGTTTAGCCCATTTTTGATGAAAATGCTGCAACAGCAGCTGTGTAGACAATTTTTTTTGTATTTTTGGTTGATTAATATTATATGGGTTCAGGTGATACACCTTGAGTTTACAAGGATGTATTACAGATCATATTATGAAGTAGCCTTCTATAATGTTGAAATGGTCCTTCTCCATTTGCTAGATATGATCTAATTATATATATATTTCTTTTAGCTTTTCAGGAACTAACGTGAATGCGCGAAACAATGAGCTCAGTAACATTCTCGAGGTGTAGTTCTATCCCTTGCATCAAATATTTGCTAGATATTTTTCTTTTGTTTTGTACCAGTCTGGTATGATATCAGTATCCACTGTTAGCACATGATCTGCAATTGTTTGTTATTTGCAACAATGTTGCTTCTAATATCTTTTTGCCATCTTTTTTATAAAGGAGGAGAAATGTTGATTCATGATATATGTCTAAAATCTTGTTTCGTTTGATGCAGGAAGGAGGCATTCTGATAACCACATATGATATTGTCAGAAATAATTACAAGGCAATTAGAGGAGGTGACAAGTATCAGGAACATGACTTGTATGACGAGGAAAATGAAATGATATGGGATTATGTGATACTGGATGAAGGGCATATCATAAAAAATCCCAAGACACAGCGGGCCCAGAGCTTGTCTGAGATACCTAGTGGGCACCGCATCATTATCAGTGGTACACCAATACAGAACAACCTGAAGGTAAGAACATTTTTTTTTTTTTTGAATTATTTTCCCAGAGAATAATGGGAAATTCTATCATGGCGAGTGCACTGGAATATTATCACTTTGCAATCTGGTGTTCTAACTGTGTTGGCCCTAACCTGAGGCAATATTGCATCTTTTTACATCGTTATTTGTTATTATGGTATTAACTATTATTATTATTGGTGTTATTGTTGTTCTCATTGTTGCAATCGGGCTATTGTATAGGAACTTTGGGCTCTATTCTACTTTTGTTGCCCCGAGGTACTAGGTGATAAGGACGAGTAAGTCAACGTTCCATTTTTCCTAATTTTGGTTTGTGGATTCTAATTATTCGCATAGTTATGCAATTAACAAAAGATCAATCTTGAATTTGAAATTTTCTTATACATTGTTTATTAAAGGTTCAAGGACAGATATGAGAAGAAAATCCTTCGTGGGAATGAAAAAAATGCCTCAGATCGGGAAAAGTATGTTGGCTCCACTGTTGCAAGAGTAAGCATAATTCTTGCTATGATTTATTTGGAGATTGCATTATCTTGTGTTGTATATGTTCCTTGCTGGCATCTTTGATAAAATGAATGATCATATTAAATTTTAAAGCATGTAAATCTGGCATAGCCTTCTCATTTTCTAATGTAAATAAATTGATATCGATGCTTTTTTGAATAGGAATTGAGGGAAAGAATAAAGCCATACTTCTTGAGGCGGTTGAAAAGTGAGGTTTTTGGTAAAGAGAATGTAGAGACGAAGGTTCAGATGCCCAAGAAAAATGAGTTGATTGTTTGGTTAAAGCTCACAACATGCCAGGTCAGTTTTTACTGTCCTCTAAAAGAGATTTTCAGCATAGAATATGTGACGAAACTGATATATTTTTTTGTTGTTTTACCAACATACCCCTTTCTAGCCTTTTTGTGGGAAGGGGTAGCCAATGCCATTACTTTACAAAACTGGTACTCACCATAGCTACAAAATCCGCAAACATGGATCCAAATACCTCCCCCCCCTCCGTGCGCCCGGAGACTGGTATCTAACACAGATCTCTATTTCCTTGTTGAATTAATTTTTTTTTTCTTAAAATGCAGAGGCAACTTTATGAAGCCTTTTTGAACAGTGAGCTAGTTTACAATGCAGTTGGTGGTTCACCGCTAGCTGCAATAACTGTAATATTCTTCTACTATATAATGCTTTTATCAAATAATTTTCTCATGGAGTCGTACCTTTTTTTTGTGAACCTGGGCTTAAAGCTTGTGCTTTACATGCCTACGAAGTACTTGCTGATATTTGAGTGTTATTGTTTTACTTGTGCTGTTTCCATCAGAAAATTTAGCTCTCTACCCTAATACCCATTCTCTTACAGATTAATGCATATTTTTTTAAAAAAGGTTCCTTATAACAAGTCTCTCCTAATTCTCTCTCTCTCAATGAAATGAGTGAAAAGAAGGGATATTATGAAGTTCCTGTCTAACATGAATTTTTTTCTGACTTTTAATGTGAAACAGATAATGAAGAAGATCTGTGACCATCCCTTACTGCTCACAAAGAGAGGGGCTGAAGAGATTTTGGAAGGAATTGAGGAAATGAATGAGAATGATAAGGGGTTGATTGAGAAATTGGCAACCAGCCTTGCAAACCAAGAACACGACAATAAATTTCTCAATATGGATTATACCGTCTCGTGCAAAATTACATTTGTTCTCTCCTTGTTGGTTAGTTTTTTTGGCTCTCTTTCTCAAACTGTTGGCAAAGAAGAAACAATGTTAACCTTCAATTTAGCAACTTGATAAGATGAAGCAATAAGAAGCAAATTAATTAGTGAAAGGCAAGACCAGGAAGTAACCGTTAGGTTGTAGAAATGGCTGGTTTCCATTGGCACCTGTACAATTTAAAAGTTAAGTAGAGTCATGTTTTTCGTTGCTCATTGATGGTGGTGCTTCCACTTTGCCTTCCGGTCGAAGGAAGTAAATTTCTGTTTTGCATGATCCTCAAAGTTCATAGGAAAAAACTCCAGTAAAGAGCTTTGTGAGATCATAGAGTGAGGCTATGGTACTAAGCAGAGCGCAGAATGGTCCGTACTATGGATCAACATCTTCATTTTTAAAGTTCAAATAATCGATCTAACCATTCAACATGATCTCCATATAAAAATTTACTTGTTGATCAAATTTTGGATTTTTTACTATTTTTTTTAGACAAGTAGAAAATCACTTGATCTAAAAATCCTAGACCATTGAAAGGTTCAGATCGATTATTTGGACTTTGGAAACAAAAATATTGATCCGTAGGATGGACCAATCTGTACTGTGCATTGTACCATAGCCACACTCGAGATCATATATACAAGTCCTGGGTTATAGCTCCCTTCAGTTTCCTTGACTAATCAGTTGGCTAACTAATTTGCTTGTGCTGTAGGGAAATCTCATGGAAGAAGGACACATGGTTTTAATCTTTTCTCAGTCCCGGAAAATGCTCGATCTCATTCAGGTGCTATTTAGTGTTATGACATGTGACAGTATATATAAAAGTTGTGGTTTTGTTTGCCCATTTTTCTTAAGCAATTGTTTTACTGCTTGGCTAACAGGAAGCAATCTGGTCGAAAGGTTACAAGCTCTTACGTATTGACGGTACCACCAAGATCTCTGAGAGGGAGAAGATCGTCAAGGTCAATCTATTTTACTTCAGAAAGAAATATGCCTTCACTATATTCTCATTTACCTCATATGAAAATGTACTTGCAGACTAAGTTTTACATTTTTAGAAACTTTTTACTATTTTTTTAGATAAGTAAAAAGTTGCTCCTTTTGAATGGTCTAGAATTTTTAGATTCAAGTGATTTTCTACCTATCTAAAGAAATTCTAAAAAATTCAATGTAAAATTTGATCTACAAGTACATTTTTATTTGGAGATCATGTTGAACAGTTCATATCAATTGTCTGGACTTCGAAAATGGAGATATTGATCCATAGTATGGACCATTATGCGCTATGCATAGTACGATAGCCTCACTCTTTATCTTTTATTGGATTAAAATTTGAATCTTTATTGCAGGATTTTCAAGATGGGGAAGGGGCTCCAATCTTTCTTTTAACTACACAAGTCGGCGGTCTTGGTCTCACACTAACAAAGGCCAATCGGGTCATTGTCATTGACCCGGCTTGGAATCCAAGGTACTGATTACACTTGCCTTGGATAACTTGATAATTTGAACTTCTTTTTTTACTTTTCGCCAGTTCATTTTTGTTGTTTAATAATTTTTTTTTATTGGGATCTGTGAATGAAATCTGATGGTTGGAATGTTTGTTAAATTTGCTAATTTTTTGCAGTATGGATAACCAAAGTGTAGACCGTGCCTACCGCATTGGTCAGACCAAAGATGTGATTGTGTACCGACTCATGACTTGTGGTACAATTGAAGAAGTAATATACAAAAAGCAGGTATGCTTTTCATGCTTCATTTTCCTCTTAATGTTTAAATGTAATCTTTTTTTTTGTTTTCCGTGACAATAATAACATTTTTACCTTGAAGCTTCTAAATTTTTTTGTTAGATTGGCATGTAAAACTGATTTATGTACTTTTTGGTCATTTTGGAAATCTTACATTTTCATATTCTCATTAGTCTTGTAATCATCTTAATTTTCTTCTTTGTAAGCATCATTTAGTCTATAAATAAATTCAACTGACTTGGTTTTTCCATAAATGTGTAATTTCTAGGTTTTTAAAGGTGGCCTGTTCAAAACTGCAACTGAGCAGAAAGAACAGACTCGTTATTTCAGCAGGAAGGTCGGTACTATTGTGTAAAATTAGATTTAGATTACCCAGACAATGCTTTCTATAAGTATCTTGAATTGGTAATGCAAACCTGTGTCACAATTTAATAATTTCAGGATATTGAAGAGGTTTTTAGGCTTCCTGAAGAAGGCTTTAATGTTTCGGTTACACAGAGACAATTGCAAGAGGAGCATGCAGGTCAAGTTGTGATGTAAGAACTTGCCCAACTTTTAATTCTAAGACTAGTAATTAAAATGTATTCTACAATAGTTGGGTTTATTTTAAGCAACAATTACTTGTTACCTCACCCCATGTTACTGGTGCATAGCTAGGTTTTAGTTGTTGTGCTATATGTGATTATAAATTACTGATATTTGAACATTTGGTCACAAAAATATCAAAACTAAATATGGTTAAAGCATGAAGAGATTCTTGGAAATGAATTTTTATTCTGTCTTGAACCAATAACCAATTTTTAATAGAATCTATGTTCATTTAAAAATAATATCAGGGATGAGTATCTGACGAGCCATATTGAATACCTAGAGAATCAAGATATTGCGGGTGTGAGTCACCACAGCCTTCTCTTCTCTAAAACTGCCATTGTACCTGTTGTGCCTGAGACGACTGAACAACCCCAAAGGTCAGTATTCTCAATTTCAGAAATTGTATGTAAACAAACTAACAGTTTGGTCTTAAATTGTTCAAATCCGTGTTAGTCAACTTAGTGGTAATGTATCTTTACAAAGTTGTGTTAATTTTCTGATCAATCTATCAGCACTTAATTCTAATTTAGTCCTTCCTATAGTAACCTATACCTTTATTTTTGTTGTCAGCAGTTTTGGAAATAGAATCATAAGAAGCTCGGCTGCTGTTGCCTCTTCGCAGTCTGAATATTTCCCATATGGGTATGGAGAAACTAAAAAATGAGTTGTTGTTTTTTGCTTGCTTTTCCCACTATGAATATGTAAGGTATGTTTATTCTAAAAATCATTTATTATTTTCTCTGTAGAGCTGCTTATGCGCAGAAGCCTCGGGATTTTATACAAAATACAAGGATGGAATCTCCAACATACCAAGTAGGACAAAGTCCGGGAGAAATTAGAGACAAAATAAATAGGCTCAAAATTACTCTAGGAAACAAGGTAAATTTTGCTGAATTGGTACAGTGTATAATTAGTTGTTAAAATAAAAAAAAACTACTGTGATTTGATTGCATTGGCTAGTTACTATTTACTGTATTCAGTCATAAACATGTGTAATGTTATCAGTCACCAAATTTGATTTGGTTTGGTTTGAACAGGATTTGGTTGCCAAGCTTCCAGACTGTGGTGAGAGAATGAGGAATCATTTAGCAGAATTGCAACTCAAGTTGCTTGGGACTTCAGATTCTTCTCCTGTGAATCTCCTGTCATCAGAGAAGAAGAGAGCACCGGAGGTGATATCTGTAGATGAAATTGCTGATAATTTGGACATACTCTCCGTTTAGCTTTCTGTTTTCTTTATGATAAGCTGTTGATTTGATTTTTAATTGGCGATATTGGTGCATTCCTTCTGTGTGATTAGCTCCTATCACACAGGTTTTTGTAAAGAGAGATGCACGGTTTTTGTAACAATTGGAATGAAGTCAAAAGTACTACCCTATATATATAATTTAAAAATTTAACATCTAAGAATAGCACAAGGACAGCAAGAATTGGAACTGTATGTTACAGTTAACGTTTTTTTTTTCCCTTCCATTTCCTCATCTGGGCTTTGTATATCGTCTTTTTTTTTCTTTGCTCTTTAATTGCTGAATATTATTGGTTGGTCTTTCTGTCGTTTTCATTGGCCAATATTTCCAATAGGGGTAGGAGTAGGTATGATGGGCATCGGACCTACTTTTAGGTCCAATTAGCTCTAACACTGTACGATTAGCATGAAGATCTTGCGTGCATGGAAATTGAAAAACACTGCTCAAATTGTAATGTAGTATGCATGAATCTTGATGCAGATTGAATAATCATTACACCCATCGAACCAAAGTAGTTTGGTTCGATGGGCATGAGACCTGCTCTGAATTCATTGAATTTGCATCCTCTCAGATATCTCAAACTTTGAGTGTCTTTTAGGAATATCTCAATCGTTCAAATACGTACTGCACGAATCTCAAAGCTCAAATAATACTGGCCCCCTACGTCCCCTCGAATAGGCACCGGACCGACTTTGGTTCGATGGGCATGAGACCTACTCTGAATTCGTTGAATTTGCATCCTCTGAGATATCTCAAACTTTGCGTGTCTTTTAGGAATATCTCAATCGTTCAAATACGTACTGCACGAATCTCAAAGCTCAAATAATACTGGCCCCCTACATTCTCCCGAATAGGCACCGGACACGTCGGTCGTGCAAAACTTGAGATATCTCAGAGGATATATGCACCCGAATTCATTTCCCTATGTCCTGTTTTTGTTTCTACCACATGATTCTCTGCGCATAGTTGTACTGTTCGCAAATTGTTAATATCCTGTTCTTGTTTCTACCACATGATTCTCTGCGCATAGTTGTACTCTTCGTAAATTGTTACTTGTCGATTTCTTTCTACTTGTCAGATAAATGTAATCAGATATACACGCAAGGGAAAATTGGGGTTTTCTAATTGTCTATTTGAACAGTGTTTTCTGTCAATGAATTTCAAATTGGCAACATCATTATATGTGAACTGTTGGCTATTGTTTAATTTATGGAAGCAACTTAGTACGACTGTAAATATAAATGGGATTTAGAATGATGGTATGGGTCGCTTCATGTAATGGATTAAAAACTATGGTCCGATGTAAAAAAATAAATAAATAATCTCGAAGCTGATAATAAGCTATTTTGTACAAAATTACAATCTGTTTGCATTTTAATATCTTCAGAATGGTTTTGTTTGCATTTTTCTATCTAAGGAAAAAATGCACATTAACAACTAATAAGGTATAGGATGAAATTATCTGAGAGACTATAATTTCTTTCTTCTTTTAGTATATTCTGATTTTTTAAAATCCAGTCTTTGTTATTGCCTTAAAAATATAGAAATTATTTTTATACTAAAAATAACTCATACGGCTCTAAATTAAAATTCGGGACATGTTTTGTTGACATTGAAAACTTGTAAATTCTCTAATTCCTGATTGCAAATCTTTAGCCATCCGAGTCTGGATGTTGACATTAAAAATATATATTACTTGTTATATATGATGATGCTTTCATTTCATGAGACATGCAAAACACATGATCAAGTAGGTTGAAATTTGCTCTCCAAAAGTCATGTGTTACTTGTATTGCATGCTTCTTTTATTCGAATATTTATCTTATTATAGATATCTTATTACTGACACTTATCTTATTCCAGATATCTTAATTTTTTTTTTATTATCTCTTCTAATAAAATTAAGCTACTATGTAAATGTCTCTGCTAAATAATTCATCTTCTTTAATATTTATTATCATATATAATAAATGTTCAATAATTTCATATAATTTGGAATGAAAAATATATCAATTTAACACTCACACGAGAATTGTATTTTCTTACAAAATAATTATTGTTATTATATAAGCAAGTAATTTGAATAGAGTGAAAGGCATGTAAAGAGATGAAGAATTAAAATAAGGAAGAAACTGAAATAGTAAATTTGCATCATTGCATGTATGTCTGTGACTATAACATATTTTGGTTTAAGTTATTGCAGAGAACGTCAGTGAACGTATATTTATATTTTTTCAATGCACTTGAGATTAAATTATCTCGCATTTATTGCAAATGAAATTTTTTGTCTTTTGTACCGAAGTATAAAACGATACTTTAAATTTATACGTTGGTAATAAAATGGTAGAAAACTTGTTGTTTTTGTTTACTTGTCTTGCATGTGAATCCAAAAAAAAATCTGAATTTTTTTTAGTTAGCACCCAATTAATCAAAATTAAACAACCACCATTTAAAACTCCAGATTTCAAATTTTACCACCCACACACTCTCAAGACGCGCATCAAATTGATTTTTTTTGTGCGCACCCTTAGGAAGCGCATCACATATATATTTTATTTAGTTATGTTCTTTTTGAAATTTTTAGACTAATTTTTTTTGTGTTATATTCTATTTTGTTTTGTGTGTTTACAATTATATGTACGCATTAAATTTAGTGGTGAAATTGTAGAAAATAAAACGCACTATCTGATCAAATTATATGCACAATATGAGTAGCGTTTTGTACTAAGTTAGTTGGTGCACAAATTGCTACAAATTATACGCACAATCTGATCAACATTTTATACTACAAATTATGCGCAAAATAGAACAAAACTAAAAAAAAAAATTGGTGCACTTCTTGATGGTGCACACCAAAAAATAAAAAACAAAACAAAAATCAATTTGGTACGCATCCTCAACTGACGCACAAAAAAAATTGATGTGCGCCCTCGGAGTCAGAGTGTGTGGGTGGTAAAATTGAAATATGGAGTTTTAAGTAGTGGATGTTAAATTTTGAATTATTAGAATGCTAACTATAAAAATTTCGGCAAAACAATTGATTAAGGAGAATCTTCTGAACTTTGTTTATATATTGTAATGACAACACATATTCTGACACCAAAGTTTATAAACGAACACCTAATTACTTGAGCTATATTTTGGTTGTTGACACATATTACTCCATTCCATTCGGATTTCAAACATACGCAACTCTCACGCAGAAAATATTATTTTTACCACTAAACCAAATACTAATTTTCATGTCAGAATCAGTTTAGTTTTCTATATTTAACATTCTTATCGATAGCAACAGTTGATACTATCTATTAATGAAAGGCGGAGTGCGATTTGATAATAATAAAAAAAATTATGCTCAAAGTAATAATTTGCCTTAACAAAACATATAATATATTCTTCAAATTCTTGATTGATTATTATGAAATTTATTTTAAAAACGAAGAATGCGCATCGCTTAGCATAACAAGAGTTATTAGCACTTTCTTTTATTCTATTTAATCTTTCTAGTATTTTATTCAAAGAAAAATTTCAAATTATGGAAATCATACAGCAAATTAATAGAAATTAAGAATAGGAGGACAAGCAATTATGAATGAAACAAAAACGGCACATGAAGAGAACATAAAGGGAAGGAGGGGTTAATTTTATCTATAAAGTCAGAAATATTTGAAGTATTGTGTTAATAACAAAATTTGCAGTGTTAGCATCACATCAGCAACCCCACATGGGACTGTTGTTAGCAGGAAGGATATCGGAATTTTATTTTATGGCTGTTGTGGCACTGAAAAGGCAATTATTTGAACCAATTAGGGCATGTATAGCAATTGCTTTCTAGTACTGGTGTCGTTAAACACGTGCTAATAACATTGGATTTTGCTTATAAATCTCTTTGGTTGCTTTCTTTTTTGTTTGATTGTTTGTAACAGAAATGCTGCTTAGTGTGGCTGGATTCTTATGTCTCCAAAGATTTTTTATAATCTCGATTAGAGAATTGTTCATAATTAATTAGTCAAGAGCAGGATTCAAATGTCTCTATTTTTTATGCCACCATCATGTCTCTATTTTTAAAACGTTAATAACTCAAAATTAAAATTATAAATATCAAAATAAATCTGTCAGATGTGATCTATGTTATTTTCTCTATGTGCTTATGAAAAATTATTACATTTCGGTTTTGTTTTTATATGAATCAATAAGTTGAAAAATTAATGTCTAAAAATTGTCCACATTAGTACATTTTTACAAACACTTGATTACAATCAAAACGAAGTTGTAATATCATAAATTTTTACACGTGCATAGATAAAATGATATAGATCATATCTAACGGTTTTATTTTGACTTTGAAGTTTTAAATTTTGAGTTATTAAAGTTTTTAAAAATAAAGACATAACGAAGATACAAAAAATAAAGATATTTGAATCCTCCTTATTAGTCAAATAATCAATAAAGTTAGTCAAATAAACAATAAAGTTGTAAATTTCAACCAAATAGGAGAAGAGAACAAAACCTCCTACAAATAAATGCCACCAACTACTGCAATGCTCTTACGTCATATTTAACTGGTTGGAAAGAAACTTCACGAGAGACAACATGATTTGCACCTTCTTGACCCAACCAACAACCCAACCACTCAGAATTAATTAATAAACATTGACCAAATCAAAACTATTAGTAATCACCAATACAATTTCAAGTCATGTGCAGGAAATCAAAGCAACTAATGGAATGAACACAGAAAATATTGATTGAAATACATACTAAAAGTTCAATTACAAGTAATGAAAGAACACAATTACCCTTTATTTTGTAAGTCTCATTTGATGTCTTCACCACATAATGCCCGCTCAAAACAGAGGTTTTAATGTCAATTTATTTACTGAAAAAACAAGAATAGAAAACCATGGATACTGGTATCCCAAACCACACAATTAAAGACCCGATTGCAGAAACAAAAATATTAGCAAACCATACTCGGCCCGGTTGAACCCTCAATTTTCATCGGGATTACCTCCCAAACCTTCACTTCCCCACATTTCCCCGACTTGCTCGGCATTGTTAACCCATTTGCCCCAATCCCAAAATCCAACTCACTGCCTCCTCCATGTTTCGCCACCATAGTCTCAACTGTCACTGCATTAACCCTTTGTGCCTCCAATGTATTCAAACGAATCCTCTCAGCTCTCGCCCCGATTGTTTGCCCCAAAATCGATGCACCAAGTGTAATTGCCATTGCTAGCTTCGGCATCAGAACACACTTTCTTAGCATACCAATGAATGGTACAGCTGCATGTACTGCTGCAAACCACTGAAGTGAGAATTTGGCAGTGTGTTCTCTCCACACACCAAGTGGTATGTTTGCTGCCATGCCAAGCAGTGCAATAGCTAGCATTTTGGCAGGTAGGGGCTGGGGTCGAAGGTTTTTCACAAACTCGGTGCGTGAAAGAGCTGCACGCGCCGCTACTATAGCTTGGGGGCATCTGAGTTTTAGACCCTGTGGAGGTTTTATGAGATTGGTGACTAATGGGATAACACCGCTTACAGCTCGGTATGATTTGGCAAGGGGGCATTGACCCGATTCGAGCCACTCATTGCTCAGTGCCTCATGTGATGCCTTGTTATTTCCATCCTGAAAATATAATTAGTAGCAAAGTCAGGTAAAGCGAGAAGACAAACAAAAAGAAAACAATAGATTGCCGTACACACATTTTATAGTAAATGAATAAATCATCAAGAATAGCACAACAAACAAATGAATACCTGAGATATCGGTTCATAGTTAGATGGCTTTTTGCTTTGCTTGTTCCTCTTTTTAGAGAAAGAATCAAATGTGAAAGGGCCACCAAGACCGAATGTAGAGAGGCTGATTGTAGCAGCTTTAGCAGCTAGCGGGTCAAACTGGTGTCCCGTTTCAGTATTTTCACTTACACGGGTCTCATCAAACTCAAAGGATCTTCCCGCAAGTGGTACAACACCATTTTGACCGTGAAATAGACTAAATGCCACTTCAAAATCAGGTCCATCCTCAAAAATTGGGCCTTTTGCTCCTCTAACCTTTAAAATCAAACCAAACAAATTACTAATTCTGGCATAACATTGAGCCCTTTTGAGTTACAAGATTATAATCAAGGTAAAACAAGTATGATATTGGTATTTGGTATGAAATCTAAAGTTTTAAAATGTGAAACTTCTTACAGGAGTTGGGAACCTGGCAGAGGTGAAGGACAAAACAGTAGGTTCATTGATATTTCTTAGAAAGGGGCACTTTTCAATTCCTTCCTGAACAGCTGGATCGTTTGAGCACCCAGCAAAAGCCAACTTGAAAATTGAATCCATAGCAAGCTCTTCGGATCAAACTGTAAATTGATAAGACAATCAGGTCGTGTGTTAATTTAAATTCTAGAAGTTAGAGAACATAAATTAAGATAAATTGAACCATCCCGAGTTAGAAAATCTTTACAGCTGAAAGCAAGATTTGAATTGATTAAACATATAATATGGTAGATTATCGTAATGCAGGTATTTTCCATAACACAACACGAAGAAGAATGTTGTTTCATATTACAAGAAAAAACAAAATCAGAAGCAAATTCCAATTCATTAGATTGAAGTGGGTGGATTTCAGACCAGGTTAGGTTCAACCACAGAGAAATACAAAAATATAACAAAAAATTTAGTAGATTCAGGGAACTAACATATCCCAAAAAAGCTCTTTAGACAGTGGATTGGTTCTTCTAGGTGAAAATCTTTATAATTGAAATTAATTTAACATATAATATGGTAGATTATCCTAAATGCAGGTATTTTCCATAAAACCACATAAAGCAGAATAGCGTTTCTTCATATAAGAAAAAAAAATCAGAAGCAAATTCCAAATTCATGCCATAGAAATGGTTGGATTTCAGACCAGGTCAGGTTAAAACGCAGAGAATACAAAAGTAAAACAAAAAATTTAGTAGATTTAGGGAATTAACATATCCCAAAAATGCTCTCTAGATTGTGGATTGGTTCTTCTAGTTCAAAAGATTAGATCGAACTTCTATTTCTCTAACTTTTATCTCTTTGCACTGAAAATCCAATCACACAACCGCAAGAGGCGCGCGAAACCGAACAGAAAGTTGAACAGATCGTACGAATATCTATTAGAAACCACCCAAACCACCGATTTCACCATACCTTTAAACTAACTCGGAACTGCGAGATAGAATGGAGGAGAACGATTGCTAGGGTTAAAATCTCGGTGTGGAGAGAACACAGAGAGAGAAGCAATCAGCTGTTGAAATAATAAGAGAACTAATTTGTAATTTGTACTAAATCAAATTGTAGAGAGAAAGTGAAGGAAGCAGTGATTACTTTGTAGAGCTCGTCAAAATCCAGAAATCAGCTCTGAATGGGGGAAATCGCGTGGAAGGCACGATGCATCGGCTAAGGTCTCCTTTGGTAGCTGCGCTCTTGATGCTTATTGCCACCACAAGTCATCGACCGGCTGAACCGGTTTTCACGTTCCAGCCTGGCATCCTCACCGCTTATCACCGGTTCATATTATTATTAATTTATTATTATAGTATGGGTTGGTGGGTTTGTTGACCGCTTTCTCGCCTGCCCGGACTCACGCCGTTTAGCGGTTTAGCCTTTTTTTTTTTTTTTTTTCTTATTTATGTGTGGTTTCCAGCTACATTTTAAGTTTGAACCCCAAAATTTATTTGAAGCTCATAAAAAAATTATCACTCTATGTGAATTAATAAATTGAAAAATTAATTTTTAAAAATGGTCTATGTTAGTATATTTTTTTATAAATTTTTCATAACAATCAAAATAAAATTAAAGGAGATGGGCTATGGTAAGTTGCGAAGGAAGATGTTATTTTTACTTCACGATTATATTTTTATTTTGAAAATCGAAATAACTGATTCGAACCGATCAACATGTTCTCCATATTGAAATGTGCTTGGACACTAAATTTTACATTTTTTGGGAATTTTTTTTACTATTTATTAAGCCACTTTGAAAATCGCTGATCCAATGGTCCAGAAAAATTTACTGTTTTCTACTATTCACCTGGATCTGCGATTTTCAAAATGGCTTAATAAATAGTAAAAAAATTCCAAAAAATATAAAATTTAGTCTCCAAGCACATTTCAATATGGAAAAAATGTGAGCGGTTCGGATCGGTTGTTTGGATTTTCAAATTGGAATACGAGCGAGAAGTAAAACGTTGTTTTACTTGGCAACTCACCATAGCCCATCTCAAATTAAAATATCATAATATTTTATACAGATGATATCTAACTGTTTTATTTTGATTCTTAAATTTAAAATTTTGAGTAATTAAAATTTTTAAAAATAGAGACAGGATAAAGGCATTTGAACTAGAAGTGAAAATGGATTCGATGGTGGTAAACCATATCCGTATCTGTTTTTATTTTCCAGATACAGATACAGATTGGATATTAAATGAATACATATGGATACAGATATTAGGCAGATACATACGGATACAGATTAAAGATCGAATATTTGTAGATATATACATAAATATTTTCATAATATATATTAAACTATATGATGTTTGTCTATATATACTAATCAGATGCAGATAATTAAAATTTAAAATTATATCCGTACAATTATTCGTCCGAAATATTATTCATATCTAATTTTTGAATACAAATTCAAATTCCGATTTGTTTTCATCCCTAATTTGAACCATCCTCAATTTATTTTCTGTTTGCGCAAGAAGTCGAGCATCATTTTTTTTTGTCACATCTGAAAACAGGGGCGAAGGATATGCAGCTGGAATGCTGGATGGAACAGCAATTTTAAAATACGAATATATTTTAATATTTTTATTATTATTTAAGATACTTAGGAAATTTATTAATTTAAAAGATTCTAGACTATACAAAAAATTAGAATTTTCTATCTATTTTAAAACATATAGTAAAATAATCTAAATCCAAATATATTTTAATATAGAGATTATGTTAAAGGACTCGGATCTACTGTTTGAACTTTAAAACAAAAAATATGAACGTGAAATAAAATACGATCATTACATCAAATTCGAAATATTTGTGGTCCTACTACAAACAACATCAACGATAACTAGTATTTTACCAACCACATTGTTCAAATTTTTGCGATCCCTCATTTTTTTTATTGTCTCGACTATGCCTTTCCCGCTCGAATATGTCTTTCCCTCTCGAATATAGACCTGTATTCTCTGTAGTACTGCACGATGAATCTTGTAGCTTTACGGTTCAATTTTTATATTCAACTGAATCAAACTCAATTCAGTGCCTATTTAAACTGTAGGAGTCTCCTTTTAAGATTTAGAATAAAGTAAATATGATTGCAAAACAGATGCATCACTAAGTTCAGAAAATCAAACAGAACACCTTTTTTTTTTTTTGTAATCATCATAATTTTCTCTCAATACATCTAAAAAACTTGCTCCAACACTTCCTGAAAATATATACAACCACAATAAATTTCAAGAATTTTGGACCAAGAAAAATATGTACGTTGCAAATGCGAAGTGTTAATTATGTCGTAATTTGGAGGAATTTGTGTTTTCCTAAACATTTTCATCAAATAATGAATTAAAGTACACAAATCATACTTTAAAAGCTCTGATACCATATTAGCTTCTATCTAGAAATAATTTGGAGCAAGGAGAAGATAAAGGAATGAGTTACATGGATTTTATAACGATATTGACAATGTTTTTTTAATTTCTTACAACGCCAAACAATAGAAAAAACAAAAGAAAAAAAAAGATTTATGTGCTGTTCGAAGTCAAAGAAACACTCTTAATATCACTAACCAACATTTGTATGTTGTGTTTCCATTAGTTGTAGCAAATTATCATGGTTCACACTAAAACATGTCTCATCTTGCTAGCATTAATTAATTCCTGGAGAGGTAATTCATAAACACCCAATGTTGCAAACGGGTTGGATATTATCCGACTGTATTCGGATCTGTATTTGGATTTTTCGGATTCGGATAGTCGGATACGGATACGGATGCGGATTCGGATTTAATATGAGAAACGGATACGGATACGGAACATAAGTTAGTAATTCGGATATCTGTTTTTTGTTGTCTATCTTTTCAACTTTTCTATTTGACTTGAATATTAAGGGCCTGTTCGGCCGACTTCCCGCGAGTTACTGTTCACGCGGGAAAAGAAAAATTCAGTTCAACTGAATTTTTTTTTTCCCGCGTGAACAGTAACTCGCAGTTCAATTCCCATACCCATTCCCATTCCCAGTGGCCCGCCGAACATGCCCTAAAACAAATTGAGGATCCTAAATAGCTATCACTCTACAACAGACTTTATAGGGTTGCATTAATTATGTCTACTATCTCCTCTCTTTTATAATCTTACTTGATTTTATTCAAAATATACAAATCAGTACAATGGGTGATTAATTTTAGTTAAATAGATATATTATTAATAAATGCATAACATGTTAATTATATATATAATTTTTTAATTAGAAATCCGAATTATATCCGTATCCATATTCGTATCCGATAATATCTAATCCGTATTCATAACCGTTTAATATCCGATCCGTATCCATATCCGATTAATATCTGATCCGTATCTGACAAAAAAATATGGATACAAATATGAGTTTACCATTATCCGATCCGTATCCGATAAATAATAAAACACCGCACTATTTTTGTTTCACACTTTAAATCCTTTGTGAAATTAAAAAGATTGATTAGTGGACCGAATACATTTCAAACATTGGAATCTATTAAAATGAAAGAAAAATTGAATGAACGAAGGATAACACTGTCTCATGATCTAATTCTGATCACTAATTTCGGTCGTCATTAAAAAATAATATTTATATTGTTTTTAGCAAAAAAAGTCTATAGTCGACATGGTAAACGCATGGTCAAATAAAATGCTAAAAGAGTAAATATAAATTTCAAAAACTTACAAATTTATCCAATTGATTGACAAAATTACATATTTTTCTCTTTAAATTTTATAAAATCATATTTAACCTTCAAAATTTCAAAAACTCACAAGTTTATCCAATTTATTGACTTATTAAAGCTCATTTTATATTTATAAAATACCAATTTTATCTATTTTTAAAAAATAAAAGTATTTAGTTAATTAAAATAAATACTCTGTCTTCTAGCTAATCAGTTTTGGAGGCCAAATGATTCATCTCTATGTGTGATGCATATACGGTAACATTTATGTATATATTGTGCTTGTATCACAAGTAAGAAAATAAAATATTTACTCTTAAAAGTCAAAACCAATCAATTAGAAGACTAAATATTTTTCTTAAACATTCTACACATTTTTTTTAATATTTTAATAAATGGTAAAATGGGTACTTCATTAATTTAAATGAGTTTTAATAAAAACTCAATAAAATTAGATAAATTTGTGAGATTCTAGTTTTTTTAAAAGATAAATATGATTTTATAAATTTTAGTAACCAAATCTAACTGTAAGGAATTTGATATACATATATGAGTAAAAACTAAAAACTAGGGTGCTCTTAAGTTCACCAAGCTTCTTTGTGAACTTAACTCTAAAATCTATCGGATTGATTTTAAATGACGAATCTAAACCGTTGAAATCCTTATACCTTATGAGTGATGTAGATGTATCATTCATAAGGTAGAATAGGTTCAACGGTTCAGATTCGTCATTTAAAGTCAATCCAATAGATTATAGAATTGAGTTCACAAATAGACTTAGTGAACTTAAGAACACCCTAGTTCAACTCTACATATATTGTCATTGATATCACTGTCCATCATAATAGTGCTTTAACTGGTCAATGATCCTTCAATGCTCATTCAGTATTCTCAGAATAAAAGTCCTCACTTCAGTTTTGACCGGTCAAATATATATATATAACATTTTCCAAAATATGACCGGTCAAATATACTGTATAATATTACTCAACTAAATAATAAAGTTGTCAATATAAATATATAACATTTTCCAAAATATGAAGGGTCAAATATATAATATTACTCAATTCATTTTTCTGCTTTCGTGTGCCGTAATTCACAGAATCAACTCTGCTGTTTTTTTAGAGAAAAGCAGGATCCTACTTTTTCGATCCCAAGTTTCCAACCATTCAAATTTGATGAAATTTGTGTATAGAAAAGTTTTTTTATCGAGATACATGAATGGAAAATTTTGAATGGTTGAGATTGGAAAAACAGAATCTTGTTTTTCTCTCAAAAAAGCAGCACAGTCGGATCCGTAATTCACTACTGGCGAACACAATGAGAATCGGAAAATTTATTCAAAAGAAGAAATTTCTTTGCGAGATTGTTCTGAATTGATGGACCAGGGTACGAAAATTTCTTTATATTTGGTCTCAGAGAGAAAATTCTTATTATTATGTCAAATGATTGAAATTTGAATTATAAATATCTTTTTATATTAAATAGCTACAACTGTTAGAGCATATTAATTAGCAATTAATTTCCGTGTCGATATAAAATTAGCAATTAAATTTGAATTTATTGCAAAAAAAATTGCATCCCTATAATTAATTACAGCCTGGAGAGTCAACGGATGAAAATTTTCTTTCTATCAACGTCACTTTCTGAAATTAATATCTCTAACACAAACTTAAATTTTTATAAAATTATGATCCCAACAACCAAAAAAATAAATTGCCGGGTCAGATTAGAAATGAAAAAAGGCATTTATTATTTCTAGCCTGCAGGCTTTTTGATATATTAATAAATGTCACATGCAATTTTCTTTCTGTTACAAATCCTTTTTTGTGACATTTATCTTCTTCCTCTTTTTATTTGAACGGGTATCATGGAAAATAAATAAAGCCCAATAATTTGCCCATTATCTTCTTCGAAAAGAGCCCGTATTGTTATCTCAAAAAATCGAAAGACAGCCTAATTATATAACCCAAGTACCCAAATACTTGAAAAGCACGAGAGAAGGCGGTGCCGTTTGAGCCTAGGGGCCGTCCGGCAACAAATAATTAAAAGTTTAAGGAGCGTTTAGGAACTGATATTCGGTTGTCTTAATATGTGGATGAAAGCTAAGGAAGCTAAAGGAAGAGGTGGAGGTGTCTTAAAGTCCGGGCAAAAAGAGGCTAAAAGATGTGATCTTAATTCGCGCTAAAGAATCGGTGTTCGGCAAGATTAAGCGACTAAGGAAGTTAAAGAAAACATATTAATTATTAAGGAGGCTCAATCCGTTGTTGCTGAACGGACCCATGGGGAAGAGGCGATTAAAAATTCACCCATGGCGATTCCCTCCTCACCCCACTCCTACACCTCTTTCATTATTCATTTTGTACTCATTGTTTTCATCTGTTCTGCTATGTGGATCTAGCTACTGCTCTCAGTGCTTCTGCCTAGTGGATCTGACTATCGCTCTCAGTACTTTTGCCTGGTGAATTTGGCTACCACTTATGGCTCCATCTTCGTTTGAGTCAGTGTTTTTGCCTAGCGGATCTTGCCACCATTTTTTAATGCTTCTGCTTAGTGAATCTGGTCACCACTCGTTAC
Organism: Carex arenaria; assembly: GCA_964058825.1. Lineage (NCBI taxonomy): Eukaryota > Viridiplantae > Streptophyta > Magnoliopsida > Poales > Cyperaceae > Carex > Carex arenaria. The sequence continues at coordinate 365,074 of CAXKVW010000006.1, read as the reverse complement.
TCCATCTTTGTTCGAATTTGTGCTTCTGCCTAGCGGATCTTACCACCATTTATTGGTGCTTCTTGAGATTTTTATTTGACAAGCAATTAGTTTTTTCTTCTCTTCTCTTGAGCTCTTTTTTTCTCTCTTTGGCAATGGAATAGGGGTGGAACGACCTGTACATATAGATACTTACTTTATATATTGTTGTCGGTTTTAATTTGTGTTGGTGTTTGTTATGTGCTCTCTTTCTTCTCTTACTATTCTTTCTCTCTTCTTTCTGGTTCTCACACTGTGGCTCTCTGTTGGGATCTCTGAGTAGCGATTGTCCCAGTCTGGTTTATTCAATTCACGGTATGGTTTGATTCAGTGTCTCTATTGGGACTTCTGAGTGGTGACTGTCCCGGTCTGGTTGATTCAGTTTTCAGTCCAATTTGATTCAATGTCTTCTATGATGAAGTCTGCCAGCATGACAAACTTTGTGCTCAAAAAAATAATAAGTAGGCTCTTATCATTTCTATCTAATAAAGATGACCAAATTTGTGTCCACAGAATGCACATACCTTTATGCGTTTTTAGTCTGTTTATAGTTGAGACTATATTAATTATGGCGAGCAACACGATTGCAGTCAACTCAAAGCAGAGTGTTTGAAATTTTTGAGATGTTCTAAGGTTTTTAAAGCTGTGGCGCAGATAGGGATGACAAAAAAGCCCAGTCGGCCCGGAGGTCCGGTCATCCCCGCCCGGCCTGCCCGTTATTCGGTCGGCCCGGCGATGTGATAGGCCAAGTAAGGCCGGGCCTAAAGACGGGCCAGGGCAGGCCTGGGCTTAAGTCGAATCCCACAGGCAGCCCGTTGGGCTTATCTGATTTTCTGTTTTTTAGTTTTCTGGTTTTCTGATTTTATGGTTTCTGGTTTTCTGGTTTCTGGTTTTCTGGTTTTCTGATTTTCTGATTTCTGATTTTCTGTTTTCTGGTTTTCTGGTTTTCTGGTTTCTGGTTTTCTGGTTTCTGGTTTTCTGGTTTCTGGTTTTCTGATTTTCTGATTTTCTGATTTTCTGATTTTTTGGTTTTCTAATTTTCTGATTTTTGTAGGCAAAATGGCAGGCAGGCACGGACAGGCCTGGGCCTGGAGAAAAAGCCCGTTGGGCAGGCCGGGCCTAGATTTTCAAGCCCGTCAGACTGGGCCGGGCAGATGGGCCGTTAATTTTTTACGGACAGGCCAGGCCTGGACTTGACAAAATACCCGTGGGCTAGGCCCATTGCCATCCCTAGGCGCAGACGGATGGTTTTCACAATTTGATGAAGATTTGTCCAAATTTGAAGGATATCTAAGTTATTTAATTTTTAAAAATAAATATCCATAAAGACACTTCTTTGTCCGTCAATCTTTTTTCCGTGTTAATTATGCCTTTTTAAGGGGTCACTATTTCTTTTCCCATTTGCATATCTTACGGGAACATCTGTTTGAACTGACTCTGTAGTATTATTACCTTGTTTTTTCACTGTGTAATTGATTTCAGTATGCTCCTATCCTATGACAGCTTGCTTCTTCACATCCTCTTATCACAGTTCGATATGCTTCTTTTCTGAAACTTAAGTAATACAATGCTTATGCTCCTATCCGTTAGATATGAAGTAAGAGAGTATTTCGGATGTAGATGCTCTTGTTAAGAATATATTAATAAGCTCCGTTTGCAAAAAAAAAATTGTTTCAAACCCTTTTTTGTGAACATTTTATTTTCTTCCCCTTTTGTTTGAACGGGTAGTCGGGTACTATGGATATAAATAAAGCCCAATAAATTGCAGCACATTACTTCTTCAAAAAGAGCCCGTATTGTTATCTGAACACCAAAAGACGGCCCCTAATTAATAACCCAACTACTCCAAAGCACTAACCGGATTCCTGACGGGTTTCAAAGCACCTAAAGTAACTTAAATTTTGACTTTAGATCTAGACCGTCCGAAGTTTTCTTTTGCCCGAATATTACTGGGCCGGATTAGCCCGGATCTTGATCGGGCGGTATAAATATAAACTTGAAATTTGAGATACTTCAGAGGAAACGGACTCCTGACACTGGGCCCCCGTAACCCTGTCTGCCCACGCTAGATTCGACTCCAATAGTCCTATCCAATCAAATAGTTAAAATATGATACGTCGATGAAATCTGAACCGTTCAAATTTCGCTCCCACATTAAATTAATTAATAAAATAAGATTACCAAAAAGAAGGAGAACTGGATGCTACTGTGCACCTGTGGCCTCTCTCTCTCTCTCTCTCTCTTTGAGGCATTTCTTCCCTCTTTTCTCGCAATTCAAATCTCACGCTACGCTCTGAAATCTCGACCCACTTCCCCGCAGTTTTTAATTTCAATACCAAATCCGGGCAATCTCCTCCGTTTTGAGCGTTACCCAATTCAGAGCAACTATTTCAGTCGTGATTTTCCCTTTTGATTTCTCTCTTAAAAAGAAAGTCGCCAAACCCTAGTTTTCTAAAGAGAGTGCAAGAGAGTGCAGCAGATATGTCGAGTGAGGAGAAGAATGTTCTTGGTAAACATAAATTGGAGGTCTCGCCCGAAGATGGGGTTATCACCTACAAAAGGCGCCGTTTTTTGAAGAACGAGTTCGGTAGTAGTGAGGTAATAGTTTGTATTAGTGCTTCCTGCTAAAAATTTAAGATCCCAAGTATGAAATTTTCTCTGATCATTCATTCTTTTCCTGAAATTAAGATAATTTAAGTTGATTAATTTAGTAATATGCTACTTCAGTGCATTGAATTAGAGACTGTTTACTGAGCTGGAAATTGGGTGAAAAAAAAAAAATCCAGATCTGAACAAATTAAAACTCCTTGTTTTTTGTAGCTGTCTGTGGGTTTGGCATTATGCAAGATGAACCCTGACAAAGAGACAAATTGCGCAGATAACCACTTGCAGAGGAAAGATCCAAATTGCGTGGATAACCACTTGCAGAGGAAAGAGCCAGGCGGCAGAGATAATCACTGGCATAATGAAGAGATAAATTGCACAGATAACCACTGGAAAAGCTGGAGATATATATTGGAAAGTGAACTAAAGTCTCTGTCTGAAATGGGAGGAGGTGGTATTGAAAATTGCATTTGTGCTGCACTCGGCAGTGGTCCATTCACACTCTTTGGCAGACCACAGGTACATGAATGCAAGATTTGATCTTGTACCAAGTAACATATAAGTGTATTTCACTGAATTTTTTTCCTACCAAATTCTGTTGTTCTAGTATATGCTAGATTACTATATTTTACTGGTTGTAGTATTCAGTGTGGATTGATATGAGCTGTCTGTTACCAAACCAACAGTTACCAAATAGTGTTAAATTGTATCAAATTGTTTCTTTGGTTCCTTTGTACTTGTATCCTCTCAATGGCTCTAGCTATGACTAAGCTTAGTACTGGTATTTAATGCTTGAATGAGTAAGTAACATAAATTTGATTTGTCATTTATTTTGAGAAAGTCTTAAAATGGCCCCTGAATATTTTTACCTTTTTACTGTCAAATTGTTGGTTTTTGTGTAATCATACACTTCACTTTCTAGTATTGATTTGACTATAGGGACTGCAGAGTCAAAGGGATGCTAGGTTTTGTTGATAATCAGGGCAAGGTTATATTTATCTGAATACCTAAATCATGTGGCATTGTTTTCTCTAGTTAATTTTTCCCACATTTGAGTTTGATAGAACCAAAAAGATATGAAAAGAAATTTAAGCCTCAGGAGAATGGATGAACTAATATAGAAGTTGAGGGGCTCAAGTGGACACATTAAAAATAGTTCATGGTGATTTTCTGACTATCAAATATCAACACTTTCTATTTTGGGCGAACTTAAAAGTGAGTCTAAAACTGTTATTATTAGTAAATGCATAAAGTACATCTTTTATGATAATCTAATGCATTAAGTACTACTATTTATAGATTTAGGCACCTAAAACTATACCAGTATGTCAGTTTTCTTTTAATAATTTCTTCACTTTTTCGCCTGTCCCGTGTTGCTAATAGCTTATGACTTTAGCATTATTGAAATATGTACGCACTTTAAACTGTGATGATCTGTAACACTTTTAGTTTTATTTCTTATACTATTATTTTAGGAGAATGGATATGCAACTGAGGCTAGTGCTGCAACCGAGTTTACATTAAGCAAATGCATAAAAGCATACGTAGGTGACAACACATCCAAGTGTCAGAACACACTTGTCGAAGTACTTGTGTCCGAGAAATTTGTCGTGCTGTGTGACATATTGTTCAGAAATTTCAGAGTAAAAGATTACCGACGTTATATTGATTTGACCAAGATTCACTACAGGATGAAGAATGACCTTTATGAAAAATCACCTCACCTTTTCCTTCGAGATATACTGCAGGTATATGGACTACTTTATAATACTTGTTATTACCAGTTTCCTTTATATGGTGTTTATTCAGTTGTTGTTGAAAAGTGAACATGCTCTTTTAATACCTGGACCAAGAATTTTCTTGTGTTTCACTTTTCTTTATGAGGCCCCAGAGTTTAAAAAAAAAAGTTCTACATCCATTTAAACATTTTTCTAATGTTTTAATTAGATACAGATATATTTTGTTAAATTAGACATCAATTATAATTCAATTTTATTTATTTTTGTTTGAAGTCTTTTAATTTTTTATTATTTGTTATTTTGACTTTTTCAGCTGTGGAGGGAGTTTGAAAAGGTCGGCCAAGATATAGTTCGTCTGACGAGTATTTTCTCTGACAGATGCAGAGTTTCTTTTCAAAAACAGGTGAGAGCCTTATCTAATTTTGTAATAGCTTATGAACTGTTATGTCTGTTTACGAACTAGGCAAGTAATCATGCCATGCAAATTGTTTAGAGGCTGCATGATTTTTTTTTTCTTAAACCTTTGCTATATGTGCATTTCAAACATCTTTTCATATTGATAGATTTCTATTAATAATAAACCCATCTCTTTATGCTAGGTTGGAGTTGAATTTGAACTGGAAGCCTGTGAAGAAAATGCTGAGGCAAGTTCATTATATTTTACCAAATGGATCATTTATAAACTTGTCCTCTAAAATTCTGACAATATTTTAGGAGATCTCATTGTTTTGTTCTTGTTACCGTTTTTTCAGGACAATTGTATATTAAACACAGAGACTTGTGTAATGGATCTCACTGCTCCAAACAACAACATAAATGATTTTAGCATTGTTTACAATAATATGAATAACAATAATTCAGGAGATTCCTGTACAACCATTCAACAACTAACCCTAACCCACTCAGACCGGTCAAGTCATCCCGATCCCACTGATCGCACGTGCAAAACTTGCGGATGCAATGCGCTCAATTCACAATTCCTTATATGTGATGGGTGTGAGTGTGCGTACCACATGAATTGCATCAGGCCTGCAGTCAAGGTTATCCCAACCCAATACTGGTACTGTAAATCCTGTACTGGTACCAGCAAGAAGAAGAAAACCCCGAAGAAAAAAAAGAAGGCAACAGCACCGCATGAGCACTGTGCGGCTTGTAAGAAGCGATTGGAAATCAGGGAATTCACTGAAACACCCCTAGAACTTGTAGAGCCCAGAAGGGAGGGCCCTGTGTCCAATGACAAAGAATCTGACGACTTGGGCCCGCAAGAATTATGCAAGTTATGTGGGTTGAAAGAGGAAGACGACAAGATTTTTCTGAAATGCGGCCATGCGTACTGCCTGTATAAGAACTACCATGTAAGGTGTCTTAAAGAAACCCAAATTGCAAGTGAACAGCAATTAAATAGGCCTTGTTGGTACTGTCCCTCTTGTCTCTGTCGTGGTTGCTACGCTGACGTGGATGATGAGAATATAGTCTTGTGTGATGGGTGTGATGAAGCGTACCACATTTACTGCATGAAACCACCTCGAGATTCGGTACCGAAGGGGGAGTGGTACTGTGTTGGTTGCAACTTGGGGAGGGCTAGGAAAGCAATGAGGATTCACCAGGAAGCATTGGTGTTGAAGTATCAGACGAAGCAGGGTTAATTTTGTCCTTGTGTTGAATTTGTATAGAAAACCCTTGTGTGTTGTGTAATTTTCTTTTTGGGAGCGGAGGCTCTGGATGCAAATACTTGTGCCATAGCAGCTGTCAGTTATCTTTAATTTTAGCAGGTTTATTCCATTTTTTTACCAATCTGTAAGTTAGGCTTCTTTTGGTTGGGATCTAGGGATGATATTTTTTGTTTTGTTTATGTTTTTGTTGAATTTAGTAATTACATTGATAAGAAACGATTGGTTTAAAAAAAAAATGATGTATCAGTATAACAAACGAACCATTATCGTTCCTGTTTTTTAATCTCTTCAAATTGTAATGGTACCGCTACTGTCTCTTTCTTAGTTATGTTCTTTGCTTCTTTTATTTTGAAATATTCTGAATGCACTTGTAATGTAAACATATAAAAGAAGGAAATACAATTGTGTAACAGTATTGAATGTATATTGAAGTGTTAAAAATGACTTTCTCCTTTTTATTGAGAAAAAAAATGTATGTAACACACACAAGGCAAAAAAATGGCTTTCTCCTTATTATTTGTTTCCAGTCCATATCACCGTTTTCTTATGTTTAGTTCGAGTTTTCTTTTGAATTATGATCCAATATAAACAGGCGAATATATAGAATTTGCGCAAATATTCTAAGTCGAATCAAATCACTAGATTAAGTGGGGATTGATTAAACAATCTAAGTTGAATTATACCATAGTAATACCATCACAAGAATAAATCATACGAAAATGGTTAAAGTGATACTAATATCAATGATGTCTGTGCGTTGTAACGGGACATATTATAACTTTATAAGAAAATAAAAAAAAATTCATACAAAATTATATATTTTAATAAAAAATTAGACTAAATGACAAATAACATTTATTAAATTACATATTAATGACATCTACACGCAAATAATATTTTAAATGATATATAAAATAACATATTAAATGATATATTTTTTTTTCATTTTGACATATTTTCATAATAAAATTTCAAACTATATGACATATTAAATACCAAATAACATTACTTAGAATATAAGAATAATAGAAAGAAACAAAGACATAACTAATCAATTCAAAAATTTCTTAAATAATATTTAAAAAATGGAAAGAAATCAGACCAATAAGAAATTAGACAATTTGTGTGTGGGACGTGTCTAAATAAATTTAAATTTCTACACGTAAAAAAAACATAAAAAAATATAAAATTAGAATATTTAATTAGATAGCTGATATTCAATCGGAATTTTATCTTTTAACTAAAATCATTAACATATCAGGACATCTTTTAATTAAAGTCGTTGGCTGAGATTAGAAATGAAACATCACAATATACCTTGGTCCTGTTAATCAAGCTTTTCCTTTCGAATTCCTTCAAATGATCCATTGAAATGGATCTCTCCATTTTGTTCATAATCTTGTCAGCATTTTCACCCAAACGAAGAACTGGAGACAAATCTTTTTCTGAATAACCGGAGGCAAAAACCTGGTTCTAGAATTTGGACTATGGTTGTTTGGGATCCGGTTCGGTTCGAGCCCGCACTGAACCAAACCGAAACTAGATCAGATTAATAATAGTAAATGTCGCAATTTCCCTCTTGTACTCTGTCGGGTTCCGGTTCGGTTCGAGCCCACAATTTCCCTCTCTTTTACATCTATTTCCCACTCGCGCGCTCTCATTTTCTTGATCAAGAGTTCAAGACCGCGCGCTCTTGCTTCTTTATCCATCCGTCACTTCTCTCTCTTGCTCGCTCGATCTCTCCTTTGAGAGTATCCACTTCTCCAGCTCTCCCTTGTTCGCTCTCTCTCTCTCTCTCTCTCTCTCTCGATCGAGCTATAATTCTCACTTTGGTGCTATCTCGCTCACTCTCTTTTCCATTCTCTCTCGCGGACTCTCTCTATTTCTCTTGCATTTACCGCTTGGCAAGAGAAATCATCTCATGGGGGACTCACAAGAGGCATCGCCTGTCAAGGTTTGTATATTTTTGGCATTTCGAACAGGGTTTAGGTTTCTTTGTTTGTCGATTTACTAAGGCTCTGATTTCAAATTCAAATCTTTGTAATATAGGCGGATCAAGAATCGGCAGCGTCGCCTCGGAAGGACAACACAAATGGACACCTGAAAGACGCCATCATAGGAACCCATACTCCCAGATGTAAGATTTGTCCTTATTTCTTATTTACCTGTTGTATTTTCAATTTTCGGCTTCAAATCTTGCGAAATTAAGGTCCAGTGCCAAGATGTAACATATTTCCTTAATTCTTGCTATTTCTTTGTCACACTTTAGTTTCTTAATTTTCTGCTTTAAAAAATTTTGTGACCTTAATTCTTGCTATTTCTTTGTACCACGTTAGTTTCTCAACTTTCTGCTTAATTTTTTTATGAAATTAAGGGGATGTTAGCAGGACAGAAAAGCATATGATTTCTATGTAACATTTCAAAAGAAAGCATCTTTTTCTCATATTTATTCTATCTGTCATTGTTTTAATGAAATTTTTATGTCCATGCAGACAAAATTCTTAAGAAAATAGGTGAAGGTACAATGCATTTCAATTATACTCTCATTTTATATTCTTTGCTTATTTTATTTTTCAATTCTTGATGAAAGAAATTTACTACCTATAGGCACTTTTGGGCAAGTTTTCGATTGTTGGGACAATGAGGGGCAGGAGAATGTTGCTATAAAGATTTCTAAAAGCGAGCGACACGACAAAGATGATGCTATGAAGGAGATTAATGTCTTGAAACATCTCGCAAGCAATAGAAGAGCAAAGAACTAGTACGTTTATATATATTGCTCTATTCTTTTTTGTAGATACTTCATTCACTCTTTTTTGTTCGTGTATTCATTTTTTCTTTACCTCTTTTCTTTTATTTGTAGTTGTGTTCAGATGAGCAGATGGTTTGAATATGATGATCACATTTGCATCGTAAGTCTTCTATATTCTGTGTTTCAGATAATTTGTTACCATGCTTGGAAGAAATTGCCTGTGAGGTTTAAAACTGTCCACTGACATGCTTATATTTTTAGGGGGTTTGAGGTGTAAACATACCCATTGAAAGGTTGTACGGTTGAAAATTTACAAGTAAAAAGCAATTCAGTTGAAAATATGAGCAATTAAGTTTTATATTAGATTTAAAATAAGCAAGTATAAAAAAAATATAAATATAAAATTAGCAAGTAACAAAATAATATAAATATAAAGTAATTTCATATTGAAAATTGAAGTAACAAGTTGTAAGGTGTTGAAAATTGTATCAGGTATTTGAGAAATTGGGTCTGAGTCTTTATGATTTTCTTAAGCTAAATAAGTTCCGGCCTTTTTCTATGCCGTTTGTACGGGACTTTGGGCGCCAGCTCTTGTCATCAGTTGAATGTATAAGTAGTTTTCTTAATTTAGTTCTCTTGTAGCATTCCAATTATTGACTCAAATTAACTTTTCTAACCTTACTTTTCACGCCCTTTGTCAAACAGGTGTGCATGATATGGGTCTGATACATACTGACTTGAAGACTGAAAACATTCTGCTTGCCTCGTCCGAGTATAAGGAGGTCTTATGTATAAAGGTACCAGATCTTAACAGAGTTTACCATCAAATGGAACTGTTAAAACTTTTGTACAATGGTGAACTAAGGGTTTGATGGTCTTAATGGAATTTACCTTTTGGTTTGTTGTACAGAGGTGCTCGCAAGTGAGTGTTAAACTTGTGCCAAAGTCAACTGCTATAAAATTAATTGACTTTGGCTGTGCTGTGTTTGATAGCTACCAAAATGACTACACGATTACTACACAATATTACAGAGCACCAGAGGTAATTTTGGGTGAGTTGCCGTTTTGCTCCTTATGCTTAAAGTTATATCTTAACTATAGTATATTTAATAGTACTTGTTATTTTTGGGTAGTAGACCATGTTTGCATCTAAGACTTGTGCAAGATTTTGAAATATTATCCAAATTCTATATGTTATGGCAGATGTACACAAATTATTGTACTAGCTAAAATGCTGGGTTTTCTTTAGGGCAAATTGGCAAACTGAAATTTGCCCTTATTTTGTATTGATGGTTAATTCATATAATACTCTTTTTATGTCGGTTTTGTTTATTCTAACTTTTAATTTGTGGTAGCATTTTAGTTATTTAAGTCAGAGGTAGCTGAGTTGTGTTCTCTCTCCCTCTCTTTTTTTATTTTTGAAATCTTGGCAGAGGCTGCCAAGTGCTCTCTCTCTCTTTATTACTCTTTGGCTGACAAAATATATTTACAAAAATTTTGAATTGCTCCCTGAATTAGGCCACTGTCAGCCTCCCTTTTCGTCCCATGTTCCTCTCATTCACTCCCTCTGCCCCCTACATCTTAATATTCTCCTCATAAACCTTTTCTGTCCTCTTAACATTCTCTCCTCATCTCCCTTCTCTCTCTCCCTCCTTTCACACTTTCAAACATCTCACTCCCTTTTAAGCAAGTGGTTTATGTGCAATTTTAGGATCATTTTTGCGTTATTCTGTAATGAAGGCAGTTTTTTTGTTTCAGTATTAGCTTGGGACTAATTGGGTTTTTTGAATGAAGGATTCGGGTTCTGAGGAATAGCGGGTCCTTTTCTCTTTAGTTTTCTGATGCAGGTTTATTTTGTGGGGTTCATATCTTTATGGTGATGTGGGTGTTCTAATTAAGATCTTTCCAGCTGTTTACATTCCCTGGGCTCTAACCCAGACATAAGGGAGTATCTATAAACTAGATTTCTATATAGGATTATGGTTTTTTGTTTCTATATAGGTTTTTTTTTTTAATCTTGTTTCTCTTCTTCTGTTATCTGCTATCTTGTCCTTCACTTTATTATTCTTCTTTTATTAACAATGTGGTAGGCTTTTCACCTACTATTACAATTAAGTTAGAAGCTTGGAAATTCCTAGAATTGATTGGGCAAAATATAAACGGACAACATGTGAATGTGTTAAAATAAAATGCACGAAGCATTGACTTCGATTTGGCCCTGTGGGACAGAATTTACTTAATAAAAGGACTAGATTTCCCAACTTAATAGTGAAATTATTATTTTGGACAGGGCTTCGATGGTCTTATGCTTGCGATATGTGGAGTATTGGCTGTATACTCTTTGAGTTATGCTCGGTTAGTCATGCTTCACAGAAAAGAGTTTTTTAAATAAGAAATTGCTTATGTTTTCTCTAATTGTGTAAAATTTTATTAGGGAGAACCTCTTTTCGAGGGCCATGAGGATTTGCATCACCTGGCCATGATGGAAAGGGTGCTGGGCCCCATACCCAGGCACATGATTCGCGATGCATGGTGATCTTAATTTCTCATACAATATACTTGTAACTTGTCTCATATATTTTCTGTTCACATTTCTTACTTCTAAAGCGAATTGATTTGACACTGGACAGTACCTCGGCTCTGAAGTTCTTTAAGAAAGGGGAAAGATTGAACTGGCCACAATCTGGCGTGTCATCCGAGGACAAGGAATCTGTGAAAAAGTTGGGCAGATTGAAGGTTTGGTTAATGTTTTCCCTTTTCTGAAAATTCTGAAAACCAAAAGGGTCTAATTTGAAAAGAAATTAAATTAAATTAAATTAACAGGATATTCTTGGGAGATATTGTACAGTACAGCAATCGAGAGCTTGTCTGACAGACTTACTGAAGGGTTTGTTGGCTTATGACCCAAATGACCGATTGACAGCAAAAGAGGCTCTCGACCATCCTTTCTTTAAAGAGCATTGACCAGCCATTTCTCCAAGAGGGTTCCACAAGTGATCGAGAAATCTGGCTATTGCAGCAGATCTCTCTCTCAATCTCTCTGCAATGGCTAGTGGATTGATCAAGAAATCTGACTAGTGAAGCATAGTTGAATCTGTTTAGAAAGTCCTTTGTGTGTTGTGTAATTTTCTTTTGGGAGTGGAGGCTCTGTATGCAAATATTTGTGCCATACATCTGTCAGTTATATTTTATTTTAGAAGGTTTATTCATGTCATGAGAGAGTTGAATTCTGCCTCTTATAATTTCTTTCCAGTCTATGTCATTGTTTTCTTATGTTTAGTTTGAGTTTTTCCTTTGAATTATGGTCGATTTTAAACTGCAGCTTATATTGTGATTTCAACGACGGTTGTTGATTCTTAACGTGTTATAATACTTGCAACAATATTAATCTTGTGGGCTGCCTGGGTATCAAAGAAAGACCATTTAAGTTGTAACTAGGAAGGAAGAACACAGCCTTAACTTACATTATTTCTTAATGACCCAATTTGAAAAGACTGATTATAACCTTGTCTTATCTCCCAACCATCAATCAGGTCATGTGCTCGAATCCCTGACTTGCAAATTTCATTATTTCCTCAAATTAGTTCTACATTCTTTGTAAAGTAGGGGCTTCAGGAAAGGGTAACAATGACCAAGTATCCGGTCAGTTGACAGAATATGGAGAGGTTACAGTGTGTGAAGAAAACTGAAGCGGGTTGTTGAGGAAAGAAAAATAGTAACCGGCTATTCTAGAATAGAAGCTATTCAGAATAGCTATATGCATCCAAACAATATTTTTGCTATTTGAAATAGTTAGAATAATTGTTATTCTCTATTCCTTGTAAATGTTAGAACAACTACTATTTGAAAGTGTGAAATTAAAAAAAAATGATTCTTTTTCAGATTTCCGCTGAACAATTCCAAAATAACAAATTTGATGCCACTTTCTCCTATCTCTACGTTGTGATAATTTATTTGAGATACCACTTGCTCATCTTTCCTCTTAATTAGCACATTGTTAACACTATTATTTATTAGTTACATGCTTACAATCATTCACTATTCCGCATATACAATCCAAACAACATTTTTACTAAGCAGAATAGCACCATTTTCACACTAATATGAAAATTACTACTTTTTCTCTATTCTCAAATTTCGCTATTCTAGCTCTCATCCAAACATGCCCTACACCGTTGTAGCAACAAAAAGAGTGAGACTATTATATTATGCATAGTGCATATTAGTATGTACTACGAATCAATATTTTTATTTTCAAAATTTAAATAGTTGATCCGCGTTACACATGATTTTCATTATTTCATATGAAAATGAGCTTGCATACTAAATTTTACATTTTCTTAGAATTTGTTTCCTACTTTTTGAGTCAGGTAGAAAAATAGTACTTTTGAATGATCTAGAATCTTTAGATCAAGTCATTTTCTACATATAAAAATAGTAAAATAAATAAATTGATCTACAAGAACATTTTCATATGAAGATAGATTGTTTGAATTTTAAAAATTAAGATATTGATTCATAGTACAAATCAATATGCACAATACATAGTACCAATATATGTATCAATCGGTGAAAACATTCATTTAAGAATGATACATTGCATTTGAGAACGACAATGATTAATTACACACAGTATATTGTAAATGTAAGTAAACTTATGATGAAATAAAATTATTTTTAGTATAAAAAATGCTTTTAAATTTGTAAAAGGTGTCACATATTAAACAATACTTGTCCTAAAATTAAAGCAAGAATTATGTACGAAGTAACTAAGACAGAGAATTTTACATAGTATTTTTTTTTTTTCAAAATATAGAACAAAATACTTTATTTTCAAAATTCTTAACAAAATGTTCTTGTGGATTATATGATGTATCAGTATAACAAATTAAAGAATCATCAATCGTTCCTTTTTTTTATTTCTTCAAAATGTAATGATACGGCTACTGTCACCTTTATGGGAGCAGCTTTGGGTCCGATGCCCATCGGACTCAAACTGGGTCTGATGCCCATCAGACTCAAACTGGGTCCAATGGGTTCTATAATCGTCTGATTCGCTTTAAGATGTGTGCGCAACGCTTTAATATATGTGCGCATTTGTATAAATATCTGTGCGCACGGATCTTAAGCTGATCAGACGGTTATGGAACCCATCGGATCCAGTTTGAGTCCGATAGACAGCGGACCCAAGCTGCTTCCCTCCTTTATAGTTATGTTCTTTGCTTCTTTTATTTGAAAATATTCTGACTGCACTTGTAATGCATGTAAACATATAACAGAAAGGTAAATACTATTGGACAACAATATTGTCTGTATATTGAAGTATTAAAAATTGCTCTCCTTTTTATTGAAAAAAAATATATATTCTACCTTCTACCATACAGAGTCACTAACCAAAGGAAATCAGCTACCAATAGGCACCACTGCAATTGGATGATGTTATTTCACTTGTCAAATTGCAATGACCTCTCAACAGATTTTACATCAAGTACAACAATAATGCGTGTTTCAAACTTCAAGATACTAACCATATGAAAATAATGAACTTATTTAACATATGCATGACTATCAATGGACAATTTGTGTGACTACCAACTATTAATTGTTTCATTTTCTTTGCAAGTTGTGGGTTGGATAATATTTCTGTGAGACTTATTTATCTGTTCCACATGATATCCATAATTAGCAATGTCATTGGTTCTACTCAAAAATTTGAAAGTAGTTATTTTGTATAAGATATTGGAGTAAACAAAGTACAATCCTAAATTTATTGAACTTGGACCGGGCTTGGATGGACTTATAATTGTAATAGTGTGGCTTGTGTACACATTGAATTATACTCGGTTAGTCATGCTTCACCAAAAAGAGTTCTTTAAATAAGAAATTGTTTGTGTTTATCTAATTGTGTTAAATCTAATTAGGGAGAATCTCTTTTCAAGTTGTAACACCTGGCCATGATGGATATGGTGTTACCCCATACCTAGACACATGATTCGCCATATAAGGTGATCTTTCTCATAATACATATTGTCTCATGAATATCATTTTTCATAGTTTTTATTTTTAATGCAAATTGATTTGACATTGTATTTTCCTTCAGCTCTGAAGTTCTTCAAGAAAAGAAAAAAATAATAATGGGCCACATCCCACAATCTGTTGTGTTGGCCGACAATATGGAATTTGTAACGGTTGGGCAAACTGAAGGTTTGGTTTATGTTTTCCGATTTCTATACATTCTTGCTTGTAAATTCTCAAAACCAAAAGGACCTAGCTGCAAAAGTTACTTTGATGTGTATTTTGCTTTGAATGTTGGCTTGTATGTAATAAAATTGCACATTTAACTACGATTATACATTTTGCTTTGAGTGTATCCAGTTTCTCTGTACACTTTACACATTTAAAAACCTATAATGTAAAATCAAATTATGATAAAATTGTATAAAATTTGGTCCTATAGCTAAGATTGGACTCAAATTTTAATGGCCACTAATTCAAAAGATAAACTCCATCCCTTTTTTCTTGCCTTATAGCACATAATGTTATTTCATATAACAGTTAAATATCATTTCTTAAATTGTGATTTATTTTGTAATGAATAAATTAACTTGATATGTTTGCGAGATATTGTACATTACACCAATTAAGGGCTTCTCTAACCAACTTACTAAAAGGTTTGCTGCCTTACAACCCAAATGATCGATTGACTGCAGGAGAAGTTCGCAACCATTCTTTCTTCTAAGAGTGTTATCCAGTCAATTCTAAGGTGCGTCTCATAGTAGTGATCAAGATGAAAATCTGGCTACTGAAGTAGAGTTGAGACGTTGATCAAGAAATTGAGACGTTGGTGTAATGGGGAGGAGTTTAACCTGTCGCTATAAGGAGGCCTCTCTTAAGCTTTTGTAAGAACAGAAGTGATAATTTGGATTCTTTTTTTTTTTTTTTGGTTAAAAATATAGAAAAAAAATAATCAAAATTATCACATTTGGTCTGGGTAAAGTTTTGTAAGAACAGATGTTTGTAGGATTTGTTGCAATTCAACTGCAAATCGTTATATTATGATTGAAATCAAACGTCTCGCCTTTTGTTATTATGGCAACAAATGTGAACTCATACAATTGGGTTATAAGATAGATATACTATTGACCACTTGTTCTTATATTTCAATCCACTTTAGGCCGGGCCACAGAGTTTTTGCCTTAAAAGAATATCATGCACAAGTGCATTTCCAGTGAGCACAAGGACTGGTGCACATTTGATCCTAATCTTGTGGGGCTGTGAATTAAAGAATTAAGTGCATTTCCTTTATTTCTGACACTAACAGAATGAATTAGATTTCTGGACGCCATCATATTTTGTAGGCCTTGACTTGAGTATAAAGGCTTTATTTCTGAATGGCCAAAATCGAAGAAGAGACAGGAAGAAAAACAAGAATCGTGGTTGGAAAGGTTCTAGTAGCAAAAATCATCAGAATCGATATTTGATATATTGGAATGATTATACTTGCAAACTTGTGTCCCATTATTCAGAGTTTTTTTTTTATAAATCATAAATAAAAAAATCATTTTTAGAGTTCCAGCATGATTGGTAGGTTTTTTTTTATAAAAACCATAAAAAATGAGTTGGCAGTCCGTTCCCTACAGTATTTTATAATCCAGAACGGACTGTCAATTCGTTCTCTATGAAGAACGGACTGCCAATTCGTTCTCTATGAAGAACGGACTGCCAATACGTTCCCAGCGAAAAAATGTATGCACGGAAATTGAAACATATATGCACAGATTTTAATAAGCACGAATCTTAATGTAGATCTGATGGTCACCACTAATTTCAACAAAGCCCAAAGCCCAATTTGAGATGCTATCAGAAATCTTTTACAATTAATTGATCTGGACCGTTCTTTTTAACTTGGCACAAATCTCAAAGCGCAAAATACTGCCCCCTTGATCTGGACCGCTCTTTTTAACTTGGCACGAATCTCAAAGCCCAAAATTTTTGAACTTACTGGGGAACGAGTTGGGAACCCGTTCTGGATATTTTTCTGAAAAATGACCCAGAATGAGTTGGCAGTCCGTTCTGCAGTATAAAATACTGTAGGGAACGGACTGTCAACTCGTTTTTTTATGGTTTTTTATAAAAAACAAAGCAATCATGCTGGAATCCTAAAAATGATTTTTTTTTTATGATTTATAAAAAAAACTCCATTATCCATCAGGTCCCCCATGAGGAATCAATTTTCATTATTTCCTCAAATTTGTACTACAGTCTCTCAATTTTCATTGTGGGCAATTCATAGGCCTCGCTCCAATTAGAGATACGCAGAGGGAGAGGAAGGAAGAAATACTGTATGGAGGGGAGTTTTGTTTCAGACCGTAGCTGTTTGAGGATTTCACCTGCTCCAAAAGAGAATAATTAGAGAGGAAGCAGAAGTGAACGCGTACTGTGCAGAGAGAAACGAAAGTTAGCGATATGTTGATTTTTGACATAATCCTTCACTCTCAATTTGAGGTGTAAGTTTACTTTGCACAGGGGAATAGAGAAGGAAATTTGTCACGGCGTGACTAGTCACGTCACGGAACGTCACGTCACGTCACGTGTGTCGATTACGTGACGTGACTCGCGTGACGCGTGACGTGATCATTCGCGTGACGTGACCACATTCTAGTAAAAATATACGTCACGTCACGTCACGTGAACCAGTCACGTCACGTCACGTGATCACGTTACGTCACGTCACGGTATGAAACATAGAGTATCCAACTTTTTTTATATATATATAGAGTATTCAGATTTTTATTATAGTGTAAGTTCAGTGATATTGGTACTAATGTAGTACTGATTTTTATTTTCTTTAGTTTAGTTTAATGAATGTTTGTAATTTGAATTTTTAAAGTAATGTCAGATGCAACATTTTCTAAAAAAAATAATCTTTACAATATTATTTACTTATTTTAGAATTTTTTATAACTTTTTCCTAAAATATTAAAAAAATTGACATGACTAATTTACGTCAGGACACGTCACGTCACGTGTGATCACGTCACGTATGGTCATGGCGTGACTACGCGTGACGTGACCATTCGCGTGACGTGATCCTCCGCCACCATTTTGGTCACGTCACGTCACGTCACGTGAAAAAAAAAGCTGATCACGTCACGTCACGTCACGTGACTAAATCACGGCGTGTTTGTCACGTCACGTCACGGCGTGTCACGTATTTCCTTCTCTACAGGGGAACCAAGTACCCGTCAGTTCACAGAATCTGGAGAGGTTATAATGGGTCCAACTGTCTGAGAAGAAAATTGAAGCGGGTCATTGAGGAAATAAAAGGAGCACACAATCAACCCGTTACACTAAAGGTTAGAGATGCTATAACAGATGAATCCAGATGATCTTTGTTCATCCATCCATTTGTAGTAATGAATGCCCGATTGCCAGAAAATGAAGGGCTATTGCAACTTGAGCTCTAAGTACTGAGCACCAGTCTCAAACCAACTGTTGCAATTTACATATTTGTCCAAGAAAATGAAACTTTTAAAGTCTGAAAACGCTATAATTTTTAAGGTCTGAAAACACTATAATACCGCTATAGCTAGCGATTTAGAATACTGAGTTTTTTAAATGTTACGATTAAAAAAATCGATAATCTACAATTTAAAAAAAAGAAGAAGAGAGAAAGCGTGTCTACCTGTCTAATTTACAAATATAATTAACAACCCTAAAAATAAGATATCCTAACAAATAATCTTTCAAAAGATTAAATAATTAGATACAGATCACAGAAGACATTTCTTTAATTTCTCTCTAATTGACCAACAAATATATGGTCATGAAATACCAAGCAAAACATAAACAATCTTATGTTTCAAACTAAACAAACTATATCATACACTATAATTGTAAACTACAATTTAACACCCTATAATGAAAAAATAATCATACCTTACATATCATAGAAAAATAAAGCAATCCATGGCTATCAGAGGGTTATTCAAATCCTCTACAAGAGGTGGTGGTGTTTTTGTTCTCTCTATAGATACCACCTCTCCATCATCTATTAATCTTTCTTTTACCTCTTTCTCCATTGTTGGTCCCTTCTGATCCCTCTTAATTGCAGTACCAGGTCTTGAGACTGGACCCGTAAAGGCATTTGATGATCCTCTTTGCGAGTTTACCGGTCTCCATTGAGGTGATTGATGCTCCGCAGTTCTTGGTCTAGCAAAGTTTGAACTTACCGTGTTCCATGAAACCGGGTCGGGTTTGATAACCTTGCGCCCGGTTCGACTCGCCGGTGACACAGATCGTGCTCGCTTGGTGTTGTTCGATTGGCTGATTCTCATGTTTGAGCTTGTGTTTGTGTTTGTGTTTGCGCGGTGCCTTAGTGAAGATGTTGTACCACCCCTTGTGGTACTAGACAGATATTGTGATGGTGTAATTAGAACTTCTGGTTCTACTGGTTTTTCTTTAAATCCTTTGATTGGATCAAGGATCACTATGTTTGAATTCTCAACACATGACAACAAAAAATCGTTTGAAAAAGATTTTTTCTTTGGTGGTCGATATGTCGAATTGGAATGGTTTGGTCGAGAATAAGAGGAATTAGCAGTGGAATAAGAGGAGGAATAGCTTGTGGTGGCATTAGAGGTGGTGATAGTGCTAGTAGAGATGGTGGAAGAAGAGGTTGGGGTGGTAGAAGAGGAAGAGGAAGAGGGGATTGGGGGACAGGGGTGTATTTGAAATTTGGAATGATTTTTGGGGCTTTCTGAAAAAGGGCCCTTGGGAGGAGGAGGTGTTGTGAGGGGAGAATCAGAGGAGATAACAGTCTTCTCATGGGGGCTCTCTGGGTCAGAGATGGAAGGAATTGGAGAATCAAAGCAGCATTTGCTTCCACATGTACCCATTCTCTCTCTCTCTCTCTCTCTCTGTAGGAGATGAAGAATGGAAGGAAGAGAGAATATGATCTGATCTCTTCTGTCTCTCTTGAAAAATTCAAAAGGGTATAGAAAGTGGGAAGGAGAGAAGAAAGAGGAGATATAGATGGCCAATGAAGAAGTGGCAAAGGGAATCATATCCTCTGCGGAGTTTTTACCTGCGGAACTGTGCGATTCTTTTAATCTGGTCCGTTCGTTTTGATCGGACGGACCAAATAAGATAATAACACGAATCTCAAAGCACAATTAATACTGTCCCTTCCATCATCTCGAGCACTTACCGGTTGAGATTAAATCTGGGCCGTCCGATCAACTCCGCACAGCTCTACAGGTAAAAAGCTCCGCAGAGGATATTGGTCCGTGGCAAAGGTCAATGCATCTATGTATTGATTATTAATCTTTTATTCCTTTCTATTGAAATTTATTTCTCAAACATTACCCCTTTCTGAATTCTGATACTAGAAACGGCTATGTTTACTTTTTTATATTTAATATATGACTCTCCCATTCTCAAATATTTTTCAATTTTGAACATGAGTGCAAATTGTTTGGCCGTATGGCATTACATATTTATAAGGGGATATCACCTTGACAATATTTAAAATTAAGTAAAATCTCTTAAAATAAAATTAATTTTTAAACAAGTTGTAAGTGTTATGAACTATTGTTTCCATCAAATTAATGAATTTTATGTGATTTACGAGAGAGCTGAGAGCAATATTAGATGAATTTCCGGTGTTTTAAAAAAAAAATATCATTAGAGAGATTTTCAATAATTTTTAAGGTGCAAAAACAAAAAAAAAACCAAGCTTTCTTTAATATACTTTTACTTTGACATTAATTCAATATTTTTTTTGTATTCTGAATATATACTTTTCAACAGTTGAAAATTTGTCTAGTAGACAAATCAATAGCCAAGAAATATAATGTTTTTTAAAGACTATATCAGCAATTAATTATTCCATGTAAACTCATTTCAAAATTTTGTATTATTACAGAAAATTACCACACAGATTGCCACATTGAAAGTGCCACAGATAACCAAACAAAAATGGAATAAGTGCAACATTTCTTCTCATCATAGAAACTATGTGAAAAAGTTTAAATTGCTGCGGCGGGGAGTAATGTAAAGCAAACATAGAACCGTTGAGCAACGGACATATTGTGCATGCAATGATGATATGATCTTTATCATGTGGTTTTATAACTTTTTTAAGCACTAGCTCCACATAGTATAATTAATCAATAAAAAGGTTTAAGCACCCCTTAATTGGGGGTACCAATGAGATATTTGGAATACTTTTGAGGGGGGGGGGGGGGGGGGGGGGGGGGGCGGGGGCGCACTTTTTATTGTTTGGGTTACATTACATGTGGTTATAGTACCTGAAAAAGGTACCTGATTTGCTTGATTGGGACCTTTTTTTTTAGTACGGAATTAATTTAATTGGATAGTCATAGTAATAGTCATATGGGCATGTAGGATCAAACTGTGATTCTTATAATTTGGAAATATATATTAGAGTGAGTCTATGGTACCATGAATATCACGATTTAGTACGTAATACATATTAATATTTTTGTTTTCAAAATCTTAACGGTCGATCCGAACCGTTCAAAATGATTTTTATATGAATATATACTTGCAAAACAAATTTTATATTTTTTAAAAAAATTTTACTATTTTTTAAGATAGGTAGAAAGTCATTGTTTTTTTATGGTCCAGAATTTGCAGATCAAGTGATTTTCTACCTATCTTAAAAAATAGTAAAAAAATTCTAAAAAATATAAAATTCAGTCTGCAAGTAGATATTCATATTGAGATCATGTTGAACGGTTCGGATCAATCATTAAGATTTTGAAAACGGAAGTATTAACCTGTATTACGGATCAACCCGTGATATGCATATCACCATAGACTCACTCTATATATTTTATAATCTGACCGTTTGTACTTTAAACAGTTCAATTTGAAAGATGATTAGAAACTTTTGAACTGTTTAATTTTAAAATGGACGATTTTCAATTTAATAAACTATCATGAATTTTATATATAGTGAAGGATTTTCAAAATGGTCCTTTGCATTTTAATATTCACAATATATCTGTATTATTTTAATTTTTTTATACCTCTTTAAATTATTTTCGAATTTTGTCATTTTATCTGACATTATACATATAACACGATATATATCTGACATTATTAATTAAATTTAAGGTTTTGTTTATTTTTTTTTAAAAGAATCACTATTTTAATAACAACTTACTCTTTGCAAATTGATTGTGATTAACTAATTATTATCATATCAAATCTTTGGCCGTGATTAACCTAAAAATGTTCAAATTGTTCTCATTGAGAGCCTGTTCGCTCGCTCCACTGTTCCCGTGAATTTTTTTCTCACGTGAACAGTACTTTTCAGTTCAATTTATGTGCCTATGCCCATTCTCAATGGCTTACCGAACAGGCCTGAAAGATAATTGTTTTTCTGTCTTTTGACTCTGGGACTTTCTATAATTAGAAGAAGTCTATTCACACAATATAATTGCTAGAGACGTTCACCTATACATTGTTTAAAGTATTATGCAGAACTTTGCATTCAGACCTAGCAAAATTAAGGGAGAACCCAAATAATGAAAAAGAAAAAGAAAACAAAAAATAAAATAAATAAGAGGCTAGAGTAGCACAGTAAAATTAGATTCATATCCTCACGAGCATTGGCGGAAAAAAAATTCAAAAATATTCTTCTAATTTTATGCTTTTTTTAAGAAAAAATATATACTTAAAATTTACAGAATGAACTAATTTTAAATCGAATTAATTACGAACTTTTTCCGAATCGAATCGAAGTCAATCGAATCATAAACTACGAAATTTTTGACAGCCACCAGTAGTTTTATGCATTAGGTTTTTTCACCCGGAACAAAATTCACGCAGTTTCATTTTACCTTTTACCTTTTACGAATTCACACTGATGGATTATGGGCCAGTCCAAAATTTTATTACCTTTTACGTTGCTGGATTGATTAAAATCACGATATGGACCTAGTCAAGTATAACTTATTACATTGTTAATTAGTTACGTTGCTGAAACAAATTTTTATTATAAGTTACCATTATATTAACAATTTTGAGCTCTGATATAAGTTTGGTTCCTACATTATTAAATATTGATTGTTGAAACCATTATTTGCATTATTTGAGATTCGAACCTAAATAATTCGCGAACCAATTTCGAGCGAACTATACCCTGTTTGAGTTTGCATTTGAATAAGATTTGAATCAAACTGGTTTGATTTGTTTTAGAACGAACTAATTTCAAATCTAATTAATTACGATTTTTTTTCGAATCAAACTCAAATCAAATCACGAACAACAAACTTTTTGTGCAGTCCTAGATTAGATTACTACCGTTGTTGAAAATTTTACGTCCAAATATAAAGAAATAAAAAATAGAAACAAATTAGTGAAAGAAAAAGATGAAAGGGAGGTAACACAGTTGGCTAGAAAAAAATTCTACAACTGTTGTATTCAAAAGTCGAGAGTTTTATTTACATCTGCGGTTCGCAACAAAGAGGTGACATAATTATAGTTCGGATGGTGCTTTATGAATGGTGTCAATTATAGCTTCCACTAAATTGTTTAAAAATTGCAATTACCAGCTTAATTTGTGCTCAAATTTTATATTTCTTTTTTATTGGTGACCACTTCTCTAAATCAGTAAAGCCGACCTAAAACAAAATTTGAATGACCAGATGAGCTTTAATCACACAAAATATTGATACAAATCTCAACGCCAGAAAAGTTTCCGGTTCTTTTTTATTTTCTCTGGATTAAACTATTAACTATTTGTCCTTTTTATTAGGTCACAATCCCAAATGACATTTTTAGTTTATTTTTTCTAGTCACCATTGGGATTGGTAGCCATGAAATTTAATAATTTAGTCTAGAACATGATTGCCACCATCCTATAATTTAATAAGATTTCATTTTTAATTGGAAGCATGATTGACGTCTTTCAAAAAGCCCCTTGATTTTAGGATCAAATGTACCTAGGGAAATAAATAAATGCACAAAAACAAGAAGCTCTAAATCAGAGATAAACAATTTATAACAAATGCCGAGAAATACACATGCACAAAATATTTTCAACATATATCATTATCAAAATTATCCAAATTAAAAAATAAAATAAAATGGTAAATATGATGCATTCAAATAAAATGATAAGAGTACAAAATTTTATTAAGGCTGTTATTGCATTTTTGTAGCCTGAGCCGTAGAAGAGTCTAGCTATAAATAAATTACATTATGTCATAATATTGGCATTTCTTTGAGATAAGAGAAAGAAGAAAAGAACAAATACATATATACTTTAGAACAAATTTGTTCAATTTGTACTTTAATATCCCATGTACAATTCATAACAGAAAAGTAACAATTGAAATACAAGTCCATCTATAAATAAATTACATTAAATCAAAGAATGGACTGTATAAATTTCTTCTCCGAAGTAAATGCTACTTACACCAATATATATTGTCAGTGTAAACTTGTAATTAAATTTCATAGGAGAAGGGTAACTAATGCAGCAGTAAGGATTGTTCCAGGAATAACAATTTTTTTAACCTTTTCTGTGATCCCCCGTTGTAAGCCGTCAGATCGGTCATCAAGCGTTCTCTGTTTAAACAAAGTTACTAAATCTCATCATTCTTAAATTTCAATCACAGTTTAATTTTATCTTTTTGGTCATTTTTAGAGAAGTTAACTTCACCAAGTACAATCCACGATTGCGTTAACTGTTACAAATCTAAGCTTAATTGAGAATGATTACCAAAAGGAAAGTTTTGTGGAGGC
This sequence comes from Carex arenaria, assembly GCA_964058825.1. Lineage (NCBI taxonomy): Eukaryota > Viridiplantae > Streptophyta > Magnoliopsida > Poales > Cyperaceae > Carex > Carex arenaria. The sequence goes on along the minus strand of CAXKVW010000006.1, from coordinate 340,508 downwards.
TCTTTACCAGAATTTAAAAAAAAATTGGAAAAATTTGGTGTCATTAGTAACCCAAAGAAATTATTGTTGTGTTTCATACCTTGGTGGCCTCTTTAAGTGGTCCCCAGCATTCGATCCGGTTGTATTTCTTTGAATTAGAATGGAAATACACAAAAACCTTGGAATCCATCAACTCAGGATGTTCTTTGAAAAGGGCTGCATCTCCATATATCACAGCTTTCAAAACCTACTAGATACAACGCACATAATGTATGATGGATTTTGAAAAGGGATATATTGATAATTGATAATCATATATTGGGCAATTGAATTGCTAATTATATACAATGTTAGATGGGTGACTTGTTGGTTTTCAAATTCATCAAATTTGACACACAACTGATTTAAACTATAGAGAATATAATTGCAAAACCTATTAACATACCAAGGGTAGTTCTTTTGTGAAGACAAAATATCTAAAACCAGCAGCTAGATCTTGCAATAAATTTGCGCCACTGACATAACAATGCACATGCAATGACATTTCTTCGTTCATTTTCTTCCACTCAGCCACCACATCGTCTCTCTGCAATGTTGTTCTCCAACTCTGTAACTAGAATTGTGAAAAGAAATAATGATGAGAAATAGATACAACTCTTCATACCATATATATGTACCAAGGTTCTAAATAGCGTTTATCGTGTCATCGCGGAAAGTCTAAAAAAAGGCTATAGCATAGAAAACGGCTGATAGCATTATAGCTTTAAAGAACCGAAAAAGCTATAGCCAGCTATTGTGTAGCTATAGGAACCCTGATATGTACTGATCACCATTGTTGCTTACTGGCACATTCTAAGCAAAAGAGAAAATAGATACCACTTCTATACTAATCCAGCACGGAACCAATCATGTACTGATCCAAAATGATTTTTTTTAATTTGGGTTTTTGTGAAAATAGCGGAGTCGCTAATTGCTCAAAACCAATGACAGAAGTGAATAGATACAAAATGATCCAAATCGGTACCACTGTACAAGTTCGCCATCTATTCTTCCTGAGTACAACTAGTCTTGCATTGATCGAACTTCAATTAATTAAAGATGGATTTGAGAAAGAATTGGGCATTAGTAGTTAATAAGATATCACAGATAGAAGACTGATCCATTTAATATGGTTTTAACTCTGTGAGTAAAACTTGTATTTTTATGGAGACGGTGATTTGGCCAAGAGTGTGCCCCGAATTGAATCCATTCAATCATATTCCCCAAAATTTTGGATAAATTTATGAATATTACCAAATATTAGATACGTACCTGTTCACTGCTAATAGAATTTGACACAGCTAGTGTTAAATTGGCAGTCCAGTCACAGTGTGTGAGAGTGTAAGCTCGAGGACTGGTACAGAAGGGTTTTTTATTGACCTCTTCCCCATTAAATTCTACTTTCAATTTTGATGCTTCAAATGTTGTCGGGGTTCCCAACAGCCTAGCTGCCTGATATTTTGTAATTGTTAAAATTAATCTATGGTGCTTGAAACAAAAATGAAAAAACAATCAAGTAATCTATAGACCTACAAATTTTTTTTAATGGTTGACGGTTTTAATTTTAGATAGTAATTAATTTTTTACTGTTGCATTTTCAACAATCCATACAACAATAGGAACAAAATTCAGAAGTTTCTTTTCGTTTTAGTCCAAGAATTTTATTATTTGTAGTTATCATAAACATATTGGTCTTAATTTGAGCAAGTGGAACCTATATATTTATTCCAGCCCACAATTCTCCTCCGAAAATCGACATTCTTCAGGTGAAATTGTCTAATTTAATATTAGACAAAATGCCAAATAAAAATATAGCATGAAATTCAAGTCAAGAAACAAATGTGTTAGGTACCAGAGAGTGATAGAAGTCTCTCCCGTCATAATTCATGGCCATAAGAGGTTTAACAGAGATGCATCCCTTTCTCCTCCTAACAACCACTGAAGAAGAAGAAGAAGAAGACGAGGGAGAAGAAGAAGAAGAAGAAGCTACACTAAAAGAGAAGCCATTGAATGCATTCTTACAGGCCATTACACCATTACTCTCTCTTTCTCTCAATTAAAATCCAAATCTCATCTCTCATGGCCTCGTTGCATGCTCAAGCACCACCTCTTCTCTCATTTCTTACGCCGACGTGGCGGCTGGAGGTAGTCAGAGAGAGGTGTGTGGAACGCAACAGAGATTGAGAATTCTTAGAACTTTCTTTTGACCCCTTTCTTTTTTTTTCCTATTTCTCTAATATTATTTTGTGGCTTGAAAGGCATGGGCGATGGGCCAGTATAATGATTTCTTGATAGAGGAAGAATTACGACAGGTGGCATGCCTCTATTGGCTGGATTTAAACTGAAGGATAATGAGATAAGTGGGCCCTTGTTGTCAAGACACAACCTGAAAAAGTGACCAAACGTAGACAAACCAACCCAATTTGAAAAGACGAAAAAAAGGAAAATAAATCGGAAGAGGGGGTTGTCCGATGCCCATCGGACCAAAACAGTGTTCGATGGGTAGTTTGGACCGTCTGATCTACTTCAAGATATGTGCGTACGGATATTGAGGTAAACAGCATGGATATTAAAATGATGTGCACAGATTTTGAAATGAATCAGACGGTCCAAATCCCAATCGAACACTGTTTTGGTCCGATGGGCATCGGACACCCCCCTCTCTCAAATAAATCTGCTGTTAATTAGAACCTGTTAATTAAAGAATAACAAGAACCTGTTAATCTTTCTTAAGATTTATGCATGAAATTTTTTTGGTTGAGATTCGCATATAAAAAAATTTGAACGGTTCAAATCGAAATATTAGGTTCCTGTTATTCTTTTGGAATAACAGCAGATTTATTTCGGATAAAAAGAATTTCTTGAACTTGTACAGTTTTCATTTACTGCAAAATCCACGGTGTGACGTATCATCTTTTCGTGGATACAGTACAGACGTACAGTAGTAGGAAAAAGGACTGGCTACTAGACAAAATGCGTGGGTCCCAGACGCCGGTGAATCGGTTCATTCAGTGAAGGACGGTATCTGCCACAGATTGATTATGTAGTTGACAAGAGCTAGAAATCGGAAAATTTCACAAATTGTTCAAGTTTTCAAAAATTTCAAATAAAATGTTCATTCTCTAAAATAATCTATGTTACTCGGATACTTCATAATGGAGCTATGTATCCGTATCGAATACGCCAGCTGGTGTATCGTATACCATCTGATATGGTCTCCAATACAGCTCTGACTCGCCTAGATACGGATCTGACACGTCTCAAATACGTGTTTGACGCGCCTACACCTGCCATGCGCAGCTCCAGCCCGTACACCGCGCGTAGACCACACCCTACCGAAAATCAATTTTTACCTTGCGCTAGGGTAGATTCGAACCCTGATCATGTGGCCCAAACAAATTCCCTCTTGACCACTACACCAGGTTCCACTTGTTGTTAGAAGTTAGTAGCTTTTATATTTAATGTATACTTAGGCTATTGTATTGTAACTAGAAATTTTTTATATTTAATGTTATATTTTAACTCCAAAATTATTTTAATGATACAAGTGTTTTAATAATTTAATTAAAATAATAAAAAATAATATATATAATAGGCGTATTGTATCCTTAATTTTTAAAAATTGCCGTATCACCGTATCCGTACCGTATCCGATACGATATCCGTACCGTATCCGATACGATATCCGTACCGTATCCGATACGATATCCGTACCGTATCCGATACGATATCCGTACCCGTATCTATGCAACATAGAAAATAATTAACAAAATATTTTTGTGAGGCCCACATTTACCCCCTTTTGTCTATCTTTATCCCTACCTCATATTTACTCTCATCAAATTTGACCTTTTTATATCTTTCATTAGACTTTAATGAGTGCATAAAAGATTTAAAAAAAATATGCAATTCGAACAACAAATATTTTGTAGACATGCAACAAATTTTTCAGTTAGATAATATTTATCGAATGCATGTTTTATTGTAAGTTTTTATACTAATTTGCATCATGATAAAATTATTTACACTATTATATAGTATGTTATTAGAAAGATATAAATTTATAATTTACTAATTTGACAATGTTTCATTTAAACTTTCTTATAATCATTCAAAAAAAAATAAGAATGAAAACATTATAAGACATTACTCATAAGAAAAAATTATATATTAACACAAAAATTATATATTGCTAAGATATTTTCTTCTCTGTTTGGTTACAATATAAGACATTACTCATAAGAAAATGACAATTGTTTCTGATATTGATTGTGTCCAATTAGTATGAAAATGGTAATATATATTAGTGTTTGGTTCTTGCATTCAGAAAATGTTTATTTTTGTAAATTTGAATTTCAATACATCAAATTATTGTATATAAACTCATCAATAATAAAAAAAATTCCTCAAAATATGATTATTATAATGAGAATTTTAAAAAAAAATAACAAACATATGATTCTATTTATAAAACTCCGACCAAACTGGTTTTTATTTATAAATTTATTGTTTTCTTGTAATTTTATTAATATGAGTTGGCCAGAGATACTAGTGGCAACCAGTATAATCGTGTAAATAATTTTATCATGGTGCAAATTAGTATAAATACTTCAAAAAAAATATGTACGTGATACCTCATCATGCCTCATTTTTTATATCTTTGTTTTCGAAATTCAAACTGTCGATTTGAACCGCTGAACATGATATCCATACTAAAATATGCCTGACCACCAAATTTTATAATTCTTATGAAAAATTTACTATTTTTTAAGATAGGTAGAAAATCATTATTTTTGAACGGTACAAAAACAATGATTTTGTACTTATCTTAAAATATAGTAAAAAAAATTCAAAAATTATAAAATTTCATCCTCAAGCATATTTTGATATGAATATCATGTTGAGTAGTTTGGATCGACAGTTTGGACTTCGAAAACGAAAATATAAAACATGAGGTATAATGAGGTATGAAAGGTATGAGGTATTGGAACCCTCCTCTATATATATTAGTTAACTAAAAAATCTGTTGCATGTCTATCAAACAAATGTTTAAATAGCGTTTATCGCGTTATAGCATAGCAGTTCAAAAAACGACGCTATTGCCATATAGCGCCACTATAGTGCGATATAGCGCGCAATAGCGTCAATAGTGCCATAGCTATTATGGTCCAAAACTGCTATAGCCGCACTATAGTACCGCTATAGCGCGCTATTTAGAACATTGCTATAAAATAATTGTTGTTTGAATTACAAATTCTTTAAAAAAATTGTTGTTTGAATTACATATTATTTAACTGAAAAATTAAAATCTAATGAAAAATAAGAAGATGTCTAATTTGATGAAAGTAAATAGAAGGTATGGGTAGAGAGGGGGAAAGAGGAATACATAGGGACCCATAAGAATATTTTGATAATTATCTTAGAAGAGGGACATTTTATTTGAAACTTTTGAAAAGTAGAACAATTTGTAAAATTTTCAGCTAAAAATTTAGTCACAGTGTTAGAAAAAATTGTAAATTTTGAAAGTTTTGGGGCCATAAATTGAACCAATTGTAAACTGGATCGGAGAACTACGCTGGGCTCTACCCAATTAGCTTCGTATGATTCAACAAGCAAAGCGGTAGACATCGACAGAAGGATCGTGGCAGAGCAATGATGCTCCTCCTGTGAAAATTTTGGTTATACCATATTAACAGGCATAGTGACAAGATTCACGAATTATTCAGATTTTTGATGATGTTGAACCGAACTTATTCGATTGACCGAACTTTGACCTAACAATTCTTGAATAATTCGCTAATTTTACAAATTATTTCCAAATTTTACGAATTTTTCCTGAATTATTTCCGAATTTTTTCCAAAATTTTAATTTTTGGTTATTTTTTTGTTTTTGCTCCCTTACAGAACTAAGATCTCTGATTCGAATAATACCGAATCATTCCCGAATTATACCCGAATTATTTCCGAATCACAAATTTTTGACCTTGCCGAACCGAACCCGAATAATTCATTAGTCACTATGCTAACAGGCACTTGAATCAATGTCCTTTTATTGTTTTTCTTTTGGGTCAGAGTGGGTTAAAAATGTCGCAAAGTATGAAAAATCAGTATCTTATAATTCCTGCTTTTCCAAATCCAACTATTGAATTGTTTCAAGATTTGTGCATAGAAAAATCAAATGTTTTGAGATACTCGCACAGAAATTATTGGACGACTGGATTTGAATTTTTTTTTAAGAATACTGTTCATAACATTCGGATTGCAGCAGATCCAATTCCGTCAAAGATACCCTTGGATGCACATATCACAGCCACAAATAATCCCTTGACAGAGGCCTACTTTGACCACCCACCACGCTTCCTTATAGTAAATGTTATCAATAGAGAGTAGGAGTCTGGTTCAAGTTAGTTAAAAAGAGAAATGATCAAATGATATGCTGTTGCTTTTGTATGTCAGGGTTTTAGTGGTGGTTGTTTGAACAAGAACTGAACATGTTCAGGGTGTAATTCTATTTCTTCAATGAAATGTGCTTAGGCATTTTAATAAAAAAATACAATTGAAATTAGGGGAATTTTGAAAGTTTTCAAGCATTTTAATATGATCATGGTTTATAAAAATAAAATTCGGAATGGAAGAAGAGATTGAAAACATTTTAGCTTATTTTCTTTCTTATTGATTCTTGCAGCTTTGACTTGGGCCTAGTAATGATTCTAAAATAGGATCGGTTCGTTTTTAAATTGACATATAAAAAGAGGTCTAATTTTCATATTATTGCAAAATTGACAGCATCTTATTTCATCTAGACGTGGACAATTGAAGAATTCGATTAAAAATAGCTGGATAGAAGACATTTAACACCGGAGCAGTCTGAAACTGACACTGATTATGCAATTTTGTTCGGATGAATTAGAAAACTGCAGCTTTTATCCAGTTCATTCATTTGAAAAAGAAATATAAATTATGGCCTTTTTCTTTTTCTTTTTTATTTATTATCATTATTAATAATAAGTGCACCAACTATCACTTAATACAAAAAACCAGTCTTTGATTTAGTAACAAAAGCACATGACTCTCATGTGGAAAATTATGGGTTCAAAACCCAAATACCAACAAAGTGAGGAATCATTTGTAATACTAGTCAAGTGCCCGTGCTTTGCAACGGGACTTGAAGTGGTACCAGTGTACCGTTACTTCTGTACCAAATAATTTTGTATTGGTACGTGCCTGATGTATTAGAGATTTAGAGATGATGTTAAGGTTTTGTAGTGCTTGTTGTATGATAATATGATGTATGGAATTTGTTGTTTCAACATTACCTCATTCATTATGTGCCTTATTTTTGCGATATTATAATTTTAAAGTCCCGCATCCAATCTTGAAATATGTTGTGAAAATAGTTTGAGCATTATAGTAAGATCAAAAGGAACTTGTAATCCTCTTGTACCACTCAGTTTAAAATTATGCTTGTTTTTTTTTGTACCAATTAGTTTTATCGTAAATCATTTCAACTTAAAGGAACTTGTACAGACACAGTACAATTAATCAAAAAATATAACATAATTAAATAATCTCTTTCATCATTGCCATAGATAAAAAAGAAATTAAATTAACAATGGTTTTCTATTAAGAATTGTTTACACGGCAAGTTTTTACTGCTATAACAAAGACATACATAAATTTTGACAATAAAAATAGATAGAAAATATACAACACTTATAAAGTATTACAATAAAAAAAATTATGTAATAACGTGATATGCAACAAGTGCAAGTGTAGCAACAAAAAATTATAAATCAGTAAAAATAATTTCAGCAAATAGAGTTGTCTCATCACGGCCACAAATCAGAATAGCTAGATTTAGAGCATTCAAGTATTACATTCATCTCATAATTTGAGCAAATCAAAATAAAATTGAAGTGTTACATCCTTTCATATCACGTTACAAAACCAAAAATCATTACAATTGCACTACATATATTTTAGTTACAAAACAACCCAAGAACTGAAATATCCAATGTGGCCAAATTCATAAATAACCACAATACCCTTGGTTCTTCAAATTGCAAGGAAGTGTGAATAATTGGAAGACATTAGCTAAATTGAAATATTTTGGAGAAACTATAGTACTTAACTGTAATATGCAGCAAGGGTTATCTGAACCGCCTTGAAAAGCTACCTCATAAATAATTAGTTAGATTACAAAGATCTTCACAAAGCAACGTTAAAAAGTAGCTTTAAATAAACTAAAGAAATACTGCAGAGGTCCCGAAGTGTTCTATAGTATTTGCAAGCAACGCCCCACATATGTCATTTTTTTTGGGCATAATCAAGCATCATTCACTTGATTTATTTTGACAACTAAGTATTCAAGACAAGTATAAGAAAAACATGGATACTCAATGCCAATGAAAAATAGGTAGATCGATCATAAAGAAATTTTGTAAAAAGAAGAAGACTTATAATGTATGATTACCAAACTGAAGAACTATCATTCCTGGAGCCCCAATACCCTTTCTTAATTGAACAACATCCTCTGATATCACACCTTATACATTAATCAAAGCAAATGTACTCAAAAGAATATAGTCATTGGCCGACATAAATGAGAGACACAAGTTTAATTCTTGCAAGAGGCATCTAAAAGAAATGGCGTTTTCAAGGCCTCTTATTTAAAAAAAACTATGTAATCTTAACAACAGTTTCAATTTTATCATGTTTTGGCAACTCTTAACAACTGCTTCATATAAGTAAAATTGAGAAATTAAAATGAGCTATCAGATGAAAGTCATATCATGTAGGCATTCTAACTGACAAATAGCAAGAGAACCAAGGTTATTTCTCAACTCTCATGTAACAAAATTTGTAAATTACAACAAACTGAAAAAAAATAAAACAGAAAAAAATTGAAATGAGGCTTAGCTGTAGATATATGATTGCCACCCAATACATGTCAAAGTTGTAATTAAACATTGCTACCCGCTTTAAACTTTTAATATTGCAATGCACTCACATAAATTCGTAGTTTCTGAAGAATTTCAAAGAGAAGTTTCATGTCTTCTTGATTCGAACAACGTCCTATCATTAACCACAATAATACATTTGTTAGCATTTTTTGTATGCAGCTCCTGCACAGATTCTGCACCAAGATTTGGTAAAGTAAATGTTTATATAATTATAAAATAAGTAAATTTTGCAAAGCACATAATGCAAAAGGAACCAACCGCAGGAGGCCGTGCTGTCAGTATTTGTCTCAGACAAGTAGTTAACTGTCAAGATTGGAGAGTAATTTGGATCACATTCAATTTTCAAGAAATTAATGGTCCAAATCTTGAGACCTTGCAAGTACAATTCCTAAATGCCAAAACAATAAATTAAAAAAATAGCAGCATTAAAATAAAATTTGTACAAACCATTGTTCTCCAAAGATTCATTTTAGTAAAAAGAATGTGTTGTCTCGCATGATATGAATTGAACCCAACCCAAACTACATAATATTAGAATGATATATTCGTATAGGCTGTTACACTCTATCAAAGGCATTACCACCAACATACACTGCAAAGAAGGCCCAAAACATGCTCGACAAAATGCTACGCTGAAAAATCAAAGAAAAACCACAGATTCTTCTCCGGGGAAGAAACAAGGAATGATCCACACACCTGTGCATGACTGGAAGGAGAAGCTCCTGCACAGGGTCTGCTTAGCGGAGGCGGTTAGACTGCTCTCTATGCCCTCTAATGCGGGACAAAGAGGATAAGGGTTTGGTAGATCCTTTGAGATTCTCGAGAGAGCACGTGGCAAGCGCCTCGATATCGAGGCGACATACATCATCGACGGCTATCGCCGGAGAAAAATGAGGGGAGAGTTTTGTAGAGGTTTTAAGCATAGAGATGTCGAGAGGTGAGAAAGTTAAGAGGAAGCCAGAGCGAATTTCTTTGATATAAACAGATAGAATAGTCGGTTTAATTTGAAATCACAATGGCGGGACAATTACTGTCAAATCCATTGAGGAGAGATCGAAGAATCAATGTGAACTGCCATGGAACTTGTGGTTGAGGAGAGAGCAGAGATCGAACAACGAAAATCGGAAATAAAAAAGAAGAAAAAAACGGGGAAAAGGAGTTAAAAAGAAGGAACAGCGCCTCACCTAGGCTCCTCCTCCTGGAGAAAAGAAAAAAGAGTAGACCATCGGGGAAGGAGAAAAGACAAAAAAAAAAACTGGGGGCAAAAGTCAGAAACGCATGTGGAGGGTAAGAAAAAAAGACAGAAACAATTTCTAAGTGTCTTTTCATGAGGCGGATACGGATATAATTAAATTTAGATCTCTACACAGTTGACAACATAGAACAAATGCATGAGATCAGAATTATTTATTAAAGGCTGAGATTGAGATGTGTTTTGATGAGCGGCTCTGATCTATTAAACGAACGGCCCAGATTGCGTTTCGGTAGATAGGTGTTTGAAGGAAAAAAAATTTAAGGTGATATTAGAGTAGTACTGATAAGCAGAGATTTGAAAGAAGCTGGTAGACTAGACCTTCACTTTTCATTTCAAAAACTATTGCTTAATACCTACATGTGCTTGTGTTGGAATATGTTTGTACCAGTCAAACAGCTGTATGTCCTACTTTGGTTTTCACGATAATGGTAATCGATGGCATAGCCACTTCTTAAAAAAATATATATGTATATAAATTTTCCCAATTGGGAAGTTCAAGGTAAAAAACAAAAATAAATAACTAATAAAATAATTGATTTATAGTGCAGACTGGTCCAATACGACATATTGATTTGCTCAGATAGGATCCTGGATCCAAACCCAATGAAAATTAAAGGATCCAAATGCAGATCCGTATCAAACTATCAATAAAAAGAGACGCTGCTCTAAAAGTCTAAATTGCTGCTTACAACCCGATCTGGCTCCGCTTACGAATTGGTGGAGTGGGCGGCCCCTCCATTTTGTCAGTATTACTTGTAACTGGAGTAGCAGATGCACTAACAGCAGTGTTAGTATTGTCTCTGGTTATACAAATCCACTGGCGAGGCGTCTCTAAATCATCACCAGTAGTTGTGGGTATGTGCCAATTGCCACTTTCTGACTCCTGAAAGTTTGCATTAAAAATGCCATATGTGATCTTCAAACTCAAATGACAATTATCCCTCACGAAACGGGTCAAGACAGTAGCAGCCGGTACCGACTCCATAACAGTAACTAGATTTTGGTTTTGGGTTCTTTACAAGCTGTCTGATTAATTGGGTATAAACTGGATTTAAAAATCAAAGTAAATTAATTCAAATGTTTACCTGAATAACAATGGAGTATGAAGGGGGCATATGGAGAGTTAGGCCTCTGCGCGAGAATGTCATTCTAACCTATACAAAGTTGCACAAACCCTAATTACAAAACCTGAGGAAAAACTAATGAAAATAGAAAAGTGTGGGGGTGGGGGTGGGGGTGGGGAATTGTTTGAACCTGATGCTTCTCTTTCCATCGAGGGAAAAAACTAGTGCCGAGAAGCTGAAATAAATGGTCTCTCATCTCGTCATTTGTGATCAGCAAGCATTTATTGCTAACTGCTGCATACAGCCAATACCTATAAGCAGACAAGAGTTACTAATGATAATTATAACAATGTGTTTTAAGCTTATTTTATGTATATACATTCCGAAATCCGATAAGTGGTGCAAAAAAGAGTACCTCTTGAGAAAAAGGTACATCTCAAACAAATTTGGTATATGTCAAGTTGAAATGGTATATTATATCAAGAGGAGGGATCAAGTTGCACCTTTTTTTTTTGACACATTTTGACACCTACCATTTTCAAAGTCCAAATAGTCGATCCAAACCGTTCAACATGATTGATATACTAAAATGTGCTTGGAGATCAAATTTTGCATTTTTTTGAATTTTTTTACTATTTATTAAGATGGTTACAAAATCGTTGTTTTCGGACCATTGAAAAACAGCAATTTTGTAACCATCTTAATAAATAGTAAAAAAATTCAAAAAAATGTAAAATTTGATCTCCAAGCACATTTTAGTATATCAATCATGTTGAACGGTTTGGATCGACTATTTGGATTTTGAAATCGCAAAATTAACCTATAAAAAAAACAATGTCATGATGTGTCAAAAAAAAGGGTGTAATTGGATCCCTCCTCTTATATCAAAAGGTTAACATTACATCAACAAAGGTATAAAAACCAACACAACTAAAAATTTCATGGAAGAAGTTAGAAAGGTGAGGAATTTGATATACCAATCATCATTTGAACCCCGAGGAGTGTAATAGAGACACCCTGCACTTTTCCAACTTTCAATAATTTTTCTGTTCCTGGGCTCTTGTGCTATCTCATCGAACACTCGCCGCACATGCAATATTATTAGTGGCATCTTTTTTGAAGGGCTCATTTCCCTTGTTCGTTTTATAACCGAATTTACCTTACAATTGAAAATTTTATTCGATATTAGTAGAAAAAAAAAATGAAAGTTATTCCAACTTAGTCAGGCCTAAACTATTCATGTTTGGTTGAGGTCTAAAGTTATGTCATGGCCTAAGCTATTAAGAAATAGTACTGACTAAAGAACAAAGAGGGGAAAACAAAATAGGATAGTCGCTGACAGTGGGCCCGTAGGGGCACTAACTCTTAAGCCACCTGGAGAGGTGGTTTAAATTTAGAGGCCTAATTTTAGAGTTACACCTAATTAGACCGGCTTAATTAATCTATGTTTGGTGGAGTAACTGAGGCTTAAACCCCTTATTCCATAGAGGGTAAAAAAAACCAAAATATACCAAACCACATGAAAAATAATTGGCTGAATAAATGTGTAAATATAAATAAGATAGATGTTACTTGGGAAAAACTGAACTCTTTTCGATTGCATAGGCCAATATTAGCTGCATCAATAACTGCGTCAAATGGTCCATTTTTCTGAAGCCATCCCTATAAAAACATTAACTTAATTTTGGTGAGTATCTCACTTAATTAGTTACAATATAAGTTAGCATTCACAAGCACTAAATCAAAGATATATACCGAACCTCAAATCGAAAAAACTCGTCTCTGTTTTGCTTGAAGTATGGCAACTTCATCAATGACTTACTAAAATTCTCCGTCTCTGACGGGTCAATGTCTATACACACCAACTTCTCACTGCAATTCTTGCACACCCCATTCTCACTCATCAAACTTCTCTCAATCCTCCATTGGCCGGTACCGAGCCAGCCCTGCCCGTGCCAGCCGCCCCCACCTTGCGCCACCCCTTGTTTAATCTTGTCAGTGTCCCATTTGGAAGCACCCACTGCAGCTGCTACATCAGATCTAAACCAGGATTCGATGATCTCAGCTGTCGGTTCTGACACCTGGCGGATGATGGTTCGTATCTTGTGTAGAAGCCGGTACACTTGGTCGGCTCGCCCCTTGGCAGCATTAGCACGAAGGAGAGCTGCCAAATCAGCATCCTCTGGCACCATACCTGAGAGTAAACAAAATATACGCAAAAATTGAGAATTTAACAATTTAGGCAAACCATATCTCTTTTGTACTTTTGATATTTCATGTTCACAAATTTGTTGTTATGTTAAGGATATAGATGTATATTATCATAATTTATATGGCATTCTAGTTATCACCTAATTCCAAATTCCAAATATATGACTATGTTTACCAGCCTAAATACCAATCTTAAGCAGTACTGATGTATCCTTATCAGTATAAAATGTACTGGCATAAAAAAACAGAAGTAACAGAAACAACATACCATGCGTATCCATGTGGGTCTCCACCTCATGGGCCATCTCTACATCCAATGCATCACAAAAACCGTGCAATGCCGGCCAATAGCTCCTTAACTTAGGTGGAATCCCCTTCTTCTCCATTTGTTTTACAAGATCAAATGCCAAGTTTGGGTCCCCCTTTATGGTTGCCAGCCTGGCCATGGAAGTCAAGGTCGCCTCATTTGGCTCCACATTCGGATCTGCACACATCCTCTGGTATATCTCAAAACCCCTCTCAATTGCCATTTTGCTAATTTCAGGATCATTAAATTTGGTTTCAGCATCTTTCAAGGTGCCATCAGAACCAGTATCTCCTTCTCCATTGCTGGTACCAGCAGATTCAATGGAGGGGAGGGAGCAGAGGTACAGGAGGCAGTTATAGTTGCGGAGAACGAGAGGAATTCCCTCAGCAATGGCGTTGTCATAAAGCTCAAGTGCTCTCACAGTATCACCGTGCTTGGAGCACTGGTCAAGACCTCGCTGGAGCAAGCCAGCAGGCGACTCACGGTACTCCTTGCGCATCTGTTTCACTGAGACCCTCCTCCGCTCCCCCTTTTCATCAGCATGACCCCTATGAACATTCATTGTGCCCCCCGAGGGGGTTTGAACTGATTTAAGTTGCCCCGGTTTAGGTCTGTTTTGGGGTTTAGTGAGATTGCTCGGAGGGTGTTCAATAGAATGCCTCTGAGAGGAAACCCCGGAGTTGGGTGAAGGCTTTTGCTTGGGGCGTGTGGAGGGAGAACTAGATTTTGGTGATTTTGAACAAGAGGGTTTAGGAGTGGGGTTTATGGAAACGGAGGAGAAGTGTTTGGTGGAATGCGAGAAAGAGAGGAGGCGGAGGGAAATATAGCGGCGGTGGAGGGAAGGGATTGTTAGGGAACGGAGAGTGTCCCCCATTAGTTGCATCATAGCTTCACTGCCGCCAACGCTCAGCGCTATCTCATTGACTGAATTGCACCGGATGGAAGAGAAAGAGTGTGTTGCATTGCAACATATCTGAATTAATTGTACTGATGGGAGAGGAGGAGATAGATAGGGGAAAATCGAAAATGCTTTGGGGATCCCCGCTCTCACTGAAAAGTGGGGAAACAGTCCTGGGCCCACATGTCACTGATTCTCAAGAAGTCTGTATCCTCTGAGATATCTCAATTTTTGCGTGACCGACGTGTCCGGTGCCTATTCGGGGAAGCGTAGGGGGCCAGTTTTATTTGAGCTTCGAGATTCGTGCATAACGTATTTGAACGATTGAGATATTCCAAAAAGTCACGTAAAGTTTCAGATATCTCAGAGGACGAGAATTCAGATATCTCATATTTTGCGTGTCTGGTATGATGTAGTCATAACATATAAATCCTATCTGATACCGATCTCTGAGAACTAGGAATTGATGTAGACTGTAGAGTCATCGTATTAGAAATATCAAATATAACTGGGAATTCACGTAGAGTCATCGTAACAAAGAATCCTCCGAAGAATTCACACATGTATAACTTTTTTGACAAAATAAAAAAAACATATAAATGACATTTTTGTCAAGTGAATGTAAATCGGATCCGACTGCTGTTTTCTAGAGAGAAAATTAGAATTCTGCTTTTTCAATATCTATTATTCAAATTTGTTGAAATTTATATATGAAAAAAAAAATTTATCGAGATATGTAAATGAAATTTTTTGAATGATTGAGATTGAAAAAACAAAATTCTGTTTTTCTCTTAAAAAAATAGCAGAGTACATCATCAAATATTATGTTCACAAGAAAATTTCATAGCTATATACTTTTTCTTTTTTTGGTTGAAAAACCGTAGGCAACTACATTGATAAAAAAAGTTACAAAGTAGTTGTTATATATGATTAGATAATGAGTGTCTGTGGACACAAATTTAATTGTTCTTGCTTGATTAGAGTGATAATTATGATTTCCTCTGTACGTATATCACAACCGAGAGGGTACTAAATTCAAACCAGATCAGGACCAAAACAGTCATCCATCAGCTGAGAAGACACCGAATCAAATTAGACTGAGAATTAAATCAATCAGTTCAAAACAGTCACATCTAAACAGAAAGAAGAAAAAAAAAACAAAGAAAGAAACATAAAACAACACAAAACAACACACAAATATCAAATAAAAAAGAGAAAATATATTTATTATACACAGACGATGATCACTCTTGAACACCCTTCCGTCCTTTTTGAAGAGAAGGAAGCATCCGCGACTAATCCATTATTTCGTACGACACTCAACAAGAAAAAATATGAGCGATCATGGCTTTCTCAGTCGGTGAGCGCCGCTCGTATCAAAAATGAATTGCCACATTTCGTAGCTGCATACGTACGGCAATTTATATAGTCACTGTGACTTGAGATGCAGAAATAAAACTGTTCCATATATACAAATTCGGACAGTTCTGCAAGTAACTATGCACCAGGCACAAGGGACCTAAAAACCTAATCACATAAATATTGCATAAGCTTGTTTATTGACCAAATTACAAGCAAAAATAAGCCGAATTTTTAATTAATAAGAAAATCAATAAAAAAAAAATCGGTTTTGGGAAGAGTTTGCACTTGTTTATTAACCAAATTACAAGTGAAAATAAGCCGAAATTTTTATTAATAAGAAAATCAAAAAAAAAATATTGGTTTTGGGAAGAGTTTGCACTTGTTTATTAACCAAATTACAAGCAAAAATAAGCCGAAATTTTTATTAATAAGAAAATCAATAAAAAAAATATCGGTTTTGGGAAGATTTTGCGTAGAATTTGAAAAGTGAGAAAAATGTGATTGTTTATAACGTCCAGAGGACGTTATAGACTACAACAGCCTAATTAGCGAAATATAATTAGTGCTAATTAACGCCAGAAAAAAAAACCCTGGCCGTGGACGATAACAGCCAACTGCAATGTTTTTTTTTTTTTTTTTAAAGTTCAGTTCAATTGTGTTCTATGATGGTATGGACGAAAAAAACCACTATAGCTGATCATTATCGTTCATAACGACCAGATTTTTTTTTTTAAAATGCGTTAATTAGCGATAATCTAATTTCGCTAATCAGACCGTTGTAAACAATCACATTCATAGGACGTTATAAACAATTATGTTTTTCTCACTTTTTAAATTCTACATAAAACATTCCCCAAAGCTGATATTGTTTTATTGATTTTCTTATTAATAAAAATTTCGGAAAAATAAGCCAATTATTTTAGAGTATTTTTTTAATAAATAAAGTGGGGTAGGCAGGTGAATATATGGTCATCGAGAGACCACATAAAATCACATAGGAAAAAAAATCTCCGCTTTTATTAGTTCTAAATGGATTCAAAATATTAACACAACAATAATATTTTCTCAATTGAGAAAGACAGCAATAGCAACATGAAACTCTATTAAAAAAAATGAATCTAACCTGAATCTAACAACCTTTAATGATGCCTCTAAAATCAATAACCACGTTAAATGTTTTCCCCTAATAACCTAAATCTGAAAATTCTTTTATGATCACTAAAAAAACAATGCCAAAAGAATTACATGTTTGCTTCAAATTCTGTGGGCCGCCAATTGGTTTTTTGAACACAAAGCAAGCCTTCAGTGTCCTTGGTGTAGGTCATACGGACCTCCCAGTTTAAGGATCTCGCCATTGCCTCCAGTTCGCTAATCGTCTCCGCTTTGTCCCTCACAATCAGCTTACCCTCAGGTCGCAGGATCCGATCCACTTCAACAAAAACTGGCAACAGATCACACCTGCAAGAAGGAAACAAATCACCAATTACTTTCTCTGCTAATAATTTGCAATAAAAAGGTTAATGGTAACTTGTGCAAGCTTTTGCCATATTTGTAATTAGAAAAACTAAAATAGTATTTGCAAAATACACAACATTCTCAGATTACCACTAACCTTGAGTTTACTTGCCAGCAACCAATGGCAAAAATTAGAATAGCAGATGTACAATGAATCACTCATCGCTCATGTAATACTCGGTAAATTCGTGCAAAATTTAGGACATAACAAGACTTCCGAGATATATAAGCTGATTAAATTTATATAGATCTAAATGACTAGTAATGTCCACATAAAAGGTCTAAAGTGCCCATGAAGTTAATTGAGTTCATATTTGATATTAAAACAATACACTAGCTGCCTATCAGTAGCAAGAGTACTTTTTCTTTTTTAGTGAACTAACCTTACAAACACTTAATATGTCAGGTTAGTCACATAGTGTGGGCCCTTTTTGCAAAAATTTACTGAAAAACCCTAATTTTAGTTGTTCAATTTGGAATAAGCTTTACCTGGATTTGAGCTGGGAAAAGAGATGGTCAGCATGAAGCAGATCATAGGTTCGAGGGTAAGTGCTGAAGGACTCACACCAGTCATGATATAAGCCGAACAAACCCCGTTCATATATGATAGGTAATGTGTCTGGCGAGTCGGTTGTTACCACATTCATCACCCACACTTGCATTTCCCGTAGTGCCGCCGCAAATCTGTGAAAGACAAAAAAGAAAAAGATTAATTGTGAATGTGGCATCTACATCAGTTTTTTGGAGTTGAAAGTGATCTGAATAGGTTTCTGCTACATCAGTTTCTGCTAACTTTAGTTCATTTTTAGCCACCATATTCCCTACAAACCTCTGAAAATATTTACAGGACCATTTTATGTGTCTATAACTATATATCCTTCTGAGATTATGCAAAGAGAAATCAAAATAATGGGTTTATTATATCTATTAGGGCCAGTTTTGTCATTCGTTCACACTTCACCACATGCTTATAGCGGAAAGATTACCAAAATCCCTAATGGTTCTTTTCTGCAATTTCTAGGAAACAAAGGAACTTTTCTGCAAATCTTCCAAAAAATAAAATAGTATGCTTACCCTCCATAAACAGCTCTCATGTCCATGACATTACGGACAGTTGACCAATCAATTCCCAGGCCATTTAGATAAGACTTTGAGACAGCCCGCTTCCAGTGTTCATAGTCTGTCTGAAAATCATCTGAAGCTTGTTTTCCATAGACACCAATCTTGGATGACTTCTTAAGCCAATATGGCACCTCCACCAGCCTCTGCGGCCACTCCTGTGGCCATTGTGCCCCATGCACGGTGGGGTCCACAGGCACTTTGTGCATGCATGTTTGCAATGGTACGTTCCTGTGTGTTATAAATTTAGTACAAGAAGCCATGTTTATGAGAAGAGGTGGCTTTCCACATTTGCACAGATAAAACGTTACTTCAACAAAATAAATATTACTGTTTTACTGTTTTCTTAACTTAAGTACAAAACTAGAATACTAAACCAGTCATAAACAGTACCAGGATGTGCCAAGACAATAAGTGCTATCACAAAAGTATCAACAGATAGAAATTCAAATGGGGCATGTATATTAGATGACAGTCCAATAAGTTTAAATGTCCTTTAGAAAAGAAGCATGTACCAAGATGCATCTCGGTCATCGGTATCTTCACAAAGAGGTGGATCTGTCCCCATTCTTGTCTCATAGCAACTGTTATCACTCGGCTTCTGAAAAATGGCAAGCCCAACTCCATTCACCTTGTCTTTGGTTCTACTCACCATTTTCCAGCACATTGACTTTGTCAAGGCTGACATTGCTGCCCAATTAGAAAAATGCAAAAGTAAATATATTAGAAGTTATGTAAATATGTAGCTTTTTATCAATGGCAACCTTTTCTTTCCAAAGAACAGCCCTATGTAATTAAGAATAACGAACACTTTTAGATACATAATGGTGATGTCTAATTTTATATTTTTTGGGCACTCTTTATAATTCTTTTAGATAGGTACAAAATCACTGCTTTTCACAAGACTCTGGACCATCCAAAAACAGTGATTTTGTACCATCTATAAAAATAGTAAAAATTTCCAAAAAATATATAATTTGGTCTCCAAGCACATTTAGTATGGATATCATGTTGAGCGGTTCGGATCAATTGTTTGGACTTTTAAAACAAGGAGACAAGGATGCGAGGCACGATTGAGGCATGAAAGACACGAGGCATTTGAACCCTGCTCTTTTATCAATGGCAACCTTTTCTTTAAAAGAACAGCCTACGTAATTAAGAATAACGAGCACTTTTAGTGACATAATGGTGAAGTAAACATGACAAAAGAGAAAGGAAAAAATGTTCGTACATTTCCATATTGCGACATCTTCTTGAAGCTTCTGATAAACTGGAGTAGCAGACCAGACAAAATAGCCACCTGGACGTAACAACCGGTTCAACTCCAACAGAAGTTTACCACCTGCTCAAGCAATACTTAAAAGTTACATAAAAGATTATCAATTTAATTGCAAGAAAATATGAGCTCTTAGGCCTCAAAAACATTCAAAATGGAGTGATTAATTCATGTAAAGATGAGAAATATGTATACAACAACTGGAGAAACATAAAAAAGTCCAAAATGCCAAAAAACAAATGCAACTTCGCAAAAAAAAAAAAAAAAAATACCTACATTATGTCTATATTGGATACCCATGCATTCTGCACATAATTCAAAGATTAACCAGTCATCCCATGCACCAAAAGGAAATGGAATATTTGAAAGAATAATTCACTACAGAGAAAAAGTAAAAAAATGACCTGGAATGCATAAAACCAATGCAAGTTGGAGCAGAGAACCATCATTAGAACAACACAAAAAACCTTTGTTGTACAAGTATAAAAACATAAGCAGCCAATTTTATGGAAATGAACAAAAAAATAAAAAAGTAAGATAACCTTCAATATGCCATGGCACTCTGCACCTGGCACAGTGTATAGCATCAAAAACACCACTGGGGAATGGAAGCCTCTTGGTACCCATTACAGCTGAGATTGCCGGTATGCCTCTTTCTAGAGCAAACTGTACCTGTGCCTCATGCTCATCCTTCGGTGCAAACGACATCGTAAGAACATCTTTGTCGAATAAGTAGCCTCCAAAGCTCGCAACTCCACATCCCACATCCAGAATTACCCGTGTTCTCTTTCCCCATGCAATGTCACTGTGTGACTATAAAGAGAGAATAAATTTCGTCAGCAAAGAATAATATATTGCTTGCGTTGAGTACACCTAGAATTGTTTGTGATATTATCAGTTCTATGTTCTGTGATTTTCTATGTTAAACTTCTTCAGCATCCACATCTGTACATGAAGCCCATTGGGTATTTATTTTTAATCAAACCAATTAAGTGCTCTCAGAGGTTTTCTTTGACACATACACATCCCAGTTACATTTGGACCAGTTTAATGTTATGATATTATTACCATAGAATTTGGTACCAGATAGCCATTTTAACTGGGTGAAGGAAGTAGCTAGCAAGTACAGAAACATGGATGAAGAAAGTTATGAACCAGTAATTCTACTCCTGTATTCATTTATTTTAGGATCTTTGAGATGGTAGTCTTCTTGTCATGCTTATTAATACTCTTGTATCCAAAAACTAAGAAAAGGAGAGAAACTTAAAATATAATTTTGCAAGGGCAGAAATTTGAGGAATATACCGCTTGAATGACTTCAATGTAGTGTGAAACGCCATGCTTGAATTGTGTCCCACCACCAGGAAAGGTGAGGTATTCACCAGAGACCTTTATCCAATTCTGGTGTCCTTTATACTGTACTAGCTGGGTGTGGGGTACATTATTGTACCATATCTGACACAAAAAAAACCAACAAAATGAATAACTCGACAATAATATCCAGCAAAAGCACATTATAAATGAAAATGAATAAAGCTAGAGTGAACTTAAGCTCAACAATGTGGTTCATGGGCATAACCACAGAAATTGTCAGTTCAGATTCAAACAATGAGTTTTAACAATCTATCTACTTCACGAACCTACATTTACACTCCAATTTTCTTTTATTTTTTGTTCATTATGTAGATGATTAAGAGGTTAAAATAATGAAGGTTGAAAATCCTTTTTGTGCATTCACTTTTCAACAGTTTTTTTACCTCTTGATCTTGTGCAAACAAACTCAAAAAATGATAAATTTCGAACTCATGAAGTAGATCAAGATCAACAATTTGAATTTGTCATTTCAAGCCAATCGAACTGTTTTAGAAGTTAAAACTCACAAACCCCTTTGGTGAACTTAAAGCTCACCCTATCTTTGATTAAAAAAAATACATCCACATTGATAAATGTACCTTATCCCTGCTAATTGGCCACTTTATTGGGCTTTTATACCCGTTTGGAAGTGGTACCAGACAAATGGGACCCAATTCAGGACAATGCCTCTCTCTATGCTCATAATGCTTTGTACTTCGAAGCTTCTTTATCGCCTTTACATTGTCAAGACATGGTATGTAATCGGCTCCAGCTGTGACATTACATAATTTCCAGCTATGACTAAATTTTTTATCTGGTATAGATAGAGAATTAGGATTTGAGTTTTGAATCTTTTCCTTCTCATTCTTTGATTCAGTATCTTGGGTTAACCATGAACTGGTTTGTGTACTCGTCTCATTCAAGAGCTCTGCCTGGGCCCCGTCTGGCAGATTTTCTATCATTTTTTGCCCAGCTTCTTGTGATTTTTTCTCCTTCTCAGTATTTTCTGATTCCGGGTAATCATTCATTTTTTTGAAGTTATCTTCAGTACCATTGGTTGTAATACTACCAGATCCATCTAGCAAATAATTTTCTTCTACTTTTTGGGAATTTTCATCTTTTCCGGTATTTTCAGATTCCAGCTCATCATTTATTCTTTCCAATGTTTTCTCAGAGCCATTTTCTAGAACTGAAGTAAGGTCTTTATTGTTACTCCCCTCCTCATTCCGATTCGGTTTCTCTTCTATCCTCTGCACAGGATTCTCTTTAAATTCTTCAGGTTTATTACCAGAATTGCCCTCAGATAGATCCGGACCCGAATCTGCTGGCAGCTTATTGTCTCTATTTTCTGATCTGTTGCTATCTGCTAGAGAGAACTGCACTGGGACCACAGTTGCTGATGTCATCATCCATACACCGACCAAACAGAAAGCAACAAATAATACAATGGTGATACCAGAGCAATACGAAGAGCTCTTCCTGGTATCATTTCTTGGGCCCCGCTTGTCAGATGCCATTTCTTCGCATCTAAAGCAATCCTTCTGAGTATTATCTGATTTTAAAAGTATAAATAGCAAATACAAGTGAAACAGTATTAACGGATCAGCCTGTTGTTTTCTTTCCTTTTCATACTTTACATCTCAGACTAGCGTGTGCTAGTGTTTGATAATAAAAACCTATATTAATTCAAAATACAATAATGAAATCCTAAATTATCGTTTAATAGAATTTTTTTGTTAATAACTGTGCAATCAAACCTAATATAGGAGCATAACCTGCATAAGGCCTAGATTAAGTGCTTCGATAATAATGAAATTGTTGAAGTGATGTAAATGAGAGAAATTAAAAATCAAGAATCAAGAAAAATCTGGAGGAAAAAAAACATATAGAAAGCAATTTCTAAGACAGAAGCATGTAGACGATCTGATTAAGATCAAAGAAAAAAAGAAATGCCAGAACAGAACCTAAGACCTTTAGTTCGTAAAAGATCTAACACACAAAACATCAGATCAGACGAGAATGGAGGCCATGTCAAATCATAATTCTTGCCTTATTGAACAGAAAAGGACAATAGGAACGTAAACGACAGATATCAAGAGAAAAACACTAGAATTACCAAACGGTAAATCTTGCAAGAAACAAACAAAAGATCTTTACCTCTAATAACCTGAAATCGAACTCGAAATCGCAAGAAGGTAAGGATTAGTCAGCCCTTTTCAAATTTTGACTTCTTCGAAGATCGATGTGAGGAGTACGGATTCTTTATGATAATCAAAACCTCGTAACTGGTGTTAAATCCAGATCAATCGATGATTCGATGTATCTTAATTTTTTAAGGTTTTCCCCTTTGGATTCAACGGATGCTAGAAAGAGAAAGTGAGGCACAGCAAGTGACAGTGGGGAGAACACTGGAAAGTCAAAGAGTCGACAACAAGTTAGTGCGAATGATTTATAAGGAGATCTCTTGTGGTAAGTTGTCCTTCCGGGGTAGAATTAGGATAATTTAGCATTTTTTATTGAGTGAGTCTATGGTATTATGAATATCGGTCATGTTTGATTGTGGAGTAAGCTTACTCCGGATTAAATTTTTTACTTTAAGTTAAGATGGATTAAAATAATTATGTTTGATTGGAGTTTAGTTAGAATTTAGTGAAGTAACCTAATAAAAAGAGAAATTACAAGATGATGTTACTCTAACCGCGGAACCCACAAGTGGAGTAACTTAATCCAGATTAACTCAAATGTTACTCCATCTTATTCCTTCAAATTTACTTCTTGTTTGGCTCCTTAAATGTGGAGTAGAGAGTTTACTCCACCATTTACTCCATAACCAAACATGACCATCATGATTTAGTTCGTAATACGGTTCAATAATTTTTTTTCAAAATTTTAATGGTAGATCTGAACCGTTCAACATGATTTCCATATGAATATGTACTCGCAGACCAAATTTTATATTTTTTAGAAGTTTTTTACTATTTTTTAAGGTAGGTAGAAAATCACTGTTTTTGGATGGTCCAGAATTTTCAGATCAAGTGATTTTCTATCTACCTTAAAAAAATAGTAAAAAAAATTCAAAAAATATAAAATTCGGATTGCAAGTACATATTCATATAGAAATCATGTTCAACAGTTCAGATCGACCATTAAGATTTTGAAAAAAAAATATTAAACCATATTACGAATCAACCCGTAATATGCATACTACCATAGACTCACTTCTTTTTATTTATTGATCCTGTTTTCATGGGACTTTTATTGTCCAGATTCTCTGTGGCTTGGTATGAAGAAGGTAGAGACGTAACGAGTTCTATACCACCCGCCTGAACTGGATTTCCGTAAGCCGTTTAAATCTAACAAGTCTCATTCTTACGCAGCATAAAATGGCGCATTTCTACACATATACAGGCAATAGAAGATAAAAAAAATAAATTATTTGATCGTTTTCATTCACTTTATTAAATATTTATGTTCGTATTTCACATCATTTTGGACTACCATTTATAATATGATATATCATGAATCTTTATAGTGTTTAAGTATACAGTTATTGACAGAGAAAATAGATATATATGAGGAGATACAAATGTCGAAGATAAGAAAATAATGAATCTGTGAATTTTAGGCATACGAAATAAATAAATCACTGAAATTAATGGGATACTATAATAATTTTTTGAAATATAATTTCTTTTATTGTACATTGTCATACCGACTCCTTTTAGTTTTTATCAATTCCACATAATAATATTCTTGTAAAAGGATCTAAGGATATTTTCTCAGATTTACATTTGATCCTATCCTACATTAATACTTGTTGTTTTTAATCCAATCTATGCTCCAAACATATATAAAAGCATCATTCGGACAAATATAAACCAAAATTTATCCGAAGAAAAGAGGTGCACGCTATTCACATGTAACACTAAAAGACATTTAATAATAAAAAAAAAACACTAACACCTTGTTTGGATGGAGAGTAGACGAAGAAAGGGGATGGGAAGAATAAAAAAGAATGGAATGGAATGTAATAGAAAGGAAGATTAACATATTTAACTTTTTTATGTTTGGATGATTAATGAGGGAAAATAAATTTAACTTTCCTTTTCGTCTTATTTCTTATTTAGTTGATTAAAATTTAGAAGGTTAATGAGAACTTCGATAGCTGTTGTAGGTTTGTAACAAAAAAGCTTGTATAAGAATTATATAGGTAAGATATCAAGGTGGGCATTTGTGTTATTTTTTCTAACAATATTTACAACAATATTTCTTTCCATCCGTTACATCCCAAATCGGGAGAGAAACCAATTCTATTAATTTTAATGATACAAGGTTAAACCCTTCACCTCCTGTACCCTTCACCTCCAACATAATTTTGTCAACCAAACACGATTCGACGGAAAATTTTATTTTCTTTCCATTCCCTCCCTTCCTCTACTCTCCATCCAAACAAGGTGTAAAGTGTCAGAATGTAAGTTCTCGCGGATTAACCTCCAGTGGTTATGGACTGGATGAATCCAGTTCAACTCAAAGGCCTTAATAAGAAACTAGTATAATATTGCCACACAGAATATATTATAAGATTTAATAGAATATGAAAAGATTTTTTTGTTTGACATTCACACAAAATATAGAAAATAAAATATTTAAATGAAAATAAAAGACACAAATAAAAAAAAGAAAATTCAAATAATAAATAACAATAAAAGAAACAACAACAAATGTAAAAAAAATGATCAAATATAACATGAAAAAAGTTCTTGAATGAATTGTCAGTATGATTCTCTTCGATGTAGTTCCACATTTATGAAAATAAACAAACAAAATATGAAAACTAGATTGCAATTGCTCAAATTGAAAATATATAATAAGATAATAAAATTAGAAATGTTAAATTAATATGATTCATATTTTATTTCTCGCATAAGTACAACAATATAAGTGCTTGCTTACAAAACTATTAAGCATAACTATCACCTAGAAAGTAAATGTAAAACTTAATTGAAATCTTCTAAATCGAGTCAAAACTCATATTTTAAATTAATTTTCAAATCAGTCTTTCTCACATCAAAAACATGTACCAGTAAGCAATGAAGGAACTGGTACCACTACAATTCAAAAATTACTAAATTGAACTTATAAGTTTCACTGCACAATGCTTATCGTCTTGTGTTGGCCATGGGGCTGAGAAATTTAACACAAAGCACAATACGATTTAGGGTCTGATCGGAAAGGAAATATTTTCTCGCAAATGAGAATTGGAAAGAGAATTGAAGCTATTAGCCTGATCGGAAGAGAGCGACGAAATAGAAAAGAAAAGATTTGATGCGATTTCGAGGCTTCCAAATCGCGTAGAGAAATCCAGCCCAAAAGCAAGAGATTTTGTGAGAATTCCTTCTGCGGAGGTGAAGTGTCGATTTTACCTCTTCTTCTTCTTCTCCGTTTCACTGTCAAGAGAGGAGTCATCGATTCAACAGTTTAGACGTCTGGTGAAACTCCGATGAGGTAATATTTTTCTTCTCCTCCTCTTTCTGTTTCCTTTTACCCGTATTTATCTGTCTCCTTCTCTATTGTATAATTTTTTTTCAAACCCTAGATAATGGCAGTTGAGTAATTTTAGCCAATATCAGTGGTTTATTGAAGTGGATGTATACTGAATTCTTTTATTTTAGCAACAGATTTTGATCAACAAAATTCAATTCATTATTAATTCTTTTCATCTTTTTTCTTTTGAATTGAAGTCTATTTTCGTTGGTTTTTATTCCGATCAAAGCATTAGTATCTAATTTTCTCCACAAGCAAGAAAGGTTATCAAATGATTCAAATATGTAAAGAAACAAAATTGGAAAAGATATAGTTAAATGATTCAAAAAAGAATTTTCTCTACAAATATATTTTTAATGGAAATTATTTTAACGATGACAATTTCTCTAGACAAAAGTTTTAGTTATTCTTCATTTTCTCTCCCGATCGGAAAGATATAATTATTTCCATCAGCACAAAATCTGTTCTTCATCTATTCGCAAAGATACAGTAGCTCTAATAAAGATTATTTCTCCTCTTGACACAATGAATATAGCATATCAGAAAAAAATAATTTTCTCTATATATTCGGAAAAATTGAATAATTTTCATTTTCATTGTCGAAAATATAGAGGAAGAAGAGAAATGAAACAGAGAAAATGAAGAAATAAGAAAATAATTTAATTGCAGGAATCCGAGATAGCTTTAAAGAGAAATAAGAAAATAGATCGCTAGGAATTTATTCAATTTTAATTGTGACAAACTATATATAGCACAATGTGCGACGAATATGTTTTTAACTAAATTTAGACTTCTACACATAAAACAAATATATTTAATCAAAAGAAGATAGATTATGTAATTGGAGGGCTGATATTAAATCTGAAAATTAATATTTCAACCTCAACTGTTGGCAGATCAGGACAACTACGTGCATAATATAAGAATGGAGAAATATATCTGATTGACAAGCCCTTTTCTTTCGCTGTTAAAAGTTTATGGAACTTAAGTTTAGTCACGATTATATAAAATTTAATTCATACCATCAAAAAGCATACTAACAAGAATCATGTTCTTGATCATAATTTAATTATTTTTTGTTCATTCATAATTTCAATGCATATAGATTAGCTAGGGATGCTAATTAAAGACATATTTGTAGAGAAGTATGAAGTAAAATTACTAATTTATAGAGGCCATTTTGTCCTTTTTTTTATATATTATTGTTTCAGAAGGAAATGAAAAATACACACCGTATTATAGTATTATAGTACCAAAAGTATAAATGTCCCCTAATTGTGATTGGAGGCAGACACCTCTAATAAAATAAGTAATTGTATTTTACAATTTAAGTTTATCTTCCAGTTTTTATAAATATTATAATATTTTCTTTCAAATCATCCAATTTAAGTTTATCGGAAAAAAAAATTGTTTTTGTTTGCATAATATTTCCCTTTCACATGTTATAGATGTATGTATTAGATAAATAAAATAGTTAGATATGTATCGTGAATTATTATTCACTAGTATTATGCTCGTGCGTTGTAACAGAAATATATTATAAGAGAACAAAAAATATCATACAAAATGATATATTTTTGTAAAAAAAATTAAACTAAATGACAAATAAGATTTCTTAAATGACATATTAAATTACATCTACATATAAATAACATTTCTTAAGTGATACATTAAATAACATAAATTATTTTTCTTTTTAATATATTTTCATAAAAAAAATCTCAAATAAAATGCATATTAAATGACAAATAACATTCCTTACTAAAAATAGAAAGAAATGAAAACATGACCAATTAGTTATTAATCAATTCAAAAATTCCTTAAATGACATTTAAAAAAATAGAAAGAAAGCATGACCAATTAGAAAGATGATACAATTTGCATGTGAAGAGTACGTGTCTAAATAAATACAGAGTTCTACACATAAATAACATAAAAAAGATATATAGAATCATAATATTTGATTGGAGGGCTAATATTCAGTCTGAAAATTTATCTTTTAATCAAAACCGTTGGCGAATCAGAATATCTATGTGCTTAATATAATAATGAAGATAAAAAGTTCAATCATACTGGTTTTCCTAAATGCGTTAATATTTTGATATTTAAAATTACCATTAGCAACCCTCAACCATCCTTGTTTTATAAATTCTCCATGATTTTATACCCCAATCAAAAGGATAATAGTGTGATTTTCCAAAATAAATTATTATTATTATTATTATTATTTTGCGCACAAACAGCTAACATTCATCATATGGACGGAGTACAACAAAGTTTTTATACATATAATGTAGTGTCCTTAACAATATATGTACATGCATCCATAGTAAATTCATTAATTGAAAAATAATCTATTTACCTACTGTAAGATATAATATATACAATAATAAGAATTGGACTATAGTGCTTCATAGAGTAAAATAAGTTTTTATTCTATGGCACTATATTTTTATTTTAAAAATCCAAACGACCGATTCAAACTGTTTTTTATGTTATTCATATTGAAATGTGCTTGGAGACCAAATTTTATATTTTTTTGAATTTTTTTTTACTATTTATCAAGCCCCTTTGAAAATCACAAATCCGATGGTCTATAAATTTTTACTGTTCATAGTGGATCTGCGATTTTCAAAGTGGCTTAATAAATAATAAAAAAATTCAAAAAAATGTAAAATTTGGTCTCCAAGTACATTTCAATATGGAGGACATGTTGAGCGGTTCGGATCGGCTATTTGAACTTTGAAAATGAAGATATAGTATAGAGTACAAACGTGTTTTACTCTATGAAGTACCATAGTCGGACTCACAATAATAATATAATGTACCAGAACATATAACACAGCTTAACAACCCTAAGCATCATAGTTCATAATTTGAACTATAATTTCAATAATTATGTGGATCATGCAACCAATTCAATGTTCTAAATGTGGCATCATTATTCACAATTTTGATGATTATGTACATTATACGATCAATTGTTCAGTACACAACACACATTCAATATAAAATACAGTATTGTAACCGAGTCCCATCGTTAAAGAGACCTGTAACCAAATCTTTCTAAAATTTATTTAAAGCTGTTAGAAGAACTGCCATAATGGGTTTCTCCAACTACATGATAAAATGAAATGGAGAGCAGTTGAGATTAAGAAATGGAGAATATTTCAGTTTTATTTTCTTTCTGTGGAGCAGTTTCACGCGACAGATCCTCTCCAGTTAATGTCCTGTCTCTCTCTCTCTCTTTTCCCTTCTCCTCATTTTCGCTCACAGTGCTACCTTCATATCCCACTGTGTCATCTTCACCAGAGAATTCGAGACCTGTCTCTCTCGATTTATCGCCATTTGGAGATAGCTCTCATGGTTTAAGCTCTAAGCAGCTCGAAAAGGTATGTTTGGTTTAAATTTGGGTTTTTTTTTTTCTCTTATTGAAGCCACATGCGTATAGATGAGATGAACCGAAACATCGAAATTGAAACAAAGATCTCGTAATTTCATCTGATATTAGTTAAAAGTTTGTGTTTTTCGGATTAATTTGAGTTGAATGTGCGTTCGAGACTGTAATTGCGTGTTTATCTTGTCTAGTTATTGAATAACTCCAATTGATGATCTTTCGATTTAGGTGGTTGATTGCTGTCACGAATGGTTGGCTTTCTCTGTAGCCTTATAGAGTAATATTTTAGTGTGATGGCTGATTTGGATTTTATTCTGGCGATTGCATGGTAACTGGGGTAAATGTGGTCTTTTGTTTCAATTTTGTACTGGATTTAGGGATAAATTGTACACTGGTGTGAAATTTTTGCTAAAAGTGACAACCTTGTGCTATGTTCTACTAACAGTCAATTGTTCTTTTAATAACTTGGATGAGTTTGTCATCAATTTTGGATATTTTGTTCAAACTCGGGGACAATTGAAGCTAGTAGAAGTTACCTTTTTCCTTGTTGTAGATCAGCAAAATAACTTTAATTGGTCTTCATTTTTGTGAAAAATTAAAACTCCAGTTTCGCAATCACCAATTTCAACTTTTGATAACTTTTTGAGGGAATTAGATGCAGTTTTGTGTCTCCATTCTATTGGATTTAGAATATGTCATATCTGAGCCTAAAATATATCTGTTACATTCCTCCAGAATATACCTGAAGTAGAATCTTTTTATGAGATTATGATACGAATTTTGAAATTACTATACTTTTAATGCCTCAGGAAGTAATAAATTCTCTATTTGGTGATGGGAGTGAAGGAAGAAGAAAAGACACAACCAAATGCTGATACCATCACCTCCAAAAGTACCACGGGCTCATCCTCTCCAGTTCATAGTCAGAGTCTGGGCCCCGCACGCTTGTCCAGTTCCAGCACAGAAAGTGATGCGGGTCAGCCCATGTGCCGGGTCTGTCACTGCACTGAGTCTGATTTACGAGGTGAATCAGCCTTAGCCTTTCTAGGCATCATTCCCCCTTTGCGAGAACAACCTGAAATTCAAAAATTAAATCCAAATTCAAACTCAAACTCGATTTCGAATGAAAAATACGCAACTAAAGATACCTCCTTTGTCAAGCTAGTGAGCCCAGATGGGGAGATCTTTGTATGCAGCGAGAGTGACATTGAGTCGGGACCCACATGCCTAGAGGATTCTTTAACAGATCTAGGTTGCTCTTGCAAGAACGAACTCTCCCTCGCTCACTACGCCTGTGCTCTAAAATGGTTCATCAGCCATGGATCTACAATTTGTGAAATATGCGGGACGGTTGCAAAAAATGTTAGGATTGCGGATTTCAAAAAGGTTCTGGCTTCTCTAAAAGACTACGATGAGTTACGCACAAGTATAATCACAGGTGGGTTGACCCATTTACGGGTTGAGAATGGGAATCCGGGTGTAGACCCAGATGCGGTGGCAGGTATAAGGCGGCAGAGGCTCAGTGAGATCTCAGCTTGGTTCAACCCGCGTAACTCTAGTTCGGTAGTTGCGGTTTCTCAGGGGCAAGATGAGTTGCATGTCAGTAGCCCCAGCAATGGTGAAAATGTAAATAATGGAGAGCACTGGAGGGACGGGCCTGGATGGGATGCGAGAGAAAATATGAGACGGGGACTGGAGGGGACGGGGGCATTTGTTGCCATGGGACTCATTTTGACTATTCTAGCATGGCTTATTGCTCCTCATGTTACCAAAGTTTGTCTCTTTTCCCTTTTTGAATTTTCTGAACTTTTCTTTTTCATTTATTCTTGGTTTGTAGGACATTGTATTGTATGCTTAGATAGTTTATTATAATTATCTTGCCCTTTTAGAGTTAAAATTGCCCGAAAAGGCCTCACAACATCTCTGTCGTTCAAAGTAACTGTATTGTAATGTAGAATAATGTTAAGGAGACTTTGATTAATGAGGAGAGTTCAAGAGCCTCTTGTTTTATGTGCCTCAATATGCCCCTACCTTTTAATGTGTACTAATAAAGAAAATCTAAAACTCAAATTAATGTATAAAACCGTTTAGATATGATCTATATTACTTTCTCTACATATAAAACCATTTGATTCTCTACTGTAATAGTAGCATGACAATACTAAACTATTGGTTCATTTTGTCATTTGATTTGTACATAGTATTTTAGTTATTAGCGGTGCACTATTTCTTTTGCAACACTGATTAGGCCTAAATACCTACTATATGTTCATGTACAGACAGGTGCTGTTATTGGAGTACACCTACTTCTTGGCGTATTATGCAGTTTGACCCTTGTAATCTTCCTTCGATTCGTAAGTGTACCTCTTTTTTCCACAACATATATTTTTACTAAGCTAACAAATATGTAGATCTATAAGACCGAAGTAATTACCTTTTGGAGTTTATTATCAGGAATACTATCTCTTCCAGGTTTGAAAAACAACTTTATTCTGACAAAGTTTACATAAACACATGACAGGTAGTACCAAGAGCAAAGTACGGGGCCACCCGGTACTGGGTGGTTTCGTTCGCATTTTTATTTTTGGTGTTTGGAGTTTGGATTTCACGTACTCGTAACATTCGTTCCTCCTAAGTTCACATGAAAGAAAAAAAATTAGAGTAATAATTGTCTCTGCTTTCAAGTTCGATACATAGTTGGAGGGAGATAAATAGG
Organism: Carex arenaria; assembly: GCA_964058825.1. Classification (NCBI taxonomy): domain Eukaryota; kingdom Viridiplantae; phylum Streptophyta; class Magnoliopsida; order Poales; family Cyperaceae; genus Carex; species Carex arenaria. The sequence continues at coordinate 307,510 of CAXKVW010000006.1, read as the reverse complement.
TTGTTAATATGAGAGATTTGGAGCACATCACTTTGAATCCAACAAGCTGTGATTTTTTTTTTTTTTTGGTGTTTTGTTTGTTTTATTTTACTTGTGTATCGTTTGCTTATGGTTATGATCTGTCTTGGTTATTTTGATTATTTCTTCTCTCTTTGGAGATTTTTCCCTGAAAATAAGTTTTTAAATATATTGCAGTGTTATACTTAGAACACCCAAATTTTTCCATTTTATGTACCACCACTTTTGTACAGGGAAATAAAACTACAACATCTTAAATCATAAATTTATACACACTCATGAAGTATTACATCTCACCATCTCCCATGGTGGATTCTCCTCCCATGTGCCTTCTGCACAAATCTCGATGTATGCGTAACCCTAATATTATGCACAGAGCTTCCATGCCTATGTCTAGGCCTTGGCTCTCTCTCATCCATGACAATTGAATGCTTGCTGATCCCGACTCTGATCCTGTGGGACCGTGGTTTCAGTGACCTCTGCATGTAAAGCCTCCTCCTATTGTCCCTCAACTTTTGTGAAAATGTTGTTCCGAAATTGACATACCGCCCCTCTTCTATGTCGTCTTCAGTGGTTGAACTTGAGTAAATATAATCCTCCATTTCAATCTGTCTCTGTTCTTCTCTTATTCGCCGAACTCTTTTTATCTTGTACCAGAGGTACATGCATGTATATTCACTTGCATAGAAGCATGATGAAACACATGCACGTAACATCCTGATGAAACCTCGACCGATGCATTTGCATATGCCAATCTTGTATAGTAGGTAGAGGAATAATAGCACTGCATCATGAATATTGTTTTTAATCAGGATAATTTGAAATTGATTGCTTTTCGATAGTTTATTAAAAGAAAAAGAAAACAAGGAAAAGGAAACTACTTTAAAAAAAATGGAAACAAACTAATGCGCATGCCCAAAATAAAAAAAATGGAGTTTTAGAATGCCAGTGAAATACTATAGCCTGTCGATGAACTGGTACCAACATGTACAGTAATGTAGTAATCACTGGTTTAAAAGATTTCATTGCTTTTGAAGGGTATTAAGCAAAAGTTTTTTTCAAAATATAGATGACATGAGACTGATTAAATGTAAGTTACCAACGTAAAGAAGGACTAGCACAGCGAGTAGCTTAATTAAATTTGCCACGCAGAAATTCTCAATGTAGCATATCAGATCCCATGTCGATCCACATACCGAACTGGTAAAATATATCAGGTACATAATTGAAGTTAGTAAACTTCAGTGAAATATCAAGATATTGCAAATCTGTTTAATCATAAAAAATAACAGACTGGTACACTAAATTTCACTAGATGAGCAGTAAATATCAGGACTGTACAACTATGCTGATATGAGGTGTTATTTATTATTTTTGTACCAGACTGGTATAGCAGTAACATGGTTCCATTTTAAAATTTCAACATGCAAAAATCACATAGTAAGAAAAGAAAGAGTAATAATATATTTCAATATAGTCCCTATTACCTGCAGGATTTACCAGAGAGGAAGTCTAACGGTGCTCGAAATAGATCACTGATAGCTTTCGTAAAACTTGATATTAGTGACCCGACAACATTTCCCATTTGATTTCAAATTTCAAATTCTTCACACAACTTTTTTCTTGAAGTACCTGAAAAAATTGAACTCATATCAGATAACACACTCTGAACAACAAGTACTTGAGTTTATGAACCGACTTTGCCAGAATTTTAGAATCTTAAATTAACCAGTAAAAAAAATCTCTTGAAGAGTGCGTGTATTTAATTATACTTCAACTTAATCAAACGGATTTGGTGCCAAAAATCTTTCACAAATGGTACTAGAAAACACCAAATTTGCAACGCTTTAGTTGCACACTAAAGCGCTGTTTCATGGTTAGACACAGTTTAAATAAATTTGACATGGGAAAAAAAATGAAAATTTGAGAAGAATTCACCGACCCAAATTATGTAATGCTTCAAGCAGTTTTTTCTTGATTTCTTTTGCTTTTTCTCTCGCGAGAACTCATCTACTTGGGATACTATTTAATTATTTAGTTATTAAAAAAGAAAACAGTAAATAAAATGAAAATGAGAAGTGCGAGTGATATATATAATGACACCCCTCTGATGTTATTTATTGTGCAATTATACCCTTGAACTTTTAATAATGGCAATCATGGTCTCCACGCTCTTAATCTTTGGATATCAAATTACAGTTCGACTTCTATTAATTTTCACGGACATCTTTGCAACGAAATGACTAAATATTTCTTGGAAAATTTCCATTTTTGTTATTCTCTCTTATGATAGTAAGAATATATGTAAATATAAATTATTTATATTTATATATATTTTTGTTCTTTAGTTTATTGAAAAAAAATGTAAAAAAAAAACAAAAGATTGCAAAAAATAAAACTTCAATAAGATAACATTGTTGGAAAAATTGATCACATGATCCGACATGACATGACCAAATCAGTTTGCGTGACGTACTCTTTGTCATTTTCGATCGAAAAGAAATATGTTAAAGCGACACGCAAATAAACAAGTCGCATGAATTACATTACGCGATAGACACATATTACATAACGTGTCTTCCCATAACTCAAGACGTGTCGTGACAGAACTAATAATGCTCTGACTAATTTTCTTCAATATTTTCAGTTTGAAGATAGCGTACGTACATAATTTCGTATTATGTGACAAGACTAAATCACATGATTAGGTAATGTAAATGTACACAGTACAATCTTTTTCTTTAGTAATATGAAAAAAAATGAGACATAATCCAAGACTAAATTTACACAGTTTGAAGATAGTGTACGTTCAAATGCATTATGATTTTATGCTCCAATATACTCTACATCTTTTATTTTCGTTTTTAAAATCTGAAGAGTCAATCCGAACAATTCAACTTGATCTTCATAATAAAATATTCTTAGAGACCAAATTTTATATTTTTTAGAATTTATTTACTATTTTTTTATATATGTACAATATCACTTTTTCAGATGGTTAAGAATCTCCGTGAAATAATGATTTTGTACCTATTTAAAAAAAAGTAAAGAAATTCTAAAAAATATAAAATTTGATCTTCAAACATATTTTATTATAAATATCATATTGAGCGATTTGGATATACTGTTCGAACTTTAAAAAAAAATATAGAGCATGTTGAAACACAAATTCATAATGCATTTGAATCATCCGGAGTTGGAAATTTGCTAATCGGAAATGCAAGGCCACTTTTAATTTGCAGATAATTTGCTAATCTTATTTCTTCATTATCACTGTATATACATTTGATACAAATAAAATCTGCAACTATCAATTTTAAAAATGTTCCCCTCTAAGAGTTTGAACCCTTCAAAATGCAATTTGTTGGTACTGTTTTAAAAGTGGTGCTTGATCACTGAAGTTTGGAACAGATCAATTTGACCAGAGAAATTTTTTTTTTTTCATTGTAACTCACACTGAATTTCATTAAAAAAATATGAACAGAAAAGAAATGAACTCTGATCACAAAATTATGTAAATCACGTTGTTGTCCTTTTTTGTGACCATCTTGGTTTGAATCTCATCTCCCCCTTAAATCTTCTTTTTGAATTCTGATAGATGTCCAACTAGTCCAAAATATGCAAATTTCAGCCAAAATTGACCAGAATTTGATCCTAAATGGGATTAATACTTGTGTGTTTCATTTCCTTGTCAGTTCAACAGATCTGACAATTAGGTGACAAACACCTCTCTTGATTTTTGAAAACACCAAAGTGTACAAAATTTGATGTGCCTAGTAGCATGCATCATTAACAGAGTAAACACACAACTACATACGGTTTTCTTTTGATCAAATAACTGAAGTTGCTTTCATGAAATAACATCTAGATGCAATTATGGGTCAGTAGTTTTCTCAGGACTAGATTGCGATATTTCACAATACCAGAAAGCATCAGTCTCTCTCTCCCATGACAGATTCACGTAGTTCAATCTCTTCCTCCTACAATAGGTTCAAAAGGATAATATGGAAATTTGTTAGCAAGTTCATATGACTTAATAAGTTAATACTGCATTAACTGTTAATATAGAAATATTTGCAAAGAGTATTTCAATTAGTCAGATAAAGTGGTTCATAAAGTTGTTCCCATGTTTATTTTATGCTGATTTTACTCTTACATTGTTTCAGGTTTTGTTTTCTGTTGGCTCTATTGGCAATTAACAAAATATTGAGGGGTGTTTTTACTGGAACTCAGATGCAGTTAAATACAGCAAAACAAGAGTGAGGCTACGGTACTATACACAACACATATTAGTCCGTACTCCGTACTATGGATCAATATCTTCATTTGCAAAGTCCAAAGATCTGAACTGTTTAACACGATTTCCATATGTAAATGTACACGTAGATCAAATTTTACATCTTTTAGAATTTTTTTAATAAGATAGAAAATCACATGATCGAAAGACTAGACGATTCAAAAGTAGTGATGTGACCATTTGTGTGGCGTGACCGGATACATCACGGCACGTGTGCCGGTCACGTGCCGTGACCATTTTATGTGACGTGACCATCTTTTGAAAATTTGGCACGGTAAGGCACGTGGTCACGCGAGTCACGTGTAATTAGGACCATTAGATCTTGATCGAACGGTGAATCTTGAATAAATAACTTAAATTATTTAAAATAAAATAGGTAAATGTGACCAAATGTGACCAGTCATGGCATGCCTTCATTAGATCTTGATCGAATAGTGAATCTTGAATAAATAACTTAAATTATTTAAAAATAAAATAGGTAAATGTGACCAAACGTGACCCGTCATGGCATGCCTTGGTCAAGGTGTGACTAAGTGCTGTGACCATCCTTCCGAATTTGGTCATGACACGTAAAAATTTGACTTGATCAAGGCATGACAGGTGACCCAAGTCACGGCACGGCACATATTTAGATCCCTAGTTTGGACCTTGAAAACAAAGATATTGATCCATAGTTTGGATCAATCTGCACTATGCATAGTACCATATCCTCACTCGTAAAACAATCATAATTTGTACCAGATTAGCCTGGATCATGTGACTAAACATGCAAATGCTACTGGACAAGGACAAATTATCTAGATGCATAGATGTAAAGGAATCAATGGCATAGTAGTAAAACAGACTAGAAGCAGGTAACATACCACCATAGCATTAAATTCAGTTTCTTCAGTGACTGCGTCTACTACAGCTGGATCATCCAATAAATCCTATTTTTGCACAGTACATTAGAAAAAATATGTCCAGGTAAAACCAAAGATTATAAAAGTATTCAAATGGGAGATGAAAATATTAATTAGGCAACTTACATCATCTGCAATTTTTAGCACACCATCATTGTCCTACATAGAAAGTAAACAATGTAATTTACAGTTGAAGCAAAGCTAAAAGAATAATTTTCAAGTTATCTATCACAGATTCACAGAAAGAACAAAAAAAAAATTACAAATTAAACCATTCCCTAATTCAAAACATGAGATATTACAAGATAAATACATTTCATACTGATACTAGTGACCATGTTGCTAAAAGTAGAAAGGGATAAAATGTAAAACTTTGATGAGTGCAAGTTTAAGAGGTACCTTAACAGCAACAAATAGAACAGGATCGCATGGTGTGTAGATCATGTAGTGGCCCCCATCCTGAAAACCACATTAATTTGATGTAACCATTAAATAAATAATTAATAAAAACAAATCGTCAACAAACAAATGAATCAACAAATAAAAATTGGATCTTACATGATCGAAACAAGTAACTTCTACACCTTCAGAAGACATCCCATCTAGAGTGTCACCGCCATCTACCATTACAGAAAAGATTAACAAAATAGTTGTGTAGACACACTTCCACTTCTTGTCAATTCTTTTTTATTTATTACCTGTATTAAAATCAAATATAGCATCCTCACCATAGCAAAAACCTCCCCTGGCCGTCAAGCAAAAACTAATACAGAAACCCAAAAGACATGTAACCAAAACAGGAACCAAAAAAGGAAAAGACAAATGTTTTTATATGAATTGAGGCATGACAGTAATTACCCACTATTTACAAGATGCATATGGATTTTAGCAAGGGCATATTCAGCTGATGGAAGCACCACATTTATTTCTTCATCACTCATCTGCCATACATTTAAGTTTTTAATTCCATTTTGTGTTTCTTTATGTGTGTGTGCATATGTGTGTGTGTGTGTGTGTGTGTGTCTAAGAGAGAGAAAGAGCATTACTGATGTCCATCCACTGAAATTAGCACTCCTTAAGATCAGCACTGGCCTGAGAAAAAAAAATTATCTTTCAGAATTCAATGCATAAAGCCCCTAATAGCACATCAGTTACTAATATGTTTGCATCTACCCTTCCAAGAAATGACAAAAAATATTTTCCAGTGACTAAGTATTTCCATTTAATACAGACACCTATCTAAAGAGGCTATTCAACGGTTTGTACTTAAAGAATTATGTAGTTCTATACAATATTGCAAGTATACCCATCATAACAATATTAGGTAAACTTCTCACTTCCACCAGGAGACTGGATGACAATATAACATATTTAAATGAAGGATTATCTTTACTCACATATCAACTGGGCAGAGAACCATGCAGTCATGTCCTTGCGAACTTTTAAATACTCGCCTAATTACACATTCTAGCAGCCAATTATTCATTGGATCAACCTGCAGTTAAAACTAAATTTTGCAATTATTCTGCTAATTCTCATAATAACCCAATATTAGTCACCATAACATCAATTTCTAAGAAAATTAATTTACACATTATCGATTACTGAAAATGATTTGTACGTTGTATACGGAATAAATAACACATTCTATAATCTAACAAACAGCATAATATCTTTATGTACTTCACTGATCAGGTCAGGTTCTGGTACAAAAGTAACAATCTTAGATATGTGCTCTGGAAAGCTTATCAGAGCTGAGTACCAGTAAATTACATTTAGTCTGATAAACCCTGGGAATAATAAATGAAGCACTCACGATTGAAACTAGTCTTTTGTTAGAGACCATGAGAACCTTCCCTTCTGGGTCAAGCACGAAGCCAGCTGGCGGCTTGGGCAAAGGCGCAGCAATCATGTCATCATCAACATCATAATCCTCATCGTCAACTTCCTCCACGTCGCGAAATCTCCTCCGTCCACCGGCCTTCCTCTTGTCTGGCCTCCTCCGATTCTTCACTGGGGATGCCGCCCGTGTTTGCTCGTCCTGGTTAACCGCGCGGAGTGGGGCCACAGAGCGCCACGTGGCGGATTGCGTGGAAATCCGTGGGAATTGGCACAAGGAGAGACTGACTCGAGTAGGAATTTGGAAAGTAATTGGATTGGGAGAGGTGGAGTGAAATGATATTGTTGTCATTTCCTAGTGTTATTTTTTATTTTTAAGCAGGGTTTTGCGAGGTTTTGCACTTTTGCTCAAGGGATTTTAAGGTGGATTGGATTATATTATTGCTAGAGAGGCGAAACCCCTCACTCACACCCTCCTATAGTCCGGGTGCGTATCCTCTGAGATATCTCAAAGTTTGCGTGACCGACGTGTCCGGTGCCTATTCGGGGGGACGTAGGGGGCAGTATTATTTGAGCTTTAAGATTCGTGCAGAACTTATTTGAACAATTGAGATATTCCAAAAAGTCATGCAAAGTTTGAGATATCTCAGAGGATGCGAATTCCCTATAGTCCTATGTCCTATCCAAATCGAAGTTATCGAACTGTAAAACTAATTTCCAGCATATTTGTTGTTGTAAAGCAATGACAAATGGGACCCACATCAAAGGACGAAAGCTTCTGACCCACTTGTATGAGGAAATTGGCAGAGAACCTGACGCAGAAAACCCGGACCAGGATGAAGAAAGGATAGAGAGACTGCAGGAGTCCCATTTTTCCATAGATGGGTCGGCTACTCGCCTACTCGGTTAGGGGGAGAAAGTAATTAAAGCAGTACGATAAATTTTGAACGATTTAGATGAAAGAAAAAAAAATACTTCTTTTCTCAAATAAAAAAAAAGCAGAATTGGTTCCAGTTATGGAGTCAATGATACTCCAAAAAAATGAGAACGGATCCCATCTTTTTTTTTAGATTATAAGGATTGATGATTTTTTTTATTATCTTATCCGTTATTTTATAAGATAATTTTTAAAAACAAAATTATATATATATGGGAAAATTGTGAAAATGCCACTTCAAACTTTGAAATTGTCAAAATGCCACTCCAAATTTTATTAATTTGTAAAAATATCACTCCAAATAATTAATGACTAAAATACCCTTCTTCTCCTCTTCTTTCTCCTGCATTCTCTTTTTCTCCTGTTTCGAATGGCGGCTGAGCGTGGCGGAGGGGGGTCATAGAGGAGGGTTTGATGGTGCTGGTGCTTGTCGAAGGAGGAGGGATTGCGAAGAATGCGAAGGCGAGCGAGGGGAATCATGCCCGGAAACTGCTTCTTGCGCCTCTTGCGACGGGCGAGGGTCGGATCGGCGGAGGGTGCGGGAGGAGGCGGCGGAGGAGCGGGGCGGAGATGGACGTGCGAGGGTATTTTAGTCATTAATTATTTGGAATGACATTTTTACAAATTAATGAAGTTTGGAGTGACATTTTGACAATTTCAAAGTTTAGAGTGGCATTTTCACAATTTCTCCTATATATATTTGTATAAAGATAATACATGATACAATAAATTTTTGTATTTGACTAAATGTTTCTTAATACAAATTAGTTGTATTATTTTTTTTTGTTTTGAAAAATATCTTATCGAAAGCACAAATTGAGATGTCAATGACACTTTTTTATCTGTTTATCCGATCCATACCGTATTCGAAAAAACGGATAAGAATAAAATTTCTTTGTGTTATCATAATGGGTATTAGTATGAAAATATCTCCATGCGATCCGTACCATATCCGTTGACACCCCTATACTCGGCTCTCAATTGAGTAAATGAAAAGTTTCAATTAATCCATTATCAAAAAAAAATTTCAATTAATCATGGTCTAGTTATCGCTTTGTTTTTTTTATTACTTGGAAATAGAGTCCAATAGTACATGTACAATCAAATCGAAAATATATATATATATATAGAGAGAGAGATGGGCTAACTTGCTTTGAGAAGTATAGATGATGCTTTACTTTCTGCTCGTATCTCCATTTTCAAAGTTCAAATAATCAATCTGAACGTTAGATGTGATCTCCATATTGAAATGTGCTTGAAGACCAAATTTTACATTTTTTGAAATTTTTTTACTATTTTTTAAGCCACTTTGAAAATTACTGATCCGGTGGTCCAGAATTTTTTACTATTCACCTAAATTTTCAGATTTTCAAATTGGCTTAATAAATAGTAAAAAATTTTCAAAAAATATAAAATTTGGTCTCCAAGCACATTTCAATATGGAGAACGCATTGAAAGTTTCGAATCAACTATTTGAACTTTGAAAATAGAGATACAAGCAAGAAGTAAATTAATGTTGTATAGTAGATTAATGTCTGTTACAGAACTGTTTTTCTTTATAATATAGCCTTGACTGCAACAGTCAAGTTTTCAAAAAAAAAAAAAATTGGTCGTACGATAATTAGTCACTGTTTAAATATTGATTCGGTTATTTAATGAAACGCTTATTCGGATAGGTGTTAACCCAATTAATTTAGTCAGATCTTCTATGGCATATATCAGATACACACCGTGTATCGTTTTTGCAACCACTTGATCTCCCTGAATTTTGGTGGAGACCCATGCGCAGAGGGGAGAGGAGGGTGTCCAATGCCCATCGGTCCAGAACAGTGTTCGATGGGTGGTTTGTACCGCTCGATCTACTTCAAGATCTATGCGCACAGATATTAAAGCAAATAACACGGATATTAAAGTGATGCACACAGATCTTTAAGTGAATCGGATGATAGAAACCACCCATCGAACAGACTCTGGTCCGATGGGCATCAGACACCCCCCTTTTCCTGTGCAGAGAACTCGGATCACGAGAAAATATTTTAGAAGAGGAGATGATCGATTATTTGATTGTGATCCTGAAATTCTTGGAATTTCAAAACTGACTTGGCAGTTTCTAAATCAGTTTTAGGGATGTAGATATATTTCATATTTAGCAATTATGTTCAATAGTTTTTAAATATGAAACCGTTTCAAAATTCTGATGTGGTGAAATAATCGACCCGTATTCGCTCAATTTTTAATACTGTTTTAATTAAACGCTAATGTGGCAATTAATAAACTTTAATTTTAATTTCTGGGATGTAGAGATTTAGAAATTCAGAGAGTTTCAAAATTCTAAAATTATGTTAACAGTTATTTAGAAACTTCAAGAATTTCAGAGATGCAGATGCTCTGAGGTCCCAATTTTGTTTTACTTTTTTTAAAAGGCAATAGGCCAATTGCGCTGTATATATTGATTTATTTTGTTTCTGCAAGAAAGGTCGGCTCTGTAACTGATTAAATAAAAAATTTCAAGTAATTATGGTTCAGTTGCCATTATGTTGTTTTATTACTCCGGTACGAAGTTACTAGCTAATCACTTTATACATGTACAAATTGAATTGATATTTTAGAGTTGGATTGTTGTACTTCATGAAATAAGGTTTTATTTTATTTCTCGTTTATATTTCTATATTTCTGTTTTCAAAATTAAATAGATTTTATGCTTATCTAAAAAATTGTAAATAAATTTTAAAAAAATATTATCTAAATAATCAAACAAATAATAAAGATAATTACAATTTGATATAGTTAGTATTGGTGATAAGGAGGCCCCAATGGAGTCCAAAAAATCAAATAAATAATCTATAACTTTCTCATTAATAAAACCACAAATTACAGTACAATACTAAAAAAAAAATATCTTGATAGAATTTACAATTTAACATCCAAGACCAATTACAATTAATAATCTATTGCAGCAATACATTGGATATAAGAGCACCTGTATCCCTGAAACTCTTAGAGTTTCTAAATAACTGTTAACAGAATTTTAAAAATTCCAGACTCTCTGAATTTCTAGATCTATACATCCTTGAAATTAAAATTAGAGTTTCTTAATTGTCACATTAGCATTTAATAAAACAACATAAAAAATTGAGCGAATAAAAATTGATTATTTTGCCATGTTAGAGTTTTGAAACAGTTTCATATTTAAATACTATTGAACAAAATTGCTAAATATGAAATCCATCTACATTGAAATAGAGTCCAATAGTACATGTACAATCAAATCGAAATTATATATATATAGAGAGAGAGAGATGGGCTAACTTGCTTTGGGAAATAAAGATGGTGTTTTACTTCCCGCTTGTATCTCTATTTTCAAAGTTCAAATAATCAATCTGAACTGTTAGATGTGATCTTTATATTGAAATGTGCTTGGAGACCAAATTTTACATTTTTTGGAATTTTTTTACTATTTATTAAGCCACTTTGAAAATTGCTGATCTGGTGGTTCAGAAATTTTTATTGTTTACCCAAATTTTCAGATTTTCAAAGTGGCTTAATAAATAGTAAAAAAATTCAAAAAAAATGTAAAATTTGGTCTCCAAGCACATTTAAATATGGAGAACGCATTGGAAGTTTCAAATCGACTATTTAAACTTTGAAAATGGAGATACGAGCGAGAAGTAAAGCACCATCTTTACTTCTCAAAGCAAGTTAGTCCATCTCTCTCTCTATATGTATATATTTGTTCAAACCTGGTGATTAATTGGTCGTATGATAGATAGAATGCACGGCCAGGTTCATGTGCGTCTGTTGGCACATATGGAAACAGAGAAATTCAATAATTTTCAGAGATACGCATTTACCAGCGGGAATATTGGCAGGAAGAATCATAGAGGAGATAGGTCTCTGGAGGGGGAGAGGAGGGTGTCCGATGCCCATCGGACTAGAACAGTGTTCGATTGGTGGTTTCTACCGTCCGATTTATTTCAAGATCTGTGCGCACGAATATTAAAGCAAACAGCACGGATATTAAAGTGATGCGCACAGATTTTGAAATGAATCGGACGGTAGAAACCACCCATCGAACAGACTCTGGTCCGATGGGCATCGGACACCCCCTCTCCCCTCTGGAGGAAGTTTTGTTAAATGGTGCATGTGGTCTTTATCTATTTAATTTCTTTATGAGCTTTTTCTGTTGTATAGTAGATTAATGTCTGTTACAGAACTGCTTTTCTTTATAATATAGCCTTGACTGCAACAGTCAAGTTTTAAAAAAAAAAAAAAAATTGGTCGTATGATAATTAGTCACTGTTTAAATATTGATTCGGTTATTTAATGAAATGCTTATTCGGACTGTTAACCCAATTAATTTAGTCAGATCTTCTATGGCATATATCAGATACACACCGTGTATCGTTTTTGCAACCACTTGATCTCCCGGAATTTTGGTGGAGACCCATGCGCAGAGGGGAGAGGAGGGTGTCCGATGCCCATCGGACCAGAACAATGTTCGATGGGTGGTTTGTACCGTCTGATCTACTTCAAGATCTGTGCGCACGGATATTCAAGCAAATAGTACGGATATTAAAGTGATTCGCACATATCTTTAAGTGAATTGGACGGTAGAAACCACCCATTGAACAGACTCTGGTCCGATGGGCATCGGACACCCCCCTTTTCCTGCGCAGAGAACTCGGATCACGATAAAATATTTTAGAAGAGGAGATGATCGATTGTTTGATTGTGATCCTGAAATTCTTGGAATTTCAAAACTGGCTTGCAGTTTCTAAATCAGTTTTACGAATGTAGATAGATTTCATATTTAGCAATTATGTTCAATAGTTTCTAAATATGAAACCGTTTCAAAATTCTGACGTGGCGAAATAATCGACCCGTATTCGCTCAATTTTTAATACTATTTTAATTAAACGCTAATGTGGCAATTAAGAAACTTTAATTTTAATTTCTGAGATGTAGAGATTTTGAAATTCAGAGAGTCTCAAAATTCTAAAATTCTGTTAACAGTTATTTAGAAACTCCAAGAATTTCAGAGATGCAGATGCTCTGAGGTCCCAATTTTGTTTTATTTTTTTTAAAAGGCAATAGGCCAATTGCGCTGTATATATTGATTTATTTTGTTTCTACAAGAAAGGTCGGCTCTGTAACTGATTAAATGAAAATTTTCAAGTAATTATGGTTCAGTTGCCATTATGTTGTTTTATTACTCCAGTACGAAGTTACTAGCTAATCACTTTATACATGTACAAATTGAATTGATATTTTAGAGCTGGATTGTTGTACTTCATGAAATAAGGTTTTATTTTATTTCTCTTTTATATATTTATATTTCTGTTTTCAAAATTAAATGGATTTTCTGCTTATCTAAAAAAATGTAAATAAATTTTAAAAAATATAAAATTTTATCTCTGTTGTAAAATAAAATAAAATAGTAATAAACAAAGTATTGAGAATGTATAAGATGGCTATGTTCAATATATATATCTTTCTTCTGTCACATAATACAACTTTACAACCTCTATTTATAGGTACAAAATGTAATTAAGAAGCCATTACAAATTAATGGTACTGATAAATGAGAAGATATAAAACATAAATATTTAATGAGAGTTTTGAAGTAATTATGGAAGAGTTGCAGATGAACATTCATAACTCAATTTATTTATAACACCTCCCCTTGAATGTTCATCGTTCATTATACGCTATTAATATGATACTTCAGGATCAATATTAACATGGTACTTCTGGACCATTTATACTGCCTCATTAAAAACCTTACCAAGAAAAACCCATTGGGATAAAAACTTGGTTAAGGGAAAAAGAGTACAGTGCGTATAATGCTTCCCCTCATTTTGATATTATTGAATATTCTTTAATCGATGTAGACCTATCTTCTTTGTGAGTTGTTCAAAAACTTTTGTCGGCAAAGATTTTGTGAATAGGTCTGCCAAATTCTTAATTGATCGGACTTGGGTAACATCTATTACGCCCTCCTTTTGTAGTTCATGTGTCGAAAAGAACTTCGGCGCAATATGTTTAGTTCGGTCTCCCTTGATATATCATTCTTTGATTTGTGCGATGCATGCTGCATTATCTTCATACAACGGAGTAGGGTTTTCCTTGATGTTTTCAAACCCGCATTCTTCTTGAATATTTTGAATCATTGACCGTAACCAAACGCATTCTCGACCCGCCTCGTATAAGGCAATCAACTCGGCATGATTTGATGATGTTGCCGTAAGAGTTTGTTTTGTCGATCGCCATGAAATAGCAGCTCCACAGTAAGTGAATACGTATCCCGTTTGAGATCGTGCTTTATGTGGGTCCGACAAATATCCGGCATCTGCATATCCAATTAAATTGGATTTTGTATCCTTTTGATAATATAACCCCATATCTCGAGTTCCGCAAAGATAGCGAAACACGTGTTTAATTCCATTCCAATGTCTTCGGGTTGGTTTGGAACTATATCTTGCCAACACATTTACAGAAAATGCGATATCAGGTCTTGTATTATTAGCAAGATATAATAAAGCTCCAATTGCGCTTAAGTATGGTACTTCAGGACCAAGCACTTTTTCATTATCTTCTTGGGGGCGAAAAGGATCATTTTCTGCATTTAGCGATCGTACGACCATTGGTGTACTTAAAGGATGAGCTTTATCCATTTTAAATCTTTTTAGTACTTTTTCAACATAATTTGATTGATGGATAAATATTCCATTATTTAGATGCTCAATCTGCAGGCCGAGGCAAAATTTAGTTACACCAAGGTCTTTCATTTCAAACTCATTTTTCAACAAATTTGCAGTATTCTCAATCTCTTCAGGAGATCCAATAATGTTTAAATCATCAACATATACTGCAATGATAGTAAAACCTAGGTTTGATCTTTTAATGAAAACGCACGGACTAATTATATTATTTTTATATCCTTCTTTTAGAAGGTACTCACTTAGTCGATTATACCACATTCGACCTGATTATTTTAGTCCGTATAAAGATCTTTTTAATTTTATAGAATACATTTCTCTAGGTTTTAACTGATATGCTTCAGGCATTTTCAATCCTTCAGGGATTTTCATGTATATGTCATTATCAAGTGAACCATATAGATAGGCTGTTACAACATCCATAAGTCGCATTTTCAGATTTTTTGTGACTGTGAGACTTACTAGAAACCTGAGAGTTATCGCATCCACTACGGGTGAATATGTTTCTTCATAATCAACTCCAGGTATTTGTGTAAAACCTTGTGCCACTAGCCTTGCTTTGTATCTCACAATTTCATTGTTCTCATTTCTTTTTATAGCAAATACCCATTTGTAACCTACAGGGTTAACATCTTTGGGTGTTTGGATTACAGGTCCAAATACTTGACGTTTGTCAAGTGAACTTAATTCTGCTTGTATAGCATCTTTCCATTTAGGCCAATCACTTCTGCGCCTGCACTCATCTAGAGTTTTTGGCACATTATCTTCTTCGTTTATAACCTCGCTTGCTATAGCGAATGCAAATATTTCATCAACACATGTTTCATTTCTATTCAATATAGTACAATTTATTACATAATTTATAGAAATCTCATAATCATTTGGTACTAGAGTTTCTTCTGGAACTTCATTAGCCTCTTCAGGTGTTTTACCATCAACTCTTCTGGGATTTTATCGACTTCTTCAGGAGTTTTATCGTTAACCTCTTCTGGGGTTTTATCAACTTCTTCAGGAGTTTTACCGTTAACCTCTTCTGGGGTTGTGCCGACTGCTTTATTTTGCTCTTTCCTTTTACGTGGATTTACATCCTTAGAACCAAGTGCTCTTCCACGTTTTCTACGCACATTTGATTCATTAGATATTCTTGTAATATCAATTCGAGCAGGTGCATTTATAGCTAGAATATGTGATTTAGTAACTCTATTTGTATCTGTAAATGCATCAGGCAATTCATTTGCAATTCTTTGCAAATTTATAATCTTTTGAACTTCGAGTTCACATTGACCACTTCGGGGGTCAAGATAAGATAAAGATGAATTCCAAGTTACTTGTTTATCCAGCTTATGTTTTTCTTCCCCTAAGTTTGGGAATATTGATTCATTAAAATGACAATCAGCAAATCTTGCTGTAAAAACATCTCCTGTTAATGGTTCTAAATATCTAATAATAGAAGGAGAGTTAAAACCAATATAAATTCCCAACCTTCTTTGAGGTCCCATTTTTGTGCGTTGTGGAGGAGAAATTGGAACATATACTGCACAACCAAAAATCTTTAGATGTGACAAATTTGGTTCTCTTCCGGAGACCAGTTGTAATGGGGAATACTTATGATCTGCAGTTGGCCTTAATCTAATTAGTGCAGCAGCATGTAATATGGCATGTCCCCATGCAGAAGACGGTAAACTAGATTTCATAAGTAAAGGTCTAGCAATTAATTGCAATCTTTTAATCAACGATTCTGCTAGACCGTTTTGTGTATGAACATGGGCCACTGGATGTTCTACCGTAATTCCAATAGACATGCAATAATCATTAAAAGTTTGAGAAGTAAACTTACCTGCATTATCAAGTCGGATTCTTTTAATTTGGTAATCCGGAAAATTTGCTCTCAATTGGATAATTTGTGCTAATAGTCTAGCAAATGCAACATTTCTTGTTGCTAACAAACACACATGTGACCAACGTGTTGATGCATCAATTAATACCATAAAATATCTAAATGGTCCACATGTTGGTGTAATAGGCCCGCATATATCTCCTTGAATTCTTTCTAAAAATGAAGGAGCTTCAGGTCCAACTTTATTTGGAGATGGCCTAGTAATTAGTTTTCCAAGAGAGCATGATTCGCATGCCAATTCTTTTGGTAATAGGATCTCCAGGTCCTTTAGGGGATGCCCATTTGCACTTTCAATTATTCTCCTCATCATTATATTTCCTGGATGACCCAATCTATCATGCCATAATGTAAATAACTTTGGATCAACTAACTTCTGGTTAGTAACAACTAACTTCGAGTTAGTAACAATATTTGATTCTATTGTACTAATATAAGTACCATATAATCCAGAAGACAATGTTTGCATCTTTTCCATTATAATTTTTTGGTCATTTTTAATAGATGTGATATGAAGATATTCACAATTTCTCTCATTCATAGTTTCAATATGATAATCATTCTTTCGAATATCTTTAAAACTTAGTAGATTTCTTCTGGATCTACTCGAATATAATGCATCATCTATTATTAATTTTGTTCCTTCAGGTAACAAAATACAAGCTCTTCCGGAGCCTTCAATTAAATTACTTGTGCCAGATATAGTGTGAATATTTGTTTTACCAAGATACAATTGTGAAAAATATTTCTTACTCTTCAATATGGTATTTGTTGTTCCGCTGTCTACTAGACACGGATCTTCTTTACTTATCATTGCGTCAGTCATTTTCCTTTAAAATAAAAGAATGCAAGAATAAATTAAAATAAAATATCTTTATTTATTAATTTTATTTGCATACAATATAAAAATTAAAATGTAAATTAAACTTTTATTAAACATAAATATAAACATAAACTTCTAAATTTTATTTTCTCCCTTAGTAAAAATATCTATTTCTTCACCCACATTATGGAAGAAATCTGATACATCAAGATGTGTATCCATATGGCATTTATTTTCGGGATCATTTTCATTAAAGTTAATTTCCACATTTTTCTTTTTCTTGAGTGAGGCTTGATAAAGCTCCACTAGATGCTTGGGCGTACGACAGGTACGTGACCAATGATTTGCCATCCCACATCTGTAACAAACATCTTCAGGATGTTTTCCTTTCTCATTTTTCACCGCGTTATTCTCCTTTGTTTTGTTGTATTGACCATCACGACGCCAAACATTGTTTCGACCGCGTCCACGACCATGTCCGCGGAAATTGTTATGACCGCGACCACGTCCTTTCTTAGATGAAGTTGCATTCGCTTCAGGGAATGGACTTGCACCGGTGGGTCGTGCTTGGTGATTCTTCATTAGAAGCTCATTATTTTGTTCCGCAACAAGAAGACATGATATTAACTCGGAGTACTTCTTGAAACTCCGCTCTCGATATTGCTGCTGCAGGAGCAAATTCGAGGCATGAAATGTGGAGAATGTTTTCTCCAACATGTCTTCTTCTGTTATTGTTTCACCACATAGTTTAAGTTCGGAAGTTATTCGAAACATTGCGGAATTATATTCACCAACAGATTTAAAATCCTGTAATCTCAAATGAATCCATTCGTAACGAGCCTTTGGTAAGAGAACAAATTTTTGATGGTCATATCTATCCTTTAAACTCTTCCAGAGTTCTAACGGGTCTTTCACCGTTAAATATTCAGTTTTCAAATCCTCGTGGAGATGGTGACGAAGGAAAATCACAGCTTTAGCGCGCTCCTGCGGGGAGGCCTTATTTTCTTCTTTAATTGTTTTTTCTAATTCTTTTGCGGTGAGGTGGATCTCTGCATCAAGAGTCCATGGGAGATAATTTTTTCCCGTAATATCAAGAGCAGCAAATTCAAGCTTCGTGAGATTTGCCATATGTACTACAAAATAGATACGTATTAATAATTTCAGATTATTAATACCATAACTTCAGGTTATTAATATCTTAACTTCAAGTTATTAAAAATGAAAAGGGAGACAAATATAAATAAAAGAATATGCAAATTAAATAAATATAAATGTATTAATAACTTCAGGTTATCATAGAATATTTATTTAATAACTTCTGGTTATTAAATTGCTTGACTGCGCAATTGTAAAATTTCATTTGATATAACTTCGGGTTATATTTTGATCCAGTTATATATAAAACTTCTGGTTATTATATTGATTTTATATGTAAATTTCTAATAAAACTTCAGGTTTTTAATTAGAAATAATTTCAGGTTATTATTCATCCAGTGGCCTATAATAACTGCTGGTTATTATATTAATTATATACTAAAATTTCTAATAGAACTTCAGGTTCTAAATAATTTTAATAATAACTTCAGGTTATTATTCTATTAAGATAATACGAACTTCGGGTTCTTGATAAACTTTTAGTTTCAATAATAACTTCAGGTTATTATTCCATTATTCACTTCAAGGAATGATTCTTATAAACTAAAACAAATATAATCAAAATTTTAAATGAAGTTTAAATTAATGAAAGATATAATAATCAATTATATAAATTACTTACAGAATAATTTTACAACTTCTTCCGAGCAATTCGTGCTGATAACGTGTTGTAAAATAAAATAAAATAGTAATAAACAAAGTATTGAGAATGTATAAGATGGCTATGTTCAATATATATATCTTTCTTCTGTCACATAATACAACTTTACAACCTCTATTTATAGGTACAAAATGTAATTAAGAAGCCATTACAAATTAATGGTACTGATAAATGAGAAGATATAAAACATAAATATTTAATGAGAGTTTTGAAGTAATTATGGAAGAGTTGCAGATGAACATTCATAACTCAATTTATTTATAATAATCTCCAAATTAATATGAAGATTATGTTGAACAGTTTACTTTAAACACAAAATATTTATGTGAAGTAACAGTGATATTCAAACAAATAATAAAGATAAAATATTATCTAAACAATCAAACAAATAATAAAGATAATTACAATTTGATATAGTTAGTATTGGTGATAAGGAGGCCCCAATGGAGTCCAAAAAATCAAATAAATAATCTATAACTTGCTCATTAATAAAACCACAAATTACAGTACAATACCAAAAAAAAAATATCTTGATAGAATTTACAATTTAACATCCAAGACCAATTACAAGTAATAATCTATTTCAGCAATACATTGGATATAAAAGAAAAAAAAGAGACAGCACAACCTAACCAAACTTATTACAGAGACCCGAATAATATGACACATCTATAAAATTATAAATTACAACTTAACTGAATAAATAAAAATTATAAATTATCTTATGAACTTCTCAATTTTTTACCTGGGGAGCCGCTGTGTTTCTCAAAAGCGCAAGGGGTGATCTTTTTACCCATGCATGAACTGCACTGGCATGAAATCCTGTCAAAAATATAGAACATGTTAATAATATTTTACAACTGATATCAGTCAGAGAAGAGTTTAATTAAGACCGATCTCTTGTTTAAAAAGAAGTAAAAGACTGTGAACACTGGTAACAAAAAGCGTGATTATTATAAAAAAGGAAAAAAATGCTAAGCTAACATCAACAAAAATGTGCCTTGCTGCAGCCCTAGAAGCTGAATGAACCCTCACATCTGCTCTCACAAAGATAAGATGAAAACTTCCAAAAAAATTTATCAACAGCAAAAGAGAACTCAAATTTTTTACTTAGGACACAATCAGAGACAACTTGACAGTTGATCCAATGATTTGAGTGCAATTTGGCCACTAAACCGAATCATTTTTCAGAAGAAAAAAATGTATTATCAGTTGATCGGCAAGCACATTATCAGTTGACCAGAGTGATATAAGGAACTAAAATTAACAGTATTAAATGGAAGTAAGGATGTCCCACAGTTCAATATATAACCAAACAAAGATTATAATTAAGCTCTATGTTTTTTTTTATCTGTTATACAGTTATAGTTTTAGGTTTTTATTTCCATATATATTAGGGTACATGGTGTTAATTAGTATTCCTAGTACATTCTTTATTCTATTAAGATTAATAATACACTGACCTTCTGGTAGTCTTCTTTTTCCTAAACCACTCATGCTGAAATAAAGCGAGTCTGTCTCGCCGCAACATAAAAAGGAGGAAAGTATTTGTTAGCTGCAGTTGCTTCCAGCTAGTCTAATATACAACTATTAGGGCCTGTTCGACTGCAGTAGAAAAGTTACTGTTCAAGTGAGAAAAAAAAATTCAATTCAAAATCAGTAAAAATCAGTTCAAAAGTTTTCCCATGTGAACAGTAAAAATCAGTTCAAAATTTTTCTCATGTGAATAGTAAAAATCAGTTCAAAATTTTTCCCTTCCCTTCCCATTCCCATTAGGGAGCCGAACAGGTCCTTACTGTTCATTTAAAAATTATCAAATATTTTGCAAACGAAATAAATAAATGAAAATATAACAAATTTCTTAAGCATGTTCCATAATCATGCATAGAAGCCTTTGTTTGTTATGTCTAGATTAAAAAAAGAGTATACACCTCTAATATCTTGTAATTTACCAGTACTTCTCATATACATACTGATTTTAATTATGTACTGATAATTATCCAGCACAACTGCTATTATATTTGAAAATTTTCAAATAACGCGCTACACAAAGTTGCAATTTTTACAGTACTAGAATCTAAATTTTGTTGGTAACTTCATACTTTAAAGAAAATTATGGGGAAATACAACAATAATTGCAATAGCATAAAATTAATTTGGACAATGAAGAAATCTTTGTGCGTGCCTACATTTACAAATTGTGATCTTAAATCTATAAATTGAACAAACCAATTAAAAGGAAATTTTGAGTAACATATAAATAACACAAATATCGTCATTGTTAATGAATTTATCCCGCAAACACTATTTGCGACACATGCTACTCTGAAAAAAATACTAACTATAAGTTTGTGTACATAACATCGAAGAACAAAGAAATTAAATTTCTAATTTTGAGAAACATATAAATAACACAAATTTCTAATTAAATTTCTAATTTTGGGCTGGGAATAATGATAGAAGCAATAATCTTAAGGATGAACAAATTAATTGTTAAAACAACATACCTTTAATAGGAGCACATAATCCAATCTTTGTCCCTCAGAGATAAATTGAGATGTTATCTCTCACTCAAGGTTATATTATTTCTGCTCTATATAAAATTTAAAGATTGTGCATTAGCCATTAGGATTAAGCAAAATAAATGTGAACCGGTTAGAAAAAAATATCTTTTCATATCAAAGGGTTTGATTTGAGATGAAATATTTTGCAAGATTTCATGGAATTATTTGAACAGATTGAATTTGTGATGGTACTTGGTACAATAAGAAGGAATAACGGTAATATTTTGATGGGATGAATTTGAGATCAGGTACAATATGCCTTCAAACATATTATATCCTGATCAAATAAACATTTAAAATTATACTAAAAAAAATTCAACTCACCATGTGCCATAACAAAACCATAGGTCCACAAATTTCCTAGTTTAGCTCAACAGTTTTAACTAAAGTCTTTAAAGAATTGTTTTTATGTTGAATTGATCGGAGAAGATAAATATCAGTAAATTTCGTTCATATTTCATTTTATTTGTGAGTGCTAAACTTGAAATAAATGAGTTGAAATGAATGTCTTGAAAATTTTAAAAAAATGGAACCTTTAATTTTATACAGATATGTTAAACAAAAACATCAAATAGAGGATTATAAATGAAAAATAAAATAAAAAACACAAAAACATTAAATAGAGAATTATAAATGAAAAAAAAAAAAACATCTAAACACGACATACCTTAATTAAAGAAATATTCTGGCAATAGCTTCTCTCCGAAATACTTGATGAGGATATATTGTGAATATTGAGGTTTAGGTTTAGTCATTTTATAGATGCATAAAGAAAAAGTTTGTATTGAATAGGTAATGTGGGACTAAGCAATTTGAGAACCGGTTTATTCATTTTTCGGTGCATAGAGATATGATTTCTATTAAATAGGCATTGTGGGACTAAGGATATCAAAACCGGTTTGACAAATCTTTTCTTTTTAATTGATTGAATTTGAGATATTGGTATTATTTATTTATTTTTTTTAAAAGCAAAAGCCCGTTTCATATAGATATTGGTATTAATGAAAAAGTTATAACGACTACAAAGTAACTGACAGTGCTTCATATTTTACGACTTTTTACAAACCTACCCATACTTTTTGAAAAAAAAGAAAACTATATCCCTGTTAGGGCTGCACAAAAATTCGTAATTCGTAATTCGATTCGAGTTTGATTCGAAAAAGTTCGAAAAAAATTCGATCCGAAATTAATTCAAACCAGTTCGATTCGAATTAATTCGAACCGAATTCGAACCTGGGTCAGTTCGTTCGAAACTGGTTCGCGATTTTCTCAGGTTCGAATGCCCTCATCTCCGCGTAATCCAGACCGTCGAGAAATATAACCTAGGTTAAAACTAGTAAATAACTATACTGTCCACTCCTTCAACTACTGTGCTTCCAACCATAGTGACAAATGAATTATTCAGATTCAGTTCGGCGAGGTTAAAAATTTGTGATTCGGGAATAATTCAGGTATAATTTGGAAATGATTCGGTATTATTTGAATCAGAGATCTCAGTCTTGTAAGGGAGCAAAAAAAAAACCAAAAAAAAGTTATGGGAAAAATTCGGAAAAAAATCGTGAATTATTCGGGAAATTCAGAAAAAATTCGTAAAATTCAAGAATTATTCAGAAATAATTCGGTCAAAGTTCGGTCAACCGAATAATTCGGCGTTCGGTTTGGCATCACAAAAAAACGAATTATTCACGAATAATTTGCAGATCTTGTTACTATGCTTCCAATCAAAAACATATTTATTTCGGATATTATGTGAACCAAAAGACTGAGATTGAACAATTCCGGTGACCGTTCAACTACAGTGGTGTCACATTAATGAATGCACTGGCAATGCACTTAGTTTCTTGAAATTTCTTATCACAACTGAGGTCGCATTATCTTAACCAACTCGATATTTCCAACCGAAGCATTTAACACGAAGGTGAACAATAGAGATCTCCTCTTTCTCGCCCAAATGAAAAGTCTCCACTAAAGATGACCACCCAACCTAGGGTTCTTCATCATGGACTACCTTAAGAAAGTGGCCAAGGAGGAGCATAATAATTTGGACATAACAATTGGATCGTATGTCACCCTTTTTGCAAAATACTTAAGAGTAGACATACGGGAGAAGGAAGTACAAGGCGATAAATACATAAATCTAGATTACTTAGTAAAAATGCGTCAATTCATGACCACTAAGTACAAGGAGAGCGATAGGCGTCTCATTTACATTCGTATGACGGATCGACTCTTCGGATTAATGTATTCAGATAAGATTACTTCGGTAATCGAACCGCCCATCGCTTTATTGGATGGTGAACCCACCGAAGAGGAGGAGGAACACCAAGAAGCCGAACCCACCAATCAAGTTATCCCAATACTTTCACGAGGACGAGGAAGGTGACGAGAAAAGAGAAGAGGAGCATGCGAGAGGTCAAAAAGGCACATAAGGATCAAATGCCAAAGCATGCCGTATGAGCCGCCAATCCAAGCCGTCCCTGAAGTCATGTACTCAATAAGCGCTTCAGATCGGGAGGAGGAGGTCCTTACATGTGAAGATTCTGCACAACCAGCAGTCCGTGCGGCATCACCAATACCGCACGTGGTCTCGTCGACCGAACTTGGGTGCCAGCAAGACTGCCGAGCCCACTTGAGGTACCCCGTACGGCATCATTTGTGCCGCATGCGGCCTCAGCTCAGACCATAGGCAATCCAGATGGCTCCCCACCAGCCTCGTTCAATAGCCGCGAACGAGTCATATCAACTGCAGTTTTCCCGAACCTGGACCATCAACCTGACCATAGCACCCTCATGAATGCTCTACCATGGAAGAGCTTGTGGAAATAAAGTGAAAGTTTTGATGCTTAGATAGCAAGGAATAAAACAAAAATTTTATTCGACTCAAAACAAAAGATCTAGTTATTGTAAGTGCAAGAAACAATATTAATTAGTCTAATAAAAAAAGAGAATACCATAATACCTTAGATTTGATCTCCAAATCAAATTAAGAAGGGTTGTTCGCTTAGCAACTTCTTATTCCCTTTCTCTTTCAACGGTGGTTGTGCTTTAGCCCTTCAAATGACGAGCCTCCTTAGGTATCCACCGAAAGATTAAAGAAATACTTGTATCTCTAAGGCTAGTAAGAGATTAACAAGTAGAATCTTAATCCTAGTTTAACCTCTTATTAATTTCTGAAATATTCTTAGAGAATTTTTAGATCTCAACACATGAGAGAGAATGGGAGAGAATGAGAGAGAGAGACAAATTTCGGCCAAGATAATATATACAGAATTTTTGACCTTTCGGTACTAAAACTGATATATTTTTCTCTAGATAATTCCAAACGACTTGAAACCTTCACTATTGGATTCTAGACTCAAAGGGCTTCAAATTTCATAGGTCACACGTTCAAAATACTTAACATTTGCCCTTTCAAATCTCTATTCAAAGTTACCTAAAAAAACTGTCCCGAAATTTCTCTCCTTTTATGAAATTGATTAGGTTTAATGACATATTTAAATATTCCTTAAATCATGACATCAATAATCAATTCTCCCCAGCTGAAATACATATATTTGGGCTTTGGGCTTAAACATACTAATCATATTAATATTTAATTAAGTCCACAATCCTATACTTTAAAATGCCAACATATAAATTAATATTATATGTTAATTTATATGCATCTCTCATGTGTCAAAAGTCATTTAAAATATATCACACATACTTTAAATATTACTAGGATTATTTTACAACATCTCCATGCCATAAAATTATTCATATATTAATAACATATAATTTGTTCAAATTAATTATAACTCCTTATAATTAACATATCACATATTATATACATATCACATATGTTTTATTAATATATTTTCTTTTAATCTTTCATATAGTGTGACCCTATGTGATTCCATCATTATGGCAATGGAATTAAACATTTTAATTCCATAAATCAATGATACAACTAGCCATGGTATATTGATTACCCAAATGATGTGGATGAAAAGCACAATGCAAAATCATGATCCCTGTAACATTAAAAATGTTGTTGTGCCAATTCCTTGCCACATGACATCCAAATAATCGTAAGGTAGGAATGTGTCATCCTTATCAATTATTCTTTCTTGATTTCCTGAAGTTTAATTATTATATGATTATCATATAATCATACTGCATGCACATAATACAAACTTTATCAATGGATCCAGAGATATCCTCACTTATATTAACATATAAGGGATAATGGTTTCTTGATACGTATAGTTCTTCTACATAAGTTATATGAACTGCAGTAACTGCCTTTATAACTCCTGGTTAAAGAGAGCGTTGGATAGTACCAACAATACACATATCTTATATAAGAAAAATAAATATCTCAACCAAAGAATTATAGACACAATGAAATATCAATGACACAGAACACAATCCATATGATACTTCATTCTTAGGTCTGTCCAACGCCATACATCTCCATGTATGCACATGTGTGATTAGATCGATAACTCCTTATCGTGTAACCTGCAGAACATGGCCATCATCTAATCACTACACTTATCTTATACGGTCAACCAGTGTACCTTGTTGATTGCCAAGATAAGAGACATTTAAGAGCAAACAAATTTATTCGTTGTGAAGTTCTACAATTTAAGTCATCAACTCAAATGATCCACTAATATGAATACTCAAGGTACAAAATGATAAAATCATTCACTAATAAACTAAACATATCATACATATGATCTGGGTCTAGGACACCAACACTAACATAAAGCGTAGGCTTGATGAACTCGAGTTTTATCGAGCGTTAATGGACAATGCAAGCGAGTTTGCGTGAAATTATAACGCCAAAGAAGGCAACCCCTTGGCGGCGTCACACGTCATTCTTAATTTTGTAAGTTTCTACCAGATTTGAGTTGTTCTCCGAAGATTTTATCATTGGATTGGAGACAATGCAAGATTTAAGCTTGAGGAAGAAGTTAGAATTCTTGTATCTTAAGTCTTTAGGTTATAACCGATTTTTTTTAAAGTAAAATATTGTTATGCAAAATTTCTGTTGCGCACAGGTCCGAAACCCGAATTCTCTGAAGTATCTCAAATATTGATATTAGATATCCGATCGGCATCAATTCGGCTCGAGGTGGAATGTAGTGGTCCTTTAATATTTGTGCCGAAACAGATATAATTATTCAGATCTAAACCCAAAATTTGAGTTACTTTAGGAATTAGAATTCCAGGGCCGGGCCTAGGGCTGATTAATGAGCGAACATGAGCGAGTTGGGGTATGCTCATGCTCGGCTCATTTAGTTAATGAGCAAGTTATGAGCAACTAAGCGAGTCACGAATTATTAGCAAGCTAAGAAATCAAAAACTAATTTTCATTTATAGAATTTAACAAATTGTCACAATACAATCTAATTAAACATTACATAATTTAACATAAAAATTTCCATAAGTAAATTTATCAATTCTAATTTAGGTTGAAGCACTTTAGGTTGGAGTAGTAGAGTACTGGAACGTCATTTATCAATTTTAATTTTTATATTGAGTCTGGAGCGTAGGTTTAGGTTAGGAGATTTTTTTATTTATTCAATTTTAATTTTAATTCAAGAAATTGGAATTAGATGTGACAGTTCCTTAATGAGTGAGTTGAGGTATGCTCATACTCAGCACATTAAATTAATGAATGATAATGAGTGAGTTATTAATGACTTGTTAATGAGTGGATCCGTATCCTCTGCTGCACTTTTAAAGTGCAGCAGGGTGCTGCATTTTTGGACGGTACAGATTTAATCTCCAGCTGATGAGTGCTCGGATGATGGAGTGGGCAGTATTAATTTTGCTTTAAAATTCGTACAAAAATCTTATTTCGTCCGTCCGATAAAAAATTAACGGACTGGTTAAAAGTGCAGCACTCTGCTGCACTTTAAAAATGCAGCAGAGGATGCGGTTCCGTCAATGAGTAAGTTACGAGGAGCTATGAGCAACCGGGCCTACTTAAAAAGGAATGCACCTGTTAAAGGTATATTACTTTATACGGACTTATACTACTATTGACGTGGCATTCTAGAAATAGTAAAATTCAGGATCAGTTGGTTTTTTCCTGTGCAGATGAACGAACGCGTAAGCTATTTAAGTGCCCGTAGAATCAGCCCTTATTTATTTACTTTTTATCCGATAAGTCGGTATGATTTTTATTCGCTCAAGTGAGTGACCATCTCCCACTGCTCGGACGAAATTGTAACACAGAGAGAGAGAGAGAGAGAGATGGCGAAGGGGAAGACAGAAATGGCGGTGAGAGAAGATGGCGTGGCAGTGATAACCATTATCAACCCTCCTGTCAATGCTCTATCATTTGACGGTAACCTCTTTTTAATCTCGCTCCCGACTCCCCCCATTGTAATGTTATATAGTATTGATTTGAGAACTGAGATAATTTAAGTTTTCATTTTCGGAGTCAAATTTTAACATTTAGTCTTTGATTGAAGATCGGGAGATTTGTTAATATCTCTACTTTTAAGGGGCGAACTAGTTATTACTTTGTTTGTGATTTGTACGATGGAAGTATTAATTGCTTTAGCTTAGGTTTATTAAAATACAACTGAAGTATGACAATCGATGGAATTTTATAAAAAACCCGTTCCTTATTCATGTAATTTCATTTAGCATCTTAAGATTTTCAGTCCTTACAATCACTGTAATCAATTGTTAGAGAAAATGATCAACATGGCCAACTGCTTCTGAAAAAACGATCTAGTACTGAGAGTGTGGATTTTGAATCCGGTCGTACATTCTGCCTTATGCTCATATGAGAAATATTGGATATTATTTTTCAGTCCGGTCGTATATTCTGCCTTATGCAAAACGAATTTTGGAGAGTTTAATTTTTTTTTTCCAGTTTTGGTCAGCTTAAAAAAGCACTATGAGGAAGCATTCAGAAGAGATGATGTGAAGGCTATTGTTCTCACTGGTATACCCTGGGTACTTTTGCCTACTACACCGTTCTCAAAAGATTTTTTTTTTTTTTTGTTTATTACTGTTATTATTCTTTTTTATTAAGTTTAGATAATGAGCTAATTGATAGTAGTGAAACAGGTGCCAATGGGAGGTTCTGTGCCGGATTTGATATCAGTGCTTTTCAGAACCCGACAAGTATTCTTTAAACACTTGATTATTGCCTTTCTTTTTATGGTATATTAAATTTTTAGCAACTTATTTTCTTTTTTGTTGTTATTGATTTTTTTTCTACTGAACCATTAGGTGCCAAGGAGGATCTTAAGGTCACACCAAGTGAATTTATGACATACTTTGTGGAAGGTACTTTATCAAATTATTACTACAGTTAACCTTTTTAATTCTTAAATAATCTTGCTAATACCAATGTTTTCATTTGCATCTTCCCATTGATTTTTTATTTTTTTTGCTTTGTGATAATGCACTAGTATAGGGTTATTACTAGAGAAGTAGGTTTCTAATAGGATTATTACAAATACGAAATTCATATTCTTTTCAGGTGGTAAGAAACCGGCAGTGGCTGCTATAGATGGTTTTGCTCTTGGTGGTGGTTTAGAGGTTGCCATGGTATAGTTTTACATTACCACATTTGTATTAATATTTGAAAAAGAGACAATTTAGAAAGCCTGGGAAGTTTTATGACTCATAGAAGAAAGATTCTACAAATCCTGAGAACAAAGAAGCTATTCCCCAAAAATGAGATATATCGTCAAGTGCACTTCCCTCACTTGTTTTTCCATAATGACTAATGACAAGGAAAGCACTAATTTGGAACATTTCAATAAGAAATGATGGGATTAGGGGTGTAGAGGAGGGGGTCTGAATCCTCTAAAGTAATTCAAAAATTTGAGTTTGTATAGATCGGAATCTAGGTCAATTCTGACAAGAGGTTAGAATTCACGGGCCCATTTAATATTCGTGCAGATTCTGATCGGACGGTCTGGATCCAAACTCAAAATTTTGAGTTACTTTATAGGATCCGAATTCATAGAGGAGGTCCCATATGTGCAAGGCATTGGGGCTAAGTTTTTATGTTAGGTTGTTGAAGGGTTCAAAGGAAATCCCTTTCTGTTTTTCTTTTGGAAAAAAAGAAAGTGGTAAGTGTTTTATAATAAGTTTGTTTTGTCTTTGATAGTCATGCCATGCGCGTGTTAGTACTCCAAATGCTCAGCTGGGCTTGCCCGAGTTCCCCCTTGGGATTATTCCTGGAATGGGAGGTGTAAAATTCAACCTTTTTTCTGCTTTTTAGTTTTTTTATTCTGGTTATGCCCCTACTCCTTACCAAAGGGCTTAATAGTGGTTTTAAACTGTTTTAGCTCATTTTTTTTGTTGTTCTTCTTGTTTTTTTTTTAGTTCTTGGTCAATAGTGAACAAGACAGCATGGTAATGTCTGGTGCCAATTCCCAACCAACATTCAATTTACCTTGTCAAGAGATGCAAATTGCATATTTGATTCTTACTTAACAAAGATTAAGAATATATGACTTTATGTTAGACATAATACACCAATCATTTTCAGAAAAAAAAATGAGAAAAAAATACACATTCAATTTTTTTTAATTTCTTTCCGTATAGTGTTTATTTTCATCCTCATCTTTTTATTATTACCTTGTTTTAAAAAAATAATCTATTTTAGGTACACAAAGGCTTCCTCGTCTAATTGGTCTTCCAAAATCTCTTGAAATTATGATAGTAAGTGATCTCTTCTTTTTTGTATCCCTACCTATCTTTAACCAGTAGCATAGCTTACCATTACATAATCTTACTGATCGAACAAAAAATTTCAGCTCTAAAGCCTTAATTAAGGAATTGGGGAAAGATCTTTCCTTAACTAAGAAACTAGTTAAGCAATAATAACAAGAGTATTAAAATAAAAATAATGTTATAGTACTTATTAATATGAGTGAGGCTACGGTACTTTGAAAAGCACGGATCGGTCCGTGCTGTGGATCCATATCTTTGTTTTCAAAGTCCATAAATTCGATCCGAACCTCTCAACATTATCTTCATATGGAAATGTACTTGGAGACTTAACTTTTACATTTTCAGAATTATATTTTTATTTTTTGAAATAGGGAAAAAATCGCTATTTTTGGATGGTTCAAAATATTTATTAGATCAGGTGATTTTCTACCTATAAAAAAACAGTAAACAAATTCTCAAAAATTTAAAATTTGGTCTCCAATTACATTTTTATATGGAGATCATGTTGAACAATTCGGACCGATTGTTTGAACTTTGTAAATAGAAATGTTGTCTATAGCACAGACCGTTCTGCACTTTTCTAAGTACCATAGCCTCGCTATTAATTTATCATAATTGTAGTTGTGCCTCTAGCTAAATTATATTAATTGCTGCAGCTTGCAAGGACGATAAAGGGGAAAGAAGCTCATTCTCTCGGCTTGATCGATGCAATTGCCTCACCTACAGATCTAATCTCAGCTGCTTGTATGTTCGCTCTTCAAATTGCCAATCACAAAAAACCATGGGTCAAGACTATTCAGAGAACCGATAGATTACCATCCTCTGAGGAGGCTCGACAAATTCTCAATTGTGCAAGGGCCCAAGCACAAAAGCAAGCTCCTAATGTCAAGCATCCATTGATTTGTATTGATTGCATAGAAAAGGGTATTGTTTCAGGGCCTCTAGTTGGACTTATCAAGGTACTTTTTGTTAGATATTAAGTCAAGACAAATTAAAAATCACATTCTTATATAAATACTATCCCATTGAAAGGATGTGTATATACCTTTCTTTCATCGGATTAAATAGGAAAAGGGAATTATACCATGAGAGAGAGTGTGTGTAATGAGAATTGGAACGAGGAAAGAAACGCACCTCCAAAAGATACGGTAATAAAAAATTCATTAAAAGAAAATTAATGAATAATCAAAGATAAACAGTTTTCAGTCAGTGCCCTTTGGTCTGATTAATTAGATTCTGATACATAAGCACTAAAAAAATTTAACTGAATTGGATATTTAATAAATTGGATTTTTCAATTTAACCCTCAAGTTTACACAGATTACAAACGATAATATAATTTTGATTTTGTCAAAATTTAGGTTTCAACAATCCCCCACAAAACTCATTTTTTAAGAATATTCTATACGGAATTTATAGAAGCAAATTACTGGATATTTATATTGCACAGCGATGTAGTAGTTTACAAACTTTGAACTTCATCTAATATTAATGGCTTTAACTTGGAGGAATCAGAGTGAACTAAGTTACAACTCTGCAATAAATTCACCATGCCATTACCAGTGCATTCTTTAATGTGACCTCACTGTCACGGTACTCAATAGGTAATCATGATGGCATTAGTGAGGACAATTTCTCTTTTTATTTTTGCTGTTAATTTATTGTTGAAAACGAATTCAAAACTGACTTGATCTTTGATTGTGCAATCAAGAATCAATTCAGTCTTAATCGAGGTTTTAAAAGTAATTAGATCTGCTAAAATATTAATCCTAAGACAATAAATGTAGAAAACTAACTTTTCGTGAGAAAAGGAAGATTTAGTGAGATTGACAGTCTGTACTGCTGTTATGACATTTTATGAGAAAGATTGGTATTGTACTAGTGTATGTATAAGCAGTGGCGTAGCCAGGATTTGAGTCAGGGGTAGGCATAAATCGGATTCGGATTCTTTTTTTCTAAACGGGTCCGGATTCAAATCGCCTTCATAATATAATTACTTAAAAAATTAAAATTTATCTAATTTTAAAATAAAATATACATTCCATATAATATTAGAAAGTTTGAATTATATTCACAAAAAAATAAAAGTTTAATTTATACTTTTACATTTCATAACAATCAAATTTGTAGTCGAGTATAGTCCCATTCTTTACTTTAATCAAACAAAAAATAAATCGGTAAGATTTACCGTGAACCACTAGAAAATCATTTTTTTTTTATAGTAGAAAGTTATACACCAAGTCTAGCCACAGAAATAGTTCAAAGATTCTTCTTCCTAACCCAGACTCCTTGACCTTCACAATTTTTTTCAATCACCATTATCGTTCTCCAAAAGGTGCAAAATTGACTTAAATAATCTGAGCCAGGGGTAGGCAGAATCAAATCCAGAGGTAGGCAAGACCCATTAAAGAATCTGGTTCAAACTATATATTTTTTTTCAGGGGTAGGCAACTGCCTACCCCTGTTACACTGTAGCCCCGCCTCTGTGTATAAGTACATAGTTCATAACATGTGTTTTATTTTTTCTCCGGAGATATTTAAATTTCCTTATATATTTCCAGGAAATGAACTGTGCAAAAGAATTACTAGCCTCGCAAACATGTAAAAGCTTAGTTCATGTCTTTTTTGCTCAACGTGCCGCTTCAAAGGTACATTCCTTGCAGCCTTTTCACAATTTATTTACATGATTACTGTGATTTACAATTTTGATCAACTGTGACAGGTCCCTGGTATAACTGATATTGGTCTGGTACCAAGGAAAATTAAAAAGGTGGCTATTGTGGGAGGTGGTTTCATGGGGTCTGGTATTGCTACTGCATTGTTATTGAATAATATACCAGCAGTATTAAAGGAGATAAATGGGAAGTTCTTACAAGCTGGCATTGCCAGAGTCAGAGGTGAGAAACCTCTTTCATACATAATCTGATTGCGGAATGATTTTTAGCTTTTATAAAGCACCAAAAGCCCCTCAAAATATGCCAGTCTTTTTGTTTGTTATAGGCCATTTTATCACTTTTTTTGTGTAAATTTGTACAACTTCTATGGGCCCATCTTAGCACCTTTTTTTGTTTGTGTATAACACTTTTTTTTCTTACTATTCAAGTTTGTATTGAATCACTTTCACCATCATATTTGCAGCTTCCTGAGCATTTTTTGTTCCATAGTAATGTGGAAATTTTTTGTTTCAGCGAACTTACAAAGCCGTGTGAAGAAAGGAAATCTGACACAAGAAGGGCTTGAGAAGGCTCTCTCTTTACTAAGTGGTGCCCTTGACTATGAACAATTTAGAGATGTAGATGTTGTGATAGAGGCAAGTGTAGACTGCAGATTTATCATTTATTATTCTTTATAGCTGAACAATTTACATAACATACCCTTTATAATTATTGGATAGAAAGATTCACCTGCAACAGAACCAAACTCAATATTAATATTGTTTTTACCTGTTCAAAGTTTCTGTACCAGTCAGCTATAGGCCCGTACCAGGAAGATACGGTTGATAGTAGGTAGTGCCTTCAAGGACAGACTGAAGTTGTTTAGTTTCATTTGCATAATTAGTAATAAGGGTGAGGCTACAGTACTATGCATAGTGCAAATCAGTCCGTACTATGGATTAATTTCTCTGTTTTTAAAGTCCAAACAATCGATTCAAACTGCTCAACATGACTCCATATTAAAATGTATGTGGAGACCAAATTTACATTAAAATTTTTTTTTTTACTAGTTTAGATAGATAGAAAATCACTTGAGGTAAAGATTCTGGACTATTCGAAAGTAGTGATTTTTAACTTATATAAAAAAATAGTAAAATAATTCTAAAAATGTTAAATAGGGTTTGAGAGTTAGAGACCATGGTTGATACTTGATACATAATTTTCTGTTACATTCATCATTCTACAATAGATTTACATTACTGAAAGAAGGTAAAACTATACCCAAAAAATTTGGACTATCAACCAATGTATAAGCTACTACTATCAAGGTGCATTAGAGGAGCATATTGTAATGTATTACCCTTTTAAAAACTTGTCTATGACAGGCAGTAATAGAAGATGTTACACTAAAGCAACAGATATTCTGTGACCTAGAGAAATCATGCAACTCAAATTGTGTGCTTGCTACAAATACTTCTACAATAGACTTGGACTTGATTGGCCAGAAAACTGCCTCACAAGATCGAATAGCTGGTGCACATTTTTTCAGGAAAGGCCTCGTCTCATTAATCAGTTGTCCGTGCATCAATTGTACACTTGATTTTACTGCCTTTATCAGAAAATTTTGTACCATAAAGAAAACAGTGATTTTCAAAAATTCTAAAAAATAGTAAAAATTTCCAAAAAAAAAATGTAAAATTTCGTCTCCAAGCACATTTTAATGTGGAGATTGTATTTTGCTGTTCGGATCGACTATTTGGACTTTGAAATCGCAAAATATGAACGGGAAGTAAAACAAGAGCTTTGCTTCCCATAGTATGGTTATGGTAGCCCACCTCATTTTAACCCACTATCAGGTCAGGTCCAAACCAACCAAGTATAGATTTCACCTTATCTGTTTAAACAAAGAATATTCCTATTATCCCTACGAGTTCTTACTGCAGTAAAATGATTCATCATTTTCCATCCACAGCCCGGCACAGGTGATGCCACTTTTGGAAATAGTTCGGACCCGCAACACCTCTCCGCAGGTTGTGGTGGACCTGCTTGACTTGGCCAAAAAGATCCGCAAAACGCCGATAGTCGTCAGAAACTGTACTGGTTTTGCTGTGAATCGTATGTTCTTCCCTTACACTCAGGCAGCTTTCCTACTGGTTGACCACGGTGTCGATTTGTACAGGATTGACCATGCCATGGTTGCCTTTGGCATGCCCATGGGACCCTTTAGGTATTTTCTAATTGTGAAGATTTGTTATATTGGGGGAATTACATGTATACCCCTCAAAAATCTCAAAATTACGTCTCTCCCCTCTAAAATTCATAATATCAGATTTACCCTTCTAAATTTCAAAAACTCACAAATTTACCCAATTTATTGACTTTCTATTAAAACTCAATTTAAATTTACAAAATACCTATTTTACCCTTTATTAAAAATAGAATATGTAGTATGTGTAAGAAAAATGTTCTGTCTTCTAACTGATCAATTTCCGGGGACAAATATTAGCTGGTGATTTGCCAAGTAGCAAATTTTATTAACAGAGAAAGAATACAGGGTTCAAATGCACATTCAGTTGTGATTCTATTCCTTTTATGAAAGAGAGTTTAGTTGTAAACAATGAAGAAATTCCCAAATAATTTTTGTTTTATGTTCTTAGACTGGTTGATCTGGTAGGATTTGGTGTTGCTGCAGCAACTGCTACGCAATACCTCCGGAGTTATCCTGAAAGATGCTACAACTCTTTGCTCATTCCATCTATGCTCCAGGATAAAAGGACCGGTACTTATATGTTCTTTTATCATATGTTTTTTTGTGCACCCCAGTTCATACCAATACCGTGTTTGAAAAGTTGAATGAAAAAAGGTATGATAGTTTTTTTTTCCCATCTAAGCCTCAACTGGGCCATAATATGAACAAAATAAACTGAGCTCATCAAAACCCTTAAAAAATTCCAGTACGGGTACAACTGGTACTAAGGTCTATTGATACATTTTGCTAGGTGAAGCTTCTCGCAAGGGGTTTTACATTTATGATAACAGACAGGCAAGCATAGATCCTGAGATTGCAAAATATGTTGAAAAATCAAGGAGGTTATGTGGTTTTGCTGCCAATTCTATGGTATCTTTCAATGTTAACATATACTGTTTCTTTTCTTTCTGCCCATACTGTCCCATTCTTTGTATTATGTTTTAAGATTTCATGGATTAGTGAAACAAACACAAGACAAAGGAGATCAACCAAAAAAGACTTTATGAATTAGTGAAACAAACACGAGATAAAGGAGATCAACTAAAAAATATTTTATGGATTAGTAAATCAGTGAGTTGATGGATTTTAAATTAATTGAAGTGATGAAAATTGTGATGGATTGGCCTCTTGTAGCACTTCTGAAACTGCTTGAACAGATATGCTTTTAGCAGCAAAAGTAGGCAGGTGTATAAATATGCTGGGGGGGATATCCATATACACCTCAAAAACTTCGAAATTATGTATTTCCCCTCTAAAATTCATAATATCATATTTATTCTTCTAAATTTCAAGAACTCACAAATTTACCCAATTTATTGACTTTTCTATTAAGACTCATTTTAAATTTATAAAGTACCAATTTTACCTTTTATTATAAAATAAAAATATGTAGTCTGTGTAAGAAAAATGTTCCGTAATCTAAGAAATTGACACACTTGCCCATGACAGATTGCAGGATTAACAGATAAGGATATAGTAGAGATGTTGTTCTTCCCAGTTGTGAATGAAGCATGTCGGATACTTGATGAGCGTGTCTCGATCAGATCTCCTGACCTGGATATCGCATCAACCATGGGCATGGGTTTTCCTTCTTACAGGTTATTCATGAAAAAATAATTCTATTGTGATTCATACATGTTTTTGATAAACTGACTAGAGGTTGTTCGGGTGTTTTTACACGGACAAGTTTGTAATTTCCTCTTTTACAAGGGCATCACTGATGTTTTACTTTTCACTTTTCAGTATGGTCTCAAGGCTATAAACAAGAAAAATTCAACCTTTTCTTCTGAGGACAATGCTTTGTTGTCTTTTGACCCATAACAGATATCATATTTTTCTTTTTTTCTTTCAAATTAGGGGAGGCATACTGTTTTGGGCTGATACCATGGGAACAAATTATGTTTATAGTAGACTGATGACTTGGTGCAAATTATATGGTGGATTTTTCAAGCCATGCGATTATCTAGCAGAAAGAGCAATTAGAGGATTATCTATTGTAAGGAATCTTTTAAAAAATTATTATTATGTGTTTACAGTTTTGGTGCATGAAATAATATCCTGCATCTTTATGTTGCAAACTTCCATTGTAGCACTGAAAAAAAAATCTGACCATATGAAATCAGATCACTCCTGAAAAAACTGCACAAATCTAACCTGAAAAAACAATTCCTTCCCCAAAGATTTGAATTTTTAATTTCTAAAAAAATAAAAAAAAATCCAATACTAAGAAGGGCTTCTATGGAATTTTTTTTTTGTATTTTATTATTTTTGCAACTTACACTAATTTAAATTGAAATTGTTCAGGGAGCTCAGATTGATCAGGTGAAATCTCAGTTATAAGGGGTTTACAAAAGTTCCTCCACTGTCTTTGCTTAATTCAAATTGAAGCGAAAGGATAAGTAGAGCTGTTGCTCTTTTAGCTTTCAAAGTCTACATGATATTTTTTGGATGTAACCCAGTTATATACTGCAAACTTCCATTCTAGCACCGAAAAATCTCATCGCGCCTAAAAAAATGGATGAATAATGATGTTTCTCTATTTCAAATCACCATTTTTAGCCAAGGGCAGCTTTATAAAATTGGGTGAAGGAGGAGAAAGGAGATCTTAGTTTTAGAAGAAGTGTAAAATAGACATTTAAAATTTATAATAAAATAAAATTATAATTTCAACTTGAAAACTCAGATTTAATCAACTTATGGGGGAAATAAGAAAGGATTTCAACTTTAAATGGGGAAATTAGAAATTTCAATGTTTTAATAGGGAAATTGACTATTATGAAAGTTTTGATGGGTACACTAGAAATTTTCCCTTAAATTTAAAGCTGAAAAAAGCTTCACATTTGAGGAACAGAATGAATTGAGGGTGATTTTGATAGAGAGGAGCAGCTGGACACCACTATTTGCTCAGGGCACACAAAAGTGGACGAAATCGTAAGTGTTTATTTTTGTGTTATCAGAAGACCCGTAGGTCATTACAGTTTCCTCTCAGACAGATGTTGTTTCCATGAAAGTTAAATACAAAACTAACCCTCTGCCTGTCCCCATTACAGCACCCTCTCTACTATCAACTTATAGATTAAAACTGGGGAATGTGAAGCCTAAATGATCCCAACCATTAATTCTCCCTTTTCTTGCTAAATCATCAGCCAAATCATTCTGGCATCTTTGCACATGGAGACACACATAAGACTTATTTTCCTGTAACAACTTCCAAATTTCCAGAATTTCATCAAATGCATGCCAATCCGCATCAATAGGAGGTTGAGGACTGGAACAAATCTGAACCAGAGTGAGACAGTCTGAGAAAAAGGAACATGAGTTGAGAAAAAGGAACATGAGTTTATCCCCTTGTTACTTGCTAGAACAATTGCTTCTTTGAGGGCCATAGCTTCAGTTTGCAACGGGCAACATCCCCTGACGGCCTTTGACTTGTATAGAACCAACTCTTCTTTGTGCCACAGTACCACACCAATTCCCCCGTACCAGTCTTCTACCCAAGAGCCATCCGAATAACAGTAAAAATCATTTCGGATTTCTGACAAGGTAATTGGTTGCTGTACCCGACCCGACATCACACAAAATTGGCTGAGTAGCCCCTAGTGTTGTACATAAACTAATATAAGCAGTTTACATAATTTGAATATCTGAGAGCTAAAAATAGAATATACTTGTCGAAACAAAATAGGAAACAAAGTATGGATCAGCATTTATGATGTGCGTTCACTATAATAAGTGAATGGATGGGATTGTCTATGCCTAAAATATTTTGTTTTCTAATATAATTTGGAAAATACAAAACATGAATGCAATTTAGAGCTGTTTAATTCTCGATGATTTTAAAATATTTTGTCTCTATATAAATTATTCTCGTAATTAATTTTACATTTTTTTTTCCAATCCACTTTCCAATAAGCGCAATTAAATCAGATTGTAAATCCTTTTCGGGATAAAAATAATTAAGGATCCCTTTGGTAAAAATTTTACCTAGTTGATTATTTCATCGCACAACTGTAACTATAAATAAATCGGATCCAGATTGAACAAAAAATTCTATAAATAAAAAATAGTTTTTGAATGATATATCTTAAACAAAAAAATTCAAAACAAAATTTAAATAAGTTTGATTTCTTAACTTGCTCATAACTCATGACTCGCTTATAACTCGTTCATTAGCAACCTGCTCATGATTAACAACTCGCTCATTATCAACTCGTTCATTATTGCTCATTAACATTAACTTAATGAGCTGAGCATGAACATATCCAACTCGTTCATGCTCGTTCATTAATCAGTTCTCCCCTTAGGCCTTATATATGACAAAAATTTCAAAAATGGTGCCCACACACTAAAAAAGAAAAAACACTAAAAATATTAAAAAAAATAATTTGGTGTGTATTTTCAGTTGGCGCAATGAAAAATTTGGTGCTTGGTGTGTGTGTGGTAGAAATTGAAATTTAAAGATATAGGTGATGATTGTTTAATTTAAATTATTTAGGTGGTAACTAAAAGAATTCGGTAGATATGAAATTTCAAATTTCCGAATTGAGCATAACATCTTGCATTCACCGTGACATTACATTATCTTCCATATTTTGGTTTTGGGCTCCAAGCTGGATTAGAGGAGAATTAATTTAACACTGAGATTTTTCCTTGAATAACGCATGATAGATATTTTTCTTTTCCAATTCGGATACAGCTAGCATTCTATCTTTGTATACATCCGGGAAGCTTAAAGGATTGATATATCCTTGATTGGAAACTTAATATGGAGGATCCCACGCATCTTTCATTCTATCAATACCTTTTCTTTTTTTCTTTTTTAAAACCTTCAATTTGGCTATTTTTTTCTTTTTTTAAATCTTAATTTTTTTTTCTACCTTCCTATATCTTTTCATAATCACAAAAAAAGAATCACAATTTTTCAGCGTAAATTATGTGTGCATAGAAAACAAAAGATCAATAATTTGGGGGCAATTGAAGGTTGAATTTCAACCATATATCATGGCAAAACCAACTCAGGAGCAAATTCGTATCCTCTACATTAACTCAAAAGGAAATTTGTTGAGTTAATAAATCTCAATAGTTTGATATGTTGAAAGATTTGTTAGACTACATTACACTAACATTGAAAGGCTCTCTATGTTATAAGCAAGAGTTAAATTGACTCCGTTTAAAGTCAGTTAAGATTTATTTTTGAGTTAATGTAGAGTATACGAGGAGCCCCTTTTCTTCTCAAGTTGTGCTTCAGAAGTTTAAATAGAGGGGGAGGGGAGGGAAGGAAAGGGGCTGGAAGGGGAGGAGCTGGAAAGGAAGGGAAATTTTTTAAGGTATTTACTTGCTCCAGAAAAGCACTGCTGTGGAGAGCGCCAAGAGGGAGACTGCAACGAAGGAGATGCTCAATCGCTAGATTCTAGAGGGAAAACGAGAGAGGAAAGTGTAAAAAACGCTAGAAAAGAGATAAAATTGGTAAATTCCACTGTGGGCCCGTTTTTCCTCCGAGTACACCCCAAATTGAGGGTGGCAATGTTTGATCGCGTAGGGTGAAATGACTACCTTCTGAATTTTCCTTCACTTCCAAATTTTATTTGGGGAGCGGGTGAAACTCAAATAGTTTCCATCCCTCCCCTTTCTTTCCTCTCCGTTAACTTTAATTGGAACACAGCCTGACAAAGTTCGGATCAAATAAACTCAAAATTTGAGTTTGTATCTGAACCGTCCAATAAGTATCCGACCAATATAGTTCAAACTAAAATTCGCAGGATCCAGAATCGGATGGTGTCGGGTTCGAATTCTTATTTTTGCAACCTTAGCAGCAGCTTAATCTCCTGAAATTTTTTTATGTGACACCCAGAAAAATTCAAATTAATTAAATGACACCCGGACTCAAAAATTGAGAAAAATGACACTCCCGCGAAATGGTTTCGCGCACCAACCCTGTACGGGCTCGCATAACCAGTTGGCGCACCTCTTGGTCCGCACCATGATTTGACGCACCAGGTCCGCACAATGATTTTGTGCACCAAGAGATTCACACGGAAATTGACATACTTGCACGGATTTTAATGTACTTAGCACAGATCTTGATGCAATATGATGGTCCTTACAAAATTGGAAAAAATTGATGTGACATTCGTGCCAAATGGTCTGCATCCTAAGCAAACTCAATGGTCAAAGATGCGTCTTTGACCGGCTTGTCCCATCATTGAAAGCCTAATTTTATAAGAACCATCTGATTGCATCAAGATCCGTGCTAAGTACATTAAAATCCTTGCAAGTATGTCAATTTATGTGCGAATCTCTTGGTGCGCAAAATCATTGCCCAGACCCAGTGCGTCAAATCATGGTGCGAACCAAGAGTTGCGCCAACTGATTATGTGAGCCCGTAGAGAGTTGGTGCGCAAAATCATTTCACGGGAGTGTCATTTTTCTCAATTTTTGAGTTGGTGCGCAAAACCATTTCACGGCTTAATCTCCTCTCCTCCCGAAGGCCGAAGCTCCTAATGGAAATTAGGCCATATCAAATAAACAAGCTTTAGGGTTGCGTTTTGGGCCGGATTTTGTGATTCTCTAATTGGATCCGTTAATTAAAAACCCTGAGACTCCGGATTACTACTCTCAGGGTCTCAGTCTCTCCCTGTCGCCACCGTTCTGATCTCTCTTGCCTTGGCAAAATCGTATCGCAACTGAAGTAGGTATTCTCTCAAAAATCCCGTTCCGCCTACTGTTCCGCATATTTTTAGTGATTGTAGCCTTTTCTTGTTTTGAACTGGAGTTCTAAATCAATTTTTAGAAATATTTTCTTTCAGCTAGAGGTTGAACAAAAGATTGAAGGAGGTAGGGAGAGTTGACTGTCAAATAGGTAATCTGATTTCGCATATTTTGTACCTTTTTCATTTTAAAAAAGGATTTGGGAATATAGAAGTTGGGGGTATATTAGGTCAAATAAAGTTTTCGAGTGTGAATTCTGTGCTTTGTTATCCTTTCTATAGTTGAGGGTAATAATTTTCTTTTTATTGAAAATTATTTTCTGACCATTTCAGACAAAATAAAAAAATGTTGCCAACAATGAATGCCTCCATTTCCATCTCTTCAAACTCTTCTCCATTTTTGGCTCCTGCTAGCATCACCACACGGTATTATGTTTGATTATTTTAATTAATTCCTTTTAGAAATGAATCTCAGGTCAGTGTTTTATATAATTTTTTATTCACTGTAGTAAGTTGAGGTCTGATCATTCAAGGCGAAGCGTTGGAATTTGCAAATGTGTCAGCAGCCCTTCAACCGAACAAACAGGCATTTATTTATTTATTTTGAATTTAAACTCAAATTTTGTAGAAGATGAGGGCATTTGGTTAATATTTTTTTATTTCTCAAATCAGAGTAAGGAAAAGGCTTTTATTTTCATACAGACAAATACATTTGCTTCATTCTGGTAGTAACTAATATGACAATTGTAAAAAAATAAAGAGATCTTTCTGTGTCGACATATTCAGAATGGTTTGCATCAAGTGAAAACATGCTAACTCACATGTATGCAATGGTCTGACAAGTGAAAACAAAGTTAATGTAATCAGCTATTGTAATTGTAATTTTTGGTTTAAATTAGCAATTAGTTCCCTTGATCAACACTTTCATAACTGTATGAATAGTTTTGATTTACTTGGTACAATACATCTACTCTATCTTATTTTGAAGCTTACAAGACGAAAGTATCTCGAAATGCAAATATGGGTAAGCTCCAGGCTGGCTACTTATTTCCTGAGGTTTGCATATATGAATCCCCGTGTTCTCTTGCTCATCACATGTATATTTTAATTTTCCTTTCACTAATTAATTTTCTTCTTGTGTGGAATTAGATTGCAAGAAGAAGAACTGCGCATCTTTCAAAATATCCTGATGCCCAAGTGATTAGCCTCGGGATTGGTGATACCACTGAGCCTATTCCTGATGTTATAACAACTGCTATGGCTGAGGTGATAATTGTTCATAACTAGAAACTTTGTTCAAGTTGCATATTTTGTATATATAATTATTGTGTTGTATGCAGAGAGCACGTGCATTGTCAACAGTAGATGGTTACAGTGGATATGGTGCCGAACAAGGTGACAAGGTAATATGCTTCTTTTTTTAATCATATATTGGTTTGCAAAATAGTTTGAGAGTACATCTTTCATTGATGTTGCTTTGTTGTGTGTATAGAAATTGAGATCGGCAATTGCCTCAACCTATTATAAGGGCCTTGGAATCGACGACTCTGATATATTTGTCTCTGATGGTGCAAAATGTGACATATCTAGACTTCAGGTTACTGCCTGTTATTCTCTTACTTGTCTTCAATGCTAATTTTCTTTTACTAGAAAAAAGAAAAGAAAAGTCAAGCCCAGCCCAGCCCAGCCCAGCCCAGCCCAGCCCAGCCAAGCTAAGATATATTATTTATTTACTTATTCTTGGTTTTCTTTTTTGAAGGTTCTTTTTGGGTCTGGTGTGAAGATAGCAGTGCAAGATCCATCATATCCTGTAAGATTTCTCTTAAAACATGTTATACTTCATTGTTTGTTTACCTGATTTATGGGTGCATATGGCTGAAGCTTAAGATGAAGTAATGAAATATGATTTAGAATAAGATGTACATA
Organism: Carex arenaria; assembly: GCA_964058825.1. Lineage (NCBI taxonomy): Eukaryota > Viridiplantae > Streptophyta > Magnoliopsida > Poales > Cyperaceae > Carex > Carex arenaria. Next base: position 263,466 of record CAXKVW010000006.1, on the reverse strand, counting down.
ATAAAATGGATTTTATCTTCCTTCTTTGTGCTACCCTTGTGGTAACTTAATATTATATTACTTTTAATACAGTTCGTTGAGTTGATCTTTATTATGGTTAAGTTGATCTTTATTTTTTGCTCCATTTTTATCTTGCATATTTACATTTTGTTTGCAATTGAGGCTTCACACACAATTCAGGCTATTGGTAGCATGACAACAACATTTTTTTTTACCTGCATGCTTTTTATATCATTCTCATTTTCAGGCCTATGTGGATTCAGGTGTTATCATGGGCCAAACAGGCCAGTATGATAACCAAAGATACAAAAACATCGAATACATGCGATGTGACCCGCAGAACGGCTTCTTCCCTGATTTGTCGTCAATCTCAAATGCTGATGTGATATTCTTCTGCTCACCTAACAATCCAACGGGCTCGACTGCATCAAGAGAACAGCTTACGCAGCTTGTGCAATATGCCAAAAAAAAAGGATCAATTATAATTTATGACTCAGCCTATGCCATGTATATCTCTGATGATAGCCCGAAATCCATATATGAAATTGATGGAGCAAGGGAGGTGAGATTTATTATTCCTTTTGATGCTTTGCACTTTTTTTTGTTTATAGTGAGACTACGGTACTATGCATAGCACAGATTGGTCTGTACTACAGATCAATATTTTCGTTTTCAATGTCCAAATAGTCAATTTGAACTGTTCAACTTCATTTCCATATGAAAATGTACCTGTAGATCAAATTTTACATTTTTTAGAATTCATTTACTATTTTTTAAGATAGGTAGAAAATCTCTACTTTTGAATGGTTTAGAATTTTTAGATCAAGTAATATTTTTATGTATCTAAAAAAAAAGAGGAAGGTTCCAATACCTCATGCCTTTCATACCTCATCATATCTCACATTTTATATCTTCATTTTCAAAGTCCAAACTATCGATCCGAACCGCTCAACATGATATCCATACTAAAATATGCTTGGGATGAAATTTTATAATTTTCAGAATTCTATTTTTTAAGATAGGCACAAAATCACTGCTTCTGGACCGTTCAAAAACAGTGATTTTGTACCTATTTTGAAAAATAGTAAAAAAAACTCCTAAACTTATAAAATTTCATCCCCAAGCATATTTTAGTATGGATATCATGTATGGATATCATGTTGAGTGGTTTGGATCAATAGTTTGGACTTAAAAAATAAAGATATAAAATATGAGGTATTAGAACCCTATAGTAAAAAATTCTAGAAAATGTAAAATTTGATCTACAAGTACATTTTTATATGAAGATCACATTGAACGGTGCAGATCAATTGTTTGCACTTCAAAAATGGAGATATTGATCCATAGTACAAACCATTATGTGCTATGCATAGTACCACAGCCTCACTCTTTGTTCTTATTTTAAATTATTGCATCAGCCATCTTTTTATTAATGCAATTTGTTAATTGTTAGTTCACAAGATTGTATTACTTTTACTCAGGTTGCAATAGAAACGTCGTCTTTCTCGAAATATGCTGGTTTTACTGGTGTGCGTCTTGGCTGGACAGTGGTGCCAAAGGAACTTCTCTTCTCTGATGGGTTCCCAGTGGCCAAGGATTTCAACCGCATTGTATCTACTTGCTTCAATGGTGCATCCAACATTGCTCAAGCCGGCGGCATTGCTTGTCTTTCTCCCGAGGGGTTAAAGGTTGGCATGTAGATTTACTGTATATTTTCATTTAAACCGCAGCATGTAGATTTTGGTTATTTCTATCTTGTAGAGTACAAATAGTGTTTATAGGGTTATGGGTTTTAGGAGGTAGACATTTCTTTTTTAAACACCACACATGATATTTTTTAGGGTTTAGGAGCATGCATGACCCTTCATTTATTGGTTTTTGCCAGTTACATGGATGCATTCCTTGGTTTTTTGGAAATACCCAAGGATTTGTCATATTTTCTATTGTAACCAAGCATCTGTTTTGTGCCAAATAATTCTGAAGGATCAAAATCATAATTTCATTTTACTTTAAAGCTCATAGTAGGGGCAAAAATTGTCGATGTATCTCAGAATAATTTACTTTTGCAATTATGAATTCAATTTAGTGAAAATTGCAAATTCTTTTAGGATGAATATTAACAACTTTTCAAGTATAAAATACTGGCTGTAAGTTTTACAAAACTCTTTCTTCTTTCATGTGCTTTTGCAATTTAACCCAACATTTGAATTTTTCTAGGCAATGCAAAGTACAATCAATTTCTACAAGGAAAACACCCAAATAATCATGGATACATTCACCAAGCTTGGATTTAATGTTTATGGCGGTAAAAATGCACCTTACGTGTGGGTCCATTTCCCTGGCCGGAGCTCATGGGATGTGTTTGCCGAGATCTTGGAGAAGGCTAATGTGGTCACCACACCAGGTAGTGGGTTCGGACCGGGCGGTGAAGGATTCGTTAGGGTTAGTGCTTTTGGTCACAGAGAGAATGTTCTTGAAGCTTCTAGAAGGATGAGCCAGCTTTACAAGTGATGGCCACCTAAGCAAGCTCAAGTTATTGTTTGGTGGAGCCAGCATAGCATAGCATAGTGTGGGTGATTGCTTGAGATAAATTATTGAGAATTAAATAAGAGATTCTGTTTTGCATTGATTAGTGACTTTTGGTAAATTAGGATTTGAGCAGTTATTCGAAGGAATGACTTTCTATTTATGACGGATGTGTTCGCTCATTTGAGCACAAGTTATTGTTTCTAATGGCTATGCATGGTTTAAAAGCCGATTATTGACTGCAACTTGAAGCAAAGTATAATAAGCTTCTTCAAGTTTTATGAAACTAGAGATATTAGCTCAGATATCATCTCAATTTTGTGCTGAATATATTAACTCTGTATAGAGATATTTTCAAGAATATAAATAAATATTGCATGCAAGAAAAAAATTGAGATTTAGGGTTTAGGGTTTTTAAATGGTCCACAAACTGAAAGATGAATTGTATAAATATAAGACGGTAAATTATTTTATCAGGTTTTAGTTTAATTGTGTCAATTAATACATACTAAGTTAAAATTAATAATGCAGTAACTATAATTTAGTTTTATTTGTTTTGTTTTGTTTTCTTCAATGCTGCCTCTAATAAATATTTTTATGCAACATCTTGATCCACCCACAAAACATTGATTGAACTTAAATTTCTCTCGTCAATTTGATAGTGTTTATCGGATTGTAATAAATCAGTTGTGGTTTACATGATTTCTTTCTGACAAATAATTGTTAGACTTTGAAAATGATGTTATTCCCTAATACGGACCAATATGTGCTATACATAATACCAGTGTTGTTAAATGCGGCCGGATGGCCCGCATATGCGTTTGCAGTCGAAAACCGCATGAAAATTTTCATGCAGTCCTATATATGCAGTTCTGCATATACAGTAGTCCACATAAGCACCTCATATTGTTATACAGACCAGTAGACCACATTATTCCATGTAGTCCATACAAATGTTTATTTTAATTAATTAAAAAAATATTATTATTAATAAAAAAAGGATCGGATGTGTAGTAAAACCTGGACCCAATTCTTTATACTTATCCGGACACAAATCTAGTTAAGTCAAGCTTCTCATAGTTCATGCAGCTTCTTTTATAGGCTTTCAAAAAGCTTCGTTCTTTTATTTTTAAGAGTTGGGACTAAAGAAAAACAAATATACCGGTTACTCCAGAGTCCAGACGGACGCTTTGGGTGAAATTCACGTGAATTCAGTATTTATATTATTTTATTACTAATTTGGGCTGAAGGATTTGAGTAGCTGAATTATGGCTCATTATTGGCGATTGGCTACAAAGGACTTCAAATTAAAGCAGTTGTTGGATATTAATTTATTATACTTATACATGTAGTATAAAATACACGCATATAAATATATATCTGAATTCTCATTTTAAAATCCGCATATATAGATCTGCATGAAAATCCGCATATGTAGCCGCATACCGCATATGTGGTATGCAGTGGCCTTCCACATGCATGAACAAAACCGCATTTAACAACATTGCATAATACCGTAGCCTCACTCTTTACTTGATACTGATTTCAACCTATAAGAAAAGGTATCAGTAATGAAAATGATAATTTCAGATTGCAATTCGTACATATTTGTTGAATTAGGATTGTTCATTGATAATTCTAAACCTAATTGATTGTTTGACTGTTTCTGTTCGATCTAATTGAGCATGTTAACTTGTATAAAAATTGGTTTCACAGCTGAGAGTTGTAAACAAGGGGCTGTTCAATGATGGTAGGAGATCTCCAAGACTAATAATCGTTGAATAGTTCAGCGTTTCTAGACAGGTAAGAAAGCTGAATAATTCAACATTTATGGTATGAAATGAGATTGGGGAGATTCAATTGTATAGGTTTAATTATTTCTAATGCTATGAATAGAAAAATCGGGGAGATTTGAGAACAAAAATTGCGAGTTTTGTTGAATATTCTTATCATTTCTTTTTGCAGATAAAATTAATAGAAGTCTCCTTGCTAATTGTATATTTGAGCATCAGATTCCAATACTGCATTACAGGTACAGTAAATGCATAAAAATCTCTTTCTTTTTTAAATTTGTTTTTTTCCCCTAGGCAGTAAATAACAATAGAAGATACAAAGTTAAACTGAATATATGAGAAATTTACAGATAAGTAATTGGTACAATGATGTTTCCGGGATATTATGTTCACCAACTTCATGTGATGTTGCTTTTATTTATAGCATTTATTATATCACATATCATTAATTTCACAGAAGAAAAAATGTTGTGCTCGAGCATGATTCAATGATTTCTTCTCTGGTTAAAATTATAAACTAACAATCTTTAATACCTCTTGCTTGCATGAATATTAAAATATAAAAAAAGCAAAAAAAAAAAAATGCATTACACACTTGGTACCTCCAGGCTCCAGCAAACATCTGGTCCTGGTACTAACTAATTTTATCTAATACAACACCTTTTGATTTAAAGTTTTTGTAAAATACGGTACATCAGCCATTAAATTAAGTTTTTGTAAAATACGATACATCAGGCCGGTTTCGACCGATCCCCTGCTCATCTCGCCTGGTCCCGACATGGGAGCCCGGTTTGAGCAGGTTTCGGCCTGGAACTATTCATTGTGTTTTAGGGACTGGCTTTGGTTCGGACTTTCTTCATGACTTCGGTCTGGCTCGGGTTAGAGGTCCGAGGCCGAGTCTATTCATAGTTCGAGGCCTGCCTTTATTGTGGGCCGTCGGTACATGGCCCCATCAACGGTACATCAGCCATTAAATTTTGTAACTTTGAGAGCGTGAAGCTGTTGATTGAACAACTATTTGACTGACTTGAGATATGAGAAAAGGCCTATCGCAGATCAGGAACAAACCACAAAGAGCGAAGAACAAAAGGAGACCACAATTTTTCTGTCTTGCCATCTTCAATGTTATATCTGCAAGGCATGCAATTTGCATATAAAAAATAGACGCAATTTCCTCTCTCTCCCGGAAAAGATCTGGAATTGATAGAGAACCCATCGATCGTATCCAAAAACAACATTTGATCACCAATATTACTTATCTTGACCCAACCAACAAACAGGGCTATTTCTTCCATCAAATACTAGTTTATAAATATGAAAGGCAATTTTTTCAAAATCTCTCCGTCTCTCCAAGTTCAAAGACTCTAATAAAATTTCTCCAGCTGACTCAACTAGGTACTTAGTTTTGTCAGCAAAAACATCATCAGGAGGTGGTATCTTGTATAACTTTTTTTTTGTGGAACTATCAAAAACATATGTAAAGTAATACTCATTTGACAAAAATAACATCCCTCTGAAATAACAGCTAGAATAGATAGATCGAATTTTTAATAAAATAATCCAGTCATTGTTGTCTCGATCATAGAATGCCAGAGAATCATTCTTGGTTGTAAAGTACTGTTGCTCAACAACAATAACATCCTGACTGTGAGTTGGATTGGTGCCAGTACAAACTAGGCAAGGCCTAAAAAAATGTAAATGGATTGAATAATATATCGACCGATCATTTAGAAGAAGACTACCATGACTTGGTCCTAGTCTCATGCAGTGCTTTCCATTGATCAAATTTCTTTTCTGAATATAGTACCGGTTTCGCCTGAAAAGGAAGCATGAAAATGTAGTCCATTTATGATATGGGAGCCCGGTATGTGCTCGATAAGCCAAGGGAGTTGAGGGGGATGGTCAGAGAGAGGAGCAGAGGAGCACCATGTTTTGCAAATAACACGGAATTTAACAAAATCAGAGAGATTAGGAAGCTTTTTAGACACCAGGTTGATGAGTTCGCACAATCTCAAATTAGTTGTTTTTTCTTTTGTTAGTTATCACTTTCATCACTATCTTAAAATTAACTATAACAATATGATACTCTTAATTTAACTTTTCAATTAATAACCTTTACAACCAACACAGCATATAAACTTATATTTTTAAATTCTTTTAAGTAATTTACTCCCAATGTCAACCAAAAAGTGTCATGAGCAAACTATACCTCTCAATCTTAAACTCAAATGTAAAATCCTATGGATATATCAATTATAAGACCAAATAATTCACTCAATCCAAAAAATCAACTGACAAATTTTATTTAATTTTTAATAAACTAACTTTAATATTTTTATTTTGGATAAGTTTCTGATAATTTGAGAAAAGTTTGTGACATTGATTGATTCAACTAGTAATTTTCATCCATAAGCAACGATTACACAATAATTTTGTTTTACACAATTTAGGAAGTTATAAAATTCATTAAAATGATAAAGACTTAAGGATTGCTGATTGGCCACTGCTTTCCGCATATATAGGTCCATTCGGAAAAAAATTTTTGATAGAAAATCATGAAAAAGAAGAGAGAGAAATAGAAAGAGTATATAAATTGTATTATTGATAGAAAGACCGGTATAAATTCTACCGATTCTAAAAATTAAAAGACTTTAGATCGGAGATATTCTACCGTTCCTAACACAAATTTTTAAAATAGAAATATTGATATACAGTACAATCCAGCTATTGAAAAGAAAAAAAGCAAGAGCACTATGTGCTATTCATTGATATACAGTACATGTCAACATCACTCATATCAAGAAAATTTCCAAACCACGCACTGTTCTAAAATTGCTCTAAAGACTAAAATATGGGTTAGGAACGGTAGAAATTCTACTGGCTTAAAGTCTTTTGAATTTTAGGATCGATAGAATTTGTATCGGTCTTTCTATTAATAATACAATCCATGTACTATTTCTGTTTCTCTCTCTTTTTTTTCATTATTTTCTACCAAAAAAAAAATTTCCGGTCCATTCCTACTCCCCACTTCCTCCAAATCCTGTCAGGTATTTGACCTGGTAGAATGAGATCCGGACCGTATATTTTAGCATGATGTGAATTTGAAAGAATTTTGTACATCTAAGACAAATCAGGAAAAAAAAGTTGCTCAGCTGGTAGTTTCTCAGATAAATACGGTACCTGAGAGATACTCTTTTATTGCTTCATACAGTATCTTTTTTCTTAGGTGAAATGAAATTGTACCTTTATGATGGCAGGATACCTACTTATCTTTTTTCTTTTTCTGAACTGGCTTATAAGTATGTGATATTTCTTTCATTTAATGATATAGCAAATTTTAGGAAATTCAAGGAGAAAATGGTCTCTCAGAATCTTACTGCTTCCAGTAAAAAGGTAAATATTTGAATGATTTTGGTTAACGTAACTTTTATACTTTGGGATATGGTTTATTTTTATATTCATATTCCCACACAACAGATGAACTTTTTGTACCTACAAGTTATATAGAATATACTGTTGTAATCTCAAGTTCATGTTGGTTACCTTGGTATCAGCAAAGTGCAACTACATTTCTGGAAGGTGGTGAATATTTCATAATATTAGAATATATTTCTTCAATTGCAGCACTAATAATTATACTTTTCTATGTTTCATTGTTTAATTACTTACATTTTATTATTTAATATATTAACATCAGCTACCAGAAAACTACATGGAGAATCTTTGTGCCAACATCAAGGTCAGTTACCTTCTTTTGTTCATTTTTCTTATTTACCATTGTAATTTATATTCATATGGGAACTGTGCTTATATTTTGAGAAGAGTGAGTCTATGGTGCTATGCATATCACGGGTTGATCCGTAATACAAATTAAAATTTTCATTTTGAAAATTTTAATGGTCGATCCGAACCGTTCAACATGATCCCCATATGAATATCTACTTGCAGACCAAATTTTATGTTTTTTACAAATATTTAACTATTTTTTAAGATAGGTAGAAAATCACTTGATCTGAAAATTATGGACCATTCAAAAACAATGATTTTCTACCTATCTTAAAAAATAGTAAAAAAATTCTAAAACATATAAAATTTGGTTTGGAAGTACATATTTATATGAAAATCATTTTGAACGGTTAGGATCAACCGTTAGAATTTAAAAAATGAAAATATCGATCCGTATTACAGACTAAATCGTGATATGCATAGTACCATAGACTCACTCTTTTGAGAATATACCTTTATTGAAATAGGTAGGAGACAGATGTGAGGTGGAACCGGGTGCAAAGAGGGGAGTTGTAAAATTTGTAGGCAAAGCAGAGGCTTTGGGGCCCGGATTTTGGGTCAGGATCCAATATGATGAAACATTAGGGAAGCATGACGGCATGTGAGTTGACTTTCATTTTCTCTCTTTATTAGCTTAAGTTAACACAACTTTTACTTGTATTCTAAGCCACCGTAAACTTTTGAAGGGAAATTGCCAAAAAAAAAAAAAAGTAGAGGGAGAGTTGACTTTTCTTGGCGGTTACTGCCAAACTTTAAAAAAAAAAAAAAAAAAGGAAAAAGGAAGGAAAAAAAGAGAGAGAATTTACTTCAATTAGGTGAAAAGGGCAGGGAGTGTGCAATTCTTCTATAAGATTTTATTTCGAAAATAATAAATTATCATATTTTTAGTTTGTTGTTTTTCAAAAAGGAGGGGTGAGGTCTTTTTTTGTCAGTGGTCCTCTTCTTCTCTATCTTTTTTGTGCTCACATCTTTAAATAATATTATGTTCATGTGGAGTAAACTATAGTACATTAGAGCATCTCCAACTCACAAATTCATTAAAATTTATTACTGTTACCAACTAGACAATAGAAACTAAAGTTAATTTTAATTTCTTAACTCCTCTATCCGAGCAATTGCTTTTTATTGTTTTTAACTCAACAGCAATATTTTTTTTATTTGACAGCGAATAGAAATTAGAAGTTTTCCCAGCGTATTCAAAAGAAAATATTTTCTTTATAAGCAAATTTGTTTTATTAGCAATTGATCCACATTCTAACAATTCAAATAAAATTTGTCACATAGAATTAGCAACTCCAAAATAATTACCAATGTAGATGCTCTTACACTATCTTTTGAAAGATAATTTTATTATAAAAAGTTATCCTATGGAAGTGAAGACATGTAGTGTTTATAACACTGTTTTTCCTGATGAATTATTATTACTGTTGGTGTAAGAAGTATTTTTAATTTTGTAGGGTAAAAGGTGTACGGTTTTTCCAGTGCCCACCTGCACATGGTGGTATAGTTAGGCCTGACAAAGTCAAGGTCAAATTTGTTGAGCTTTACTTTTTTTTTTCTCTCTTTATTACTATTGTTTGTTGGGAAAATTAGTTATATGTCATATAAAATCTTCAAATCTGAAAAATGCTATTACAAAACTATAAATTTGAAAAATGCCACTCTAAACTTAGTTAATTCATAAATTTGCCACAAATACACATTTTTTATATTTTTTTTAGTAAAAAATTAACTGAAAAATGCAGTTTTGAGATACGTATAATGAGAAGTCTGAAGGGTATATAGTGAAATACAGAAATACGTATCTCAAAACTGTATTTTTCAGTTAATTTTTAGTAAAAAAATATAAAAATTGTGTATTTGTGACAAATTTAAGAATTAACTAAGTTTAGAGTAATATTTTTCAGATTTATAGTTTTGTGATGGTATTTTTCAGATTTAAAAATTTTGGAGTGGCAAATAACCAATTTTCCCTTGTTTGTTTGTTCATTTTGTTAATGCACACGTTTTGTCATTTTCAATTGATTTTCCCCCACTTTTATATCTAATTAATGGTATCTCAGATAGAGAATATCTAAGATTGGATACATTTTATGCGAATTGAGTATTTCTTTTCCCCATTAATAGGTGGGTGACATCCCAGATTCCCAGAGAGAGACCCTTTTGAAGAGGAAGAAATCTAATCATATAAACATGAAAATGATTGCTCAGTCTCTGCATTAATTTTTCTTCTTTTTGTTTTTTGTTTTCTTTTGTCCACTGTTTAAGTCTTTTATTTTCAGATTGGTCATTTAATTTGTATGGTTTGCTTGTGTTAGTTTGAAAGCAGTGCTGCAATTCTTGTATTTTTTCTTCTCAAGAGGAAAAAAAAATGAATGTTATGTTGTGGAAAAACATTTGACGCATTAAAGGAAAAAAAAATATATGATTTTCATCTAGGATGAATTTTGATTAAAAAAAATTTGACTAAAACCATCAACATAAATTCATAATTCTTAAAGTAACTCAAATTTTAAGTTTGGATCCGAATAGTTTGATTAGAATCTGCACAAATATTAAAGGACTGGTGAATTTTGATTTGGAATCTTTATTAAATGGTTTATTGAAGTAAATACCATAAGGGAAAAACTAGGATTTTTTTATAAAATGTAAATAAAAAAAGAAAATCACAAAACAATTAATCTCCAAATTACAAAAATCATAAGAACTAGAATTTATTTTCGATTACTTATTTGGTAACCGGAAGTTTCGTTTGGTTACCCCTTTTATACAAACGACCATATCACGAATCCCACTGATAACCAAAAAAAATTGTAACAAGATAGAATTTTCGGTTACTACGGATAACACAAAAAAAATTAGTAACCATATAGAATTCTAGGTTACACAATTTTTTTTGTTTTTGGAACCTTATAGAATTTTTGGTTTCCATAGTTTTTTTATTGGTACCATGGGATCACGGTGTGAGATGGTGGGGTGTGGCCATTTGTACAAAGGGGGTAACCGACAAAAATTTTGGTTATCAAAGGTGTAACCGAACAAAATTCTTAGTTCTTATGTTTTTTGTAATTTGAAAAGTAATCAATATGTTTTGTGATTTTTTTTATTTACGTTTTATAAAAAAAAATCTGAAAAACTAGCTTTTGCTCAAACTTCTTGATCCTTTAAAAGTCAAAATTGACTAAAAAGGTAAAGGTACTTGCTAAGGGCCTGTTCGGCGGACCATTGGGAATGGGAATGGGCACGTGAATTAAACTAAAAATTACTGTTCACATGGGAAAAAAAATTTAGTTGAACTGAATTTTTTTTTCACACGGGAACAGTAGAGCGGCCGAACACGCCCTAAAGTAGTAAAGCTGCTACTAGCACAGTCTTTGATGACACATAAAGTAAATATTATAAAAAAAAAAAAACTGATTTGATAACCATCCTTATCAACTCACTTTCTAAACATCTTTATTAATTTTTCATGGATTTTAGAATACATGATACGCTAATGTATACATTTTTTGATGCACTCAATTATTTCAATTAATCCGTAATTGTCGACAGAGCTATTTTGATATTCTGTACTCGTTTTTCAAATCCTTAAACCATTATATCCATGCACATTTAGCTATTGCCTCAATGCATGATTTCTTATTCATTTTCTTTCTTCTTTTTTTCCCAAAAGTTGACCACAAAAAACAAATGAGATAGTTTAGGGAGTGAGAAATTGAAGGTTGTCTATGATTTCTACAAAAAAAAATCAATAATAATAAACAATAGTGTTGAGGATTTAAATGTCTTTATTTTTTATTCTCCATCATATTTTTATTTTTAAAAATTTTATTACTATAAATTTAAAACTTAAAAGTCAAAATAAAACTGTTGAATATGATCTACATCATTTTATCTATGCATGTGTAAAAAATTATGATATTTCAACTTTGTTTTGGTTGTCATCAAGAATTTGTAAAAAAATGTACTAATTTGAATAGTTTCTAGACATTAATTTTTCAACTTATTGATTCACATAAAAACAAAATCGAAATGTGATAATTTTTTATAAGTACATGGAGAAAATAACATAGATCACTTATAATGGTTTTATTTTGATGTTAATGATTTAAATTTTGAGTTTTTAACGTTTTAAAGATAGAGATATAGTGGAGACACAAAAAATAGAGACATTTGAACCCTTCTCAACAATTGTATATAGTTTTTAGTAGTAAATTAAGACACACATTGACACTATCTGCGTAAGGAGATACTTAAGGAAACAAACAAATTCAACTTGCAATCAAGTTTAGAAAAAATAATCCAACATAAAACAAAGAAGTAATAAATTCAACTCAAAGAATAAAATTCGTAATAAATTCAATAGCTCGATTACAGTCTGATTTTGTATTTTACCTTCCTCCTCACAACAACCACCTAAACATTAATATTACTTTCAACTATTTTTTATGTTATCAAAACACACTTAATACATTCTCAAAGACAATGATGTGAAACATCAAATATATTAATTCTATTTATTTTAACAATAATACTAATTAATATGGCACATTTCTTTGCACGTTATTTTCATCACGAGTCGTTTCGATTTTGGACAAAAGAAACATCAAAGTTTTTTTTTTTGAAAGTTAGTGGCTTTAAATGCCAACTAACAATTTCATTGATAAAAAAAAAACGAACTTACAACGAGTCAAATGACTCCCCAATACAAAATCTAAATTTTTATTCTCACAAAATTCTCCAAATTACTCTAAATAACTCTAAAATTCTAATCTCACTTATATACACTCATAATTACTCTATTACCTTAAACTCTATAGCTCTCTACGACCAGATCCGCTCTTTCGACCGACGCCACACTCCGACGTCCTGATCTATTCACCCGTGCTCCGATCGAGACGACGTAGAGACTCAATACTCCGAGCTCCGACGATACCGCACTCTCGGCTCCGCTCGGCTTCGGTCCCTCCCCTCTCTCATTTTTCTCTTCACTCAAGAAAGTAGAGCCGTGAGAGAGGGTAGGAGCTATATCGGATGTGAGATTTAGAAGAGTGAGAGAAACGAATTAGAAGAGAAAAAGTAGTGGCGACTAGAATTTTGAGAAGAAAAAGAGGAGAGGAAGGACTAAAGAATAATCTTAACATCAAAGTTATATAGCACATATTTTGAACTTTTATAACTCTGAATCACTTCAATTAAAATTTGTACGTACAAGAGAGTCAAATACAAAAGTGTATCAATTTGAAGCGTCAGGGACGGTTGACACATTGTCAGCATTGTGTTTTTTGTGCCGTTGAAGGTTGGAATTCATATCACCTTTAGATCCGAACCGTTTAATCAGAATCCATACGATCCGTACATTTCACATTGAATAGGATTGATTTGGATTCCGATCAAACGGTTGTGATTCAAACAGAAATATTCGGTTGTGATCCAAACACAAATTTCGGCGATCAAAGGTCAACGGGATTGGAATAAATCTGATTTAAAGCGTGTCAAACGATTGATGTGTCCGAGACGATTGACACATTGTCGACAATGTCTTTTTGCGCCGTTGAAGCGTTAAAACACGTCTGAACAAATGATTGAAATCTTGTATCCTCGACAAAGTCAAAGCAGATCTTGGTACAGAGACAGGAGATCTTGCCGATTTTTTTATTAATAAGAAGAAAAAAAATCGACAATGGTGAAATAATTCAGTAGATTTTGAGGTTTAGGAATTTCGTAATAGTTTATAATGCCCAGCTGACTGTTATAAACTATAACGTTCAAATTAGTAGTTAATTAAACTCTTTTGACCACTTGATTTTATACTAAATTAATTCGAAATTTTAAAATTTTCACATGTAGACGCATTATTCATAAGGTAAAAGGATTTCAACAGTTTGAATTTTTCATTCGAAGTTAATACAATAAATTTTAGAGTTAAGAGTACAAAGATGCTTGATACTCCTAGGAGCACCCTAGTTCTACTCTCTCTCTCTCTCTCTCTCTCTCTCTATATATATATATAAAGCTACAATTATTTGCAAATTAAAGTGGGTGTTTTAATTTGAACTCATATCTCTATTTTCAAAGTTCAAATAGTCAATCCAAACTTCTCAACATGTTCTTCATATTGAAATGTGCCTGGATATCAAATTTTATATTTTTTTGGAATTTTTTTACTATTTATTAAGCCACTTTGAAAATCTGAAAATCCAGGTGAACAATAAAAATTTCTGGACCACCGGATCAGTGATTATGCGATAAGATAAGACATGAGAGACATTATGCAATGAGATTTAAAATAATATATATATTTGAATTTACCTAATGAAATGAGATTTAAAATAATGGATTTGGCAATGTGTCAAATCTCTATTCCGTTGCACACATGCACCGTGACACCAATTGTCACCATCCTGATATGTCTATTTTATAGTAAGATGCTAACTGCTAATAAGAGCCAAGAAAGAGCGACAACTGACATGTGTCCCATTGCTTAATTAGACACCACCTCGTTAGATTTTTTTTTAGTTAATGTTTTAATGAAAGGGGTCATATCATTAATTAATATCTGATCTAAATCATTAATTTTGTCATGCATTAATCAATTCAATTAGACGTAGTTCTCGTCATCATATCAAATTAAAAAAAAAAAGGGACCGACTAACAGTACCCGCCTAACAGTCCCCTAAACGTCCCCGCGCTAAATGACAAAAGAAATGCAACGGGGGACCACACCCTATGGCGCCAGCGCCAGCGCTACGAGATTTGTTCAAATTAAATTCAATACTAACATTGATAGTATTCATACCTACAAATTTATGTATTCATCCCCGTTATATATAATATATAATATGTAGTACTAGAGACGTCCATTACTTTTTTGGGAAACAGTACCCCGCGCTAAATGACAAAAAAAGTGCGACGGGGGACCACAACCTACCGCGCCAGCGCCAGCGCTGCGAGACGGCTGTAATCTTTGTTCCAATTAAATTCAATACTAACATTCATAGTATTCATATCTACAAAATTGTGTATTCACTCCCATTATATATATATTATATAATATGAGGTACTGGAGAGGTCCATTGCTTTTTGAGGACAACTTTATCACCGGTATCACGTTTAGTCAATTCTTTCAAATTAATTCATATCACAAATTTGAAATATTCATATATATACAGAAATATGTGACTGGTAACCACAATTTGAAAACCATGTTAATTTATTATTATTAAATTGACAATCTTATCAAGTATTCATATCCGACAATTGAAGTATATGTATTGGTTAAAAATCGTATTAAATTGACAATCTTATCAAGTATTCATATCCGACAATTGAAGTATATGTATTGATTAATAGTCGTATTAAATTGACAATCCTACATTTGTAATTAGTATTCATACGTAACTGATTAAGTATATGTATTGATCAAGTACACATATATCAATTTACTTAATTTCAAACATATAATAGTAACAACAATCATAGTAACGAAAAACCCAAAGTATCACATTTAAACTAAGAAAATATAACAACTAACATAACATTTGACAATTAAAGATTAATTGGAAATGACACGTCAAATATTAGGTACAAATCGTAGATCGTTGCGATCATCAACAAGCATCCGAAACGCAAGCAGCAGGCGCTCCTTCTTTATCATGTCCTGATGTTGAAAAAAAAAACATAAATAGTTAAAAAGAAATGAATTATACTTACAAATGTGTACTATAGCTACAAAAACAGTACAAAATAATATTCCAATGAATATTACAAAAATGGATAAACTCTTGTTCTGTATTCATACTAAAACTAAGTAAATATTCATACTTACTCTTATAAAGTATTGACTCTGTAATTTTCAAAGGTATCATTACTATAAAATACCAAAACTGAATAGTATTGATATTGAAACATCTTAAGTATTCATACTTAAAATACTAAAACTGAATAGTATTGATATTGAAATATCTTAAGTATTCATACTTAAACGTATTAAGTATTCAATGTATCATTACTGTAAAATATTCAAAATGAAAAGTATTCATACTAGAACCTATTAAATATTCATACTAAAAGTTACAAAGTATTCCTTCTATATCTTTGAAATTATTAATAATTGGCCTATACATATACAAAGTATTAAAACTTAAATTCTGTGACTATTCAAACCTGATCAAAGTCAAATGGAGCATTCCTAGAGAGACAGTCCATAATACGAATAATGAAGATGGCACAATCATTTGAACCTTCCTGTCTTGGGCACTCCATCCAATTGTACTCAACATCGTTCCATGATTCATCTCCTGAATTGAAAAAAAAAACATTACCATTCAATGTAAGCCAAAAATTCATACAAGTATATTGATGATTTCATACAACTAAATTAACTGATACTCACCCAATCTCCATGACAAGAAATATTTCACCCAATGCAGGGTATTAATGTGTGGTGAAAGCCAATACGAATTCTGATCTTCATCAAACAAGGAGTTGTAGAGAAGAATTCTTTTGTTTTTCAAATCGACTGCTGCCAGAATCCAATGTTTCAAAGCACACAAGGGTACAAAGAGCCATTTTGCCATCTGAAATTGTTCAGAGAACAAATTTGGCTGTGCTGGAAATAATTTCATAAAGCAATTTGAAGGGCCAATGTCCTACAAAATAATACACAAAATTATTCATAGTTACTATTATAATGTATTCACACTAACTTACAAAAGTATCATTGCTTTAAAATGCTAAAACAGAAAGTGTACATATTATGCTTTCAGTTTAATTGTATACTCAAACCACAAAGTATTCATACTAAAACTTAGGCAATATTGATAGTGGAACATTTGAAGTATTCATACTTAAAAAAAAGATGTATTCATATACTAAAATATATAACATTCAAAGTATTCATACTAAACAATGTAAGTAATCATGTAAAAAAATGTAGATATTCATACTAAAAATGTGTGATTAATATAAAAATGCATACTATAGTAATTAAAATATTCATACTAAAACCATGTAAATATTCACATATTTGTAGTAAAAGTATTATTTAACAGAAAAAAAAAATTTATGCTTTCAGTTTCATTGTATACTCAAACCACAAAAGTATTCATACTAAAACTTAGGCAATATTCATAGTGGAACATTTGAAGTATTCATATTAAAACTATGTAAATATTCACATATTTGTAGTAAAAGTATTCATACCAATGTTTTGCCAGACAAGTAGAACCACTCTTCATTGTTTTTCACTGGTGTGTCATGCTGGAGGAGGAAAGCAGCAATCTCAACAACCTGCAATTATTCATAAATAAAATATTCATATCTTCATAATCAACAACTAATAACTATGTTGTCAAAAGTCCTAATAATGAAGTTGCAAAAGTATTCCATACCTCAGGTCCAATATTGTTATTAGAGTATACTAAATTCCTGAAATGATCTGGAAGCATAAACAAGTCAGCAGCATTGTTCCTGAACGGGTAATCTTCATCTGAAATAGTCCCGTTAAAGTATCGGGTAACCCACTCATCCAGGATGTTACTCACAGTATCACTCACGAGATCCCTGTTTTCATATTGCCAAGCTTTTCTTGCCAATGGAAGTTTATCAGTCAATTGCACAACATCTGGATCTATGAACAAACTATCATTGCAATAGTTCCAATCAGTATGATCCTCATGATATCTGAATGGCACTCCTTTAATCTCATCAATATCATATTGCAAACGGCATATATAAACCCATTCATTAAAAGGAAGACTTTCAATAACCTCATCATGAATAAAAGGTACACCGTTAAACGGTTCTTTATCAACCCAATTGTTCCTCTTTGGCTGAACTCTTTTTCTTACAACTCTTGGTTTGGTTGGAGGTTTTTTGCCAACTGGTTTCTCTTGTTCTTGGGAACTGATTTCTATAATTTGCTCAGGATTTGGTTTTGTAACTGGTTTTGGAATACCTCTGCTATAGGTCAAAACCTTAGGACGGGATGCAAGTTTAATAGTTTCAACTGGAATTATCTGTTGCTGTTTCGCCAGTACTGTGTCTTTATCCAATTCAGGAGGTGGAGGAGTTAAACCAATACCAAGACTAAACGTAGGGTGTTCATCGCCGAGATTAAAAACTGTTTCTTTGATTGCTATAGCTGACCCACCTCCTTTTATCTCACTTCCTAAATCTCCGCCCTCTTCAAACTGTCCCTCACCCCCTACATTACATTCTTCTCTACCTGATAATCTGACATCAACTTCTTTCTCACTTCCTTGTTCACCTTGTTTCTCCAGACCTTGTTCTCCTCCTTTCGCTACTTGTTCATCTTCCTTCTGTACACAATCTTTTACTTCCTCAGCTTGCTTGATATCATTTAAAACCTTGTCTACTACCTCATTTAAATTTTCACCACCATCAAACTGTGATCCATCAGATTGTGTACCTCCTTCTCCATATTCAGATATAGGTTGCTTCTGTGTCAGCTGCGGCGAAACTAAATCTTTATCTGATTGTGTTCTTTCTGAATCTGAACATGTTTGTACAACATCATCTGATAGTTCATTCTCTTGCTTTTTCCTTTTCTTCACAGGTGCTTCTTTACCAACTGTTGGTGTTGGTGTTACAGCATATAACACCCTCTTGTTGAGAGGACTACGAGGAGTTTCCTCAATTGGAAATGAAGTCTTGTTCTCTCGTTGTTTGATTTTTTTGAGCTATTCCAGTATTACCTGATACATAACATGTATGTGGTATCAGTTAATAACATACAAAGTATTAACACCTACATAAAAAAAATTCACATGAAGATATTCAACATGAAATACCTATTTGTTTTTCTCTGCCAGGTGCTGCTTTACCGGCAGATGTTGTTGGTGTTATAGTATACAACAAATCCTTCTTTATAGGACCAGAAGAAGATTCATCTAATACTTTTGAAGTGCTCCTAGTAACAACACCAATTGGAGAAGAAGGCTTATTTTGTTGTTCTTTTTCTTCAGAAACTATTCCAGATTTACCTGCTTCTAATACAAAAAAAAACTTTAATGCATATCTCACTAAGAACTATGAACTATGAACTTGGAAAGTATTCACACCTACATAGTAATCACACCTAGAATGGTTATGAAACATTAAACCTTTGATCCATAAATTTATAACCTACATAGTATTCACACCTATATTATAAAATATTCACAATAAGATTAAATGTTAATACCTTTTTGTTTTCCTTTCCCAGGTGATTTCTTCTTACCTTGACCAGCTGGACTCCCCTTCTTGGATCCTTTGAAAAAATTATAAAGTATAAAGTATAAAACATAAATAATGAAACTTTAAATTAATCATAAATAAAGATCAAAAAATTCATTCTAAAATTAAATAATCTTACGTGGCAGTTTGGACTTCTTTTTAATGGAGTGCTTCCATTCTTCATGGCTAACTTGGGCTATCACCTTCTGCTCTGATGCTGGAGACAATTGAGGAAGTTCGGTTGACTGTTCCTCTACATATTTCAGGTCATCAATCATGTGCTGTGCACTACTCCCAACAAGGTCAGTACACACTCTAAAATTGAAGAGCATGTAAATTGGTGTCATTTCGATCACCAAATTGTGCACATGTAAATTGTGCGTCTTTCTCAATGCATCAGGCCTAGCCAGACAATTCGCGTAGAAACTGAAGAGAAGCCCTTCCCTTTTGAAAAGTTGCTCAGATGCACTCCAATCTAAAGGTTCGTCTTTTACATCTGAAGTTTTGACAAGATCAAGCTTTCGATTGAATGAATCTCGCCTCCATCCGATGTGCAACTTCCAGTTGTAGAACCTTGGTATGTGGCCTCGGAATATTCTTAGTTTTGGAACCTCAACATGTTCGAAGAACCAAGCCTAAAAAAACAAAAACAAATATTAAGTATACATACTATTGAATGTTAAATTTTCATATATATCCAAGAAAGTATTCAGCCTTATAATCATACTATTGATTGTTAAGTTTTCATATATAAAGAACAAAGTATTCAACCTTATAAACACAATATATTATTTTAAAAATTTGAAAAGTAAATAAAATAACAGGACTTACAATCAGTGCCAGTGCACAGCCTGGGAGAGTTCCTGACACCCTTTCTTCATTTTCCAAATTTCCCCCAACTACATTTTCAGGACTATCTACTACACCTTTCCCCGCCCTTAAGTCATCTATTTTTAACTGACACCAAAGAGCATTATTGGGTATATTTTCAATAAGCATTCGGTATACTCCCTCACCCCAATTATATTTCTTTAACCGGTCAATATTCTCCACATATGGGAACAAATGGATAGGTACGTTTCCAGATATTTGAGGAAAAAGTATGGTGGTGAAAATGTACATCACCAACAGTCCACCAATTTCGTCTGGTGTTCCATAGTTTTTATCTAGTGATCCAATAATTGTATCCTCAAGCTCCTTCAGAGTTATCTTTTCATTCCTTTTTTGAAAAAAATTGTGACGCAAATTTGAACATGTAATGCATTCCATCTTGTAATTTACAACCTCCCCTTCAAAACCAAGTCCCATTACAAGTGAGACCTCAATAGGTGTAAACTTCAAAAGTTTGTTGCTGAACCAAAAACCACCTTTAGCATTATCCCACTTCAGTAAAATAGAATGCAGTATAGCATTGTTGGCTTGTGTTCTGTTTGGGAATGCAAACAAATGCATGAATGGAGTTCTGGCTAATACTCTTATGTGGTCGCGATGTAACCGAGGAAACACTTGTGAATGGAACCAAAACATTGCTGACTCCACAATGCACCTGTTCTTGATACAAGAGTCTGATGTTCTTGGCTTGTTTATTCGAGGATCACCTAAAAAAATTGGGACAATAATCAAGTTGACAATAAATATAATTCATACAAAATAAATAAATATTCACACTTGTGAATGGAAGTATTCATACAAAATGGATAAATATTCAAGTTGACAATATGAATGAAAGTATTCATACAAAAATGGATAAATATTGAACAGGTGTCTTGCATGTCTTAGGTATTCACAAATTGAACAGTACAACATTAACCAACGGTAATTTTAACATCTACATGGTAATAAATTCACATCTACATGGTAATAAATTTATCTAACTACTTGACAATTATATTCATACCTAATAGCTAATTATAATTTTATCTAACTACATAGTAATATTCACACAATATGAATGAAAGTATTCATACAAAAATGGATAAATATTGAACAGGTGTCTTGCATGTCTTAGGTATTCACAAATTGAACAGTACAACATTAACCCACGGTAATTTTAATACCTAAGACATGCCCATATTAAGCAAATCCTGAATTAGTAAATGTATTCATTTAACTACTTCATTATTGTATTAATACCTAATGCTAATTAAATTTATGTAACAAATTCCTACTATTCATACAAGGGGATTTAAAGTATTCATATAGCAAATGCAATATTCATACTAACTATTTGAATGTAATTACAACAGGACAAAAAATATTTTTAGTAAGTATTCATTCTTACTCCCTAGTATATTTATCTAAATACTTTATATTGAATTTAACAGCATATTGAACAGTTAAATATCATTAAATTTACAATTTACCTTTCTTCCGACCTGGTTGACCTCCTCTACGTCTCTTTAATGACAATGCTTTTTCTTCAACATCTGGATTTTGCTTGGGAGTTTGCATAGTCTGAGAAGGATTGTCTGGCAGTTCAGATAGATTTGGAGATTTAAGTTGTTCTGATTAAAAAAAAGAATATGTAAAACAATTAAATGTTGCTTGGAAAAAATATATTAAATATTCCTTTTTACATTACTAATTCTGGTAAGCAAAAAAATTGAAATTAATTGCAATTTTGTTATTAACAAAAGTATTCAGATCTAAATTTTAAAAGTATATTATACATAAAAAAACTATATTGAACTCAAACCTTCAGTGTTGTCCATTTGTTGTTCTGCTCCACCGATTTCTGTTCTTTCAGATGAAATCGCTTGATCTCCTTCCGCCGTGGCTTGAACTGCTTCATCGGCCTCTTGAATTCCTTCCGCTGTCGCTTCACCACCTTCCGATTTCTTTAGCGCCATTGATTAATCGAAAGAGAAATTAAGGATTGAGAAATGCTAATAAGGAGATGAAGTAAGAGACGATATGAGACGATGAATAACCCTAGGTGAGACGGAGTGTTCTCTATCTAAGAGACGAAATGAGAGAGGAGAGAGGAGAGAGATGAAGTAAGAGCCGATGTGAGACGGAGAGTGATGTAGTCGAAAAGGAGTGATCGAAAAGGAGTGAATCCGATCAGTGTGTCGTCGCTCTGTGCCGATATAGAACTGGTGCACACATCAAACAGTAACACGAAATGGCGCAACTTACGTAATTATATTTCGAATACAATTTGTGGGGACCATCTATTTTTTAAAACGTCTCCATTTAAATTAATATGGAACTTGTTTAAAAGTATTCATACCTGTAAAACCTAATATTCAGTTTTAAATTAATAAAATTTCATATTAATTTGTATTTAAAAAAGACAATTCCATTTGAATATAATTAAGTAATGACTTTAATAATTATATGTATGAATATAATTATAAGTATTATGATTTTTTTTTATAGGTGTTAAATTTGCAAAAAAAAAATTGTTAACTTAATTTTGATACTAAAATTATATTCTTATTATGATTATCGTTGACTATAGGAATCAGTACATCATATTACATATATTAATAAAACAAAGTATTCATATTTTAGTATGAATTTTTAATCCTGGTTAATAAGCAATACTTATAGTGTCTTACAATATGTGTTCATGCAACGTTTGTAAGCAACTTTTCGTAATAAAATATTATTTAGTGAGTTCCAAAAAAGAATTATATTAAAAATAAAAGTATTCATATTTATCGAAATACATTTTAACCTTTCATAATAAATGATATGCATTCCAAACAATATTTATACTACCAATGCAAACATTAACTACAAATAAATCAACAAAGTATTCATACTGGAAATAAAAGATATTGATTTCAGATAATTCAATCATTTGTTAAAAAAAAAATTACAAGAAGTTATTTTATAATATGATATGTAAAATTATGCTGATACCTATATCTCTAAGTACTCATACCTATGAAAAAAATATTAGTATAACAAAATTTAATGAATTAATAACATTTTTAAATTTGAATTTACTAATATTCTAAGATTGATTATCAATATGTATAGTACTCTCATTATGAATTCTGTTAAATTTGTCATTTGTTATTCACATCATCAGCTTGTTTGTCATTCTGTTGCTTGGTTTCCTTCTTTGTCTTTTTGTGCTTCTCTATCATCCTCTCTATGGCAATATCTAGGGCATTCTTAATATTTTTCTTCTTAGGACGTCCCCTTCGGTTTGATTTGTTAGGTGGTAGCATAGGGATAGATGGTGGACAGTTGACAAATTTATCGACTTCTACTCTTGATTGTTCATCAAGAATAATAGAAGATTGACTTCCCTTTAATACTTCATGATGCATTGCCTGACAATCTGTAAAAAATATAAGTAAGAATATGTTACAAGTATTCACAGTAAGTTCTTAATAGTATGCATACGGATCACAGTAATATTCATACCAAAACATTAAAAACAAATTAATACATTAGTAATTAAAAAAGTTCATACCAACTATCAATAGTATTCATAACTAATACATAAAATATTCACCAAATTTACTTACTGTGATACAAATACTTATAGTGTACATAGATAATGCAGTAATATACATACATAATGCATTAATATACATACTAGCTACATAAAAAAAAATTAATACATTTAGTAATTACCTACTACATAAATACTGATAGCATTTAGTACTACCTAATGCAGTAATATACATAATGTTCATAGCAACTATGAAAAGTATTCATACATAATACATCTATATACATAATGCAGTCAACACATATATTATAAATTATAAATAATACATATTATTTAGAAGATGGTCAGTGTTTAAACCTGTTACTGTTCTTTGGCCTCCTGATTGATTTGGAATTGCTATACTACCTAGTTCAGATTGATTTACTTCACCTACCAATACATATGGAAGTAATTAATTATATTGTCAAAGATAGTATTCATATATATAAAACATAAATAATATACTTATACCTTCAGCTGTGGAAACCTTTTTTGCCTTTTTTTTAGCTGTCATTGCGGTTTTCCTTTTCTTTTTCGCTGTAGAACTTTCATCAACTCCAGAATTGACATTGACATTGTTATTTTGTTGGCCACCAATCCTTGCTGTTTTCATTAAGACATAATATTGCATTTCAACTATAATCAGAAAATCATAATAAAAATGAAGTAAAATTATAACAAATTGTAACAGACCTGATATTTTGTTTCTCAAGTCTTGTAACCCTGCATAAACTTCATTATGCAATTCTTCATTAAGACTGCCCATATTAAGCAAATCATGAATCATTCCATTAGTTGACATAGTCAACTCATATAGCCTACACATACATACATAGTTATAAATGTTGTACAGTCAAGTATTCATATCATTTGTAGACAGTATTCTTAGAATTCAAATATATACCTGTTCTGTTCAGGTAAGGTAGGATGTGTGATATCAATTATTCTCAAATTGTCACGAATGACATCTTTTCTCCAGCGATCCACAATGTATTTCTCATCTATACAATACACTCTTTCATGCTTTAACACCTGAATACTATGTGAACACAAAATCCCCATCACCTCAAAATGTCGACATACACAAAATACTTCCTTTAACGCCCTCTTATATATCACTTGAAAATTGTTCCCCATACAATCAGAAACCATATACAGCACCTCTCCATCTTGTTGCTGAATCAAATTGCATGATAAATTCATACATAATATGAATTGTTCTTGAACTTTAAGAAAAATCTCATTGGTATATGAACTTTGGTACTGGTGCTCCATTGGTAATTCAGAATTCACTCTATGAGCTCGATACTTGGAGTCATGATCAGCTGTATTCTCTCTCTCCCAAATACTACCTAAAGCTTCTTCAAAACTGTGAACAAAAACCTTAAGACTTTCTCTCCTTGTCAAATATTTGTTGAGAAATGCATTCATGCTCTCCACTCTTTGTGTTGTCGTCATACCAGCCCAAAATTGGTCGCTCAAAAATGCTGGGACCCACTTATCCCTCATTGCATAAATTCCTTTGAACCATGCATCATTCTGCTTTCCTACCTTAACCATTAATGCTGACCATTCTTTCTCAAACTCCTGTCTAGTCTGTGAATCATACACAACATACTTTATCCATTTCGTTTTCTCAGTTTTATCACCCACATTTCCCCATTTTGTAGGTAATTTGTGCAATATATGCCATGAGCAATATCTATGAATAGTTTCTGCACCAAAAACATGTTTGACACCTAACTCAATACTTGGACATTGGTCAGTTAATACCCCACCTGGTTTGACATTGTCCATACATTCCAAAAACCTACAACCAAACAATATTTTCAATATTTGTGAGTAAGCAAGAAGAAAACAGTGGTAGTATTCATACATAATTATGTTTGTATTGATAAAAATATATAAGTGTTTCTACCTTCCCATACACCATTTGTAATCTTTTTCGCTCTCCCTCCCAAGCAAAGCACAAGCAAATATGACTGTCTGACCATGGTGATTAACACCAACAAATAATACCAGTGGCATATCATACCTGCCATATAATGCAAACAAAGGGTAAAAAAAATTGTAATAAAAACTGAAGCAAGTATATATCACAAACATGTGAAGTATTCATACCAACTGAACAATGTATTTCGGATCAAATAGAACAAACAAACAAACACCAAATATTCATCCAGCAAGTATCATGTACCAAGTATATATCACAAACATGTGAAGTATTCATACCAACTGAACAATGTATTTCGGATCAAATAGAACAATCAAACAAACACCAAATATTCATCCAGCAAGTATCATGTACCAAGTATATATCACAAACATGTGAAGTATTCATACCAACTGAAAATGTATTTCGGATCAAATAGAACAAGTATGACAAACACCAAATATTCATGCACCAAGTATTCATGGGAACCATTTCAAAAATTCACATTAATTATGAAAAAAAATTACAAAAAAATTATATATGATAAGTGTTCATACCTATTGGTCAAGTAGGTTGCATCTAAAACCATTACATCATGGAAATACTTGTAGGCCGCCCGACTTCGACCATCCGCCCAAAATATGTTCCATAAACGGCTATCTCGGGTACAATCGTAAGCATAGTAAAAGTTTCGATCGATCTTTTGCTTGTTTTGGAAGTACTCAAAAATGAGATGACAATCGTCTCCTCCAAGGGCTTGTAATTTGTTCCGCCTATGCTTGTCTATATGATTTCGTGCATCCTTCTTTGTAAAAGGACATCTTAGATATCCACCAGCAGCTCTCATTACCAAATCTACATTAGCAGAAACCGGTAAACCTTTTTCATCGTGATAATCTAGTAGATCCTGTAATCTCTTTGGGATGTATCGGTAACCCGAAATTAGAAAAGCTGATTCGGGTTGCAGGACATGATTATGCTCCAGTTTAACATCAACTACTACCCAACCTCCAGTAATTTCGGTACTTCTCAGCTTTATACATGCCTTACAACCTGTCCCTACATAAGCCCGCCTTCTCTTTGGCATACGACCCTCAATACTAGTTTTAGGCTTCTTACACTTGCTGCATGCTAAGGAATAGTGCTGACTGAGATCTTTGTTCTTGTGACAAGATCTTTTGAAAACCCCAAAACCAGATTGCTTTCCAAAAAGCTCATAGTATTGGCAAGCTTCTTCTAATGTTTCAAACCAATCATCAACCACTGGTGGTTTTAAATCATGGAATTCATCCTCTGCATTCTCTGTCAAATCTTCTTCATCAATTTGAACTTCTACCCTTCCATCAACACAAGTATTCATAGCTACAACAATAAATATACACATATTGAAATATCAAGTATACACTTTAAAAAAAAAAAATGAGAACAATACAAGTATTCATAGCTACAAAAACAAGTGTTCATACTATTCAAATCATTGACTAACATAATAAATTGAAAGAGAACATCATTACCTGATCTCAAATCATGGAATTCCTCATCTCCATTCCCTGTCAATTCATCGATAGCTTCAACATTTAAATCACACCCAAAAATGTTCTCTCTAATACCAACATCATCATTCAATGCTTCGTTAGCACGATGTTGCTCTTCAAAGTATCGATAAATATCCACCTCATCTGGATCTGCATTTGGGTCTTCTATCAAAAAGTCATCACCAACCTTTTCATTCAGATCGAAAGGCATTCTGGCATATAAGAACAAACAAAATTAGAATACTAATACTAACAAGTAATCACATCAAAGTGTTCTGGTATTCATACCTACAATACAAAACAAACACCTTATTCACATAACAAACAATTAGTATTCATACTAAATTAACAGTGCCGTATCCTTTACTCATAAATGGAATTGACAGTAACAACAAGTATTCATATAAAAAAGAGTTATTTTTACTCCAGATTAGTAAACTATTTGTAACAACAACACAAGTATTCACACCTACTTTGCAATATTTCAAAAGAATACAACATAAAAATACATAAGAGAACAACACAGTTACAACAAGTATTCATTTCAAAAAGTGCTAATATTCATATCAATATAATAATTACAACATAAAAATACATAAGAGAACAACACAGTTACAACAAGTATTCATTTCAAAAAGTGCTAATATTCATATCAATATAATAATCTCAATGCAATATTGACATATGAGAACAACACATAAACATACATCTAAATAATATGTGAGGGACAATAGACAATCAGTATTCATACCTACAATACAATGTGTTCATAATAAAAATGAATTGTTTTTCAGAAAACTAACAAATAATCATAGTTTATGAGGAATAACAAACAATTAGTATTCATACTAAATTAAACAGTGATGTATACTTTACTCATAAATGGAATTGACGGTAACAACAAGTATTCATAAAAAAAAAAGTTGTTTTTAATTCAGATTAGTATACTATTGGTAACAACAACACAAGTATTCACACCTAAATTGAAATATTTCAAAAGAATACAACATAAAAATACATATGAAAACAACACAGTTACAGCAAGTATTCATTTCAAAAAGGGATAATATTCATATCAATATAATAATCTCAATGCCATATTGACATATGAGAACAACACATAAACATACATCTAAATAATATGTGAGGGACAATATATAATCAGTATTCATACCTACAATACAATGTGTTCATCATAACCATATTAAATATAGATATCCAGACTAATACCAGAATAATAAGAAAAACACCAGATCAGAGAGAAACAACTGCAATCAAATAAATGTAAATTGAAAAACACAATTAAAATTACCTGAGAGATAGCCTGACAGACAGTTCAGTGATCGACTGAGGGACAAATGAGAGATCGATAGACAGTTAAGAAATAGCCGCTCACAGATCGCCCTGAGAGAAAGTACACAGATCGCCTTAGGAACAGTACCAGATCGCCTGAGAGGACGAGATAGCCTCACAGTACGAAATCGCCCCAGCGACAGCTCGAGGTCGCCTGAGAGAATAGCAAGATCGAAGGAGAAATTTGGACGAAGGAGAAAGTTTGACGATCGCCTGTTTAATAAAGCTGCAATACAACAGATTACAATGTGATATTCGGTATCGAATCAAAAAATTGGATTAATCGCGATCATCTCACCTGACAGAGAAGGAAGGAAGGCGCGGAGGAAGGAAGGCGCGGAGAAAGGAAGGAAAGCGTCGACGAAGGAAAATTTTAAATTTCAAAATAGGAAGGATATAAACGTGGGATAATTGACTGTTAGGAGGCAGTTAATTACAGTTAACCTGGTAAGCAGTTATAAACGGGGGGACTGTAAGGGGGACTAAATGGAGGGGGACTAAATCTTTTCCCAAAAAAAAAAATCTCGGTACCTTAAGATATCTACCGGCTGAATTAATAAATTGTTTTGCTTTGTTAACATGACGAGATCAAAATGCTCGTCAAATTGCTAGTTTAGGTAATTTTTCTCAAACAGATGACGTGTTAAATTTGCATTTTGCACATGACACCTTGCTATTTTTAGAGACTAATCCTACTATATTAGAGAATCTTAAATTCTTATTGTTAGGATTTGAAAACTTATTAGGTTTAAGAACTAGCATTTGATATAGTGGCAAACACACACGGTCTCTATGTGGGAGGTAATGGTTTCGAAACTCAGATGGGAGAAATCATTTATTATAATAACAAGGGTATTAAATAATTGGGTGGCTTGACCTCCAACTTTACTAAAAAAAAATTCTATCAGGTTTAAAAATTAATTTTAATAACATGCTCAGTCTAGCAACAAAACACATAGACTAGCTATATAATAGAAGTACTGGACATAAAACTTGATGAGTTATAGGAAGCTATGTAAAGATAAGTTAAAAGTAGAGTAGAAAGTTTACAACCTAAAATAGCAGCTATAGAAGCAGCAAAAGAATCAGAAATATTAAAAGCTATCATTTTACTCTTATTAAAATTAATTTTTAAACCTGATAATTTTTTTTTTTTTTAGTAAAGTTGGAGGTCAAGCCATCCAACTATTTAATACCCTTGTTATTATAATAAATTATTTCTCCCATCTGAGTTTCGAAACCATGACCTCCCACATAGAGACCGTGTGCGTTTGTCACTAAATCAAATGCTAGTTCTTAAACATAATAGGTTTTCAAATCCTAACAATAAGAATTTAAGATTTTCTAATATAGTAGGATTAGTATCTAAAAATAGCAAGGTGTCATATGCAAAATGCAAATTTAACACGTTATCTGTTTGAGAAAAATTACCTAAACTAGCAATTTGACGAGCATTTTGATCTCGTCATGTTAATAAAGCAAAACAATTTATTAATTCAGCCAGTAGATATCTTAAGGTACCGAGATTATTATTTTTTAATTTGATATGATGACGAGAACTACGTCTAATTGAATTGATTAATTCATGACAAAATTAATGATTTAGATCAGATATTAATTAATGATATGACCCCTTTCATTAAAACATTAACTAAAAAAAAAATCTGACGAGGTGGTATCTAATTAAGCAATGGGACACATGTCAGTTGTCAGTATCTTTCTTTTAAGAAAATTTTTAAGGTTTTTCATGGGAGTCAGTTGTCGCTCTTTCTTGGCTCTTATTAGCAGTTAGCATCTTACTATAAAATAGACATATATCAGGATGGTGACTTGGTGTCACGGTGCATGTGTGCAACGGAATAGAGATTTGACACATTGCCAAATCCATTATTTTAAATCTCATTTCATTAGGTAAATTCAAATATATATATTATGAAAATAGAAGAGGGTTAATTGGGTTAAATTGCATAATGTCTCTCGTGTCTTGGAGCATCTTCATTCCAACAAACACTTAAAATTAAAATTGGCCACGTCTTTAAATTTAGCAATCAAAGAGACTCATAATTTCTATATTATTCCATCCCAGCAATTGTAATTAAAGAGACTCATAAAGAATTTGAGCCAATCAATTCTCCACGTTGGCAGTAAGCAAATGTTTGCTTTTAAAGAAAATTTGCTAATTTACAAACTATCTCACAACCCAGCAAATTAGAAAACAATAGCCACATTAGATTGCACATCAGAAAACGATAAGCGTTGGAGATGCTCTTATCTTATCAGATCTCACATTCTTTATTTTCACTATAATTTCCATAATAAAATCGATCCGAATCATTCAATATAATTTTCATATTAAAATTTAATTAGATGAGACTATATTTTATATTTTTTTTGAAAATTTATAATTATTTTTTTGATAGTACATAATTACTATAAAAAATATTGAGCAGTTTGAATCGGAAGACATTTCAACAATCCTTTATAAAAAATCCAAATAGTGAATGTCTCATAAAAATAAATCTAACATATAGTGGATGCCTCTATTAGTCACTTGTATAGTTGTATGTTGTTTATAAATTTATGGCAAGTTGCACAATGTTGGGTTAATTAAGAGCCCAATGTGACAAACAAATTGTGTTTTGTCTCTCTTTCCAAAGAACCAATACATACATAAATGTCATTATAATATTTTGGATTCCTTGGAGAACATTCATAACTGGTCTACTTGGACTTTTTTGATATCTTAGAAAATAAGATAAAGTACTTAGGAATGAAGAAAACTACTTATTTTCATTTGTTTAATTGATAAATTTTTCTAGAAACTTAAAGTTTGTCTCCCTCTTGTAACCTTAACTTTCCGTTCTCACATTTTAGTATTCCATGTCATATATTATAATAAAAACAATTACTATTGTAGTAATAATTTTTATTGTTACCACAGACAGCTACTACTACAATAATGATAAAAATAATAATATCTATTTTTATCATTATCATCATTATATATTTTAATGGAAATTGCTAATATGCTACGCATAGCATAGAGGGCATCCGTGCAACAGCTCAATATTTGAGTTTTCAAAATCCTAATGGTCGATCCGAACCGTTCAACATGATCTCCATATGAATATGTACTTGCAAACCAAATTTTATATTTTTTAGAATTTGTTTACTATTTTTTTTAGATAGGTAGAATATCACTTGATTTGAAAATTCTGTACTATTTAGATCAAGTGATTTTCTACCTATCTAAAAAAATAGTAAAAAAAATCTAAAAAATCTAAAATTTTGTTTGCAAGTACATATTCATATGGAGATCATGTTGAACAATTCGGATCAACCGTTAGGATTTTGAAAACTCAAATATTGAGCTGTTGCACAGAGGACCTCTATGCTACGTGTAGCACCTTAACCAACTCCTATTTTAATTATATATAGTTGTAATTTGTCTCTGTTCTTTTTTCAATCTCCTTCATTATTATGATAATTATATCCACAACAACAACAATAACTCCTAAAAAAATAATAATAATAAAAATAAAAAATAAAAATAAAACTAGCATGCAGCCATGCACTGTGCTCATCAAACTAGCGTAAGAATTATGATTAAACAGTTCGGATCTAAACATAATATTTCTGTTACCTTAGGTGATCCGAATTTCAACCTTCAATGGCACAAAAAACACAATGCCTACAGATGTCTCCCTCCAACATCATGTGGTTCCAATATGGTCGCCTATGTGATAATGATAACACCATTATACATAACCACATCTTGCAATTTAGACTGATAGCTGCTGAGATCTCTTTGGAAGAAGTCCAAACAACAGTGCTACAAATAAATGAATTCACATTCTCTGCGGAGTTTTTACTTGCAAAGCTGTGCGGTGCTTTTAATCTGGTCCGTTCGTTTTGATTGGACGGACCAAATAAGATTTTGGCACGAATCTCATAGCAAAATTAATACTGCCCCCTCTATCATCCCGAGTACTCACCGGCTGAGAGTAAATCTGGACCGTCCGATCAGCTCCGCAGGTAAAAACTCCGCAGAGAATACCGGTCCCCAAAAAATGGCAAGAAGTAGAGCCATCTGACTCTGAATATGAGTAATTTATTGTCCTTTTTTTAGTACTTATGGTATATAATGTATTGAAAGGACCTTTATTCTCTAATTCAAGTTTTAAACCCAATTGTGTCCTAATTGATAGGTGCTTTGCCAAAAAAGAAAAAGAAAAAAGAATGCCACTTATGTTAGGGTTTATACAAGCCAATTAGTCTATTAAATTGTAATTATAAAAATATCAATAAATCATGTAATTACCAAAGTTATCAATTAATTAATAATGATTTTGCTATATATTTTAGATAAAATACAGAAAAATACTACAGATATTGTAAATTGACCCTCATACATATATTTATTTTTGTAAAAATTACTCCTTAACCTTCAAAATTTGAAAGTCTGTTACCTCCCTGTAATCAGATAAATATATATAAGCTCCGGCAAAAATAGGTGGTAAAGAGAGTACATAGTTGCATAATACAAAGATTTAAAAATAGGGACCGCCTAGCTGTCCCCCATGAAACGTCCCCTAACAGTCCCCCGGATAAAATAGTTGAAACCCGCTAAAAGACAGTTGAAATCGCGGAAAAATACTTCGGACTGCAAAAACATCCGATAGTATTCATTCCAAAGAACATATGTATTCAACCAGAGACACAAATGTATTCAACTACGATAAGAAAAAAAAACTGGACACATCACTCATCATCTTTTACACGTTTTTAGAGGTGGTTTGTTTTTTCTCCGTTCAGTCTAACCAATATTTCTGACGATCTGTAAGAAATTTTTCAAATCTAAAACCACGAACGTCTTCTACATAATTTTCTCTTTCAAATGAGATCCATGATGACATACTTTTGAGTTGTCGGTTGCACAAGTATTCATTCTCGTCATGCAAGTATTCATACCTCATTGAGCAAGTATTCATCCTAGTTGTGTAAGTATTCATCCTTATGATTCACCTAGATGTTTCGCTAATCAATCCCTCATGAAAGAGAAAATTATGTAGAAGACGTTATAACGTCCCCCATTTAGTTCCCCCACAGAAAACGCGTAAAACCGTCTAAAAATGCGTAAAACCGCCAGAAAGTGCGTTAATCGTAGGAGATACACGTGGACCACAGTTAGTATTCAACAACAAATAGAAATGTATTCATTCTAAAACTACAAAGTATTCAACCATGGCGGGAACAGCAAAACTCATTCCAACGGCAAACCGGGGGGACCGCAAACGTCCACGTCATTACAGTACTTAACTATGGGGACCATTAATATCATTGAAAGCGACAGGGAAGGCAATGAGAAGTATTCATTCTTGTATGCACACTTTTAATACTTGATATGTGAAGTATTCACTTATTTCTATTATAGTATTCATTTTAATGATCAAAGTATTCATTTTAACAAATATTCATTTTACATACAAGTATTCATCTTATTCTGTTAACACAATATAATGAAGTATTCAACAACACTGAATATAACGAAGTATTCAACAACATAAATAATACATGATATACAAATATGTATTCAACACAATATAATGAAGTATTCAACAACAATGTAAAATGTATTCATTATAACAATATACTGATACCAGAACTTGAAGATCAAAAACATCCCGGAAAATCCAAAAACATAAAGCATTCAACTCTATGACATAAGAAATACATGATACAGCATTAATGTATTCAACACAATACAATGAAGTATTCAATAATTAATACGCAAATCGTATGAGATGCGGGAGATCGACAAAGAAGGAAGAAAATCGACGGAGAAGGAAAGATGCCGTCTCAAATGGAAAGAATAAATTCAAAATTATTAACTGGAGTGGGGTCCGCTCGCATGAGATGCGGGAAATTGACAGAGAAGGAAGAAAATCAAAGGAGAAGGAAAGACGCGCGTCTCAAATGGAAAGAATAAATTCAAAATTATTAACTGGAGTGGGGTCCGCCTGATTTCAGTTAATTACAGTTGAAAATATGGAAGCTAACCACTTCGGGGATGATTAGGGGACGTTTACTTGGGGGAATTTAGAATTACCCTTAAAAATATGGTGCATCAGTACATAATTAATCATCACATTGCTTGTATTTTAATGAATTTTTTCTGACTCCGTTGCTAGGAATGCGGAGCAAATAATATTGCAATGATTTTCTCCTGACTCCATCGCTAAGAATGCGGAGCAAAAATCGTAGTATTATTTTCTTGATGGAATTGGGTCTTTGGACAAATTTCTATAGCACACAATGTTTGTTTAAGATCCTAATCTGATAAATAATTGTGCTCATATCTCTTTCCAAATGAATTATATCCATGCATATATAAATGCCATATATTGATATCGTTGGAGAATATTTCATGTTCTGATAAGAATCTTTGTTTATATATTTGGGTGATATAGTTCATATAATTACAAATACAAAAATAATAATAGATACCAACTCTTTCCTTCTCTAAATACTTTTCAAGTCTAAATTTGATGAAGACCGGCTTTAATTCCATGCTTTGCAAAATCATAAAAGGGATTGCTAGGACTTTGGCACCTTCTTCAAATATTTTCTCCATATTGAAATGTGCCTGGAGACTAAATTTTATATTTTTTGACTATTTATTAAGCTACTTTGAAAATCACAGATCCGAGTGAACAGTAAAAAACAGTAAAATTTTATGGACCATTGGATCAGTGATTTTCAAAGTAACTTAATAAATAGTAAAAAAAATTTAAAAAAATGTCAAATTTGTTCTCCAAGCACATTTCAATATGGAGAACATGTTGAGCAATTCGAATCGATTGTTTGAATTTTTAAAATAAAAATATGAGCATGAAATAAAAATGACATCTTACTTTGCAACTCACCATAGCCCATTCTCATTCCCATATAGTTCATATAATTACAAATACAAAAATAATAATAGATACCAATTCTTTCCTTACTCTAAATACTTTTCAAGTCTAAATTTGATGAAGACCGGCTTTAATTTCATGCTTTGCAAAATCATAAAAAGGATTGCTAGGTCTTTGGCACCTTCTTGAAATAGTACGCATGGATGAATATGAGTACATTAAATAATTAATTATCATATACCGATCAAGGGTGGATGAAATATGTTTTAAATGAGCGTTAAATATTTATTAATTTAGAATTATTTTTTAATTAATTTAATATTGATTATTATTTTATAAGCATAAGGGTTAGAATGGACAACTTTAACTGAAGGTCAATTTTTTTTTCAAACTATAATTGAAAAGATCAATACAAATCATCAGATTTTTAAAATGAAGCATAATTTTATAATTTTAAATATATTTTTATAATATTTCTGAGAAAAATAAAAATAAAATATAATTTTTAAATTTTTTGAGTCAAGTGACAAGTACCCTTTTACTCTAAAAAATTAACGCACATAAAAATATTTTACTTTTAGTACAGAGTAATTAAGTTTCTTTGTTTTGTTCAATATAACATGTGCAGACAGACCCACAATTTATATATGGATCCAAATTTTGTCTAGTTAGCGATGCATTATAATTTATTAACTTAAGTATAACAATAATTCTATTAAAATATATATGTAGAATAAAAACTTGAGCATAATTAATTCGAACATGTTATATATTTTTAACACCTCTTTTAATGGTTAGTAGTCTATTGTTAATTTGTGAGCATTAATAATTTTGTTTTATATTTATTTTTATTAAGTGTGATTTTATAACTACAAAAGATATTTAATATTAGAATTCAATTTCAATGAGTTCTGTAAAATCTGTATAATCTAACCGTCTGAAAAAAAAAAAAATGAATTGTATCATTTTAAAATCACTGTGGCTAGTCATGGTTTGCAAAAAGCACATTTGACTACTTTTGAAATTGATTAATATTCTAAGAGAAAAAAAAATGTAAAAATACAGTTTGACCAATATGTGAGTAAGATAGTTTACAACTACATTGGTAAGCATATAAAACAGGTAAAATTTTGTTCAATTCACATCCTTTGCAGAACTTTTACGTGCGGAGTTCCTGCGGTTCTTTATATCTAGTCCATTCGTTTTGATTGGACGGACCAAATTTTTTATTTGTAAAAATTGAATTTTTAAAGAAATTGAATTTTTTCAGCCCATGTGCACTTGTATCAACCCAAAAAAAAAAAAATAATAAAGACAAATGAAAACCACAAACTTGTTAAATAAAAAAGGACATTATAATAAAGATATAATGGTCTTTTGTAGGATGGTCCCCTACTGTAATTTCACTCTCAAACAAGGACATGACAATAAAATTCATTCAATTGTGCTCAATTAATAATTTGTGTCCATAAAACACAAACGATCCCAGTTAGTTATTCCTCTTCGTCTTTTTGCCGTCATTTTTATCCATGCCCACTAACCCCTACATTTCCCCAACTCTGCCCAGAAATCTGAAATTTCGTCAAAAATGCCCAAACCGGCCACTAAACCCGCGATTTCTAATTTTTATTAGAAACCGGCGGTCTAGTAGCCGGTTTCTAATAAAAATTAGAAACCGCGGGTTTAGTGGCCGGTCGCTCAAAAAAAATAATTTTATATATACGTGTGCACTGTTCCGAAATTTCCTCACAATTCATTTCATCAAATTTCACACTATCTCTCCTCACATTATCTGTTTCTCCCAGATTTCTCCTTTTCTGCCTGCTTTTGCAAGTAAGTCCCTATATATTATTTTATATTATTCAGTAGGCCAAAATAGTTGTAAATTGGTACCAATTGTTATAAGTTGTTATAAATTTATTAGAAATTGCTACCAATTTTATAAATTGTTTAGAAATTGTTTAAATTTATTAGAAATTGCTAGAAATTGGTATAAATTGTTAAAATTAATTAGAAATTGCTATAAATTGTTTAGGAATTGTTTTAATTCATTAGAAATTGGTACCAATTGTTATAAATTGTTAAAAAATTTTAGAAATTGGTATTAATTGTTAAAAATTGTTAAAATTTATTAGAAACTGTTAAAATTTATTAGAAATTGGTACCAATTGTTAGAAATTGTTAAAATTAATTAGAAATTGCTACCAATTGTTATAACTTCTTATAAATTTATTATAAATTGCTACCAATTGTTGACTATTGTTATAATTTATTAGAAATTGGTACTAGTTGTTATAAATTGCTACCGTTTATCAGAAATTGTTAAAATTTATTAGCAATTGTTATAAATTGCTACCAATTCATTAGAAATGTACCAATTTTGTTCCAATTGTTATAAATTGCTACCGTTTGTTAGAAATTGTTATAAATTGCTACCAATTGTTATAAATTGCTACCGTTTGTTAGAAATTGTTATAAATTGCTACCAATTCATTAGAAATGTTAAATTTTTTTTTATAAATTAGGTAGTTTAGTATAGTTTAGTATAGTTATAAATTAAGGTATAATTTGGGTATAAATTATGGTTTGTTATAAATTAGGATATAATTTAGTATAGGTATCGAACTTGATAAAATTTTGTATAATTTCGGATAGTTATATAACTTAGCCTAATTCGAAAATAATGAGTATAAAATAGTATAATTAGCTCATTTTAGCTCATTTTAACGCGTTTTTACACAATTTAAGTTTAGGATGGCTGGAGGTAGAGGTAGAGGACGGCCCAGACGTGCACCACAGGTTGAGGCGCCGATTGACACCACCAGTACCGAGCACTTCAGCCCTCTCTTATGGATGCCCCACCGCGAGCACAGGGTATCATTGGCTTCCGTTGAGGTATGCTAGTTTTTGTCCATATACGAAGTTTAAATTTTGTTGTATACATTATGTAATACTTTTGTTGGCTTTCAACGCAGGACGATTATCTGATGGAGGTCAATTTTTACGTCCCTCGGATGCAGTACTTCTCACAGATGGACCCATATCTCATCCGGCTGGGACTATATCAGATTGTGTCCATCCTGCGGGACACGACTCCCTCCATCAATGCATCTCTCATCGCAGGATTTGTTGAGCGATGGCGTCCCGAGACGCACACGTTCCATATGCCTTTCGGGGAGATGACTGTCACGTTGCAGGACGTGAGTGCCCTCTGGGGTTTGCCGATCAGGGGCATTCCCGTAGGCGGAGTATCTGACAGCAGAGACTTCGCCCATGACATCGATCAGTATTTGGGGGCAGATCCGACACAGCTACGGGCCGATAAGGGGAAGTCCAGTTATCACATGCAGAAGACAAAGTTGCGGCAGCACTTCAGTGCCGGTCTGACGGATGCCTCTAGTGATCTGGAGATTCGGAGGTAATAATAATAATAATAATTTATTTTTCATCTGTTAATTAACTTATGTAATTATAATACTAACCATCTTCTTTGTTTTTACAGATACACCCGGGGTTACGTGATGGACCTCTTCGGTACCGTTATGTTTCCTGATGCCAGCGGCGATGGCATCCCCATGATGTATTTGCGACTTCTGAGGGACTTTGATAACCCGCCGGCCTACAACTGGGGTGGAGCTGTGTTAGCTATGCTGTACCGTAGCCTCTGCACTGCTTGTCAGGTTAGTTATTATGTTGTTTGTTACTTAATTATTTCATCAATTAGTCAAATGAAAATACGACTTATAACCTCCGAAATACAGGTGAAGGCCAAACAGGTGTACGGGCCGGTTCTTTTGTTGCAGCATTGGTCATGGTCACGGCTACCGGTGGGCCGTCCTATGCCAAATAAGCCAGAGCCAGTTTGGGGACAGCCGCAAGATGATCAGGAGCGATGGCCGGTCTACGGCCACCGTTGGCATGGTATCCACCACTATCGGGATGAGGGGCACGGACGCACCGTAGGTATTAGGTTGGTGCGTTTACAGCTGAATAACCTGGACGAGTCGCAGGTGCAGTGGACACCATACGCAGATCTGTATGCGTCTGAGGAGTTGCCTCTTCGTTGTCTTGAGGAGCGTGACAGCTGGTGGTACCGAGGCCCGCTAGTCTGCTTCTGGATAGTGGAGCACCACTATCCAGATCGGGTACTTCGGCAGTACGGAGAGGAGCCATTGATCCCAGTGGAGCCGGCATTACCCAGGCAGGAGATCAGGAGACTGCACAAGTAAGAAATTTAATTAATTATCGATAACCTCTAAATTATCTGTTACATTTTCATTGCAACTTACATTTAATTGGCAGGATGTCGCACGCCGGCGCTATGGAAAGAAACTGGCGCCTCGAGTTACCAAATTATTACGTAGAGTCTGAGATTCCGGCTGAGCCTCAGATATATCAGATGCCTGATGAGATGACTCAGACCCCAGGATCTCATCTGCTGAGGTACAGGACTTGGTACTCCAGGGTTGGCGCGGCGTCATTATATCTGGTGGGCGATTATAGTGCATATCTCCGCCAGCCACTGCAAGAGGATCTATCAGGTCACCAGCCTACCGGACGTCGCTGGGCTCGCTGGGTAATTAATCCAACACCTTTATATTATATGTTCATTAAACGGTAATTACATAAATATGTTGACTAATATATGTTTTTTTGTTCAGATATTACTGCCGATTAAGGCCGCTGCGCATGCCATCAAGATGCTCGGGGTGAAGGGCTGGCGAAGAGTTGGATGGAGTCAGTTGAAAGATCATGGCCAACTCATTGAGGATGCCGGATCTGGTGGGCGTCTGATCAGCATGTTGCGCGACGCCGGAGAGAACATCGATTGGCGGGCAGTAGATCCCGACGAGCCAGATGCGCCAGCCGTATTCACTCGGGATATGCCATCTCCACCCCGTGTGGATGCAGAATGGGACTATTATCAGTGGGTGCTGTCTAATTCCGGCTGGACTGCCTACTATAACTCTGAGGGACGTCCAGTACAGCCACCGGTAAGTCGTATTTGTTATGAGTCGAGTTAGTTCAACTTTTGCCACTAATACAAAAATTTATATTATTATTTGATTTGCAGGGTCCAGCTAGCATGCCACCGCCGCCACCGCCGCCACCGCCATACGAGTCTGCATCTTACGACCATATGGAGGATTATGGGGTGACTATCAGTTTCGATGAGATTGAGTCCCTATCACCTTCACAGCCGGAACGATACCCTACGGCGATGGCACACGATGGCGAGGCTAGCGGGTCACAGGCCCCTTCTGACTTTGCGGAGGGACTGGCAGACTCTATCTTCTCTACACCCCCGCCTCCTCCAGCTACTACTATGGGGGATGATGATCCGTGGGAGACAGGATCACGTCTCAGGAGAGAGGCAGAGGCTGCTGCTATTGCTGCAAGTGATGCGGTCTGGACGAGGCTGGGCGACAGACATAATAGAGGACATCCAGCCCAGCGATACTCCCCTTCTCCGTTTAGATGATGATAGGTTGTTACTTTTGTTGTTACTTTTTATCATTTTATGGTTGTATTATCTATCTCTGGGTATTTATTTATATTTCCTACTCTATCGTTTGTCATTTGGATCTGTTATGTTTGTCATTTGCATATCGTTTACATTTTGAGGCGAGTTCCTACTCTATCGTTTGATACTTACATTTATTGATAAAATTGATACTTAAAAACGATTCGTAACATATAACATCAAAATTCTAAAATTGATAATTCCGAGCGAATTTGAAATTAAAAGTACATCACGATCGCAAAATAATTATTACAGACATTGCAATATTACTACTTCTCAGAACTCGTACGGAAGGTACATGGAACAAAATCAACGTCTGAGTCTGGTTCGGTCGTAGCAGACGAAGAGACAGTCTTACATGTTTTTTTTTTGTTTTGACCTCGCCGGTAACAGTCACACGAGGCGGAGAGATAGTCCTACCTGTATTTTTCTTTGGAAACATTGGTTTTATTTTGATGTAAAGGCTTTCGGCAAAATCATCTTCATCATTGGCTTGGTGTTTAGGAAACACATTCTCCCATTTATCTTTGCCAGCACCTGACGATTGATTTGGTGTGTTTTTGCTCATCGTTTTTGCCTAAAGAAAAGCAACATAATAAACCAAAGATAATATAAATGAAGTTCTCAAAAAAGTTACAAGTTCATATAATAAGTTCTCAAAATAATAGTTCACAATCACTCTTATGTTCAACTATTTTTCCTGAAACGAAATCCACCTAACATTCGAGACCCAAATGATGGCTTCTTTGATGGCTTTGGTTGCGTATCAGATGGCGCTGCCTGGCTACTAGATGCCCTTGGTTGCCTAAAAGACGAGCTCCTTCTTTGTTGTACAGGAGCACTACTTGGCTCTACCTCCGCTCCAGATGGTGCTGCTTGGCTAACAGATGCTCGTTCTATCCTGAGAGATGATCGCCTTGGCTGCTCTACATGCGCACCCAATGGATCTGCTGCAGACATAAACGACCCTGCAGTACGTTCTATCCTGAGAGATGACCTTCTTGGTTGGACAACTGACGGCTCTGCATGGCTACCAGTGGCCTCTCCTGGCACTGAGAAGACATCTCCCATTGCCTCGGCAT
Organism: Carex arenaria; assembly: GCA_964058825.1. Taxonomy (NCBI): domain Eukaryota; kingdom Viridiplantae; phylum Streptophyta; class Magnoliopsida; order Poales; family Cyperaceae; genus Carex; species Carex arenaria. Next base: position 221,329 of record CAXKVW010000006.1, on the reverse strand, counting down.
ACATAATGGATGCATCCAACGAACTTGTGGTTCTGCTACGCCTTGACCCAGATGACCCCCCTGTAAGAATTCGCTCATTTTCTTCCGCAGCTGCTGCATTTTTTGCCTCTACATTTCATATATGTGTCAGTTAAATCATGAAATTATAACGATATATAGGATTTTGTGAGTGTTACGTACCTCTCCTACGTCGATCGGTAGTTGAACGGCGAGCAGTATGCCCCTTTTGGCGACCGCTCAACTCATCCATGGTCATTTTGAGTCGGGTGTGTTTTCTTGGGCCCTTTCTAATCCATTTCTTGTTAGGTATTATTGTAGTTCCATCGTAAAATGGCCATTCATCTGCATTTCCATAAGGGTGAAACATACCATTCCAAGTACTGACAAGATAGTTGACACTATACCAATCAGCAATAAACTGGTTCTCGTCCCAATTTCGTTTTCGACAAACTGCTAACACATGAACACACGGAATAGATGTTAGTTGGATACCTCTGCATGTGCACTCCATAGTTCTATTTGGCCCACGAGTCACAGTGTACTGGAACTCCCTATGAATAATGTCCATGGTGCCATCAGAGCGCTTGCAGACCGGAACATATTCATCAGGAGAGGAGACTTGGTATCTTCCTTCACCCTGCGTATACGGGACCAAAGTCATCCTTGTTGCTTTCTCCCATCTTTTTCTGAGCTTTTTTTCCACCCGTTCAGACCATTGCTTATTCGCATCGGCTAGTGCCATGGCTCGGGCCCTCCTCTGTACGAACCAGGCATTGCATTTGTAAAATGTTTCCTCAACAATCGCAGCTACGGGCAGTCTCCGGCTCTTCTGGAATACATGGTTCAATGACTCCGACCCGTTTGTTGTCATGATTCCGAAACGGAAACCTCCATCACATGTCTGGAAGATCTTATCATAATTAGACGACTCGAACGGGTCATCAGGCTTTTTCTTGCCATATTTTTTCAAATAAGCATTACACCTTGGATTTAGCTGCACAACATTAGGTAGGAAAATTATTAAAGAAAAGGACGAGAAATTATTAAAGAATTATGTAAGAAAATTTATAAAATGTACTTACCATAGCGAATTCTTCGAACATCTCCTTCAATCTCCTCGGCTTCTTCTTCTTAGCTCCTCGTCTGAACCTCTGGCCGTACCACTTGTCTCCTCCACAATTACTTACCAGGTTGGCTGCAATATGCTGTGAACAGAATCTGTGCTTAAAAAGTTCTTCTGACCATCCGTATTCTGGGTTAAGAGCAGCTCTAATTCCTAAGTGTTGATCCGATAGAACACATACAAAAGTGTTAACTCCAATCACTTCGTTCCGTAGCCACTGCAAAAAAAAACCCCATGTTGGACCAGACTCCTTCTCCACAATTGCAAATGCCAGAGGCAACAACTGGTTCTCGGCGTCATATGCGCAAGCTATCAGAAGCCTCCCTTCATAACGCCCAGACATGAAACATGCATCTATACTGATCACTGGTCTCAGGTATCGAAATGCTGCAATACATGGACCAAACGCCCAGGCTACTGCAACGAAGTGTTCAACACCTTGCATAATTGCACCTGTGCTTTCTCGGATTGGACTGGTTACAAACTTGTACTTTGAGCCGGGATTCTTATCGCATATACCTATTAGTAATTTTGGCAAGAAGCTGTATGAACCCTCCCAACTCCCGAATTGTCGTGCTATTGCAAGCTCACGACCTCTCCACAATCGGTTGTATCTCGGTTCACAGTTGTTGTATTTAACCCTCACACAGTTTGCGACTGATTGGATGCTCATAGCCGGGTCCTTTTTAATAGAATCCTCAATAATATCAGCAATAATGGACGCAGTAAGCATTGCATTGTCTGTCCTTGTGTGATCAGTCCTGCATGTGTGAGGATGGTTTTGCTCTGTGATAACCCATGCATCCCCGTCACCCGTTGGTTGAGCTCTGAGTTTGAAACTGCAATCTTTATCCTTACAAACCACAACCATTCGAGTCTTGTCGCTTTTTTGCCTTTCAACCTCCTGATTCTTATCAACGTGGTACTCGTTAATCTTCTTATTCAGATCAGCTTTGTTTCTAAAATATAGCCCGGCTGCCAGGTCACTACTGTACGTGATTCGGGCACCGAAAAATCCGATATCAGCTTCTTGAAAGCCAGATGTATCATTGAAGCATTCGAACGGGTGCGTGCTGGCCCTGCCATTAAATGGGTTGATACGAACTGATCCTTCTCCACCCCCCGAAGCACCATCTTCACGTAAACCCTCCAAGTGGTCCGAATCCCATTCTCCTTCATATTCATCCGCCGTTTCCAGTGTATATTCTGGAATTTCATTCATGTTTTCAAAATCTGACCCGGCACGCTCATCTGCTGGTACTGGTAACGGTCTGGGGTGAGGTGGTGATTTTCTTAGTGGTGATTGAGGTAATGGCAATGGAATTGTGTTATGGATTGGTGGTTCAGGGGTTGGCTCGAAATATGGACCAACGGGGGTGTATGGTTCGGCATATGCAGTAACGGGGTTGTATGGGCCCATGTCTGGTGGTGAGTGTGGTTGGAAACTTGGACCAGCTGGGGTGTATGGGTCCATAACTGGTTCTGGGTGTTGTTGGAAACTTGGACCAACAGTGGTGTATTGTTCTATGACTCGTTCTTGTCCATAGTTTGGCGCCACCGAATTTTGTCCCGAACTACTCCCACTTTCGTCTTTTTTAATTCTCTTCACGTACAGTTCCATAAAAGAAAACCCCTGCTCCTTAAACTTGTTGCACAATTGACTCCAAAAAGGATCATTATCTATCGGAACTTGGATATACATTGGTCCGTTCATGGCTCGGGTTGACAGCTTTAAGTCACATCGATTCGGGTTAAAACCCACACAATCATAAATTTGAGACTTCAAGCCCGAAAGGGAGGTACCCTCTTGAACAACAAAAGAATGCGATGGCGGTTTGGAGTAATATACTCCTTGTGGACCATGTAGAAACTTTCCATTATAATGTAATGTAACAAGCAACGCCATGACCAACAAACTACATTGTCGTAAATGATAAACATCTTTCAAGTAATCCATTTTTTATTCATAATCCACTGATAAATAATAATAAAAAAAATAAAACGTTACTGTACAATGTTTACTATACAGCGTTTACTGTACAAAAATTGCTGTTCAAATGTTACTGTAGACATAATACTATACAAATTACTGTACACAAATTACTGTTGACAGAATACTGTTGAAATTACTGTTGACAGAATACTGTAGAAATTACTGTACATACGTAGTGTACAAAAATACTGCAGGTACTGTACAAAAATAATACCGGTACTGTACAAAAATACTATACTTACTGTTCAAAAAAATACTGCAGATCACTGTAGATTCGCTTCTTCGCGTCGTTCTCTTTCTCTCATCTTTTCTTCTTCTCTAAAAATGGGGCTACTATACGTTTTGAGAGAAATCGGCTAATAAATAGCTCTGGCCGAAATTAAACATGGAAACCGGCCACTAAACCCGCGGTTTCTAATTTTTATTAGAAACCGGCGGTCTAGTAGCCGGTTTCTAATAAAAATTAGAAACCGCGGGTTTAGTGGCCGGTTTGGGCATTTTTGACGAAATTTCAGATTTCTGGGCAGAGTTGGGGAAATGTAGGAGTTAGTGGGCATGGATAAAAATGACGGGTCTTTTTGCCCCCTCACAAATCCAATCTCTCCGTCTCCCTACCTCACGTGGAAAGCAAAGACCGAGTCCGACCCTCTACATTACCTCACCGTTTGAGTTTCAATACTGACCGTTCGATCATTATTCGGTCCAATCTGATCCAAGCCTGTACTTCAGGACTCAGGAAAGTCGATGTACAGTACGAACGGACCGGATTCAAACTCAAACGGTAAGGTACCGTACCTAGTATGAATTAGCAAACGCCTTCCCCAGCTCTTAGCTTCGTTTCTCTCTCTCTCTAACCAGAGCTCGTCACTGCCCTTTCTCTGTCTCTCTCTAGGGGGATAGAGAGAAACTGGAGAGAGATCAGAAAGTCAATCAATAAGAAGAAAGAGAAGGGGGCGTTTCAATTCGATTCCAGTTTCTTAATCGGTCATTAAATCGAAGTTTTTACCTTTAGATCTGTTTATCTTAATTGCCCTTCCGTTTCAGTCTCTCTCTTGTTTAGACAGGTTCTGGAACTAGGGTTTCGGGTGGGGTTATAGTGCGGTTTACGTATATTTAAAGAGGGAACGAGATCGAGAGAATGGAAGAGGGTAAAACGGCTTTTGGCACGTTGAATTGGACCATGGTTCGTGCTATTTTGGCGATTATCCAGTGGTGGGGATTCAATGTCACGGTTATCATCATGAACAAATGGATCTTTCAGGTTTAATTTTCGAACTTGAATTTGATTTGTTTTCCCTAGTTGTTCTACGGTTTATTTGAATTTTTTTTTTCCAAAAAGAATATTATCTTTCATGTTTGTGTGAATGATTTGACTAGAATAAGGTGTCAGATAGCAGTTAATTCCTTTCCATTTTCTCTTTTCTCTTTTCTCTCTCTCTCTCTTTTCTTCTGGTTTAATTAGACAATGCCATAATAAAGAGCTGTGAGTTTGGAGTTGAGATCAAGCTATAAAATTAACCAAAATTTAATTGAAGAGTAAGCTTGAGCTTCTATTGTAAAACGTTTTCTGTTTACAATGTCAGATCTGTAGTTAGAAGAAAATTTAAATCAGTATGCTAATTTCAATAAGACCTTGAATTATATTAATTCATGCTAAGTAGGAATTATATTCATTTATGAAGTACATTTTTAGAAAGTAGTGGTCTGGGTATCTTCATAGTAATTTTTCAGGGATGGGGCTTCAAGATAAATGATATCCCTAATAATAATAATAATAATTCATATGAAATATAGGTATAGGTGAAGTTGCTCAATATATTGCGTTACACAGTATAAGTATTTTATTTGGGGGCAAAACAGGAAATTGCCCAATTTTTGTAACAGCAATGTAATTTTCAGAAATCAAATGTGTAAAAGATATTGGTGTAGGGGTTTAAGGAAAGGTGTTACTTAGCATTGATTGCTTGAAGAAAAAAGACATGTAGGTCGACTGCTTTAATGACTTCTTTTTACCTTTTTATATGTTTAAAATCGTTGAGTGTAAAAGCATTAATCTCCTAGAAAAGCAATTCCATATATTTTCAGTTCTAAGTAATTCTGAAGTTGGTTATAGTTTATTGTACTGAAATTTTGCAAGTACTTTTAAGTTTTGAATTTCCTATATGCCTTTTGTTAGTTCAAATTGCAAAATACTTAAAATAAAAATTTCTCTTTTTTTTAAAATTCATAGAGTATTTTGCTGGTAATTAAATAAATGCAAAATTCTCAGTATACTACCAAGTGAGAAATAGAGAAGATGCATGCAAAGCACAGAATGTGCTGCAAATACTTGAAAAGTTTAATGACACAATGCTTGATTTCTAATTATTTAATCTGTTTTTTATGCACTAATTCAATTTATTAATATTTTTTTTCCTGTTTTTGACACTTTCTAGAAATTAGATTTCAAGTTTCCTCTGACGGTGTCATGCGTGCACTTCATATGCTCATCAATAGGTGCTTATATTGCCATAAAAGTGCTGAAAATGAAACCTCTTATAGAGGTCGAACCAGAGGATAGATGGAGAAGAATATTTCCCATGTCTTTTGTCTTTTGCATAAATATTGTTCTGGGAAATGTGAGCTTGAGATATATTCCCGTGTCGTTTATGCAAACCATCAAATCTTTCACACCTGCTACTACAGGTCTGTCATGTTTCCTTTTATTCATGCACTCTATTTATTTTGCGAAAGGATAGCTAAAGATAATTAAAATAGCAAAAGTTTGGTATTCACTCAAATTTTGCATGTTTGACCCCCCCCCTATAGAGCCTCAAAATAGAACAACTGCAAATTAAACACTCAAATTATCTGCTATATTCAAATATATCCTCTTTTTTTTTCTTCCATGGCAGTTATTTTGCAGTGGATGGTATGGAGAAAATATTTTGAGTGGCGCATTTGGGCCTCCTTGGTGCCAATTGTGGGAGGTATACTACTGACATCAGTTACTGAGCTCAGTTTCAATGTGTTTGGTTTTTGCGCTGCACTCTTTGGTTGTCTTGCCACTTCAACTAAGACCATTTTGGCCGAATCCCTTCTTCATGGCTACAAGTTTGACAGGTATCTTTTACTCTCTAAAATTTCTACTATTAAGAATGGTGCCCTCTATTAATGTTAAAAAATAAAATGGAAAAAGAATCTGAAAGTATAGCTTGAAATCCCAGTAAATTTCCGAATGTACAGATTAATTAAAAAGGGGGAATTTCATGTATACCACTCAAAAACTTTGAAATTAACTACCCCCCCCCCCCCCCCCCCCCCTCTCTAAAATTCATAAATATCATATTTATCCCTCTAAATTTCTAAAAATCACAAATTTATCCAATTTATTTTCTATAAAAACTCATATTAAATCTATAAAGCTCCCATTTTACCCTTTATTAAAAAATAAAAAATTGTAGTTAGTTTATTAATCTAATGTGTAAGAAAAATGTTTGGTCTTCTAATTGGTTAGTTTCTAAGGACAAATGGTTCATTCTCTACTTGTTGATGCATACACAGTGGCATTTAGACATATACTTGTTTGCATGCCACATGTAAGAAAATGAACCATGTGTTCTCACAACTGGTTAGTCTGGTTACCTCAATATTAGAGCTGAAAAAATTATCATTGTTTCAACTCTTTTGTTAATTCAAGAAAATCTCATTACCTCTGGCATTTTTTAACAGTATCATGACCTTCAATTAAATTATTTTGGGACAGTATAAACACAGTGTACTACATGGCCCCATTTGCAACCATGATACTAGCCTTACCGGCGATTCTTCTAGAAGGTGGAGGCGTCATAAACTGGTTTTACACACATGAAGAGATCCTTTCATCTATGATAATAATATTTGGATCAGGTGTTGCAGCATTCTGCCTCAACTTCTCCATCTTTTACGTGATTCATTCTACCACAGCTGTCACTTTCAATGTTGCCGGCAACCTGAAGGTAAAAAACTTGCTCATATTCTGACAATTGTGCAGTAAGGTTGTATGAATTGATGCTTATTCCTATTGTTACGGGTTTGCTACAACCAAAGATGAATATTGGTTTCATCTGAACTCATCACATTTTTAGAGGTCATTTTGTAATATCATTATGCTTCACAGTAGCACTTGGTACCCATACATACTGAAACATGAAACAGTAAACAATAATCAGTAAGACAACTGCTATATTTCAATTAATATATGTGCCTATGAGCTTTCCTAAAAGAATAAAATATAATCAGATTTCCTGTAAAAGTAATCACTAGAGGCAATCTCTTTTAAACTCATTTGTAACGTGACAAATGTAATTGTGACAGGTGGCAGTTGCTGTATTGGTCTCATGGATGATATTCCGCAATCCAATATCTGCAATGAATGCAATTGGGTGCGCTATAACCCTAATGGGGTGCACCTTTTACGGGTATGTGCGGCACCTTCTGTCTCAGCAATCTGCATCCGGTAACCCGGGAACTCCAAAAACACCCCGGACCCCACGCGGGCTCATGGAGATGCTTCCTCTTGTATCAACTGACAAACAAGATGATAAGATCTAGTGGATTGCAGATTGGTGAAATTGTAGGTAGGTAAACAGGGATAGGGAGGCCCATATGAAGTCTCAAAAGTTTCCCTTTGGGTATTGACATGCAATTTTGGGGCGTCGTTATGAATTTATTTTACTTATGCTACTGCAGTATTATAGAAATTGCAATATGATTTTTTCTTTGATTGTGTTGGAACGGAGCATAGTAATTTCTGGCAGTTTTTTTTTCTCAGTGGTTATACAGATTGTCTCTAATATTTGGCACATTATGATTTCATATGTTTTTGAAGTAATTATAAGTATTCGTTGATGCACCTATATCAATTAACTAACCAAATGCCAAGAGAATCCAGTACTTCATTCCTTTCTCAAATATTGAATTGATTCATCACGGATGGTTTCAGTACCTCGTGCCTTTTATACCTCATCATATTTCATGTATAATATATTTATTTTCAAAGTTCAAACTATCAATTCAAACTGCTCAACATGATATCCATTTAAAAATGTCTAGGGATGAAACTTGTAATTTTTGGAATTTTTATTTTATTTTTTAAGATAGGTACAAAATTAATATCATGTTGAGCTGTTTAGATCGTTAGTTTAGTTTTTGAAAATAAAGATATAAAATATGAACTATGATGAGGCATGAAAAATATGAGTATTGAATAGGGGTGTAAATGGAGCCGGATTATCCGCTCCGAATCCTCTCCGGATCCGTTTATAATCCGAATCCGAATAAAACGGAGCGGATAATTCGCGGATTCGGATCCGGATAAATACAGAGAATTCAGAAAACATCCGGATACGGATTCGGATAATTTTTGCGGATCCTAAACGGAGCGGATATCTGCGATATCCGAATCAGATTTTCATAGATACAAGCGAAGGATCAGTCGCTCCCGACAATTCTGTCTGCAGCTCTCCAAGCAGATGTTCCTTATATATCGCTTCCTTCCCAGTTTCATCTATTGTGGGATTAATATTAACCATTGATCCGGGACGCGCTACTTTCAAGTTTGAATTGGCAGGTAGCGACAGGCTGCTTTGAAGTTTGTTCCCATCTCTTTTTTCTATGGTATTGAACTCTTCTCCATTATAATATTCAAGAACACCTCCATTTTTTTCATTCTTCTATTTTTTTATTTGGTTTTCTCAATTTAATTATTATTTTTAATTAGTATTTGTATCTTAAAGTTCATGTGACTCAATTATCCGACAATTATTCGTTTTGTATCCGTATTCGTATCCGTATCCGTGGATTATCCGCTCTGTATCCGTATCCGTTTAACGTGGATTTGGTTTTACATTTTGATATCCTCGTATCCGTATCCGCTCATTGAAATGTGGATGTGAGTATGGTATCAGCATTATCCGCTCCGAATCCGCTCCATTTACACCCCTAGTATTGAACCGTCTTTAAATTAAATTGACAAACTTTGGAATAATCTACAAGAAGTTGTGAACTATACAATTCGAAAGCGAATCAGGTTTCTTCATTTTTGTTCCCTTTTTTCCTGCAAAATTAATAATATGATCAGAAATGTTGTTCAGACTTTCTGATAATTACTATTAGATAAACTTTGGAAATGGCCCCTTGCTAAACTAAAAATGAAAACTATAATAAACAGAAAAAAAAAAAATTTAATCAAATTTATCAAATTAAATAAATGAAAACTTTCACTATTCGCAGATGGTCCTTTGTTTTTTCTGTCAACATAAATAGACGACCAGAAACTGCAGATATTCTTTCTTATTTTTTATAGCCTTTTTTGCCTTTAAACTGCAGATATTCTTTCACTCCAAACGTTTTGTATTGGCCCTATATAACTCAAGCCTCAAAAGGAAAGTTCGGCCTCAATTTTGATTTATGAGGTTGTTTAATTCAATTGTTTTGGAAATGGTCTGACAAATTTAATTCAATTGTGCAATTGAAATTCTTCTGCATTTAGCGTAAGGGGATTTGATTGACTTAGTTGACCCATATTTTTCAGCAAAAATATCATTTCATATAAGGAACTTTTCTGTAGCAAGTGTAACCCAAAATATTTGTACACTAGGATTACGAGATATGTCATGGGCCAATTACGTGCCTCGTGTGTAGCCCAGAACTTTCTTTTTGAGGCTTGAGTTATATAGGGCCAATACATAACGTTTGGAGAAACTTTGATTGTTTTAAAGGCTAAAAAGACTATAAAAATTACGAGTTATATTGGGCCAATACGTGCCTCGTGTGGAGCCCAGAATATATAAAAAGGCTATAAAAATTACGAGTTATATTTTCAATTGATAAAATATTTTTTAACAAAAGGTGAGAGCACGCCCGGTGGGACTCGAACCCACAATCGCCTGATTAGAAGTCAGACGCCTTATCCATTAGGCCACGGGCGCTCGTTGTGTTATTAAAAAACAGAATTGCTATATATTTATTAATATAATTTATTTCACTTTCCTTTGGCCGATACGTTTGAGAGAGCCCTTAGAGGTCTTTCCAAACCAGTACAAACATGAATCAAGCAAAAATAATAAGATGGTCAAGAAAAATAACATTTGCCTACTATATTCTGTGTTGGAATATTGTTCATTAAATTGAATAACGAGGGCTTACAGCCTTACAGTAACTAATTGAATTTTACAATCTAAAATTCTATTACAAAAATCAAGCAAATAAATTTAAATTTAGTGAATGAACCAATTAATTAAAATTTGTTCAAGACAAGCCTGTATTTTAGTGTGACTTGAGATCGACCAACGCTGTCCTAAAAATAGAATAATTAACTTTGTCAAAAATCGTGCTTGGCTTAAAAAAACATAAAAATTTAAGAAATTTTTTCCGCAACTTTATAATCATTACCAAACAGTGTTTTAATCTGAGTCGTTCGTTATTTTAATCTGATATAATTCTCGCATCAAAAAGTGTGCATTCTGCATCAAAAATCGTGCTTAACTGAAACCGATGATATTGTCATCGGTTCTAGCTTCTGAAACCGATGAGAATGTTATCGGTTTCGATAGATTTCGAATTTAATCAGAATATTGTATAGATTGTTAAATTTATTATTTCTTTCGTATATTAATAAAAATTTCGGTTATGTAAGCATTCATTTACTTTATCATACTATGCAACCAATGTACCAGATTTCCAATTATCTGAATTGTACCGCTGGTAGTATCGCAAGTTTTTTTTTTTTTTTTTCAAAGATTAGTGGCTTTAATGCTTACTAACAAATTAATTGATAAAAAACATATTTACAACGAGTCAAGTGACTCAAATTTCGAAATCTACTCTTTTATTTTAACAAAATCCTCTAAATTACTCAAAATTAGTCTAATCACACTCTAAATTACAAGATCTACTTTTTTAATCTTACTTGTACACCCTCATAATCACTCTAATATTTTAATCCTCATCTCGATTCACAATGCAGATTCATTTCTTCGACCGCCGCTGCGCTTGAACGACGACCGGATCTACTCACCATTGTGCTCCGATCGAAATGAAAACTCTGCGCTTCGAGCTCTGATGATACAACGCTTGATTTCAATCGGCTCCTTTCCTTCCTTTCTTCCTCATTCTCCTCTCATTCTTCCTCTCCGCTCGAGAAGGTAGAACCGAGAGAGGAGAAAATATTGTTGTCGGAGGTAAGGTTTAGAAGAGATAATAGAGGGGTGAAAGGTGGAGGAGAGGATGACAGCTGCTCTAAGTTACGTTATGCCTCCTTAACAATTAATTTTTCTAAAAAGCGAAAGAGCTAAAAATGGGAATAATGTAAAAACCTCTTGTATCGCAAGGGGTTTTAAAATCAGGTACTATTAGAAGCAATTCTGTCTAGGAAAAGGATTTTGTTAGTAGCTTTTGATTGGTGTTTTATCGTAAGTTAGGACTACTAATATTTCTATATGCGTATGAAGCACATGTACATCAAGTCTGCCTATGGTTTGTGATTAATCTTGTTTACGGCTTTTGATTGGAATTATCTTGTTTGTGGTTTTTCAGGTTTATATACAAGCTCTTGTAGAATCATCCCTTCCTTTGATAAAATTATCAAACCACAAGTGAAAGTAATTAATTGTAACAAAGTTATGATTGAAATGTCTCTGTGCACTAAATGGGGCTGCTCGGCAACATGTCTTTTATCTCACATTGTAGTATGTAAATACTTAATTAAATGCCCTCTCACATTTCTTTTATTGCCATGTAATGTAATCATCCTCTCCAACACATTACACACAATTAAGTGTAAATAATTAAACTTACCTAAAAAATAATGATTAATAAAAAACAGAGATGATAATTTTAAAAAAAAATAGTCTAAGAAAAATTGCAGCATATGCATACAAAGAAAAAAAATACTATCTCACACGATACTGTAGTTAAATTAGTATCTTGCAATATCCATAATGTACTGCAGGGAGGACCAAAATTAAACTGGTAAATTTCAACAAAAAATGGTCAACATAAACCATAGAAAATGGGACTGGTACCAGTTCCAGTACCGAGTTCTTATGAACCTGATTCTGAAAATTTTAATTCAGATTGACGGAATTTCTTTATCAATTCTTTTTGCTCCGTTCCTTTCAACTTGAATCTTCTTTCGGAACGCAGTGCAAAGCATTAAAGCCAAAAGGCAAGAAATAATACTTACTCTTCTCTTCTGAACTCTAAGAATCCCCATAAATAATACATGTACAAAGGTACCTACTTAACTACTATATGCATATAATGTGTATTATTTATTTTTCACTAGACACTAAACAATGATTACAAATTTGCTTCACTGTTAGACATTATTTAGATGACTAAAAAAACATATACAATTATTATTTGTTTTTTCTCTGAATTTAAAATAGAAAAGAAAATTCTGCTAGCTATCTATTTTTAAATCTTTAATTACAAACATATACAATTGCAGCAAGATGCATCCATTATGTCAAATGTGAAGTGAGTTTCCAATGCTCGTGCCAGCGTACAGTATTGCTGTTATGTATTAAACTTAATTTGCTGGTTTTGTATCTAACCCACCAAGGAATTTATTGAAAATGTATATAAATATTGCACCAATGATTAATATATATATTTTTTTCTCTCAATTGTTCTGCATGCCATACAATTTCTACACACGGTAAGATTTTAGAAAAACTAAAACTTATCAGTATAATTACCACCTTTTTTTTTTTAATGAACATTTACAAATTCAAAAATGGAAACACATACGATCATTTTTCCAAAGAAACAATACGCACAGACTCTCTTTTATTTTTCCTCTGAAGTAGATCCGTCTTGTTTTTTCAGTTACTGGTCGACAGCAATAGGTTTACATGTTGCGGTGAAAACAATACATTCATGTAGATTGAATTGTTTGGCCACCAAAAACTCCACCTCAGAATTCTTTCCTATTTTAGGACCAAGAACCATTAGTTCTCTAAAAGTACTTTTGAGTTCATCCTGTGGTGATCCCCTACACCAACCCCAGCGGACAATATTTAGGTGCTTGGGTAGCAACTGGGAAATAGTAGAGATCACTGGTTGAAGGTATTTATTATGCGAATTAAATTTTGAGCTTATAAAGCCGTCTCGCAAGAAGATGGACCAGAATGGAGCATTCAAATTATCTCTCAGAATCTCGCCTATGATTTTTGCTCCCCAGATTGATCCATTCATCTTCTTTGCTATTTTCCCTCCCAATTTTCTTAACTCAGGAAAATCCTCAGGGTCAGCACTGCCAAAAGCATGCTCCTTGAAAAACAACATATTCCTCCTCGGAAAAGCCGTCAAGTTTGATCGGCTGCACATCCACTGGTTTTACATGTTGGTTTTACTTTGTGGGTTTTCCTAATTACTTTAAACCCTAACCAAGATCTACTCCTTTTGTAAGAAATTAAACTTAATGCACAGCGGAACTTACTTTCTGTCTTCAAAGGCCTCCGTATGCTATCAATCAGACAGCTTCCAAGGCTCTGGGTTGATACGCTCCTGGTCTTGACTTGAGTTGTTTTGAGATGATGCTTGATTGGTACGCTCTCGAGTCCTTCCAAGCAAGCCCTGGTGCCTTTCTTCTCTCTCGAGTCACGAACGGAGCTCAAGAGTATTATTCTCTAATGGAGGGAGAATAAGGTGGCTATGCACAACACATGTGCCCTAAAAATTTTCTTACCAGAATTGCTTGGAGACCCAGCGCCTTTTATACTAGTGAAAATGTATCTTTGAGAGATCTTATAATTTATGTCAAACATTCTACATAATATATGACATATTTTCTCAAAGATATTTATTTGTGCATTTTTGGTAACCAATCAAATATGCATAACATATTTTCCTTTTTCTATTCAATTATACGAATCAATTATATTTGGCTGATGAATATATTAATATCCTCTCCAAATTATGCACAAACAAATCGGCCCATTTTGTTTGGTATCTTGATCCAATCAATTGATTAGGCCCAAACAATAATTCTTACATTTATCACTAGTATTAGTTGAATTAATTATAATTGGTCCATCAACAATTATAATTAATTTACATTATGTTCTATATGCATTCGTGCCCCAAAACTTAGCGAAATTACGTACTATGCCATTATTTCAGTCAATCACATTTAGGCATATCTTATATTATTCCTCATAATATTATTGACAGTATGTGATATATTAATCATATAACACGTAGTCCAAACTTAATTAATTGGAATTGACGTCTCAATTCCAACAATCTCCCACATGGACAAGTGTGGTCCTTTTGATTACATATATCTGAATCTGCGCATATTACTTTAACTTTTCTGTCTTTCTTTTCGTACTTTCTCAAACAATTCGGTCCACTAATCATACCAACAAGGGACTTAAACGACAGTTGTCACATTTACTTCGTGACTTTATCGATAGAAATCACAATGCCAAATATAATTAGATAACATGAATTAGTTTTGGTCATATAGTTCAGAAATTACACGAAGGTGTGATTATACATGCCTATTTCCGAATGGGTCACCCTTATTCTTTACTTTAGTGAGGTCAAAACTTTAAAAGAGAGAAACTAATTGAGACTCAAAATATAATTTGCATATATCAAAACTTATTACAAATTACATTACATAGAACTTTAAAATAAATTCAGACTCCCACATTTTCCTTAACTATCCTAAATAGGTACTACACCCATATGAGCAACATGCTCATGAAACTTCTTAGGCGGTAGTCCTTTTGTAAGGGGATCTGCAATCATGGAGTCTGTACCTATGTGTTCTATACATAATTCATTTTTCTGCACTCTCTCTTTTACAACCAAAAACTTAATGTCAATGTACTTCGACTTTGACGAACTTCGGTTGTTGGTTGCGTATAACACTGCTGAATTGTTGTCACATAATAATTTGAGTGGTTTCTGAATAGAATCCACAATTTTCAGACTTGTGACGAAGTTCTTCAGCCATACGCCATGATTAGATGCTTCAAAGCATGCAACAAATTCAGCTGCCATAGTGGAGGAGGCTACCAATGACTGCTTAGCGCTCTTCCATGACACAGCACCACCTGCCATCATAAAGATGTATCCTGATGTTGACTTCATGCTGTCGACACATCCTCCAAAATCAGAATCGGTATATCCAATGACCTCGAGCTGTTCCAATCTCCGATACGTGAGCATATAGTCCCTTGTTCTCTTTAGGTATCTCAACACTCGCTTGGCTGCCTTCCAGTGTTCCATACCTGGGTTACTCAAATATCTCCCTAGCATTCCGGTAATTAACGCAATATCCGGACGCGTGCATACTTGTGCATACATGATGCTACCCACGGCTGAGGCATAGGGAATATCTTTCATAATGTTTTTATCTAAGTTAGTTTGGGGACATTGTTTTAGACTAAACTTATCTCCTTTTGATACAGGGGTATCTCCTGGTTTACTGTTTTGCATGCCAAATCTTATTAGAATCTTATCGATATAGTTCATCTGAGATAACCTTAGAATACCTTGAGATCTATCTCTAAGTATTTCAATCCCTAGAACAAATGATGCATCACCAAGATCTTTCATTTCAAAGTTCTTAAATAAAAAACTCTTAGTTTGATGCAACATGTCCTTATCGTTACTGGCAAGCAATATGTCATCTACATATAAAACCAAGAAAATAAATTTACTCCCACAGAACTTGAGGTATATACATTCATCCACTATATTAGGCTCAAAACCAAATGAGCTAATAACTTTGTGAAACTTATGATACCATTGTCGAGATGCTTGTTTTAGCCCATAGATAGATTTCTTAAGTCTGCAAACCATAGACCCTGCATCACCTGATACAAAGTTTTCTGGCTGCTTCATATAGATCGTTTCATCAATGTCACCATTGAGAAATGCCGTCTTTACATCCATCTAATGAAGTTCTAAATCATAATGTGCTACAAGCGCCAATATAATCCTTAAAGAGTCTTTCGATGAAACTGGAGAGAAAGTCTCTTTATAATCAATGCCTTCTTTCTGTGTGAAACCTTTTGCAACAAGACGTGCCTTGTATTTTTCAACATTGCCTTTAGAATCCCGCTTAGTCTTAAATATCCATTTGCAACCAACGGGTTTCTCGCCTTTAGGCAACGGAACAATATCCCAAACGTCATTGTCATACATAGATTTCATCTCTTCATTCATGGCATTAATCCACATTTGAGAGTTAGAGCTTTCCATGGCTTGTTTGATATTAATAGGATCATTTTCAAACATGCCAATGTCAAACTCATGTTCTTGAAGATATGCATAATCCTTCGATTGTGTAGATCTTTTCTCTCTAATAGATCTCCTAATTGGCACAGGCTCTAGATTTTCTTGAGGTTCATTTACAACTTGATCTTCAACAGGAGGAGGAACATTATTACCAACTTCTGAATCTCCCACAGGCCCTAGGCCATCAACATTGGTCATGACAATGTCAGGGTTTGGGTTTGATTCAGGTCCATTTGTGTTCTCTATTCCATGTTGAGTTTCTAACTGAGTTGTTTGGGATGATGTAGTTTGCACATTGTCAAAAGATGTATTTCTAATCGTAATCGGAATTTGAATAAAACCAGGACTTTGGTCCATAGTCTCATTCTCATTCGTCTCTTCTTCTTGAAAAATACTATCTTTTGTCATATCTACCCCCACAAACTCATTATCCTAAAAAAATTTCGCACTTCCTGACTCGAAAATTATATGTTCTGTTGGATTATAGAATTTATACCCCCTAGATCGTTCAGAATAGCCTATAAAGTAACAACTAACGGTCATTTCGTCCAATTTCTTTTCACTTGGCTTATAAGGCCTAGCTTCACATGGACATCCCCAAACTTTCAAATGATTCAAGCTAGGCTTACGCCCAACCCATAATTCGTAAGGGGTCTTGTTAGCTGCTTTAGTAGGCACTCTATTAAGTATGTATGCTGCAGTCTTTAAGGCTTCTCCCCACAGATTCTTAGGTAGAGTTGTACGAGCAATCATACTTCTCACCATGTCTTTAAGGGTGCGATTTCGTCGCTCAGCAACACCATTCATTGCAGGCGAACCTGGCAACGTATACTGAGGCACAATTCCGCATTCCTCTAAGTATTTTGCAAAGGGACCTTGACGCTGTTCTCCTGATCCATCATAACGACCGTAGTATTCACCACCACGATCAGAACGAATGGATTTTATACGTTTGTTAAGTTGTAACTCAACTTCCGTTTTGAACTTTATGAACACGTCTAATGCTTCCGCCTTTTCTTTTATTAAGTAAATATGACCATATCTTGAATAATCATCTATGAATGTGATAAAGTAACGGTGACCATTTCTTGTAGCCTTTGGAAAAGGACCACAGATATCCGTATGAATCAATTCTAAGACATCATTACATCTTTTTGCATCATACGTACGTTTATTAGTTTGTTTTCCTTTTATACAATTTACACAATCAATTAAGCTTGTAAAATCTAAAGGTTGGAGAATATCATTAGACACAAGACGTTCTATCATTTTCATAGAGATATGTCCTAATCGCTTGTGCCATAATGTTGCAGATTTCTCGCAAGTTAATTTACGTTTTCTATTATCTATATGCAGTGCCTCTGAATGTGAAGTGTCTATATCCAGAAAATAAAGATTATCATAAGAAGACAGGATACCAGAAGCAAGAAGCTTAGAATTTTGACACAAACTGAAATTTCCATTACTAAATGAACATACATAACCATTTTTGTCCAAATAAGAAATAGAAATTAGGTTCCTTCTGAATGATGGAACCACTAAAACATCAAAACTTAAATAAAATCCTGTCCTACATAATAATCTAAATTTTCCTATGCTTTGCACTTCTACTTTGTTGCCATTTCCTACGTAAACGTAGCGCTCAGCCTCACTTGGCTTGCGGCAACTTAGGCATCCCTTCATCGATACACTGATGTTAGATGTTGCACCTGAGTCTAACTACCAGGTATATCTAGATACAGAACTTAAATTAACTTCAGAACAAACTAAACTAAGAGACATACTTCTCCCCATGAGGGGCTTAATCTGACTTAGACTTGACATTATGTTTAGATCTGAAAATTCAAGAACAAAGAAATAATTTAGATACATGCTTCACGATTTGATCCTTAATCATAATTCTAAAATCTATCTAAAGGCCTGTGTAAAACTATTTTCTCCATTAAATCTTTAGCCAAAACACCATTCAGTAATGAAACACCTTTGGGTGCAATCATTACTTTCAGGCACTTTGGCGTAGTGAATAAAGTACAAACATGTAACATTTTTGTCAATCAACCTTTGGGTCAAATTAACATATCCATGAACTAACGACCAGGCCAGTCAACTGGGGGAGGAGGATCACAGACGGATCGCTTATGTTCCAAGCCCCTGATGCTTTTCTAGACATCGCTAGTCCATGTGTGTTGCAACTTATTTTTATTCACTACCCTTATGCACCAAACAACTTAGTAGGCGCCAACCCTCCTTTGGGAAAGCTAACACCCACGTCCATTGTCAGCATGTCATTTTAACTTGTCATGAGTCATCCTGCAATCGTCTTACAAAGAGCGGTTCGTTTGCGAACATCAATGCTTGACTCATGCGAAAACAACACATGTATACCTAAAACGCCTTTAGTTAGATTCTAAAATTATGCCTAAAACCTAATCTAGGACGTACCTATAGTATCTACTCGTCCTAAATAGAATACAGTATCTTATAGCACTTTTAAATTAGAATATACTAATTTTATATGTCAACTATATTCATCAAAATAATTATTAGGTTTTAGCAAAATTTTAGCAATTTCTACAATGATTATCTTTTAGAAATGCTTCAATAATTTTATTTAGCTTCAATAATTTCTTCAATAGTTTCATTGCTTCCATACTTAGCATAAATTTTATGCCATAATAAGTGTTGGCATAAAAGGTAATCTTAAAATTATGGCAGCCATAAAATCGGTATATCCATACTTGTTGATATAAGTACGGCAGCAATAAAAAAATATTATGGTATAATTTTATACAAAAAAAAAAAAAATATATATATATATATATATTATGCCATAATAAGCATTATTGTTATCAAATCAGAATTTAGTATTATAGCCTTTAATTGGTGTTAATACCAATTTTAAATAATATCTAAATTCTAATAAGTAGGCTAAATATAGTATAATATATAGTAATTATAGTAATTATAGCAATTATAATTATTATAACCTAAACTACAATCAGAAAATGACGAAGCAATTTTGGTCATACGAATCAAAACTATATATTGACCATGATTAATTATTAATTCGTATCAATTTCCAGAACTTACGGTTACACCAGAATAATTAATTATTATTCATGCTACTCTTAGCGTCATGTGGAAAACATAAAACAGAGTAACGCCTTGATCCGAAACCAAAACAGATTAGCACCACATACCATGATTAATTAAATCAAAACAGAGTAACGTACAAGCCATATGACAAAAAATTTGAAATAATTAATTTCCCTGAATAGCGCTATTAACAGAAAATTTCTAAAATTAATTATTTGGAAGAAAAAACAGATTTGTATCAATTGTTTTTGACCAGATCTGAAAATTCAAACCTAAATTACTTTCTCTAATTCGAATTTAAAACCTTAAATTGTTGCATAATTAATCCTTTCTTATTTTGAAAATTAAAATTTCAAATAAAAACTTCTCCAAGATCGCACGAAGCGCAAGGATGGGTTCAAATTCAAGATTTTAATTCAAAAATGGTTAAAGCAAAATTTTAACAATTCCTTTTGCAACAATTAAATTCGATATGAAAAATAGAAAGCAATTAAAACCGAATTAAACTGCAATTCTTACATAAGGGTGCTCTGATACCACTTGTTGGTTTTACTTTGTGGGTTTTCCTAATTACTTTAAACCCTAACCAAGATCTACTCCTTTTGTAAGAAATTAAACTTAATGCACAGCGGAACTTACTTTCTGTCTTCAAAGGCCTCCGTATGCTATCAATCAGACAGCTTCCAAGGCTCTGGGTTGATACGCTCCTGGTCTTGACTTGAGTTGTTTTGAGATGATGCTTGATTGGTACGCTCTCGAGTCCTTCCAAGCAAGCCCTGGTGCCTTTCTTCTCTCTCGAGTCACGAACGGAGCTCAAGAGTATTATTCTCTAATGGAGGGAGAATAAGGTGGCTATGCACAACACATGTGCCCTAAAAATTTTCTTACCAGAATTGCTTGGAGACCCAGCGCCTTTTATACTAGTGAAAATGTATCTTTGAGAGATCTTATAATTTATGTCAAAAATTCTACATAATATATGACATATTTTCTCAAAGATATTTATTTGTGCATTTTTGGTAACCAATCAAATATGCATAACATATTTTCCTTTTTCTATTCAATTATACGAATCAATTATATTTGGCTGATGAATATATTAATATCCTCTCCAAATTATGCACAAACAAATCGGCCCATTTTGTTTGGTATCTTGATCCAATCAATTGATTAGGCCCAAACAATAATTCTTACATTTATCACTAGTATTAGTTGAATTAATTATAATTGGTCCATCAACAATTATAATTAATTTACATTATGTTCTATATGCATTCGTGCCCCAAAACTTAGCGAAATTACGTACTATGCCATTATTTCAGTCAATCACATTTAGGCATATCTTATATTATTCCTCATAATATTATTGATAGTATGTGATATATTAATCATATAACACGTAGTCCAAACTTAATTAATTGGAATTGACGTCTCAATTCCAACATTACAATCTCCTTAAACTTATTATAACGAATTGAATAGCTTATTAAAATGATTTTGCTTCCTTGTTTCCCACATGTTAGGCAACTTAACAGGGCACTCCAAACCTTAGAATCCACATGCCAAACTTCGTCCATCACGAGCAAAAATCTCTCTGAGCTGAGGCTCTGTTTAAGCATTACTAGCAATGTATTCTCATCATAATTGGTTATTTGAGTACTGTTACATCCCTTTAGAATTTGTGTAAAAATCTTAGGATAACCATAATATCCAATAAGTGTACAAGGAATATAAATTTTCAAGGAAAAATGATTTTGCACCTTTGGATCATAAAAACAGTGAAGGGCAAGAGTGGTCTTTCCTGCTCCCTTTGAACCAACTATTGGAAGAATATCCACATTATTTTCACCAGCCATGCTTGGTTCAAACAAGAATTTCATAACTTGCTCTCTTTCCTTACCCTGACCTATTAACCAGGTGTGGTCCATGTAGAGGTACCTTTTCATAGGCCTTTCTGGTTGGGCATTCACCATGAGTAAGAACGCACATATATCGATACTTTTTAACATTTTCAGTACATCATGGAGTACCCTGTGCTCGTCATTAACAAAAATCAGGGTTCTTATCGTCCGCTGGCGTTTGGATGCACGATTGGTGGCATCACTAAGCAAATTGCTTGTACATTCAGTACCAGCTATCATTGGAGGAAGTGAACTCTGGTTTTTAAAGGTACGATAATAGTACTCCCCGAGATATGCTGCGTTTATTAACTGTGCCAACCACTGGAGCAACTTTTGGCTGGTAATCCTTCGCCCTCTTGTTGCATCAATGGCAGATTGGATTTTGATCACCTCTTGTTGCAGGCTATATAGAGTCACATCGAGTCCCTCTTGCATCTCCTGTCGGCTTGTGATTGAGGAGACAATTCCACTTACTATTGTTCCAGCTGCTGCTTCCACGGCTCCAGAAAAAAAAATGCTTGTTGTGCCCCCCATACTGCACTTCACCTCCTTTTCTTAAAGCTGTCAACAACCAGACAAAGTTAAAGCGTCTTTCTACATTACAAAAGCAATGGTGCACAAGTCTTTTTTGTCATCAAATTACAATACGGATAATTTGTAGATTAGCAAATAGTATTCAATCGATATTACCAACATTTAAAAGTTTAAATTACATTTTTTCAACAATTTGTTGACTTCATTGGTATTATCTTTTTATTTTGTAATTTTGGTTCACAAACTACAAGACTGTTTATGTAGTAGGTACTACTAACTTGTTGTTATATCTTTTCTTGGTAGAAATATCCCAAATCATTCACATTTTGGAGTAATATTCACAAATTAATTACCTGCTTAGAATTATCAGTAAGCTAAACAGAATTGTACTTGGTAAAGTGTGAGAAGTTTGTCTTTTTCCAGTAATTATCAGTAAGCTGGACAATTAAGTTGAGTTTTGAACTTAACTTCAGAGCTAATTTAAGGCAAGGTACACCATGTCTATAATATATTACAGAAAACTAACCTTGACTTCTATAGTTGTTGAAGTTTCAGAAGCAGAATTGAGTAATATGGATGAAATGGAACATTAATATTTTGCAGCTTGATTGTGGTTATATATATAGGCTAGGCACCTAAATTATTAAGTAAACGAAGGAGGAAAATGGGAGGAGGTACTAGAGAGCAAGAGGGGAAGGAGCGAGGTAAGTCACACAAAATGTCAACAGGAGTACATGCAACAATATCCAGTTGGCAAGTAGGAGAGGTGCATTTCAAATGTGACAATCCATATGCTGATCATGGAACATATCAATAGCTAGTCTTGCGAGATTGTTTCAGTAGGGATATATGAACAATCAGTGAGAGAGTTAACGAAGGAAATTGGTTATTATTTCGTAGTAATGGTGTTGTCAAAATATTAACCAACAGTGATGCGTTAGCAGAGATTCAAAAATGAGAAAATGATAGTGCGAGGCAAAACAAATGTTTACTTTCTCGCCTTCACATGCTGCTATATGCAACCAAAATTTTTATTCATAGTAAATCGAAAAAATGAAAAATGGAAAATGGAAAAAGACATTAGGAAATTTAAAAAATAAGAAGGCAGGTACACGGTATGGCGTCCCTCCTGGACGCCAGAGTAGGATGTCATATTATGTAAAAAAATAAAATTTTAACAGGTAGCACACCAAATTAAGTTCTTTTTTTGTAAAAGAAATATCAAATTCTTGCTCTTTCATATGATAAAGAATGATCAAATGATAGAGTATTTCATAGTAAATGGTATCTCATGAAGAAAAACGTATAAATTAGTATTTCATATTTTAGCTGTTTTACAATTTTTTTTTATATTTTATAAACCTGAATTGGGAGTCATGGAGTAATTTTATTTTTGTAAAGAATTGTAGCCTTTTACTTATTTTAAAGTAATTATGAATTCAATAGTTGTTATTGACTTCTATTGAATTGGACCCCTGCTTGAAATTCATTCTGGCCAATTCTAATTATATATATATACTGGATATATGGTTGTGATTTCCTTTCCAGCACGAGATGTTTGCTGGAGTATCAAATGGAGTATATAATAAGCCTCACCACAATAATAAAATTGTTCATAGGAATGGTATAAAACAGAGGAAAAAATTAATGGCAAGATGGGGTTTTAGGCAACAGAGAAAAATGCCTTCTTCATTTTTGAAAATTTTCCATGTTTCATTTTTTTTTTTCAATTTACTATGAATAAAAGAGGCCTATTTTTTGATACTTAAAAAAGAAACAAGAAACAAAGCAGACAGGAGAAGGTTTTAGCTAAAGAATGAAATGTAGTTGTTTTAATTATCCTCTGCACCTTAGAAAAGTTGTCTTTAATGAATAGAATAATTTTGTATATTTTGTTTATAAAAAAATGTTAAATCACAAATTTTTGCTACCAATTATTTTATCACAAGGGAGAAGGAGAAAGCGTACGACTATTTTTACTTTGGTTAATTTGCGTTAGTGATACTGAAAAAAGTAGGATAATAATAGTTACTTGTATCTCTTGGTGTGAAAAAGGTAGCAAAAAGAGAGAAAATAGATTGGTAGGGGGGTATGTGCGCTTGTGGAAAATAAGGGGCTAAGGATAGCGACGTGTTTTTTTGTCACATTAATTGAGTGAGAAAACTGACACACAGATAGCCACATGTTTGTTGCCGTATTGACTGGGGTCTTGGGAAGGTGGACTGTTTACTTGGGCATGGACTTCTAAAAAAGGCACTTGAGTTTCAAGTTGATTGTATTAATTTTATGGCTGTGTCAACCAGAATTATTGGAAATTTGGTGAAATATAGTTGACTATTGTACATGTGATTCTGAATCCTCTGTATTAATATATGATGAAACACCCACTTTAAAGGCCTACACAAATTGAGTGTGTGAAGCAGAGCCCTCAAATTGAAAACTAAACGTGTTCGAAAGGAAAAGAAGAATAGATTGGAATAGTGGTTCTATTTCCATGTTCAGCTCGAAAGAAAAAGAAGAATAGATTGAAATAGAGGTTCTATTTCAGACGAACAAGGAAGGAATCAAGTGAAATTGTGAAAATAGAATAACTGTAATTGTGCTTGAAAGTTTGCTGTTAAACCCTTGTTTTTACAAGTAGGTCTCTACTCTATTTGAATTAGATCCCCTAAAGTAGCTCAATTTTTTAGTTTTGATCCGGACCGTTCAAGCTACTCTAATACATATATTAAAGGAGCACCGTGCGTTTCACCACGGACCGATTTGGCCTGAATTTCTGATCGGACGGTGCAGATCAAAACTAAGAAATTGGGTTACTATAGGGGTAACGGAGTCAACTTAATCCTCTACCTATTAGTGTATTACCAAACAGGGCCAATCAAAATAGCAATCTCGTAACTAGCTACAGGGCACTGTGGTTTCGGTCTCTAAAATAACATCTGATCTAAAAAAAAAAACAGTAAGTAATTAATGCATGCTTTGTCTTTGGGCATCAGCATAATTGCTGCATGTACCTCCTGTTGCGTGATGGGGGTCAAACGGGATGTTATTTTACTGATCCGAACCTAGTAAATCCTCGAAGTGGTTGCGCAGAGCGGTTTTGAGTTATGTTGGTTGGATTTCAGTTCCATCATCTCTTGTAAATATCCCTACCACATTCACGTTTTTTCTTGCATTTTCACAAGCATGAAAATACTTGGTATTCCGGTCGCCAAGCTAGAGCCACTGACAACCCGACCTTTGTTTCCACTTTTGTTCCAACACTTGGGATGGTAAGAAAATGTGTTCTCTTATTTTTTATTCTTAGTGTGAATTCGTGATTGTTAAGTTGTCTAATTTCCTTCACACAATCCAGCTGGCGCAAAACTAATTTGAATCTCAATAGGTATGTGTCTCGCTTCGCAAATTAATATTTGCCCATGCCGTGAGGGCCTCTGCCACAGCCTTTAATTTGAGTACAATTGACCTAGCCGGGCTCGTTACATTCGCTATGGAGGTCCAAGCTGTCTGAACAATGTTTGTGATCTCTCCGTGCCTTGGCCAGAATTTTTCGAAGCGGAAAAGCCTGCGCTTCAGATTCTAGTGTGGTTTAAACACTAAAAGCATTGGGACATGGTCAAATACACTGGGCGGCATGTCCGATAAGCGATGGTTTATCCCGTAAGTGTTCCAGTCCCCTGAGAGGAGTACCATGTCAAGCTTAGAGAACATAGGGCTGGGCCTTTTACTGGTCCATGTGAAGTTACGACCCTCTAATGACACATCAAATAAATTGAAATCAGTGATAAATCTATTAAACTGGAGCATAGTACCAATGTTAGGGTGGGGAAAGAAATCACCTGTCCTCAGTGCCGCTGACACGTGAGTCCAGACGAATTTAAACATTTAATAGCTTTGCTACGAGTCCATGTGTCAGCGATAAAGGGCAAGAAAATCCTGTCCCCTGGGAGGGCAAAGAATTCGGTTCCTTAGCATGGTCGCCCGTTGTATCCTGTAGCAAAAGCTCTTACTTAGCCATAGGTTTCCTTTCTAATAACATTATAACATTGACTGCCTCACTAATAAAACTACGGGAATTAAATCCCACGTAAGATTACTTAATTTCCGAATCAGGCATTGATACTTTAATATAGAGCAGGGGCTACAGTTGCTGCGAGACCAAAGTCTAAAGACAGACCAAACGAAATAGGAACCCAATCCATATGTAAGTTTATTTTATAGGCGGAATTAGCCCTGTTTTTCCCTCTTAAATCTGCCCCTGCCCCCTGCCCGAGCCTATTATGTATATCTTGTTGACCGAGGAATAATTCAAGACAGAAATTCTAATAATCTGTCCCCTCCAGGCATTCACATAACACAAAAAAAATATATATACAAGGAATCCACCAATAAGCAATACATTGAAGAAACAAAAATTGGGCAACTCCCTCATACGTTGCAGTTTACTTTACATACTTCTACTTTAAACTATTGGGGAAGTATTAGATATTTCAAGTCTATTAACAGAATATTCCCAACACTGGACAGATCAAATAACCTACCAATACAGTACCATATGAAAACATTAAATAAAAAAAATCAAGCAACCAGAGAGAGAGAGAGAGATGAGTTAATAGAAATTTCTTGTTTTGGATAAAACTCGGAAAAAACTGTCCCTCGGTTTCATTGAAATCAGCATAACCTGATGACCTCACATCAGTAATATCATTTTAAGTTATATTACGATATTACATTATTCTAGAATACCTATAAATAAAGCCTGAGTATAAATATTTTTACAACAAAAGGCCTTTAAAGAAACGAAGATTTTGAAGCACATCATCAATTTGTTTTCCACACCCAAGCTTCAAAGAGATGTTAAAGTTGTACTAGTTCCTCTTCCTTTGAAATGGCCTGTAACAAAGCAGCTGGTAGATCATTAATAATATCATGTGGTAATACAAATGTTAACTTTACAACTAAAAAGAATAATCATCATGTGATTTACACCATAAGATTGCCAAAGAAATTATACTAGCACTTAATACTTGAGAGAATTTTACAGAAACAGCCTTAAAATTTACTCTATTTCTCTCCAACACAAATATTCCAAAAAACTGTTCCCCTGATTAGTTCAATTAAACTGTGTCTTTCAAAGGAATTAAGGCATCTATATACATAAATATTATGAACGCCAATATTTGATTAAAAAGTCAACATATGTTATTCAGTGATAGTTTCTATAAAAAATAAAAAATATAAGTTTGATTTTTGTTACCTGGGGTTGTCATTTGTTGCTTCCTCTTCATTTCCTAAACCGCTCATGCTGAGTTTTGTTCTACGGTAATAGAAAAATTTTGGTCCCTGTGTAACAATTGACAAAACACAACGGAATGTTAAAAAAAAATGTAATACATTTTGGAAGGATGCAAATGACCGATGCCGGATTTAAATATAGATGATCTAGCCTTGGTTATATATATCGTCAGTCAGTGCACGAACCTAGATTTAATTGATTAATACTTGCTATAAATAATTTTTCATATATAATTAGTGCACGAAACTGGTAATCATTGTGTTCAGTTGTGTCTTGGTATAAGTACTTGATTAGTACTTAATTTATTTATTGATTTAATCTGACCAATCAAATCAGTAACGTACCTCCATCGTTATGCTTAACATATAGGGGTTAATTACGATAAATATACATATTGTTTGATTAAAATTGTGCTAATGTAGAATTTTCATAGGATTGTTGTACTTACCTTATTGTAAGAGATAAGGTTCCAAAAGTTCTAGAAAAAGGATGATCGTACAAGATGATATTACATATATGGGATGAGGTTAGGTGGTGATTTTAACACCACATTTTATCAGTGTTTTGAAATTCGGCTCTTATTCGATATTCGGAAGGCCACCAAATACCGCATATACGGTATTCGACCGAATATGCGGATTTTTATTCGGATTTATATATGCGGATTTTAAAATGAGAATTTCATATTAATTTATATGCAAATTAATAAAGTATCTAATATTTTATATCGGAGGCCGAATATGCTACCAAATATGCGGAACTAAATACCGAATATGTGGAACCGAATACCGAATATTCGGAACCGGATATCGAATAAATACCGAATATGTGGAACCGAATACCGAATATGCAAAACCAAATACCGAATATTCGGCCGAATATTCAAAACCGAATATTGGACCGAATACTTATTTTCTATGGGGATTCCAACCGAATACGAATATTCGGCCGAATTGACCAAATTTTAAAACACTGCATTTTATACATTTTATATTATTAACACAACATCTTTAAATATATGAATTGAATGGACAATTTTGTCCCCTCAAAAATGTCACGCACATGCCATCTTTTTTCTAATGTAATTTATATGCTATGATCGATCATTTATTACTTGATTAATTACCATAACTGTCGGACCTTCTCTTCTTATTTTCTAAACCTTTCAAAAGAGAAAAAAAAAATCTAAACGACCATTAAAGGTTAAACTAACTGTCGGGATTACAAACAAAATAAAATTGTTTCATTTTATAAACCAATCTATTATCTTGCTCTTTATTTTTTTTTTATATAAGTTCAATAAATAATATGGCAATATGTATTTTATTGATCCAGAACATCCACAATTATATTGCTTGAATTTTTTTTTAATTATTCTTCTAGTTCTAGTTATGTACTTTAAATCTATATGTGTATTTAAATAAAATTGAAAGAAACATTATAATTTTTGTTTTGCAATAATTTGAATTAAATAGATGAAGAAGATAATATGATCGACTGGATGTGATTGAAGTTCAATAATTCATGAAGAATCGGGACAATTGTTTTTGGAAAGAAAAATGAAATAAAAATGGTCACATACAAACATGAAATAGTTGTATAATTATTTTATTGTTTAATTTTTTTACTTTTGTTATAAGACCCTATCATATATGGTGATATATCTACGATTTTGATTTTCGCAAAACAAAAAAAACAAAAACATAAAAGGAATTTATGGTGGGCAGTAATTAATATATGAGAAAGATTTAGTTCTAGAAGGAAATAGTGAATGAAGGACAAATTTGTCTAAACAATTAAAATATTTGAAGGTGTTGTGTCAATAAAAGAGTTAGTGTTGTTAATATCACTTCCGGATAATGTTTGGTCCAAATGGCTTTGGACCGGATACCGTCCAAAGCCTCTAAAAATTCTATGATTAAAGTCCAAACAGTCAATCTGAACTGCTCAACATAATTTTCATATTAAAATGTGCTCGAAGACCAAATTTTATATTTTTCGGAAAATTTTTACTATTTTTTAGATACGTACAAAATCACTGTTTTTGGACCGTTTAGAAACAATAATGTTGTACGTATCTAAAAAAATAGTTAACTTTTTTTTTAAAAATATAAAATTTGATCTCTGAGCATATTTTAATATGAAAATCATGTTGAGCGGTTCGGATTGACTGTTCGGACTTTAATCATACGATTTTTAGAGACTTTGGACGGTGTCCGGTCCAAAGACATTTGGACCAAATCTTTTTTTTTTTTTTTGGTTTCCTTTGGACCAAATCTTAATCCTACATATATATCAAGAAAAAATTAGATCTTTCTTACCTGGACTTGCTCCAGAGATGGCATTGCTGAGAGGTGATCAGCCCTCAGGAGTTCGTGCTAGTAAGATTCGACTTTGTGCTTCTCTTCAGATCAGCCCTCCCTTTCTCTTGCTAGGTTTGAAAGTTGCACCAGAGAAAAGAACTTGCAGCTGGAATTTCTTTTTTTTTTGAGTAAAAATAACTTGAGGCTTGAATTTGAGCTAGAGAGATCAAGGGTCTGCTGATTGTGGATAAGCTTTAGGTTTTCAGAGAGGTGTTAAGAAAGGGGCTGGAGAGAGAAAGGTCAGGATCGGGATCGAAGGAGGAGAGGAGAGTGGGGTCGGCTATGATAGGGCAAGGGAGAGAGAGACAAGCTGAAGAGAGGAGATCGGCATCGAAGGAGGGTAGAAAGCGAGGTGGGAAGCAGATATGGAAAAGGAAGAGAAGAAGAAGGGAGGAGTTTAATAGATCAAGGAAGGCGGACAGGACGAGGTGCGTGGAAAGAATGTGTCAAAAGAGCGGCGCATAGCGATCAATCATGTACCGTCAAAAACAGATCGGACCAGAGCAGCCACCCTTGCTACTGTAGGTGAATAGTAGACCTAAAATAACAATATTTTAGGGTTTTCTGTGTCATCTTTCAAAAATCATAAAAAATAAGCGGCGCTGTAGAGATGGAATTGAAGTTTGTTGGACTATCTAGAAACACAGAATTGAAGTTTGTTTTATAGAAAGGAATGGAATTTAATCCTGCTAACTATATCTCTTGTGCATAATTGGCTTGGACATGTAAAGATACCATTAAAAAGGCTGCTGCACAGTGGGTACCAGAGGACCTTGAATGCATTTCATTGCAAGTCTGGCACCTGGCTTGATGATACACAAGTTGTAGCCTAAAAAAGGAAGTGTATAAGCCACACGAGGAATGAATGAATACTACAATGAGTTTATTGTAATAATAAGCTCCCAATGTGTATAAGCTATGTTAACTTTTACAGGTGACACAAAGATTTGTGCAAGAATTAAGTTATATACTATATGTTTGTAGTTAATTGTAGATGGCTAATATTATAGTTAGGGGGAATTTTGAGTTTACTAGAAATGGTCAATGATGCAATAGTGTAATGGAAGTGGGCTAGGTAGGTATAGTGAGAAGTTGATCGTTCTATCAACAAGGGGAATGTGTCTTTTTCAGTCAAAAAAAAACAAGGGGAATGTGTGTACTGAGGCTGCCTATTGCTGTGGACTTTAAGCAAGGGTAATTAAGGATTGAACTTGGGCAACTGCTAGCTCCTCCTTTTTTGTAATTCAATAGTTTCAATGAGAAACCTAGTAGCTGATGACCGAAACCATGTTTGAGTAACTGAGTTACCCCGTACTAACAAAGTTTGGCCTATTCTAATTTGAACATGTTCCCATACTCTTGCCTCATACTCACAATAAAACATCAAATGTAGAGTGGTTTCCAACATACAGCAGCTACATAAGGGACAATTAGTGCAAAACGGGTATGCAGTTCATTCTGTTTATCTGATCCGTACTATATTTGATAAGATATGTATAAGTTTTTTTTTCATTAGCTAATTATCAAGTACATATAATATGAGGGTATTTTTTTATTAGCTTAAGTGATACGGGTATGAAAATGCTTCCACTTGAATCGTATAAAACTTGTTGACACCCCTAAATTGTACTTTTTATGTACGTTTGACAATCTTAATTCTCTGTTTTTTTTATCAATATATACATGTGATAATTTACAAGATCAAAACATCACTGTATCTTCAATCTAAGACACCACCGATTAAAAATCTAACATATCTCTCTCAATTTGCTAATTTTCTCTCTTATATTTCATCAGCCATGCCTAGTTAGCAATATGACAACTGCGAACCCAAACTCAGAACCAAGGGGTCGACTGGGCAGTTACATGGGTGATGGGTCCAACCCTAAGAGGACCCAGTCGTCAGCAAGTGTATGATCCACGGAGATTAAGGGCCCCACCTGCAGAGTATCCTCGGCATTTGTCCCTGATCTACATGAAGGAAATCAGCCATGGCAGCTGGTAGCAATATATACGTCAAGTCATTCGAGACACAACTAGTGGTTGGGCAGCACAGGAACCGGCGGCCGATGCACCGGGGAGCATCACGGCAATAAAGTTCCAGTTGGAAATTGATCGTATTGTGGATGGTATAGGAGTGAGGAGTTTATATAATAATTTATTTTATTTAAGAGAGGAGAGTATACAATTTATTGACCTACCCAACCCTTCAGAATAGAATAATTGGGTTCGGGCCTTCTCCAAATATTAAACGGGCAATATTTTTAAAGTTGGTGATGTAATTCCAACACTCCCCTCAGCACCAACTTGTTCTCTCAAAATTTTAGTTTGCTGATTAATGTTTTGTATTCTCTGTGCTCTCCCCCTTGATCTGAAATTATGTGTTCTGAAATGTCAATTTAACGCCATGTTGATATGATTGCCACTTCCTTGAACTACTAGCCTTCTTTGAACTTTTAGCCTTCTCAGCGGAACACGTCTCTCAATAATTGATGTCGGATTTTTGTATGAAAGTCTTCTTTCATCAATCTTTTTTAACTTCGCCGTGAAAATTTATCTGTCTTATAGATGCATTTATCACCGGTGACTTCCCGATCTTTTGGTCGATTTGAAAACTCTCGTGTGTTATTCTTTTCAATCATGTGGATTTTGTCCTCTATAGCCTTCTTCAAATTTTCATGATTCTCAGACTTTTCAAAGCTTTGAGGTTCAACTATTGAGAAATTAGATGACTCATAAATTTCAGGTAAAGATCTTACTTGCTTGGGGAATGATTTTGATATAGTTGAATCTTTTCTATCTCTTGGATTATCACTCAGCCTTGAACCTGGACTTGAAGTGCTTGAACCCGATTTGTCTTGATGTTGTGTATCACCTTTCTTTCGTGGATCGATCACCTCATTTATTAGCGCCAAATGCAGAGCGTAGCTTATATGGAGTGGAAACTAAACCCCAAACTATCATTTAATTTTTATTTTTTTCGTTGAAAATTTTGCAGCTTCCATCTTCAAAATGAACTGCATACCCGTTTTGCACTAATTGCCCCATGCTCAACAGATTTTGTTTTAGGTTCGGAACCAGTAGTACATCTCGGATAAATTTCAGACTCATCTTAGTTTGCATAGCAATACTTCCTTTGCCTTTTGCTTGCACAATTGAGCCATTTCCCGTACATACCTTTGTCTCGTACGAAGTGTCGATGTCATGAAATAATTCGCAGTTTCCGGTCATGTGATTTGTGTAACCACTATCAAGGAACCAGATATCACCTTTCTCTTCTTTGGCTGAGTGACACGCATAGAAAATACTTTCATGAATCTCCTTTTCTTCTATGAAGTTCGCCTAGTCGTTAATTCTTGTTCTGCACATTCGTGCTATGTGGTTTGACCTTTTGTGCATATCACACCATAAATTTAAATAACTCGAACCTAGACTTTCTCTTTTTGCGTTGTCCACTGTTCTGCATCATGTCGTGAACCACCTTCTTCTTGGATATTTTGTTGACTCGTGGGGTATATCGAGATCTGAAGCTCAGCTTGGAGTGAAATGTGTCATCTATCAAATTTTCTTCACGTTCACTACTAGAATTTTGAATATTACCATGGGACAAAAAATGTCCAGTTGCATGTGCTACCCATGCAATTAATGCCAATTGCATGGGTATCCCATGCAAATGGGTTCATACAGTTGATATCGGTGGTAATGACTCTTATTTGCATGGGGCCCATGCAGTTGATCAATTGCATGGGTGCGCAAACCTCTTTTGCATGGGCTAATTTTTGGCGGCCCATGCAATTACATGGTGCCCGACTATGATAAAATTGGCTTTTTGCATGGGTGAGGCGACCTCTTTTGCATGGGTTAAAATTAGACAGCCCATGCAATTGAGATGGTTCAAATATCTTATAATTATGACGTGTCACAGCTTGATTGGTGAGAAAAATGTATTTTTTTCTTATTTGCATGGGTGGTACCTGTGCAATTAATTGTGACGCTGCCTATACTAAATTACTTTCATATTAAATATTTTAATTTTACAATTCATCAAAAAATCAGAATTGAAAACACATTATATGAAAATGATGTCCTAATAAAGATCAACATATAATACAAATAACATATATATATATATTCAATTAATTTGTTTTGCATTCACAAAATATTACAAGCAATACTATAACCTGTGATCCAAGAACTATACTAATTAACAAAAAAAACTAAGTTAGCACTTAGCATAACCCAAAAGAATACTTGCATCACATCAATACATAAATACAAGTCACAAAATAAACTAAATTGTCAATACATGTACCATTCTCTCTCATTTAGAGTGTACCAGAGTCATCATCATCTAGACTTTCGTGAGCACCTAACTCGACTTGTATACTCACAACTTAACACAATAAGTTATAAATTATAACAAAAAATTCATGAATTAGATAATGTTTAAAGAATACAATAAATTAAAATCAGTTGATCAAGATGTACACATTGACAACATTTATCCAAACTAATAACTTCAGCAAGAAACAAGTACCATTGCATGACGAGAAGCACTATTGGTTCATGAGTACTTGGATTTCTTTAGAATGATGAGACCTATTTATCATGATAAACACAAGTTAATATATATAACCCCATATCAAATGTTACTTGAATCATACAAATAGAAAGGTCAAGTATACGATATTAGTAGCAGCTAATTATAGCTAGTCGAACGGCTCACAAAATTAGTTAGATAAAAAATTCTCCCTCTATTGACAAATAATAAAAAATCTAAGAAATATATTTCTAAAAAAAATTCACGGAGAGAAGATATGCATGAAAGAGGTGCATTTTCACCTTGACAAAACCTTCCCACAAATTGTTGTAACAGCCCAAATGGTCATAAGTAAAATTATGATTAAAGAATTTGCGAGACCTTTTCAGTAACTAAAAAAATTAACATAATTAGTACCATCCATCTGGTAAAGAATCTTCTTCCTGAATCACCATAAAGAGCATGATTGACATAGACAGAACCAAACATTATTATCTCAATGAAATAATTAGTTTAATAAAATTATAAAAATAATATCAATGAATTAAACCAAACCAATCCCAAGCCGAATGAAAGAGAACCGAACCAATAAATTAAGGAACACGCCAATAATTTCTGACCCAGATTCATAACAAGAGAGCTAAACAAATTCTTGAATTTAAGCAATGAGCTACCAAGGACAATAACTTTCCTCCCAGTGGAAACTTTTGACCTTTTTTTGTTTATATTGTGCTTATTTGATTTTCCCAAAATAGTTTGCATTATAATTGTACCAATATTTATACAGAGCAGTTCATACTTTGTACAAGTACATGTAAGTTTCGTACTTAAGCTTAAATTAGGACCTTTAACAACATAAATTCTCACAATATAGTTACCTGATCATGTAGCAAATGCACCAGGGGCCTAACTTGGCAAACCACAACGAGAGAAGATGAATACAACAACATGAGCAAAATTAAGCTAATAAATGATAAATCTACTAAACATTAGGAGGAAATAAATGAAATTTAAGGTTAATAAAATTACAGCAAGGCACCTGAGTCCCCTTTCGCCTAAGTGCGCCACACTAGCCGTCCAACCCTACACCTCGTCAGCCCCGACGCTCTTGCTTAGCCCCCACAGGCCCGCATCTCGCTTCGCCTGACCACACGGGGAACGTCTGCACCTGGCCAGCGATCAACCGAGCCGCCTCCTGACTTGTAAGAGGGACGGAGAGAAATAGATAGTCAAAGAGAGGGAGGTAGACATCGATGAGGATGGAGGCGAGATCTAGTTTTCTCTTCAGCACTTGGAGAGATCAAATAGCGAGAGGGGCTTCGATCTTCTCCGTTGTCGCCATTAGAAATTCAGAAAAGGGGAATGGGCAAGGAAGAGAAAAGAAGAAGTTCTGGCGGCTATTGAAACTTTAGGGTTCTTCCAATCAGTAATAATGGGTGAAATTAAATTCGGAATTTTAAAATTTAGGGAGGATTATTTGTATGTGTATATAACTTATTAATTGAATGGGTATTTATATCTATTGCATGGAATTCTTAATTGCATGGGTCGAAATTTTTAACCCATGCAATTTAGCTTGCGCACCCATGCAAAAGATATCAATTGCATGAGATTTACTTAAAGATGCAATTAAAATTAGTTACTCATGCTAATAATCTAAATTCTAGTAGTGGTTAGAGCTTTCTCTCTTTGTATGACTCCAAGGAGCTCATCAAATGTTGAATCGTAAGCGTCGTTAAGTCTTTTGATTCTTCAATTGCCATGACGATGCATCATACTTGTCACTGAGGCTAATTAAAATTTTCTCGACTACCTTCTGATCAGAGATGTCTTCTCCATACGTTCACATTTGGTTCACAATTTCAATGACTCATAAGAAGTACTCCTTGATCTTCTCTGACACCTTCATTTGGATACTTTGAAATTGCCTTCTTGGCGTTTGCAATTTCACCGCTTTAACTTTCTCGGAGCCTTCAAACTCTTTGTTTGATGCAACTCGCCTCACGTGTACTGAGTCCTACCAAGGTTTCATTGTACTCATGCAATCAGAATTTTGAATCTAGTCAGTCAACCAAATTGGATATGCGCTAGCTGACTTGCCTACAAAACCATGACATGACCTTCTCAACTACTTGTTAACTGATCTAGTCCCTGCTTTGTATACCCACCTGACCTTCCAACCTTGCTTTTTTTACCTTTACTAGTAGGCATACCTTGTGACTGATCGAGCTCTAGTAGCCCTTGAAACCTCTTTACTCTCTTAAAATCTCTCATACTTTCGATATGCTCACAGGCCCCTTTGGCATATTGGTTAATATCTTACGTTTTTTAGTATGTGCTTGATTTATAAATCTATGCCAAAGGGACCTTTGAGCACATTGAAAGTATTGTGCGATCAATCTAACTTGTGCAATTTCTTTTTTGTAATTACACAAGACGTTACATCTAAATTCCAACTTTAATATTGTTAATATTTGATAAAAACTTAATATATTTAATAGTGGAAGAGATAACACTCAATGACAGAAATTTAATTTTTGTTATCAATATTCTCTTACTCTCTTACAAATTACGAATAACAACATTCCAATTTATAGACTGCATGATGCTCTTTTGACAACCTAAAACATAAATGTCATTAAACATGACACAAATACTAAGTGCATGAATTGCACAACCTAATATGACTCTTAAAAATCTAAACATTTAATCTATTTAGAAAATTCAAATGCATTTACCCTAACTATTTGACTAATTGACCAACTAATTAAGTTCACTATTTCCAACAAATATACTCCAATATTCAAGATTCACAACATGATTATTTGTGTGCTCATAATTATATATTAGGTTTAACTTGTGTGGGCGAATAATATAGCTATATATATTATATATATATTTCCTGTTCGGTGACATATATCCTCTACTCTAAATTAGCTTTAGAGATATTGTGAACGCCAATATATGATTAATAATTGAAAATAAGTTCTTCAGTTAATGTTTATATAAAAAAAATCAAAATATAAGTCTGATATTTTTTTTTTATGCTCAGTGAGAAATCTCACCAACTATTCCATTGGCATTAATATAAGAAAAAGTTTCTGTACAGCGCCTCTATTAATTTACATGTGTACCAGTACTGTTAACCCACCTAATATAATCATTCTAACCTAGATTAACAAGGTAAATAAAGGTCGATATTTGTTACCTGAGGCTTTCATTAGCTGATTCATTTTTTCCTAAATCGTTGACACCCATATTTGTTCTATAGCAGTAGTTTTTTGTCTCTTAAGGTGGCCGGGGCAATAGAGAAAACACAACGAAATGAGAGAAAATGTAATACATTTTGTAAGAGATGCGAGTAACCGATGCCGAACTCATATAAGATAATCGAGCCTCGGTTATATCGTAAGTTGGTGCATGAACCAAGAATTAATTAATTATTACTTGCCATGAATAATATTTCATATAAATTTAGTGCACGAAAATGCTAATCACTGTGTTCAGTAGTTGTGTCTAGGGACAAGTATTTGACAAGTACTTTAATTATTTATGATTAATTATGTGATAGAGAGGTTACAAAAGTTCTAGACAAAGGATGATCACACAAGTTGATATTACATGTGATAGAGAGGTTACACAAAGATCATGCATATATATATATATACCTATATTATGCACATGTGGGATATTTCTTGGTGGTTTTATGACTTTTATCAAAGTTTTTCACGAATCTCAACAAAGAAACAAGCAGCATAAGAATTCCCATGCATTTGTTGCATTTGGCATTTTTCAATGATAAACCTAGCAATACCAGTTTAATCTTCACTGTGCATTATTCCTATATATTGCAAAATGAAATTTGACTCAATACTAATCGGAACCCATTATTGATGTGTAACATATATTGCAAAACACGACATACAAATGTTTATATTTATTGATTTCAACTACGAAATTAAGTACATTAAACAAAACTAGGTCGCATAATTAAAAGCCTTGAGGATCTCATTAATTTATGTTCTTGCGCGTTTACTGTCCTTCTCCTCAACAGTGTCGAACCACTGATGATATCTGAGAGAGGAACAAAACAATTAATTAGTATAATGCATATATATGGTATTCGATTTTTTTTTCACTTAAATTTATTTCTAGGTTAATGTTTTTGCTACAGTACTAAATAATTAGCAGTTTATATCGGGATTTTGGTGTATGATTTTCCTCTCTTTTTTCCCCTTTTTTGAGACCAATTTTATGATCACTTGACAAGTTACTAGAAATACCAAAGATAATTATATAGCTGACTGCTATAATCCCTTTTGAGTTAGATGACTTACATGTCAATCGGTTTTGTTAAAGCTGCAATCAAAATAAACAAAGAATATATACCATATTAGAATCAGATCTTTGGAGAACTTAAAAAATTTAAAAGAGAAGTAAGGTGAAAAGTTGCCATAAAACCCCTGATTAAACACAAACTATAAAACAATAGAGTATCTTTATGGAATTAACCGAACATTTAAAATTAAATATATTGTATTTCTGAAGAAATTTTATGAGAAGTGGGTATAATGGTAATTTCCTAAAGTGCTTGTGAACGGACCATTTGCTTTCATGGTGTAGGAAGACTTGCACACAAAACATTCTGCAGTGCCAACTTTAGCATCTAGGTTTCTGCAAAATAAACAGTAATATTAACTTGGCAAAAAAATCAATAAATCCTGCGACTATATATAATGTTAAAATTAGTGCCATGCCAGTTAAGTAATTAGACCATCAAACTTAATTCTCTCATAAAAAAAACAGAAGAAAATGCCTCCATCTAGATGTGGCTATAAATATTAAATTATCCAAACAATAAATAATTACCGATCCCAAAATATTTAGTCACTGAAAATAATGAAATTTAATTATACTTACATAGTGCATGTGACATTCTTCCCGTAATTGCAAATTGGACAAACAAACTCGGTATCGAGCTTTGGGGGCTTTATTTTGGGAGCAAGTCTTCTGGACTTTCTCTTCCCCATTTTCTCTCTTGGAATTCCTGAAATAATAAATATTGAAGTAAACAAATGTAAGTTAGCTTAAAAAAATATTTTAAACAAAAGGAGTAACTTATAAACCGTCCCCCCCCCCCCCATAACACTATTGTCTTTAAATTTTATTTTTGAGAATTAAACATAAACCCAGATCTAGCTATTGCTATCAACAATATATAGAGCAGATACAATGATTTAGATATTATTTTTGGTCTTTTCAAAAAAAAAAAAAAGGACTCGTCGATTCGATATTTACGCTAACTTTGTTTGCGAGAAACATTTACTAAATACAATTGCAAATGATAAACCAAATTCAACACAGTACTTCAGGAAACAATCTTGAAACTGTGAAGATACAGTATTAAAATTCAGAGTTATACTAATTTGTTTTTTTTTTTTTCGAAAATGATGTTGTGTAATAAATTTAAGAAAATCAAGTAACTTTTCCATACTTCAGAAATGATAATATCAAAATTAAAACAACCAAATATCACATTTTTTTTGCAAAAATAATCAGCACACATTACAAATTATATTTACCTGAGAGGAGAGCAAGCTTATAAGAAATAGTGGGAAGATGGATGTATATTGTAATGTATTGGAAGAGAACTAACGGGGATATATATATATATATAAGGAAGTAAGTGTACGTATTTAATGTGGTCAAACTAGGGAACAATATATGCTCTTACAAAAGATACAGTTAGAAAATATAAATTAGCTAGTGCTACAAATAAATGATGAGTAACATTTATTGTCATTATTTAGCATATCTTTTCAATTGTCCTTAGCATATCTGTTTTGTCATTACTTGGCATTTTTTTTTTCAATTGTATTAAGTTAGTATATCTTCATAAAACTTAAAAACGTTACTACTCAAGGACATTATAAATGAGTGTATCTTTATAAAAACAAAAAACAAAAAAAATCCAAATTTATTAACAGCTCAGCGAGAAGTTAATTAAGGGCAAAACCGGGCCTAACAGGGTTTAGGGTTTAGGGCTACTAAGAACGGGCTTGAAACTGGGCCTAATTATAAGCTTACAAATAGAGAGGACATGTTAATTATATAATTCGTATAATGCAAATTAGCAAGTGATGAAGACCAAAGTTCATCTTATCATGTTCAATGTTTAGTTCTGAATTTCGATCTGTGATCTATATTATAGATACAAAATTAATGAACCCGAAATGATTAGGTTTATACAACGAGGAACCTCCAATACCAGAATCCATATCTTCTGCAATAACACACCGTTTGAGTTAATATTTTCGGCCTTGTGATCAGAATTAATTCTGACCAATCCAGCCCACGTCTATAACGCACGGAGCCCTTTAATATTAGTGTGGATTTAAATCAGACGGTTTAGATCTTAACTCAAAATTTGAGTTAACTCGAAATGATTAGGTTTATACAACGAGGAACCTCCAATACCAGAATCCATATGTTCTGCATTAACACACCGTTTGAGTTAATATTTTCGTCTGTGTGATCAGAATTAATTCGGACCAATTCAGCCCACGTCTATAATGCACGGAGTCCTTTAATATTAGTGTGGATTTAAATCGGACGGTTCAGATCTTAACTCAAAATTTGAGTTAACTCAGAGGATACGAGTTCCTAATAATACCATGGAGATGTTTATCGATTTCAATTGACTTAACTATTGTCATTAGCTATATGATCATGAAAAATCGATTGGCAGTCAAATTATGTATTGATTTTAATTAAATGGACTCAACTATTTGTATGAATGATCTGAAGTTCAGGTGTCCAGTCGAAAGCACAGTATATATCTTTGCTTCCACAGTATATAGAGGAAAAAGGGAACATCTTTCATACATAGCAAATTTTCACTGCTTTTCTCAGTTTTGATATCAAAGGTTTTCTAGATCTCTACTGTCTCATCATTAGCTAAAGAATTGTTGTTTACAAATTTGAAATTTTGGCAAATATCATAATGTATAAAAGTCATAATTCGAGTATAATATGAATATAATTCTCATAACGACTTTCTAGAATAGAGACACTTTATAAAACAAAAAGAGAAATTTAACTATACTTAATTACATATCGCATTTTACATTCTTTTTGTAATTACAGACGGGGTAGATAAATGAACTCAGTCATGTCTAAGAATAGGAGTCATGCCCCTATTTTGTATTAACCACAATTGGTTACAATGTTTGGCGGAGTTATGAGCTAGAACCCCCCTAAAAACAAAAGTCAAATATAAGTGAAAAAAAAAAAAAAAAAAGATAAGAAAAAGAAAACTAAAAAACAAAAACATGTCATCTTCTTCTGTTAATTAGGCTGGACACATTAATTATTCTCCACTGCTTTAATTATGCACTTCTTGTATGAGTTCATGCTCTGTCTTTGATTTTTCTCTAAAAATCCTATAGCACCTTTCCTTCAAGACTGTGAATTGTGTAATAAGCAGCACTGACCTATCCTGTTTGTCGATTCGATCCCTTGCATACGGGCAGCTTTCTTTTAGGTACAAGTGCTGATCTCCTTGAGTTCATGCTTTCTTTTAGGTACAAGTGCTGATCTCCTTGAGTTCATGCTTTCTTTTAGGTACAAGTGTAAACCAAACAATTGCAAGTTGGATTTCAACATAATTTTTAACAGAAGGTGTAAACTGAAATTTCCATCCCAGAGAACATTATGAATTTTCAACTCAATTTTTTTATGAGTATAAGCTCATAGCTAGTTTAGTGATTGCTTTCAACAATATAATAGATACAAAGTTTCTGATAGTATTTTACTTTTGGCTTTTTAAAAAAGAAAGTTTTGTTTACTATGTATTTATAGTACTCATGAATTCATCATTTGTGCTGCCGTTATTTGGAAAAAAAATCATTGCTGACAATTACTGGATACAATTAAAACTGATAAACTGAACTGAAACATTGCTGAATATTTCCTGCATAAAATAAAATCTACTTGCCTTTAATTTGGAAATTATCTTCTGTGTACCAAAAGAAAATCAATTAAGTACGTACGCATTTCATACTCCGGTTTCGATAATATGAATAATTAAAATAACCAAATTAATGTCACATAAGTTTTTTTTTACAAGATGTCAATGTACAGAAAACAAAATTATCAGCTCAATACTCAACTATATTCCCTTGACCTTTGAAAAAAGAAGGTGCCCATTATTGGTAAGTATCATCCATTTATTGATTGTTCTACTTAGCCTCAGATCTGCTCAACTACCAATTCACATTATCTGTATGTGTATCCGCACAAACAGATATACAAAAATTTTAAAAATACGGATATGGATATTTGTATATGTATCTCTTTCAAAACTGAACCGTATTCGTATCCATATCTACATAAATCATATCCGTATTCAAAATTTTAAATATGAACCCAAAATACATATGGATAACATCTGATCCTCACCCCAAATGGCAAACCACAAAATAAGTTAAGGAAATTAAGAACAAAAGTAGCCATTACTTTGTCAAAAGCTACAAGCAAACGGGGCCTCTGTAAGACATCTTCAATTATGACTTTGTATATATCAGAAGTTTAGGTGTCCAAACCAAAGCACAATCCATCTTTGCTTCCATAAGTAACAAGAAATGTAAATTGAATAAAACTGAGGCACCATATAGAGGAGAAAAATAAAATAAAAAGGCATCTTCCATTACATATCAGCTGGAGTTGTCGTGTTTGGAAAAAAAAAATTTAAGAAGAATATTATTCAGAAGAGTAGTACAAAATTACTTTGTTTCAACTGTTTGGAATAATAATTATAAATTAAAATGTTAATTGGAGCAATAATGTGATAAAATGAAAAAAAAAAAATAGTGAAAAAAAAAAAAATCAATGGGAAAAATTGCCTCCAAGAGACCACTTTAAAGAGAGCAGTTTTTTTCCTTGTCAAGATAAATTAACACTTTCTATCAAAAACATAGGCTTGATTTTATTCTTCTATGTCTTAATAATGCCAGATAATAGTTCAATCAAAATTGCCTAAATGATCTACAGCAAGAGGACTAAAAAGGGTTATAAAAGAAAATTGTCATCAATCAGTCTGTAATTAAGATAATAATGTAAGATTCTTGGCCATCAAACCAATTGGAAAACTTTCTCGAAGATTTTGACAGGGGAAAACTCAAAAGAGAAAAAGATTAATTATGAGATTGTAAAAAATATAAGAGAAGAAAAAGAAAGGAAGCGTCAGATCTCCCCAGTAGTGAAACATCACTGAACATTCAGATACAAATTACCCACTATTTCAATTAAACCTCATCAACTGATCCCTTAAAATGACCCTATAGACTATCACAAATACTTGATAAAAGTCTAATCCTTTTACCAGAATACACACCTGTGACCTGATTACAGATGATGCATAACCTTGCGACTTTAATTTCAACCCAAAATTATGTGAATTAAAAAATAAACAAGGAATAAATTAATTAGTGGGCTTCTCTCTCTCTATAATGATCTAAACAAGGAATAATAATTAAATTTTTAATTAACTATTTACATATGCTACATTCAACTATCCTTGAGAAAACCATTATTTTTTTTTGAAAGACTTTGACAGTGGTTGTTAAGTTGGTTGATCACACCTTTATTCATGGCTCCTCTCTTTCTCTTTCTCGGTTTTTTATTCCGAGAAAAAGCAAGAAAATGTGATCAAATAATTCTACAAATTCACATTGTATTATTCAAATTAATACTTATGCTTGAAAAAGTTATTGTAATTGTTTTCATAATGATGCCCAAATTGTTTTGGTGACGATACCGTACCATAACTCTCTCGTTTCTAGATAGTATATATGAAATACATACTTTTGATTAATTTTGAAAAGGCCAGTACAAATATGAATTATATATGTACTTTACTAAAATTCCAAATGTCGCCTATTTCAAGGCTGTTTCTGAACGAAATATTAAGCTATGTATTGAATTTAATTTACCAGCAGAAATTTTATTGGGTGATTGTCACAAAGGTTTTTTGAAAACTAATGTCGTCAGCTCAAATAATGAATGCATGAGTGCTTAAATATACAGTTTATAAAACTTCATTTTTTTTTTTAAATAGGCTAATAGTAAAACACAATCTAAATTTTTGTATGTGTTATATTAATTGTTAAGAGCAATCACTGGATATGGGTTTATATTCGTCGAAAATAAATTAAATTTAAAATTCGTAGTATTGGTCAGAAGGTTAAATTTGAAGATATACCTATTCGTTTAAAATTATTTTTAAAGCTAACTTACATTTGTATTTTACTCAAAAAGATTTCGAGAATAAAGAACTAATTTATAAA
Source organism: Carex arenaria (assembly GCA_964058825.1). Classification (NCBI taxonomy): domain Eukaryota; kingdom Viridiplantae; phylum Streptophyta; class Magnoliopsida; order Poales; family Cyperaceae; genus Carex; species Carex arenaria. Next base: position 176,856 of record CAXKVW010000006.1, on the reverse strand, counting down.
ATGTTTATTGTTTCACGAATTTCAGTAAAAAAAAAAATTGCATATTAAATCTAAAAGAGCGCTTGCACCCAAAACAGCCATGAAGGGTGATGATATTAACACTATTTTTTTTTTTAATTTGGACACAACAGCTTAAGATTTTTTAATTTTATAGACATTTTTACCCTCTCATAGATATATCTTTCAACTGCCATTTTAATTCTCATAGATTATTCAATCTTCTAGTACAAAGATCATTTATTAGTTACTGTATATTATTTATTGTTAAATATTTATTTAATTTGAAAAAACAACAACAAAGGAAAAAAGTAATCCGTGTATCTTTAGAAATAAATCAACTGTTATAGGAAACTGTTATTCTGATCTCAACCATTCAAAATTTTCAATGTGCAAATCTCAAAGAACAAACTTTTACAGGCGTGAATCTCAACAAAGATCAATAGTTGGGATAGAATAACAGGTTCATGTTATTCCAATCAGATTTATTTGTTGTATCTACGGATGTACATCAATGATTTTATTTTTAGTTAAATATGTATTTTGATCCTCATTTGTTTGAATATATTTTATGTAGTATAAGTGTTGAATTTATCGGACAAAGAAACAAAGATTATGTTTATTGGAAGAAAATGAAAATTTTGTACATTGATATGGTTCTACTATACATACATCTCAACTATATATACTCATATGCTCTACTAGCCATTAGGAATAATAATAATAAAAAAAAAAAAGTACCAACGGCTCTTTGGCCATTTAATTCCAATGGCTAATAGAGCCGTTATTTCCAACAATAAGAAGTGTAACAATAAATTTTGCTATATTATAATTTTGTTTAACAAATTCAACATGATTAATTTTTTCTTATTGTATTATTACAACATAGACAAATTTAAAATAACACCAATTGAATAGAAAAAAGAACTAATAAGGTATAGAAAGAACCAATTGTAACAATAAAAGCATATAATTATTATTGCAATGGAGCTTTTTTTGTCTGAAAATAATGAATTGAGAAGTTGTGGGATAGAAATAACTAATAAGGTATATGTTTTCTTCACCTAATACTCTTTTTTTTTCAAAGAATAGAAATAATAAAACTAAAAACCCATTCTTTACATGGGGAAAAATCATTCTATCAAACAATTTTTTAGCTTATAATATTTTGTTTCAGTGAGTTTAATTTCAAATAATAGAGTTTTTAGTGTCTATTTTTTGTTGAACTACAGTAATTTATTTGAATATAGTTTTTAGTGACTCTAGAGAGAGCTAGCTATTCAGCTACTGGAGTGGTGCTGGAGATGATATAATGAATTGTGAGTTGGCAGGAGAAAGAAAACACTCTTTTATAGGGTCTTTAGTGAACCGCCCCACTGTAGGGCGGTTTGGTACTGATAGTGAACTACCCAACTACGGGATGGTTTGGTTGGCAGTGTGGATCGCCCCCCTCTGGGAGGTTGGGGTATTTTTAAAATCAATTCAAGCCCAAGGGCATATTTATTGTTTTTTTTTTTTAAGGGTATTAATAAAAAAAAAGCGGGAAAAACACCAACTAATTAAGACATACTTAGTTTTGAGCCTAGCTACCGAGCCACATATATAAGCATTAACCCAAGAAGTCTAAAGAATATTACAGGTGTAAAAAGATAAAATTATATTGTTCCATAATAATCCTTCGCTTTGTAGCTTATAAACTCCAAATAATTTAATCTAGCACAATAGCTATAAGCCTATATAATAGATTACTTATAACGGATCCAAATCTACTCTTTTTCTTGAGAAAAAGAGCACTCTCGTTTTCTTCCATTTGGATCATTCAAAATTTATCCTACGGTTTCAATTTTGTTCTTTTATATCAGTTTAATATATTAAAATGATTTATATTTAATTGAAGCCGTGTGATGAATTTTGAATGATCCAGATAGAGAAAAGAATGTTGGACTACAGTTGGCAAAAAAAAAAAAATCTTAGGGTGTCGTTCAATATCGGTTGGGAAACTCTCGTTTTCTTCTATTTGGATCATTCAAAATTTATCCTACGGCTTCAATTTTGTTCTTTTATATCAATTTAATCTATTAAAATGATTTATATTTAATTAAAGCCATTGTGATGAATTTTGAATGATCCAAATAGAGAAAAGAATGTTGGACTATAGTTGGCAAAAAAAAAATCTTAGGGTGTCATTCAATATCGGTTGGGAAAACGCTCCTAATTAGCTAGCTTAATTATGGCTCTGCTTATTATTAACGAGTTAAGGTTTGATTCAGCTCAGCTCGTTACTTAGTACGTTGTAAAAGTGAAACATTAAACTATTTTCTAGTATCAGATACCAATATGGTTTTACCGTTGGGTCTAAGGTACCTCTTCTAATTTAAGGTATTCTCTATCTGGATCATTCAAAATTCATTATACGACTTCAATTAAATATAAATCATTTTAATAGATTAAATTGACATAATATAACAAAATTGAAGCCGTAGGATAAATTTTGAATGATCCAAATGGAAAAAAATGAGAGTGCTCTTTTTCTCAAGAAAATGAGAAGATTTGGATCCGTTATAAGTAATCTATTATATAGGCTTATAGCTATTGCGCTAGATTAAATTATTTGGAGTTTATAAGCTACAAAGCGAAGGATTATTACATAACAACATAATTTTATCTTTTTACACCTGTAATATTCTTTAGACTTCTTGGGTTAATGCTTATATATGTGGCTCAGTAGCTAGGCTCAAATCTAAGTATGTTTTAATTAGTTAGTGTTTTTCCCGCCTTTTTTTATTATTGATATTGATATTTTCTATTTCTTTGTTGATTTATTGTTATTATATATATTTGTTACAAGAGATGATAGGTATTTATAATGTTTCGACTTATTGTACTGTTGGTATCTAACATTGGGATCTAACGGTAACTTCCTATTATTTTTTCTATTTTACAATTTAACCCCTCTAACTATTTATATTCTCAACACTCTCCCTCAAGCTAGGATTATAGATATCGGTTAATCCTAGCTTGCTTGTTATTTTTTCAATTGCCTTCGAAGTAAAACACTGGTGAAAATATCGGCTAATTAGTCTTGACTCTTCATGGAAGGAGTTGAGTTTCGATTTTGGCTTGATCATTTTCCATGCCCAGAGGAATTGTCTCGTCTCTAATCCTTGAAGATGATTGCATCACCATTGATATTCTTCGTACCTATTAATTTTTCCTCCCCCTCATTGTTAGCATTATTATTTTCCTTATATAGATAGATAGAGAGAATAATCTATATATGTATATATATTGGTTTCAACCTTTATTTACCACAATAGAAAATAAACTTCTAACAGTGTCATCACTATTGTATTTTATTTGTATATTTATTTGCATCTAATGGGTCTTTTATTTTTAGAGAATTGTACAATTACCAACTTATCAATTTTTTTTCGTGACCTTTGGTATTGGTATTTCTTCTATTTGGTCATTTGGTATTGGTATCGATATTTTCATTTGGTATTGTACAATTAACAAACTCTTGTACATGCTCTTGTACAATTATTTGAGGTATTACCAATACACCTTTTATAATAAAAATGTTGAAATTGAATTTTAGGTTATTCAAAAAATAAAGTTCATTTTGAAAAAACAAAAAAACCTTCACCGATCATCCTCTTGGATATCTTTAACACCACGCAATATACTTATATGAGATTAATATCTAAAAATGAAGTACAAAATGTCTGAATATATTTTCAGTCGAATATGTTATATTCAAGGAATAAGTGGTGTTTTATATTAACGAGATAATTGAGTTACATAAAGTGAATTACTATAAATTGATAATTTTGAGAATCTGTGTGACTGATATGAATTTGAAAGTTCTAAAATATTTGATAATAAATATTCGAAATTTGGAAATTGAAATCTTATGCGAAATAATATATAGGATTGATATTCATAATTATATATAATATTCTTTAATTATTATGAACTAAATTGTAAAACTTGGAAACCTAATGGTAAAATTGTAAAGTGAAATAAATTTGTTAAATAAAATAGTGGGACCCACGTCCCTTCTTATCCCCTCTGTTATTTTCTTCTTTCCCCAATCCCTAGCGACTATTCTCTTTTTCTCTCTATGGTTGCCTATGGTGTTTATTTTGTTCTATTCGGCAAATAACAGGGAGATTAGTGAATCTCTCTAGTTGGCTTGAATTTTCTAATTGAATCACTAGCCAGTACTCTGTTCAGAGAGTTGCACCGTTGTAGGTAATTTATTTCTTGATCTCCATATGTTTCTTTTTGATAAAATGATTTGGAGTTGGAAGAAGTTCATTTAAATAGATTAAAGTATAAAAGTTAAAGTTTGTGATGAGTTAATTAAAAACTTGGTTCATAATGTATGTGATGGATTTGTCCGAGGCTTCTCTGTTTACCTATGAGTTCTTCATTTTGATATGATTCCAATAATTGTTATAGTAATTTTATAATTGAATTTTTAGTTTTAGAACTCAACTCTAGCTGTACTTTTCGGTACCAAGCTCAAATGGATTGTACCGGGTATTTGTATTATTTTTCTTTGTGTTTGAGATTATTCAGGGTTTGTATACGGTTTAAGGGTTGGTAATGCAATCTGAACACTGGTGCTAGTATCGGTGCCGGTTTATTGTGGTTATTGGTACACCTACTTAAACTATCAAGGATTTATTTGTAAAAGAAATGTAAAGTAGAAGGTTGAATTTGCAAAATTTTCATGAATTGGTAATTAGTATATGTCAGAGGGGCCTTGGTGCAAAGTTACACACACACATATATAAAACAGCCGAAAATTGTAAATGTAACATGTAATTGAATTATGGGCATTCGGGACTTGATTGTAAATTAAATAGAAAATTATGCTTGAGCTCTTTTGAGCTTTCTTCATAAATTTAACATGGAAAATAAAGTATGGCTCAAGCTTGAACTGTTGAACTTAAACTTTAATTGTTTGAACTTAATTAATTTTAAACCGCAACTTATTGAACAGATATGGATATAGGACTGATAGTGAATTGAAGTGGATTTATTGGACCTAATTTCGAACTATTGGATTGAAATAAATATAATTTAAGAGAAAGAAAATAATAGAACAATTAATAAATGTGCCATTAGTTAAAACAGGTATTGTTATTAATTAAACAAGCATTGAGTGTGATTATAAATATTGATTGAAAAATATTATTCTGATATAGGTATAGTTGCGAAAAACACAGATGAGATAAAATGTTCAAGAAGAACCGATTGATGGTGACCTCGCTTGATTTCCCTACGATATCAGGTGCGAGGTTATTGGATTAGTCTGAGATTCATGACTAGAAATTAAATCGTAACTCGCTGTGCATTTTGAATATTTGATTGACTACATTGAATAAATTGTTGCATCATATGCATAGACCAATGCAATTGAAACTGAATTACAGGTAAGTCTGTTGACTGTCATGTTGATATTGTTTATCGATTGATTGATTATTATTTCAAATGATTGATTGAGACCACAGTGACTGAATTGATTGAATATTGAATACTATAATCCTTGAACCTTCATATAGTGGAGAAAAAAGATTAATATATCGTAGAGTCTAGCTAGCTACTTGACTTTACTCAATGACCCTTATGCGCATATGGTAAATTGCCCCAACTGAACCCAGTACCGGTTGGGTAGGGGATACTGAATAAATATGAATTATGACTGTAAGACTAATAAACTGTGGTAACTGTCTTATCAATGATTTTTTTTTCGATAATGACAGTACTGTGATATTGATTTCGTATTGTTTCTGCTAACCGATTGTCAGGATAGTTAGAACTGTCTTATCATCGATTTTATTTCTGATACTGACGGCATTGAGATATTGATTATATATTGTTTCCATTAACAAATTGTCAGGATGGATAGAACAGTATAAGCCCTAACACGATAGATACTCGTTATGGTATCTGTCAGTGTTACCATACTAGAAATTGTAAATGTAAGAAACCAAATGTTACCAGACTTTATGGTTTAAAAGATTTAGACCCAAACCATTTATTCTGATAAGATTCATTGAGTTCTGATTTATCTATGTAATTGTTGTTGTTCAATTGGATACTGTTATTGAGCATTTTGCATTCGTCATTTTAAAATAAACTGTTAATTTCTCGTGCGGTGATTTCATTCTGAATATGGATTTCCTTCGAATCTAATAATCTGAGTGGCAATCAGCACTAAAAATAATTTATTATTTCTCACTGTTTTCCCTTGTGGGTTACAGGTTTGTTAGACGAAGATTGAGAAATACTTTTGTGATTGTAATTGACAGCATGGCCATCTAAAGGTATGGGATTTGGAATTATTTTATCTAACATGGTGCCGAAAATTCATCTAGCATCATCCACTGTAAAATGTCAGATAAATATAGTAAATGAATTGAAATGTGGGAAAATAATGGATGCTATTGGCAATGCACAAAAGATCCATGCCTTGTGTTATATAAATTGTATGAAAAATTAGACACGGTAGGTCCGTCGCACCTCCGGATCGGGGGTGTGACAATGTCGTATCTTGAAACATTACATTTTTTATGAAAATATAATCTCACAATTTATTTTCTTTAAAAGTTTTCCTATATATCTCCTATATATAATAAATTAGAGGTAATTCTTTTACATGTAAAACATGTTTAATTTCTTCGGATAAAAGATTAATTTAGCCATAACCACAAATTTCTATTTTTTTTCACCATTTGCAACGTATACGAAATCTTGATCTTTGCTTTCTTGGTAATTATATAGCATATTTTTATTTCTGGTCATGTAATCAGTTGCACCGGAGTCTAAAATCCACACCAAATTATTTTGAAAATGTTGTTGATTTAGATTTCCTAAATTTGTACACATTTTTTGTTGGGTTTTCCAATTATTTAGGCTTCTATTAATCCTTCTATTTGGTATTAAATATTTAGTCTGGTCGGGGCTTAACCTCAACTCACTAGTTTGGGCTTCTATTAAGCATTGAGTATTAGAAAAACCTGAGATGGGCTCAGAGACCCGATTTAGAAGCCCACTAAGAGAGGATAGAATTTTAGCAACTTCGGATCTAGTACTGACTGCAGAGGCGGACCCGTTTGCTGCTATGGAGGCGGACCCGTTTGTTTTCTTTCTTTCACCCGGTTCGTTGCCTCCGCTTGGTCTGGAAACATTGAGCCATGTTTCTTCATTTGGTCTGCCAAATTGAGCCGCCCCAGCCCCTCTCTTCTTCTCCCCCATAAGGTTATGCTCCCAATCGCCTCCACCATCGTCCTTCCACCATTCGGGTCGGAGATTGGGATGAAGGAACCAACATCTCTCTCGATTGTGTCCTGATTTTTTGCAATTAGTGCATCTCTCCACACCACTAAGGTTAGGTTTAGGGTTCTGATTGGTTTTGGCAACCGCCATGTGATTGGGTTAGGGATCTAATTAGAAATTTTCGCATCAAACAAAAAACAGATTTGCTGGTTTGCAAGTTTCTGATTTGTTGGTTTCTGATTTTTTTTCTGGTACGAATTTTTCTGGTTTGGTATGAACTGAAAAGAACAGATTTTTCTTGTGCTATTTTTTTTCTGGTTTTTTCGGTATTTTTCTGGTATTGAATCATAATCGGATAATGGTTTATAGTTACCAGATTTACTGGTAAAACACGGAAGCTTTGAGCTTATTGGATATTGTTATCTGTTTTTTCATAATTGCTTTGATATCATGTTAACTTTTAGCAGAAGAATGAGACAGAATATATTGATATTGATATTTTCTACTTCTCTGTTAATTTATTGTTATTATATCTTTTTGTTACAAGAGATGATAGGTATTTATAATGTTTAGACTAATTGTACCGTTGGTACCTAACATTGGGATCTAACGGTAACTTTCTATTATTTTTTCTATTTTTCAATTTAACCCCTCTAACTATTTATATTCTCAACATTTTATGTTTGTTGGGTCAGTGGCGCTAGTGCAGCATCTCACAGAACTAAAGTTGCTGAGAGAGCCATTTTGTGGCGCTGGGCACACAAGAACAGAAGAGGGAGTCCGACACCCAGTCGTCCCATAATATATACCAACCAACCAAAGGGAGCAAAAACAAAAGAGCGAATCCCAAAAGACCATCCAAAGACCAAAGGGAGTAACGGGAGGAAGTTGGTCAAGGTAATGATGGTAGACATATTAGAGTCCACCTTTGTGGTTCCATTAGAGGAGACTCCAAGAGAGACCCTCATGTTGTCGAATCTCGACCTTGTTGCGACTCGCAAGCACAACTGCTTTATATATCTATACAAAAACACAGAAGGAGTAAAGGACTTCCTCAGTGCTGACGTCTTGAAGTCTGCTCTGGCCAAAGCATTGGTGCTGCTCTACCCTCTCGCTGGCCGGCATGTAGTTGGGCAAGATGGCCGTGACCAGATAGTTTGCAATGCTGAGGGAATACTCTTTCAGGTGGCCCAGTTGGACCGCACCGCAGATAGCATTGAATTTGAGCCGATGTCAAGAGAGCTCAGAGAGCTATTTATTCCTAAGAGGAGTTATCAAAATCCCTCATAATAATGCTGCAGGTTTGATAGTCATATGATATGGATTTCCTTTGCTGTTATTATTAGCAGTTACATTTGAGTTTTTTTTCCCCTTAATATTGACAAGTGAGAATGTTTTTTATTTACTAATTACATGCTTCTTGCATGGCAGGTAACATATCTAAAATGTGGTAGTGTCGTGCTAGGCATCTCCCTTAATCACATTATAATCGACGGTCAGACTGACTGCTTCTCATTTGTACCAAACTTGGACTAGAATTGCACGAGGAGACCTAAAGAGCATCGTCCCACCCTCCTTTGACAACACTCCGATTCGAGCTCGGTCTCCACCAAAAATCAGCTTCAATTTTCCGGAGATCACAACCGAACCACAAATAAAAGGAGATGATCCAAATTGTTGTGTTTTAAGTGTATTGAGGCTCTCAAAGGAACAAGTTAGCCACCTCAAAAGTCGATGTAGCCAGTATCACAAGGCCACCAATGTTTCAACCTTCTCAGTGGTTTCCGCACTGGTCTGGAAGTGTTATTGCATTGCTCAAGGACTGCAACCCGACAGTAAATCACGTATATATTTTACTATTGACATACGCAGACGCCTATATCCCCCGCTTACAGCATATTGTGGTAATGCTGTGATGCGGATGTCAGCAACATCTCAAGTGTCAAAGGTTAAGTCGAACCCAATTGGCGATGTGGCTGCCACCGTGAAGGCTGCCGTTGATAGAGTTACTGATGAATACATCAGATCTTACATTGATTACTTGGAGGTGAAAGGGATGCAAATCAAGAAAATCTCACCAGCAGAATCTGATCTACGTATTCGAAGCATGCTTGGAATGGGACATACTAATGTAGATTTCGGATGGGGTCCACCGCAAGTGTATTCCTGCGAACGATACACAGAAAATAGAGTTATCTTCATAGTGAATGAACCGGGAAAGGATGGTTGTCTAAAGGTGGTTCCCGTGCTTGATTCTTCAATCATGAAACAATTCAAGAAGGTGTTCCACAAGGAACTTTTAGAAAATTCACGCTTATGAAACCAAGTGCCAATTAATAAGAATTATTGCTTGCTATATTTGTCAGCCATTTGTCTTTTTTTTTTTTTATGTGATTTGCATTGTATTTCAGTGTACTTGTGTTATGGAAATTATTTTTTCTGAGATTTTTTTGTTTTGTTATTTGTGTTTTGTTATAGGAAGTGAGCTATAACTTTGTTTATGTATTGGGTCTAAAACATATAGAATTAATATTAAAGATCTCAAACATAATTTTATGGTGTTCTCGTTGGTTTATGCAAATTAGATTACGAATTGTTGGGTAAATAACATGGTTGTACCCCACAAATTCCACACAAATTCTTTTAAGATTAATTTTTTCAAACACTTTGGATGCATACTCCAATACCCAAATAAATGGAGAAAATAGAAGTCACACAAGAAACCAAGACAGCAAGCATAAAAAATGAGAAAAACACAAGATTTATGTGTAAACTCTTTCGCGAGAGAACCACGAGAGCACATGATATAAATCCATTAGATTAAATAGTCTTACAAGTTGATGACGCCCAAACATATAGCCAAAAATTACTATATTTTCTTTCATAAAATAGCAAAAAGCGAATGTCAAATAGTCATTTTTCCGATTTATTTACCGCAAACGTGTTTTCGAGTCATTTTAGTATGTTTTGGAGAAAGTTGCATATTTATGCCAAAAAAATAACAATAATATCATATTTGGACGATTATTGAAGATGACGTCAAAATAGAATATTACATGGTGTATGCAACACCTTACAAGAATTGCACAACATGCAAGAAGATGAAATTTCATGAAAATAAGCTAAGTCAGAATCCGTGTGAGATTCCCTATGCTGCATGAGACATACACAAGGCCTCACGATCTGTGGACTCAATCTGTGGACTGTTTCGTCTTGGTTGCACGATCTATGGACCCAATCTGTGCACTGTTTCTTCTAGAAGATACGCCCTTCTGACCTGTAGCGCTATTTTTAGACACATTCATTGCTAGAACTGTTAGAGGCCAGTTCAATCACAAACTGGGCTCTAATGACTTAGGCTTTTCTCGCTAAGTAATTTCCACCGGGCAAAACTGCGCAATACTGAAATCATATCACTTGTTTCACGCAGAAGGATGGAGAATCTCTAAGCGATGCATATGATTATTTCAACTAGGAAAGTGGTTAATGCTTCAATCCTTTTACGACATATTGCAACTCTATGCTAGACAAGCAATATGCTCAACCATCGAAGAATCATTCATGAACCTAACAGCCAGGGAAGCTACGAAAACCATTGTTGATATAAGCTAAATCAAAACTACTCGACAGCAGGGCAAAATGAAGGGAGCACAATAGCAGTATTACTATATGTTAGCAGTAACACCGCTCTCAATGCTAAGATTGATGTCCTACGCAAGCTTGTAAGTGACCTTTCTAAATAGAAGGCGATGGTAGTTAGTGTGGCGATGTGTCATTCATGTGGAGAAGTTCACAACCTTGAAGAAATGTGTCAAATTATTACGGAAGTAAAAGTGGAACAAGTCAATGTGGTGAATAATTCCTACAAACCTAACACTCAAAATGTTAACGGTTAACTCATATAAATAAGGAATGAGGAATCAACCGAACTATCCATACAATAATGATTAAGGAGCTACAAATCAGCAAGGATATCAACCAAACTATCAATAGAATCGAGCACAGCTGCCATACCAACCAAGGCAATTCAATCAGCAACCCACTCGCAAGCCATACATCGAGTATGTTATGGACAATTTTTTTGAAAAACATGGAAAGATACTAGTCGATATTGGCGCCAACATCAATGCAATAGGAGATGAATCAAGATCCTAGAAAATCAAGTAGCTCAACTAGCTAGTGATTTTTCGAACTTCTCACGAGGTAGAGGCAAACTTCCAAGGCAACCAGAGGTCAATCCAAAAGAGTTAGTTTGATGCATTTTGGCCAAGGATGATCATCGCTGCGAAGTGCACTCTCCAACCGAGGGAGCACATTTCCCACGTTCATCCAATTAAGCGAGCACATTTCCCATATTCTCAGTTGGCTTCAATGTTATAAAATGTAGTTTCTCTGCGGTATGCAGAAGGCTACCGCATACCTCATATATGGTATGCGACTGTATATGCGAATTTTTATGCTGATTTTAAAATAAGAATTCATATATATATATAAACCAGTATGCGGTAATATGCGGTATCATACAGATAATATGCGGTATTATGCGGCCGAATATGCGGTCGCATATGCGGAACCGCATTTCTTGACCGCATACAGATTTCTATGCGGATTACAACCGCATATATATATGCGGCCGCATAGACCGCATTTTATTACACTGGTTGGCTTACAGTACCATTCAGAAGCTCAAATAAGAAAAATGTACAAGAGTTACAAAAACTGAAAGAGGACCTTCATATGCTCCAACGACTTGCGTATTAAAAATACATGTATAATTAATGGCAGTGTGTGCGTGTGTATCATACACAAACAAAAATGTAAATTTACATAATTGATACATCGATCATTTATCAGGAACGAGTCAATCTCATCAAATCTATTAGTAAAACAACAAATATATCACTTCCCATGAAATAAATATACATAATTATGCAAAATTATTGGCCCTTTTATCTCTTTCTAAGTTGCTCTTGTGGAAATATTTTATTCTGCACAAGTTAAAAATAAAATAAAAAGTCGTCTTTTGTTTGATAAATGAAACTAATGAAGTCCCATCAACTGATATATACAATAGTGTCTATGAAATTGATCGGCTGCTTTTATATAATTTATCCGTTTATTCTTTAGGGAGAATTTCTTGTGTGCCCATGCAAACTTTCCAAATAGCCAATATCTCCATCAAAATATCATAATATCCAATATCTCCATCAAAACTACAAATTGTTTCTTCTATCCTGTTGTTAGTTATTTAACATGTTATTTAGTTATTTTGGAAATCAAATTGACAAGTATATATACCCTTTTTCTCGTCTTCTCTATTTCTCTACCCACCGGTGTGAGCATTTTTCTTCTTCTTTCATTTTCTTTTGATCTATTGAATTCTTACTTGGGGTCATTAATTCATTTGCTAGCTGGTAAGACTCACTGGCTCACTGCTTGATTAGCATTGAGGTTGGATCTGATGATCTAACTTATACCAAATTTTTTTTGGTCAAGCGACGGGTTGTCAAATCTTGAAAAGAAGACAGCAAATTTAAGCACATATAATCTCTTGCTAAGTGTTGAGATCTGCTACAAATTACTAGCTTAGGCCTCTTGTCCAAGCATATGTAATCTTCTTACTTCTCCTTCTCCCATTTAGAATGCCAAATCGTAAGTACTTCAGGTCTTGAGAGAAGTTTGACTCTGTAAAAGAATGCATTAATCATACTTACCGATCTAAATTTGCTGAGAAAGCCATTCTGGAGTTTTGATGGGGATACTTGTCAATTTGCTTACGCCTAAATCACTGATAAGAATAAATAGATCTGCTGCTGATGCCTTATAAGAGGTATATCTTTGTAAATCAAGAAGTTAAAATTATAAACACAATAAAAAAAATGTTAACTGCTGAAATTATCACGTAAGTTTTTGCAATTATTAATTACAATAAAAACATCACATTTAAAAAAAATAATCGAAACAGACTTTTAATCCCCATGGCAACGCGTGACCGGTAGTTAACTAGTGTATACTGTATACACACACACACACACACAAATTTGTCATCCTTTGTTACTAAATACACCACTCATAATTATTATATACATGACATAAAAATTCCATTCATGAACTTTAACTTCATACCACTCATAATTAAGTAAATTGTTTTCTACACAAACCATTAACATATAAAACTTTTAAAATAAGTACTATTTTCCTTAATATAAATTCCCACAATTAAATTTGGTTAGGATACTTTGATGATCACAATAGGATACTATAATTAAATCATAAACTTTGGCATCAATTTCATACTTATCAAAATTTAACTCTTAATTTATATTTATATAATAGAAAAAGTACACTAATTAAAGAAATCATATTCTAGAAATATATAGTAAAAGATGAAATGGACTTTGGGATATTTCAGGTCAATTTAGTTGAGCTACATTTCATCGAGTCATATTGAGGAGTAGAACTAGTGTGTTCTTAAGCTCACTAAGACTCTTTGTGAGCTTAACTCAAAAATCTATCGGATTGATTTCAAACAATACGTCCAAACCGTTGAAACCAATGTACTTTACGAGTGATGCATTTACATGTCACATTTATATTTTTTTTCGAATTATATTAGTATAAAGAAAAAAATGATGAAAAATAAATTCATTAAAACTAACTTATAAATCAAAAAATTTACTGCTTGACTTCATAATAAATTAATTCAATAATTTAAAATTTTGACATGTAAACGCATCACTCATGAAGTAGATCGATTTCAACAGTCTGTACTCTTTCTTTTCACATCTCAATAATATAAAATTGGTACGAACCATCTAATGCATATAATTAACAAAGTAACAATAAATAAATAGTGACATATGATACAAGGAATGGCATATTTGATGTTGCAAATCCAACTAAATTGATTGAAGTTACTAAAATATAAGCTTTTTTCCTCAATAAATGGTTGCTTCGTAAATTCCTGTAGCTATACTTTTCAAATAAAAAAATAAAAAAATCAAACATTCCCTACAGGTTCTTAAAGATTACATTAGTTATGGAAATAAAATAAATAAGCAATGGCCATCTATATAAAGAAAGTGTATTTTAAATAAGATATGGCATTTAGAGAGTAATTAAGCAAGGACAAATTTGTCCATACAAGTAAAATATTTAAATTTGTTGTGTTAATAAAAAACATTGATTGTGTTAGTATCATCATCCAGCCATGAAAGTTAGACACAGATCGGCTCATATGCCCGATCTGCAATTATGGAAAGAATGTCAAATGCGATGTGCAAGTATAATTAACTTTTTCTATATTCTCAGCGTAATTACTAATAAAATATCTTGAGAGAATATTGTAATAATATGATTTGATAATTTAATATTTATGGTCACATCCAGTACAAAGTTTCTTATATATAATACTAGTATCGTGCCCGTGCGTTGCAACGGAGACATATTATAAGATTGGATAAAATAGGAAGAGATTTTTTTTGTTTGACATTCATGTCAAATAAAAATAAATATTCAAATAAAAAATAGAAATTCAAATAATAATTAGCAATAAAAGAAACATTAAATTATAATACCCTAGCTCAAAATAGCATTTCTCATTGGTGATTGGTGATTGGTGATTGGTGATAAAAGTAGGTAATAGAAAACTTAATTGAAATAGATAATGAAGAGAATAGTGATTGGTGTACACTTGATTGGTGATTCAAACATATTATAATCACCAATTACCTATTTTACCTTTGTATTGTGGCTATAAATATTAAATTATCAAATTAATAAAATATTCTATCATGATATTCAATGAGTACGATGTGAAAATAGAAAACTTAATTATACTTAACATTCATTCCATAATTATAGATCAGGCAGAAAACCGTTCATGTAAACTGTCGGTGGCTTTCATAACGATCTCCATGATTTTTTTTCCTATTTTTGCTAGTGGGACTCCTGAAATAATGAATATCATATATTTTAGTTAACATGTGATCAAACAGCTTGTTAAATAAAAAATATATATAAGTTATTAGCTTCCAAAATAATTTTAAACAAAATGATTTAACTTCAAATTACAGTCCCTGATAATATTATGAACTTTAAACTTCATTTTTTATGAATATACACTAGCACCTGTATCCCTGAAACTCTTAGAGTTTCTAAATAACTGTTAACAGAATTTTAAAAATTTTAGACTCTCTTAATTTCTAAATATCTACATCCCTAAAATTAAAATTAAAGTTTCTTAATTACCATATTAGCATTTAACTAAAACAGTATTAAAAATTGAGCGAATACGGGTTGATTAACAAAAGAAAATCAAGATGCAGAAATTCATATGCAGAAATTATAATAAGAATATATAATTAAATAATCAAATATCACATATTAATTTTGAAGATGTTAATCTACTAGAAACGGAAATCATCTGAATAGACAACTTACAATTAAATATCACATCGTTTACCTGCGACAGGAGAGCAAAAAAATTGACCTTGGAAAGAAAAGGTAACCCCAAGCTAATTGTAAATTTGATTCTTCTGCTTTTTAGAGAGAAATTATTACTCTAAAATTTCATTGAGAGAAACTTTGATTCTTCTTTATACTTGCAGACGAAAAAGTCAGAAGATGGATCTTGTAATTGATTGAAAGAGAAGAAACGGGAATACAATGAAATATTGGATGAAGAATATACATATTTATTAGCTAACAGAGGCATGAACAGCTAGCATATATATAAGGATGTAAGCGCGTTGAATTTAGTCAATGGCATTAAATTAGTAAATCTTCATAAAAATTTACAAACCTTTAGAAAAATTGAAAACGTTACTGCTCATTAAATTAATAAATCTTTAGAAAAATTTACAAACTTGTTAACCTATGGGAAAAGATAAATCTACTTGGACGAAATAGCAAAAAGATAAATCTTTTAAGGTAGGAGAACAGGAGAACAGAAGGAACTGGAATTTGTGAAGTATTGAATGAAGAAAGCATTAGTACATAAGCAGCTTATAAAACGATTTAACGATATAAGCGCGCTGAATTTGGTCAATGGAATTAAATTAGTAAATCTTCATAAACATGTACAGATCTTTAGAAAATTTGAAAATTAAACGTTACTGCTCAATAGCATTAAATTAGTAGATCTTTAGAAAATTTCACAAACTAATTAACATCTGGGCCATATGTGTGTAATTGATATCCCTAGTCATGATCAGGCCCAAAGCCTTTATCAAAACCCAGCAATACCTAGCCCAGGTGCAAGGATGATAAAAGAAAAGCGACATCAGTCTGTAATATTCTTATAAACTTCTCCTCATTTCTGTTCGTTTGGAATGGCGTCACTACATTGGCAGTGTGTCAAACAACCCTAATACTAAACATTAGTATATATCCCAATTTAACGATTTCATAATGAAATAGTTACTCATTGTAGTCAATTTTCTCTAAAGGGAAAAAAAAAAAACGATTTGCCCAAATTCTTAATACTGCGACACAGATATTAAGAAAAGATGTAAGATTTTAACGTGCTACTTCATGCAAAGCCTATTTTCGAACGGAACTATTTCAGTTGTTTATAAAAATGTAGTCTTAGGATTTCATACTATTGTCATTCCAGCATTTTTTTAATTAAGCAATTTAAGAATACACACAATTGTAAGCAGAATTCAATGATCAGATATGATGACCATACAAATACATATGAGAAAACAAATGTGTGGCCAATCTACTAGATTTCAAATTTCAAACAGATTTCTTATTAAATTTACAATACATAACTAATTAAAAGAAACAAGCTTCTCTATCTCTTAAATCTTCTTTTTCCAGACGAGGAAAGGAGCTTTCTTTCCCTTTCCTTCTCTGTCCTCTCTCTCGCCATCCTCTCCTCTCTCAACTCCGCTATCGATTTCTTCTTGCTTTTCCCTTCAATTCTACTCGCATTATCACCATCCAATGCCTCATAAGAAACTGGTTTTGCAAGGTACCATGGTTTATTTACGCCCTTACCAGCCAATCCGTAACCTAGTCTGTATTTCTCCTCCTCTGGATCAATAACCTTTGCCTCTTTAGGCTTGTCCTTCTCCTCTCTTCGCCTCTTGTGCTCTTTCTTGTGGGACCCAGCTGCCTCTTCGCGCTGAAATTTATGAGAATATGTTAATATATAGCTCAAGTTCAAGCTGGAAGTGTGTTTAAATTTGAAAAGAAAAAGAAAAGAACTATCCTTTAGAATTATTTAATCTAACAGATCAATTGATACTCTATCCAGCAAACATTACAATGCTTCTAATAACATATAAAGAAACAAATTTGGGACACTAATTAAGAAATTCAGGCTGAGCAAAACATTTCTCTTTTAGTAACAAGAAAAAAAGAGCAGATTGTTTAGTACGAGTTAATTAAGATCATCTCATCTTGAATGTTATTTTATTTAATAAGACAATGTGCCTCTAACAACATACAGTCAATACAACAACCGCTACTAAAACTTACGACAGTGTATTCAGTTAAATAAGATGGCAAGCAATTAGAATACCTTACAAAGATAAAAGGTAAATCATTTCATGAGACACCGATCAGTAGTCCTCACTTTTTATGTTCCAATAATATATTGGTGCATATGACATTATTTTTTTGTTCCCCCTACCAAAAAACAATGCTTCAAAAACTAAAAAAGATAAAAATCATGGTGTGATTTGAAGCATATGAAGAAACAACCCTATAATTGACAAAATAAGGTTAGAACTCTTTAAGGAAATTGAGCAAACTATTCTAAACCATCTTCCTTCATAATTAAAAATTCAAACAATAAAGGCATATACTGATACCATAAAGAAGCAAAATTGTTAGCAAATGCAGCCCATTAAACAGCTGCGTATAACACTTATTTGTTGAGTCTTTGAGGGCCTAAACTAGTTTCACTGTTTAGCAAGCCATATGAAAATGATTCATGAGGGTGGAAACAACTATTGTTGAGATACCTTTTGAGCTGAAACGTAACAGAGAACAAAAGGGTGCTAAAATATAGCTTCTTGTGTTCTATCTTCTTCAGGGGTAACTTGTGAGTTTGAGAGATTTAGAGTATCTTCAATAAGATTTCTATCTTAAGTGAGTGAAGAGAGTTTTCTAAATCTTGTACTAAAACTTTGTAACCGAATTTTATGATAGTGAATTGTTTGCCAGTGCCTCCACCAAGATGGATGTTGGGGAAACCTGAACCATATTAAACCAAGGTGTCTATTTTTCTTTCTGGCTTATTTTTCATTTCGCTTTTGTTGATTGCTATTATTGATTGCCAAGTTGTGCACCTAATAAAGGTCCCCATTTTCTTTCAGACATAAGGTGCAAGGCAATTTGCATCAAAGATCCCTTTTTTTATAACACAAAACAACACAGATAATGTTTCAAACCTAATAGTAGTTCAAAACTTCAAATCATGGTGGAATCTGCAAAATAAATAAATAAATAGACATAAGGTACAAGAACAACCTTAGCTTTCTTTGATTCCCTGCGCTCATCTGAACCGAGAAATCCAAAATCAGACAAGTCCCCAAATAAGTTTATATGGCCAGAATCCCCTTCTGATGCTTCGACACCCAACTCCGCAGCTGCGACTACGGATTCTGACGTGGATGCGGTCGTAGCAGAGGCTGTGGCGATGCCTCGGGCCCGGCGGAGACTTTCAAGGCGGGAATCGGCCTCGGCGCGCCGGGACTCCTCAAGGCGGAGCTGCTCCTCGCGCGCCGCGGCCTCCTCGTCCCGCTTGACCTTCTCGCGGTTGTCAAAGTTGTAAACGTTCCATCGTTTCTGAGGAAGTATGTTCAGACCGCCATGGCCTCCCATCGCCTCTTCTCGCTTGCTAGATTCGGAGAATTTGTTGGAATCGGGGAAATCGACTCGAAAGAAGCAGATCGGAGAAGAGAAGTCGAGAGAGCAAGAGCTAATTGGGCCGGGCCTAGGTAATTGACAGGAATCACCAGCCTGTTACTATCCAAAGGGTGCGTATCCACTGAGATATCTCAATTTTTGCGTGAGCGACGTGTCCGGTGCCTATTCGGGGGAACGTAGAGGGCCAGTATTATTTGAGCTTTGAGATTCGTGCAGAACGAATTTAAACGCTTTAGTTATTCCAAAAGGTCACACAAATTTTGAGATATCTCAGAGGATGCGATTTCGGAGGGGGTAGCGGGAACGGTGAAATTGATCTTCTGATACAGTACCGGATTTAAATGAGAGAAGAAATTAATTACCCGTTTTTTTTTTTTAATAGCATTAAAAATAAAAATAAGAACATGTACCAACGTTTTCTGCAAATTAAGATTTATATCACAACCACTGAATAATTTAGCGTTTGCATGTGCCATGTTTAGAATACGTTGCTAGTTGAAAACTTTAAAACTTAGAGAAATATGTTTCAAAGGACGTGCATTTAATTTTATTTTTGGACATTGTACCACACAATAACTCAACAAGTTTGAAAATTAGATAAATCTGTTTCACACAGAATCAATTCTCACAAGTTCCCATAATTTTTGGTTGATCTGAACTCTGCCGAACCGAACACAGAATTATTCGGTTGACCGAACTTTGACCGAAATAATTCCTGAATAATTCGCGAATTTTACGAATTATTCCTAAATTTTACAAATTTTTCTCATAATTTTATTTTTTTGTTATTTTTTTGTTTTTGCTCCCTTACAGGACTGAGATCTCTAATCCGAATCATTCCCGAATCACGAATCTTTGACCTCGCCGAACCGAATCCGAATAATTGATTTGTCACTGTGCTCTGAAGAGGCCCTAATATTTAAATAATTCGCTCTGTTGTGAAGCAATCGGAATGCCGCAGAAGATCAGAGAAAAAGAGGTGGGCCCAAGCAACACAGACACACAAAAAAGAAAAAAGGAATGAGTTGTTTTAACATCAGAAAATGCACCAAGTTTACGATTTTATTCTCGAAATTAACATTTAAATTATCTTAGAGTGTATCACAGTTCTTTAATAAAAATAAAAGTAAAGTATATTAAAGTGATTCAATCAACAGCATTATTTTTGCAGTTCTTTTGTCATCAATTTGTGACTTATTATCTACCGGTTGTATATAAACTAAGATTGTGTTTCAGATTTTTGCTCTGAAATAGAACTATATGACGTCGGAGAGAAATTGAATTTTTGAATTAAGATAAAAATTATCATATTGAATACAACATAAAAATATGCACAAAAATTTCGATAGAAAAATACACAGTATAATAATTAAAGGCAAATGCTTCTGTGGATACCAAATATTTTGGACCGTTCATTTATTCATGATCAAACGGTTCTGATATTTTCTTACCATTAAATAATCTCTGTCAAAATTAACGGAATGTTTTGTCGGGAGGATAATATAGTCATTTTCAATAGCGAAACATCCAGTTCTATTTCCTGTTTCTTCGTCTCCTACCTTCGTCTGTCATCTCTCCTTTCTCCTCTCTCTCCAGGCGCAAGTGGCGCAACCCTTCACTTCCTTCCTCTCAACCTCCATGGCCCCTCGAGCGTAACCCGCTCTTATCTATTAAACCGCAAAATCTTCTTCCTCATTTCTCCGTCAGCCACTAACCTCTCCACCTCCTTCACCAGACACGACGGAAGCTTGATCTCCAGCGTGGCGGCGCCCCCTAGCTCAATCCCATCTCTGTCGCGCCTCACTGCCTCCCTTGTCCTACCCCCCCACCGCAGATGGGATCTCTTCAGAACGTCAGGTAAAATCTTGTCCTCGTATCTTCTTCTCCACCATCTCATTAAGGTAAATTCTTTCACAGAATTAGATAATACTTTTTGGGAAGTACCAAGCATCCTGTGTTACATGATTGGTGAATAGAGAAGAGTTGATTTCTGATTTTTCAGCAATTGAATGGAAGTATTATGTTTAATAGGTTCCCACATGATTGTTGCCTTGTTGGTCAGTGGTGACTATAGAGGATGGTGACTCCCTCAAATTTGCGTGCCACAACAGAAAATATTAAACCACACAAGAGGAATTTGACTGGCACTGGTATGCTAGTTTTTGAACTTATCAGTACTAGTATTGGCACACTATTTTTTGGTAATTAATAATGAGACTGAATAGTTTTCAAGTGCATTGATGTGTGACAATTAGTATTTTGCTTTTTATTGGGTTCTTTTTTATTTTTATTGAGAAAACTCTATGGAAACTTAATTAAATATCTCTCCTACTTTGTAACATGAAAAAGATGGAATGAATATATAGCAAATTCCATGAACCAACCAGTACAGGTGGGTATCAGTTATGCCATATGCAAAATCCCCTCTAAAACATTTGACAACTAAGTATGCATTATCCGAATGCCCTAAAATCGTAATTAAACCCTAATGCAGCTGGAAGTGATTGGTCAAACTGATTGTGCTTGAAACCCCTTCAAAACTCGTAATTTTCATTCTAATTCATACCAATTTTAAATCCATATGCAAGAGTTGCATGGTGCCTTGGTTGTCTGGGTGCTTTTTAAAAGGCATGCTCTCTCTTTTTTTTAATTTCTTTTTTCAATTAACACATCAGCAACGAAGAAAATTATTGTTATTCAAATTATGAGTCTGTGGCTTAAAAATTGTTCTAATTGATTGTATTTCCTCTAGTTGACACAGTTAAGGTTGTCTTATTAAAGCATTCACTTCATGAGATAGAGAAGGTAATATTATAGGGTGATTTAAAAAAAAAAATCTAAATTTGGTATCAAATAATAGGGAGATTTAAAAAATAATAATAATTTAAGCTTGGGCCTATATTTGTGTAGTATATAAGGTGAACATAAGACTGGTGTCTTCTTATAATTGTGGTGTAGCTTTTGTTTATTTATTTTTCTCTTGGTGAAATTCAGGGAGGCTATGATTCCTTGCATCCTACATTCCTACTGCTTTCTTTGAGTGGTAATCTTGTTGATGGTATGTGCTTTTTCTCTAATATGTTATGTTTTTGCTAAGATAAATGTATATTGCGCGTGATAATATATTATAGATTTTATAGTGCTCGTATTCAAATGCTGCTTCTGTCTTGAGGCTCCTATCTAGAAAAACAAAACTAATTTTTTTTTGTGTGTTTTTTTTTGCAGGTCCAGGAGTTGGAAGCAAAGGTTAGGCACTAATTGAACTGTTTTTTTGTGTGTGTGTTTTTTTGCAGGTCCAGGAGTTCAGGAATCTTGTCCAGCTGTGTGAAAAGCTGATACTTTTTTTTCTGATGATTGGCCGACTCATGCAGAAAAGCTGATACCTTTTTTTTTTTCTTTTCTCTCTCATTTTTATGTTTAGATTAGATAAAAAGATAAAGGGAGTTGAAGTCCAGGTCCATTCTACTTTAATACTATGCTTGGTGTTTCTAGTTGTGTAGATTATATCCATTAGTTAATAAAATACGATAATAGTAAAAATATAAGGGTTCCATTTGTAAATTTTATATATTGTTGTCAGTTTTCATCATTTAGATCTACATCAAATATAATAACTGTAAAGGGTCTATTTGCATATTTCATGTTATTAATGATGTTTTCTTACATTTAACTGATTAATATAAAGGACTCATATGCAATAGTAACACATCTTCAATGCCGGGAATTTACTCACATAATTGCATCATTTAAATAGATCTTAATGGCACTAGAATCTTCTATTCTTTCTTTATCAATATAAGCACTGGAAAATGCATGTTATTCTGTGTTCTAGATTGAATTTCTAAAATCTATTTTCTTTTTTCATTTGGAGATTTTTTTTTACCATTTCTAAGAGAAATGTTTAGAAAGTTTTTTATAAATTATCCAAAATTCAAAATACATATCTTATTTTTTACAAGGAGTTACTAGTAGAATGATACTCATTATTTAATCAGAAATAAAAAAAAGAAACAAAAACAAAAATTATTTTAGTTTTTGATGTCTATTGCACATTCATTTGGGGAGGATTTTTAGCAATTTTGCGTATTAACTATTAAGAGAATTTATTGTTTCAGGTCAAAAACGAGGCATTATGATTAAACAACATTGTCATGCGGCTTGGACACAATTTTCATGCAACTGGAGGAGGAAACTGAAATCGAACGATATGAAAAAAATTCAACAAAAATATTTTCTAATTTTTTACAACTTCTATGGCCAAATCATACATATATTTGTGGACCATTCATTTTTCACATGAGCAATGGGTACTCTAATTATATAATTTTAAGTCATTCAGAAATTATAATAATTGTTAAAATTGTTGTGTTAAAAAAATTAAGCTTGATTTGAAAATATTATTAAAATTGTTGTGTTAAATAATTTATCAAGTGATGAAGTTGTTTGTAATGTTGAGTCTTTTGGGGTCTTTTTTGCATATCTTTACAAAATATACGAGCATTGCGTTGCCGGAGTGAAAGACCTTTAAAGTTTCTATGATTTTCAAGGGTGAATATGATATTACCAACTCAAGTTTCGTCTCAGCAAATAAATCTGCATCAAGAGTCTTGATGCATCGAAATAGTAACACTAACTTTCAGTATAGATTACTACATCTTTTAACTCTAATTTCACTTATGAGTCAATTAGTCAGATTACAAGTGCATAATTCTATCGTGTGGTATAATTGGGGTATCGATCCGCAGAGATAGTGTATTAGATTGTAAATATATTTCACTAGTTCTAGGTTGGTTGTGTATTCGGGTATGTTGAGTTTAATGCGGTGGTGCTACTGTGATCTGTAGAAATAGATAGAGATTCCCTCTGTTTGATGAAATAGGCACCTAAAAATCAAATTTCTTTAGAATCACTAAAAATAAATGGTGATTGGCTGTAACAAAAATCATGATAAAATTTCTATAAAAAAAGATCATGAATTTTGATATAAAGAAACCTTAAAAATTCAAAATGGTTGAATAAATGGTGATGTTCAATAAAAATGATTAATTAAAATTATTTTCCAAATAACAATTATTAAATAAAAATATTTAAAAAAAAAGTAAAGAAAGAAAATAAAAAATAGAATGGAATATAAAACAAACAAAAAGTGAAAAGAAATTCCCTCCTATTTTTTTCAATGTTCCCTCCAATTATTTTTTTGCTTCGTATTAGTTTTTTTTTTTGCATTACTAACAAAATATTAGACGTTAACCAATAATTTTCTTAGATAAAATTGAACCTAAATAAACTAATTTTGAGCGTCCAAATTAATTGTCAAATTTTTCATCTCTTCTCTCTTAAATTGATGTAAAAGTTATTTTTCTTTAGATAAAATTCAATCTAAATAAATTAATTCCATATGTCCAAATTATTTTGCCAAATCATATTAGAGTTCATTTTCCTTCACTTTCTCTTCCAAATTATTTCCCGCTCAAATTACTTCCCGCCCAAATTACTTCCTTCCGAACGTCGAATTTGGATCCCCTAAAATATCCCAATTTTGATTTCCGGACTTGCCAATCTGTTCTTACACGAATATTGAAGGAGCCGGATTCTGATCGGACATTCCAGATGAGAAGTCAAAATTTGAGTTACTTGGGGATCTGGAGCCCTATCAAATTCCTCCTCAGAAAATTTCGCTCTCTCTCACTATTATCCTTCCCTCTTTTTCTTTCCTCTTTTGATCTTTTATCTTTCAACTCTGCCACTACTCCCCCGTTCTCTCTCTCCCAGATCGGACCGAGACGCCTAAATCGCTCCTCGTTTGCACCGCCTTCTCTCTACCTCTACTGGCCATACACCACGTTTTCTCCTTTTACCCTCGTCGAAACCCAACCCTAGTCCTAATTTCACGGTAAGAGCTCAATTTTTCTTCGAATTTCATAAATTTTGTCAATTTTTTTCTGATTCAATCGGTTCTTTTGCAGTTCTCGTCTGTGAAAGAGAAATTAGTTCTATAAAAGGAAGGCAGGACCGAGAAGGCAATGCGTGGCTGCTGACAAGCGCAAGAGCTAAGCATAGATTTGAATACCCCCTTCCTGGTACTGAATTTTTCTCCTTTTAATTTGTTAGGTTTCAGCCATTCATGGCTAGACCTGATCTGGGGATTGACTTGAACCATTAGGGTTAAATATTGATAATAGTTAGATCAATTTACGAAATATTCTTGTTTAATTGGTTTGTCCTATATTGTTGTATTTTGTTTCAGTCAAGATCACTGTTGATACTCTTGTTACTTGATACAGTAGTGTACATCAGATGTATATTAATATTTGATTGAAATTGGGACCCAAAACTGGAGTTCATTGAGTCTTGAAATCCAAATCAGGGTTAAAATGTTAAAATTGGGGATTTTGTGTCAGAGTTAATCAAAGGATCAAATATGGGGATTTTATGTTTTAGTCAAGACCTTAATATTTTTTTCTTTTTCATTATAGATTAATCAAAGGACTGGAAGAGGAAAAGGCAAAGATACAAGAGGAGGCTAGAAAGGCATCAGCTAAGGTAATTCAACTGAACTAATCTATTAAGGTTCACTTTAAACTTTTATGAAGCATTGTGCACTGATCAAAAGGGAAAACGGAAATAGCAAATTATAAAGGAATAAATAGTACAAGGATCAAATCATAACAGTAAAAGAGGTAATGACTGAAATGGCTAGTTATGAACTTATGATAAGAGGTAATGACCTTGGGAAACCAGTAGAGCTGGCAAATCTATGGTGTTGATTTTCTTTTCTGTACACTGACTAGTATTTGTATCTTTGAAGGCTTGTGTGTTTTCATGATGGGTGAGAAAGAAGAGAATATCTTTGATTGCTCAGGAGTTCTATAAGAATGCTCTGGAGAACTACAAGGTATAGTGATCTTTAAAAAATAAAAGAGAATTGTTTCTTTTTAGTGCTCTATTTTAATTGGTGTGTAATTGTTTGTAATTGGTGTATTTCAATAAGACCTGGTTCATGCCATTGAAAGGCCTGAACAGGCGTAATTCTTCGACAGTTTAAAATGGCCCCAAAAGGAGCTTCATGTTATCTGGTGAGACCTTTCTTCTAAGACAAACCGAGCCATGAGCTGAATGCAAATTCTTCAGTACTATTCTCTTTATACTGAGATTTGACATAGCACATTGAGTAATGTAAATACATCATCTAAAACGATGATTTTCTTTGTATTGTATTAAAATAATTGGGGGCCAATGAACCGGGAAAATATTTTTGAAAAAAAAATATATCATTAAGTTACCAAATTTAGCATGATTTGTTGAAGCAGTCTCATTTTTCCCAACAAAAAATATATTTTCTTACAAAGTTTATGTTGAGTAACACTTTACTAATTTAATCATGTGTGTGTTTCAGATAATTGTACCCAAACCAGGAAATATCGAACACAATACAAGAATCCATGGAGTGCAAGAGATACCTAGAAGAGGTCCTTTATAACATCATGTAGAGAAAGTATCATGAAGTGAATCAAGTGGTTCTGACGCTATTGGACTGATTTGAGTCCCAAGTCCATGGACGCGCCGCTCCCCAATGACAGTGGATCTGAAGTCCCTAAACTGCTCTCTCAATTTTGATCTTTGGTCCTTATCCCGCCAAATTTGGCAGTTAGTCCTATTATGTGTCACATTTAACATTTTTTTGGTCTTGATTGCAGGGTTGATGCAAAAACTGAAGTAGTTCTGCGTAGACTCCAATCATTTCGTTCAAACCGCGTAGCTACCATAGCAACACAAGGACTTGTTATCAATTTGCAATTATATCTTTGATTGCTTTTTTTAAAATTTGTACCGTGATTGTTTTTTAAAATTTGTACTGACATGAACCATGTCAATGCTTTTGATTTATTGTAAATTGAGTGGTAAGTCAGTACTTCACAGTGAACCGATAAGAATGCCTAGTCAAATAGTGTGCATTGGTTGTAGAACTAAATTTATTTACATATTTTGAAATTTATATTTTACAAATTGTAATGAAAATAGCAAACCAAAAGAATCTTAAATTACAAATTAATAAAAAAAAAATGCGAGGAGAAATTTCTCATGAGTAAACCTGCTAAAATTAGAGATAAATGAGAGTTGCTATGACCAACGATTTACGTGCTACTTCATTAACTCATCCAACTAGAGTTCATGTTGTATGTTCATACAAAGTCATAAGCTCTAGTTTTGTGAATTAATGAAGATGTGAATAAATATATCATCCGTTAATCGTTCTCAACTTTTGAAATTAAATGGCAAAGTTTGATGAAACTTCTAAAGTCGTAATTGCCGGAAAATTCTGGATCCTGTTCTAGTTCTAGTTTCATATAACACGTAGTTATTGCTTTCTTACTTTACTCTTTTTCCATGACAGTCTCTTATATATTTTCCGTTATTAATTGTCAAATTTTAATATAATGATCGGTTAGTATTTGCTGATTTGACTCAATTCAAAAATTGTTTATAAGGGGGTAATAAATTAAAGAAGTAAATTGTTAATAAGGAATAATATTTTATGTTTTAATTTTTGAAAAATGACACATTTTTACGATAATTTGCTGATTTAATCCCCTTCCAAAAATTCCATTTCCTCCCTTAATTTGCGCCCTTTCTCTTGTCCTCTCTCTGTCCGAAATTTTCATTTCCCCAATCTCGCTCTCTCTCTGCTGAGTACCCAAAATTTTCATTCCCCACAAACAACACTTCAATATAATTTTAAAAAAAAAGAATAAGATAAATTTTATTCATTACTGCAAGTAACATGTTCAATAAAAATCCTGCAAACAAAATATAAAACGTCGTTTGCCTATTCAGATGGGCAGAGATGCCAATGTCTGATTCTACACTAATGGCAATCAGCAACATTTAAAAAAAAAAAAAGGAAATGAATTTGAATCTCATGTCAGACACAGACATAATACATGTATCCGTGGTACATAATCAGGATATACTCAAAACTTGAAAGCCAAAATTTAGATGGGTGATAAAAGAATATTGAGAGCTGCTGACAATATGGTGCCCTGATGGAACTCAACAGACTATTAACAGCAGTAACAGAAAAAAAAAACACATTTCAAGGCTCTGACAACTGCTTCAGCTGTTTGTATTGCAATTCCTTCCTGCAAAAAAAAGCATGTTAACAATTAGTATTTCTAAATTCAATATTTGGAATCAAAATTTAAAGCGTGCAACACAGTAAATTGCCACATACATCTTGATTCCCAATTTACCTTTGATACCAAGGAAGACATACTGCCAGTACCAGCTGACTGAAATGAGCTTTGTGTATTTTGACCCAATTAAAGAGCAGAGGTTCGTAATTCCTACCTGAAATGGTATGGCCAAGCTCCAAAAGCATGGCACCTATGTGTTGCATCGAAATTCCTACCTGAAATGCTTCACTCTGGATTGCTTGCCTGACAAGTCCATCTGTGGATCCTGCATCTCTTTCTAAATGCTGCACATATTGCTGAAAGTAAAAGCATATGTGAATAAATTCATAAGCTGTCACATTTATTCATAAGATAGTAATCCCAGTTTTTGGTACCAAGTAAAGTACTACAACTTATTAACCCATTTAATAATACCCCCTTTCTCAAAACTTCATGGTGTTAGAAATTTTTAAAACCAATCAGAACCACGTTATACCAAAACTATTGAAATAGGGGTTTATAGTTTATAACAATGCGAGATCTGAGAAGTACAAAATCAAGCATGGTGTTAGAAAAAATTACCCCTTGATATGCCAACAAGGTGTTCGACAAATTGCCCCAGCCAACACCATTGAAGTAAGCACAAACCTTCGTTCCAGGAAACTCTTAGCAAATCTTCTCCACTGGTATAACCACCAGCCAAGGTTCTCCAGCCTCACGAAACATCTGCTCAGTCTCCAGAAGTTGGCCACGGTCAAGGATCTGTTGTTTTATGTCCTGGGCGAGGGTGGCAGAGGCGTTGATGACCTCCTCGACTCCATTGACGTAGGTGACAACCACGCGAGGCGGTGCAGCTCGACGACGCACGCAGGGTTCGACTCCTTGGCCTTACAAGCGTTGCACTGCGCCAGGAGCTCCACGCACGCCGCCTTTATCACCACTTTCGAGAGGAATTTCAGCAATTTTTTTTGTCATCTCTGGGGTTTTAGTTACTGTGTTTCTTTGTTCTCAGCTCTGTTCATTGAGAGAGAATAGGGCCGAGCGACTGACCTTCTTCTTCGTAAGTTCTAACGGAGGACTAACGGATAACACCTTCGAATACCAATTTTACCCTTACTTAATGGACGGCTCTTATTTGTTTAAACAAATTTAGTACTGTATACTTGGCATCCACAGAAGCATCACTCATAATTAAATGCATACGATAAATTAGTTGAACCCCACACAATAATGGAGCCTATGATAAACACTAAAAACACAATCCAACAAAAAAAATATGAGCCGATAGATTGTACAATTAGCAAAGAAGAATAGCATCCAACGGATCAAATGTACATGTGATGTGACAAAGCTAAGAAGATAGAAAATTAAACCATTTAACCGATTATGATTTAGAAGTTAGAACCCTCCGATAGGAAAAATAAGAAGATTAAAAAGAACATTAAATTATCTTTCAAAAAAAAAACATTGCATTAGGAGGGATCATTATTGGAGTAAAATTCTAAAAAAAAAATTAACGTCCCAATAATTTTGTTTAACAAATTAACTAAGCTCTTTTAAAAAAAAATTATCACATAAAACAATATTTATATATATTTGTATAACCTTTGTTAGTTCCTATAATCTATGAAAATAAATTTCTGTTGTATGAGAGGAGTCTTTAAATTAATCCATGCAAAAGGTTTTATCTATGATAATTTTTTCACCATAGAAAAGGTCAGATAATTATTCCTTTTATTTTATTTATCCTTTATGTGCTTGCTGCTGCATATGGAGAATGAAGGAACGGTTATTTTGACAATTTTCACATTGAATTTTCTAAAAATTTAAAAGTAAATTTTAGAGATATGTTATTCAACATATAGATAGTTTAACCATCAAATTTCATGCAATTTAAGTACTGTTTGAAATTGCATCAAAGACAATTAATTTTAGACCGTTGAAAATACACCAAATTTCATCATTTTTATATTAAAAAATATGTGTATAATATATGCTTATCATTTTGTTATCGTTTAAAATGCACTCCCATTACTGTTGCATATAATTTAATTCCTATTGTTGATGCATGGTTGTATTATTGATTTTTTTTTTACAAAATAACAAAACACAAAGGATAAAAACACGAGTTGTATTTTGTCAATACATCGTAATATTTTGTTTTTCAGCCATATATATAGAATAACAATAAATAAAATCTATAAATAGTGTAAGATACACACCCAATAATGTGCATATAATTTGATTCCTATTGAGATGCATGTATATATTATTGATTTCTCAAAATATAAGAGAAAGAATGGAGTGCTTGGTTCATTGTAATATATTTTTTTAGAACCACACATGGCATATGCATAAAGAGTTTACTTTTGTGTGATGAGTTCATGAATAAATTATGAGCAGTGTTCTAAATAGCTAGTTATAGCTAATCTATAGCTGCGTTTTAGTTTTTTCGGACCATAAAAACTACGCTATGAGATAAAAATGCACTATTTCAGCTATGATTGCTATAGCTGTAATAGCTGACTGCTATTATCGCTACGCGCTAAGCGCTATGCTACATGTTTTTTTTTGACAATTTACATAGGTTTATGTACTTATGTTCCTATTTCTGATACTACATGGTGTGCTATAATAAGTATGCTAAACCGAACTATGTGTTTTTGTTCTTATTTGTGAGTTAGTCTCTCAGTCTACATCGGAAAATATTCAAATATTAATTCTTCTTTTTGTTTGTTCTTCGTTTAGTATTCTTAAAATTATCATTGTTCGTTTCATTGAAAGCTAATTTTGATTATTATAATATATAAAATATTCAAATATGCATACTAACTTCATTTCACTTATAAAATTAATTAGTCTTCGTCTATTATAATCTGTAATAATATGAAGTATGAACTATTAAATAATGTTACCTAGTATATCTTTTTTTTTTCTTCTCATTTACATGATTGAAAAAAGTATAGACTTAAATTAGTTGTCATGTTAATTGTTACTTCAATTCTCCAATATTGATCATGTTGATAATTAGTAGAAATATAGACTATAAATTTTGAAGAAAAAAAAAACGCTATGTATGATAGCTTCTGCTATAGCTACGCTATTCACAATAGTTTTTTTTTGTCTCCACGCTCTGCCGCTATAATCGCTATTTAGAACCTGATTATGAGTTCAATATTCATCTGCAAAAAGTTACGAATATATATAAAATGACAATTGATAAAAATTATAACCAAATAATTTCAAAAGAAAATTAACTAAAAAAATACACACCAATATTTATCCTAGTTTACTTGACTAATGATATTGGAGGATAACCAATTTAAATGTCATGTTAACTAACATAACATTGTATTTTGATGCCCATCGGTAACGGGTATATATGAATGCTAACGATTCAGGATGCGGATTGTCATTCACCAATGACTCACCTAAAACATATACTCATATGCATCAGAAAATAACATATGGATTCTCGACAAAGTCGATATCGTTAATTAGATTTAGCAGCTCAAAAAGTTGAAAATTTTAGTTATTTTAATTTTCTGTATTTTGTAAATATCAAAATATTTCAGACATTTTATATTGTGAGAACAATAATTTAAATAATTTGTATATAGTTTTTTTCTTTATAGGGACAATTACAGTTTATGCTTTATGATCTATATTTATGTCATAAAAAATAAAAATAAATAAATAAAATATACTACAACCTTTAGATTTTTGAAGTTTTTTTCCGATTGATTTGTGCATATTTTGGATCCCATAAATTTTGATAATTTTTTCCTTTGACCAAAAGACCACCGAACACCATTTTATTTGTAATTCCAATTCATATCAGTTCTCTCAATTTCTCATATTTTTTGGGTGATTCATAGTTTTTTAGGGGATACATCAATTGTTTAATGCATTTATCTGATGTTAATTGTTAAGCAATGGGAACGCCACAGAAGATCGGAGCAAAAGAAGTAGGCCCCGCGCGCAGACGCACAAAGATACATAGTAGTTTTTGTTCGGGAAATTAAAATTTTAATTCTTCAGTAAATAAAAATAATTATCAGCATCAATAATTAGCGCTGTTCCAGTGTTTTCCGATGTTAAACTTCAGATTTTCTAAGGGTAAAAAACAATCAATCTCTTTTTATTTTAATTTTATTTTTTATTTCTAAATAAAATCCATATAATATGTGCGCAAAGCGTCATCATAAAAATAATAATAAAAATAAAAAATTCGTGTATGGTGACACATCCATATAACCTTCCGTCACGACACATCTAATGAGCGTTGAAGTATATAACAAGGAAAACGACTGGTGCATGTAAATGTCAAAGTGTCAACAAATCCATTTCATTATTTTTATCTGAATACAATTTCTGAGACTCCCAAACTTCCACAATTTCACTGAAATAATCGTGAAAATTGACAAAGAATACTTGTGCGAGTGCACGTACATATACTTGTATACTATACATACTATATAGCCACCATAATTTGCCAAAAAGCCGCAAACATGGAGGATGGTACAGCAATTGACATATTGTTATATACATCCCTTTCAAAATAAACCATGAACTTACACTATATTTGAAAACAGAAAGAAAGAACATGAAAATATGACAAATTAACATCATAACGAACTTGAACTCTCCAGATCTGGCAGTAGTTTCCTGTCCGAAATTTTTGTTTCCTTGCTATCTTTCTGACTACAAAACTTACATGGGCCCACGCACTCTTCGGAAGAAGGATGAGTGATCCAATCATCAGGAACAGTGAAAAAGTACTTGATCATGAACTTACGGAACCTCTTTTTGTACTCTTTTGGGGAGATAACAGTAGGTAATATATTCTTGGGGACGACTAGCGAGGATTTGACCCACGTCTCCAGCTGTTTGTCCCAAGTGTATTGTCGCAGGTAATCAATTATTCCAAATACAAGCTCGTGTCGGTGTTTGTCAACTCCAACTAGTAGAGAATAATCCATTACGTTGATTGACTGTATTGCAAGAAATATCAGGGGTTATATTGTCATTTTGGAAACATAAACCGTCAAGAACTTGCAACAATACATTAAAAAAAATATCAACATGACTTGGGTAGAGGTGCCTAATCCCTTTCCTCCAATTATGAATTCTCGTACTTTTAATTTCCGTTTAAACTTATTTGATATATTGTTTCTCTAAATTCCAAATAAGTTTTTTCTTATTTTCCATGAGTGTAATGTATAGTGAAGTTCTGTCAATTATACTAAAGTTGTAAGCCTTTCTGGCGGAGCTATAATTCAAAGTCATGTAACAAAGGATTAAAGTTTTTTTTTTTTAACTCAAAAACAATATTAGTGATTACAGTTGAGTGCCTAAAATTAGAACCACTGAAAAGGGCATGTGCATGATTTTCACCATTTAATGGACTGATGATATTTTACCCAGATGAAAAAAATTCAGCACTTACAGTGAGAAATGTCGTGTCATTCCAAATTGCGCGCTGTAACAGGTGTTTTGTTTTCACACCCACATAAAAAGGAGAAACTCTCAAATCTTCTATGAAATTCTGATCCAAAAACACTGGGTTGAGATCTTTGGAAGAATCAGAACTTGAAATGTGTCGAGAGTAAATGGCTCCTTTTAGATCATAAGTGCGAGATATATTCTTCCCAAAAAGAAGGTTTTCCATCACCATCAAATCCATCTTTGTCTCTTTGCCATTCTTTATTTGCCGTATCTACATGTAAAATTAGATCACATTTTACCATTATTTTAGTTTTGCTTTCTTAGTTTGATAAGCTTGCATTTGTCTGGCCATGTTTATATCATCTTTTGGATATTACTGATATTTCCAAGAGTTCTAGAAATAACTACAGAAACTTAATCAGATGTAATATAACTATTATAAATAATCTGTTGCATCCTAACTTCTTTAAGAAAGTACCAATTATTTTGGCTCATCCCGTATATTGACGAAAAATATGATCTTATAGCACACAAGAAAGATATTGTTAAACTAATGATGACAATGGCAACGTCACCATCATTTTTATTACATAAAATTACCTTATCTTGGTCCACTCCCGATTAATCCAAAATATTGTTATCATGAATATGAAAATAAACAAAAATATTTGCTCAATTTATGAGTGTGTGTGTGTGTGTGCATCCAAATTAACATAGAATAAGTACCTCGTAGATCCCAAGAATCTTAGCAAGACCTGTCGGGTTTCCAGAATCTATCGACTCATTTACATACTTGAAATATTCCTTCTCAATTTTCAGAAATGACTCAAATTCAGCCCTCTTAATCTGCTTTATGATAAACCTGTCATCTTTAGTCTTCGCAAAAAATGCTTTGCTTTTCCCACCTTGTGCATCCCACTTTTCACACCTGCTCGTAAGAAGTTTATACTGGTTCAGTTATTTCATTTTTGAACTCAACTGAATAATTTTCAATCAGTAAAAGTTCACCTAACCCAACCAATTAAGACGTTCCCATTGCATTTTAGCGGAACTTGGTTTGAGTCACATTTCTTGACCTCTTTGGCATGATGAACATGTCATCCGGACAATTTGGCACTTAATTTAAATATTGTCATAAAAATTATAAGGTTAAATTTATAGTAGCATAAGATTTTCACTTGGGGATGTATAAAAATGACAAATCGTCTCTATACGCCCACACCAATTTTGAAATTTTGAGATTACCCAATTCATTTGGGTCACAAAATGGTCACCAATTTTGACACTTGTGTTTTGTTCACTGTTTTAATTCTCAAGGTATTCAACTCGGTACTTTTTCCAAGTTACGAAAACCTAACTAACATTCAATTGGTTTACTAATTTTAGAAATCTTGGAGAAACAAACCTGCTCAGCGAAATTATATATGCCATTTCTGACGGGCAGCATTTCTTTCTCAGATTATAGAATTCCTCGGCACATACGCACACCACTATGTACTTTCCTTTTAGTCCCAACCCTCCGTTGACAATAACTTCTGGGTGCTGATCTTTTGAGAGTGGGACCGCCTCATCAACGGAGAGAGAGTACTGACTACCTAGTGAGTCCAATGAATCTGCCGAGTCGGTAGAAGACCATTTATTTGACCACGAGCTCAGAGATAAAAGACTCTCAGATTTCTCTGATGTTAGTTCATGAGTGAATTTGTTATTGTGCTTTATTTCAGATACGGCCAAGGCACGTGATATGATGCTTGATATCTCATCCTCACAGACTAATAGAATGCTGCCATCAGGCCCCACCGAAAACCGAATCGGATCTCTCTCTCCGTTTAAAGGTGAGAGGAGCAAATGTACTGGTGTGTACTTATTCAACATGTTGAACCTCGTCAAACAGAAATTCGAAATCTCATTATGATACGTAGACTTCAATTGAGTGAAAGGGGTCCAGACCCATTTCTCGGTGTCTTCTTGGGTTGAATTTTCATTTAAGGATTCTCTTGGCTCAGGCACAAGAGAAAATTGGGTCATGTCAGTGGTCTCCAACTGTGCTTTGCCGGCATTCGGGATGGCGGGACTGGAGACCTCCAGTGATTCTAACTTGTCGGTGGCTTCTTCCCCATATATTGCAGTCTGCTCTTGTTCTTCATTTGATGGTTTGTATTGCAAAAGGTGGTGTAGGCGGCGGTCCCACACATAAGTTTGGAGGACAAGGTCCTGATACACCAAATTTAGACTGAGAAGCTCATTGGCTGCCGTATCCTCATTTTTCTCACTTTTCTCAATGCTTTCTAACAAGCTCTGTTTAATCCAAGAGAGAGAGAGAGAGAGCAAAATATAGATTAGTATGATAGAAGGATTGCAATCTCATAAATTAAATGTACAATCACAGTGCCATAAGGCCATTTTTCTTTACTATTTTTTATTGCCTAATTCACTGTACTGCAGGTGTTACCAATATTAACCAATTAAGAGGGGAAGAATTAACCTCAAAATCAGCTTTTTCTCTGTTAAACATCTCTTCAACTCCAGGCAGTTCTTTAGCAGATGCAGAGATATAATAGTCTTGCTTACTCTTCAAATGTTGTAATACAGTTGCAATTTTGGAGAAGAGTTGTGAGCCTCTTGGAAAAACCTTCTACAAATCAAAATAAAAATTTTGAGCCTTGAAATCACAAAATCATACAGAGAATATATACTAAAAGTTCACCAAAATACCACTTTCTTTCAAAACAAACATACTTCATGTAACAACTGACTGCATGCTTGCACTCAAGAGTATTCTGGCCCATGAATACTTCTTCAAACTTCTAACCTCTATAATTTTGGTAGTTCACATTAATATCCTAGTAATATAACAAATAGCTGTATGCTTTTTTTAGTTTGCAAAAAGTTTGGCGCATTCCACCACCTGTTTTCATTAAAACTGAAAACACCCTGTTTCTACATCATACAAAAACCAGAATTAAAAAAAAAAACTGAAACAAGCAGTATACCGTAAACAATCTAATACCCTAACATATTCTTAGTTAGTTAATTAGAGAGAAAGAGAGAGAGAGGTGAGTCCAGCCTCAGTCAAACCGTCACTGACTTTACTACAAAACTAAGAAAGCAAAAACCGAACAATCAAGCAAACACTCCAAACTGATATAGACCCTTCTGTAAAATAAAAACTGCATGCTTTGCCTCTAATTCAACAACAATATAACAGTTATTGTGAGATAATATCGTACCTTTCTATATTCATCCTTGAGCCATCCCCGTCTGTTGGGATTATTAAATTCAAGAATTGATGGTGGCTTGAAAGCAGAGAATACCTCTACAGGAGTGTACCAAAACACGGCAACCTTTGATCCCAATCTGAAATTAAAAAAAGAAACAGAAATATGGTTTTCAATTATTTAGCACATCTACTCATAAACAGAGATGTCTGTAATTTTCATGTTTATCACCCAAAGAAGATCAACTGCTAATTAATAGCTTTGTAACTTATTGGGAATATAATGAGGTCCAGCGTGCTTTTGCAATAAAAGGTAATTTACACATAATTGAAATGTGTGTCTTTTTGCATACAATCCAACATGTTATTTAAAAATGGAGGTCTTTCAGGAACTTTCTAAAAAGAGATAAGAAAAGAAGAAATTATAGTACAAGTGAAAACATACCCAAAGAACCTCAAACAATCTCGATGCAGTAAATGGCCACATTTAGAGAGTCTTCTAGCTGAAGACTGACTGGAAAAACTAAGTTCCAGGAATTTCCCAAAGGAGAGACTACATGCTGACGTGGACATGACAACCCTAGGGGTTGCCGTGGAAATTCCTGTTTCACTCTCACATTTAAGACAGAGAGACCACATCCAAATCTTCCCCTCATTTTCCCCTGACAAGTGGTGATCTGGATGGAGATGCCTAACAATTACTGTCAGGTTCCCATTCCGGTGAGTGTATGAGTATTCATGGGCCTCTTGAGGCTCACCACATGTAGAGCAACTGTACTTCTGTTAAAGAAAAGAATGCACCAAATTGGAATCATTTTTACCATGTGAGTAGTTGAAATTATCTAAACATGAAACAATATATATATGCGACAGCCCAAGAATTAGTATCATAGTATGTACTCGTGATTATAAAAAAGGTACACATCTGGTTTTACATATGGATACATATGCAAGTTAGAAAACAAACCTGACTATACAACAGATTTTGCAGATACCGTCCCAAGGAGATGTCGCTATTTCCATAGTATTTTATACGGTTGTACCGGCTCTGTTCACACATTGACTGTTTTATGATGCACTGACTTGTTGTCAGAACCAATATCGTCTCCGAGTCATTGCCATCCATTTTCCCTTTATTTACACTACCACCACTATCATGGCCTCCGTATTCAGCAGAGCCTACAGACCCTTCTTTCTCACAAACTTTACAGGCAGCGCCTTCTTTGTCGGTATCAGTTGTTCTTTCTTGAGTAGAGAACTCTGCAGCTGAATCAGCACTAATATCATACAAATCCATGTTTGAAGAACCGTTCACACGGTAAAAACCAGGTAGTAATGGGAGTTCTTTAGCATTTTGTGAAGGCTTTTGATTATATTGTGTGTGTCCATTAGACAGGGATGGGAGATGAGGGACCGCCGAAGGCTCCACTTTGTGGGCAATTTTGTCATTTAAAAACACCCTTTGGTCTTCAAAAAATGAGGTTTCTAGGATAAGGTGGTAAGCGGCAAAGACAGTGTATTGAAGCATGTGCTTCACCTTCTTCAGTTCTTCACTATTAGCTCCTCTTAGAAGTATCTATAAAATGATAAAGACAATAATCTTAAACCAAAATCAATAAAAAGTGTCATTATTGCATCTTGTAAATCTTGTATGAATGAGCATGCATTAATGATAGAGTTACGCAGAGGAAATTAGGAAAGAATCAAATAAAAATGAATGTCAAAAGAAAATAGTAAATAGATGAAACCGCATAACTAACCGTGCACCCAAGCGGTCTCGGGAACCCCTCCAAAAACATCAAGGTCTTAGCTGGTTTTTTTCCACCTTCACCCACACTATTGTGTTCCTCCACAAATTTCTCTATGTGAAACGACTCACAAGACTTCAATTTGGGATCCTTAAACACGTCAGAGAAGGATATGACAGTTGAACCAGTGCACCGAGAAATTCTCTCCAGGCGGTTGAGCTTCATGTCGAGCACAAGCGAGACGCCTTTTTTCAGAAGGAGCTCTTGAATGTCACGTGACACAGTTTTCTCAACCAATATCACATTTGGTTGGCATATCTCTATCATTTGCATGATTGATTTTTGCAAATGATCATTCTCCTGATTACATTAAAGGGAGACAAGTTATTGTTATACTGGAATAATGTTCTGATAATTCTATGCTGGAATGAAGTTGTTATGCACTTCATAGACATATGAAACACATTTGGTAAGAAAGGTGGAACCAAAAAAAGTCGATTAATTGAAGAATATGAAAGCAAGTACCTCTCCCAAGGCATCGAAAGAAGATAAACCAGAGTCAGAGTGACCCAAAACTCCCTTGAGGAGTAGAAGCTTAGGGTTCTTAAAGCTACTCAGCATGTGCTTGTGAGCTGTGTTCTTCTTGAATACTAAACCTTTGATCACCACACTACAATTCCAAATTAGTAAAAAAAAAATACATATGAAAATAAAATCAGATTGATAAGATATTAAATCATGAAAAAGACTTTATATTTTCAAAAATACCAGACCTTTTAGTTAGGTTAAGACATAAGCCAAAGAACAAGAACTAAAGCTGGATGGTAAACCCACGTGATGCAGGGATACTTTTCTTTCTATTTTCATACTATTCACAGGTGCTCATATATTCAATACAAAATAAAGAAAAAAAGGAAAAAAAAAAAGTGACAGTACCTCTGTTTGGGGGTACCACTAGCAACACACTTGACCTTAACATAAGACCAAGGGTCCATCTCCTTTCCCTCACTAGGTTCTGGTCTTATAAGTTCAGCTGCCTCCCATGAAATATTGGCCACCACATCAAGCCAACTGTCACCTTCATTTGAGATTAACGGAATACCCTCAACCTCAAGGAAACGCCTCACCAGTAGCTTGAACTGTCCATTCATCGCCTCCTTCATCGCCACCTGTCTCTCCCCATCAGAAAGAGGATTAGAATTAGAGGTGGGACTTGGGCTAGGGCTTTCATCCTCCCATTTTGTCCCAATCACACCACCAAAATCATCTTCGTCTTCTTCAAGATTCGTGCTGGTTAAGGAAATATCCTTTTCTTCTTCTCTGACAGCTGGATCGGGTGGTACCAGAATCGACGGGTTGAT
This sequence comes from Carex arenaria, assembly GCA_964058825.1. NCBI lineage: Eukaryota > Viridiplantae > Streptophyta > Magnoliopsida > Poales > Cyperaceae > Carex > Carex arenaria. Next base: position 136,739 of record CAXKVW010000006.1, on the reverse strand, counting down.
ACTAATATTTGATATGATGGGAGGACTAATCCTCCCACTAGATCCGCCGGGTTCTTCTCCAATGCAGATATGTTCAGTTCCATTAGTTCCATTTTCATAATGCAAGCTGTTTCTTATTGCCAGATCATGGGGCTCTTCATCCCTAACCAGTACAAGGGCATTTTAGTAATATGCGTAACATATCTATTTAGATGTCTTGTCAAATAGAATCCAGTCAGCAATGTTTGAAATGAAAATATAAAAAATGGACCTAAAAAGAACAAATCTATAAACCTGGCCTTAATAAAACTTCGGTTTTATTTCCTACACTAAAGTATAGCTATACACAACACGTATCGAGGAAAAAACAAACCAAAAATAAACAAAAAGAATTCAAAGTACCTGACAGGTGGATTCATGTTGCTGGAAAGAAATTGCCTAAAAAGAACATAGGATTAATAAACGGATAGATTTGCAATTTGAAGTAAAACCAATCATAATATCATACACAGTGTTCTATGATAGGATTTGTACCAGTAAGTGGAGAGATGTGCACCTGCACATATCACAGATTCAGTATGTATGGTCGGACTCTGGAGGTGTATTATTATGAGACCCAGATATAATACCTGACAAATATAGCCAAAAAACATCTTTAAATTATACTACCATGGAATAAACAACGGTCATATTTTCAAGTCTGCTACCTCAAGTTGTCACAAAGACTATTTTGGGAACTGACTAAATATGTAAAGAGATCGAAACGTATATAATTTTTTTGGCAAACTATACCATGAAGATAGCTAACTTGAAATATTTTGGCTTAATTTGTAAAAAGGAACAAATAATGATTTTTCCTTGGCATCAGTTCACTCTGCTTAACATAGTTTTCGGAACTTTGAAACATTTTAATAAAAAAAATTAAGTCAAATGGAAAGAGATAATACTAGCAAACCCCCCACTTCTCCGGACTCACTAAACCGACCGACATTAGTAAACAATCGACCTTTATACAACCTAATTTAGGGAAAATGAAGCTAGTTTCATTTTGTATTGCCTAAAAGGAAATTAAATTTATATTGTTTCCATAACTTTTTCTCGGCATTCCATGCATTCAGGATATAAATTTTCCAAAAATTAGTAGTCTTGATCACTTGCATAATTTGGCCTTACACACAAAAAGATATGCTTAGGACCAAAACGTAACCAAATAATAACAATCAAATAACTTCAAATTGAATCGTGGAGAACAAGTACTATTACTGTAATTTAAATTTTGGACGGGATAATTGGAAGCATAGAGGAATTCCAAGAATTAAAAAGGAAACATATATTATGCTGTTCTTATTCTGACCTACACACGATATAATTTCTCTCTTGACTTTTCTCTAAAGTCAGCGAAAATACAAAAATAAAAATCCAAATCTAAAAAATCTGAGAGTTAAATATCCCAGAGTGCTTGCTCAAACCTATGAAATTAAGACCTTTCACTTCTAGAATCGAGATTTTCCCCGTTGATTTCGTCTTTGACCCAAAGAACTGGGTACAAATTTCTCAAAAAGAAGAAAGAAAAAGCTCGACTCCAAATGTTCAGATGAAATTAACTGAAGAGTAGAGGCAATTGCTAACCTAAACGGAGGCGCGAATTACAGGAAACTGTTCTTTCTTCGCTGCTGGATCTATTAACAATTTTGTTTGTCTTCCGAGAAAAATCGGAGAACGAGAGAGAAAAATCAGAGGTGCTTGTTCTACTTTTCTAGTCTTGAGTGGAGCCCACACATTTTTATTTTTTATTTTTGTTGGGACGCTTTTATTATATTTTTTATTATCCATGTTATTTTCATGTACATCCTTGTAGAAAACGAGTATTAGATTGTCATCATCTCTGTGGAAACCTTTTTTGTTCTCCTTTTTCAAAGAAAATTTGTTTTGCACCTCATATCATGTGTTTATTATTCTATTATATACCAAGGCTCTAAATAGCACTATAGCGGTTTTGAACCATAAAAACTATGGTGCTATTGACGCTATTAAATGCTATATCGCGCTATAGCGGCGCTATATGGCAATAGCGTTATTTTTTTTAGTTGCTCCGCTATAACTCGATAAACGCTATTTGAACATTTGTTATATACACATAACATACTGAACAGTTTTAATACTTGATATAAAAATTATTTATATATGAACTCAGCAATATTATATCTAGTATGAAAAGTGTTTATTATTATTTTTAATAAGTAAAATTATAGTTTTTAGTATTTTTAGTTCTAGTAATGTAAGGTAAAAAACTTATATTATCAAGTTTAAACACTTTTTATAAAATATTATAAACATGATTAGGGCGTATGTAAGCGATGCAATTATCCCTTCTCATTGAATCACAAAATTTTGCTAGTTAACAAGAAATATATCAGATAAATGTATGACATGCAAGTAGAGTTTAAATTGCAATATTAAACAAAGCGAGATTGGTTGTATGCTGAAAAGCCAAGACAAATCCATAGTAGTACAAATAGTGTCGTGATTATTCAATTTGGTTTATAAAATTTGTACGTACAGACTTTTTTATACATGCAATTAAATAATTATCTAACATGAAATTTATTCTTATGGAATTGATTAGAATATTCATAATATTTGCAAAATTAACATTTCCTCAGTATCCTCTATATTGTAATCATCATATATTGTATATAATATAAAAAATATGTTTCTCAATTCTTCGCATACAAATCGTACAAATAAAATGTTAAAACATTCAATTTTGTAAAAAAGAAGAAACATAATGTAATTAAAGCTGGTGCTAATATATCTTGTGTAGACTCATATGACATAAATTAATAAAAAAAATTGACAATTTCTCATTTTGCAAACTTATAATAACGTAATTCTAAGACATAAATTGAAACTCAATAAAATTTGAATCGAAGATATTTTTGACGCATCACTATTTTCAAACCCATTACAAATCTAAAGTTTAAATTATGCATCAGAGTCCTAATATTATTTAGTCCCAAGAAGCTTGATAGGATAGTTTCACAATAACCGAATTTTTGAAGGGCTTTGGTGTGATTTTGGAAGACATTGAAAAGGAAAACATATTTCCATTCTCTTTGTCTAAGCATTAAAATAACTATTTAACTTTTACTGTACGCCAAGCTAACCGACAGAAATGATTTGTTTCAGGATTTCAGGAACCGAACAAGGAAAAAATACTATAATTGAGCGTTATTAATCTTAATTACATCCGGTGTAAATCGTACAAAATTATTCTTTGATTAATGAGTCGGCGGGGCCGCGTTATGTTTGTGGGGTCTATATGACTTTTCTAGACCAGGTTTACGTAGTTTTCTAAAAACCAATATCGATGGGAACTGAAACCAGACGTTGTTTGTATAGATTTTCTGTGCACATGTCCATGTGGGTTAGTAGGATATAAATCTGCTGTGATTCTTTGAAATCACAGGACTATGTTAATTTAAATCCATTCACTCATCTGTTTAGAGATTTGTACATAAAAATTAAGTACTTTTGAGATTCGTGTATTTCAAAAAATAAAGGAATGAATTTGAAATTATAGGGTCAGGGCTGTAAATGAGCTGGCTCGAGCCGAGTTGGGCCTTAGCTCAGCTCGTTAATTTTGGACCGAGCCTAGACCGAGCGAGCTGGACCTAGGACTTCCGAGCTAAAACCTCAGCTCAAACTCGTGACGAGCCAGCCCAAGCTAGCTCGCGAGCTGACGAGCTGGCTCACTAGGTTTGGTTGGACCTTGTTTTAAGAAGAAAATAAATTTTACGAACCTTTTTGGACCGAGCTGGACCGAGCTTGCCAGTATAAAATACACACAAATTAATACAAATTGATGCCTAGCCGAGCTAGCTCGAGCAAGCTAGGCCCCAGCTCAAACTCGTTAATTCTGGACCGAGCTAGTAGCGAGCTGGCTCGTTAACAGCTCGATCCAGTAACGAACGAGCCAGATGCAAGTCACGATTGAACCACAAGCTACGAGCTTTTTGGCCACCCCTACATAGGGTCATGCGATTCTTTTATAATCACAGCAGATTTATTTCAATCATATAATTTAACTAAATATTTCATAGTTAAACTTTCAATTATCAAACTTTTATTTAGTAGATTTATTTTATAATAATGGAAATTATAAATTTAATTTTGAATACTGCTCTTGATTAATTAAACGACTGAAAATACTTGTAGCATCTTTTTTGTCTTAAAACATGGTATACAGGCCACAGTGACACAGCGTGCACTTTTGATCAACTACATTATTTCTCAACCATTGGATCAAAAGACGTCTGAAAAAGGCCTCAAATCCAAACGTGTGATGAATAATAAATAAGAAATGTTTGATTGGTAGTTTATTTAAATTAATGCCAATTTAACCTCTATGCATTTCACATCATTTTTAATTAAAAAGTGAAAATTGTTGGGTCATTTCGAATTATTTAATTTTCACAATAAAAGGAGATAATAGGAATATTTAGGTTTCACAATTTCTAGAACCCATCATTCAAATAAATTTTGAATTGAATTCTTAAGTCATTATACTATATTATAAGGATATTTGATTTGATAGGTACCAATTTAAGGTCCCATTGATATTTAATTTTTTTTGTTTTGTAATACTTAGGCATTCATTTTTGCCCATTGATATTTAATATTTGGACAATCAAAATTGCACACATCAACCGTAGCACATCCTTGACCGAGCTAAATTTAATAGTTTATTTTATAATTTTTACATTAGAACCAAATCTGTTTTAAGAATACAGCAATACCACCTCTGACTATCTTAGGTCCAAGAATAATTTATCTGACAACATATTTGTGCAAATTTAATTTAGATGACTTTTACTTTAAACTAAGTTTGATTTTACTTATAGATGTTACTATATTGTCCCAGGCAAGCAATATTATAGTTCTCTCGGAGACAGATACATCTCAAGAGAAAGACAGCAGTTGGGATTCAGAGGAAGATCACTCTCATGGATTAGAGGGGTCAGATCTATCTGAATACTTGAGAGATCGTGCTGAGTATGATGCAATTGATGCAATTTACATTTTACCTAATTTTCTAATGTAAAAGTAAATATTTTTTTTCTTTAATGAATTTTCATTATTTTTTTAAAGCCGAGATATTACAAGGACTAAGTGAGCTTAATATTTTTATTCATAGAACTAAAAAAATATATAAATTAAACGGTAGACTTATTTAAAATTTTAAAAGATGTGACCATTTAACTAAATTAATTATAAAAAATATAACAAAATTAAAACTATAGGAACAGTTAAACAATCAAACTCAAAGCTACGCTACAATATATTTTTATATGATGCCTTGAGAAAACAAAGTCAAAGAATAAAACAAAAAAATAATTGATGCATTAAATTCAACACATTTCTGTATATTTTTGAGGTTCGTATCACAAAAAAATTAGAAAAATACAAATTGATTTATAAATATATTTATATATTGTACTGAATTAATATTCGGTATGGTTTAAAATTTAATAACATTTTGCGCTCAAATAGATAAAACATCAATAATCAACTTATCACTTCCTGATAGGCTTGAATATATATTTTATATATTCAAAATTGAACCATACCTCTGATTTGAAATTTTGTTTTCTTAATCATAAAGTTAAGAAAACCGGGTCAATTTAAATGAATTAAAACAAAAGTATAGTTTGATTCATCAAATGAATAGAGACACTTTCATAATTTCACCGACTTTATTATGCAGCGTTAATTTTCTGATATTTAATTGTTTTATGCTCCATTATTATTATTATTATTAAATTTTCATTCGTACGTATAAAACAAACAATCGTCCAATTAGGATATTGACATTTTTTAAAATTTAAATAATGAATTTGAAATAATTTAAAAAGCTCCGGTCTATTATCCACATCCGCTCTGACAAATTTGCAAATAAAAAATACATATAATTAGCCGCCTTTGACCACACAGAGAAAATAAAAGAAAAACTATTTCAAACCATGTCAAAAAGTAAAACGTTGAATAATTATTTTTGTTCTTTGAAAGTTTGAATAAATGAAGAGTCCTTTTTATCAAAAAGGGAAATGGGCATTTCTTAGAAATTTGAGGATAAAACATGTAGAGAAGAGGTCAGATTGCAATAATTTATATTAATAATTTTTTGCCATATTTTTTTTAAATCAGTTCCTGAAAAAGTCAAAATTTAAAATAATATGGGATGTTGGACATAGCAACAAATTTTATGCAAATTAAATATTGTTTGTAGGGGTGAAAACAGAGTGGATAATATCCGATCCGTATTCGATCCATAAGATATCTGTATTCGAATATCTACGTCGAAATAAATACAAATATGCAGGGTGAAAACGGTGTGGATACGAAGAGAATAGTGCTAAAATCATATTCATATCTCTTTTTAATTTTCTGGATACGGATATACATATCAGACATATACGGATATGGATGGAATTGGATATTAGATGGATACGGATACGGATCGAATTGGATATTTATTAAGATAATATAAAAATATTATTAAAAATACTAAAGTTCATAATATTTATCTAATTGTCATGGTGAATAACATAATTTTTTATAATATATATTAAAATACATGATATATATCTACGATTCAGATATGAATAATTGAAATGTAAAAACATATTAGTATCCACACAAATATTCATATATCGGATATCCACATCTATTTTTTCAAATACGGATCGGATATTATTCATACCGTTTCCACCCCTACAAATATAGTTTTAAGTTTTAATATCCGTAATTATTCATATCTGAATAGTAGATATTTTAATATATATTATGAAAAAAATTATCTTATTCACCAATATAATTAGATAAATAATATGAACTTTAGTATTCTTTCCATAATATTTATATTTTTTAATCAATAATCAATCTGATCCGCATCCGTATTGTCTAATATCCGATCCGTTTCCATAACCAAAAAATAATAACGGATGTGGATATACCACTATCCACTCTGTATCTGATCCATTTTCACCCCTAATTATTTGGTGATGCACAATCGATCGTTAATTTTAGAAATTAACCGTAAAAATTAATTCACTTAATAAATGGTATAACATACTCCAAATTTTATCATATTTATACAAGCATGGTACATGTACCACATAAAACATGCCTTTAGATCGGATTTTAATTTGGAAATTTATTTTTAAGAATTTTCAAAAATCTCTCTAAATACAATACAAAAAACATCATGATGTGACAAAAAAAAATGGGTTATTACAACCGAGCTTTTTGGCAGTCCAGAAAACCTGTCAATTAATTTATAAACTTTTTTCATTGCATTGAAACGCAGTAAAAGAAGAAAATATATATCTAATACTTACATTACATAACATGGTTATCATATTTATACAAGCGTTGTGACGACTTTTTCTATGTTTCGGAATCTAGTGAATTTAATGTCACGGATTTAATTATTTTTATAATAGTACTACAGATTAGAGGTGTCAACGGATACGGTAAAAATTGGGTGGAAGAATTAATATTCATATCCGTATTCATTATAAATTGTCTTTATCCGTATTCTACTCTTACCTGCTACAAATCTACAAATTATTTTACCTATACTCTACCATTATCCGTTATGGTTGTCGGATAACGAAACAATAGCGGATAAATAAAAAGTAATACCAATATAATAATTATTTATATTATTTATAAAATAAAACATTAAAACATATACATTCACTTCACACATGTATAGTACTTTATTGAAAAAAAAAATTTGATCATGTTAAAAACAAGTAAATCAATTAAAATACTCTTTTCAATGCTTATTAATAAATATAATATACATAATTTTTTGTTATAATTACCCGATCGGGTGACGGGTACGAAATATGCTTTACCCATATCCTTACCTATTCAGAGATGGAAAAAATCTTTACCTATATCCGTTTCCAATAAGTTTACGAAAAAAAATCTTACTCGTACGCGTGTTATTGAATACGGTATGAGCCACATAACGGATAAAAAGGTGCCATTTTACAAATAAGAAAAAAAAAAAATCGACGCATCGGACCCTGAAGTGAGTCTATTTCCTCTGAGGTAACAAAATGTTTGAGTTTGGGGATCATGACCATCTGATCAGAATTCGGACCTATCCAAGGTGTTAATATTCATGCCTAAAGGTGATATGAATTCCCCAAGTATCTCAATTCTGAAGACGGTTCTGTAGGAAATTAATCGAAAAAGGGTGGAAATAAAAAAAAAACCCACAAATTAACCTCAGGCTTTTGCTGCAATTAGAGGTCGCAATTTGTCTCACCTGATGACCAAACTAACCTACATTACACGACTGTCTTTTTGGATTATCTGCTCCGCCTCGCCTCTTCTTTTTAGATTACACAAATGGTAAAAATTCAGGGGCGATTCAGGTCTCCAAGAGCCAGTGAGCCACACATTACCTGACGCGTTTCAGATCTTGATTTTCTATAGCACGTCTTTGATTCTTTTGCAAGCGGGGCCCGCAATTTTCACCCATCAGAAATGATAACGAAACCCATTACATTATATTAAACAAGAGGACTGCCACAGAAACATAAAGTTCAAAGAAGTTCTTAGAAATATCGACTCGTATTGACAGAGATGGGATTTTTCAATCAATATCCTCCCAGGTACCGTAGAGGATGGGCCTCACTTTACGGTTTGAGATTCGGGGGCAGTAGGGGGGCAGTTTTATTGGGCTTTGAGATTCGTGCCAAGCTAAAAACAACGGTCTGGATCAACTAACTGTAAAAGATTCCCTTTTCAGGTAATGCACTGGATATGAATTCGGATTTTGACACAGATACACTAGGGCAGGGTTCGTATCCTCTGAGATATCTCAATTTTTGCGTGACCGACGTGTCCGGTGCCTATTCGAGGGAATGTAGGGGGCCATTATTATTTGAGCTTTGAGATTCGCGTAGAACTTATTTGAACGATTAAGATATTCCAAGGAGTCACGCAAAGTTTGAGATATCTCAGAGGATACGAATTCCACTAGGGCACTAGGCCCCCTTCGTTCTCACATGATTCCAACATCTTTGGATACAATATTTATTATTTGACAGTAACTTTTTTTTTGTAAAATAACATTGTTATATAATTTAGATTAATGTTAGGATAGAGTACGTTTGTCAAACAGCTTTTATAACAATTAATTCTCCTGGGAAAGACTGCGCAGTATTTTATTATTTCAGTAATTATCCTTATCTGGTTGATTGATCTTGGGAGAATTTTATAACTGTTATTTTTAGTATGATTGTCAAATATTTTATTATTTTAGTAATTATCCTTATCTGGTTGATTAATCTTGGTAGAATTTTATAACTGTGATTTTAGTATGATTGTCAAATATTTTTCTACACGAGTTATCCAAATTTATAGGACAACATGCATTGTGGCAATTACCATTGTTAAAATGTATACTTGAAATTGTGAACAATTTACAATTCTACAGTTACTTGTGTTCATATATGTTATCATGTTGAAAATATAATTTATAACAATAATGAATGAGTATGCTGTTCTAATAAATGTGTCAACTTTCGTGTTTGAGAAAAAGAAAATGCTTCTTATGTTTTCAATATATTGCAAGAATAAAGGGACTTCAAATATATTAGCACGACGTCATAACAATTAACTCTTAATAAATCAATTTCAGCAATGAAATGGGCTCTGCCTTTTCTTTTTTTTAAAAAAATTAACTCTTAATAACGGATTATTTTGACAACCTTAGTGATAGTTTCTCAAATTATGGTTAAAAAATTATAGACATGCCGTTTTTCTTATAAATTAATTATGTATCAATTTTTATACAATTAAATATAAATTTTTGTTACATCAAATACCGTTAAATATATATTGTTGTAAAATTCATGTAAGTCGATAAGTAGTGAAGTTGCATCAAACATCATTATTTTAATGTATATAATATATACAAAGATTATATTGTAGTTATCAAATTTTAAACTAAAAAATGTTTTTTTTTACTGTTGTTAAGTTTATCAAACTAATTAATCAGTTATCATCATATTCCCTTTAAAGTTATTTTTTTTCAAAACAATAGTCAGAAAATACCTTTCAATGCTGAATTTTAGAAACAACCACAACCTCCTTATTTACCTTCCTCTTTGTTGAATTTAAAATAAAATAAAATATATCTTGTTATCATTACCATCTGTGATGAACTAACTCATTTTAATACATTATCTTAATTAACTCAATTATGCAAAATTGAGCATACATGTCTTGGAATTTTTTGTTCTTCTAAATTTGAGTTAGTAGTTAAAACACCTACTGGCAAAATGCATAAATAATATTAGAAAAAAAAATGTTCAAAATTCCAGAAATAATTAAGGAGAAAAGGGTAAAAAAAAAGAGAGGAAGATAATAAGCTAGCAATTGATCTTATCACCAAACAAATGGAGTACATAACATGTCTTGTAACTTAGCATCATTGATTATTTAATTGGAGGCAATCATAGAATTTAATCAACACAAGCGTGCCGACAAGGTTCAACAATTCATGAATTACAAGCAATTTAAATTGTAGCGCATTTAATAGAATAATTCCATACTAATTTAACAAGATATATATAATCATATATAAATTTGTTACACCATAAACACTTATGGTTATGGTGCTCATTTAAAAGTTAAAACCATTAAGTGGTATAGCATAAACCATACAAGCTTTGACTAAATATAATATTTTTTTTCCCTTAAGTATACATATTATTATAAGAGATAGGCTATCATGTTTTGGGAAGTAAAGATGGTATTTTACTTTCTGCTTATATCTTCATTTTCAAAGTTCAAACAGTCGATCCGAACTTCTCAACACGATCTTCATGCTGAAATGTGCTTGCAGACCAAATTTTATATTTTTTGAAATTTTTTTTACTATTTTTTGAATTTTTTTGAAAATTACAACTTTTCATTAAATAAAAAAAAATCAGAAAAGCACTGATTTTCAAAAATTCTAAAAAAATAGTAAATTTTTTCCAAAAAATATAAAATTTGGTCTCCAAGCATATTTCAATATGAAGATCATGTTGAGAAGTTTAGATCGACTGTTTAAAATTTTAAAATGGAGATATGAGCAGAAAGTAAAACATCATCTTTACTTCCCAAAGCATGGTAGCATCACTCTTATTATAATATAGAGTTAATTTCCTCTATCCAGCGCTATTTTTTCTTAATCATAATCAGATACTCTATCTGAACATAAATTATTTAAAGTGAAAAAATAAAAACTTATCAAAACTACTTTCCTTATTAGATGTTTGGTTTTTGTTATTTAAATATATGTAAAAATCTAAATTAAACCTGTAGGATAATTTAAATAAAACTTGATAAAAAAAAATATTTACATTCAGCAAATTTTAAACTCAAATAAATATCTTTTTTAAAACAGTAAAATTATTTCTAATTAAAATAATATGATAAGTCATGCAAAATATTCTATGGAGGAACACAAAATGTAGCACTAATTTAAGTGTTTTATTTCACCTTATGCACGCAAAACAAATACTTTCTTTTTTAAATGAGAAGAGACGTACGTAAAGCATGAATCGTCCCATCATAATAAATAAGGGGAGAAGCATGATCGAACAATTAAAAACATAAATGATGTGATATGATTAAAAAGTATGGAAATTCAACCCTCTTTATGTTTTTATTATTATAATTTTGGAACTTATAAAGACCATAATTTTTTTTGATGAAAATAAAGACCATAATTTGAAACATGGCTAATGCACATTTCCGGTTTAAAAGGAAAACAATAAACAAAAAAAAAGGTGAAAAATTTGAGCCTAGAGTATCTCCAATGGATAAATTGAATAGAAATCTACATCAGCTGTAAAGTAAAATTTAGAAATTAAGTAAATCTCAATTTTTAAAGCTGTGCAATCGTGAAATTAAAGTTTTGCATGGGAAGGGAGACAGAAAAAAGAAACATATTTTTTTTACAGCCAATAATTTTGTTCCATTCTGCTAGTGTGTTCAAAAGAAACCGTTTTCTTTATAAGCAAATTTGTTTTATTAGCAATTGACTCACATTCCAACAATTTAAATAAAATTTGTCACATAGAATTAACAACTGCAAAACAATTACCAATGCAGACACTCCTAGAAAGAGATTTCAAATTCTGAGATGCAATTGGAAAATCAACTGACGACCCTTAGTAAAAATTTAACATTTTTTTTCTCATTCGTATAAGAAAAAAAGTGGTCTGGATTATAATTTCAAATTTTAGCCTTCTTAAATTATAAAATACATGTTATAGTTTTCAAGAGATTTAATTTAAAACTTGCATTTATTACATAAAACAAATTCGGTTTATTACACATTATATCATATAAGATGAGCCATATGATTGTGCAATTTGCCAATTATTGATGATTGCAAATAATTACAAATAGTCAAATATAGTTTCTCTCCTTTCCCCAATCATCATAATAACGACTCCTCTATTATTGTTAATTTTAAGCCAGGTGGCTCTATTATTGTTAATTTTAAGCCAGGTGGAGCAAATCTCATCCACATTTAAATTTTGGTAGAAATAAAATTAAGAGATAATCTGAAGCTTAATTATCTCAAACTGAAACAAGTGTATCCACAAATCGCCATAAAGGATTTGAAGCCAAATATAATAATTTTCTTTCTTGTTCATCTACTGTCCGTGTTGTTTAGATTCTTTGAGAATATTCAAAGATTTGGTGCTGCAGGTGAATTTTGATTGCAAATAAACTTCTCAATAATTCTAGAATTTTTCATCTAGAATTAACTGAGTTGAAGTAATATATTAGATTTCATATTGTAAAAAAGAAATATGAATTTAGTGTTGGCAAAAAAATCCGTAGCTCATGGCGTATTTGAGATCGATTTGAAAAAAGTTTGTAATTAGTTCGTTGTAAGAAGAAGAAACTTTTTTTTTCTTTGGATTAAGTTTGTTGAAAGAAGAAGAATAAATTGTTTTCTGACTCGTGATCTATGCGCCAGTACAATCGAGCTAGCTTGATTTAGCTCGTGATTGACTTGACTTGTTATGATATGAATCCAAGTTCAAGTTTTATCTAACTTAGCTCGGCTCAGTTTCTTTACAGTCTTACCTGTATTGATTTATGTAATACACATCTACAATAAGGTGATGTTTTACCATAGGATACAATTTTTGTAACATTTTTACAATTAATCAAATATGAGCATGACCCCTATTTCTCCTCAAAAAAAAAACATCTACAATAAGGTGACAAGAACTACTTTGATTATTCTTTCAAGAAATTATAGGTTTCTTGATTATACTAATTTGGACATCTGCAAATTATCTTGAAAGGAGTTATAATATTATCAAATTAGTGAAGAACTATGAAAAGTAAACTGATTTGAATAAAGAAACAATTTTAAGGTCATAACGGCACATTGAGTTTTATATCAATTTCATTTATCTTAGACTATTCTATTTTAATTAGTTAAAGTATGTTACTAGTTGTTTATTTGATTATAATATTCGGGTTCAATTAGAATTGTATTTTAAAAAGTTATGAACGTCTTAGATACTTTATCGTATAAATAAATACTATATAATTTTAAACTACAGATTTATTATATATTTTTGAGATTTTATATTATTTTCTTCCTCGAGTAACAGTTTATTTTTATTTTATATTATTTTATATGTTCTAATACATCCTACTTTTGATGGGATAATCATTTTTTATACCTAATTTCATTTCTATATCGAGTAATTTTAATCAAAATTTACTTGAATAAATTCTGATTCAAGAGTAGAGTCAAAATCACAAGCTCACATTATAAGATTAAAATGATATATACAATTAATTTCTATATTAATTTTCTCTGATATTTCAATAGAAGATTAACATGATATATACAATTATTACAGTCTTTTATTAAACTTTATTAGATAATAAAAAATTTGCTCACATTTTTTACTTTTTTTTTTCTATATACAAATATTAAAGTTAGTATTATTCACATATTATGTATACTTATAAACAATGAATAAGCATCACATGTATGATATCATGCAAAATATCTCCTCTCTGTCCACGTTTAATTTGTTTTTGTTATAAATTTGTATCAAAACCTCGTAAAATATAATATAATACTATCAAGTACTTTTGAGGTGAGGGTATCCAATCTGAATATTTCATTATAGAATTCAGAGTAGGTCCGATGCCCATCGGACCTACTTTGGTTCAATGGGTGAAGTGACCATTCGATTTCATCAAGATCCATACTTAGTATATTAAAATTTATGCAAGTTTGTTTCAATTTATGTGCACACCAATTATAATACTAATTGTACGGTTCTAGAGCTAATTGAACTTAAAAGTAGGGCCGATGCTCATCGGACCTACTTCTATCGAGCATCAGACCTACTTCTATCTCTTCATTATAAGGTGATAACAACTACTTGATGATTCAATCAAGAAAAATATAAGCTTCTTGATGATAATAATTTAGACATTTGCAAATTGTCTCTAAAGGGTTTATAAAAATATATATATTTTTAAAATATTTGGTAGTGACTATCCATTATGAAAATATTATCAAATCACTAAAGGCTTCGGATTCGAGAGTGAAGTTAGATTTTCTAATTATGGATTAAATGTGAATGAGAATTAATTATATAATTTTTTTTTATTATGGATGAAGATTAATTTTATACTAGTACACTATCATAATATTTTACTCTAAATTAATTTTTATCTCTGCTTTTCTAAATCCAGCCTTCCAATATTTTCTATGCACGTATCTCAAACAATTGATTTTTCTTTGCATGAATCTCGAAACAATTCAACAGTTAAATTTGAAAAAACAGAGATTGTACGAAACTGTTCATGGACAAAGAATCGCAGCAGATTCGAATCTCTGAAATAACTCAAATTTTAAATTTAGATTTAAACCAACGGTCAAAATCCGGACCTATCTGATTCGATACAGAATGTATGAGATTCTTTTAATATCCATGTCATAGCAGATATGACGGTCCGGGTCGAAACTCAAAATTTGAGCTAATTTAGTTAATATGTATTGGAGATACATAACCGCTCCTATACATTGGAGACCTCAATATTGGAGATGCTTAACATAACCGTCTGAATAAAGGCAATTAGCTTCTTTTTTCCTTTCTTCTCCCACTGCGTTTCCATTCCATTTCTGTCTATTTCTAACGGCTAATTAGCCTTGTAATTCTATAAGTATTCATTGTATGTATCTTGTAAAGTTACAATTTCTATCAATAAAGCAAGTAATACAATTATTCAATCAATTCTCAAATTATAATAATATGAATTCTTGCGCACCAACCGCTTATAAATTACCACAAAAAGCCAAACTGTCCCACAAAAATTGACAAAAGTACCTCCAGCTGACGTCATTGAACACGCGTTCTCAAAAGAGAGAGAGAGACCTCAAAACTTGTTTGATTCAAACGCCCAAAAAATGGACGCTCAAGATAAGGATATATTACGGCGCAATAACAGTCTATGATGTAATAAAAACAGCTGAAAAAAATTAAAAAACAACTATGCACATAATTGACCTTGAATTAGTTGTCTCTGTGTGTTGCTTTTCTTTGATTTTGACTGGACTTAATCTTTCTTTAGGTGGCCTCCATTCCAAGTTGAAACGCGGTTTTGTCTGGTAGTATAACAAGGAATTGCACCCAAAAAAAAAATCGAAGTCTTTATCCTCTCGGTATCTGAAATCACAATTATTCTTCTGCGCTGAAATTCGTGCGAGCACGTTGTTTGAGAGGACGAACGGCTGGAATTTACTTGTTCAATATATAGTACTTGTGTTTATGAAGGGGTTAAAAAAAAAAATCATCGTAATGAAATAGATGGCTGCAGATATGAATTACGAGCCGTCTTATGGAAATGATTTGAAATTCACCATATATTTGGATTTGATGGACAGACATAATTTGAACAATTAGTTTCACGGTGTGTTGTGAATGAATTTCAACATATATGTCAGAATCAGATCGGAGTTAGATTTTGAAGTTATGAGAGTCAAATGTGAATAAAATTAATTATATAAAATTTTCATACTTTGAATGTAAGTATATCCTAGGTAATATATAAGGTATGCCCGGTAATTTCTATGTTTGTAGGACTTGGAAACGATGTCTCTATCGATTAATTCTTCTTGTACTTTGCATGTAAACAATAATATTTAGAGTATATCAGTAATACTAATTTTTAATAGGGTCCACCTAGCTGTCCCCCATGAAACGTCCCCTATATGTCTCCCGCATAAAAACAAAAAAAACACGAAAAATCACCTAGAAACGCGTTAATCAGACAAAAGATAATCGGACGCAACAAGTATTCAACCATCAATATAAATGTATTCATTTTGCTGCCAAGAAGTATTCAACTATGGTCTGCACATTAAGAACGGCAAAATTCATTCCAACGGCAACCTGGGGAGAATGCAAACGTCCACATCAATACCGTACTTAACTGTGGGGACCATTAACGTTCTTTGAAAGCTACATGGAAGGTAATGCACACTTTAAAAAAATATTCAACTGACATATTCAACAACAACAAAGAAGTATTCAACAGAAAACACTTCTCATATGATCACAGTAAATTATTCACATAAGCTATTCATATTTGACCTTAAAGTATTCAACTGTAATGGACAAAGTATTCACCTTTTAACTGTCAGAAAACACTTCTCAGAAAAGTATTCATATGTTTTCGCCAAAGTATTCAACATAAAACATACAGTATTCACTTGATAAGTATTTACCAGAAAATACTCATTCAGCAAAAAAATCACACTTTACAAATATTTTTTATGTGTGAATTAAAACTAACTGCACATGAAAATACTTTACAACTGATATATTCAACCACAATAAAGAAGTATTCAACACAAAACACTTAAATATTCAACTGTAATGTACACAGTAAATTATTCACATAAACTATCCATCTTTAACCTTACAGTATTCAACTATAATGGACAAAGTATTCACCTTTTTTAGCACAACATGTTATTCAGTAAAAATTACCCTTAAAAAAGTAAATACAAGTATAACATGTTAATCAAGTACAATCAGAAACTACAATTCAAATAACAAGTTAAGACTCAAACAATTCCAAAAACAACAAACTACAATTAAAATAAGCAAATACAAATTCAGTTTTCGACAATGCTAACTTCAAACAACTTCAAACTTCAGATCATTCATTTCATCTATAAGCATCCTAAATGCTAACAGAACACGTTCGACGCTGATCATTCGCTAAAAAAATTCACAAATAAAAAAGAGTTAGTTTTATATACTGTCAAATTTTAAAATAAAGAAATCATTCTTAACATACAAGTATTCATCTCATTCTGTCAACATAATGACAGAATAATACATGATACACAGTTAATGTATTCAACCAATGCAATGAAGTATTCAACAACAATGTAACATGTATTCATTAAAACAAAATATTGATACCAGAACTTAAATGACATACTGTAAGGTATTCATACTTATAGGGACATGTATTCATCAAACACCATATATTCACTGTTTATGCATCACATGAAATTTTAAAAAAATTGACATAAGGATAACCTGGTTGAACAAAGTATTCATTCAGAGTACAAAAATAATAGTGACCAAAGTATTCATCCAGAACTTCAAAATATTCAACTCTAATATGTAAGTATTTATCCAGTAATATATGCCAAGATACATTACCTTCCTTCTCTTGAGCAGATACATTACTTTTCTTCTTCCTTCTTCCAAGCTTTGTTGGTAACTTATGTAATATATGCCAAGAACAGTACCTTTGACTGGTTTCAGATCCAAATACATGCTTAATTCTCAATTCAATGCTTCCACATTTATCAGTAAGAATGCCCCCCCTGGTTTAACACCATTCATACATTCCAAAAACCTATAAATTTAAAATATGCAGTCAGTACAACACAAAGTATTCAACTAATACACAAATAGTATTCATCAATATAACATAAGTATTCATTAACAACTATAAAGTAAGTATTTATCGATAGTTAGAAAGGTTTTTACAGTCAGAAGTCTGAATGTACATACAAATAGTAAGTATTCATCACTAGTCAACAAATCATTCAACCTCATACATAAAGTATTCATTCATACTCAACAAAAGACTAACTGCAGTAGGAATAGTAGCTTTTCAAACCTAATGTAATACAAATATTTATAATCATTCGTACTCTATTCATTTATAATTATCCAAACAATTTAGTATTGAAATATCCATACTATGAATCCAAGCAATTCAACAGTTGACTACCCCCTCAAGTTTTCATGCTTAACACATAAAGTATTCACCGTCCTACATAAAGTATTCATACATAATTATCAGAAAAACTAAATGCACCTGTCATACTAAGTATTCATCATAATGTATCAAATCATGAACCTCATACCTAAATTTAATTGAGTGCTGAAACATTAACCATCACATGAGCATTGGATCATTAAATTAAATTGATAAAAGTTGCATCGACCATCATCGTCATGGAAAGAATAAATAAATTTGTTAAGATACTCTTCTCTTTGATTCGTACTAGCGGAACAAATCAGTCAAAGCAACAGTTCTCTTCCTGACATGAAATGCGTCGGTGGCAGATGAGGAGTCATCGGAGTCCTTAGCTTTGCACATTTCCTCTACAAGTCATAAAGTATTCATTATATATCATATTCTCATTTCAATTCAAAAATTCAAATTACAGTATGAATCTCACATCCATAAAGTATCCATTCATATACAATGAAGTATTCACCCTATATAGTGAAACATATTAACAATATATCAAAAATAAATTGTTACCTGTTAGGAGTAGGTATTCATTCATATACTTGATTATATTGAAGAAATATGTCACAAGAGAAGCCAAACCTGATGGTTAAGTAGATAGATGTATATATTTGTTCAAACTAGAAAAATTATATTGAAATTGGTTCAAGCTCGAGCAGTCGACTTCTCGACTACCCTCACAAAATCATACAAATAAGTATAATTTTGGAGTTGGATTCAATTAGACTCTAATTTCTATGCCCAATTTCTGCAACAAGCAAATGAAACATAGACATTAAATCAATCTCACATTTGTATGTTGTGTTAGAACTCCAAAATAAATATTTTATTGGATGCAAAGTTGAACTTGAAATTAAATGCATACATTTGTTTGTTGTAGACACATTTATTAGGTAGTATCTGTTATATCTTTTTTTTTCTTAATTTTGATCTCCGATCCATAGAGATAATTTTTGATGAATAAATCATGATTTCTGACAAAAATATTAAGAATTGAATAGCAAGGTGAGAAAGAAGTACTAGTGAAGATCAAAGTAGAAGTCCCTTTTGACATTTGCACTGAGGATCTAGAGGGGTCTGACAGACGGCCGCGATGCGAGATCTATCGGCGGAGCATGTGATACTTGTCCAGCTGTCGAACACGTGTGTGGCTGGGTTTTAGTTGAGGTCACGTGAGTACGGAGCCTGAGCGAGGAAATCGAGCAACACGAACTTGTCTTCGACTGGTTCGCACAAAATTAAAGTGAAGAAGGAAAGAACAAGGAGGAATAATGGCGACAAAAGGAGAGAAATTTCAGATATGAACAATTGAGCTGTATTCATCTTGGTCTGTTTAAATTAAAAAAAAAATCATCTTCAAACTTTCTATAGAAATCCCATGTCTATCATTATTCTCAAGTTCAATACTATAACGAACAGATCTGAACAAAAACAGAGATTTGAATAAAGATTCACAAATTCTATATTAAACAAAAGACACTGTGGCACTTCAATGAAAGGAGGTTTATATGAGATGATTGTAGCCTACACAAAGATTGTGGAAAAAATGTTCTCGTCGAGTAATAGAATCAAACCTGTGAAGAAAGTTTAAAAACTTGTCGGCATTCAGGCTCGGCCAAATCGCTGGCACCGTCCGCCATCTCGACATTTCCTTTAGCAGATCATCGGCTAGATCATCGACACCGTCAGCCGTCTCGACGTTTCCTTTAGCAGATCATCGGCTAGATCACCGGCACCGTCTGCCGTCTTGACGTCTCGGCTAGATCGCCGGCCAGAGAACTGCCGCATTACCTCCGCTTGCTCCACTCCCGCTTTCCGCTCGACTCCAATGCGAATCTATCTCGCTCCGCCTTGATCGTCTCTTTGCTTGACCTTGATCTTTCATTTTCCACAGATAATATTGGAGGGAAAAATAAATTAAGATGAGAGATACAAATTGAGTTTAAGGTTTTGATCGGGAATAAGAGAGAGAGAGAGAGAGACTGTTGTTGATTTTTATTGAGTTTGACAGTTGGATAAGTTTGTTAGCATCGTTAGTTGTAGTTGGGGGACATTTAGGGGAAGGTAGACCGGGGAAAATTATAATTACCCTTTTTAAAAATTATACTATATGAAATGATGTCTTTATTAATTAAAACATTAACAAAATCTTCTAATGTGGCAAATGACTTCCCACTTATTTATCTTTTATACTTTTTATCTTGCGCAAAATAATTTGTGGTACGTCCTGAATTATATTTAGAGTATACATATAGTTATCATGAGTCCGGCTAGTATGACATCGGTGTCATATGACACCAACTCCAAAATTAATTAGATATAGTTTAAATGACTAATCCAAATCATTCAAACCGATTTACTTTATGAGTGATGCATTTACATACAATTTTTTTTATAATTTCGAATTATTTTAGTATCAAATCAAGCGTTCAAAAATGTTGAAAAATGAATGCATTAAAATTAATTTAAAAACTCACACATTTGACCGCTTGACTTGATATTAAATAAATTCGAAAAATTATAAAATTTGCATGTAACGCACAACTAATGAAGTAGAACGGTTTGGATTCACAGTTGAAAATCGATTCGGTATATTTTGAAGTTGGTGTTATATAAGATGAAATGATACTAATGTCATACTAGCCGGACTCAGTTATCATATACATGATAGAGTTCAATGATTTATTATTACCAAAGAATTGAGGCCTTTATTTTATCTATTTATTCAAAATAAAATAAAAGAAGGCCCATTCGGCCTTAGTTTGATACTCTGATCCAGCGGAAAGATCTTCGTTTCCATTCCTAGTTTCCGACAAAACAACGGGTAAATATTTTAACAGAGCAGTTTTAACTTCATACACAGAAACAACTATAGAATTAAAACCCGCTGGATATGATTCGTACTCTGCATGAAGCCACCACTGCTCTGCTAAAACCTATACCCCTTTAAACCCATACAGTTCTACTCACACTGGTGCTCGCACAAAACCTCTTACCTCACCTTGTAATGGCACGAGGGAGGATACCGAGACCGGTACAGGAACCCGTACCAGACGAGGTCAGATGCACTCCCACCACTACTACTAAAGCTCGGAACTCCTTTCAGCGTCGGCTCCTCGGCGGCACCATCCTCGCGCAACATCTTACGCAATCTCGATTCCAGTTTAGACAAACAAAAGCTAGGTCCCGGCTTAAACCTCTCAAATTCCTTCTTAGACCAACAAAACCTAGATCTCAGCTTAAACCTCTCCGTTTCTACAAGCGTCGCAAGACCCTTCTGCTCAATCCAGGCGCCGATAGAGAACTCCCGCTTTCGCCAGGAGTCTTTGGTGCTTCCACCGCTCCAATTCAAGGTTTGTTTGCATGTTATGAAATCCTTTTTTTGTACCCAGGGAGCTTAGTTCTTACTTTTGGAGGAAACTGAGTGTGTATCTTTTGTACCAATGAACGATTTCCAGCACTAACCGCTACATTGGATTTGTTTGATAGTTTTCCAGATTGCCAGTTATTGCTTTTCCCAACAATAGTTAATCTTAATGTTAATGTGGTGTCTGGTTGAGGCATAAATCATGGAATAAGAGGTTTAAGGCTCAGTTATTCCACCAAACACAGATAAAAAACTTTAGGCCTCAACCAATCACCACCAAATTTATTATTCATTGGGTCTAAATAAGCAATAAGAGGGAGTGATGTAATTGGTACCAGTTGTTTGGTATTGATAAAAACATTCTGTTTCAATAAAAACAGGTGGTTTGCCTCCACTTTTGTATATATAAAAAAAATAATAGGGAGTGATGTAATTCTGTTTCATTGGGTCTAAATAAGCAATAATAGGGAGTGATGTAATTGGTACCAGTTGTTTGATATTGATAAAAACATTCTGTTTCAATAAAAACTGGTGGTTTGCCTCCACTTATGTATATAAAAAAAAGCAATATTAGAGAGAAATTAGTGTAGTTTTTGGTTGCATTACAGGTTCCACAGATACTGCCAACCAAAACCCAAGCTCTGTTGTAGAGGATCTGGTTCCGGCAAATGCAGAAACTAATGAGGGGACCCCAAATTCTGAGGCATCAGTGTCGGCCACAGAAAACTATAATGCTGACCCTAACCCTAATTCTAGCCCTAATGGATTCCAAAAGACCGCGTCTATTTGGCAAGCAGTAGAGAAACTGAAGGTATTCAGTCAGGCCCCACAGCGACCTCATTTCACGAAACTACAAAGGTAACTAAACTGTAATTTGTGGTTCTTGGTACCATATTTAATTGGTACAAAGGTATTTCATTCCATGGTTCTTGTTACCAGATTAATTAGTCGTGTTTTATTTTCACTTGACTTTTGCTACCACAGAACCTTTCTCATACACATTGTATGTTATTTTCTTGCAAATTGTACTGACTATTGCCTTTAGAGCCTTTCTCATACACATTTTACGATACCAGCAGCTCACTTTTTTTGGGCAAGTTGTGACAATACAAAATGACTAAAATGACCGAATCAAACACCTATATGCACTGGGTCCGATTTAATTATAATTTATGCATAATCTGTGTTCCTTTCTTCCCAATCCACTTTTAAATTCTCAAGTGTTTTTTGCCCAACATGTCAGATCAATCAAAATTGAAATCACAAACAATATCGGCTGCAATTCACAAGAGTATATCTGTGTGCTACATAACACACATATATAACAGTTTTTCCACTACTATATAACAGTTTATGTCCCGAGATGCGGGAAGGCATAGCATTGGGTCTCATGGTCACATATGCAAACCTGACAGACTCGATCAAAAACCTCTCTTATGATGATGATGTGGCATTGATTATGGAAAAAATAGCCTGTCTCAACCCTCTTGAGGAGAATGGGTTTGACGTGGGTCAGTATCGGGCCCGCCTTAGGCAACTCCTTTATATAAAGGCCGAGTATACAGATTCCGAGTCACAGATCTCCAGGCTGGAGGTACAGCTGGCAGAGAAGGAGAAAAAATTGGCATCTCTTAAGAAGGTTCAGTTGGAGATGGGGGATGTATCAAGAGAGATAAATCTATTCAAGGAGAGGATTAATTTTTTGATGGTCAAGAGAGATCGGTTGTTGGATCTGACGGTAGGGAATGGCCATGAGATATCAAGACTCAAAGAGGAGATTTCGAACCTTAGGTTGAATGAATCAGCAAGGCAAGAGTTTGCATCTCTGTTAGTTAAGCCTCTGTGAGGTTTTCTTCTTCTCTCTCTTTTTTTTTTGTAATTTTAGATGTGAATAATATCTCTTGCATGCATCTGTAGTAGCACCTAATTCAGAACACGGTTCAAGTGTTTTTTTTTGTCTATGTTTAGGGGAAGGCGGTAATGTATCAATGGTTGTTGTAAGGTATGTAAGAATTTAGTTCAGGTATGTGAAATTGGATAGAGGCAATTTAGTTTTTTTTGCTAGACTTGGCTTCAATTTCAATTTTGATTTCAAGAATTTAGTTGTGTAGCCATCAACAATGGTATGCTTGTTCACTATAGGAAATCAAATGTTTATATATTACTTGTACTGGCGATGAGTCACCTTGATTTACCATCTCAAGATTAGGAGTGTTTATTGGATCCGGTCTATTCGGTTCTGACAAATTTTGAATTAAATGATTCATTTTTTGGGTTTAAATGACTCATTCAAAATGATTTGGTTTTTGGGTTTTAATAATTCAGTTCGATTGAATTTTTAAATTACTTCAGTTGTTTTATTTTATTTGGTTTGATATTTTTTTCATTCGATCAAACAAATAGAATTTAATTAATATTTATCTGAGTTAATTCAGTTTAATCTTTTATTGTTGTTCGACTGTAATTATTAAATGTATTTGTGTATGTACTGAATTTTGATCCTTTAAAATTTAATATATTTTATTTCAATTTAATCAAATGAACAAAATTTACAAATTTTAGTTTGACTATTTTAATTCGGTTTTGAACCGTCCGTTTCAACGGTTCTCAACTAATAATGCCATAATTTGCATGAAGTATGAGTTGGTGATAAAATACACAAAATCACAAAAGGCTAACAGATGCAGCATCAAAGCTAGTTGGATCTTCTTGCAATATAAAATTGCTATTTAACCTGATCTGATATAATATCACTTGTTGTATGATTTCACAAAAGTGCTTATATAGTTTTGGGGTCCTGGAGATACAAAAATACTACCTAAATTGCATAGGTATATACGCGGTACAGAAAAGAGTACCAATTGGTACTTATTAGTTGCATATATAGTGTTGTTCTTGTTGTGTTTAAAATTATCAGTTCAAAGATATTGAATTATTCAAGTTAATTGAGAGGATACAGCAATACAGGCTGTGGCGCTGCCAGCTGACTACAAAAGGGCAAACAAAATAAAAATAGTTACATAATATATCATAAATTAAGAACTGAGTGAGGGCTATGCCGCTATGGTAATAT
This sequence comes from Carex arenaria, assembly GCA_964058825.1. Taxonomy (NCBI): domain Eukaryota; kingdom Viridiplantae; phylum Streptophyta; class Magnoliopsida; order Poales; family Cyperaceae; genus Carex; species Carex arenaria. Next base: position 111,903 of record CAXKVW010000006.1, on the reverse strand, counting down.
ATTTCGGATCGACCGTACTATGAATTTATATCTTAATTTTCAAAGTTCAAACAGTCGAGAGATATATCAAAGTTCAATGTCTTAAATTTTTTTCATCTTTATTTTGAACACAACCGGCACTTATTACAACTTAAGTAAACAGTAGAGCCTAATATATTATATATATTACCAGCTCAGTATCAGACATATTACAACCGGCACTTATTACAACTTACTATATATTACCAGCTCAGTATCAGACATAGAACCATTAAATCATTTAAACAAGCAAGCAAACGAGTCACAGACCAAATTTATATCTAACTAGCGTTTCTCTTTTCATTTCCACCTTCCTGAACTTTCACCGGACCCGCATCCTCTCCCTCATTGCGGGGTTGGTTTGCTTGGCCAGCCGTGTGTGCAATTCTATCAGCACTCTCAAAAAGGTTGACCGGCTTTGAATCGGCGATCTTACCGGCTTCTAGTGGCGTGCCGTTATGGTACCCGGTTCTCAGCATCTCGTCCTCTGACAGCCTCGCCTGTGTGGCACCATATTTTATATCCTCTTTGCTTGTTGCCATTTTCTCCTCCTATTGCTTTCCTTTCCTTTTTATTTTTTCTGTGGTGATAACTATTGCTTTTCTATCCATGGAGAAAGTACAGGTGCTGGTATATAATATATTAATATGTAGGGGTTTAAGAGGATGGGTTTGTAGGTGACACGTGTCTCCTGTTACATGTCTATGTGGCCTTGGAAGAGGAATCCACACCTCAAGCTGGATTGACAGCTTGTACTTTTCCGGTTATCTCATAAGAATCGACAATGGTGAAGTGTTTGTTTTGTATTTTGAATGTACGTAATTTCGGGCTAGTGATTTGGGCTATGGCCCATTACAGTGGCGGATTGGCCATGTACCATTCATTTCTTTCATTTCTGATTTTGATCAACATTTTTCTCGTTCTTTTGGGTTTGGGTTCTCTTTTTATTAGCAGAGTATTCGATTTTCATTCAACCCTGAAATATCGACATGCATGTGCATGTACTTCCAAAAAAAAACACACACATGTATTTCAAAATTACAGTAGGTGTTAATGTTATCATGCATTGCTCAAAGAAATCTGAATAAGAATAATTATTCTTTTGTAATTATTTTCTCCTTAAAGAGTAATATTATATGATGAATATCTGTTGCTTTAGGAGGTTGGAAACTTGGTTATTGTTTAGCGGCATCATCACAAGGCACAATCTGTTTGGTCAAAGATAATATTTTTTTTATGAGAGATTGCAAGTTTGAAATTTAAACAAGTATTTCATGTGAATGTTGAGTAGTTAGATAACTTGATTTATAATCTTAACTTAAAACAAAGTAGAAGGTTAATAACTCTTGACCCAATTTTTTTATTAATATCCAACATTAAATATAAAATAACATAATTGTTCAGGTTTTATGACTATTTTTAAAAATGTCCAAACTGTCCATATTTTGACCAGTACGAAGGTTTTTTTTCCTTATATATTTGTTAGATTACTTCAAAATTTTGATGTATACTTAACATAATTATACTAAAATATGATAAATTACTTGAAATTACATTAAAATACGCTTAATTACGCTAATTATGCTGAAATACACTAAATTAAAGTAGTTGGTAGTAAGACATATACTTTATTTTTATTTTCACGATGGAAAAGGTACACAAATTTGTGACCGTACGTATTATATCTACTTAAATTTTAGAGCAGCTTGGGTCCAATGGTCATCGGACCCAAAGTGGTTTCAACGGGTTTGCTCACCATTGGATCTGCTTTAGAATTCGCGTCCGTAATTTCGTGTCTGCTTTAAAATCCATGCGCATGAATTTTAAAACAGATCTGACGGTAATCGAACCCGTTGGAACCAGTTTGAGTCTGATGGCCATTGGACCCAAGCTGTTTCCATTAAATTTTGTCTATTTGGGCTATGGCCCATATAGTAGCGGATTGGCCATGTACCATTAATTTCTTTGATTTCTGATTTTGATCAACATTTTTCTTGGCTTTTGGGTTCTCTTTATATTTTCGGAGTACTCGGTTTTAATTCAACCCTGAAATATCGACATGCACAGCAGCATTGGCGCATTGCTCAAAGAAACCTGAAAAAGAATAATTATTCTTTTGTAATTATTTTCTCCTTAAAGAGTAATATTACATGATGAATATCTGTTGTAAACTTGTATATTGTTTAGCGGCATAATCACAAGGCACAATCGACCTGTTTATCCACTTTTTAATTAGAAAGTCACTAGAGAATCAGCCTTTATGTGAATATTAAGTAGTTAGATAATTTGACTTCTTATCTTTACTAAAAGAAAATAGAAGGCCAATAACTTATATAGACTATGTAATGCATCTCTTCTCATTTATTTATTTTAAATATTTTTTGGGCAGTAGAAGTTGTTGGATGATTGCATAGTATTAATTAAGTAGGGGACAAGGGGATTGGTGTTCAACATCATGATGATGATGATTGTGATTATGATAACTACATTACTAATTCAACCCATAAAAGAGATAACTACATTACTAATTCAACATCATGATTATGATAATTGTATATTATTGAGAAATAAGCATCATGTATAGTTGTCAACCATATTTGGTATCTAGGCTTATCTTTGTAAATTATTGTAATTAAAGCACAAATCAAGATAAATATTTCAGCCACTGCAATATAGGAAAGAGTCTAACGGCTAGTAGGAATTAGACTATAAATACTCCTGTACAACCACTGTAAAGATTAGAAAAAAAATCAATAAGAATAATTGTTCATCATTTCTCTTCTCTTCTTCTAAATTCAATATGGTATCAGAGCAAAAATAAATCCTGCATCATTAAATTGTGTTAAAAGAGAGATAGGGTCAAGAGCAACTGAGAGCCAAGAGAACCCTTTCCTCAGTACAAAATTCTAAAATTTGTCAATCCATTCTTAATAGCAACCTACCTGATAAATAGATTACTAAGTACTAGACTTAGGAACATGAGTCATTTAGAAATTCTTAAGAGTAGAAAAATTGATCTTGACCATATAAGAATATTTGGGTGTACATTCTTTATACATGTAAAAAAACAAGACAAGTTAGATAAAAATTCGGTTAAAGCTATTTTTTTGGAATACTCAGAAAAGAAATGATATAAGTATTACGACTCAAAAAATCACAAGCTTTATATTTCACGAGATATGTCATTATTTGGAAAAAACCATACTATCAAACAAATGAACAAGGAAATACACAAAGTCAACCAATGTTATTATGTCCAATTAATTTTATATTTCTTGAAGAAACAAATCAAGAGCAGGTTGAACATATGAAAGAAAATCAAATTGGTAAAATAAGTGCAATCTTTTTAGGGGGAGAAAGTGAAGAAAATGAGTCAAGAGAAGAAACAACTCAAGAAGAGATTGAAATTGACTCGAGCGAAATTCAACATCATGATGATGATGATTGTATATGAAAAATAGAATTCTCCTAAAAGCTATTCCCCTGAGAGATCTATCTTTTTCCAGGATAATTTATTTTAACAATGATTATGTAATGGTGAAATGTCCTTGCCACTCACACCTAAAATATATGTAAATATATGTAAATTTATATTATCAATTTTGTGTTTCTATCATCTTGCTTAACCAATCCTTTTCCTGGTCTTGGACTGAGAGCAATGGCAAACGAATTATTGCAATGCAGTATTAAATAAGCTAGTGACTGTTCACCCAAATCAATTTAATGCTTCCCTCACTTAACAAACATCCTCTCAAGATAATTAATATTGCACCTCTCATACTATTATACATTCCAAAAGAAACAAATATGCTAGGCAAGATCCATAATAACACAAGTATCTATATGTAATGAAATAGATTTAAGATTTTGTTTTAAACACCTAATTAGAAAGGATGAAGGTGGCAGTGGAGGTGATAGAGGCAAATGATTTGTTACCCAAAGATGGCCGCGGCGCTTCCAATCCATTTGTCGAAATTCGTTTCAACAACAAATCGCACCGCACACAAACGAGGTTCAACACGCTCTCTCCTACATGGAGCGAGACTTTTTTCTTCTCTGTACCTGAGTCATCTCTTCTGGCGAATTTAACTGTCACCGCCTCTGTTTTACATGAACCGGTGAAAGGTCGCAGCCAGTTCATGGGTCAAGTTGTATTATCTGGATCCTCCTTGGGGCCTGCCATTTCGTCGTCCATCCAGTGGTTTCCCCTCGAAAAACGGTTCTTTTTTTCCCGCGTGCGTGGCGAACTCTGTCTTAAAGCGTATTTTTTGGATGATGAGGATGAATTTATTCCTAACAACACATCACAAAAGAAAGAGCATGATAAGAGCAAAAAGGATACAGACCATGTCAAAACTAAGAAGCAAGGTAATGTTCTGAAAAAAAATAGCAGCAGTAGCATTAGATTTTTTTTCTTCCTGTAATATTTTTGTCTGATCAAAGTAAAATCAAATTATAATCAACAGATCCAGAGACGCGTGTTTTCCATGCGGTCCCAGCCGGCGGCGACAAGAAAAAAGCAGCTCCATCACCATCAGGAAAAGGTGGTAGCGCGGCGCAACCAGACTACAATTTGATAGATACCTCACCATCAATCCCGGCTCTAACTCGGGAGCATGTAAACAGCAAGATTTCGTCAACTTACGACTTGGTAGAAGTCATGCAGTTCTTGTTTGTTTATGTAATGAAGGCACGGGACCTCCCGACAAAGGACGTCACCGGATTCCTTGATCCCTATGTGGAGGTGAAATTAGGCAACTTTAAAGGAATCACGACATTTCTCGAGAAAAACAATAACCCGGTGTGGGGCCAGGTTTTTGCCTTCTCTCAACACCAGACGCAAGCTGATTATTTTGAAGTAATTGTCAAGGATAAAGATGTGATCTTGGATGACTATGTCGGCCGTGTAAAGGTAATTTTTTAAAAATGATCCATGAAAATAAGTTTTTTAAGTAATGATATTTACCAATCCAATTAATCATCTAATGATATATATACACGCAATATAAAACTCTAGTTAATTGTGGTACGACAAAATGTAGGTGAACCTTACAGATGTAACACACCATACCGCTCCAGACGGCCCTATAGCGCCTGTGTGGCATCGGCTTGAGCACCAGGATGGATCTAAACTCAGGCATGGTGAGGTCAATTTTGCTGCCTGGTTCGGGACGCAAGCTGATGAAAAATTTCCCGATGCATGGCAATCTGATGCGCATGATGTGAGTTACAGGGGAATGATAAACACGAAATCAAAGGTGTACTTCTTACCTAGGATGGCGTACTTGCGTATAGCGGTGCTAGAGGCACAGGATCTTGTGCCGATCGACAAATCCAAACCGTTGAATGCAACATTAAAGGTTCAATATGGGCAACAATCCCGTAAAACAAAACCAGGTACAATTTAAGAATAACACTAAAGTATTTGAGAATGATACACAATTCATTATTTCAATAAATGGTAAAAAAAAGTATTTGAAAATTACAGCTGGGTCAGTAAATCCAGCATGGAAGGAAGATATCTTGTTTGTCGCGTGTCCGCCATTCAAAGATATTCTCATTATAACAGTCGAGGATTCTGGCCAATCACTGGGACGATTATTCGTACCGCTCTCCAGTGTGGCAAAAAATGATCAAGGGAAAAGAATACCCCCAAAATGGTACAACCTTCTAGCACCCGATGCCACAATCGATGAGGCAAAGACAGAAGAGCAGTTCTCTAGCAAGATACATCTCAAGATCACTTTAGACACTGGTTACCATGTAATAGAGGAGTCTGTGCAATACAGTAGCGATTTCCAGCCGGCTTCGAAGAAAATTCAGAAGTCTGCCATTGGATTACTTGAGCTTGGCATTCTGTCGGCACGCAATCTGAGCGGTACTTAATTACGTGTACTGAATTGATATATAATTTACAATATACCATCTTTTAATAGAGGAGTGAGGCTATGGAGTGCGGATTAGTCTGTACTTTGAATCAATATCCTCATTTTCAAAAAAAATAGTCAATCTGAAATGTTTTACATGATTTCCATATAAAAATATACTTGCATACTAAATTTTAGATTTTTTAGAATATTTTACATTTTTTTAGATCAGTAGAAAATCAAATGGTCTAGAATTTTTAGATCAATAACTCTCTACCTATCTAGAACAAATAGTAAAAAAGGTAAAATTTGATGTATGAGTACATTTTTATATGAAAATCATGTTGAACGGTTCATATCGATTATTTGGATTTTAAAAAAAAGATATTAATATTAAATCATAATACGGACCAATCCACGCTATACATAGTACCATAGCCTCACTCTTGAACAGAATTCCCTGTTAATAAACAACTTGAGGCTGATTTAATATGACATTACAGGTGCTAAAGCCCCATACTGTGTAGCCAGGTACGGACCTAAATGGGCGCGAACCAGAACTCTCCTTAGCACAAATTCGCCACGATGGAACGAGCAATACACCTGGGACGTATTCGACCCGTGCACAGTCTTAACTGTGGCCGTGTTCGATAATAGCCATGTCAGCGACAAAGGAGGCACCGATAAAAAAATTGGCAAGGTACGGATACGTATCTCCTTACTACAAACCAACAGAGTGTACACTCATTTCTTCCCCCTAGTGATACTACAACCCTCCGGGTTGAAAAAGAACGGGGAGCTACACCTTGCGGTGCGTTTCACGTGCACTGCTTGGGTAAACATGTTGCTTCAGTACAGCAAGACACGGCTCCCAAAAATGCACTATTCACAGCCGATTTCAATCATGCAACAAGAACAACTACGTGCTCGGGCAGTTGCGCTTGTTACAGAGAGACTTGGCCGTGCCGAGCCTCCTTTACGAAAAGAGGTTGTGGATTACATTCTTGAAGTACCTTCAAACATGTGGAGCATGCGAAAATCTAAGGCCAATTTCTATAGGGTTACTTTATTGATGTCGACTTTTACCTCGATCGGCAAATGGATCAATAATATACTTAAGTGGAAGAACACTTTTACAACCTTGCTAGTTCATGTCCTCTTCATTACTCTAGTTTTCTTTCCCGGGTTGATCTTGCCGACCGTTTTTTTGTACCTGTTTGCGGTTGGGATGTATAATTATCGGTTAAAGCCGACACGTCCAGTACACCTCGACCCGAAGTTATCTCAGGCTGACGTGGCACATCAGGATGAGCTAGACGAAGAGTTTGACACGTTCCCTACTTCAAAGAATATGGACACTGTTAGGTTCAGGTACTTAAATTAGCAAATTTAATCCAGAACATTAATTGTTCCATATCATACACTGTTTCAACATGCTATCAGCAAAAATGAAAATAGATTAGGCAGGTTAATTTATATTTATATAATTATACGGTTCATAATATTATGATGCTTTTAATTAGCATAACCAAACCAGATAATTAAATTAATGGTTCTTGTAATACATAATTTTAGGTATGATAGGTTAAGAACTGTTGTGGGACGAATACAGACAGTTGCAGGAGACATCGCAACGCAGGGGGAGCGGTTCAAGGCACTACTGAGCTGGCGAGACCCAAGGGCAACATGGGTATTTATCATCTTTTCTCTGCTACTGGCAGTGGTGGTTTTTGTAACTCCATTTCAGGTGGTGGCATTGCTGGTTGGTCTATACATTTTGCGGCACCCGAAATTTCGTAGCAAATCGCCTTCACCGAGTTTTAACTTTTATAAGAGGTTGCCTTCAAGAGCTGACATGCTTCTATGACTTTGATTTTAAAATGTTGAAACTAAAAAAAGGGATATGCATGATTCATGCTTTGTGCTTCTCCAAGAATTTGAAAGAAAATCATGATTTGAGGCACAAGTCAATTGTAAAGTTTTTATGCAAAACCTTGTTTAATTTGTTGAATTTACATGCATAAGAAAGTAATTAGACATGTTAGAATTTCATGTGTAATTATTGATCCCTGACAGGAAAAATGTCACTGCAATTATCAATGTAGTAAAATTCGGTTTATTCGGCCGAATATTTATATTCGGTTGCAATCCGAATAGAAAATCTATATTCAGTCCGAATATGAAGTTTAGAGCATATTACCGGTTTAGAGTATTTTTTTTTTTTGAAACGAAATGTGGAGGTCGATCTAGCCTCCCGATTCCATTAATATGTTGACACCAGTGGTGTCAAACCGGTTTATAGTATATTAATAGTGATAAAAAATACTGGTTTAATATATATTAACAGTGATTTATACCACATATTACCAGTTTAGAATATATTAACAGTGATAAAAGTACCGGTTTAGAGTATATTAACAGTGAGTTATACCACATATTACCGTATGCTTGTTTATATATACGAATTCTCATTTAAAATATGCATAAAAATATGCATTTGCGGCTGTATGCAGTGTGCGGTGGCTTTCCGCATACCGTATACAAACCGAATATCAAAACATTGGCAATTATAGTGAAAATCTCTCTCACACATTTTAATTACTATCTAAATTGAATAATTTCAACTTTTTCCATCGATCTATTCTGATGCAAAATATTAATTTCAATAGCTGAGGATTCAAATCTGGAACATTCAATTACTAGTCCGTACCAAAATGCAAAAATTAAAAGCATTATTTTACAATTTTCTATTCGGTTGCAATCCGATTAGAAAATCTATATTCAGTCCGAATATGAAGTTTAGAGCATATTGCTAATTTAGAGTATATTAATAGTGATAAAAATACCGGTTTAAAGTATATTAATAGTGATTTATACCACATATTAACAGTTTAGAGTATATTAACAGTGATAAAAATACCGGTTTAGAGTATATTAACAATGAGTTAAACCACATATTGCCGTATGCTTGTGTATATATATATATACGAATTCTTATTTAAAATCCGCATATATAAGTCCACATAAAAATCGGCATTTGCGGCCGCATACCGCATATGTAGTATGCGGTGGCTTTTCGCATACCGTATACAAACCGAATATTAAAACACTGGTAATTATAGTGAAAATCTCTCTCTCACATTTTAATTACTATCTAAATTGAATAATTTCAACTTTTTCCATCGATCTATTCTGATGCAAAATATTAATTTCAATAGCTGAGGATTCAAATCTGGAACATTCAATTATTAGTCCAGTACTAAAATGCAAATTAAAAGCATTATTTGTTTAATAATTTCTTTGTCAAGGTTGAAATCTGTTCAATCATCCTTTAGAACTAACTAATGGACTGATCAACCAACTTTGTCTCAGAAAATATCAGTCAGCTGTTAAATTTCCATTTCTACTCGTACAAAAGCTCTTTTTTTAGCTGAATTGTTAATCGAAACATAACATAAAAAAACTGGTGCGCAGACCAGTTCTGTGCACCCGTCAAAAACGATGCGCAAATTGGGTCTGCGTACGTGCTAGTTTCTTAATTTTGGTCCAAACGGTGGTAAAGTGCAAATTATGAAATTTTGGGGTGGTAACTAAAAAAATTTCGGCCAATAGGCTAAACAAAATTCGAAAGAAAAAAAACAATCTTCGCTCTGACAGAGGAAGAAAGAAAATTGCGGAGAGAGAGTGATGAGAGACCCGACATCGGTTCATAAGTGAAGAATCGGACTAGCTCGGACAAAAAATGGGTTGAATTGGCCGAAACAACCCAGTTCAACCAATTTTCGACATAAAAAACGCTCGGTGTGGAACTCGGTTATTTATCAGCTCGGACCCGACCGATACCGTTTCAACTCAGTCAAGTCAATTCGGACTTGGCCTATTTTCCAAGCCATGCAATTAATTATGTTGTTTACTACGAAAAAACTTGATTAACATAAACAAGCAAAGATAAAGATTATAATGGATTACTAATTCAAAGAGAATCATCATTTAATTTAGTGAATAAAAGACATTGTCATCCCTGTGAATATTGTTCAGATGGAACTTTTTAATGAATATTGAAATTTGAAAAATTAAAACATCATCATTCTCTCTCGAAAAAAATGAGATTACTATTTCAAAGTTTGGGCCGTTACTTGACCTTTCCTGAAATTGTATAAAAGGCCCCTCCATAGGAAAGCCCAAAATCAGATAGATTAGATTAAAAAACACTTTATTCCAAAAAACAAAATGTAGTTTCACCCGTTTGATTTTAGTGGGTTGTTTTCTGTGTATATAATGCATGCATTTGTTGACATCATTTTAATATAAACTTTGACCAAAACAAAAATAGTGAATTTACCCATAGATGGACATGATCATAAAAGAAAAGAGATACAGTTTGGATTTGAAATGTGCTTGTTATAGTTTAACCCTTCATTTATGCATTATAAATTGGACACAATAATTCATTAGTGTGTCATAGCTGACTTGCTTGACAGTGACAAATACTAGCAAACACATAAGCCCAGAGCAATACAGACAAGTACAGAGCAGAGGCTGTACATGGCGTGCATCTGTTCCTTCTCCCTACGGGTTTTAATAATAATAAGAAAAAAAAGCATCTGTTCCTTCTCCCTAAAAACCCGAATTCGTATCTTCTACGTTAAGATCCTGTTCGACCGCTCCACTGTTCCTGTGGGAAAAAAAAAATTAAGTTGAGCTGAATTTTTTCTCCCATGTGAACAGTAATTTTTAGTTCAATTTCCGTGCCTGTGCCCATTCCCAATGGTTTGCCGAACATGCCCTAATACACGGTGCGTCCGATTGAGATATGCACTAATATTAAAGGGTCCCGTGTGTCATAGGCGTAGGCCAAATTGGCTCCAATCCGAATCAGACGATCCGAATCATACGCGTTCCTATCAACACCACCCACCACCCGTGATTTTTATTCATGCCCACTGTTCACCTAAATCCGCCAACTCTGCCCAATAACACACAATAAAAAGTTATGACCGTTTTATTTTTTCTAATAACACACAATAAAAAATATTGATCCGGGTTATTTGTTTTAGTCCTTCTAATAAACTAAATTATATATTTTTCTATCCAATTTCAAAGAAACATATCAATTTTTTTTAAAACTTTAATAAAAAAATTATAATTTTTTTCAAAAAAAAAAAAAAAAATTAAGAACCGGCTATCTAATAGCCGGTTTGGGTAGTTTTGATAGAATTCAGGTTTTGTGGGCAGAGTTGACGGATTTAGGTGAACAGTGGGCATGAATAAAAATCACGGACCCACCACCACCACTTGATAACAAAAAAAATGCAAAACATTTTATATTTTGTACATTATTTTTAGAGGTAGAATTAAAAAAAATTAAGATTGAAGAGATAAAAATATTTAGTGTAATTTTATTTTATAAGGACAAAGTATTAATGTATATAAAAATTACAATGAAAGGAATATTTTGATTTATAGGAACCGCGTAGTTAGAGTGGAAAAAACATGCCGTTCCGTGCTGTGCCGTGACTAATACGCCGTGACTTTGGTTGCGTGCCGTGATCAAGTGAACAGTTACACGTGCCGTGCTGTGACTAAAATGTGGAGGGGTGGTCACGGCACGCGAGTCACGCCGTGACTGTTCGCGTGCCGTGTCCAAACGTAACTAGTCACGTTTCTCACATTTAACTATTTTTTCATAATTTAGATTAGTTTATTCAAAGTTCACTATTTGATTAAAACTTAACGGTCCTAATTACACGTGACTCACGTGACGTGCTGTGCCGTGACCGGATTTTTAGCGTGACGTGCCGTGCCATGTCAAATTTTCAAAAAATGGTCACGGCACGCGAATAGTCACGGCATTCCACACGCGAGTCACGGTACGGAAAAGTCACACGTGCCGTAACCGTACCGTTCCGTGATGGGACCGGCTCCGCCGTGCTATTTTTCCTACTCTACGCGTAGCGTCCTTTTCCCTCACTACCATCAGCTCTGAATATTTTAACGTGCATCCAACATTTAAGGCACATGCGTCTGATATTTTGCAAAAAAAAAAAAGATTATTAAACTATAATTTCATATATGCTTTCACTTATTTAAATAGAGCGCGTATAAAATTTGCGTCAATTCTAAATTTAATTAATCATTTATCATAAATATATTAAAACTCTGTCATTGAATATTTTTCAATTATATAATAAAAGGATGGGTGAGGCCGTGGAATTCACTTCCTCTGAGATATCTCAAACTTTGCGCGACTTTTTGAAATATCACAATCGTTTAAATATGTTCTGCACGAATCTCAAAGCTCAAATAATACTGGCCCCCTAAGCTTCCCCGAATAGACACCGGACACGTCGGTCACGCAAAAAATGAGATATCTCAGAGGATACGCACTCGAGGCCGTGAGGCAATGAACATTATACAAGGCGAAATGGTATCTTTGTGGAATCTCCTCCTGCGGAGTTCCTGCGGAGCTTCTAATATGGTCCGTTCGTTTTGATCGGACAGATCAAATCAGATTTTGGCACGAATTTCAAAGCAAAATTAATACTGGTTCCTCCATTATACCGAGTAATCACTGGCTGAGAATAAATCTGGACCGTCCGATCAACTCTGCATAACTCCGCACCTTAAAGCTCCGCAGAGGATACTTTTCCTATACAAGGCTGCAATGAAATTGAAAAGCGTAAGAGAGGAAATGGAGGGCTGCAAGAGAGTGACACGTGGCAGAGATTACTGGGTGCTTTATCTTGCGAAGCTTTGATTTGGTGGAAATAAATCGGTCGTTATTCTAAAGGAAAAAACAGGAACCTGTTATTCCGATCTCAACCGTTCAAATTTTTCTTTGTACAAATTTTAATGGAGGAATTTTTTTCATGTATAAATCTCAACTAAAATCAACGGTTGTAACAGGTTAATAACAGCAGATTTATTTCCTTGGTTTGGTTGATGCAGAGGTTCAGACTAAAGAGGAGATTGCTGTTATATATTATTAATACAAGGATAATGTAAAATATCTTTATATATTATTTGTATACCTCTAATAATAAAATTTCCAAAAATAAATAGTATTTGCATATCCGTTTGCAAAGCCCAGAGCAATACAGATGAAATAAAATGATTGTAGAACCTTTCCCAAATTCAGCAATTTTCAAATAAACACAAATCTGAAAAAAAAAAAAAAAAGTTACTATGGTGGTCTGTTGTAAAATTAATTATTGGGAAAAATATAATAACAAAACAAAACAAAAAAATTATGAAAAGAAAGCTAATTAATTACGATTTATTCCTTCAGATACAAAACAGTAGAGTTTGATGCAACCATCAAATATTACTCCTTTTAAGTCTTATACCTCAAAAAACAAAACACTAAAAATTCCTCACATAACACATTTCAAAAGCACTTGCAACTTGTTATAAATAATTAAATAATTAGCCAGTGAGTTCCTCCTCCTTGTGGGTCTCGATGACGAGGTCAGATTTCGGGTATGCGACGCATGTAAGCACCCACCCTTGCGCCATTTGGTCGTCGTCCAAGAAGCCACCGTCAGACTGGTCTACTTCTCCAGACACAACTTTGCCGGCGCATGAGGAGCAGGAGCCGGCCCTGCAGGAGTATGGCAGGTCGATCCCCTCCTCCTCTGCATGGTCTAAAATGTAGATGTCCTCTGGCACCTCTAGGTTCACCTCTCCTTCAGGAGTTATCAACTTCACTTTGTACGCTGTAACCACATCACAAGAAAGTAGATGGATTTCAACAACACTTTGAATTTTATACGTTAAAGACAATCAAATTTGAAGTTAAGTTTACAAAAAAAAAAAAAATAGCATGATGATTTGTACTAAATTAATTCAAAAATCTATAGATTGTAACTGTTTGAATGCAAAGTTGAAGATAATTCGATAAATTTTGAAGTTAAACTCATCCCGAGACTTGTTGAATTTAAAACCATAATAATTTTAGCTAGTAAATTTAAGATATGCCATAATAAATATTAACTCTCATGAAATAAATGAAAATTTTACCTGCTGGAACAATCAAGGATCCAATCTTGCCTCTGCTGGCAATTGCTTCTTTGTTCAACCCAAAGCTGACACGTGACACGCTGTTGCCGGTAGATTGGGGACGGGCGAAAGGCACAGTGGAGATCGATAGAGCGGTAGCGGTGGCGGTTGAGGCAGCCATGTTGGTCCTTTCAAAACTTAATTTGTGTTAGTGTGAGAGAAGAAGTGAAGGGGTGAGGGATGGTAAGGAGCAGGATGGGGGGTAATGAAGGGATACGAGGGATGACACGTGGCGGGATTTTAGTGGATGGAGGCTTGTGTCTTTTAGGATTGCGCTGAGGAGGTTCACAGGATGGTGATGAGCTGCTTTAAGGATGGATATGGTGTATGTGTAGTTACATAGACATGGTTTTGCATTAAATATTTATAGTTCTGAGTACCTGACAAATTAATTGATAATTATGTTGTTTTTTTTTTTTTTTTTGAAAACTTGGTAGTAGCTACCAAGATTGTATTTAGATGTGATTATAACAACAATTCCTAAATTATTACATCAGAAAAATAAATTAAATGTTTGATTGGTACGTCCCTAACTCCTGATACATCTTCCTTTTCCCACAGAACCTCCTCCAAAGTTTTGCATCTTCAAGTGCTCTATCCGCCACAGAGACTAGAGTACCGACATGAATTATGTTGTCATTTGACCAAAATTAGTTTAATGTTTGATTTCAATTCGCTTGGAGATCTGTGCGTATGTGATATTGTTTCAAAATTCGTATAGATCAAGTTTGTGCAAATTTTCATGAGAATTGAACGATGATTGGACGTCATATTGATTTTGGTCCGATACGTCTATTTAAGAATCCGTATCACCTCTAATACCTGAAGTGCAAGTGATAAATCTAGACCGTTATTTTAACTTGGCACAAATTTTAAAGAAGACTATAATTTTAATAGACACCGGATTGAATTTATTCCGATTAGAATTAATATGTACCATTTGTTTTTTCAAAATTGTACCTCAGAATCTGGAGGGATACAGACCATTGAACACCTCTGTGTTCCCACTTACACAACTTGATCCGAAACTAGTATGACCCTACACTTTATCAGTATTGCAAATAGATCAAACCAACACATATAATCAAGAATAATACAAAAGTAACTTCAAGATTTTTAGATATTTCTTAAATATTTGTGTGAATAATAGAAAGCAAAAATATAGAGGTTTGAGAGAAAAATGACACAAAAGGTGTATTTTCATTTATATTGATATTTAAACAAAGGTTAAATATACTTTTAATAAGATTTCTTTATATGAAGAAGTATCAAATGACATGAAAACTTGATGTAGAAATATTTAATAAATTTTAAAGTTATGGTGAAAAACTATCACACTAATTAATGGAGACCGTGGAACCAATTTTGTCAATAATTTAAATAAAAAAAACTTAATAAACATAAGTTAAATAAAAGAAATATAATTAAGGGAAAATTGGTTATTAGACACTCCAAAATCTTCAAATATGAAAAATACCATCACAAAACTATAAATCTGAAAAATGCCACTCTAAACTTTGTTAATTCTTAAATTTACCACAAATACACAATTTTTATACTTTTTTTATTAAAAATTAACTGAAAAATACAGTTTTGAGGTACGTATTTCTGTATTGTCCTATATACCCTTCAAACCACTCATTATACGTATCTCAAAACTGTATTTTTCAGTTAATTTTCAATAAAAAATATAAAAATTGTGTATTTGTGACAAATTTAAGAATTAACTAAGTTTAGAGTGGTATTTTTCATATTTATAGTTTCGTGATGGCATTTTTCAGATTTGAAGGTTTTGGAGTGGCAAATAACTAATTTTCCCAATAATTAATGTATTAACAATAAGGATGAACATCCCAGCCAAAAGCGAATCATGATTCTGTATTGAGTTAAAAAAGAAAAAAGAAGTTCATTACACCGAAAACACTATTTTTTTTAGATTCTAGCTTAATTTAGAATCTTAAATCTATGCATTTACCCGTTAAGCTGGCAAAAACCAACTCAAAATCGGATCATATAAAGAAACCAAAATATTTCAACCCAAAAAACTCATATATGTACCATGCAGCTTGTACCATATTTTTTTTATTGCTATTTAAAATTAAAATTAAGGAGGATTATATCTTTTACTCCAGACTAATTAAGCTTGTTATTTAAATCGTGAATTAAATTATCGGCTAATGAGTATTGAAAAATTAAGAAATAAATGTACGCCTCTGAGAATAAACTCAACAAACAAAATAAGTGCAGATTGTAACGTCATCATCCTCTTTATATTTTTATTTCTCATTTGACATCTTAAGCGTGATGTAAATTCATTATCCATCTTACTCCACAATCAAACACGATGAAGAGCACTTCATTGTATATAAATTAAGGATATTTTAAACTTTTTACAATCTCTAATTTTTGTAAAGTTCAAACAATCAATCCAAACTATTTAAAATAATATCCATATTAAAATGTGCTTGGAGACCAATACATTTGGAACTTTTTTACTATTTTTTTTAGAATTTTTGGAAATCATTTTTTTATGGTCCACAATTGAATGAAAATGAGTGATTATAAAAAATACTAAAAAAGTAGCAAAAATTTTCTAAAGAAAAAAAATGTAAAATTTGATTTTTCAAGCACATTTTAATATGAAAATCATGCTGTGGTTCGAATTATTTTTGTGAACTTTGACAATAAAGATATAGATAAAATGTAAGACAACCATAGCTTTTACTTCCTCAAAACAGTGTAACACACATCTCATTAGATATTATAAAAAGGGGGAAAAAAGAAGAAGCCAGAAACATTGATATTAGAACAAGGATCCGACTCTGCTGTTTTTTTTTATAACAAAAGCATGATCCTGCTTTTCCAATCTCAACCATTCAAAATTTTCAATTCGCGTATCTCGATAAAGAAATTTTTTCATATACAAATCTCAACGAATTTGAATGATTGAGATCAGAAAAACAAAATCCTGCTTTTGTTATAAAAAGACAGCAGAGTCGGGTCCTTAGAACAAAGTTCAACTTTCCCATCTCCATCACCCACTTATTTTTTTAAGACGCAAATTAAAAGGACAAATTCTATCACAGAAAATGCAAACACCAAAAAGAGAATTTTGATTCCTTATTCCAGATTTTTCAACAAAAAGGTGGCCCTCATAGAAAACATTTCTCATAATTAGTTGAAACAAATTGTGGTGCCAAAAAAAAGGTTTATATATACCAAGTTACCAACTATTATAGCCACACACAGAATCAACTAAGGATCTGAATTACTAAATTCAAAAACAGGTCTATGCAACAATATATGCACTTCCCATATCCATCTCTCACTAATCTCATGTCACGTGCCAGTATCCCAGCCATACAATATCTCCTCCTATTTTGCTTCTTACATTCCCTTACCCCCAAGAATCTATCCTAAGTTGTATACAGTACACTGTTGGGGAATCATGAAGGCCAAACAATTACGTCTTATCTAGAGATCAAACAATTACATCTCATCTAGGGGTCAAACACTTACACCCTGGGGAAGAAGAAACAATCCCCACCTTAACCTAAGGACCGCCCTATGCCAAAGCCGACTCATATAAACATAATCATAAGTGCGGAATACAATACCTGATTCCATAACGTTGGCCATGGAATCCTCAACTGCGAAGAATCGTCTCCGTGAGCACGAGACTCGTCTTCTACGGCAAGAAGCCCTTCTCTCCTCGCCTTTGGTTGTATGGTCGTAGACTAGGTCTTCCAAAGCAACAAGATCGCCTCTTGAGAATTCCTCTCCAATTTTCTAAATTGAATTCTCCTCTCAATTCTTTGATGGTGGAAGAAAGGAGAAGGCACTCAATTTCTGTAGAAGAATAACTTCTGAAAAGAGTTGGTTATCTTGTGCCTTGGGGACCCATCTATATATAGTTTACACATTCTGGCTGCGCGACTGCGGGTGGTCCACCCGCACTGGATCTCACTGCGTCCGCACTGAGATAATTCGCGTCCAAATAACCGCCTTAAAACTTAGCCCAAATTTTCACTAAGTCCTGAGTGTGTCCGCACTGGATCCCAGTGCGTCCGCATTATGCTCAGACTTTTTCCGAATTGAACTTCAGAACCTGAGTGCGTCCGCACTCAGGTCCAGTGCGGGTGAACCACCCGCACTGGGCTTCCTGAAAACTCCCAGAATTTGGCTAAGTACTGAGTGCGTCCGCACTCAGATCCAGTGCGGGTGGACCACCCACACTGGGCGCCGACTGCGTCCGCACTGGGATTCCAGTGCGTCCGCATTACGCTCGGACTTTTCCTGTGTTGTCCGAACTTCCCAAAATTTGGCTAAGTACTGAGTGCGTCCGCACTCAGATCCAGTGCGGGTGGACCACCCACACTGGGCGCTGACTGCGTCCGCACTGGGATCCAGTGCGGGTGCTCCACCCCCACTGGACGTCCAAAAGGCAGTTTTCTCAATTGCAAATTTCAGAATCAGTCCATCAATGATTTGATCTTTGCCCAAATTGTTCTACACACTTATGGACCACATCCTATTGAATACATAGATTGTCTAATATCTTAATTCCATATTAGATCACTTTAACTGTGACAATCATATTGACAGTAAACAATTCATAATCATATTACATATATGCTCAACGTTGGATTAAGATCCAACATACACCACCTCCATTTAAAATACTGACAAAATAATTCATATCTTCTAACACTTATCTCCTAACGGCATCACATATCCCTTTCGGCCATGAACAAATTAAGAGGGTCATACAATGTCAACTTGATAACACCTGACGGCGAGGTCGACAACTTAGAGGTGCCCGATGTGATGATTGTCATCGATCATTGTCGACCACGTCGTGGAAGAGGAGGGAGTCGACCTGCTATTCTCTTGCCGTGCCGGTTCCTGCTGCTCCTGTGCCGGCAAGATCGTGACTGGTGAGGTAGACCAGTCTAACAATAGATTTTTGAACGATGACCGGATCGCGGCTGGGTACGTGCTGACATGTGTCGCATTTCCTAAGTCGATCCGATCTCGGAACAGAGACCCACAAGGAAGAAGAAGAAATGCAAGATTTGTAAAATGTAAATGGCCTAGTTAGTGGGTATGTTTGGTTGCAAAACAAGAATAGCTAGAATAGCCAAATCAAGAATAATTATTATTTGTCTTATTTTTTAGTAAAGTTGAAGGTCAAGCCACCCAACTATTTAATATATTACAACAAAAGATTTTTCTCATCTGAGTTTCGAACTCATAACCTCTCATATAGAGACCATGTGCTTTTGTCATTAGACCAAATACTAGTTCTCTATTGTTTGTCTTATTAGAATAGTCAAACCTTAAAACTCTTAGGAGTAGCCTATTCTAATAAGACAAAAAAAAATTGAATTCACTGTTCTATCTATTCTAACTCAATTAAACACCGAATATGATATTCCGAATAGCCTAACCTCAAAAATAACATATTCTCAATCTAACCAAACATACCTAGCTATTTAGAGCATGTAAGATACAAGAGGGAGTGATTTTGAAGAGATCATGGATTGAACTCTTTATGTAATTAATGATTTTTTTTTCTTGAGTAAATTAACTGATGATGGACTTGCTTGACTCTTTATGCAAAAATCCTGTATATACGCGCTTGTTATATATTGATTTGTATTGAAAAAATAATTAAGCAGTATATCTTCTTTTGTTTCTCAAAATTGGAATTAATGAAGATCCACACAACTGAGGTTGGACATGCTACGAATCATTTTAGTTTTTGGTGCAACTGAGGATATAGCTATAAATAATTAAGCAGTATATCTTCTTCCAATGTTCTTTTTTTTTATATAATTTTACAATTTTATTTTTCAGTTTTCAATAAAAGTTATAATCTCCAACATCTCATAATTAAAAAATTCCGCTTCATATGCATGAAGTATGTTTTATTAAAAAAATACAATGTCCAAAGAATAATACAATACTAAATATTTCACAGGCATACCATCGTCAAAACCTTTTCACTCCCGTCCCCTTTCTTCCTTCTCTCTACAATGCGAGTTATGTGGCACATTCTTAAAGTTTTTTTTCTTCTTTCAATAAGAAGGCATCGATCTTTAGAGCATCTGTATCTCTGAAACTCTCAAAGTTTGTAAATAACTGTTAACAGAATTTTAGAAATTTCGATTCTTTGAATTTCTAAGTCTCTACATCCCTGGAATTAAAATTAGAGTCTCTTAATTGCCACATTAGCATTTAATTAAAACAGCATTAAAAATTGAGCGAATGAGAATTGATTATTTTGCCATGTCAGAATTTTGAAACATTTTCATATTTAGAAATTATTAAACAAAATTGCTAAATATGAAATCCATCTACATCTTTGAAACTGGTTTGAAAACTGCCAAGTCAGCTTTGAAACTCCAAGAGTTTTAGGGATGCAGATGTCTTAGGGAGGTGGAAAAAAAAAGGGAAAACTATAGGGTAAAGGGAAATGCAATTAATTCACTATTCCAGTGTGTATAAATTGCTATCTTCTGTTATTCAAAAATAATAAAATAGCAAGAATAATTATATTCATTTCTGCACTCCAATTTCCCCTCTATTTCCGCAGCTACAGTAGAGGAAGGTTGTACTACGGTCTCTACTAATTATATGGTTCCTCTTTTCCATTTCCTGCACTTGTTCATACGTCAACCTTCATAGGTATAAATATTTGAAAAATAACAGATTAATACTTGCAAGATAAGATATTAATACTTGCATGCCTACTTAATATGATAATCCTCCTTTTTTAGTCCCTTAATGGTTCCGACGTCAACCTTCCTCTAATGAAGTAGTGAAACTCGTATCAATATTTTAATAACAAAAATAGTTGACCTCATATGTATAAATGTTGGGTTATGGACAATCCAAACCCGTTGATTAGCTTAAGCTGCGGAAAGAACGTAAAACAAAAATTTTACTTCTAACTTAAGCCAAGGATTAAACGAGGTATGTCAGAATACTTTCCAAGGCGATCCACCTTCAGTATTCCTTGACATCAAAACCCAATTTAATCATTTTACATATCTACTCCATAATTGATTTCTAAAACTTTAATCTACTTACAAATTAAATAGATTAATATAACATATTTATACCTTGATCCAAATTCCAAGTGGATTGCAGCAGACCGAGAAGATCGAATCTGAGGAACGTCTTGCCTCGGAGTATCAGACATCTGATACCTCTATCGGTCGTCCACCAGGAACCACCAGAGCGCTGGCTTTCTACTGCCAGTAATACTGACCAGCGAGATTCGCAAAGACACTATTCACGGAAGGCGTGAAGACACTATTCACGACAACTGTAAAAACACTATTCACCGAGAAAAGGACAAAATAAATATATTTAATACCTTCGCAAATATATATATTATTTCCAAATTCCGTAAATACTATTCACCGAGAAAAAGACGAAATAAATATATTTACGACCTTCGTAAATATATACTATTTCCAAATCCCGTAAATACTATTCACCGAGAAAAAGACGAAATAAATATATTTACGACCTTCGTAAATATATACTATTTCCAAATCCCATAAATACTATTCACCGAGAAAAAGACGAAATAAATATATTTACGACCTTCGTAAATATATACTATTTCCAAATCCCGTAAATACTATTCACCGAAGGCTTGAAAACACTATTCACGAGGATCGTAAAAACTGACTTGCGTCTCACGCAAAATCCGATTCACGAAACTTCGTGAAAACACTATTCACGACAACCGTAACCGAGAAAGAGAGAAAATAGATTTATCGATTCGATCAGACTGATCAGATCAGATATGAGTGAATTAGTGATTTTCTCTCTCCCCTTACCCCTCTATTTATAGGCATTTTGAGGAGATTCGTCAATGACCGAAATGCCCTCGGTTTTGTGGTATTTACCAAATTGCCATTGACATCATATAGATATTTATATCAAATATCTCAAATATAGATATTTATATCAAATATCTCAAATATAGATATTTATATCAAATAAAAATATCTATATAATTGTTCTAAACAATTATATTTCGTACGGTTCGGTTTCGGTACGGTTTTATACAACGTATCGAATACGCTTATAAATTAACCGTTGTTTTTGCTTGTCATCTTATATGACATTTATAATTTAATTATATCATGTATAATTAATTATAACTATCTTAATATTAATTATAATCAATTTATAATTAATCAGTAAGATTCTCTGATAAGTCTCCTTTGCGGTGTGACCCAATAGGATCTGTGTTATGTTGGTAAATAGAATTAAAACCATTTTAACTTCTATAATCATAGGAGGCATCTGACATCTACACTATGACCATCCAATTACACAGATGATGCTGTACTATACAGTACCACGATCCAGTAAACTATTTAGACGTGTTAATTCTTATGTCTCACAGTATCAGATCAGTTTCAAGGTAGGTGTGTGTCATCCTTGCAAACTTAATCTTTTCTTGATCTTGAGCAGATTATCAAATATAATTACTCTTGTAATTATACTGCATGCAGATAATCCTACTCTATCAAGGGGCCCAGTGATACCGTAACTCGTATAGAGATACGACGGACAATAGTACTTTTGGTAAACTATCACTACCTCAGCTAAGCTATGTATACCGAAAAGCTACCGTTATGACTGCGTTTTACCGACAGCGTTAGATAACAATCACACATACACATCTCTTAGTAGGAAAGATGAATACCTCATACTTTAGAACTTAACACTGAATGAAAACATTAATGACACGTACACAATTCCATTTAATGTTTCATTCGAGGTCTGTCAAATACCATGTTCCTAGAACATGTATCTATGTGATTAAAATGACATCTCATGTCAATGGTCTGTAAAACTTGACCATCTTTTAATCCACATTCTAACCTTGTAATGGTAAATTAGTGTTCCTGCTAATTACCTCGGTTAGAGACTTTTTAAGAGTATTTATTATCTATATTATGAAGCTTTACAATTTCAAGTCATGAACCCAATGATTCATAAATTCAATAATACTCAAGGAACAAAATGACAGTTTATTAATCATTCAATTCATGAACAAAGCTTTATGATAATTTATCGTATTATTGACTTCTAGATTATTACAAACTAACAATAAATACTTCCAGTACATATGTATCAATACTTGCAAAATAAGATATTGATACTTTGATATGTAGCTTAATTTGATCAAACGTCTGAAGATTAAACTTTGTACAATGTATATACATATAAAATTATAAATACTCTCAATACTTTATATTAATACTTTCAGACGTAATCCAGCGCCATATGTATAAAAATATTAAGTATCGAGGTCCCCTATTTAGTTATGGTAATATTGATGTTTTTAGAAACGTGTATGGTCTCCCATTTAGTTTGAGTGGTCTCCCGCAAGTATTTATAGTGCGGGGACAGTTTGAGAGATTTGGTTGGATAGACAATTATTTAAGTTAAAGTACTTTCATGCATAGATATAAATACTTTCATTCATAGATATTAAGTACTTTACAAATTATGCAGAGACGATATGGATTATACAAGGAAATTTTGCGGAGTCGATTCCTCCAAATTAATTATGAAAGTTATGTGCGAGAACAATACGAAGACACTTTTTTTTTTTTGAGTAAAAACCCGTAGGCATTCTATTGAATTTAAAAGGATTACATTACATGGTAAATAAAGTTCCTAGTAGAATTGAAATTGCATGCAAACATAACTTTCAAATGAAGAAGATAAACTAAGAAAACTAAATTTTAAATTAACGGAAATGAAAATCCTAACTACTGGCATTCTGCATCTGTGAGGTGTTGCTCCTCCCTTCCGTGCACTGTGCCACTTGGTGTTAATGGTGACCATGTGAAGAATTGCCCATCCACCATGTCCTCTATTCCCATTTGTCTACCCTTCTCCTCATCCCACGTCTGTCCTGGATCAATTCTCTGCCTTCTAGCTTGATTCGCTAGCATGTGTGGACCCTTAAGGCTTTCTCTTGGGGTATAATTGACTGATACCAGCCCTGCCAGTTGGCAGAATTCCTGCATACATTTTGCGATTGTCTCCGTTGCCCTCCAAGATGGGAGGTCTTGTACACTATTTTTATGAACTGCATCAACAAGTGTTTTACAGTCAGAGAAAACAGTGTACCTGTTGGTACCCACCAAGTTGACTTGTGTTGCTATATGTCTTAGTGTGTGCATCAGCTAGTGTTTACCAAACGGTTCAGTCCGGTCCGGTCCGGTTCAAATTCGGCCGGTTCACGGTTTCGCACGGGTCACGGTTCTCACGGTTCTCACGGTCCAAGGTTCTATACGGTTCGGTTCCGGCGGTTCTAACTTGAAATAGTTGGCTCAAAACCTTGCTAGAACTATGGTCCAAATTCGCACGGTCCGGTCCGGTTCTAGGTTCGGTTCGGTTCGGTTCGGTTCGGTTCCGGTCCTAGACCAACCCCTATTACCATTTATTCATTTGAATGTTAATTTTCCTTGCTTAATTTTTGCACCCATCTTATAAGATTTTTATAAATTATACACTTTATAATCATAATAAGATTTTGTAACTAAATATTTTTTTTGAAACAATGAAATATAATTTTGAGAATAATGAAAAGAGCAAAAGTTTAATAATAATAAGAATATGTGAGTATGAGGTCCGGTCCGGTCCGGTTTTGTCACGGTTCCCACGGTTCACCGGTTTAGTAGGGTCCGGTTTAGTTCGGTTCTAGTCCAAAATATTAGATAAAAACCTTTCTAGAACCTTAAATTGAATCGGTCCGGTCCGGTCCGGTTTTGAACCTCGGTCCGGTTCGGTACGGTTGCGGTCCACGGTTCCCACGGTCCGGTTCTTGAACCCCCGGTTTTTTTCAAAACACTAGCATCAGCGCCCTGGCTTCAGCCTGTAACGGATCTTCTGCCATGCCTGATTCAACTCTTGCCCCTATCAGTTTGCCTTCCCAGTCATAGTATATGGCTCCCCATCCCATGTTCTTGGACACATCCCATGATGCATCAATGAGTACCACCAGCATATTGAGAGGTATGTGTATCTGCTGGTACCAGTTTTTCTGTTTCTCCTTTTCCTTTGTGCCTGTATCTATCTCCAGCATCCTGGCCTGTGCAATTATTCCTTCTGGTTTTGGTTTCTTACCAGTAAAGATTTCTCCGTTCCTGGCTTTCCAAAGGATCCACATCATGTTGCAGAGTTTGGTGATGAATTTCTTGTCCAAGTGCTCCGTCAGGTACAAAAGCGTTTCAGTGAACTCATTTGGTAAGTTGTCCACTCTAATTGCTAAATCTGAGATTGACCATGTTACCCTTGATATTTGGCAGAAGAAGAGCGTATGTGTTACGGTTTCTGGTTCCTGCCCACACCTGGGGCAAAGAGGGCTCCATGACCTTATTCTACGGTGCATTTCAGACATTGTTGGCAGTCCATCTTGTATGATTCTCCATAGGAAGGTTTTTATCCTAGGAATGATATTCCAACTCCAAATCTTCTTCATCGCATTTTGCCGTATTGCCGTATAAACCGGCCTGCTTAGTCTCTGTCTGCTAATGTGTTCGTATCCTTTGGCTGTGGTGTACACCCCTTTTTTGCTCTTTGCCCAGATCAGCCTATCCTGTAATAACGGATTTTCCTGAGGTATTTTTGCTGTCACTATTATGCTCTGGAGTGCTTGTTCTCCTAGCACTTCTTGTATTAATTCCACTTTCCATTGCCCTATTTGTTGATCATAGAGCTGCGCCACCTTCAGGTTTATGTGGTCACTACTTGCAATAGGCTGATTCTGCCATTCTTGGAACCACGGTTCTTGTATCACTCTGATTCTTTGGCCATCTCCCATTTGCCATATGAGGTCATCCTTGAGAACTAGTTTTAGGTCCTGGATATCCCTCCACAGCTTGCTTGAGTACCTTCTTCTTGCTGTTTCCCAGAATGCCCCTTGTGGAAAATATTTAGCTTTCATCACTTGTATCCACTGTTTGTCTTGCCCCTCTGCTATTTGCCAAACCAATTTGAGCACCAATGCATCATTGAACACCTTTGTGTCTCTAATGCCTAGTCCCCCCTCTTCCAGTGGTAGACAGATCTTATGCCACCCAATCATGGCCATGTACCTATCTTTCCCTAGCTTGCCCCACAGGAATTTTCGTAACAGTGAATTGATCTCATTTACCGTTCTTGTTGGTAGACTTGCAATTGACATGTAATACACTGGTATGGCTGCCATAACTGATTTTATGAGCGTAACCCGACCAGCGAAAGAGAGCATGTTGACCTTCCAACCAGCGAGCTTGCTCATCATTTTTTCCACCAACATTTCGTGTGTAAGGTCTGACTCCCTAGTTCGTCTGGCCATTACCACCCCAAGGTATTTTTCATTGTCACCTGCTTCTTTCGCGCGTAATTCAGCTACTATCCTTTGCCTGCATTCATCTCCACAGATATTACTAAACCAAATTTTTGATTTTGCCGGATTTACCCCCAAACCCGAATAAACTTCAAATTCTGTCAGTATTGTCTGGATCATGCGGACCTCCTGTCTCCTTGCTGCCCCCATTATAATCAAGTCATCCGCATATAGTGAATGAGTTAAACATGGTGCCGTCCTTGCCACTCTTAATCCAGTAATATCTCCTCTTTGTTGGTGTAGCCGAAACAGTTTGGAAAGGAACTCCATCGCAAGAATGAAAATATACGGAGACATTGGACATCCCTGACGGAGCCCTCTCGTAGGACTTATAAAGCCGCTTCCCCTTCCATTTACCAAAATTGTGACCTTGCCCGTTGCCAGACATCCCATGATCAGATTTACCATCACCTGTGGCATATTTACCTCCTCCATTGCTTTTCTGACAAACGGCCATGCCAACATATCGAATGCCTTATTGACATCCGCTTTGAGGAGGAAAGCTTCCTTCTTGAAGGTTGAGCACTGGAACGAATGCAGAATCTCTCGGATTAGGATCGTGTTATCTGATATATTCCTCCCTCTTAAGAACGCGGACTGGTTTGCTGAAATAACTTGAGCCATGAGCGGTTGTAAACGGTTTGCTATGACTTTCATTAATAATCGGTATATGGTATTCGACTCACTATTCCATTTCATGTTTGGCGTCGTGCATCATCAGCGTATTATTCCGTTATTCAATCTGAAATGTAAGTTACCAAACAAATCCTATAAGCATAGTAACTAATGCTTTTTTGAGTAGCTTTTTCTTGGGCCAAATGTTGTCTACTATTTGTGCTGGGTCACAATTGGGCTTTATTGGGTTTATGTGGGTCATATTTTAAAAATTGGAGCACACAGAAAAATAGTCTTTGTTATAATATATGCATGATTTTGGGCTCACAAGTGTGCGCTGCACCGACACTTTTAAATTCATGCCATCAGATATACACACGCATGACAGTTTTCACTTCATTGTTTTATGTTCTAAATAAATTTAAACTGCTCTGTTAAAATGTGTACCCTTTTAAGTTTTGATATTTATAAATTTTAAGCTTTCAAGAAATAATTATTTACAAGTAAACACTAATTTTAAGGAGTTAGTTCTTGATATGTACAGGGGGTTATTTCTGAATAAAAAATACATTTAAATTGCCGTTAGCTTTGTGATATATATCTCACGTAAGGGAAAAAGGGCTCAATTGTGGATACTAACATTATAACTTCCTAAATTTGAATTGAGAATCAAAATTAAAATAAAAAAAAACTCATTGTAAATCAGAATTATTACATATTTGTTTGTACATTCTTTCTGTGTAGGATGTTGTAGCTTCGAAATCTAGTATTAACTGAGATTATATATAGGAAAAAAAAATTGAGCTTCCTTTGCTATAAGAAAATATCAAATATTTAGCCATTTTTCTCGGTTCAAAACTTCAATTGTCGTCTTAATTAATATGAATAATCTATAACTAATGTTCAATTAAAACTTAAAAATAATCATGTTATCAAACTTTGTCCTTTCAGATTAAAATCTCAAAAAAAAAAAAAATCAATCTCGGCTAATGGCAATTTGTATTACATAGAGGCAAGCTAAGAATCAGTTTTTGTCTAGTGAAAAAAACAATGCTCTTTGTGTAGAAGGTCGCAGGTTTGAAATTTTTTGTGAATATTAAATAGTTTGCTAGGACAAAATCATTCTCGGCTCATCCATGAATAACTGGAGTCTGCATCTCCTAAAGTAACTCAATTTTTTAGTTTCAATCCGGACCGTCCAATCAGAAATTCGGGCCAATCCGGGCCGTATTAGAATACATGGGCTTTTAATATTCACGTTAGAGCAGATTGGACGGTCCGGATCAAAATTAAAAAAATTGGGTTACTTCGGAGTTAATAATGTATAAAATATTCAGAAAAGAATGTGATTCTTGTTAAAATTAATAAATAAGTTTTGTATTTTTTAAAATATTTTGTGAAGAGTTTATACATGTCTAGTTTCGAGTGATTTTTCCTCATAAAAAGAAAAATCATTTTTCATAATAGTAACATTAATACCAATTTTGTACAAAATTGTGACCAATCAAACTAACAAGTATTGTAAGTAAAGTTTTGTAGAGAAAATATCGAATTAAATATGAATTATCCATAGAACACGGATTTGATGTTGTTTGTGTTCTTTAGTTTTTGTTTTCGCCAGTGTTTATAAATTATAAAATGCCATTCTATTCTTACAACAAAATTTATGTTATAAAAATAATAAATATGGGACTACAGTCGATGATTATAAAATGCCATTTTATTCATATGGGAATCCAATTAACAGCACGGATACTTTTCCAGTTGCAGATATACTTCAAGAAGGGGCCGAATTCTCTGCTCCCCAAGGGGCAGGATTTTCCTTCTTCTGAATCACTGACACACTGACACGTGAGCCCACACTAAAACTAAAAACTAATATTTAAATTTATAAACCCGTCTAGACCCACATGTCAGCCTCACTGAGGCAGGTGATCTCATTTCCTTCAAGAAAAGAATATTTTGTAGCCCCAGCTCCCCACATTTTTATTTTTATTTTTAAAAATATAAAATTAAATTATAGAAAATAAGATGGTTTACATTATTCATTTCATGGAAATGACCAAATCATTATTCGTTGGATTCTTTAGGTATTTATAGAGACCGAGTTAATTGTTTGGTCATTTCAGTGATTCTTGTTACAAAAAATCTGAAAATTATATTGGCTGTCAAAATCAAGTCCACCCTAAAATCACATAAATTAAATTCCTATAGAGGCTGTCCACATGGAGCACTCCTCTCCAATAATTAAAGGAACCTTCTATGTATCAAAATATAATCCACCAATCCAATAATTTATTTGTATATTTCTAAAAAGAGTAGAACTAGGGTGTTCTTAAGTTCATCAAGTCTATTCGTGAACTCAACTCTAAAATCTATCAGATTGACTTCAAAAGGAACCTTCTATGTATCAAAATATAATCCACCTATCCAATAATTTATTTGTATATTTCTAAAAAGAGTAGAACTAGGGTGATATTAAGTTCACCAAGTCTATTTGTAAACTCAACTCTAAAATCTATCGGATTGACTTCAAATGATGAATCCGAACCGTTGAAGCTCTTTAACCTTATGTGTAATGCATCTACATGCAAAAAATTTAAAATTTAAAATTAATTTAGTATAGAGTCAAGCAGTCAAAAGTAGAAGGTTTATAAATTAATTTTAACGTATTTATTTTTTGAACAACTTTTGACCGCTTCACTCTATACATAATTAATTCAAAATTTTTAATTTTTTGTATGTAGATGCATCACTCGTAAGGTATAAGGATTTCAACAGTTTGAATTCGTCATTTAAAATCAATCCGATAAATTTTAAAGTTAAGTTCACAAAGACAAAGGGCCTGTTCGGCAAAGTATGGAATAGCATGAGAATAGATGAGAATAGAGGAATTGTGGAATTGAGAATTGACCACTCTTCTCCTCTATTCCAATTATGTTCGGTAGTCTCAACAATGGGAATAGTGGAAAAGAACATTCATTAAAATATAAAAATGATTGAAAATGACTCTTTTAACCTTATTGAGTTATGATTTTATA
The DNA here is from genome assembly GCA_964058825.1 of Carex arenaria. Lineage (NCBI taxonomy): Eukaryota > Viridiplantae > Streptophyta > Magnoliopsida > Poales > Cyperaceae > Carex > Carex arenaria. The sequence continues at coordinate 81,868 of CAXKVW010000006.1, read as the reverse complement.
ATGAATATTAAATTGTTAACACATGTAGCCATGCGGTGCTATTTTTGAATTCAGATAAACTTTAGCCATTAGTAGCAAGCCCTTATTAGAAAATAGTGATGAATTTCTTAACCGCATGATCAGATTATATATTCAATAAAATGTTAAATGAAAATAGTAATAAGTAAATTTGTAAATAAAATAACAATATAGTCATCCATTAAGCATTAAATAACATTAAATTTAATCCAAATAAATAGTAAACAATAAACTAAGATGACATAATAAATCTAAAATAACAAAAAAATAAACATACAAGAAGCATTACAAATTTAATTTTTCTGGTTTCTTCGGTTTTGCATATTTCCCCACAATATATTTTTTATAGTTGTTCGCAGTACATCTCCAACATGTATGTCCGTCGAATCATTCTCTTCATCTGACTCTTCATCTTCCTCATCCACCTGTTCTCGCAGCTCTTCTTGATGGTCCAAAAATTCATCGTCGTCATTTTGTAACTCATTTTGTCTTATGATAAAATTGTGCAAAATAAAACATGCTAAAACAACCAAACACTGTTTCTTAAATTTATATGGATGCAAAATAAAACATAATATAATTTAAGTATTCTAATCAAATGTTAAATTAGTATTAACAACAATAAAAAAAATTAATCCATAATAAGCATTATATTGAACATGTTCTCTGACAGGTCAAATTGCTCTTTCAATCATTCTAAATTAATTTGTTTGTTTACTTTGCAAAGAAAACAAAAATTAATTTGTTTCCTTAAAGTTGAAAAATTGAACATGGCATAGATAAAATTGAACACAACATCATATTATCATCATCATAATCATCCTCAAAGCAAGGCTAAGCTTGTTTTGGAGTCAGAAAAAAAGAGGCTAATACCACCAGCACCGCCCACTAATTAATAGTATCATTGTAATGGTTATAATTATAGTACCCATTTAAGACCATGTGTATCAGAAAAACTGATACACCCACCTCCATTGTACCCTTTGTACCAGAAAAATTTACTAAACCCTTTTAAACCCCCAAATTCCTCAAACTTACAAGGACAAAAACTGATTTAAACCAATTAGTAGTCCATAGTCCATATCACTTTGTCATCTAAAAACTCTGACATAGCCACAAATACTTTCTCTTGTCTGTTACGAAATAGCACAACTCAAAATATTTTTTATTATTTGTTAGTCGATACTTCTCATCTATTAGCTCAGACCAGGTTATGCTTAAGCACGAGCAAGCTATTAATGGAAATTTAACTACCAAATCGGTAAAAGAAGGGTAAAAGAAACAACCAAGAAATATATATTATGATAATCAACTTACAATAGAGCTTCTAGTGAGTTTTTCAAAGAAGACGACTCAAGCAGTAATGAAACTCATGAATTGGAGACGGAGGAATGGACGAAGTTAGCGGCAGCGAAGAGGCCATCATGCGCGACGTTGACGAAGTACCAAAATCGCTTAACAAGACGGATCTCATTTGAAAGTAGAATTCACATCCATCTTACTGGTAGTTTTAGTTTCGCAAATCTCCCGATAAATCGTTGGAAATATTGGATCGGAGTAGAGGGAGAAAAAAGTTTTTCTCCTCTGTAGATGTGCAGGGAGAAGAAAGAAAAAAGAGTATTAAAATGGAGGGAGAAGAAAGAAAATGAGTATTAAATTCCACATCAGCTGAATAAAGGGCAAAAAGAGTCTTTTTTTGTTCTATTTCCAGCTCAATTCGCTATTCCAACCTTCTGTTGGAATTGAGAAAAGAGGAAAAGCCTCTCTATTCCGCCCCTCTATTCCAACTCACCTTTTTCATGTTCGGCAAGAATAGATCTCCAATTCCATTCAATTCCTCTATTCCAACTCTGCCGAACAGGCCCAAAGAGACTTGAATTCAGATCCAGTGAAGTAACCCAATCTTTGGGTTTTAAATCGGGACCGTTTGATTCAAATCCGAGACAATCCATCCGGATCTGAAGTGCACGCATTCCGAGAACGAATTCGAATCCCGAGACAGTTTTGAACGACGGATTCAAATCGGACGGTCTTAATCCAAAACCCAAAGATTGGGTTACATTAGGGGATCCGGACTCGTTTAAAAATAATAATAATAAGGGTTATATTTTCTTGTGCAAACCTATGTTTTTGTAGGTTGGCTCCGTAGAGGGCACTTTTACTAGAGCTAGCCATATTTTAATGGAACATAAAGAACAATGGAAAGTAACATAAAAAAGTTATTGCATATTCTATTATTCTCCTAACTAATGTAGTATATAATATTCCCCTAATGCTTTTATCCATGATAGTAAGGTTTGTAGGACCTGATTTTTTATTTTTATTTTTAAATCATGCACTAATTAGCTGGGCTATGCTATATTATCTTAGGTCCTGTTCGGCTTCTCCACTGTTCTCACGGGAAAAAAAAAATTTCAGTTCAACTGAATTTTTTTTCCCCATGTGAACAGTAATTTTTAGTTCAATTCCCGTGTCTATGTCCATTCTTAATAGCCCGCCGAACATACCCTTAGTGAGGAGTGGATATGTCATGAATAACTTAAATCAATCCAAAACATATAAATAGTAATGCAACATATATTATGACAATTAATTATTTTTTTTACAATCCTGAATTTTGCCAGAGTTCATGTGTAAAGAAACTCCCATCTCCATCAAAAAACACTTTGCTTTTCAGATTTATTTTTCCTATTTCACTACCTTTTCATTTCTAAAGGAAAAATATGTAGAGGCCATTTTTCAAAACTATATTATTTTTCTTGGAAATTAAAATTTTTTATATATTAATTTAACAGACATTTTTTCACATAATTTAAAAGAACATTTACCAACATAATTCGTTTTGGCCTTGCATTTTATTAATCACAATAAATCAAACAAGTTTGTTTTTCTTCTCCACAAATAAATGCTTCTAACTTCTAAATTCAATATTTTCACACCTTAATTTTAGTCATACTCACACTTATTTTCATTTAATTCACTAAAGTTCAAAATTATAAATAAAATAAGACGTATGAAAATTCGGAGTTCAAAACCTCCATCATTCATACCTGTACTATTTAAATTGTTAATATAAAAAATAAGAACTTCGATAAAAGAAAATATTAGATATGATCGATCATATTATTTTGACGTTGTTTTGAGGTAAATAAAAAATCTTGGAAATTTGACATTCAGAGAGATGGTTCATATGATGGAAATTTACATGCTCTTAATTACCAATCAAATGTTTGAAATAGTATCCAATTATTATAATTTTGCACATGTAAAAGATGACATGCATTACATTTAATAATTATTTTGACATTTGAATTTTAAATTTAATTTTTTAAAGTTTTCAAAAAAAGGATATAGTGAGATTCTTTTAGTCCGACTCATTTTATTTGGCATAAAGTGATAAGGTAAATAAATTCGATAAACATTTGCTCCCATTTAAAACAAGTATTTGAACCAGCAATTTAAATTTTATGGAATCGTCTTATGAAATTTATTGATAAAAGGTTCCCATGTAAAATGAATAATATAAAAAAAACAAAAAAAATGCAAATAATTTAGTAAATATATTTTCGATGAAAAATCTAAAGAAAAGATGCAAATAATTTAGTAAATATAGTCTCGAAGAAAAATTTCAAAATTTTTTGCGGCGAACTTCAACTTTTTTTTTTCTGAAAAATAAGAAGAGAAAAAAAAAACAGAAAAAAAAATTCACAATCTGCCGAATCATGCGTGCACACCACTAAAAACCAAACCCAAATCAGACCGACTCGTCTCCATCTCCATTCTCCAGCTTTCAAGAAATCATATCACGAGAGGTAACATGAATTTTGACTTTAGATCCAGACCGTCCTATATCTTCGGTACAGGATCTGTGAGTGGCCGGATTTTCATCGGACGGTTCGGATCTAAACTAAAATATTCCGTTACCACAGAGGATGAGGATGTAGACTCTGCTTTCCAGCCATTTTAGCTCTCTTTTTCAGTTTTCACATTGATATCTAAACATTTTTTTTTTCTTTTTCAATCACTCTATTAGTAACTCGACCCTCGATAAAAGGGGCTAGAAACACTTACACACTCTTACACTCTCGCTCTCTCTCTCTCTGCATCGGAGCGCGTGTCGTTTGCACAAACAAAGGGTATCCGTGCAAGAAGAACACAAGAAAAACAGGGAGGGTCAAAGAAAGGTGTGAAAGCTGTCGTCTCTTACGGCTTCGCTTGTGCCAAAATCTCGGCTGCTTGTTCTTATCACTTCGATGTCTTCGTTTTTCGTCTCGCATTGAGCTTTGATCTGTGGGTGATTCGCGATTTGAGCTGATCTGACCGGAGAATTCGGTGGATTTTAAGCTTGAGCGGTACTATTGTGTTTCCTCTTGTCGAGTGTGCTTACGATTGAGTATTGCGAGGTTTTTCTTTAATCTGGTAGTAGAATTTGGTTCGATTTCCAGTCCAATTAGTAGTTCTGTGAGTTGGGTTTTGATTTTGAGCTATTTAAGTTCTCGAGTTTGTCAAAAAAAAATTGCGTAGTTGGAAGCTTTAATGCATTAAGCTATCTGATAGTAGAATTCAGTTCGATCTAATGTAGAATTGTGATAGATTTTCTGATATTAGTGTTCAATTGAAGTCTCATTGCAGTCACTGTTTTGAATTTATATTTCTTTAAGTTTTTCTATGTAGCTCATATTGTTATTACATTTGCTGCAGTGATATAAAAATTTGATGTTGAATTATTTTTACACAACTTACGGATCAGGGTTTTCCTTAGCTGATTTATCCTTGTAAAATTTGAGGTATATTGTAACTCGGCCCACGATTTGACTAGACCTAATTTCTCTTTCTAACTGTACTCATTTGATGTTTCAATTTTAGTAAGATAAAATGCCTGACGAAGACAGTTCCATGTTGCCACAAAGTTTCACTGATTTGGAAATTATGCGTATGATGTTTGGAGAAGAGTTTCTTTTTGCTGCAACAAGTGATGGGTTTGATGGGTCGAAAGAAGAGTCGGACATATTTAAAGAAGTATTTGGAAATGAAGTCAGAACCAACTCCTATTCTGGAAACGGTTTTGAAATTGTCTCAAGCATGCCTTTGTGTTCACAAGAGTTAAATGCAGTGGATAATAATATTTTGAGAAACCAGAATGAAGAACCAAGTGAGTCCCATTTGCAAAACGAGATATCTGAACCAAACCCATCAGAGGAAGACCTGTTAGGGTTTCAGCCTGAGGATCCAGTCAAGCCCAATTTGTCAGAAACTGGTCAAGGAATAGATAAAAGCATTGCCTATGATAGTTATTCAGATGCCCAAAATGAGAAGTTGAGTGGAAATAATAGCATGCTGGAGCTCAATACGGTTATGCACCCGTTAGCACCAGATCCAAATATGGGTCCATCTGAGGTTGACCTATATGCAACGATGGTGGGTAATTTGGGTGCTCCAAATGGGGATTTCATAGACACGGACCCACTAGAGTTTGATCAAGCCATGAATTTGCATAGTCACTCAACGGAAGATCAAGTATATGGTATGAAATGTTTCAATACCCTTGTCATTTGCTCATACTCAGTTTTGCATGTAAATGGCGTTTCATGCAAGTAAACTAGCTTGTCGTTTTTATGCAACAGTAATTGCACAGACTTGTTGCATGCAAGCTTTGGTAGTTCTATATATGGATGCTACATTGTAGCCACTTCATGTCAAATTTTTATTTTGTTATATTTTTTTGTCGTTAACTTAAAAATTGTAATCTCAGGAAATATGGATGAAGAAAACGAGAGATCTACTGGGTCGGGACAGTTGGACTATGATTTGGATATGGATAATGAGGTGCAGGAACCGGGATGTGGTAAGATTGAACTTACATATAACTCTCAGTTATACCTTTATCTATCTTTAGATCTTAATGCTACTTTTTAAATATTGTTATTATATTGACGAAATGTAAATGTCACATCAGCCTTTTCAGGTGGGTCTGGTGAAAACCCAGCAACAGGACGTGAACCCAAGTCCTTGAGCAAAGACCTGTCAGACCAGCTGCGGGCTCATGCGAACCGGTTGCTTACTGAAGCGGGTTGGCAAATTGACCCGCGAAAGAGAAGTGACCGTGCCAAGCTCGCAGCCTATTATAAGTATCCTCCAAGTGAGCTCATTTTCACAACCTTCTCCAAAGCATGGCGCACTTGTGGTGAGATATTACAATCTTACTTAGGTGGGACCCACTTGCCTGTGCCACAAGGACAAGAGAGCCCCAAGGAGTGGTCCGATGTTAGTACATTTTGGGTAGACCTGGCAGAGACATTTTCTAGGCTTGAGCAGAGGCCATGGGGCCCAGTGGTTGGGTTATCCCTGTTTGACAGGTGGCGGGCCCTCGACCCGTTTATAGCAGTAGTGTGTATCGACAAAAAAGTGCATGTGTTGAGGAACCGGGGAACACTTCGGGTGGTGGGTTGTGAAACCGTGGTTATTAGTGAAGGGAGGAGAAAGAAGGGGATGATAAGAGAGGAGATTGCTGGTTTTACAGATCCATTTGAGGTTTCTACAGGAGATGGTAATAAAAGCAAGGGGAGGAGAGTGAAAAGAAAGAAATGCAGTTGTGGGGACAACAATGGGTCATGCCAAGAGACGAATGATGCTTGCCTGGTTGCATGCAAGTACAGTTACAATGATGTTGACGGGGGTGAGTTAAAGGAGAGCGTACAACATTCAGCTGATGTGGGAAATCTCGGTATGTTTCTCTCCCCCCGCACCCTCTCTCTCTCTCTCTCTCTCCGTCACACTCATTCCTCCTGTATAGTGTGTGCATGCATGGATGCATCCACACATGTGCATGAGATAGAGATGTAACGATGTTTATATTCCGATTCCTGCAAGTACAAGAATGAGATATTTAAAGAAAGAAGGTATAAAATAGTGATACACTGACATGATGAACCAAACTAGAGGAATCCAAAACAAAGACATATAAGAAAAAGAAAATCGGATCTGATTTGGTATATATTGTTGTCCCATTATTACGGTATTACCTAGTTTTATATGTGCATTATATTGGTATATTGCTGACTGTTACTATAACATATTGAACTCATGAGTCATTATGCTTAAATTCGTGATTTTTATGGTAAATGGTGGAAAGCCTAGTAGTGTAATTGGTGCAGATTATAGAGGTTTCAAATTTTTGTTGTGATAAAAATGTCGTAGATTATGAGCTCCAGAGGTCTCCATGGGAAGCAAAACTGGTGAACAACTCAATCAAGAAAGCACGCAAGAGGTCCAAACGCATTTCCGAAATTGATACACCAGGCATAAATGGGGTACATTTCTTTGCTTTGTGGTATTGAGTTGAAAATAGATTGTGATTTAGAAACTATTAGCGAACATTTAAATATAAATTTTCTACAACAGATATTACAGCTTTGAATTCACATAAAACTGTTAATTGGCTTAAAAGGAATTACTTGTTAAGAGAATCGGCACATGCTTTTAAGATTTCATCCATTCATTTTGTGAATTTATTGCAATCTAGTTTTCTTACCATATTAAGCTTCTGGTTTGGCAGGAAACTCCTGATATAAAACCAAAAAAGAAGCCTCGCACTTGTGAAACCAAACCCAAAGCACGGAGATGGTCTAAAATTGAACTGCATGAAAATTACTTTCCTGAAAACCACTTACCTGAAAACATCTTATTTGGAGACCCCTTGGCGGATGACCACTTGCTAGAAAACCACTTGCAGGAGACCTGCTTTGACATGGAGTCAGATCTCACCAAATCTATACCAGATTCACTTGTCATATCAAATAGCAGCTCTAACATCATAGAAACGCCACAAATTGACAGCAATACCTTTACACCCGCAAAATGTCGAAGAGGCCCAAAACCTAAGAAACAGGCAGGCCCAAAACCCAAAAATGGCCGTAAAAGACCTCGTGGGTTTCACATTTATGATGATGACCTCCTAATTACTGCCATAATAAAAAATAAAGATTTTAACTCTAGCGGGAAATTCACGTCTGGGAAGTCATCCCAACAAACCAATAAAAGGAAATATAAAATGCAGAGGTTGAGGAAAACCCCTAAGAGAAAATTCCAGTTAGCCCTGAGAAATAAAGGCGGTAATAAGAGTAAAAAGAATAACAGTGGCTTTGACTCGAGACGGTTAATTCTTGCACGAAAAACCGTGCTGTCGTGGCTTATTGCGACCGGTGGAATATCATTGAATGAGGTGGTACAATACCGAAATGTGAAGAGTAGCGATGTTTTTAAAGAAGGATGGGTCACCCTCGATGGGATATTGTGTAATTGTTGTGCTAGGGTTATGTCCCTGTCAGAGTTTAAGGCTCATGCAGGGCCCAGATGTCAGAGGTCAGGGAACCTCTTTCTCCAGTCGGGTAAGTCATTTACGTTGTGCCAACTGGAGGCATGGTCAGCTGAATATCGGCTGAGGAAGGGAGCTGATCGGGCTAGCGGGTCGGGTTCTGGATCTGATAAAGAGGATCAGAATGATGACACTTGTGCGCTCTGTGGGGATGGTGGCGAATTATTGTGCTGTGACAGGTGTCCCTCTACGTACCACCCAACTTGCTTGCCTTCTCAGGTAATACCAATATACATACTTATTGTACAATTGCCAGTATCAAATGGGTATCTGCATCATTAGGTATTGAGCTGTGTAAACTGAAATGTGAGTGTAAAGGAGTCTTGTGGTCTTGTCCCAATACACCATGCCATATCAGGCTTGAAGAGTACTAATATGATGGCTTGTGCTGGTGCAAACTGACTGTTTTATAAGTACAGGGTACATGAAATGGTTTCACCTGATATGTTTACCTTATTATGTATGGAATCCATGCTTGTACAATCCAAATGTAAGGACCAAATATGTCAGGCCCAAGCCAATATGTGCCTAGCTTTACCAACAAAAATGCGGAAGGGACCCCATGTGAGTGATAGATAAAGCTCTGTAGATTGTATTCGGATTAGATTTTTGTATAATCCAAATGCGACCCATTACAATTTTTACAATATCGACATGAGGATCCATAATTCCATATTCATTTAGAATTTGAGGATCCAAATGAAGATCCGCATCCATTACTATAGCGGATTTTTTATCAGTTTGGATCATATAGGATATTTTAGTTAAAATGTTGGAAGTTATAATATGCATGCATAACATGAGTGAATATAATTATTTTATGTTATATATGTACATATTAAAAAGAATGATAATTAAATTATTTTATATGGCTAATTATGATTTATTATTTTTTAATATGAGGGTTCAAATGCACCATCATTTTGTGCTCCAATATGCTCTATATCCTTTATCTCCATTTTCAAAGTCCGAACAGTCGATCCGAACTGTTCAACATGATCTTCATAATAAAATATTCTTGGAGACCAAATTTTATATTTCGTAGAATTTTTTTTACTATTTTTTTACATAGGTACAATATCACTTTATCGGATGGTCCAGAATTTCCTTAAAACAGTGGTTTTGTACCTAATGTAAAAAAATAGTAAAAAAATTCTAAATAATATAAAATTTGGTCTCCAAGCATATTTTATTATGAACATCATGTTGAGCGGTTCAGATCGGCTGTTCGGAGTTGGAAAACGGAGATAAAGGATGTGGAGAATATAGGAGCACAAAAAAGATGGTGCATTTGAACCCTCCTCTTTTAATATATGAAATATAATTATTTTAATGAAACTAATTTATATGACTAGTTATGATTTAATATTTTTTGATGTACGTGATATATATAGCTTTGAAACAATTGAAATTATATTTAGATATTAGAATAACATTAGTTATTAAATCTTTAATGGATTTCAAATTTGGTTTGTACAAGATCCAAAATGTGAATCCAATAAGGTGGAACCTTTTTCACGATCCATATGCGGATCCAATAAGTTGTCGGATACATTTTTTTAGATCCATTGATGCTAATTCGGATTAGATTATCAAATTATAGATATCCATTGACAGCCTTAACAATAGAGTGATCCGGGCAGGACTATTCAACCTATATACTTGTATGCAATAGCTGTCAGGTTATAAATGGTGGTTTTAAGTAAATTTAGGGTATGAAAAAGGGTAATTATGCAATATTTTTTTGTTATCAATTGTGCTCAGGAGGAGCTTCCAGAAGGTAGCTGGTACTGCTGGCATTGCATTTGTCAGAGCTGTGGGAATGCCATTGGGGGCAAAACTGACATTTCCACTTCTTGTGATCTAAAATGCTTGCAATGTGGAGATTCATGTATGTTTCTAGAACATCATTTCAATTTTGTTTTTATATAGTCTTCTAGAACATTATTTCAATTTTGTTTTTATAGCCTTCATGTTCAATTTATTTGGGTGAGGTCAAATGTTAATATTATTACCAACACTGTTGTATGATTTTGCATTTACTTTGTTTTCTGCAGACCATGATACTTGCATTGGAGGTATAACATGCGACGGAGAGATGGGACCCAATGCATGGTTTTGTGGGATGATCTGTCAAGAGGTAAAGGATTTTTTTCAATAGTTTATTTAATTTTAAAGGCTTTGTTGTTGTTGTAATGTTCCTGTTTCTTCTTTAAATGGCAGAATTACTACATTTTAACTAACATAAATTATTTTTGTAGATATATCAATGGTTGAGATCACACGTTGGGGTTGCAAATTTCTTTGAAAATGGGCTGTCATGGACCCTTCTGAGGTGCAACCACGAAGAGCAAAAGGTGCATTCGGCACAAAGAATAGCTCTGATGGCTGACTGCAACACCAAACTTGCTGTTGCCTTAACCCTAATGGAGGAGTGCTTTGTACCAATGGTTGACCCTAGGACTGGTATTGACATGATACCACATGTCATGTACAATCGTGGGTATGTCTCTTGTGCTACATATTTGTTTTTTTTTTCCTTTGTGTCGGAATAGTATTGTAGAGTGCCTATTATTCTTGAGGACTTGAGGTTCAAGTTGTTATTGTGACCTTGAAGTATCTTTAAAAATGTAGAAATACTTTAGACTGAAAAATAAAAAATTTCTTGTGCCAACATTTGGTTAATTTACCAAAATGATGTCTGCTTAAGGATCCACTTCCCATTGCTGAACCTGATTATAATACCACATGTTGTCTACAATCACCAATGCCAATTGTGTAGGATATTTTTTTTCCATTTTTCTTTATATAATACAACGGTGGCTATTTTCTTCTTATTATTTATTATTTATTTTCTTATTATTATTTATTATTTATTTTGCCTACCCCAACTTGTTTGGGACTAAAGGCTTGGTTGTTGTTGTATTTATTATTTATTTTCCTATGGTTTAGTTATAGCATTTTATGTTTTTCGAACTCTTATAAGTTTATTTATTGAAGAGTTAATATATTTTATGTTTTAATATTTGTCTACAATCACCAATGCCAATTGTGTAGGATATTTTATGTTTTAATATTTGTCTACAATCACCAATGCCAATTGTGTAGGATATTTTTTCCCCTTTTTTCTTTATATTAATTTGTGTCAGAATAGGATGGTACAGTGGCTATTTTCTTGTTCTTATTATTTATTATTTATTCCCTATGGTTTAGTTATAGAAATTATGTTTTTCGAACTCTTTAATTTTTATTTATTGAAGAATTAGTATATTTTATGTTTTACTCTTTTAAGTTTGGTATATTGAGGTATCCTTTCGTTGGTTCTTTTTATTTTGGCTTTTCATCCTTTGAAATTATGTCTGTATCAGGTCAAATTTTGCAAGATTGGATTATAAGGGATTTTACACTGTTGTGCTTGAAAAGGGTGATGATATTGTGTCTGTGGCATCCCTAAGGTAAGCACTTGCACACTTGCAGTTAGTGTATAGGTGTCCGTGTGTGTGCCAGCTTGTTTCTATTTCCTCAAGTGGGGTGGTGCTTATTTACTATAGAATGTATGCAATGTTAACTAAAAATGTTTCAATTAGTTGAAACTTTAATGTCCCTCTAGGCTTAAAGGTGAGACAATGAAAGAATATTTGATCATCCCTAATTGCTACAAGAATTTTTTATACCCTCTCTACTCTATGCTTATGAATTTTATATCGATCATCTCCCTCTTTTAGTAATATTAAAAATAAAGAGGTTTTCTTGTGAAAGGTGAAACATTAAATAATTTAAAGAAAAAGGAAAAATATCAGATTTTCCTATATTGATTTTAAAAATAAGATGAAGATGTAACACTTTTGGTAGTCTTCTTTTTTATGGTTCTATAATTTATTTTTCACCCAAAATGTAGGATTCATGGAAATAGAGTCGCAGAGATGCCATTGGTTGCAACAAATAATGAGTATCGTCGCCAGGGCATGTGCCGACGCCTTGTTGATACCATTGAGAAGGTACTTTTAAAATTACTATTTGTGTTTTTAGGAAACAATTTCATGTGTGCCCCTAAAAAAACTCAAAATATTCTTGATGCCTAAAAATGAGAAGTTTCTTGTATAGCACTCTCCTTTCTCTTCAAAAGCCTACCCATGCCCCTCCTTTTTTCATTGCATGGACAGAAGTGGAGAGAAGGGAAATTTGGGTTCAATTTTAGAAATTTTGGAAGGGGCATAGACAGCATATGTTGTTTTGTGGGGTATATTCTAGATTTCCTATCTTCTGGCATATTATGCATGAGATTTCATATTCCTTGATTTACAGGGGCACACGTGAAACATTTTGGTATTCTTAGTTTCTTTCAAGAACTGGTAGATGTTCTACAATTTAATCCTGTTATTATAATATTTTTTTTCTTATTTGTGGGAAGCAGATGCTGAAATCATTTAGAGTAAAATTGCTGGTTTTAACAGCAATTCCAGATTTGGTGGAGACATGGGTAACAGGTTTTGGGTTCAAACCCATTGAAGAAAATGAGAAGAAGCTTTTAAATAACATCACCCTTATGTTGTTTCCTGGTGCATCAATGCTTACCAAGAGTCTTCTAGATAACGAATCTGAAAAATCAGGTCTTTGTTTTTGCATAATATTGAGTTTCAGGACTTAAGATGATACTTCCATCATAAATTCTGTTCCCAAAATGACCCCTCTGTTAATATATCTTTTCATTTGTTTGTGTTTAAAGTGCATGACAGCATTAGGTTGGGTAAGTTAAGGCCAAGTATGATCAAATTTGTTTGAAAGTCTAAACATAGTTGCACAACTGGAATTCGTATCCTCTGCATTAACTCAAAAGGGTATCTTTTGAGTTAATACATCTGGACCATCCAATCTGCTTTAAGAGTTGTGCCGGCTAGATCTGCACTAATATTAAAGAGCTCATGCGTTAAAATCAAACGGCCAGATTGACTCCGTTTAAAATCAGACTGCCGAGATGTATTAACTCAAAAGATTCTCTTTTGAGTTAATGCAGAGGATACGTGTTCGCACAACTGAGGGCTTAATCAAATAGACTTGGGTTTAAATGTAGAGGGAATCAAGGTTGTATAATTTTAGTTTACTTTTGAGAATTATATTTTCTTAAATTTCTTTAATAATAGTGAGTCTGATATTCTCACAATATTGGGCCGTGCAGGACTACAGAAAGATTTATATGAAAAAGAGCTCGAGACTTCTTTAGAAGAAAACAATTATCACAATTTTGGGGGGGAGTTGAGTGAGAATTCGAACTTCAGATTTTACCCTGGTGTCAACGGAAACACGGATCCGGGCATGGACCCAGATGTAAAACCCATGAACCCAGAGTCAATGGGTCCCATTGACCAGGTGGTGGTGAAACCAGAGAATTCAACTGAAAACAGTTACTCTCTTGTTTGAGGCTGCATCTTTTAAGAGGCAAGAAGTAAAGACAAGGTGTGAAAATTGTGTTCTCTATCAATTTTAACCTGATTCATTACTAAATAAGGAATTTAATCCATGCTAAGGAAAACAACTTGGAGAATTCTTTGGTAGAGGATGGGGATAGAGAGAGTAATACTAATAGTAAATTTACAAAATTGAGGACGGGTTTATGGAGAATTTTTGGAGAATGCAAGCCTAACAAAAAGGAAAAAAAAGGAATTCCTGAGTTGGGATTTGACATGAATTAGTTGCTTAGGAGAAAGAAACTAGGTAGTGATAACTTTTAGTTGGCCCGTACCTGCTCTGACCGGACTCATTCTGACAATTTGTAAAATGAGAAATTAAAGTTGGTATATTAGGCATGGTAGGATTTTTTGTTGCTTCCTTGGGTATACTTTTTTCCTTAATATTGTCTCTTGTCTCTGACAATTTGTAAAATGAGAAATTAATATTGGTATAGTAGGCATGGTAGGATTTTAATTTCTATTCTTTTGGTCTATTTTTTCTCCCTAAATAGTCTCGTATCTGATTTATTATATTTTCAAGTAACATGTCAGAAACATTCTTTTATCAATATTTTTTTTGGTTTATTTTATTTTTTGCTGCCATTTGGCAAAAGAGGAGTAATAAAAGCATAAAGGTTAGAATAATTATATACAACCTCCTATTCCCATCCCCCTTCATCCCCTCACTCTCCAAAAATATATTTTTTGTCTTTTAGCCCATTCCCATCTCTCCTTCATCCTCCCACTCTCTAAAAAAATATTTTTTGTCTTTTAGTGGAGGTGTATTGGGGACAATATTTTTCGCTATGTAATACTTTTGACTTTAAAGATAAATACTAACGTTCATAATGTTAAATATTAATATTTCTAAAGTTAAATGCTGATGTGCGGGACACGGGGACAATACCAAATTAGTTTGTTATTTTTGCGGGGACAGATTTATGTCGTTGTTGGACGCGGACGGTTAAATACTCCAATGAATAGAGTTAAATACTTGATCGATGCACTATTAATACACTAAAGATTGAAGTTAAATACTGCAGGAAATTTTTGTGAGGACAAATATGTTAAATACTCCAATGAATAGAGTTAAATACTTGTTCGATGCACTATTAATACACTAAAGATTGAAGTTAAATACTAAGATATATGATGCTAAATAGAATCCATGCAACTTATTTATAATTTTAGAGATTAATACTTTTTAACTTTAAAAATAAATACTAACATTCATAATGTTAAATACTAACATTCCTAAAGTTAATTATATAGAACCACATTTCCATCCCCCTTCATCCCCCCCACCCTCCAAAAAGTTTTTTTTGTCTTTTAGTGGTTCCCATCCCCTCACTCTCCAAAAAAGGTGTTTTTTGTCTTTTAGTGCGAGGTGTGGGGGACAACATTTTTCGCTGTTGGACATCAATGATTAATACTACAATGAACAAAGTTAAATACTAGATCGATGAACGGTTAAATACAATGAACAAAGTTAAATACTGCAGAAAAAATTTTTGGGGACAAACATGTTAAATACTCCAATGAATAGAGTTAAATACTTGAATAGAGTTAAATACTCCAATGAATAGAGTTAAATACTTGTTCGATGCACTGTAAATACATTACATATAGATGTTAAATACTACACGCTCCCAGATTTTTTGCCTTGTAGTGCGGACTTTTTTGTCTTTTAGTGCGGGGATAGAGGGGGGATGGAGGTGCGGGGACAATTATCTGGGTCCTAAAGGTTAATGAGGTTAAGTTTGTGAAATTATAATTAATGCGCTAATTCTGCCGCATGATTTTGTTAGCTAAAAAGAGCAGCGATATGATGTCATAAAATGGTTGATTACTCGAGAAATTAAATAACTAAAAGGAGTAGAACTTGGAGCTTTTTTTGTGAACTCAAATCTAAAATTTATTGGATTGATTTCAAATAACAAATCCAGACTCCAAACTGTTGAACCTCTTGTATCTAATGAGTGATGTATTTACGTGCAAATATTTTAAACTTTTGAATTAATTTAGTATTAAGTCAAGTGGTCAAAAGTAGAAGGTTTATAAATTAATTTTAATGCATTTATTTTTTGAACAATTTTTTATCACTTAGATTTTATACATAATTATTTCAAATTTTAAAATTTTTGCATGTAGACGCATCATTCGTAAGATGTAAGGATTTTAACAGTTTTGATTCGTTATTTGAAATCAATCCGATAAATTTAAAATTAAGTTCACAAAAAAGCTTGGTGAACTTAAGAGTACCCTAGTTTTACTCAACTAAAAGAGCAGCGTTATGCATTGCTACCAATAATGAGAAATTAGCATAGCAAAATGCATCATGTCGAGTTAAAAACTTTAAATAAATACATTTCTGAGCATAGAATGAAGCAAGTAAAAAATAAACAAAAATCAGAATGAGCAAAATAGAGAAAGCAAAATCAAAATTACTAATATATAGAAAAAAAAATACAGCTTACAAATTAGGAAATAGAGCATATTTTTCAAATTATTTAGGGTCCAAATAATCAACTGCAATTTGTAAGGTATAGGATGCGTCAATAAAATCCAATAAAAGAAATTAAAAGTATTTGAAAATCACATAAATAATTTCTCCATATTTTGATTCATTTTGATTCTTCTTTACAAAAGGAAAAAAAAATAGCAGCTCTCTTTTGCAATTAGAAGTAACTTTCTAATTATAGCAGGTTCGAATTAGAAGTAAAAAAATAGGAAGGTTTTAAGAAGGGTAAAACTGGTACATAGTACATTTATACTCAACCTCTCAGTTCTCAAAATAGCAGCTCTCTTTTTGAAAATTCCTCAAAATCTTTCTCATTCTTGATTATATTTTTATTTACCATGAAAAAAATATTCGGTAAACGCTCCGTTTATAAACTTACCATCATTTATGGAGCAGTATCCTCTCAATTGATTTATTTACGGATACGTCCCTTCTCACGTTACATCCGCTAGATCTCCATCTGACGGCTCTCAAACATTCAAGATAAGATAAATAGACTGCAGATAGATCTCCATCGTGTCGAAATAAGCGCATCCTCTGCGGAGCTGTGCGGTTCTTTTAATCTGGGCTGTTCGTTTTGATCGGACGGTCCAGATTTAATCTCCAGCCGGTGAGGGCTCGAGATGATGGAGAGGCATATTAATTTTGCTTTGAGATTCGTGCTATAATCTTATTTGATCCGTCCGATTAAAACGAACGGTCCAGATTAAAAGAACCACACAGCTCCGCAGGTAAAACTCCGCAGAGGATGCGATTCCGACAATAATTTGCATCCCCTTAGAAAGATCTCCAATTTCGCGTGCCCATTTTTACAGCGCGATTTTCTGTGCGTACAGCGCTACAGAGACATTTTGTGTTCCCTCTCCCCTCCTCTCAAACGCTGTACGCACGGAAAATGACGCTGTAAAAATGGATTCACCCAATTTCGGCCCGTACAAAATCTGAACCGTTCGGAACGAATCTTAAAGCGACCTATTTTATATCTCCAATAGGCACCGAAAATATTTGCATCTCAGAAGTTGTGCTGGACCCGTGTCGAAATCGGACAATTTCAATCCATCTCCAAGGAGGAGAAAAGAACGCAAACCCTAGGCGGCCTGAATCCTAACTTCTTGTCCGGTGATTTCTTAAGGTAATTTCGCCTCCTCTGTCGCTTCTTCTCCCGAGTCCCGATTCACTTATATCACAATTTTTCTGATTCGCATCTTTGTGATCTCCATCTCGCTCTTTCAATTCATACAATAAATACCCGATACCATAACGTTTATCCCTTTTGGGTTGCAGTTTAAAGCATTAAATTAATCCATGGGTGAGACGGGCAAGAGGTTTCGCCGGCGCCGGGACCACGACGATCGCTCTGACAACAGAGGCAATTTCAAAAGGCGTCATACGGAGAGCAATCTAGAAGCTTCTGGAAGCGATGGTAATAAACCGGTGGTATTCCGGATCATCTGCCCGGATACTGTAATTGGAAGCGTGATTGGGAAAGGGGGGAAGGTAATCAACACAATCAGGCATGAGACCCGTGCAAAGGTGAAAGTCATGGATCCATATCTCGGATCTGACAAGCGGGTCGTAACCATATCTTCCCCTGGATTAGACAGGGATTTGACAGATGTGGATGAATTTAGTGCGGGTCTGGAATTGCTATGCCCGGCACAACAAGCACTTATTAAAGTTCATGAGGCAATTGTAGATGCCCTTGCGAATGCAAGGGAGAATGAAAAGAGGAATACCGGCAAGGAGGAGGTGTGGTTGTTGGTGCCAGCTAGTCAGGCTGCAGGTGTGATTGGCAAGGGGGGTTCCACAATCAAGCGGGTCAGGTCTAGTGCTCGGGCTGCCATAAAAGTTAGCCCTAAGGACCCATCTGACGCGACACATTCTTGTGCCTTGGAGTTTGACAATTTTCTTCATGTAATACTCTCTCTTTGATTTAAAATTTCCAGATGTTTCTATGTAGAAAGCATCACTAATTCACCCTTTAAGTTGCACGTTAAATAAGTTAGTAGGGTTAAACTACCAACAGTTAAGGATCTCAGAGAAACAGGGCAAAGAAAAAGATGTGATCAGATGGAAGCAAAAATAAATGAATTTGGTTTAGAGGATAAAATCACTGTTAGAGGAACAAAATTTTAGGTCTAAGGGGGTTGTCCGAATTGTTGAATACATCCAAACTCTGGTAAAATACCAATAATCTTTTATGTAGATTTTGTAAATGCGGATAATATTTAAATTGGTTTGGTAAAATCCCTTGTAAGCTTTTTTCTGTTAGCTTTCTCAGACTGATTTTTGCTTGAATTGATTAAACCAGATATCAGGCGAACCGGAGTCTGTCAAGAGAGCATTGTTTATAATCTCTTTTGTCATGTGCAAGTTTGTGCCGAAAGAGGAGATTCCTCTAGAAGCTTCCGTACCCCAGGACCTCGCACCAAGCATCATTATCCCCTCTGACATGCCGGTGTACCCCTCAGGCGGGTTTTTCCAGCCTACTGACCCGGCAAGATCCGGTTTGACATCACATGTGGCCGAACTCCCTCAATTCTCTGACATGACAAGCAGCCTGTATGCTCCTCCTGTGCCTGTCGCCACAATACCTCCCGCTCGGTCAGAGGAGTTGGTGGTACGGGTTCTCTGTCCCCGTAATAAGATCGGACGGGTTATTGGCAAGGGAGGTAGTACTGTTAAAACTATCAGGCAAACTACTGGGGCCCGCATAGATGTTGATGATAATTATAAAGAAGTGGATGCTTCATTGATCACTGTCATATCTACCGAGGTTAGTTTTATATTTATATAGATTTGTTTTGATAAAAGTGAACAAAGCCCGCTGATTTCATATTGAAATCACAGTCTGTTACATGGGGCTGTACCAAACAGCTGGTACCTACAAAATAGAAATAGTAACTACAAGAAATAAACCCAAGTATCACAGCATCAGGTTAAGGCCATAACAACATGCCATCAGTTATATCTTTATATACTATATTAAGGGGTGCCTTAGATTAAACCTGGTTTCTAAATCAGTGGAAATTTATTTTATCCATTTGTTTAACATCCAGGGAATGAATGATATGAAGTCATCAGGGGTCGAAGCTGTACTGTCGCTTCAAGAAAAGATAAGTGACGAAGACAAGGAGAATGCTGTGATGCAAATCCTGGTGCCTAAAAAAATAATTGGGTGCCTTATCGGTAAAGGCGGTAACATCATTAATGACATGCGCCGAAAAACTAATGCCGATATACACATCACCAAGGATGACCCCAAAAGAGCTAACTCTCCTGATGAGCTTGTTCAGGTACATCTCTTGCTTGGTTTTTTGCTGTTAAATTGTTAAATTCTTTCTATACTTGAGACACATCTATCTCATTGTTATCCCCTCGCTACTGTTAAAAAGTAGAAAAAAAAAACAAAGATTATGAAGGGTGATATTGATATTCATAGGAATCAGTTTTCTAGAAGTAGAGTTTTAACTTTTAAGTCAACTAGTTAGTGGTCGATGTGTTTCTGTGGGCTCATAAATCATATTAGAATCTAATACATATTGTAGCAATGAACTTTTACACTAATTAAACCAAACTGCAATTATATCTGTTTTCATATCCCATTGAGATCATTGGAGCCATATTTAATAGGACATAAGAAAATTGTGAAACAATTTTTTGCAGTAGCTCATTGTTAATCAATTTCACCTTTTGTAATACTACCTTTTTCATAGCTGCAAAACAACTTTCATCTCAAAGATTCCGTATTATCCTTATGAAGTGGCACCTTTTACCAGATACATGTTTACATATGTTTCTTCAAGAATATAATTTCAGCTGATAGCTAGAACAATTATTTAAGATTGGAAGAAACCATAAACATGACTTTATACCATGCAAATAGAAAGTTTGAATTGTAACAAACTGGCCAGATAGTTGCAAGAACCAAGAATGACTTTTCCAGATTTAATAGCACTTGGGTGGTATATTAATATGGATTACTTTTCTTTATAGTGAGAATGTGTGGCATGCAAAACAGTTAAATGATGACATACTAGGAGTAATTAATTTACTTTTGGAAATATGCATTCAATAGTCTCGAAGGATAATGTTGTTGGTTTTATTTCGAATATATTTTTCAGGTATCAGGAGAAGTTGCTAGTGTTAGAGATGCCCTAGTCCACATTGTACTGAGGCTCAGAGAAGACGCACTGAGGGATAGGGATGAAACAGTAAATTCCTCAAGGGACACCATGAGCAGTAAACCTGCTCTGCCTTCAGTAGACATGCCGTATTCCAGCAGTGGGCTCCCTCCTCTCTCTTCGGGATTGCCAAGTGCACAGCCTCATCTCAGCTATGACCGTAGAGCACCTTTTGATGTTGATCGGAATCTTGGCATCTATCCCAGTACTGGCCTGTACGGGTACAACTCTATGCCGGTAAGAGCCCTTTCATGTACAAATTGTTTCATAGATCAAATTGGTTGGTTGTGTTGATTTGGGAGCTTCTTTTAGGTTGTGGTCATTCTGGGTTACAATTATTAAGGTTTGGGTTCTTCAGTGGGGCCATTTTCTGAGAAAACATATTTGTGGTTTTGTTTCTTTTTTGTTAGATCAGGTTGGGTCAGTTCTGAGGAGGTTGATTTTTACCAGTCAGGTTTTTGTCTTGATCATGTTCTGGGTATCTCAGATTTGTAACAGAACATTTTGTTGGGTTTGGGTAAATCTTGCTTACTGTTTAGCTGATCCATGGCTAATTTGGGTTCAGTTAGCGTTGTGTTCATAATTTTCACTTTTTCAAAAGAGCTTCCGTGAAATTAGGTACTGCTGTGTTTGCTGTTTTCCATTTTGGGCAGGTCTGATTTAGATTTTAGTGGGTATTTCTGATTTTCCGTCTTCCATACTTTGTAATCTCTATCTCCTCCCCCTTTTTCTCTTTGATGGTAGTATTTTCTGGGTATTTACTTTTTTGTCTTGACATCTCTGTTGTTGCATTTTGTTTCAGGTTGATGATTCCCGTTATGGGGCGATTCCTTCTTATTCATCAAAGTCATTTGTTGGGTATTCTCCATATCTTTTAATAATAAATTTTGCTTGTAAAATAATAGCAGCATTACACGTATGTGCTTTTTAAACTATACCTCATAAGTTATGTGCTCATCCGTAGGGCCCTGCCTTATGTTGAGATGGTGATCCCCGGAAATGCGATGCCTAAAGTTATGGGGAAAGGTGGTGCAAATCTGGACAACATTAGAAGGGTCAGTTGCAGTTGGCATTAATCCTTTTGATTTTTTTTTTTTTGTACTTTGTTGGATTTATTTGTCATTGCATTATGTTTCTTTTAAATTTATCTTTTCATCTCTTTTCCTTTTATGGTAGATTTCTGGAGCACGCATAGAGATCGCAGACTCAAAGTCATCGCACTATGAATGCATAGCTCAGATATCAGGCACGCCTCAGCAGCAGCAGTCGGCCGAGGATTTGATCAAGGCCTTCATTCTCTCTACTTAGTTAAAAGGTCTCAGTTTAAATGCTCTACCCTCAAGTTGGTTTCTCTCCTCTCTTACAGTACCGTACCATAACATAGCATCTCCTCTCCTCTTCTATCTACTTCCTTTGTAGTGTTCTCCTGGCGATATCTCAAAATGTTAATTATTACGGTGTTTATCTATTCCTGGAGAAGCCCTGTCTGTGCTAATTTGGTGTTAGGTCTTGGCTACTCTTGCTCTCCTATCTGTAATTTTATTTTATTTTATCTGACTCCTTTCTTATCAGCGTATGTTCCCATCAGCTATTTAATGAGATTCTATCTATCCATGTAACAAGTGCTGTGTTGTCATTCTCATAACTGTTCTATTTATGAAATAACGGCTATCAAGTAAGATCTTGATTTTCCAGTCTCTCTCTCTCTCTCTCTCTCATATGTTTTAAAAACTGTCAAGGTAAGTTTTGGTCTACAACTTGGTTTCTCCTCTACTGGATGCTTGTGATTGTTCAATCTGCCGAGATTCTATACCAACCTGTGTTTCTATTTATTTTTTTTTGGGAAATTCTACATGTTCTCTTTCCTGAGAATCAAAACTGATGGTCTTTTCAGAATTGGTGTTATTACACTAAATTTCTGTTATTTCACCTTCTCTTGCTGACCTCCTCGTAATGTAATTGATACTTTGTAGTCTGTATTTTTGTTTTGATACTCTGAAATATATGCTATTTGGGGGTTAACAAAAATATTTTCTTTCATAGTAATTTTTATACAAGACCTATTCTATCCAATGTACCATTTTTTCTCCAGTTGATCTTCATTTAGGTGCCAATTCCAGGTTCAAAGCTGTTCTCTCTTGAGCTTGTCGGTACTCTCCAACACATACAAAAAGGGTTTTGTTCTTGAATTAGATTTACCAGGCAAGTTTGATTTTGGTACAGTTGCATGCCAGCATGGAACTGAAATTGTTCTGGCATGCAACTGAAATTGTTCCATTTTGGTCATTTCTTCAGTCCTTCAATGCACCCATGCTCATACACATAGGTGGTGTTTGGTTGAGACCTAAACCATGGAATAAGGGGTTAAGCCTAAGTTATTCCACCAAACACGAATTAATTAGGTTGGCCTAACTAGGCGTAACTCTGAAACTAAGCCTCTTAATTTGAACCTCTTCAGGTGGCTTTAGAGTTAATCCCCCTACTGTCAGCAACTATCCATTTTTCCCCTCTTCTTTAGTTGATACTATTTCTTAATAGCTTAGACCCAAGTTTTTCCCCTCTCACTCTTCTCTAGTTGATGCTATTTCTTAATAGCTTAGGCCCTCACATAACTTTAGACCTTAACCAAACATAATATCCTAGGCTGACCTAAGTTTGAATGACAACCTCCTCCAAAGCTTTATGCCTCGACCAAATACCACCTATAGGTCATAGGGGGCCTCTTCCATGTAGTACTGTGCTTATTAGGTTCTGTACCGGACAGATCTACTGCCTGTATGAGCTAGTCTAGTAGCCTGTATTACATGTACAGTCAAATTTACTATCACAGAATAGCAAATGTATACAAAGTTAAATTAATTAAATATTCTTCGATGATTCATAATATTAGAACTACAAAAGGAATTTTAAGTGCTCTTCAACTAAGAATACTTTCTCGTATGGGCATTCCTTGCTGCGAATTTAATGCTTGTCAATTGTTCTTTGTTCTTCTTCTTAGTCTTTTTTTTTTAAGTTTGACCTTCAATTTCTTCATTTTGTCGTATAAATAGTGCTTAGTTTGCACAGAAATTTATGTATTTCATCTTTCCATATCGTGGGTGGGATTAGATTAGCTCTCTGTAGATTTTGGACCTGATTTGTTTCCATTACATTATATTAGGTTTTGGATTAGACTCCAGATTAATAGAATAGAGAGTATGCAATGTTCTTTTCTTTTCATGGATAGGTTGGTATATTCTTTTTAACTTGACAATGTTGCAGTTATATTACATGCATTAATACGAAGGGAGTCTCGATACCATGACTACTATTTTGTAAACCTAGATAAATCACCAAATACCTGTCATTGTTTTTGGCATCTTCAATTTTAATATTTTAAAAGTGATAAGTTGAAATACCTTTAATTATCAGACTTTAACATTGTTTTTGCAATAATTGTTGATGCAAAACAAAGCTCATGATATTGTTTCTGTTGCTGGTAATAGTTCCTCATTTATTTGCTTCCTATCTTTTTCCACCCATGATTATCTTGATGTACTTCTATTAGGAGTATATTAGTTGAAGTTTTACAAGTAGATTGGCTACAATTGTGGAGTGTGTTGCTACTTTTGGTTGGATGGTTTTTTTTTTGTTTAGTTGGAATCTGTTAATTGGTAGGACATGCTACTACAGTTTGTTCGGCTGATTTAGGAACTTTGTACAAATAGAATGAAGAACCATTACATAGCTTTAGGCTGTTTATTGTCCAACATTATATTGATATATTAACTTATGCAAATAAGATGGCATTGCTATTTGTTAAAGTTTTTCTGCATGATGTTTTAGGAACGTAAATGATGGGCTCCGTACTTTTAGAGCTAATGACGCTATTAACATGTACATGGTACGTTTATTCATTTGTATTTGTAAAACACGAAGCTCAATTGCGGGAAAAATCTTGAGTACTCCATCTACCTACTGCAATAAATGGAACGAGGTAATCTCAAATAATGGGATCCGAATCTGCTGAAATTCTTGGTCATGAACAGTGTTCCTGAAATTCTTGAAATTCATAATCCAGCCATTGAATTGTTTTGAGATGCGTGCACAGAAAAATTAGCTACTTTGAGATGCGTGCACAGAAAAATTTGGACGGCTGGATTGTGAATTTCAGGAATTTCAGGGTTACTGTTCATGCATTTTGAATTTCAGCGGATCTGAATTCCAAATAATGTAATTTGTGACTTAAATCGGATGAAAACAAACGGTTCTCAGGCCTTTTCACCCTCTGGATCCTTTCATCAGATATCTACCAGTTACGCTATCTTTATAAAGGCTTTTGTTTAACAATATTTGATACGTCATGCATGCTTCAATGGAAAAAAAAATAATAAACTATGCATAATATTCTTTCGAAGTTCTAAGAACTTGTTTACATCCGTCTTTTGAAGCTATGATGGTGATAAGCATATTATATATCAACATGTCCTACGAATTTATATCTTCGTTATAAGTATAAATAGTTTAAATTCAATATGATCTTAAAAAATCACTTGTATTCGAAGACCACCTTGTCCATTATTTTCGGAACTTTTTTACTATTCCTAAATCACTATTCCGAACCACAGAAAGTTGTGATTTTTAATCTATATAAAAAAATAGTTAAAAAATTCTAATAATCTTAAAATTTGATCACAAGTACAAACATATGGAGATCTGTTCAGCAGCACAGATTGAGATTGACAAGTTAAGACTTTGAAAAGAGATAAATTCATAGTACGGATTATTTAGTACCATAGCCCCAGTCTCGTCATTTTGTCGACTATGTAACCAAATGCACTTTGTTCAATGTCAAAAAAGAAAAATAGTGGAAGCATGAAAACTAAAGGCAATTTTAGCCCTCATTAGAGAAAGGACAGGTATGCCCCTACTCAATCCGAACCATAAGTAAATTTATAGAACCTTATTATCTAAAAACATCAAAACTACTGCTTACTACATAAAATTTTATCAGATGCTGCATCCTGCTGCCTTCATATTTACTCCTCCCATCAAAAGCACCATATTATAACATGAGAACTCAGAAAAGTTCTAACTATTTGCCTCTATACATATAACAACCCCCGCAACCCCCACCCCCCTCTATTGAAAGATGCCCTTCTCCGTCTCTCTGTTATATTTTTCTGACATCATCAAGCCGGTCAATCAAATCCAAGGCTTTAAATCTATCCAACTCAAAATTAATAACCGGCACTGCAAAACTCTCTCTATTGGTGCCACTAGTCGGAGATTGATTACTGCTCCTACTCAACCTGTCGTCTCTATAAAGCCGAGAAGACCTCCCCTTACCAAACTCCTGACTCTTACTAATTCCCGGTATGAACTTTCTATACTTGACCCCTCTCAACATATCTTGGTCTTCTTCGGTGAGTACCGAATTTGAACTGTTACTCTCCCTTCTGGTAACTGCAATTGTTTTCTGGCTGGGGGATCGCATGGGGGATTTGATTGGGGAACGGGACCCACCGTTGGCCTGCTTGGAGAGGCTTATTAAATGGTGAAGATACACAACTAGATCGAGAATATGATTTTCGGTTTTTTCTTTGTCAGCGTGGTATAGAGTCTCTATACGGGTCAGATTGGTTTGACTCGTTGCTCTTTGGCCCATCTCGGTCCTACAAATAATTAAAAAAAATTCATTAAACAAAGAATAGATCACTTCGCTTCTTTTTGGAAAATTTATCAGCTTTTCGATTGAATTCAGTATCACATAAAGATTTTTTGAAGCTTTCATGCATCTTTTAATATATCAGCTAGAAAGTACTTACCCTGTATTTGCCCACTCCCCTACCCAACCGAAGCCATGGTGTGCCCTAAAACAATCCAGAAATAAATTTGATATCAGATATCACGAGAATATGAAAATCAAGAATAATGAAATTCATATCTAAAATCTTTTATATTGTACCTGGTGGTGTTATTGGCAATTGGAACAAGCCATCTCAATGTTTTCTCCATTTCAGATTTTATTTGTGTCACCGTTAACTGGATAATAGTTATTATAAGAATTCACCTTTGAGAAACATCATCCATTTTAACAAACTCATATGAAGAAAAGAAGTCCTAAGGAAAATGTTACCTCTTCTTTCATTTCAAATGTCTGCAACCGAGAACGTAATGCTGTTTTGATACCAGGTGGCAGTCCCTGGTAAAGCGCATCTCTTGTACTTGGAGGTACAGAACTCGACCTAGAAACCTTGAAAAAATATTGAAGCAAAAATTTCAGTGTGCATAATTTGAGTTGAGTTACCAATGTGACATTTATACAGAAATTGAACTTACAAGAGTGTCAATTTGACATATAATATTTGCATAGTGCAGAGCAAGTCCAGCAGGACCGAGTCTTGTTCTCCGGTTTGTACTAACAGTGTATACTTCAGCTGGATCAAGCGCATCTACAATAAATTGCTATTAGCATTAATTTTGTGCGTGTTTGCAATTAATAAGGTATACAACATAAAGCAAAAGTACGATATTGTAAGGGTATAAGCATAATTCAAATATTTGACTATTTGAGTTGTATGAGGTTTTAGAAAATAAAAAAAAAAATAGTCTACAATAAATAACTATTAGCATTAGTTCCATGTGTGTTTGCAAATAATAGGGTATACAACATAAAGCAAAAGTATGATATTGTAAGGGTATAAGCATAATTCAAAGATTTTACTATTTGAGTTGTATGAGGTTTTAGAAAAAAAAAAAATACCAGCACTGCCAAAGGCATCATGTATTTCCAAGTGAAGAAAGTGTACTACCTCTACAAACTTCTCCATTACCTACAAATTTAGATTTTGTTAAATATAAAAACATTAGTTACTGAACTATACCATAAACATACCATCAACTGTTCGCCGGGGGGGGGGGGGAGGTGGGGGTGGTTGGTTCGTTCAATGGCAATATCAGTACAGGGGGATTGTTAAAAGTAAATACCAACCTCTTCTAAGTTTTTTGACCAAAGAGATCTTTTCTTGAGGCCTTTTACATGCTTCTTTTGACTTTTCAGCTCTTGTTTTAGAATCTGAAGGCTGTCACCTACACATAGTTCAATAGGAACACAGTATAAATTTAAGCATAACTTGTGCAATGTGTTTTACAAGTTTCCAATAAAAAAATGTACATATGTTGTAGTTGTACCTCTAGGAGCCGGAGTGGAATTTTCCTCATCTTGGTTTTTTCTTCGGTAGTCTTGGTCAAACCTATCTAGGGCGTGTAACTCATGATACAGCTCCTGAAAGTTATGCCCATGTAAGCAACAAATTTTGATTATTTTTTATAATAATATTGATTATCTTTATCATCTGTATCATTATAATAATAGTCATAAAATTAATCAAAAACTTTTTTAAAAAGATTTTAAGATGAAACCAATGTTGAACCTTGGTAATAAAAAATGTTAAACATTCAGCTAATCTCATCAGATTATTCCCCCATTATTTTTTAGTTTTGTTTGGAAAAAATAAAATAAAAGATACCGTGGAACGTCAATAATTCACTAAGAACACTTTTAAAAGATTACGTGGTACAATTGAATCCAATTGGATACTATGATGAAGCACAAATTTCAGTCAATGAGATACTAACAGCTGTACACAGAACCGAAGCCATTAGTTCATGCATGACTGTTTTAGCCTCTTCTTTCAGATGGTTTTGTGGAGTCACGTCTGATGCCAACCTAAAATTAATTTGGAAAATAAAATTTTAATCATTCAAAATTCTTTGATAACCAAAATTGACAAATTGCCTATAACATTGATTGTCGAATATTACTGAATATTACAAACTTGTGACAAGATCAGGGGATTACTTTTCAAAATAGCGATCTAAGTTGTGCCATTGAGGATCCTTGCACCGGTTGCCAAATCGTACCACTTCTTTTGAGAATATTTTTAGTTCTTCCCTAATATCAAGAAAAATATAAGATAAATGAATAATTTCCATTTTATATAGAATGTTATATTTCTCTGCACCTTAGTAGTACAAATGGGAGAATATCCTATATATCCCTTTGCAAAACCCAAACTGACCTATAAAGAGCTTATACATTCATTAAATTATAAAAACAAACTGACCTTTTATCAGAAGCAGCAATTCTGAGCAACTCATCAATATCTTTTGAAATCAAATTTTGCACACCTTCTGAGGGTATAACATCTTCTTTCAAATGTCTCACACTCTCTTTTGAAAGTGATTGCATTAAATTGGACCCCTTTACTATGGTATTGGCCACCTCAAATGCTAGAATCGATATCTGATTCCCTTTGGTTGTAGCTCCACTTACGAAACCACTACTTAGGTTTAGGCTTGTCATGCTACTACCAAGTGAATCTAGCACTTCAACTGCTTTGCCTAGACTGACAGTCCCAGCCCGACCCAAAATTGATCCCATTTCCGAGACCTGCTTTTTGTAGCAGGACAGAGTTAATACTGATATCGGTCTACTTGCTTGTTTTGTTAATTGTAAAGTTCTATGCTATTCATACAAAGAAGGACCAGCTGTTACGGATAAGTCTGCTCAAAACTACTATTAGGAGAAATTAATATTAACATAAACTGACTTATTTCACAAAGACTAATCTAGGATTATATAGCTTGTGTGCAAGTTAAAAAGAAAAAGGTGTTCTCGTGCAAATTAAATAGTTACAATGTAAACAAAATTTTAATTACAAGAATATAATAGCAGAATAGTTGATTGATTAGCCAGGAATAAAGAACCACCGGACTTTTATATTTCTAATCCCCACTTAAACATTTTAAAGTAAATGTTTAGAATTAGCCACAAAAATATATTAGTTAACAATAGAGAAAAATATTCATGCAATGGAAAAAAAAATACAACTATTCGATTAATTAAGAATTAAACTTGCCTTGGCAGTTCCTCTTGACCTTGTAGACTTTGATTTTTGCAGAGAGCCCCTCAGTGCCTGAGGCTGAGCAGGGCCACCAGGTAGTATGCTCTCATTGATCGAAGCCATTTCATCTTTCTTCATTGTCAATTCATGATCATGTTGAAATGCCAAATCCTTTTCCGATCTCACCTGAGATTTACTGGGAATTGTTTCTTGGTCTCTTAGGAAATTCAGGTTTAGAGTGGTTTCACTGGGTGACTTATCAACAGGTGACCCTTTCGAACAAAAAGTTCCCATTTTTTTTCTTTGTTCCAGACAACAGCTTAGCACGCCAAATTTCTGTTCTTCTTAATTCGCATTAAATAAATTCCAGTAGTGCTATACGCAGGTTATTGTCCACTGATGTAACATCAATTGATCCCTGAATGAAAGTTTATTATCAGAACTTAAAATTGTTTTTGCAAAAATGAGGTAAAAAGTGAAGTAAAAACCCCAAATTCCCTAAATCAATTTATCTTTTTTTCTTTCTTCCTCTGAAAAATAACAAAAATGTGACCTAATTTCAGAGAAACCCATGCTTCGGAACTGACAAAAGAAAAACTAACAGATGATATGCAAAATTAAGATTTTGAAATATTAAATACGATCAAATAGCTTCCGAACTTCTGATCTCTGTGCAATCAATTGCCACAAATGAATGAATTCAGCTTTTGTATTGCATCAAACTGAGAGGAAACCACAAAGAATAACTTAAAATCAAACTAAACTTCGGATATAATAAGGAAAAGCACCTCGAAAATATGATTTGAGAAAGAAAACGCGAATCGAACCTATGAGGATCAGTAACGAAGGGAAAAAACACACTCGAATTAGTGGATTGAAGCTTGAAAGTATCAAAATTGAGTGACTGTCGGATCGACCTATGAATCAAAGCGATGTCTCGAAATTTCTCAACTGAAAATTAGAGCGAGAGAAAGCGAGATTTTTCTCTGCGATTGCTTTCACTAGAGCAAGGTAGCAGACAGTGGGATTCTTCCATAGACCTGGTCCTTACACCGAGCGAGAGAGCGAGATTTTTCTATTGACAACCAAACAAGACTTTGGAGTACACGCCAGAGTTTAATAAAAAAATATATATTCAACCCTGTCAGATTTTTTTTTAATATTTTTAGATTCCAGTAACAAGCAGTTTTTTAAATAATTAGAATAATTGAAAATAATCATAAATAATTGACCGATTATTCGAAAAAAAATATGTGACAGTTTGGTCACTGCCAATGATTTAATTAGAATGAGACTACAATACTATAAATTAATACTTCAATTTTAAAATTCAAACAAATCAATTTTATCTGTTCAACATAATCTCTATATTTTTTTTTAAAATACTATTTTCTAAATAGATAAAAAAAATACTTGATTTAAAATATCAAGACTATTCAAAAGTGGTGAAAAAAAATTCTAAAAATTGTAAAATTTATTATGCAAGTATACATAAAATATTAATTCATAATACAGACCAAATGTTTAAATAGCGTTTATTGCATCATAGCGGAAGGGCTAAAAAAACGGCGCTATGCCCAAATAGCGCTGATAGCGTCATAGCTTTATGGTCCGAAAATGCTATAGCGGCGCTATAGCGCGCTATTTAGAACCTTGATACAGACTAATCTGTATTGTGCATAATACCATAACCTCACTCTTTCTCAAAATTAATTTCAAAATTAATGATGGATTATGACTGATGCGATGCAACAGGTAATACATGTTATGTCAGGAACAGTGATGATTATGCAAGTCATTTTTGTTGTTAAGACAACTACCTAATTATTTAATGAATTGGTATATATATATGACAAAAGATATGGAGACATATTTGCATAATTGTATAAATCTATAAGAAAGATCGTCATTGCTCTGTAATGTCAGTTAAGACTTAATTAATACCTAATTAGCATAAAATTTGTAATGAGTGAGGCTAGGGGTGTTCATTGGTTTGGATCGGTCCAAACTGAATTAAAATAGGCAAATCAAAATTTTAATTGGTTTTTAAAATTCAAATTGAACCGAACCGAAATAGAATAAGAACCGAACCGAACAAACATAAGTAAATTCGGTTTGTTCGGTTGAAACGAAATAGGATATTAATCATAAAAATTAATATCTTTTTGTTACTTTTTTGAAGTTTTTTAAAGATGGATTCAAAAAAATTGTTTGGTTCAATTTAACTGGTTTTAAACCGAATCAAGCAATATACATTATGTCGTATTTTTTGAATTTTTGTAAATGTTTGGTTCGGACGGAGATGGGTTTAAAAATTTCGACTACTTCGGTCTAACCAGTTTTAGAATTTCTAAATTGAACCGAACTATTAAACCAGTTTTAAAAAATGAACCAAACTGATCCATTTAACTAGAAAACTGAACTCTCTTGATCTGGTTTAGAACCGATTAAACAAGACTCGATGAATATCCCTAAGTGAGGCTATGGTACTATGCATAGCGCGGATTAGTCCATACTACAGATCAATATTTTTGTTTACAAAATCATTTTGATCGATCCAAATTAACATGGTCTCCAGATGTGTACTTGTAAATTAAATTTATATTTTTTTAGATTTTTTATTATTATTATTTTAAATGAGTAGAAAATCTTTTTTTTATTGGTCTATAATTTTTTGATCAGGTGATATTTTACTCATCTGAAAAAATAGCAAAACAGTTCTAAAATATGTAAAATTTTGGTTTACAAGTATATATTCGTTTGAAAATCATGTTGGTTCAGATCGATCGTTAGAACTTTCAGTCCAAAAATTTAAATCCATAGCGCGGATCAATATACGCTATGCATAATACCATAGTCTCACTCATCTGTAATTATAAATTTCGAATCACTGTATTATTAATAAATACGTCGGTCTGTTAAATAATTAGCATGTGTCTCTCAACAGTTAGGTAGATATTATTAATAATATTTATGGTAACATTATAAAAGGATTATCCATGACTTCTATTTCAATCTCTTACTGCACAATATGCAGGTTTTTTTTTTATTATTATATAACGAAGAAGTTCAATTATTTTATTTTAATATTCAGTCAAAATTATTATTTATTTCACATTTGAATTTGTATCTCCCATCTATTTTTAAATAGACTTTATTATTGTTACTTGTATAAAAGTAGAAAGCAATAAGAATGGATCCAGAATTGTATAATGTCTATATTCTTTTTATAACAATCTATTATATAGAGAGGAATATCTATAAGTTCAAAAATGTTTACATTAATTGATTGCTAATTTTTTATATTTAAAAAACTTGGTTGTGCAAACTCTTATTATTATCCTAAATTATGTTTTCAATTTATCAACATGATAGAATTTCACTTTAAGCTAAAATTTATCGATTGGATCAAGATCTAGTTTGGATTTGTAAATACATAATTAAACATAAAATAATAAAATCTTATATCTAACAAAGCATCAATATACAATAAATGCTCATATATTAATGGTGCATATTAATCTCACTATATATGAAATTTAAATAATTTTGAATGCACAATCACTACAATTTCGGATAATAAAATATGCAATTATCTTTAGACGACACTTTCAATGATTATTTTTTTTATTTGAGAAGTTAATAATATTTATAATCTAATTATTGCGAGTCCAACTTAAAATTCAAAGATTCATATTTTTGCAGAGTCTCAAATTATAGCATCTACATCCCTGCAACTCAAATGAGTTTCTAAATATTTGTTAACTACTTTTTAGAAATTAAAGTCTTTAAAGTTTCTAATTCTTACATCTCTGAAATTAATTTTGGAGTTTTTATTAAGTCATGTCAGCAGCAAATTAAAAGGAGAATTAATCTGAGCCAATCATTTAATCTGCATGGAGTTTAGAAACAGTTTCATAATAAGAAACTCTCATGCATAGTTTCTAAATAAGAAACTCTCTCATATCCCTGAAATTGAATTAGAAACTGCCACATCAGATTTGAAACTCTAATAGTTTCAGGGATGTGGATGCTTAAATCCTGAATCAATTTTTAAGGAAATTAAATACCTAAGTCACAGAACCATTTTTTTTAAAAGCCACCATGCATTCTTTCTCTATTAGAATGTTCATAAAAAATGAAGATAAAAGTTGAATAGAGGTTCAAAGGATGCCGGGTCTTGAGGGGAAGATCTCGTGGACCGGGTTCACCCATTAAAATAATAAGCTTGTACGTAGAAAGTGGAATTAGTCAAACCGTGTCACAACTTCTCCATTTATTACCAAACATGACAGCACCTCACACTTTCCCAATTCATTTATTAGCGTGACGTAACTTAAAAAATGAAAAAAAAATCTAGTTGTATGTTTACGTATGTGATTAATATGCTTTCAAATTATTATTTATTATTGTTCTTTTAGTGTATATTATTCAAAATAAATTTTAAGATTAAGTTTTTTAAATTTTGAACAAGACAGCACCTCAATTTTTTTTCACAAGAGAAATTGTCTTTAATCACTAGTGTTTATCTTAAATTCATATTATTTTTATTATTTTATACAATCTAGCATGCACTGTTTGTATAAGAAATATTATTTGAAATAAATTCCAAAATATTATTTAATATTATAATTTAAGTTAATATATATCATGCAATTTGACAACAATAATTATTTTTTAATTAACAGAAAGATTTTTTTTATGCTGACTTGAAATAAATTTGACATGCAATATTATTCACTATAACATAAAAAAGTTTGCCCTTTAATGTGAGACTAATCTGTCTACTATATTACTTCTTTTATAAACTTTTATTTTCTTTTTCGTGCATGCATAATTTATTTATTTATTTCTCTACACATATGAATAGGAGTGTATGATCATAAATTCCAATAAATCTATGCATATATCTTATATTTATTCCAGT
This sequence comes from Carex arenaria, assembly GCA_964058825.1. Classification (NCBI taxonomy): domain Eukaryota; kingdom Viridiplantae; phylum Streptophyta; class Magnoliopsida; order Poales; family Cyperaceae; genus Carex; species Carex arenaria. Next base: position 47,509 of record CAXKVW010000006.1, on the reverse strand, counting down.
GAGAATCAATGAGATAATTTTTTCATATTAACTATTTAATAGTCACCTACAATATTAAGTATATTGTACTTTACACATGCACAACTTATTAATATTTTCTTCCACACATATAATGAATGCTACACGATAAACTTACACATGCATACACCCTACATGCACTAATTTATTATGACAGGAATAAGTTCGACAACTTATTCGTACCCTAACTATCTAACAAACTAAATAATTATCTAATGAGAGACTAATTAAGCCACCTACTACATTATGTATGTACTTGTCACTTCTCTTACAAACATGCATAACCTATTTTCTCCTCCACACATATATAACAATAGGATAATTGAGTGATGATGAGATAATTTATTAATGAATCTCTACATATTATTTATGCTTATTTACTTTAGTGAGAATTAGTTGAACAATTTTTTTTTCCTTTCCTGGCTACCTAATAATGAATGCATATATTTACTTTAGTGAAAATTATTTAGACAATTTTTGATATCTTCGCTAACTAAAAATAAATCTAAAATAACGTGAGTCGTATACGCCGTCTACATCTACACTACACGCATATATTTTTCCCTTCCTTTTATGCATGCATAAATTATTAAATTTCTTCCTCCACACACATATATAAGCAACATAAATAGTGACCATGATATTCAATAAACTTATACATAAAATTGAACAATTTTTTCGTATCATACCTATCTAATAAACTAAAAACACTACATCCAATCTATTAATTAAGGTATTATCATTCATGCGAAAGGTTGCAAATTTGAAAAAAAAAAATTCTCTTTGAAATAAATTAAAAGAGTTTCTAATTCTAACAATAATAAACCTAGACAATTAATGGATACATCTTGTTCATCTACAAACGGAGATGTGTTAAAAATCTGAAATAAACGTGGTTGATGGTTGGGATTTGGATGGACCTAACTACTCTCTAGCTAGTCAATTTGAGAGAAAATTGGAGGCTTTGTCTATTGCCCCTATTTTATTTTATACGAGCCCGTGGGTCCAATTGGTGTGTTTTATTTTCTCAACTCACGGGTTCGGATTCAGCACATATATAGTGTGTTTTTTTTTTAAGGTAGAATAGCACATTAGCACCCGATTTTTTTTTTATTTCTAGCATTTAAGATAGGGGTGCAAACGGATCGAATAGTGATAAATTCATATTTATATCTGTTTTTATTTTTTGAACATGGATACGGATCGGATATTAAACGGATACAGATACGGATCGGATATTAAACGGATACGGATATCTGTCTTTTATAATATTAAATAACATATTTTTTTTTCATAATATATATTAAATTTTTGAATAAAGGTTGAAGGTCAAGCCACCTAACTATTTAATACCTTTGTTATAACAAAATATTTCTCCCATCTGGGTTTTGAACTCATGACTTCTCACATAGAGACCATGTGCCTTAGTCACTAGACTAAAGACTAGTTAAAGTAACTATATATTATATACCTACTATTCTGATACATATAATTAAAATTTAAAACCGTATCCGTATTCGTATCTGTATCTGTACGGATATCGGATATCGGATATCGGTATCTAATTTTTAGATACGGATTTGGAAACTGTCGGATAATATCTAATCTGTTTGCACCCCTAATGTAAGAACATAGCATCATTATGGTGAAATCTCGAAAACTAGCACGAATATTTTCTGTTGAAATGTTTTTTATCATAGTACGACGATTAATGATACCTAATTTTTTAACTTTGAAAATAACAATAAATTAAAAAATTCTTTGCCTAATATTTTCTCGGAAAATATTTTATCATGAGAGAAATATTATTTTACCATAGAGAAAAATGCTTCATTAAAAAAATTTGTGTTGAGAATCAGTCTTTGGTTTAGTGGTAAAAGTAATGCTCTCCGGGTAGGAGGTCACAACTTTGAAACCCCATATAAAAATTCTTTGTAGATATTAAATAATTTAGTAACTCGACCTCTAATCTTTACTAAAAAAAATCACTAGTTTTGTGGTAGAGTTTTTTTTTTTTTTTTTTTAGAAAATGCTACAATAAAAATTCGATAACTTTATGTTGTAAATTTGAATTAAAATTTAAGATTTCATTATTTTCAAGATCAACTGTTTGGTTTAAATAAAACATGTTAAATTATATTATAAATTTTTAGGAGAAATTGTAAAGACTGTCAAAATTTGAATTGAATGATGTAGATAGTATATCATTATCATGTCATAATCACTTCTATAGCTACAATGGAAGTCCACATTAATAACAACCAAAAGAGACTTTAAATACATAAACCACAAAAGTAGGATTGACCTCTGTAATTATTTTAGTATAAAAAAATAGAATCATATTTTTTTTGTATCAGATCGTCCAATTCAAAATAAATAGAACAAATCAAATATAAAATCCATATTTAATAATATCAAGACGTTAATCTGTTCTATATATTTTTTAATCAGATGGATTTGATTTGAAAAAAAAAATTATTTTGGAACAAGAATAATAGCAAATGTAGACGCTTAAGAAATGTATATTAAGATCAGTGCTGATTTTTTATTTGTAGCATTTAAAAAAAAAAAACAACTAGCACTGTTATTGCTATTGAAAAATAATTCTATTTTTCTAAATTTATAATTTTGAATGCTACAGATAAAAGAATCGGAGATCAGGGTTGTTTCATTGATGACGCTCTTTATTATTATGATTTAAGTTTGAGTTAGTCAAAGTTTGATTCTCATGTGTTGCGACTTTGAATAAACTGCATGAACCAAAATTTATATAAGGGTTATATGTTAACCAATATTGACCATTGTCATATGAGATAATAAATAATACAACGCAAATTAAGGAATTGCTATATATCTATCATTATAATCACATGGCACCGTGCCAAATCCATCAATTAAGGAACCGAATCCTTTGCTTCTCAGGAGGCAGGATTTTTCTGTCCCTGAGTCACTGACATGTGGACCCGCAGCACTTCTGCTCCCCCCCCAGAACGCAGGTAATCTCTTTCCATCAATTAAATATGAAATTACGGAAGCCCCATTAATTAAGAGACTAGATTAAAGAGGGTCATCTTGAAAAATCTAATCATTCAAGACGATCCAAAATCATGAGAGTGAATTAAATAAAAATGAAGAATGTTTATTTTGAATTAATCTAAGGTAAAATCCGATCAATTTGATGAAGAATGAAACTCAATCCGAAACAATCAGAAATTCAAGATGATTCAAAATTAGACTATCAAAAAATTGGACTATTCAAAATTCAACGAGAGATTCAGAAATCACAACCAAACAAATATAAATCTAAGATGACGTGAAGCTGGGTGAATAACTTGATTTTCATCCTATCCGAATAATTTGAAATTCAAAAAAATTGATGAATACAAGAAGATCCGACAAGTGTGACCTAAGAATAAAATTAACCCGACTGTGATGTGAGTATGTGACTCTTATCCGAACTCGAACACTTAAAATTCTAAAATGATACGAAATTATTCGGACTTAAAACGAGCTCAGTTAAAAATCTAAAAATGTAAAAAATGAATAAGTTACAACATGGTACGGTTCTGTCACAATACAGAATGATATGATATGTGTGTCAGCAAAGCAGGTTGGGTCCGATGTTTATCGGACTCAAACTAAGTTTGATAGGCTCCATAACCGTCTGATTTGCTTTAAGATTTGTGCACTTAGCTTTAATATCCGTATGTTTGCTTTAATATCCATGCACACGGATCTTAAGCAGATCGTACGGTTATGGAGCCCATCAGACCCAAATTTGAGTCCGATGGGCATCGGACCCAAATTGCTCTCGTGTGTAGGTTAAATGCTGTGATTCGCATGTTTCGTATCATGATAATTATCATTACATAATTATTTTTCAAAAACTTAGCATGACACACATGACATGCATAACACACAAAAAAATTTGATTGCAATACATCACGTAGTCACATGAATCATGCACAATTATCTTAATTAAATGTTGAATCTTGAATAAACTAACTTAAATTATGAAAAAAATAGTTAAATATAACTAAATGTGACTAGGTGTATTCACAACGTGATTATCATGCCGTCTCTGTCTTTAATACGATACGTAACTCAAATCACGATATAAATAATCGCAACACGACACATATTTACATTCAAAAAAATAATCCCAACCTGATTTGAGATAATTTGAAGTAAAATTGAATGATCCAACGCATGACCAAAATATAAGGGTTATGTTAACCAATATTGACCATTGTCATATGAGATAATAATACAACGCAAATTAAGGAATTGCTATATATCATTATAATCACATGGCACGAGGGCTGTAAATGAGCTGGCTCGGGCCGAGCTTGGTCGTAGCTCAGCTCGTTAATTCTGGACCGAGCTGTTAGCAAGCCAGCGCATATGAGATAATAATACAACGCAAATTAAGGAATTGCTATATATCATTATAATCACATGGCACCGTGCCAAATCAATTATATAAATATGAAATTACGGAAGCCCCATTAATTAATTAAGAGACTAAAAGAGGGTCATCTTGAAAAAAATATAATCATTCAAGACTAGGGGTGTAAACGGATACGGATTATCCGCAGATAATCCGCTTCGAATCCGCTTATTATCCGTTTCCGGGTTAAACGGATACGGATACTTGCGGATACGGATACGGATAATTTTAGCATATGGAAAAATAATGCGGATACGGATATGGATAATTTCGCGAGGATATAAACGGAGCGGATATCCGTATATATCCGTATCCGAAATTTAATCTTTCAACAACTTTCAATTCATTTTACCCTTGCGAAATTCGCAAAAAACATACATATTCGTTTAAGTCCAAAAATCTTGGTAGAAAAATCATATAATCTATTAGGATAATGGATTGGTTCTCTGAACCAATAAACAATTAGTCATGCATAATCATCATTGTGCAAACTTAAAAAGTCTATTAAAATTTTGTCAATTTAGGTAATCAAATTAGGTAATTTAAAATTATGAAATTTAGTAGAATTACTCAATATCCGACAATTATCCGTTCCGTATCCGTATCCGTTTAAGACGGATATGGTTTTCAATTTTGATATCTGTTTACTATCCGTATCCGTATCCGTATCCGCTTGTTGAAAAACGGATGCGGATATGGTATTAGTATTATCCGCTCTGAATCCGCTCTGTTTACACCCCTGTTCAAGACGATCCAAAATCATGGGAATGAATTAAATAAAAATAAAGAATATTTATTTTGAATTAAGATTCAAGCTAAATCTGAAATAATCAGAAATTCAAGATGATTCAAAATTAGAAGATCAAAAAATTGGACTATTCAAAATTCAACGAGATTCACAAACCACAGCCAAACAAATATAAATCTAAGATGACGTGATTTTCATCCTATCCGAATAATTTGAAATCCGAAAAAATTGATGAATACAAGAAGATCCGACAAGTGTGACCTAAGAATAAAATTAACCCGACTGTGATGTGAGTATGTGACTCTTATCCGAACTCGATCACTTAAAATTCTAAAATGATACGAAATTATTCGGACTTAAAACGGGCTCAGTTAAAAATCTAAAAAATGAATAAGTTACAACATGGTACGGTTCTGTCACAGTACAGTATGATATGATATGTCTGTTGGCAGAGCAGGTTGGGTCCGATGTTTATCGGACTCAAACTGAGTTCGATAGACTCTATAACCGTCTGATTCGCTTTAAGATTTGTGGGCTTAGCTTTAATGTCCGTGCGAATTTGCTTTGATACCATGCACACGGATCTTAAAGCATATCGTACAGTTATAGAGCCCATCGGACTCAAATTGCTCTCGTGTGTCAGTTAAATGCTGTGATTCGCATGTTTCGTATCATGATCATTAGTATGACGTAATTATTTTTACGAAACTTAGCATGACACACATGACATGCATAACACACACAAAAATCTGGTCGCAATACATCATGTAACTAAATGTGACTAGTCACATGAATTATGCACAATTATCTTAATTAAATGTTGAATCTTGAACAAAATAATTTAAATTATGAAAAATAATAATTAAATATAACTAAATGTGACCAGTCACGTGTATTCACTTTATCATGTCGTCTCTGTCTTGTTAAATTTAATCACTCACAATGCAATATGTAACTAAAATCACGATATAAATAATCGCAACACGACACATATTTACATTCAAAAAAATAATCCCAACCTGATTTGAGATAATTTGAAGTAAAAATGAATGATCCAACGCATGACAACTGGACAAATCGACAATAAATCCGATCTCACCTACCGGATTGCCACCTTTACTTTTGATTTTGATTTGTTCTGTTACCTCTTTTTACCGCACTATGCAAAGCTGATTAGACCCAAACATAGTAAACAACATACATGATCCGATCCCCAAGGAAAAAGTCAATCACGCCAAACAATAAGCCACACCTAGCATAGCACCACGAATTCAGACCCAGTGCAAATACCTGATCGACTACAATGACATCCGAGTCGTCAGACACAAATTCGATAACGGGCCCTCCTATATTAAATAGGCATTGTACTTTTGATCTGGCTGGATGTTGGGATGCAAACGGATCAGATAGTAAAATGATATATTTGTTTTTATTTTTGGAATACGAATACAAATTATATATTAGATGAATATGAATATAGATATCTGGTTTTTATAATAACGAATAATATAAGTTTTTTCATAATATATATTAAACTATATATTATACATTTATTATTTGAATACAGATAATTAAAATTTAAAACTATATTCGTATCTGTACCTACACGGATATTCAAATATCTAATTTTCAAATGCGATTGAATAGTATCTGATCCATTTGCACCCTTAGCTGAAAGTATTTTGCTTACCCTGGTACTTGTGAGGAGATGGGAACTCAAGCACCACACCGGAGTTTATTAGTTCAATGCCCTTTTCCCAACCTCTTCCAGGCATCCATGTGCATCATCTTGGTGAAGGAAGCAATTTGGATATGAAGTCAATCACACTCAAATTTAAGTTCAGTTCGATGGAATGAAATGGGCTTAGGCCTTTTTAATCATAAAAAAAATTTCAGTTCGATGGATTCTTAGTATGTCCTATTCGTTATAATCAGTGTTCTAAATAGCCAGCTATAGCTTTTTCGAACCATAAATACTAAGTTGTGAGATAAAGTGCGCTAATTCAGTTACGACCACTATTATCGCTACTTGTTACTCACTATTGCCACTGCTATACTACATGGGTTTTTTTTTTTTTTGCTATTTTACATGGACTTTTGTTTTTATTTCTAATGTTACATGGTTTGCTATAGTAAGTATGCTAAATTGGATTATGTGTTTCTGTTTTTATTTGTGATTTAGTATCTCATTATATATCGAAAAGTATTAAAATATTAATTTTTTTCTTTTGATTGCTCTTCGTCTAGTATTCACTTGTAAAATTATTGCCGTTAGTTTTAATTGAAAGCTGATTTTGATTATTATAATATAAAATGTTCAAATAGATATACTTACTTTATTTCACTTGTATAATTAATTGCTCTTCATCTATTATATCTGTAATACTATGAAGTATGAACTATTAAATAATCTTACTTTGTAATTTTTTTCTTATTTGCTTAATTGAAAAAGTATAGAGTTAGATTAGTTGTCATTTGATTGTTAATCTAATTTTTTTAATATTGATCATGTTGATAATTAGTAGAAATATATAATATAAATTTTGAAAAGAAAAAAAAAAGCTATGTACGATAGCTTCATTATAGCTACGCTATTTGCAATAGTTTTTTTCTTCTTCTTTCTATACCGCTATAATTGCTATTTAAAATCTTGATTATAATATTCATGTAAATTTATTGTGCACAGGTCTTAAAGTGAATCTAACGAACTGAGAATGTATCAGACTCAAAATTGAGTTTGATGAGCATCGGTTGTTTGACCAAAATTTCTCCCATAGTCCCACGAAGGAAATTTATCATGACCTGCTTTTCTCTTCGTAGTGAGTAGGGGTGTAAACGGAGCGGATTCGGAGTAGATAATATTGATACCATACCCATATCCACTTTTCAATGTTCGAATACGAATACGGATACGGATAGTAAACAGATATCAAAATTCCAAACCAAATCCACCTTAAACGGATATGGATATGAAACGGATAATTTACGAATACGGATATAAAACGAATAATTGTCGGATAATTGAATTATATGAACTATTGGATACAAAAATCAAAAGAAATAGATTTTCGTTGTTCTATATTTCAATCTAGTTTATATTATTTAAGCAATTATATTATTTTTCATTTAATGCAAAGTTTGCACTGCAAACGCCAAACGGGCAAACGAGAAAAGCAAGTTTAAACTTAATAAAGAAAGGCCCATTTTAAGATTGATGCTTTGGGCCTGGAATAACCCAAGCCATTAACAATTCATACCTGTACATGCATCATGCGTGACCGGTTCACTTCAGAATTGAGAATGGCGCACATTTAGTCCCACATTTCTTTACTATATTTTCCAAGTTGCCAGAGCTCCTATAAAATACTAAGCACAGCTGGCAGCAACTCAAATCTGGCTAAGTTTTTGCTGGAGCGGGTTTGATTCCGGATAGATCCGGATATGAAGTTTGATCCAAAACCCATTTACTCTCTGAGACAATCATGCTGTTTAGCCCGCTGGCTGAAAAATACATTGCTTTGTTTTGGATGAATCTTCTCAAATCCAGTGACCATTAACATATGTGAATTTAATTAGCCTAGATCCATAAATCCATTTAGGGGATATATATAATGCATTCTACAGGCACATTGCTTTGTCCCCGCTCAAGTGTAATGGTGATGCCTTACCAGTATTACTTGATCATTGCTGCACCTTACTGTCTCAATATCATGCTCAAGTATCAGTCAAGATTTGACACATTTTGTCATCTTCACTGTTGCTTACTGCAGCAGGTTGCTGTCTTCTTTTTAGTACCGGTTCAAAGTGAACCTGTCCCGATTTTATTTTGACTCTTTGTTATCTTAGTTTTGTACATTGGTACGTCGATTAGGAGGCCAAGGTGTTATATGGTATTTACCAGTACAGCCGCAATATAGATCTTTGTCAATGGGGCAGTAAAATAAAAAAATAATAAACCATTAAAGATGCAAATAGATTTGGTATTTGCACAGGTGACCAGTTAAGCATAATTCTGTCAGAACCTGCTATAAAAATAATAAGAGAATTTATAACAACTTAATTTGAGGTTTATCATGCAAATGAATTAGCTAGGAAAATGATGATCACACAAAATTTTCTTAAGCTTAAAATATTTATCATAACAAATTAGTATTTGTACTCGTTAGCATAGTTTGTTTACGTAAATTTTCAGTTTCAGACCCAAACAATTTATCTGAAACAGTATGGAATACAAGGACGCTATATTTTGATTTTGTTACAAGATTTTTTATAATTTTTGAAAAGGGCTAACTCAGGAATAAAGTTATCACCATCTCATAACGAATAATCATATTCTCGATTTTTTTCCCAATATATCTTCCGGTTTAATAAAACCTTTGGTGCTTATATTTCTAACCAATTTATTAATTGCATACATTATCATGAGTGGAAGATCAAATTGAGTTAAAATTGTTTTATTGGTGTCGTTTTTTTTACGGAACATTTTCCGGTATATTTTACGTGCTTAAATTTATAATCATTTACTACAGCAATCTTCAGATAGCCTGAACAAAATTTCTCAACGGATGAAAATGGAGCCTGAACCTTGTGTACTCAAACTCTGTAACAGAGAGTGTACCGAATCAAACTTTCTTAGGAAGCATTTTTCTCAGAGAGAAATACTTCTTGAGGAAGCGATTTACTTTACAGAAAAATGCTTTCATAGATAGTTTTTAAAATGTTCACCAGTTTCGTGATAGAGATTTAATAAATTTTTTTAGTATGCTAAAAACAAAAAATTGGTAATAGCACAAATTAACTGTCCTTTTTTATATAGTTGTGGTTATGATACATTAGATGAACTATTTGATTCAAATCAAATATGTTTGAGGAAAATTCAAATCAAATATGTTAAAATTATGTTATAAATTTTTAGGAGAAACTTTAAAGAGACTGCAAATTTGAATCGAATGGTGTTAAAACGTTTTTGTATTATTGTTTAGTTATATATAAAAGTACACTGAATCTTTTCTTAAATTTTTGCTTCCGTGGTGTTAAAACGTTTACTGTGGCACCAAAATGTTTTGTATTATTTTCTTTTTTTTTAAGGAAAGTACAATCGTGTTCCCAATAATGGCTACCATATTTACATTACAATCCTAGATGCAAGTTCACAACACAAGGGGAATACTATAGTTTAATAATCACTTCTTCTTTTTTCCATGTAGTTACACCATCTTACTACGAACAGTATGAAACACAAGCGAGACCATATTTTCAAAAAAAAAAAAAAAATGAATTTTTAATTTTCAAATTGCATGTCCAACAGATGTAATGTTTACGTGAAAGTGAAATTAAGCCATTACACTTAAAAGACAATTTTCCAATACTTTTCTTATAGAAATAGGATAATGTTAATGTATCAACAACATTTTAAATTTTCTTGAAGTGAATCACCGAATGGTCTTTAAATAAATGCTATTTATTGTATCGGTCATTTTTTTTTTTTGTAAAAGTGGAGAATATCCAACTAGCATCAATATCTAATTAACTAGCACAAATAGCCACAAAGCAAAGAAAGAAACCCAGAATATCAATCACTAATGTTAATCATACTAGTAGAAGATGAAGAACCAGTGTCAACCAAAGACCAATCAGGAGACGACAAACCAGCGGCCTCCTCAATGGCTTCGGTGAGCTCTCTATCAGACACGGCGAACCCAAGTGTAGGGGCCCCGTCTGTATCCGGACTGACCTGTGAATCCGAATCCGATAGAACAATCAAGGGGCCTAGTTGAGTTAAAGGAGAAACATCGAAATGCATAATCAATGATAATTTAAAATATGAGTTATCTAAACTAGCCTTACACCAGTAAGAAGTTAAAGCAATTATAGAAGATGCTACAGAACTAATAGGCGGGATAGGTGTATTTTGGAAACAAATCTTATTTCTGGACAACCAAACAATCCATAAAGTTGCTGTCCTAATTAATTCAACCAATAATGAATCCTTTAGAGGAATCCAATATTCAAAATGCCAAATGTCAGAAACCTGGGTACAGTTAAAAACAAAATTGTTATGATTACCGATCCAAGACCACAAGGTGGAAATATTGTATCGGTCATTAACAATCTCTTTTAAGTAACAATGATTATATATTCTAATTTTGGTTATCTAAGTGACTTCGAAATTCTCTTTTTAGTAACGATGATCATATATTCAAATTGGCACAAATTTAACATTGCATTTTATACTGGCATCCCAAGTGTAGGGGCCCCGTCTGTATCCGGACTGACCTGTGAATCCGAATCCGATAGAACAATCAAGGGGCCTAGTTGAGTTAAAGGAGAAACATCGAAATGCATAATCAATGATAATTTAAAATATGAGTTATCTAAACTAGCCTTACACCAGTAAGAAGTTAAAGCAATTATAGAAGATGCTACAGAACTAATAGGCGGGATAGGTGTATTTTGGAAACAAATCTTATTTCTGGACAACCAAACAATCCATAAAGTTGCTGTCCTAATTAATTCAACCAATAATGAATCCTTTAGAGGAATCCAATATTCAAAATGCCAAATGTCAGAAACCTGGGTACAGTTAAAAACAAAATTGTTATGATTACCGATCCAAGACCACAAGGTGGAAATATTGTATCGGTCATTAACAATCTCTTTTAAGTAACAATGATTATATATTCTAATTTTGGTTATCTAAGTGACTTCGAAATTCTCTTTTTAGTAACGATGATCATATATTCAAATTGGCACAAATTTAACATTGCATTTTATACTGGCATCATGAGCATCAACATCTCACATCATTAGCAGTACCAAACTCCAAACCTAGAATTGCATGGATTTCAGTTGAAACATGAAAGATAGTATTAGGGGGCAGTCTTAGTTTAATTGGGAATTGGGATAAAAAATTGAGAACTTCAATTCTTTTCTATAAACACCACAAAATCGTTAACAATATAACAACCAGCAAACCAGCTTCAAGCGGTTGCACATTAACATGAAGGCGAGAGCATCATTTTTTTTTGGGTACAGAGTGTGACGGGTGGGACAGGCTAACACTGGCCACTTTTTAATTTTAACAACACATTTTAAAAATATGAGCCCTCATTTCATTAATTAATTAACTGTTACAAAGATTTTGTAACACAAAATTTTACAAAGCAATTGTCACAAAAAAGGGACTAAATTGTAAAAATAGAACCAATTTGATAAAAGAGACTAAATTATATATACATGGTAATATTATAATGTCATACTGGAAACCAATTTGAATTGTATGCATGAATTTGATTGAGAGGGAAATTAATTTGAAGTTAAACGAACAAGTTTGAGAGGAAATGATTTGTCATCCAAGATAGAAATATTATGTTTCAATGGTCTAATTTGTTTTTTTGTCACGTCGCAGTTGTTGGACCAGTATCCTCTGCGGAGTTTTTACCTGCGGAGCTGTGCGAAGTTGATCGGACAGCCCAGATTTAATCTCAGTCGGTAAGTGCTCGAGATGATGGAGGGGGCAGTATTAATTTTTTCTTTGAGATTCGTGCCATAATCTTATTTGGTCCATCCAATTAAAACGAACATATCAGATTAAAAGAACCGCACAGCTCCACAGGTAAAAACTCAGCAGAGGATATGATTCCCGTAGTTGTTATGCCCATCTGCGTCCGAGGGTTATTAATTGCCACAAGAAGAAATGCGGTCACAGCAAGCAACCAGGTACGTCATCAACATCGCTGCCATTTTCTTATTTCATTTCATCTTGAGTTTTTGGTGTCAATGATTTAGTTCCATGTTCTTATTTATTAAACAACTGAGGAAGAGGAAGCCTTTCCAATATATACTGAGTTCAATTTATGCTGTTGTTTGTTTATGAGTCATAGCAGTATGCTGTTTGTGCCAAGGCATCTACCTTGTATCTTTCTGCTGATAAGTACTAAGAATAACTCCATTAATAATATTAATATCGTTTTGTTATGTTAATTATCATATTACAATGGATGCATGATTAATTGTCTGACATCTTGATGAATAAAAGCTGATTAATTGGTAATGCTTTTCTTTGTTTTGAGTCGGTTCTCTATTTGTGTTCAACCCTCTTCATGGTAGGTTCCCGGAATGAATAATGTCAGAATTTATAGTAGTGCGCTTGCTTATCAAAATATATTCAGTTGGGAGCTTTTTTTCTATCTGCTTTGTATATATGCTGCCACACAAGCAGGACGACTTTAGTCTGACTCTTTTATTATCAAAATTCGCAATCTTTGCTAAGTTATTCGCTAATTGTTCATTATGATGCCAATTTACTGTTATATATAAATCAATGCTAAATTGTGCAAAAATTTTTATTAGCGGCATTGTGTCTACTCCCCTCTAAATCATTGTTGACAACTTCGTAAAACAATTGGTTGGTTGGTTAAAAAATAAGAGTAATTATATCGTCCCTCTTCATTCGTCTCTGAATCGTTCCTGTATCTCAATAGCCACTTTTTGACCCTTTTCTTTTTATATATTTTTAGAGGTTATTTTTTTTTCTCCATTCAATTATGTCCATATTTCTGACAATCTGTGAGGATTTGTGAATAAAAACCCGCAAATGTCTTCTATGCGATTTTCTTTTTCAAATAAAATCCATGAAAGTCACTCTTAGGTTCTTTGTCGTGTAAGAATTTATCCTAAGTTATGCAATTGTGAATAGTATGAAATATTTAATATTAAAATATTAAATCTATTAGGTACAGACATTTGACACAAAAACTACTTACACTTAAATAACGAGTTATAAATACTTGTAATATTTGATATTAATACTTTCAAATGTTATCCGAAAGAAAAATCAACCGAGACCCCGTGAGTAGTAGCGAGCGAGAGCGCTAGTTTTGATTAAAGTGTTGTATGAAAAATAAATTAAAATTTGATAGATACTGTTAGGTACAAATACTTCACACATGAGCTATTTACACTTCTAATACAATATATACATATTTGATATTAATACTTTCAAATGCCATCCAGTGCTATATCAAATTTTTTTTTGATACAATTTGTTAGATATAATCACTTGACAAATTAACTATTTACACTTCCATGACGAGATATTGATAATTTCAGACGTTATCCAATGCCATATGGGAAACAAATTTAAATTTTGAAAGAATCTGTCAGGTACAAACACTTGACATATGAACTATACAAACTTGCATATTGAGATATATATTTGCAATATTTGATATTAATACTTTCAGACGTTATCTAATACCATATAGAAAAATAAAATAAAATTTGATAGAAACTATTTGGTTAAAAAATTTGGCACATTAATTTTGGACAATTGCATATTGAGGTATAAATAATTGCAACATTTTATATTAATACTTTTGGACGTCATTCAATATCATATGGAAAAGATTTTTGTGGTTTTAAATTTGTAAAATTACTATCAAATTATCAGAAATATGAATGAAATTGAACGTGCTTCAATAGTCAACACAAGTACACAACACATGGATATTTAGTTCCAACTAAAATAATCAATACAAGCAAAGAAATGAAATTGACTTCATTTAGCTGGACTATATATGCAAGCCAAAAGTTAAGAGCTTCAAGCTTGCTTCTTAGAGGAACATTTCTTACAAAGTAACTTGATGACTTCTTTACGATTCTCTTTCATCTGAAGATTTCTGAAATAAGCATTGCAGTTATTACCATCAGCATTACGTGGCAGCTTTGATTTCCATGCTTTCCTTTTCCTTTGTAGTTTAGAACCAGTGAACGTAGGATCCTAATGTAGAAAACAAATCTTATAATTATAACATAGTCAATAGCAATCTACTACAGAATCTGTAAAGACAAATATATATAAAAAAAAGGATGCAATTCCCCAAAAAACGAGCCCCTTCGTATTAATTAATAAAACTACTTTACTCGTCCCTCGCAAATCTCAACCATAGTAAAGCAATTAAAACTAGCTCACATTCTATTCCAATAGAGTCAGCACTAAGAAATGCAATTGAATCCAACTAAAAGTTCTATGGTCATTAGAACAATTAAATAAAATAAAAGATCGGCAATTGAAAATAATGCGGAAATTTCAAACTTTCATATAAAGAAACTAAAATGAAAAAAAAAATTGAGAATAATTCACAAAGCAGTAAATAAAATAATTGATAATTGAATGAAGTACAAGATCAAGAACAACTGACGAAAGTTTTAGCCAAAATTATAAGGGCTATATTGAATAAAATCATGTATTGTGACTATTGTCATCCTCCCAACTATATCCTAGTTGCTCTTTGAAAAATAAATAAGAGTTGAATCCCAACCATAGCACTACGCTAAATTGAGATTATTTTAACAGAAAAATAATATGATGAATTATGTTGTTTCAAGAACTAAAACGTTAGTTTTAGCTTGTATTTATAATTATACAATTTGATCCCTTTGTGTTGATTATTTTCATTAAAGAATCATAATACATTCATATATATATATGATAGCACATATGATGAAAAATTATAAGCATACAGTTTACAAAAATAAAAGAGATTATACACCTCATGAACCAACTTTAATGATACCAGAATGGGACAATTATGGAGCATCGTGGTGACAGCTTCTAAATTGTGCTCATGAAAGCAAAGGGTCACATCCAGGTACTTCAAATTAGAAAATTGTTGCACATCCTTTCCTATTTTTGACAAAATAGGAATTGGGTACTTCTCAACCTGTAGAAATAAAAAAAACATGTCTAGTATATCCAAACAAAGCATCAACCAACAATTGTACCGAACATTACGAAGCAAGCATATTAAATTGAAATACCGAATTCATATGTATATCTGACGTATCATAACAAACCACTTTTAATTTAAAAAGGCACACAGCTCATAGGTTCAAACTTCAAACACACATACCTAACAAAAACAGGTGCAGAAAGAAAACATATATAACTGACATGTGCAAAAAAATATTAATTAAGAGGGTAAAATTTATTACCTCCCTCTCTATTATATGTAGGCTTAGCTCTTCCACATGTGAGATAGAATTCAGCAGCCGAGCAATAAGAACACTAACATCTCTCTCAAAAAGATAGCCAAAGTTAATCACAACTTTTCTCAACAAAGGAACTTCTACATGAATGGTAGACAGACTTCGATGGGCACAAAAAATTTCCAAATAAAGTAACTCCAATGAAGGAAGAGATAACACCAAATTGTCAAGTTTTGGAGAGAATTTAATAATCAGTTTGAGATTTTTTATTGTGTGGGAGGAAAGGCTAAGCCCAAGCATGCTTTGCGTATTAAGATGTAAATCTTCCAAGGAGCATAATTCAGAGATAAGTTGGCTCAGTTTGGTCGGGTCGGTCCCATTTAATCCAAGGGAAAGACGTCTCAGGCAGGTTAAAGTGGCTCCAGAAGGAAAAATAAAATTATTAAAATGTACACGAGAAGGAAAACGATCAATGGAGAGGCACCTGAGAGAGTTAATGGTGAAGATAATAGGGACGATAGGTACTATATCTGACAAATAGAAACCATCAATGGTGAGGTGGCGCAAGTCGAGGGAGCGGGCCTTGACAAGCAAGGAAGAAAGAATTGAGACATTTCGGTCACAGGTCAAGATTCTTAGTTGCAAGCTGAGAAGGGGGTGGGAGGCATTGCGATCGAGAAGAGCACGCTTCGCCATCAAAACAAAGTTTTTATATCGGGGGCGGGGAAGGAGGAAGAAGGTGAGATTAAGGGAAGGAGATGTCTCCCAGAGATGGCGCAAGCGGCGGCATAGGACGGAGGTGCGGGCGGCGTTGTGAGTGGAGAGAAGCGAGATGATTGTGAGGAGCAAATCGTCGGGAAGATTAGACAGGCGATCGATTTCGCCCATGTTTGCCATGGAAGCCGCTGTAGTAATGGCGAGAGGGCAATCTATTTTTATAATCTGTTGAGGAGAGCCTATTTTGTGATTGGATGGAACATGGGCAAGAGCCCACTAAGATAAAATTAGCTTTTTAAGATTTCACAAAATAATGGCACAAATGTCAATTTGCAAATTCACATGTTTATGACCAAATTTTTTTTTATAAATAAAATATTTGGACTCAAATATTTGTATTATTGTTGTTGTTGTTATGATAATGATGGTGGTGGTGGTGGTGGTGGTGGTGATGATAAAATTTGTTTTGTGATTTAGTTTCAGAAATAAAATCAATGGCAATTGCATCCGGTTCTTATAAAAACAGTGGTGTATATCCGTATCCTCAATTGAAGTATAATTATTCCACGTCAAATTATTTATTTTTTAAATTGACGTAATTTTATATCAGTCAACATTGTTATTTTATTTTTTGTTTAATTAATTTTTCAACTAAATCAATTTTGCACGTGCAAGTGCTAAATGGCTCAATAGGAGTTCTGTTAATTAAGTATCAACTTGTAATTAAGCTATTTTGGTCATTGTTATCAAAGAGCTCTTTTTTTTATTAATAAATGTAGTTGGTGCACCGGATGCATTTGCGTTTTTGGGGCACTAACTATATTTACTTAAAATAATTAAAAGGGAGAATAATTTAGGTTACAAAAATAACCGTCATGACAGTATATGTCGCCTAAACATACAGAAATAATATTTTAGAACATATAATATTAGCATGCAAATTTGAAATATCGATCGAAGATATGAAAAGTAAACTTTCTTTGAAAATTTTAAATATATTTTAGAATTAATTGATTTTTGTTGGACTATTTGCAAGTATAATATATAATATAAAATTAAGTTTCTTTTTTTTAAAAACTATACATGTACATATGATTACTATATATGCTACATATATAATCTTGTCACATCAATTACTCTATTTTTATTTTTAGGTCTCCTCGTAACAATTGATCAGTATCACATATATTCACATTACTTCAAATATATTTTTTATTTTTATTTTAACAACACATTTTAAAAAATATGAGCCCTCATTTCATTAACTAATTAACTGTTACAAAGATTTTGTAACACAAAATTTTACAAAGCAATTGTCACTCAAAAGAATAATAACCGTCAGTAAATATAGAAAAGATGATGACTATATATTCACTAGTACATAAAAAATAAAACATTGAGGAGACGCCCCTTCTATAATCCTCTTGTATGGTACTGTTCATTCATGCACGTAGCGTTTCCAATTCCATGACAGCTCAACTTGCTACATATTAATTATTTGCATTTGTATTTCGTCAGTGACGTTCTCCATTCTCTTAATTAGTTCTACCAGTGAAAATTATGGAGCACCCCTCTCTCCATATATGATACACTGCACTATACATGAGCATGACTGATCTCTGTCTTCGTGTGGAAAGATTGTCTGCAATATTAACGTTTGCCAGCATCGATATGATGATGTGCTCCACTGGCTGATTTATTCTTTGCGCTTGATTTATGTTTCGGTATACTTGCATTGTGTACGGTCACTTTTTTGAGATTTGCAGAGCGCACACCTATTAACAAAATACCAAGCCCTGTTTTTTTTTTTTTTTTTTTTTTTGAGATTATCAATCGTTGAAATTTTGTTTAAAACCATAAGCCATGGATCAAAATCTGCTCCTTTTCTCAGTCTGAATCATTTTAATAGATTTGAAAATAAAAAGTAACTGAGACCGTACGATCGATTTTGAACGATCCGGATAAGAAAAAAGGAGGATCCTCCTTTTCTCAAGAAAAAGAGCAGAGTCCGTTCCATAAGCCATATGCATTCCAATTAATATTATCATCCGTGCATGGTTGGACCCTTAATTGGCTTCCAGATTTTTGCGACGGCATGCAGTTTTTATTCTTGGTCCGTCCGTCATTAATTAATTGCGAAATAGGCGCTTTTAACCGTGAAGTCCCTCTCCTTGCTGTTCCATTTCTATGGACCATGATACCCGATCAGGTCCTGTTTAGAGCTGCAACTGGGTGCTAATTAATGAGAGCAAGGAAAAGTTCTTTTTTTTTTTGTTTTAAAGAGAGTATTACTATTCATGGTTGAAGGTACTTTAATCATATTGATTAATCAAAAAAAGAAGAAGCTGAATTTCAATTAATTTTTATTGGAATACTAACTTAATTGCGATTTTCCACACCAAAAATGTTGCAATAATAGATTAAAAGTTGATTTTGTAAACATCGTTTAGGTGCCTGCGTACTATCATGAGTGGAAAAAGCACAATCTGTGTCGGTTATTAACGCACATCTGCGTCGGAGTATGGTTCGACACTGATCCAGGCGACACAAATACCTGATGTAATTTGTATTGGTTGTTTAACCGATACAGAAAACTACTTTTTGTATCGGCTGTTAATTTGAACCGATACAGATGTCAAATATTTTTCGTAAATTATTTTATTTAAAACACAATCTGTGTCGGTTTTATTAATAATCGATACAGATAGTACTATCTGTATCAGTTAATTATTAAATACCAACACATATAGCACTATCTGTATCGGTTCATAAGTTATAACCGATACAGATATTATAGTTGTATCGGTACAATAGTAAAATCGACACGGATTCTTTATAAGCCGGTTTTAAGAAAATATAAAATTACTATTTGTATCGGTTGATTGTACAAAACCGTTACAGATTTGGTATTTCATATTAAAATATTTTTTTTTGCCAACTCCCATATATTTGGCTGGCCTATAAAAAAAACATGCATTAGTCACATCCTAAATTATATTATACACCACCTAAATTGAATTAAACCCCTAAATTATTATTGCAATTAGATTATACATCAATTGTTCTTACAATTATCGCATCCTAATTAAATTGTTCTACTTGGCTGGGTTATTTCTTTATTGAAAAACTTAACCCACTCGAGCCGAATAACATTGATCTTTGTCATAGTGTATGCAGTTGCTTGAAAGTACTCCATTTTTTAAATGATAGAACAACGCAATTAATTATTTATTTAATTAAAACCGAAGCAACTAAGCTTACGTTTGAAAAATATAAATTCATACCTTTATGTTCGAAAAATTATCAAAGAAGCGATTTATTATGTTATTCACGTACAATATGACATAATATCCGCATTCCCAACCGTCCTTTTGTTGCGGGCACTATATCAAACATTAAAATAACAAAGAGTTAGCAATTTTCAAAAGATAGACTTCAACAATTCATAATAAACTGAAATAATTTTGTAAAAATGGTAAATTTTAGTCGAAAGCACTACATTACCCTGCTCCTTATAACATTCAACTTATTGGTTTTTCCGATTTCTCCAGTTGCCTTCTCAACGATCGAGGGACTG
Organism: Carex arenaria; assembly: GCA_964058825.1. NCBI lineage: Eukaryota > Viridiplantae > Streptophyta > Magnoliopsida > Poales > Cyperaceae > Carex > Carex arenaria. The sequence goes on along the minus strand of CAXKVW010000006.1, from coordinate 27,010 downwards.
TTGAAATATCAATATAGTGAGAAATTAGTAGTCACAAGAGTTATTCATGAAAAGGATTAGCAGATTAAATTTGAATCACTTACTCCTTGAGTGCCTCGATGATCGCCAAATCTCTTGTAATCCTCTTGCTATCGGAATCGAACACGTATAGCTCACTTTCTAATGACCAGAGCACGACCAATACCCAATGAGACCTGCAAGTTAGATTTGTAGCATGTCATATTATACAATATATTTCTATAAAATTAAAGAAATTCAATAAAATTAATATATATATATATATATATAGGACTTGGCTACGATGCTACGCGTAGCATAGAGACCTCCATGCAATGGCTCAAAATTTGTATTTTCAAAATTCTAATGGTCGATCCAAACCGTTAGATGTGTTCTCCATATTGAAATGTGAGTGGAGACCAAATTTTACATTTTTTGGAATTTTTTTACTATTTATTAAGCCACTTTGAAAATCGCTGATCCAACGGTGGCTTACCCAAATAGTGAAACCGTTGGATCAACGATTTTCAAAGTGGCTTAATAAATAGTAAAAAAATTCCAAAAAATATAAAATTTGGTCTCAAAACACATTTCAATATGTAGAACACATCTAACGGTTCAGATCGACCGTTAGAATTTTGAAAACTCAAATTTTGAGCCGTTGCACGGAGGTCCTCTATGCTACACGTAGCATATTAGCAATTTCCTATATATATATATGGAGGGATCAAGTTACAACAACGATTTTTTTTTCATTTTCAAAGTCCAAATCGTCGATCCAAACCGTTCAACATGATTATCTAAATAAAATGTACTTCCAGATAAAATTTTACATTTTTTTACTATTTATCGAGATGTGCACAAAATTCAATGGTCTGACTTTGACTAGTTTTTGTAAAATACTCAATAAATAGTAAAAAATTCAAAAAAAATGTAAAATTTGATCTGGAAGCACATTTATTTAGATAATCACGTTGAACGGTTTGGATCGATGATTTGGACTTTGAAAATGGAAAAAATTAATTGTTGTTGTAACTCAAATTTGTTGTAACTTGATCCCTCCTCTATCTATCTATCTATCTATCTATCTATTTATCCATCTATCTATATATATATAGCACTAACCCTTGAAAGTACGGTATGAATATCAATTTCTTGTCCCGGTTTTCTTGCAGAGCTTTCCTAATGTACATATCGGCATATTTCTTAGTAAAGAACCGACACAGATTATCTGTATCGGCTGTTACACTAAGAACCGATACATATTGTTAGGTATCTGTGTCGGCGTTTAAATGAACCGACACAAAATGTTTTTTTGTGTCTTTTTTTAAAAGAACCGATATAGATTTTTTTCTGTATCATCTGACACAATTAGCCGACACAAATAGGACGACACTGATGTGCGTTTTTCCACTAGTAAAAGATACTAATATGATTTTACGTTTCAATTATCCGTATTCGAATAGTAAATATATACCATATATTTTAATATATATTATGAAAAATTTATGTTATTCACCATTATAATTAGATAAATACTATGAATTTTAATATTTTTAATATTTTTTTAATAAATATTCAATCTGATTCAAATCCGTATTTGTATCTGTATTCGTATCTGTCGGATGTATCTTATATTTGCTCCGCATGATCTGCTCTGTTTTCACTCCTACTAAGACGTCCATTTATTCCTTATACTTTAAAAATAAATCAGGACGGATCTAATTTGGAAAAAAAAAAAAAATTTACTTTCGTACGAGAATAATAATGAATATAGACGCTTAGAAAATGTATATTAAAATTGGGTCCGGATTTCTTAAAGTAATTCAAAATTTGAGTTTGAATCCTGAATGTTGATCAGAATCTGCACGAAAATCGGACGGTTGTAGTTGATCTGAAGAAAATTTACAATGCAAAACTCTGATTCATAGAATCATTAGCACCACAACTCAAAAAAAAAAAAAAAAACAAATAGGCAGCGCCCGGGACACGTGTTGATCTCAGCGCTGAGCCAAGCAAAGAATTGCGTCCAGAATCCGGATGGATTGGAAAGATCCTCATTCAAAAAACCAACCAATGGCATTCCACCTTTTACGCTCCCACGGATCGATACCGTTCTCAATCGCGCCGTTCGTTTATCTTAATCGAACGCTCCAAGGAGTTTCCAAATCTCTGCTCTGTTCCCTCCCGAAAATTTGCTAGTTCCCTCTCTCTCCCGCCTTTTAAACAACAAAATCAATCTCTATTTAAAACCCCCCATCATCTCCTCTTCTTACTCGCAAATCAGCCTCAAACCTTCGTATTCCCAGTTTACCCCTCTGAGATGGCTCGTACGAAGCAAACCGCTCGCAAGTCTACCGGTGGCAAGGCGCCGCGTAAGCAACTGGCCACCAAGGCCGCCCGTAAGTCGGCCCCTGCAACTGGTGGGGTCAAGAAGCCTCACCGTTTCCGGCCTGGCACAGTGGCACTTCGTGAGATCAGAAAGTACCAAAAAAGCACTGAGCTTCTAATCAGGAAGCTTCCCTTTCAGAGACTGGTAAGAGAGATTGCTCAGGATTTCAAGACAGATCTCAGGTTCCAGAGCTCTGCTGTAGCTGCTTTACAAGAAGCGGCTGAGGCGTATTTGGTTGGATTGTTTGAGGATACGAATCTGTGTGCGATTCATGCAAAGAGGGTTACGATTATGCCCAAAGATATACAACTTGCCCGTAGGATTCGTGGTGAGAGGGCTTAGTTTATTAGTTGGTTAATTGGCTTAGTTAATTTTGTTCATCTATTCACATCTGATGTTAGTGGTAGTTTCAATGAAGATTTCAAACAGTTATGCAGTAGATTTGTAATTCAAGTGGTATTATGGGAGTGACAAGTGTTCCAATGAAAATTTCAACAGTTTTATGCAGTAGATTCGTTGAGAGCTTATGCAGTAGATTTATACAGTTATGTTGTTGGTTGATTATATTGCTTAACTTATGCAGTAGATTTATACTGTTGTGTTGTTGAGAACTTATGCAGTCCACAAATATCTTGTTGTTTGTAATGTGTTTGGTGAAATGCCTGTATGAGAGATTTAATTTTACTACAATTCTGAACTCACACTCTGTTGTGATCAAGTTATCATACACTCAATTTTAAGCTTATACCAATGTTGAATGCATGACAAGTTGTGAGGCTTCATGGTCTATTACACATGCAATTGTGCATAGCATTTTATACATTAGAACAATTTATTAATATACTGTTATAGCAGGTAGCAACGAAGGATAATTCATATCCACAATTATAAATTTACAAGTCTGATACAAAACTCCTTTGTTTTGTTTTGCTGAAAATACATTGCTTTGTTTGGCATGAGTCTTCTCAAATCCGGTGGCCATTAACATATGTGAATTAAGCCTAGATCCATAAACCCATGTAAGGTATATGTATTATGCATTCTATATGCACATTGCACCTCATATATGCCTTATCAGAGGTGTTTTTAAACTTGATTTTGTGTTTGCTCAAATGTATTGGTGATACCTTACCAGTATTACCTGGGCACTACTGCACCTTACTGTCTCAATATCATGCTTAAGTAATATCAGTCAAGATTTGACATATTTTGTCATCTTCACTAATTGTCTTTGTTTTAGTACCGGTTCAAAAGTGAACCTATATTCCAATTTTATTTTTACTCGTTGATGCACTTTGTTATCTTAGTTTTGTACATTGGTAGGTGATTAGGACGCCAGGGGGGTGCATGTCATTTACCAGTAACAACCTCTACATAGATCTTTGCCAACATGTCAGTAAAATAAAATAAAATAATAAAATATGAAAGATTTAGATAGATTTAAGGTGACCAGTATAGCATAATTCTGTTAAACCTGCTATAAAAATAATGATAGAAAATTTCTAACAATGTAATTTGAGGTTTATCATGCAAATGATTTTACCTAGGAAAACGATGATCCACAAAATTTCTTAAGCTTAAAATATATATCATTACAGATTAGTATTTGTACTAAGTACAGTTTGAAACCCAAACATTTTTATCCGAAACAACATGGAATTCATGGGAATACCGGATGCGATATATTTGTGCTGATTTTGCCAAACTGTTCCTTGATTGCTTGATCTATGCCCTTATTTTTACTTCAAAAAACAAGTTGTATGTGTATCATTTGTTTTAATTTTGTTACAAGATATCTTAAAATGTTTGAAAAGGGATAACTCAGAAATGAAGTTATCATCTCATAATGAATAATCATATTCTCGAATTATCCCCAATTTATATTCCTGTTAAATGAAACTTTCAGTGATTATATTTCTAACCAGTATTTTAGTTAGGGCCTGTTCGGCCGTTCCACTATTTTCGTGGGAAAAAAAAATTTATGAATTAATTTTTTTTTTCCCCACATGAACAGTAGTTTTTAGTTCAATTTCTGTGCCCATGCCCATTTCCAATGGTCCGTTGAACAGACTCTTAGGAAATCACTGAGTGGAATTTGAATGGAATAGAGAAAAAGTAAAAAAGTGGAATTGAATGAAAATATGCAATCAAACTCTTCTCTTTTTGCACTTTCAATTGCATCCCACTATTCTATGGTATAAGTAGAATTGGAGTGACTTTTTCATTTGTTGGAATTGGCTCAAATTCACTCTTTCACTATTCCAAACGTGCCGAACATGATTGGAATTATATCAAATAGAAGTCTCTACCATTTACCCCCTTTCCACTATTCCATGCATTTGCAGAATTGATGATTTTTTACTTTTTGCAGATTAAAGCAACATAATGGAGAGTTAAAGGGAGGTGCAAAGGCTTCTTCTGCGGGTAGGCCTTGGTCACTCGCATGCATTATTCGTGGATTTGAGAACAGAAGTGAAGGTAAATATCGTTTTTTGGGCATTACTTTGCTGAGCATATATGTAGATATAAGCTGGCTCAGTATATTGTGATGTTTACAATTGGTAGCTGATTAGGAAATCCTCAAATCAATTCAAAGAAAGCACAATATAAACAATTCTTGTACTCCAAACTTGTAGTACTTGTAAATGGTGTTTCTAGTTCATGCTTAATTATAAACTGCTTATGTTTCTAGTTCATGCCTAACTTTGGGTTTTTCTTTTAAATAATGTGAATTAAGGTTTTGGATCCATTTATAAGCTGCCAACTAGGGAAAATAAATAAACTATAACCTCAGTAACCAGGGGTGAAAACGGAGTGGATTCGGAGCGGATAATGCTGATAGCATATCCATATCCACGTTTCAGTGAGCGGATACGGATACGGATACAGATAGCAAACGGATGTCAAAATGCAAAACCAAATCCACCTTAAACGGATACGGATACAGAGCAGATAAACTACGGATACAGATTCGAATACGGATACAAAACAAATAATTGTCAGATAATTAGTCATTAGTGTGATTATCATTTCATTGAGTAACATTAATATTTTTTAACCTTTTATTTTATTTTCAGATTTCAAAGTACATATCTTTTTGAAATTTTGTCATTTGTACAGATAATTTAGTTCTAAAAGAACGTCAAGCACATGCTAAAATTAGTGGGCCGAAGATTCATTTAAATACACAACCCAACAGGCAACAACCTCAGTAGCCCACTTAATATATTACTAGAATAAGCGGCCGATGCTATGTCCGGTTTGTACACATTGATTAATTAGTCCCACTTCGCTTATCAACAAAAGAGTGACAAGTAGCGAGTCTATATAAGACGTCTGGGTAGCCCGGTAGATATCACTTAGCTGAACGGGTCTCGGACTCCAATGTTGGAATCCGGATTGTTCAAAAAAATATTGGGATCCGGATAATTTGGATATCCGCTCCATTAAGGGTTTGCAGATTTTATCCGAATTTGTATATGGAAAAATTAATCATATACAAGAATTATCTGGATCCGTATCTGGAATTATCCGAATCCATTTAATCTGGATACGGATTTTGCTCGGATTCGGAGCGGATTATTTGGCTCTGTTTTCAGCCCTATAGTAACTAATCAAATATATCTAAAAGACAAATTATCTTACTGATTAGCACTTATGTTTTGTATTTATAGCCTCCGAATTTGAATCGAAATGGAAGAACATCTCTAAGAAAATGAAGAAAATCATATCAATTCATTGTTACGGCATAGAGAGGAAGCTTTGAATAGGGTAGAGACATCATTTGATTCAAGTCATTTAAATGTGAAGTAGAAACCAACTCAATCCTGATTCCCACAAAATATTGCATGTTAATTATCAATAATTATTATTATTTTTTCGGAAAGTCCCCTAGCCTGTATTTTTTATGATTGATAATTCAATGTGTTATTTAATTCTTTTTAGATTATAATTGTTACACTGGAATTCCTTGGATCGATAAATTCTGCAATTTCTAGTAGAGTTGATTTCTTTTAACCGTAGTTTCTATGAAAGGCTCAACTCTCAAGCTCGGCAGAGTTTACTCCGAGCCTTGACATTATTTTAGATTTTTTAGATCCAGATTGATTTTTGTAGATTTGTCTTAGGACTCAATTTATTAAAATAATGTTAGATTTGGCACGAGTGAAGCCCAGCTGCTCAAGTCGCTGAACAAGTGTAGCAACTTCATCTGAATTGGAGAGTTTGTTGGGTGATTGATCATCAGTGCCACCTGAGCACGAGGAGGGCGTGGAGAACCCTTAGAACGCTTTGGACAGTCCCACTTCAGGTGACCCCACTTTTTGCAATAATGACACTGCACATTCTTTCCACTACTAGAATTGGAAGTGCCCCCAGATCCTTTTCCTCCTTTCACAAATGATTGACCTGTGCTCTTACCTTTGTAAGAATTAGCCACCAGTGCTGATGTTTCAATAATGGATGATGAAATACTCACATCAGATGGAAACATCTCCCTCAAAAGATGATACGTGGCAGACAATGATGGTATAGTCGTCTGACCAAGAAGGATCGGTCGTGCTGAGGAGTATCTAGACGACATACCCCCAATGAATGTGAGAGTATTCAGTTGATCCCATTGTGTGGCTGAGTCTGTACCAAAGGGAAATAATTCCCTCATCTCATCAGATATCTTCTTGAATTTGGTGAAGTATTCGGTAAGAATTGCATCACCTTGTTCACACCTCGCATATGCCTGAGAAACTGTATAAGCATGCGCCATGCTTATCTTTTTCGAATATGTAGCTTGGAGATGATCCCACATTTTCTTGGTAGTTTTGAAGGTGTGTATAGTGGACAAAATATCCGGCTCTATCGCATTCCACAAGATCATGCGAATGGAGCTGTCCTCAGTATCTTGCGATTCTCCTGTCAGATATTTTCCCTTTCGAAGAGAATCCAACCCAGTCCCAACAAATGTGGACCGTTGTTCCCAATTAGAGCTAGAGAGGTTAATAGGAATTTTAAGCTGCTGTGTAGATATTGGTTGTGGATCATCATGGATACGATTTGTGTGACAGGCTTCTTTTCTGAATCAATTTCCATCCCAGCTACAGTACTGATGAACAGTGCGTCGCTACAGTTCGAATAGACTGATGAGCAGTGCGCCGCTACAGTAGGATGAACAGTGCGCAGCTACAGTGTTTTGGATCCATTTATAAGCGACCAACTAGGGAAAATAAATAAACTATAACCTCAGTAACTAATCAAATTTATCTAAAAGACATTATCTTACTGATTAGCACTTATGTTTTGTATTTATAGCCTCCGAATTTGAATCGAAATGGAAGAACATCTCTAAGAAAATGAAGAGAATCATATCAATTCATTGTTACGGCATAGAGAGGAAACTTTGAATAGGGTAGAGACATCATTTGATTCAAGTCGTTTAAATGTCAAGTAGAAACCAACTCAATCCTGATTCCCACAAAATATTGCATGTTAATTATCAATAATTATTATTATTTTTTCGGAAAGTGCCCTAGCCGGCCTGTATTTTTTATGATTGATAATTCAATGTGTTATTTAATTCTTTTTAGATTATATATAACTGTTACACCGGAATTCCTTGGATCGATAAATTCTGCAATTTCTAGTAGAGTTGATTTCTTTTAACCTTAGTTTTTATGAAAGGCTCAACTCTCAAGATTGATTTCTTTTAACCTTAGTTTATTCCGAGCCTTGACATTATTTTAGATTTTTTAGATCCAGATTTATTTTTCGTGTAGAGATGTCTTAGGATTCAATTTATTAAAATAATGTTAGATTTTGGTAAAAGTACATGTTACCTCACTCTAAGACACATATAGTAATATTAAGGGGGAATTTCAAGTATACCCCTCAAAAACTTCAAAATTACATATTCTCTCCTCTAAATTTTAAAAGTATGTATTTCTCTCTCTAAACTTCAAAAACTCACATATTTACCAATTTTATTGTATTTTATATTAAAACATATTTTAAATTCATAAAATACCCATTTTATTTTATTTTATTAAAAAACATAAAACATCTATCTCACTCCAATTTTAATCTCTCTGAATTGCTTTAAGATCCATGCATGCTAGGTCAGCACAAATCTTAAAGAGAATATGCACTAATATTGAAGCAACATGCACAAATCTTAATGCGATGCATGTGAATCAAATTGCTTTAAAATATGTGCGCACTAGACCAGCATGAATCTTGAAGTGAATATGCACAGATCTTATTATGATGTATGCAGATCGGACGGTAGAGGAACCATTCAGATTCAAATTTGAGTTTGATGGGGCGTTTTATACTTTTAATAAAGGGTAAAATTGGTATTTTATAAATTTAGAATGAGTTTTATTACAAAAGACAATAAAATAGGTAAATATGTGAGTTATTGAAGTTTAGAGGAAAAAATATGTAATTTGAAAATTTAGAGGGAGAAATATGTAATTTTGAAGTTTTTGAGGGGTATACATGAAATTCCCCCTAATATTAAGGACTATAATAAAAAAACAAGAGGAGGGTTCAAATAATTTCAATTTTGATATCTCCATTATGCCTACATTTTTAACATTAATAACTTAAATTTTAAAACTCTAATTTCAAAAGAAAACGTTAGATATTATTTATAGGCAAAGTCTTCTATGGACATAAGGACCTATTTGTAAAATAAACATATTTTTATTTTCAAAGTTCAAACAGTCGATCCGAACCGTTCATCTTGTTCTCCATATTAATATGTGATTGGATACCAAATTTTACATTTTTCTGAATTTTTTTACTATTTATTAAGATGGGTACAAAAAATATCAAATTCAGACCATTGAATTTTGTACCCATCTTAATAAATAGTAAAAAAATTCAGAAAAATGTAAAATTTGGTCTCCAAGCACATATTAATATGGAGAACAAGATGAACGGTTCGGATCGACTATTTGAACTTTGAAAATAAAAATATGTTCATTTTACAAATGGGTCCTTATGTCTATAGAAGACACACTCTTATTTATATCATTGTTTTCATACACATAAAAGAAAATTGGGGGAATTTCATATATCCCTCTCAAAAATCTTGAAATTACGTATTTCCTCCTCTAAAATTTAAATATCATATTTATCTTTCTAAAGTTCAAAAACTCACAAATTTACCCAATTTATAAATTTTTGTAATAAAACTCATTTTAAATATATAAATTTCCATTTTTACCCTTCCTCCATCTTTTCTTTTCATCATTTCTCTTCGTTTCCAGACATGGTTGAATGCTGCAGCTTTCACTACATCATTTCCTTAGCACTCTACATCTATTGCAACTCATCCTCATCTTTGCTCTGGGATGGATGGATGAATCTTTCTCTTCTGAATTTTGAGAGTGATGGGAGGGAAAGAGAGGGGACAATGAAGTTTCTCAAAAATGGGATATCAGGTTACGGCGCGCAGTCCCGCCAGTTCTCATCTTTGAGTGCTTTTCTGATTTACTCGATACTGCCCCAAACAACGAACAATGGAGAAAAAGTGTTTGGTTATGGTCATGATGCTCTCCTGTGAATGAAACAGGAAGAGGTCCAGTCCTTTATTTTAGTTACATAAGAGATAGAGATAATTTAATATACTTAATTTTTTTTCTCCCATATCTGAATTAAATCGAAGGAGAAAGTTTTGGTATTACAATAAGTCTTTACTAATTATTCTTAGTCTTGAAGTAATCATAAAAAAGGAGATTCTGTAAAATAATTGCTTTAGAAACAATGAAGCTTGACTTTTGTATTTTCTCCCCTTCGTTTCTCTGGGAATGAAGATAATTGAGAACAAAAAAGATGGAGAGAAGGGTAAAATGGATAATTTATAAATTTAAAATGAGTTTTATTAGAAAAATTAATAATTTGGGTAAATTTGTGACTTTTTGAACTTTAGAAGGGTAAATATGATATTATGAATTTTACAGGGGAAAATACGTAATTTCAAGGTTTTTGAGGGGGGGGTACATGAAATTCCCTCGAGAAAATTGTGATACTTTCTCTATATTTGATTGGTACTAAAATATACTAATGTGGATAATTTCCGGATGTTAATTTTTTTAACTTATTAATTTATTTAAAAATAAAATTAATATATAATAATTAATTCAAGGATTTAAATAACGTTTATCGCGTCATAGCGGAATAGCTATAATAACGGTGCTATGCCACTATTGGGCTACTATATTCAACTTATTGATTTATTTAAAAATAAAATCAATATACAACAATTAATTCAAAAGTTTAAATAGCGTTTATTGCGTCATAGCGGAACAACTAGAAAAAAAGACGCTATGCTACTATTGCGCTGCTATAGTGTGCTATACTGATGATAACACCATAACTTTCAGAGTTTGAAAATACTATAGCGTGCTATTTAGAGCCCTGATAATTATATATATACATATTAAAATTTAATATGAAGTACATACAATCTTTAGACTAGCATCTTGCTTGAATCTGAAACTAAAGTACGCATGCGATAACAATATCAAGTTTTAAAAAAAAAAAAAAATTAGAAAGAGAAGTCCGTGAAATTTTGATAAATATTCTTATAAAATGCGGAGAGAATTTAATTTAGAAAAACTATTCTAAAGAAACGAATACCTTTTCTAAGCTTAATTAGCTAGATGTACACAGCTCAGTTTGATTTTGTTCATAATTTTGCAAGGGATATTAATTCGAATGCTCAGCAGCCAATTATCTTATATATGTATTCTATTGATGTTGCTTGGTTGGTATGCATAAGGAAAGTCAAAGTCAAAGTTCCTAATTAATCAACGCAAGTTAATCAAGAGATCAATATATTGTGATCAGTTGCTAATAGTTTCCCATTCAGAGATGTTCTTTAAATTAATAAAAGCATACTGCATTAACTGTTTCCCATCAGAAATTCAGAACAGCCGGGCACATTGAGAATAGTCAACAAATTGTCAATAATTCGAATGAAATTAATTAATTAATGATAAATATGGGGGTGAACCCACCGATTTCTACTGTTAGCAACTGAATTTCTGATATGGGAAACAGTTAAAGCAGTATGCTTTTATTAATTAATGTGCCCGGGTTCACTCACCCCCACCGATTTCTACTGAAACCATCTTACGATGTTTTTAGCAGTTTCCAAAGAAATTAATTAATTAATCCCTCGTATGTAACTCTGCTTGTTCTATTTAAGGCTTCTCCCTCCTTACCATTTCATGCAAAGTACAAGAGCTTCTCTTTCTTTAGCAACTCATACAGCTAATTAACAAAAATGGGTTCCAACATGGATCTTGCACAGCAAAGATCTAAAGGCTTTGCTTCCGTGCTTGCAGTAGGCACTGCAGTTCCACCCCAAAAAATCTCTGTGGATTATATGATTGACAATTACTTCAGGGTTACCAACACTGAGCATTTAACTGAGCTCAAGAAGAAGTTCGCCAAGATTTGTAAGTTGGTTCTTAATTTATATTTCATTTGCTATATATATATACCATGTACTTAGTTCTTAATTGTTTGAAGAAATTGTATTTAATCAACATATATATATATATATCTTTTCACAGCACCAGCAGTAAACAGGCCATGCATGATAACCGTTATTGGGTCGAGGCTTCAGTAAAAAGAAAATTAACCGTAAAAAAGAAAGAATGAAAATCTAAACATTCCTTGTATTGGAATAATCAATATCTTTCTTATAAATTATTGTAGGGCTGTATGCCACAATTAATTAATATTATATATTCTAGGATATTCAAGCCAATCATGTATCTCAAGTCTCAACGAGAGTGCTGCAAAAATGGCCGCAAAACCTGAACCCATTGCTGTTCCAAGTAATTATTTGTAGTACATATAATATACACAAGATTGTCTGTACTAGATACGAATCCGTTTAATTGGTCACCATCACACTTTTTTTTTTTTTTTTTCATTCAAGGACTCTGTACATCCAACATCTTTTTAAATGCTTTTTGCGAGTATTGAACCTTCATCTCTCTATAGAGAGACGAGACTTGTGTCACTATGTTAAGCCTGCGATCCTTGATCACCATCACACTTAATCGTTTGATGGTACATCATACCTTGCTTGCATGAATACATTATGAATAATCCCAATTAAATATTTAATCTCCGGATTTTTCGATTTGCTCCAGGCAAGGGGACCACAATTCAAAGCAAATACCTTTATGCAACAGAGGAGATGCTCAAGGAGCACCCGAACATTGCTGCGAGCATGGATCCATCTCTTGATGATCGACTGGACATTCTGGTAGAGGAAGTGCCTAAACTGGGAAAAGAGGCAGCGTTGGCAGCCATAAAGGAGTGGGGCCAGCCTATCTCCAAGATCACGCACCTTATCGTTACCACTAATAGCGGTGCTGACTGCCCCGGTGCTGATGCCAGACTTGTACACCTTCTCGGCCTGTCTCGAACGGTCAAGCGTATCATGCTTTACTATCAAGGATGCCATGCCGGTGCAAGTAGTCTACGTCTGGCCAAGGACATTGCGGAGAACAACCGAGGTGCACGTGTTCTTATCATCACTTCTGAGAACATCCTCCATGCATTTCGTGGTCCTGCTGAAGCTTATGCTGACTTCCTTGTTTCCCAAGCATTGTTTGCTGATGGCGCTGCTGCTGTTATAGTCGGCGCAGATCCAGACTTGGAAACTGAGCGTCCACTGTATGAAATTGTGTCTGCCAGAGAGACCATGATTCTAAACACAATGGAGGAGCTTGGGATGCAACTTCGCGAAGTAGGCAACCTCATCTTTTTGTCGCCTTCAATACCGAAACACATATCTTCAAACATCGAAGGTTGTCTTCTCGAGGCATTCTCGCCACTAGGTATAACAGATTGGAATTCCCTTTTCTGGGTTTCTCATCCAGGGGGCCCTGCAATTTTGAATCAAGTAGAAGCAAAACTCAAACTCGACAAGGGCAAATTGCGCCTGTCAAGGAAGATCCTGAGCGAATACGGAAACTTGTCGAGCCCAACTGTCCTGTTTATTCTTGATGAGTTGCGCAAAGAATCGGCCAAGGAAGGCAAGTCGACCACAGGTGAAGGGCTCGAATATGGGGTTCTTCTCGGCTTTGGACCTGGCCTCAGCATTGAGACAGTCGTTTTACGTTCTGTTCCTATCTAAGCATGCAGCAACATCTGCATGCAAAAGTATAAAACAATTGTTTGGCTATATATTAAAAAATATCATCTCATTCATTCCTTTTATTTTTACCGGTCCTCTAGGAATTGAAATATCATCTTTGGTTAATAATTTGTTTATGGTATTTGTGTTTTGCTATGCTGTAATATGGGCTTTTTCTTTCAAGATGTTTGATTTTTTTTTTTTTTTTTTTTGTTTTTGTTTTTTGTTTTTTGTTTTTTTTGTAATTGGTTTGAATTCATTCAAAGATATACGTGCACATGTGCTATTGTTTAATTTTAATTTTCTGAATATACAAAACCTAAACTGTCATTATATATGTCTACTAAAGATAAGTGTGGCTATCGACGCATATTTTATCTTTTACGCACCTTTCAAGGAAAATTATACATTGATCAAAGAAATTATGTTGTTGCAAAAAATTAATCAAACATATTATTTTCTGACGAACGGATTTTACAGACTCATACCATCAATTTAGTAGGATCTTTGATGTATACAGAAAAATTGCATTTAATGTCATGCAAATAATACAAATAATGCAAATTTTTATAGTGCAAATATTCATAATGAATTAATTATTGGAAAATTCATGTTTGCTAATTTAAAGTAGTTATTTTAATTCAAAACGTGCGATATGAAATTCATCGCAGGAAGTTCAAACTCCAGTAGAGTTCAAAATCTTTATCCCCTTCCTTTTCTGTGACCTTGTTGCCTTCCGGGTAAAGATCTTGAACCTTTTTCTTTACTTTGATGTTGTGTATGCTGTATTGAGGGTGGCTGTTCCTGTTTCTTGTTTGCTGATGACTGTGCTAGGATACCGGTACCACTGTTGGTACCTTGTGATTTGCTTATGTGTGTGGACTGTGTTGCTTGTTTTGGTACGATGGTTGTGAGTTTTATGTTCACTGGGTAGGAGTATCTCGCTGTTTCCTTGCTGGCACCGGCCTTGCTGATTTTTGGTTGCCTTACCAGTACCGGCCTTGTTCTGTTTTCCGGGTGTGAAGATGGGGAAGATGGGGAAGAAAGACGACAAAGCTCTGCCATTTTTCCAATAATTAATTCATTATGAATATTTGCACTATAAAAATTTGCATTATTTGTATTTGCATGACATTAAATGCAATTTTTCTGTATACATCTAAGATCCTACTAAATTGATGCTATGAGAAGAGTCTGTAAAATTCGTTCATCAGAAAATACTATGTTTGATTAATTTTTTGCTAACAACATAATTTCTTTGATCAATGTATAATTTTCCTTGAAAGGTGCGTCAAAGATAAAATATGCGTCGATAGCCACACTTATCTTTAGTAGACATATATAATGACAGTTTAGGTTTTGTATATTCAGAAAATTAAAATTAAACAATATATAGCACATGTGCACGTATATCTTTGAATGAATTCAAACCAATTACAAAAAAAAATTATAATAATAATCAAACATCTTGACAGAAAAAGCCCATATTACAGCAAAGCAAAACACAAATACCATAAACAAATTATTAATCAAAGATGATATTTCAAATCCTAGAGGACCGGTCAAAATAAAAGGAATGAATGAGATGATATTTTTGAATAGCCAAACAATTGTTTTATACTTTTGAATGCAGATGTTGTTGCTTAGATAGGAACAGAACGTAAAACGACTGTCTCAATGCTGAGGCCAGGTCCAAAGCCGAGAAGAACCCCATATTCGAGCCCTTCACCTGTGGTCGACTTGCCTTCCTTGGCCGATTCTTTGCGCAACTCATCTAGAATAAACAGGACAGTTGGGCTCGACAAGTTTCCGTATTCGCTCAGGATCTTCCTTGACAGGCGCAATTTGCCCTTGTCGAGTTTGAGTTTTGCTTCTACTTGATTCAAAATTGCAGGGCCCCCTGGATGAGAAACCCAGAAAAGGGAATTCCAATCTGTTATACCTAGTGGCGAGAATGCCTCGAGAAGACAACCTTCGATGTTTGAAGATATGTGTTTCGGTATTGAAGGCGACAAAAAGATGAGGTTGCCTACTTCGCGAAGTTGCATCCCAAGCTCCTCCATTGTGTTTAGAATCATGGTCTCTCTGGCAGACACAATTTCATACAGTGGACGCTCAGTTTCCAAGTCTGGATCTGCGCCGACTATAACAGCAGCAGCGCCGTCAGCAAACAATGCTTGGGAAACAAGGAAGTCAGAATAAGCTTCAGCAGGACCACGAAATGCATGGAGGATGTTCTCAGAAGTGATGATAAGAACACGTGCACCTCGGTTGTTCTCCGCAAGGTCCTTGGCCAGACGTAGACTACTTGCGCCGGCATGGCATCCTTGATAGTAAAGCATGATACGCTTGACCGTTCGAGACAGGCCGAGAAGGTGTACAAGTCTGGCATCAGCGCCGGGGCAGTCAGCACCGCTATTAGTGGTAACGATAAGGTGCGTGATCTTGGAGATAGGCTGGCCCCACTCCTTTATGGCTGCCAACGCTGCCTCTTTTCCCAGTTTAGGCACTTCCTCTACCAGAATGTCCAGTCGGTCATCAAGAGATGGATCCATGCTCGCAGCAATGTTTGGGTGCTCCTTGAGCGTCTCCTCTGTTGCATAAAGGTATTTGCTTTGAATTGTGGTCCCCTTGCCTGGAGCAAATCGAAAAATCCGGAGATTAAATATTTAATTGGGATTATGCATATCAACTAAAAAATTCACGGACGGCCTTGATTATCTTGCATTTAGTAAATATATAAGAGTGTATTTTGAAAGCGGAACAAGCCAAAATAAATGATAATATATTTATAAAATCAAAATTAGATGTTTTATTGTCTCTTCATAACGTATTCATGCAAGGTATGATGTACCATCAAACGATTAAGTGTGATGGCGATCAAGGACCACGGGATTAACGTAGTGATACATGTCTCGTCTCTCTATAGAGAGAGATGAAGGTTCAATATTCGCAAAAAGCATTTAAAAAGATGTTGGATGTACAGAGTCCTTGAATAAAAATAAAATAAAAAAAGTGTGATGGTGACCAATTAAAAGGATTCTTATCTAGTACAGGCAATCTTGTGTATATTATATGTACTACAAATAGGGCTGTAAAT
Organism: Carex arenaria; assembly: GCA_964058825.1. NCBI lineage: Eukaryota > Viridiplantae > Streptophyta > Magnoliopsida > Poales > Cyperaceae > Carex > Carex arenaria. The sequence continues at coordinate 10,363 of CAXKVW010000006.1, read as the reverse complement.
GAGCTGGCTCGAGCCGAGCTGGGCAAAAGCTCAGCTCGTTAATTCTGGACCGAGCTGTTAGCGAGCTAGCTCGCTAACAGCTCGCGAGCTAAAATCTCAGCTCAAACTCGTGATGAGCCAGCTCACGAGTTGGCTCGCGAGCCACGAGCTGGCTCACTGGGTTTGGTTGGATCTTGTTTTAAGAATAAAATAAATTTTACAAACATTTTTGGACCGAACTGGACCGAGCTGAACCGAGCTGGATCAAGCTTGATAGTATAAAATACACACAAATTTATACAAATTCACAAATTGATGTCTAGCCGAGCTAGCTCGCGAGCTGGCGAGCCGAGCTGGGCAAAAGCTCAGCTCGTTAATTTTGGCCCGAGCTGTTAGCGAGCCAGCTCGTTAACGGCTCGGTTCACTATCGAACGAGCTGTTATCGATCGAGCCAATGTGAGTCGCGAGCGAGCCACGAGCTTACGAGCTTTTTGGACAGCCAGTCTACAAATAATTACTTGGAACAGCAATGGGTTCAGGTTATGCGGCCATTTTTGCAGCACTCTCGTTGAAACTTGAGATACATGATTGACTTGAATATCCTAGAATATATAATATTAATTAATTGTGGCATACAGCCCTACAATAATTTATAAGAAAGATATTGATTATCCCAATACACGGAATGTTTAGATTTTCATTCTTTCTTTTTTACGGTTGGTGCTGTGAAAAGATGTATATATGTTGATTAAATACAATTTCTTCAAACAATTAAGAACTAAGTACATGGTATATATAATTATATTGCAAATGAAATAGAAATTAAGGACCAACTTACAAATCTTGGCGAACTTCTTCTTGAGCTCAGTTAAATGCTCAGTGTTGGTAACCCTGAAGTAATTGTCAATCATATAATCCACAGAGATTTTTTGGGGTGGAACGGTAGTGCCTACTGCAAGCACAGTAGCAAAGCCTTTAGATCGTTGCTGGGCAAGATCCATGTTGGAACCCATTTTTGTTAATTAGCTGTATGATCGATTTGGCTAAACTGGTATGAGTTGCTAAAGAAAGAGAAGCTCTTGTACTTTGCATGAAATGGTAAGGGGGGGAGAAGCCTTAAATAGAACAAGCAGAGTTACATACGAGGGATTAATTAATTAATTAATTTGGAAACTGCTAAAAACATCGTAAGATGGTTTCAGTAGAAATCGGTGGGGGTGAACCCTTCACCGGGCACATTAATTAATAAAAGCATACTGCTTTAACTGTTTCCCATATCAGAAATTCAGTTGCTAACAGTAGAAATCGGTGGGTTCACCCCCATATTTATCATTAATTAATTAATTAATTTCATTCGAATTATTGACAATTTGTTGACTATTCTCAATGTGCCCGGCTGTTCTGAATTTCTGATGGGAAACAGTTAATGGAGTATGCTTTTATTAATTTAACAACATCTCTGAATGGGAAACTATTAGCAACTGATCACAATATATTGATCTCTTCATTAACTTGCGTTGATTAGGAACTTTGACTTTGACTTTCCTTATGCATACCAACCAAGCAACATCAATAGAATACATAAGATTGGCTGCTGAGCATTCGAATTAATATCCCTTGCAAAACTATGAACAAAATCAAACTGAGCTGTGTACATCTAGCTAATTAAGCTTAGAAAAGGTATTCGTTTCTTTCGTATAGTTTTTCTAAATGAAATTCTCTCCGCATTTTATAAGAATATTTATCAAAATTTCACGGACTTCTCATTCTAATTTTTTTTTTTTAAACTTGGTAGTGTTATTGGATTTTCTTAACTGCAAAAAATTCGCATGCGTACTTTAGTTTCAGATTCAAGCAAGATGTGATTCATATTAAATTTTAACATGTATATATATAATTATCAGGACTTTAAATAGCACGCTATAGCATTTTCAGACTCTGAAAGTTATGGTGTTATCATTGCTATAGCGCACTATAGCAGCGCAATAGTAGCATAGCGTCCTTTTTTTAGTTGTTCTGACGCAATAAATATTATTTCAACCTTTGAATTAATTATTGTATATTGATTTTATTTTTAAATAAATCAATAAGTTGAATATAGCAGCTCAATAGTGGCATAGCGCCTTTTTATAGCTATTCCACTATAATGCAATAAACGCTATTTAAACCCTTGAATTAATTATTATATATTAATTTTATTTTAAAATAAATTAATAAGTTAAAAAATTAACATTCGGAAATTATCCACCTCAATATATTTTAGTACCAATCAAATATAGAGTCAAAGTATCACAATTTTCTCGAGGGAATTTCATGTATCCCCCTCAAAAACTTTGAAATTACGTATTTTCTCCTCTAAAATTCATAATATCATATTTACCCTTCTAAAGTTCAAAAACTCAGAAATTTACCCAAATTATTAATTTTTCTAATAAAACTCATTTTAAATTTATAAAGTCAAGTGGTGTGTCTACATGTGAAAATTTTAAAGTTTCGGATTAATTTAGTATAAAGTCAAGTGGTCAAAAGGCTTCCAAAAAATAAATGCATTAAAATTAATTTAGAAACCTTCTAATTTTGACCCAAATTCATAATGTCATACTTTATGAGTGATGTGTCTACATGTGAAAATTTTAAAGTTTCGGATTAATTTAGTATAAAGTCAAGTGGTCAAAAGGCTTCCAAAAAATAAATGCATTAAAATTAATTTAGAAACCTTCTAATTTTGACCACTTGACTTTATACTAAATTAATTCGAAACTTTAAAATTATCACATGTAGACGTATCACTCGTAAGGTAGAAGGATTTCAATGGCTTGGATTCATAGTTCTAAATTAATCCAATAGGTTTTAGAGTTAAGAGTACAAAGATGCTTGATACTCCTAGGAGCACCCTAGTTCTACTCTAATATATATATTATATATATATATATTTTTTATAATTATCCGATCGGGTAACGGGTACGAAATAGGCTTTACTCATACCCTTTCCCGTTTAGATAACGAAAAAAATATTTACCCATACCCATACCCGATAAGTTTACGAAAAAAAAATCTTACCCGTATCCTTCTTATCGGATACAGTACGGGTCGGGTAAACGGGTAAAAGGGTGCCATTGACACCTCTAGTGATGTGGTATTCAGTGGTATTGGTACTCTGTAAAAAAAATGGACGGATCTTGCGCCTCTTTAAAAAAAAAAAAAATTGAATGAATACAGTATCATAAGTGGAAAATCAAATTGATGATCTATATTATCTTTTAGTAATAAATTCGCAAAATTATAAAATTGTTATCGTTTATTTTTTTTCGGAATATTTCACATAATATTTTACTGCTTAAATTGGTTATCTATTATTATAGGCAATTTTGACATAACTGTAGATAAATGACGTATCTGCAGTTATGTCAAAATTAAATCGAGGATCTATACTACTCTGAAGATCTCTGAAATGCATCTAATTGTTACATGCGAATTTAGTTTTGTTCAGTATGTTTAAAACCTATATATGCATCCATGATCATCATTGCTTGAAAGATAAAATACCTATCCGGGCTTCAAAAAAATTATAAAAATTCAATTCAGGCTTCATATTATTTTTCAAAAAATATAAATTTACCACAGTTCTACCTGAAGGAATTCTAGAGGAGCCGGATTTCCTCCGCTAATTCTCAGTCCAAGCGTCTGTTCCGAGTCATATGAAACATTTTCTGTCACAAGTTACTGACAGTCGGTCCCGCCAGATACAGTCACTCTAAAGTCAGTAACCCGTCACACGAACTTTATCAGATAATATAGAGCACAGAAACCGGACTTGTTATCTTGAGGAAGAAAGAGATAACGCAATCCCAGCATCACCACCTCTGTTCGCTCAAGCAGAAGTTCACGCTCTCACCAAATACGTAACAAAAAAGAAAAGAGAAAAAAAAAAAAAATGCTTGCCTCAATTCCATTTCTCCAGTCTTCGTTTCTCTCCAATCTCTCTCTCTCCTCCGTCAAGCCACTGCCTTGCCCCCGCCAACCTGTCTACCCCAGAATCGTCGCTTTGAAGCCAATCCACGGGAAGGTCATATGCACCACCAACGACCAGACCGTGAATGTCAGAACGATACGCTACCGCATCGATCCAAAGTACAAGAAGCGCGTGCGTGTGGTGAGGAAATTCCAGGCGCATGACCCAGAGAACAAATTCAAAATCGGGGATTTGGTCACGCTTGAGAGGTGTCGTCCCATTAGCAAGACCAAGCACCACATTGCTGTGCCTTATGTGTCGCCACATCTACCAAAAGGCGGCGACGGAGATGCCGTGCTTAATTTGCCTCTTCAGTCGGCGCAGTGAGGCCATTTGTTTGGGTTTGAATTTGCTTTAAAAATTTGAATCTTTGTGTGGGAATTTGGGTTTTGGTTATGTGCACACCAACTGTTTGATGGATGTTCTTGTCAGTGTACTTTCCTAAGTTGTTATTTCACTGTCTAGTTTGGATCTGGGTTTAATTTATGTTAATCTAAAATCAGTCCAATTATATGAATTGCTATGGAATTGCAAAGAAATTTCTGATGTATATTTCACTAGTAATGAAGCACAAAATCGATCAAAATTAGCTATATAATCAATGATTGACAACACCAATTATTAAAATGGGTAATTATATGCATGATAACCCTATTATTTATTCCTAATGGGAGCATCCAAAACAAATTGTCTATATTTTCTGGTTGTAAGTTCAAAACTTCATAGAGCTGCTGCTTTAAGCTTATCATCTAAACCATTCTGTTTGAATATGGTTTCTCCAAATCTCTCCTGACTGTGCTCTTTGATACAATTGTGATTTCCATCAGATTCCTTGGAGGTTTTTGAAAATTGAAGCAACCTTGTTGACATTTTCGCTATTAATCAGTTATAATTAAACACTTAAATAATCAGTGTTAGTTCACTGGTTTAAGACAATGTGTCCCATCTAGTACTAATTGGTGGTTCTAGGAGACAAGTCAGGGTTAAAATGCATTGATTTTGTGCTTCGTCATGCCCCAATATTGTTATTTCTATTTTCAAAGTTTAAACAGTCGATCTGAACCGCTCAATATGATATTAATATTCAAATGTGCTTGGATACATAATTTTATATTTTTTGAAATTTTTTTGTTATTTTTTAAGATAGGTACAAAATCACAGTTTTTAGAAGATTATGGACCATTCAAAAATAGTGATTTTGTACCTCTAAACAATAAGTAAAAAAATTATAAAAATGATAAAATTTGTTATCCAACCACATTTTAATATGAAGATTATGTTGAATAGTTCAAATCGATTATTTAGATTTTGAAAATAGAGATAATGAGTGATTTTAATACCGTCTTCTTCTTGTAACGGCCGATACGACCGCATACAATAGTAATGTACTCTTCAGGTTGCTCTAAGTCGATTATCTACAAAATCAAAATAATGAATGATAGGTTTATTATAAGATCAAACAAATTAGTAATATGAAAAACAGTTTTTGATTTAGTGGCATAAGTAATGCTTTCTGTGCGAGAGATCGTAGGTTCGAAATTTAGAAGGAACAATTCTTTGTAGATATTAAATAGTCGATTGGGTTGATTTCCAATTTTTACTAAAAAAAAATAGTAATACATTTTTGAACTGATTATCAATAAAAATTCAGAGAATAACAATTGAATTTGAACCATATAATTCTTTTATTTTATATATGGTATGTATTATCTAGGTTTAAGTTTGTTGACACAATTGAGTGTAGGATGTTGTGGAGAATGCATTGTTTTTAGACCATTAAATTTTTGTACAAAATTGTTGTTTTTAGACTATTAAGTTTTTGTACCCATTTTAATAAATAGTAAAAAAATTTAAAAACAAAATCTAAAATTTGATATGCAATATTTGAATTTTAAAAATATAGGGTGTAATTTTGTGTCACCAAAAAATGGTGTAAGTATCCTCTTTAATATAGAGCCAATGCATGATTAATATTTGAGTTAATTTTTACTCTAGTTTGAAGCTTATGGTTGATTATTTTTATGCGGTATCAGAGCAAGATGTCTTCGATAGATATCAAATCAAATTCAGTCCAATATGCAATTGAAAACGTTTGATCTGCATTACGATTCATGTGTACAATTAAAATTATAAACAGCTAAACGAACGCATAAATCTCAACGTGAATCAAACGGACCAAAGTATGAGAACTCGTTCAATCCCATCAATAAAATAGGATATATTGAAACTAAAAAAAAAGAAAAGAATAAAATGATCAATTACTGATATCAAAGGTAAAACTAAAAAACCTCATCAGCCGGTGTATTCTGTTGTTTTTTCCAGGGGAGAGGGGGTGTCCGATGCCCATCGGACCAAACTCATTTCGATGGATGGTTTCTACCATCCGATTCACTTCAAGATCTGTGCACACAGATATTAAAGCAAACAGCACGGATATTAAAGTAATGCGCACAGATCTTGAAGTGGATCAGACGGTAGAAACCACCCATCGAACCGAGTTTGGTCCGATGGGTATCGGACACCCCCCTCTCCCTTTTTCCAGACCCTATCTGACCACAATCTAGTGCTTTCCCGGCGTCCATTACGTTCAAATTCCACTGTCAATGCCTTAATTGCTTCATTGTTACCTTCAATGTATATATGTATCCTGATAATGCGAATGAAATCATTTTTCTCCACATCCCATACCTTTCTCCTCTCCGCCATGACCACCACATGGGTCTACCTTTTGAGGAGCATAAATGAAAGGAAATACCTGCATTTAATCAAAAACAGAGGAGGGGTTATGATGAGCAGTTTAAGACGTCCGATCCGCAGACGTTGAGATTCAGTTTAAATCTACCAACACATATCTCAACGCAGATCAAACGACTTAGATCGGATATCTGACTGACGGATTTCAGTTTGGTGCTCATCAGAAAACCGGCCCGCTCCTTGTTAATCAAAACAGGATCAATCAATCTAATATATAAAGTTTTAGGGTTTACGTACAGGTGTGTAGTTATTATTGTTAATGATAAAGAGAACTCACCATTTTTTTTTTTCTGAAATTCATCTGTAATTAAGTTACAGGCAGTTAGATCCGTTCCATCCATCATAAAATGCAAATAAAAAATTTACTTGCATGGACAATTTTGTAAAATATTACACTTTTTAAACATTAAAAAAATAAGCCTTCAAATTTATAAACAAATTAAACATTCTTCTCGGACCCAAATATACATATCATATCATGCAGATCTCTCTATATCGGTATTCAGTTTCCTCCATTTTGAAATTAATCACTCCAATTTATTTCACCCCAGGACACAGAAGGAAACTTCAGGAAAGAGCTTGAGGATTGCAAACATGTCTCTTTTTCTCATCATATATATTCTCGCAAATATATATATTTCTTATAATATATATTGTTTACTAAGAGATTATTGTCGATATTGATTTTTCTCTCTTTTGGACACATAAGTTGAAACACAAAGAGGCCGAATATTTGAACCAATTGCAAACATTAAGAGCTGAGTTGGAATCAAAAGATAACTTGCAAAAGAAGCTCAAATCCAAAGTACTATTGTGTATTATTTTTCATAATTTTTTAATTGATTTTTCAATTTTGGCTGACCTACATATGCATCATGCATGGTTTATCTGACGACAGATTGAATACCAAACAGGACTTGTAATAAAATTAAGCGCTGAGTAGAATTCCAAAGAGGACATGCAAAAAAAGCTCGAATCCAAGGTACACATTGTTTATATTTTTTTCATAATTTTTTTAATGGGTAATTCAATTTTGATTGACCTGCATTGGTTCTTCTATTGATAGATTGAATACCTAGAAAACAAGAACAAGTTAGTGCAGACTGAGTTCAAGCACACACAGGCCGAGTATTTGCAGCAATTGAAAGGATTAAGTGCTGAGTAGGATTCGAAAGATGAATCACAAAAGAAGCTTGAATACAAAGTACTGGTTGTGTATAATTTTTCATAAATTTTTAATTGGTAATTCAATTTTAATTGACCTGAATATGCATATTTGTTTATATATTGATAGATTGAGTACCTAGAAAAAAAGAATGACTTACTGCATACTAAGTTCAAGCACACAGAGGTCGAGCATTTGATGCACTCGCAAGAATTAAGAGCCGAGTTAGATTCCAAAGATGTAATGCAAAAGAAGCTCAAATCCAAGGTATTCATTGTGTATTATTTTTCATAATTTCTTTAATTGGTTATTCAATTTTGATTGATAGATGGAGTACCTGGAAATGAGAATGAGTTATTGCAGACTAAGGAGAAGGATTTGAAAGATGCCATTAAGGAATTGCTACAGTCAAGAGAGAGCTTTGTTCACCAGTACGAGGTTTTTCCAATTAACACTAAATCAGTTTCAGGGTTGGAGGAAACTGAAGGAAAGGGAAAGAGTATGACATGGTATATATATGAGTAGTAGAGTATGTTGTTAATAAATTTGAAGGAAGAATATTTGTTTGATGTTTTACAAAAGTAAAATGTTTCACAGATTGTCCTTATTTGCGTATATATTATGTTTTATTGCCTTTATGTCTCTGTTAGATTCCTTAATTTTACATTTCTCTTCGCATGTTATCTGGACTAATTAATTTCAGTCAATATGTTTGTCTGAGCATCATTTTGCTGGTTGGTGATTGAAGCATCATCCGGTTCACATTTTTTATAATTTAGATTAGATACCCAAAATTAATGGTCTTTAGATATGTTTCCAGTGGAACTTCTTTGCATGTTTTCTTTCCTTATCCAAATATGCTAAAATCCGTCTAGCCATCGAACTGTTCTGAGATGCGCAATGTCCTAGGATTTCAGCAGATTTAAATTCTTTCCAGTTGATGTGCAATGTCCTAGGATTTAATACTAATTAGAATTACTGGGAGATAATAATTTACCCTTTTACATGCTGTTAGTTGGTTAAGGGCATTTCTGTAATTTTTCTTTTGCAATGAACTAGCTATATAAATCTAAAAAATTGTACCAGTTGGATTATGCGATTAATGAAAAGTTACCTTCTTTATCTTCTCTCCCTCTACTTCTGTGTATTTCTTCTCCACCCTCTCTTCCTTCTCTTATCTTCTTATCTCAATTCTTCTCAAATTTCACCCTTATTCATCAAGTCAGAAACTGATTTGATTTACCAGTTCGTGAATAGCCTTATCAGAATCTCTGATTCTGTTGTAGTGTTCTCAAACAGCAGTGTATCTATTTTTGTTATATCCTAAATTCAACTTGGGATATGACATGATGATTGAAGTTCTCATTCGTTTAAAAGGGAAAAGGAAGTTGTTTTGCTAATTTTTTTTATGAAAATAATTAAGCATTTTGCATATAAATGATCATTAATCATAATATTACTGATCCAATATATATATATATATATCTCTGATTCTTTTGGTGAGGTAAGTCGACAATACAATGGGCGGCGCAAGTGACAGTGGGAATACTAGTGGTTGGACTAGGGGTGAAAACGGATCGGATATTATCCGACCGTATCCAGATCTGTATTCGAAAATTAAATATGGATATCCGATATCCGAATATCCGTGCGGAAACGGATACAAATATGGTTTTAAATTTTAATTATCCGTATCCGAATAGTAGATACATATCATATAATTTAATATATATTATGAAAAAAATTATGTTATTCACCATTATAATTAGATAAATATTATGAATTTTGGTATTTTTAATAATATCAATATATTTTTTTAATAAATATCTGATCCGATCTATCCGTATCTGCAATGGCAAAGCCATATATGTTGAATGGGGGTCAATTGACCCCCATTAATTTTCAAAATTTTTGTATTTCTATATGATTTTTCATATAGTTTATAGTAATATTCTACAGGTACAGTAAAATTGACCCCCATTCAGCATGAAAATTTTTATATAATTGACCTCAATTGACCCCCAATCTGTATTTGACACCCATAGCTTGACAATCTGGCTCCGCCCCTGTGTATCTGTATCCGTCTAATATTCGATCCGTATCCGTATCCGGAAAAAAAACAAAAACATATACGAATATGATTTTACCACTATCCGAACCGTATCCGATCCGTTTTCATCCTAGGTTGGACCGATAGCTCAAATATTATCCGGGGAATTTGACAAAATAAACTTCTTTACAAAAAAATGAAACAAAATAGCCTCTCTATAAATTTCCTGATAAAATGACACCCACCAAAGTATTATTTCCCCTCAGTTTACTCCCATCCTTTTCCCTCTCTCTGTGCCTCTCCCAAAATTTTGACCCCTTTGATTAATTTCTACGCTAAGGCGAAGCACACCCCTCTTTGCTTCGACTCCGCCCCCTCTCAGTCGCCTTTGCGCCTCCTGACT